>CATIUR010000004.1:122307725-123714600 GCA_949592205.1 Helichrysum umbraculigerum
GCCCCTGGCGGGGTCCAAGGGGTAGAGCCCCTGGTTGGGGTCGAGCTGCCAAGTCAGCTTGGAAAATTTTTATTTCTACTCAATTGCTTTGGTGAAAAACGCATCTGGACTTGAATTTGGGTGAAATCAAGTGATAAAATTATGGTCTCGACACTTAGTAAAAATGAGTTGTAAGTATTCTGTTTTTGGCGACACTAAGCTAGTGTCGCTACGGGTTTAGGCGACACTTAGTAAGTGTCGCTATATTTCTGATTTTCAATAGTTGGGCGACACTTGAGTAGTGTCGCTATGGCGACACTTATGAATTTTGGCGTCACTAAGGGAGTGTCGCTAAGTTAAATCTGGTTAAGTAATTCAGTGACACTTAAGTAGTGTCGCTATAGGGGTGACACTTAGGCATAGCGACACTTGGCTAGTGTCGCTAGTACTGTTTTTGGCACACTAGCGACACTTCCAACTGTTCGCCGGATTTGAGCCGAAAACGTGTTTTCCGGCGACCACTTGTTCCAAATCTTTTACCCAACCCTTATATGGACATTTTGGACATATATAAACCATAAACATGTAAAAATGAGTGAAATCGGAGAGTTTCGGGTTTTTGACGGAAACTTACGCGGTGACGAATCAAAATTCCGAAAAGATGAAGTTGTAGATCATTGCGTGGTGGTCGTTATTCCCTAATTATATTTGCGATTTGAGGTCGTTTTGTGGTGTGATTTAAGGATTTTTGATGATGGTGGTGGATGGTGGTTTTGAAAGAAAATGAAAAAGAGAGAGAGATAGAGAGATAAAGAAGATGGTGATAATGAAGATGTGGTGGGTATCCCCCCCCCCCCCCCCCCCCTTTGGCTGATTTCGGTGGGGTCCACGAGGTGGGCTTCACCAATTTTTACATTCCTGCAATCGTGCTCCGTGCGGTGTTCGTTTTCTCGATCGTTTAAACGTCGATTAATTATTTTATTCGTTTAAATATACATTTTAAATGTAATAATTATCTAATATTTTCATTGAAGTATTTAACCAAATACTTAATATTTGAGTTATATAATAGAACTTAAATTGTTTCGTTTTGTTTGTGCGTTTACGTTTTAATCGCGAAAATTTTATTTGTACGATACGAAATATTATAAAAATAATATTTTGGTTATAATTGTGTTATTAAATAATATCATATTATTTAATAAAATTGTTCACCAACGTCCGTATTTAATTGAACCGAATTATATTTTGTTTGGAACTTGTACGATTTAATCAAATCGCATTCTTGTATATATATATTTAACAATATATATATTATTTGATACACAAATTAGTCTAACACAGAACTAATTACATGTATTAAAACTTGATTAGGTACTAATTACTAGTCCTAATTTGACGGGTGTCACAATAAATATATGCAAAATACAGTAAAAACAGTAGTATGTATTATACTTTCATACAAAATACGGTAAAAATGGATCATATGTATAATATAAAATGCAGTAAAAAATAAACAATATGTAATATATGAAATATATGCAAAATGTAGTGAATAATAATAAAATGCAGTGTAATTTTAACAAAATGCAGTAAAAAATATATTATGTATAACTTAAAATGCAGTAAAAAATAAACAATATATATAAGATTGAGGTGTATAAATAAAATGCAGTAAACAAATCAAATGAATTATGTGTAAAATACAAAAATGCAGTAAAAACGAATAATATCTACTAAACATATATACAAAATGCAATAAAAATAATAAAATGCAGTACAAAATGATAATATGTAAAAAAATTGGAAAAAACAATTATGAAAAAAAAAGTTAAATTTTTTTTTTAAATAAAAAAAAATTGAAATTTTTTTTTTCCGAAGACCAGTGGCGGCGGCGGCGGGTGGCAGCAGTTAGTGGTGGGTGGTGGTGGGTAGTGGAGGGGAGGGGTGGGTAGGAAGAAAGTAGGAGGGAATAATGTACACTATTAAAAATGTGGAGGTGGTAAAAATGAAAATTTGAAAATTCTTCTCATCCTTCTCCTCAAATAATACCTTCTCCTCTGAACCCCACCCTATTAAAATTATCATATGGGGTTCAAATGAGAATAGAAATTTGTGTGAGAATGAGAGAACAATGATATTGTGCCATGTGTACAAAGAGAATGTTCAAAATGTACAAAACCCATTTACCCCAAACATCAATTATCTCACAAACGATAAATCGAAAAATTATGAAAATTGCACCATTAAATTCAGCATTTTCTCCTCTTCGATTTGCCGTCCCTCAAAGCATACTTTTGATGAGTTTTTTTTCTTCATCTTTTTTGTGGGTTTCACATTTTCTAACACATGTTAAAGTGTTGCGTTTAGGGTTTTCGTACGTAGAGTTCAAATGAGTACATCAATTTTGCGTTTAGGGTTTTCTTACAAGCACTTTCAAAGCTGCAAACCCTCCAGCTTCAAAGGTTCTGAAGGAGCCATCGGACTTATCAGATGGTTCGAGAAAATGGAAACTGTTTTCCGTGTCAGCAAATGCGCGGAGAACGACAAAGTAAACTTCGCCACCTGCTCTCTCGAAGATGATGCCCACTCTTGGTGGAATTCATATACCCAATCAGTGGGTGCTGACATTGCCTACCAACTAACTTGGGAGGACTTGAAAGCAAAACTCACTGCCAAATACTGCTCAATCGCCAAACTCCAAAAGCTAGACGAGGAGTTCTGGAACCTAAAGGTTCAGGGTGGTGATATCGATGGTTATACCACCAGCTTCCAACAACTTGCCGCCCTCCGCCAAGCCATGGTAAGCACCAAACCTGATAAAATCAGGAAGTACATCCTTGGCCTTCCTGAGCCTGTTCGGGGGCATGTCGCCTCTTCAAACCAAACCACCATTGACGGTGCAATCCTACTGGCCCAAGACCTGATGTCAATGAGCCAAGATTCTGAACCACCTACTTCGTCCTCTCACAACAACAAACGAAAGTGGTCCGACTACCACAATAACCACTCCAGCCAACAAAACAAGAAACCCGACACCATCAAAGCCTACAACACCACCACCGACATCACACGGGGCTACACTGGGAACAAACCCTATTGTTCCAAGTGCAGTCGCCACCATGAAGGCTCGTGTGGTCACTTTTGCAACAATTGCAAGAGGTACGGCCACCTCACCAAAGATTGCAATTCTCCTGCCAACAACAATTCCAACAACACCAGACCACCCAAAGTCTGCTTTGAGTGTGGGAAACCCGGGCACTTCAGGGACACGTGCCCAAAGCTGAAGAATAACAACAACAACAACAACAACAACAACCGCAACAGCAACAACAACAACAACACCCGAAGCAGAGCCTTCGTCATCAAATCTGGGGACGCCCGCCAAGACGCGAATGTGATCTCGGGTATGTTCCTCCTCAACAACTTACATGCTTCTGTTCTATTTGATACTAGTGCTGATAGAAGCTTTATCTCTGATGACTTTTGCCCACTACTCGACATCACTCCTGTTGCCTTAGATGTTAAGTACACTGTAGAGCTAGCAAATGGGGAACTTATAGAAACCGATAGTGTGATACCTAATTGCACTTTAAACCTAGCTGATGAAACCTTTTCAATCGATCTTGTACCCGTTGAAATCGGAAGTTTCGACGTCATCATTGGAATGGACTGGTTGTCCAAACACCGAGCAGAAATCGTTTGTTACGATAAGATTGTCCGCATTCCACTCGCTGCCGGTGGAACCTTGATCATACAGGGGGAGACCGGTGGGACGAGACTCAATATCATCTCTTGCTTAAAAACCCGAAAATTTGTGAGAAAGGGTTACCCTGCAATACTCGCACACATCACAGAGAAGAAGTCGGAGGAGAAGCGACTTGAGGATGTGCCAATTGTTAGAGACTTTCCCGAAGTCTTTCCGGAAGAACTACCTGGTTTACCTCCACCTAGACAGGTTGAGTTCTCAATTGATCTCGTGCCGGGTGCCGCACCGGTGGCCCGCGCACCGTACCGTTTAGCCCCATCCGAACTTCAGGAGTTGTCTGCCCAGTTACAGGAACTTCTGGATAGAGGATTCATTAGACCGAGTTCTTCACCTTGGGGAGCTCCGGTCTTATTTGTTAAAAAGAAGGACGGTTCATTTCGAATGTGCATCGACTACCGAGAGTTGAACAAATTGACCGTCAAGAACCGTTATCCACTTCCTCGCATTGATGATCTATTCGACCAACTTCAGGGTTCAAGTTTCTACTCAAAAATTGACCTGCGATCAGGTTATCATCAGTTACGGGTTCGCGACACCGATATTCCAAAAACTGCTTTCAGAACTCGTTACGGGCACTACGAATTCCAAGTGATGCCCTTCGGCCTAACCAACGCACCGGCTGTATTCATGGACCTCATGAATCGGGTGTGCAAACCTCACCTCGATAAGTTTGTCATTGTCTTTATCGATGACATACTCATTTACTCGCGCAACGAGCAAGAACATGCGCAACACCTTAAAACCATCCTGGAACTACTTAGACACGAGGAGCTGTACGCAAAATTCTCTAAGTGTGAGTTCTGGATTCAAACTGTTCAATTCCTTGGTCACGTGATCGACAGTCAGGGAATTCACGTTGACCCAACAAAAATCGAGGCTATCAAAGACTGGCAAGCACCCACCTCTGCAACTGAAGTACGACAATTCTTGGGTCTTGCTGGGTACTATCGGCGATTTATCGAAAATTTCTCCAAAATAGCTCAACCACTCACGGTACTGACTCAGAAGGACAAAAGGTTCGATTGGACCGATAAACAAGAGTCAGCGTTCCAATTATTAAAACAAAAGCTTTGCAGTGCTCCAATTCTATCCTTACCCGAAGGCACCGATGACTTCGTGGTATACTGCGATGCTTCTCACCAAGGTCTCGGTTGCGTGCTGATGCAACGAGACAAAGTCATTGCCTATGCCTCATGACAGCTGAAAATTCACGAAAAGAACTACACCACTCATGATCTCGAACTTGGAGCTGTCGTTTTTGCTCTCAAAATCTGGAGACATTATCTCTACGGCACTAAATGCACAATCTTTACCGATCATAAGAGTCTCCAACATATATTCAATCAGAAGGATCTCAATATGAGGCAACGTCGATGGGTCGAGTTGCTTACCGATTACGATTGCGAGATCAAGTATCATCCAGGGAAGGCTAATGTTGTAGCCGATGCCCTCAGCCGAAAGGAACGACCGAAACCACTTCGAGTCCGAGCTCTCAGTATGACCATTCATAACGATCTTACCGTTCAGATTCATTCCGCTCAGATCGAAGCCCTGAAACCTGAAAACATCAAAAATGAAGCCTTACGGGGTATTGACAAACTATTTGAAATCAAATCTAACGGGATTAGGTATTTCTCAAACCGAATCTGGTTGCCTAATTTCGGGAACCTACGAGACTTGGTGATGGATGAAGCTCACAAGTCTAAATATTCTATCCATCCGGGATCCGATAAGATGTACCACGGAATCAAAGAATTTTATTGGTGGCCAAACATGAAAGCCGAAATCGCCACGTATGTCAGCAAGTGTCTTACTTGCTCGAAAGTCAAAACTGAACATCAGAAACCGCCTGGTTTACTCCAACAACCTGAAATCCCTGAATGGAAATGGGAACAAATTGCCATGGATTTCATAACCAAACTACCCAAGTCGTCGAACGGTTGCGATACCATTTGGGTGATCGTTGACCGCCTCACTAAATCTGCTCACTTCCTGGCAATCAAGGAAAACGATAAAATGGAACGCCTTACACAAATCTACATCAAGGAAATCGTTTCTCATCACGGCGTTCCAATCTCGATCATCTCTGACAGAGATGCCCGTTTCACTTCTCGTTTTTGGCAATCACTTCAGAAAGCTTTGGGTACTCGCCTTGACATGAGTACCGCATACCATCCTCAAACCGACGGCCAAAGTGAACGAACCATTCAAACCCTGGAAGATATGCTACGCGCCTGCGTAGTTGATTTCGGTACAAACTGGGAAAAACATCTACCGTTGTGCGAATTCTCGTACAATAACAGTTATCACGCCAGCATTAAGGCTGCACCTTTTGAGGCACTGTACGGTCGTAAGTGCCGATCACCGATCTGTTGGACTGAAGTGGGAGATAGTCAACTCACTGGTCCTGAACTCATTCACGCCACCACTGAGAAAATAGTGGAAATCCAAAACCGACTCAAAGCCGCACGTGATCGTCAGAAAAGTTATGCTGACTTGAGACGCAAACCACTCGAGTTCCAAGTTGGGGATCGAGTACTCTTAAAAGTATCGCCTTGGAAAGGCGTCATCCGTTTTGGCAAACGTGGGAAGTTAAATCCCCGGTACATCGGGCCTTTTGAGATCCTCGAACGGATTGGCCCCGTAGCTTATCGATTGCAGCTGCCATCCGAACTCAGCAGCGTGCACCCCACTTTTCATATTTCAAATTTGAAGAAGTGTCTGTCTGATGAGACACTTATTATTCCACTAGATGAAATTCGTGTTGACGATAAACTTCACTTCGTTGAGGAACCCACTGAAATTATGGACCGTGAGGTCAAACATCTGAAACAAAGTCGTATTCCCATCGTCAAGGTCAGATGGAATTCGCGGCGTGGTCCGGAATTCACCTGGGAACGGGAAGACCAAATGCGACTCAAATATCCTCAACTTTTCACTGATTCTACATCAAACACGACTTCGAACTAAATTTCGGGACGAAATTCTTCTAACAGGGGGAGAATGTAACACCCGCCAAATTAGGACTAGTAATTAGTGCCTAATCATACGTTAATACATGTAATTAGTTCTGTGTTAGGCTAATTAATGTATCGAATTATATATATTGTTGAATATATACGAAAATGCGATTTGGTTAAATCGTACGCAATTTAAATCGAATGTATTTCGATTCAATTTAATACGGACGTTGGTGACCAACTTTATTAAATAACGCTTTTATGTCAAAAATATTATTGTGATAATATTTCGTATTCATTCGTATCGTACAAACAGAACTTACACGATTTAAAATATTAAAACGCGCAAACTAAATAAACAAACTTACTTTTTATAACTCAAATATAAATCGATTTGTAAAATATTTAAATAAAATATCGCGTAATAATTTGTATCTTAAAACTTACCAATTAATATGTAAGATAAATTATAAAACGTTAAATGATGGAGAAAACGAACACCACGCGGATCGCGAGTCGGAGACTGAAAAATGTGAGGATAACCTCCCATTTCCCTTTCATTTCTCTCATTTCTTTTTATCTTTCTCTCTCTCTTCTCTTATTTACTCCAAAACCACCAAAATACCACAAATCACTAAAACCGCAAATAAAACCATTATACACGCTCGAATCATCAATATTTTTAGAGATTCACGACCACCTCGCGACGATCTACAACGCCATCTTTCCGGATTTTCATTTCGGCAATTTGTAAGTTTCCGACAAAATCCCGAAATCTCTCGATTCTTAGTATTTTTCACTTGTAATTGTTATTATAACTTGTTTATGTCCATTACTAAGTATAGAACACGATTTCACAGCTTAAAAACGGATTTGAAATGGGTTTTTGGCCGGAAAAATCTAAACAGCCGGACTTTCTGGGCTGATGTTCTTCCATGCGACACAATCCTTGTGTCGCATGTTGTGTCGTATTTCCCATGTTATGTCGTATAAAACCTACTATGTCGCACCTTGTGTCGTACCAAAGAATTTGTGTCGTAAGTTTTGCGACACAACCACTATGTCGTATTCTATGTCGTATTTTCATACGACACAATCACTATGTCGCTGTTGAATCAGCATCTCGCATCTATGCGACACAACCATTGTGTCGCATAGACATTGTGTCGCATTCCTATGCGACACAACCCTTGTGTCGCATATTGTGTCGCAAAACACAGAAAACTCAGATTTTACTAAGTGTCGAGACTCGAAATTTATCACTCGATTTTACCCGAATTCAGATCCCAGATGCGTTTTTCGTCAAAGCAATATAGTAGAAATAAAAATTTTCCAAGCTGACCTGGCAGCTCGACCCCAGCCAGGGGCTCTGCCCCTTGGACCCCCCCAGGGGCTGCCGCCCCTTGGACCCCGCTACCAGGGGTGCTGCCCCCGGACCCCCGTACTTAGATTCCGTAACGGCTTCTAAAACACATTTTTCAAGTAAAACGCCACGAAATCAAAATAATAATAGTTGAGATTATTATTACAAATCCGTCACCAACGGGCCGTACATGTTTTCAAACACTTAACAAATCAACCAAATCGTAGTAATTTGGACATATATATAGTTGTGTAACAACTACAAGGGTGATCTTTTGAGATACCCAATCATGTTTATAACCATCGCGTGTCGTGGACACCCTCAGGTTACAAGTCTTTGGACTTCATACTCGGCTAATCAACTCAAGTTTATTAAGTTAAACTCACAAGACTCAGGTGAGTCTCATAGCCCCTCTTTTACTGTTTTACTCAGGGGTGTGATATATTGCTCAACTTTTACATGTGAACGCAAGTACAAACATTTCATATACTACATGAGTTTTTCGAAACTAATCATTTTAAAGTCCTCCGTCAGCATAGTTGTTAATACGTTGTAGCGTGAATATTAGTATATGGTACCATATAGGATTGACCCACCTCGTCCGGGTTAGCAAGCACTAACCGGGTAAACGGACGTACTAATATTTGGGAAGACGAATGTGGATTAGGCATTCGTGGAGGCACCTCGCCCGGAATTCTCTATAGGGGACCCGGCCCTCGAGTTAAGCTCAACTATGTGCTCATGGCTGTATACACGATGACTATCATTTAATTGCTGGATGCAATTCATTATTTAATTGCTGGATGCAATTCATTATTTAATTGCTGGATGCAATTCATTATTTTAAATCTTGCGGTTCATACTATATTAACTGATTTCAAACTTGTGAGCTCACCAGCTTTTAGCTGACCTTTTAGCATATATCGCAGGTACCAAGCAGTAGGATGTTTCTGCTTCAGGATTTTAGCTCGAGTCAGCATGCAGACGATTGAGATTTTCTTGCATTAGTATATTTTGTACAAGTACTTATGTACTGAAATCTCCTTTTATTTAAACTCGAGCTATGTAAAGCTTTAAATGTTGTAAACATTTCCATTATCAATATATTTTGTTAAAACGACGCATATAGAGTCGTTTACTATATATCTTTGTGCTTTGTTATTGATTAGTAACACCCAAATCAAGCTTCCGCAAATCATCAAATTTGGGGGTGTTACAGCATAGTTGTTAATACGTTGTAGCGTGAATATTAGTATATGGTACCATATAGGATTGACCCTCCTCGTTCGGGTTAGCAAGCACTAACCGGGTAAACGAACGTACTAATATTTGGGAAGACGAGTGTTGATTAGGCACTCGTGGAGGCACCTCGCCCTGAATTCTCTATAGGGGACCCGGCCCTCGAGTTAAGCTCAACTATGTGCTCATGGCTGTATACACGATTACTATCATTTTATTTGCTGGATGCAAATCATTATTAAATCTTGCGGTTCATACTATGTTACTTGATTTCAAACGTGTGAGCTCACCAGCTTTACCTGACCCAATTTAGCATGTATCGCAGGTACCAAGCAGTAGGTTGTTTCGGCTTCAGGACATTTAGCTCGAGTCAGCATACAGACGTTTGAGATTTTCTTGCATTAGTATATTTTGTACAAGTACTTATGTACTGAAATCTCCTTTTATTTAAACTCGAGCTATGTAAAGCTAAAAATGTTGTAAACATTTCAATATTAATATATTTTGTTAAAACGACGCATATAGAGTCGTTTACTGTATATCTTGTGCTTTGTTTTTGATTAGTAACACCCAAATCGTGCTTCCGCATATCATGAAAATTTGGGGGTGTTACAGATTGGTATCAGAGCCTAAGGTTATAGTGAACTAGGTTGCATTTAGTGGGCCTAGACTATGACCGTTAGGCAGTATTTCCTTACTAGGCATGATTGGTTCAGGAATTACAGCATGCGACTTTAATTTAACATAGCCTTATCAACTATGTACAATTAAGGAAAGATGATGTAAGGTCTGAAATGGTTATGTTGAACGGGAATACACTAGAAGACTCTGACCTCGAGAGGACCGAGACTTAAACATGTTTGTGCTAAACACTCAATAGGCTATATTATATAGGAATTATATGAATATAGGCCTCACTCTTACTAACGCTTTGTCTCAGAAATGGCAAACACACCGTCCAATTCATCGCGCTCTCAATCCGAGTCGCAAAACCCAAGGGTAGCAAGGAGGAACGTCAGGTTGCCTCGAGCTGGCCCGTACCCCACTCACTTCACCTTGCCGGCCTTAGCCGCTAGGGTGAACCAACACGAGCAGCGACTTCGCACCATGGATGTTGTGTTGCAGGAAACGAATGAAAACTGGAGACTTACATCCCTCGAACGCATCGAACAAGTCTCCGAGGATCACGAAACCACCGTTAACAATGTAGACATTCTTTTCAACAAAGTGGTGGAGATAAGCGTAGAAACCGCCCTTTTGAAACACCGACTTGAAGAGTGTGAGCAACGCTCACGGGAAACAGAGGAATACGTTCGCAGTTTGGTACAACGACTGGCATTGGCTGAAGACAATGCCCGACAGGCCAGCAGACTTGCCAATACTGTGGATCGTCTCATTGAAATGATGGAGCAGATTAATCTGCGTCGCAACTAGTGTAGTCTTTGTCTTGTAAACTATCTCGTAATCTAATGGCTATCTAACGCTACTCTATAAATTAGTCGGATGTAACAATTCCCGACACCTTTTGTAATACATCCGTGGGATGTAACCTTTGGATTCGTATTTTCTATCAAATATTCCTTGCTGTTTCTACTTATACTAATTGCCATAATTCTTTTTCATATTGATGTTATGTATTACCGCCTTTATACATGTACATCTGAGACAAATACAATTTTCTTGCAAAATCTCATGTATCTTCATTTCTTTTATTGAAGAATCATGCCGCCAAAGACAAGACCATACACCGATGCTCAGCTTACGTCACTCATAACCCAGGCTGTGACTGAAGCCTTGGCTCGGAATACTCCACCGAATTCCGAAAGAAACGGCGATGCCGCTGAAACCCCTGCTACTAAACCTTGTTCTTACAAGGACTTTCAGAGCTGCAAACCCTCAAGTTTCAAGGGTACTGAAGGAGCCATCGGACTGATCAGATGGTTCGAGAAGATGGAAACTGTTTTCCGTGTCAGCAAATGCGCGGAAAACGACAAAGTAAACTTCGCCACCTGCTCTCTCGAAGATGATGCCCACTCTTGGTGGAACTCATATACCCAATCAGTGGGTGCTGACACTGCCTACCAACTCTCTTGGGAGGATGATATCGCTCGTTTTGTACATGTTTATCTCTCGCGATATCATTGTTTTTTGTACTTGTTTCTAGTCGATTTCATGAACTTTTGGTACTTATTTAGTTGGAAATTGATTTCATGTGTTTAGGTTGAAGATTGAGAAAGAAATGATGAAGAGGTGGAGGATTTTGCTGATTTTGCTATGCTGCACCGTTTTGGCCATATCTCCCTCATACGAACTCGGATTGGGGTGATTCAGGCCGCCAAACGAAGCTAACTCAGAGCTCTACAATTATCCAGAAGATAGTCAGCCTATCTGCTGAGATTCATAGCCGATCGGCTTAACTAAGCAGATCGGCTTGTTTAGTTCAAAATCCACTCAGAAGTTCAACCTTGTGCAATGCCCAGTATCTTAGCCGATCTGCTAAGTTTAGCCGATCTGCTAAGCTTAGCTAATCTGCTAAACCTTAGCCGATCTACTATGATGCGCGGGGAAGTCTATTTATGTATTGTTTTAGGGTTCCACATCTGACCTAACTTTTTCACCCTCGAACCAGCAGCCCCCATGGGCGATTTTTAGGGTTTCTTGAGCTAATTTCATCATTTTGAAGATCTTCCATCATCCTTAATCATTTGGTTACGAAGAATCATCATCCAAACAATGTAATCACTCGGTTTGCATTTTTATTCGAATATAACTATGTTTACTTTGATTTCTCTTATTTCATGTGTTTATCTTGTTGTTATGATGATTAGTGGCTAGATTATTGTGCTTGTTTGGATGAACTAACTAGTTGATTAGGGGTGTATCTTTTGGTGTTAATTTATGCTTTGAGTTTGTGAATCATCCATGGATTTGAATGCATTTAGTTGGTTGTTGTTATGAACTTTCGGCATTTTAGCTAAACAATTATAGCGAATGTTCTTTGTTTAGTAAAAATACCTAAATGAGTTGTTTGTCATTTGTGGAACAAAGCATTTGATGATTGTAACAACACTAGTTAAATTCATACAAGTTAGCGATTATAGCGAATGTTTGTCGTGTGGATGATTTGCAAACTCACAAATCTAAATTTATGTTTAATCGGAGAACCTTGTGTGATTGAGCTTAATCACTAGAATTTAACCATTTGGTAATTTACTAATTGATATAGCGAACGTTTTCAACCAAGTAAATTGCTATCGATTATTTGTCTATAAATGATTGAACAAAATTGCGAATGTGGTTTTGGAATGTGTAAAATGATTTAGCTAAATTGTGCAAGTTTGTAACCATGGCGAACGTCCGTTACTTGATTAAATCATAGGTTTGTTAATTGAAGTTGAACGATAGGTCTTAGCGAACGTTGAGCTTATGTTTGATGAATATTACCCTTGGCATATAGTATAACCGGATATAACTCTACACCCCGAAATCACTAGTGAAATAGTCCAAGCAAGCATTGTTTTTAATATCTGAAAGTTTCCAATCAATCACTTTGACTCTTCAGAGTCCATCTGCCTAGACTAATTAAAGTTTGTAGTTTTAAGCAACGTGACAACTCGGTCACACAAAACCCCCACAGTTACTTTTCTGTATTAATTACTTGCACTTGGATATAATTCTTAAACTCACATTCCCTGTGTTCGAACCCGAACTTACCAAACTATACTACCACTCGACATGGTCCAATGCCCGGTTGTGTTTTGGTCTAGCTCGGTACTTTCTTGTTCACTTTTCAACGATAATTTTATAACTAGATTTAGCACATCAGAGGACTTGAAAGCAAAACTCACCGCCAAATACTGCTCAATCGCCAAACTCCAGAAGCTGGACGAGGAGTTCTGGAACCTAAAGGTTCAGGGTGGTGATATCGATGGTTACACCACCAGATTCCAGCAACTCGCTGCCCTCCGCCCAGCCATGGTAAGCACAGAATCTGATAAAATCAGGAAGTACATCCTTGGTCTTCCTGAGCCTGTTCGGGGGCACGTCGCCTCTTCAAACCAAACCATCATTGACGGTGCAATCCTACTGGCCCAAGACCTGATGGCAATGAGCCAGGATTCTGAACCACCCACTTCATCCTCCCACAACAACAAAAGGAAGTGGTCTGATTACCACAACAACCACCCAAACCAACAAAACAAGAAATCCGACACCATCAAAGCCTACAACACCACCACAGACATCAAACGGGGCTACACTGGGAGCAAACCCTATTGTTCCAAGTGCAGCCGTCACCATGAAGGTTCCTGTGGTTCCTTTTGCAGCAATTGCAAGAGGCATGGTCACCTCACCCAGGATTGCCGTTCCCCTACCAACAAAAATTCCAACAACAACACTAGGCCACCCAAGGTCTGCTTTGAATGTGGGAACCCCGGGCACTTCAGGGACACGTGCCCAAAACTGAAGAACCAGAGCAACAACAACAACAACAACAACCGCAACAACAACAACCACAACACCCGAAGTAGAGCCTTCGTCATCAACTCCGGGGACGCCCGCCAAGATCCGAATGTGGTCTCGGGTATGTTCCTACTCAACAACTTAACTGCTTTTGTTCTATTTGATACTGGTGCTGATAGAAGCTTTATCTCTGATGACTTTTGCCCACTACTCGACATCACTCCTGTTGCCTTAGATGTTAAGTACATTGTAGAGCTAGCAAATGGGAAACTTATAGAAACCAATAGAGTGATACCTAATTGCACTCTAAACCTAGCTGACGAAACCTTTTCAATCGATCTTGTACCCGTTGAAATCGGAAGTTTCGACATCATCATTGGAATGGACTGGTTGTCCAAACACCGAGCCGAAATCGTTTGTTACGATAAGATCGTCCGTATCCCACTCGCCGTCGGTAGAACCTTGATCATACAGGGGGAGACCGGTGGGACAAGACTCAATATCATCTCCTGCTTAAAAACCCGAAAATTTCTGAGAAAGGGTTACCCTGCAATACTCGCACACATCACAGAGAAGAAGTCGGAGGAGAAGCGACTTGAGGATGTGCCAATTGTTAGAGACTTTCCCGAAGTCTTTCCGGAAGAACTACCTGGTCTACCACCACTGTGACAACTCTCCAAATTAGGTATTAATTAAATAATATGCATGTGCATTCTTACGCTAATTTCCTGGTTAAGTTTTAACAAAACTCTTTGTTGTGATGTAAGCCTAGCAAGCCCGTACTTTTAAACAAAAAGTAAAATGTAATACGTAAGTAACTTATAGTTACGTACAAATATATTCGAACGAACCCGACAAAAATAAATAACAAAAGCTTCGTGACACAAAAATATATAAATAACCTAAAACTATTTTTGTTGTAGTTATTTACTTAAGAATATTATGCTAAACGAGGAAGCATAACGATAGAACGAAAACAATTACGCGTTTTAGCTTAAAACGTAACGTACGCGTCGAAATGCGCAAAACGAGCCCGACAACCGAACGAGTCAAAAATTATATTTTTGAAACTCAAAATAAAGTATTTAAAATAATACTTCAAAATATATTAGCCCATATAGGTCGTTAACGAATTAAACGAAACTATCACGTTATAACGTACGATTAACGATTAACCGACAACCGGGCTTAACCCGAATTCGAGGACCGAGACCCGAGCCCAACCCAAGATGGGATAGGCCCAGACCACGGCCCATTACAACCCACAATCGGCCCAAGGAGCCCAAGGAGGACAGCCCTAAATGTCATAATATTTAAACCACATAAACTTTAATCCTTCCATTATCACATAACCTCACACACACTTAATCACCACATTTCTCTCAACTTTTGGGCTGGAGCAGCCTCAACCACAACCTCCACCACCTTCCACCATCACCTCCAAGTAAATCTAACAGCAAACATCATCATCTAACACCTCATTCATACGGTTTTACGAAGGAGGAAGCAAAAAGGGGACTGCAACTACACATCTCCACATTTCGACCCTAGATCCGTCTTTGCTTGGTATAAACCCCTCCTTCTTCTTTTAAATTACTTGGATTAAGTTTATAAACATTTTAGTGTTCCATTTCCTACTGATTATGTCAAAATCTATGTTAAAAATCGGATGAACATGCTATTAACCACTGGATAATGACTTTACACATTGGATAATAAAATAGATCGGATTAGATTGACCTTAAACGACTCATTTCATGATGAAATCTAACGTTTCTTAAGCCTAAACTCAAGTTTGAAGTGTCTAGTTTTCAGATCTGTAAGCCTCACGAAAATTCAAGTTCATTTGCTATTTTTGATTTCTGAAATAAAAGTACATAGCAGATCTGATGAATCTGACCAGAATCTTGACCAAATTAAAATGAGCATATCTTGGGCTATGGATCGAATAAACAGGTGAAACCAGTGGGAAAAGATCATAAATTTTGTTACCTTTCTATCGCTTACTCGCAGATTTTGTGAAGTTTTGTAATACTCCAGATATAGTCAAATCATGTAACGTATATACCGAAACAGGGCTGCTGGACAGACTTGTGTTTGAAAATTTATTGAACGAGTTTTACTTAACCAAAAGTTACATAAAAATAAGTTTTGGAAACCTGAGACATAGGGGAATAACCTTTAATTTTCTTGGATTTCAATTCGGATTCTAAGTTGGTTAAAACGAGCCTTGAGCGAGACCGAAAATCTGGAAAACTAAGATTGAAGGGCTGTTTTTGTAACGAACATAAAAACAACACTTTTGGATATCCACATGACATGAAACTTATTTTTCATAGATAATAAATACATTTAAGACTTGTGTAAAAGTCTCGAGTCAATCCGAGCATGTTTGACTAAGTCAACAAAAGCGGGCCTCAAAACGATAAAACGCGAACATATATACCTACGAATATTGGACGAGCCGATTGGTATACATACACATTTGGGACGAGACGTATATTATATGAAACAAATAGAGACTAGTGATTTGGAAACTTAAACGACAAACAATTTATATATATGAGATATATGTAAACGAGACGAAACCACATTTAAAAATATATGAGTTATAACATACTTATATGTATACAAACTAGATGACACGAGAAATAATATCAATATTTCGACACAATGTCACGACGCAGTTAACAACTTATATTATTAAAGAAATTAACAATTTCTCCAAACAAACAAACAACCTATTAACATAAGTGATTAAACAAATCAAACGTACTTATGTTAATACATCTATTGTATATAGGTTAACACACCTTGGGCTATTATCTGTCGGCTGTTAGCTTTCTATACCGAGCAAATCACCGTGAGTTCACAGCCCCTACTTTACAAATGTTTTATGCTTTTAAACATAGGGGTGTAAACATAGAAACTGCATGCAAACACATGCAGCAAATTATATAAATGCTTTATTACTTTATTCAACTGTTTGATATGAAATATTATTTCACAACTGTTTTGGGAATTAGACAACAAATCCTAGTACGGACCAGACTTGAGATGTGTGCATGAAAGACCTTATGTCATGCAGACTATAACCATTAGCTAGGTGACTCTAGCCACTGAGTATACGAATAGTACTATTGCCGTGACGACCCTCATGTGGATGGAGCGTATACTTAACTGTCCTTCAGGCAAGAAACATAAGTTTTGGTTGTGGTTTGGTTATAGGGTTAGGTCGCGTTACTTTAACCTGCGAGGTTTAGCTCACCTCTCAGCGGATTATAGTCTAAGCATTCCCACTTACTATTTAGGATGAACTTATCCTACAACTGTTTTATACCGGTATACTTTCTGATTATATTTATATGATGGTAAACCACCAGACATACATTTTGGGTAACAACCCACTTAAACTATATTTTAGGGTAACTATCCCTACAATCTTATAAATTGTAAAACCTGCAAACATTTATTTATTGAATAACAATTCAATAATTCTAAACATAAATGGTTTAACAAACCTTACATTTATACAAAACCTGTGAATTCACTCAACATATTTGTTGACGACTTTCTTTCTATGTTATACAGGAAATTAGCAACGTAAGTAAAGAATCGCATGCATTCAGGATGGACAACCCTGGACTACTTAGGATGCCATATATTTTGGGACAGCTTTTGAGGATTTCCTCTGTATTACTGCAGACATTGCAGTTATACTCACGAAATCTTATCTTAACATATGTATTGTAAAACTTAAATGTTTTAAACTTTATTACTACCGTACGACTTACATAGTCGTACTACTTTTGTAATAACTATTTTAAATTGGCATCCTTTATATATTATGTTCTGTATGATCATATGCTTTGATACAGTGAATGCACAATTGTAACGTCAGCACCCCCGCTGTTATACTGTTTACACAAGATGATTCCGCTAATTATAACTTGCTTCCGCTAAACATTAAATAAACACAATTATGGATTTTGGGGGTGTGACAACCACAAAGACATGTTGAGTTCTCAATCGATCTCGTACCGGGTGCCGCACCGGTGGCCCGCGCACCGTACCGTTTAGCCCCATCCGAACTTCAGGAGTTGTCCACCCAGTTACAGGAACTCCTGGATAGAGGATTCATTAGACCGAGTTCTTCACCTTGGGGAGCTCCGGTCTTATTTTTTAAAAACAAGGACGGTTCATTCCGAATGTGCATTGACTATCGAGAGTTGAACAAATTGACCGTCAAAAACCGATACCCACTTCCTCGCATTGATGATCTATTCGACCAACTTCAGGGTTCAAGTTTCTACTCAAAAATCGACCTACGATCAGGATATCATCAATTACGGGTTCGCGACACCGATATTCCAAAAACTTCCTTCAGAACTCGTTACGGGCACTACGAATTCCAAGTGATGCCCTTTGGCCTAACCAACGCACCGGCTGTATTCATGGACCTCATGAACCGGGTGTGTAAACCTTACCTCGACAAGTTTGTCATTGTCTTTATCGATGACATACTCATTTACTCGCGCAACGAGCAAGAACATGCGCAACACCTCAAAACCATCCTTGAACTACTTAGACACGAGGAACTTTATGCCAAATTCTCTAAGTGTGAGTTCTGGATAAAAACCGTTCAATTCCTTGGTCACGTGATCGAGAGTCAGGGAATTCACGTTGACCCATCAAAAATCGAGGCTATCAAAGACTGGCAAGAACCCACCACTGCAACTGAAGTACGTCAATTCTTGGGTCTTGCTGGGTACTATCGGCGATTTATCGAAAATTTCTCCAAAATAGCTCAACCACTCACGGTACTGACTCAGAAGGACAAAAGGTTCGATTGGACCGATAAACAAGAGTCAGCGTTCCAACTTCTGAAACAAAAGCTTTGCAGTGCTCCAATTCTATCACTACCCGAAGGCACCGATGACTTCGTGGTATACTGCGATGCTTCCCACCAAGGTCTCGGTTGCGTGTTAATGCAACGAGACAAGGTCGTTGCTTATGCCTCACGACAACTCAAAATTCACGAAAAGAACTACACCACTCATGACCTTGAACTTGGAGCTGTCGTGTTCGCTCTCAAAATCTGGAGACATTATCTCTACGGCACTAAGTGCACAATCTTTACCGATCATAAAAGTCTCCAACATATATTCGATCAGAAGGATCTCAATATGAGGCAACGTCGATGGGTCGAGTTGCTTACCGATTACGATTGTGAGATCAAGTACCATCCAGGGAAGGCTAATGTTGTAGCCGATGCCCTCAGCCGAAAGGAACGACCAAAACCACTTCGAGTCCGAGCCCTCAGTATGACCATTCATAACGATCTTACCATTCAGATTCATACCGCTCAGATCGAAGCCCTGAAACCTGAAAACATAAAAAATGAAGCCTTACGGAGTATTGACAAACAATTCGAAATCAGACCTAACGGAATTAGGTATTTCTCAAACCGAATCTGGTTGCCTAATTTCGGGAACCTAAGAGACTTGGTGATGGATGAAGCTCACAAGTCTAAATATTCTATCCATCCGGGATCCGATAAGATGTACCACGGCATCAAGGAATTTTATTGGTGGCCAAATATGAAAGCCGAAATCGCCACTTATGTCAGCAAGTGTCTTACTTGCTCGAAAGTCAAAACCGAACACCAGAAACCTCCTGGCTTACTCCAACAACCTGAAATCCCTGAATGGAAATGGAAACAAATTGCCATGGATTTCATAACCAAACTACCAAAGTCGTCGAGCGGTTGCGATACCATATGGGTGATCGTCGATCGTCTCACCAAATCTGCTCATTTCCTGGCAATCAAGGAAAACGATAAAATGGAGCGCCTTGCACAAATCTATATCAAAGAAATCGTTTCTCAACACGGCGTTCCAATCTCAATCATCTCTGACAGAGATGCCCGTTTCACCTCTCACTTTTGGCAATCACTTCAAAAAGCAATGGGTACCCGTCTTGATATGAGTACCGCATACCATCCCCAAACCGATGGCCAAAGTGAACGAACCATTCAAACACTGGAAGATATGCTACGAGCTTGCGTAGTTGATTTCGGTACAAACTGAGAAAGACACCTACCGTTATGCGAATTTTCCTACAATAACAGCTATCATGCCAGCATTAAGGCTGCACCTTTTGAGGCACTGTACGGTCGTAAGTGTCGATCACCGATTTGTTGGACCGAAGTGGGAGACAGTCAACTCACTGGTCCTGAACTTATACACGCCACCACTGAGAAAATTGTGGAAATCCAAAACAGGCTCAAAGCCGCACGTGATCGTCAGAAAAGTTATGCTGACGTGAGATGCAAACCACTCGAGTTCCAAGTTGGGGATCGAGTACTCTTAAAAGTTCGCCTTGGAAAGGCGTCATCCGTTTGATATCATATACTAACATTCACGCTACTACGTATTACCAGACTATGCTATGGAGGGCTTTAAATTGATTAGCTTGAAACTCATGTAGTATTTGATTTGATTTGTACTTGCGTTCAACTTGTAAAACAAAACGAGCAATAATATCACACCCCTGATTGAAAAGCAGTAAAATAGGGGCCATGAGACTCACCTGAGTCTTGAAGCGTTTTGTAACACCCGCTAAATTAGGACTAGTAATTAGTGCCTAATCATATGTTAATACATGTAATTAGTTCTGTGTTAGGCTAATTAATGTATCGAAATATATATATTGTTGAATATATACGAAAATGCGATTTGATTAAATCGTACGCAATTTAAATCGAATGTATTTCGGTTCCATAAATACGGATGTTGGTGACACAATTTATATTTAAGCATAAAACATTATCTGAAAACATTACTGAGTCCAAACTACTGTTTAAATTGTATTCCCAAAGTTGTCCGCTTCGTACAATTAAAACTTACCAAATTAACAACAAAATACGTAAACTATTTAAACCACATTTTAAATCTTTAAATTATTAGATAATTGGTAAAACGACTTAATTAAATTATTAAACGAAATTCGTATTTTAAAATGGATAATTAACGCGCAAAATATTTATTTAAAACGTTAAAAGACGGAGAAAACGAACACCGTACGGAGCACATCGCGAAGACTGAAAATGGTGGGGCTTCCACCAAAACCACCACCATCTTCTTTTCTTTCTTCATTTTATTTTCTTTCTTCTCTCTCTCTTCTTTTCTCTCTAAAAAGAAAACCACCCACAAACTCACAAAATCGTCAAATAACGCCACGAAACGCACTCGGATCATCAATATTTTTAGAGATTCACGACCACCTCGCAACGATCTACACTTCCATCTTTCCGGATTTTCATTTCGCCACTTTGTAAGTTTCCGACAAAATCCCGAAAACTCTCGATTCTTTGTATTTTCACTTGTTAGTTGTTAATATAACTTATATATGTCCATTACAAAGTGTAAAACACGATTTTATAGCTTAAAAATGGGTTTGAATTGGGTTTTTGGCCGGAAAAATCGCGACAGCCGGACTTTCTGGGCTGGTGTTCTTCAATACGACACAAGCCTTGTGTCGCATGTAGTGTCGTATTTTGCCTGTTATGTCGCACCAAGTGTCGTATAAATCCTTTTGTGTCGTACCCTTTACGACACAACGTTGTGTCGCATCTTATGTCGTATTTTTCATACGACACAATCACTATGTCGCTGTTAAATCAGCATCTCGAATCTATAAGACACAACCCTTGTGTCGTATAGGTATTGTGTCGCACTTCTATGCGACACAACCCTTGTGTCGCATTCCAAACAATTGTGTCGCATGATTGTGTCGCATAAAACAGCAGGTTTTCAAACTAAAATTTCACTAAGTGTCGAACCTATATAACCTCAAACACTTATACGATACGACTTATAAAACTCATTGGAACACACTTGTAAGTGCAAAACACCAATAACATGATAATAATACTTAAAGTTATTATTTCAAATCCGTCACCAACGGGCCGTACACGTTTTCAAACGCTTAACAAATCAACCAAATCGTAGTAATTTGGACATATATATATAGTTGTGTAACAACTACAAGGGTGATCTTTTGAGATACCCAATCATGTTTATAACCATCGCGTGTCGTGGACACCCTCAGGTTACAAGTCTTTGGACTTCATCACTCGGCTAATCAACTTACGTTTATTTAAACGCTTACAGACTCAGGTGAGTCTCATGGCCCCTCTTTTTACTGTTTTACTCAGGGGTGTGATATATTGCTCATTTTTAACATGTGAACGCAAGTACAAACATTTCATATACTACATGAGTTTTTCACAACTAATCATTTAAAGTCCCCCGTCAGCATAGTTGTTAATACGTTGTAGCGTGAATATTAGTATATGGTACCATATAGGATTGACCCTCCTCGTTCGGGTTAGCAAGCACTAACCGGGTAAACGGACGTACTAATATTTGGGAAGACGAGTGTTGATTAGGCACTCGTGGAGGCACCTCGCCCGGAATTCTCTATAGGGGACCCGGCCCTCGAGTTAAGCTCAACTATGTGCTCATGGCTGTATACACGATTACTATCATTTTATTTGCTGGATGCAAATCATTATTAAATCTTGCGGTTCATACTATGTTACTTGATTTCAAACGTGTGAGCTCACCAGCTTTACCTGACCCAATTTAGCATGTATCGCAGGTACCAAGCAGTAGGTTGTTTCGGCTTCAGGACATTTAGCTCGAGTCAGCATACAGACGTTTGAGATTTTCTTGCATTAGTATATTTTGTACAAGTACTTATGTACTGAAATATCCTTTTATTTTAAACTCGAGCTATGTAAAGCTAAAAATGTTGTAAACATTTCAATATTAATATATTTTGTTAAAACGACGCATATAGAGTCGTTTACTGTATATCTTGTGCTTTGTTTTTGATTAGTAACACCCAAATCGTACTTCCGCAAATCATGAAAATTTGGGGGTGTTACACGTTTAAACAAATAAACTTGATTTGGCTTGACTTGTATTGATGTCCGAAGACTTGTAACCTGAGGGTGTCCATGACACGCGATGGTTATTAATTGATTAGGCATTCCGAAAGACTACCCTTGTAGTTGTTTGTCCAAATTACTCCGATTTGGTTGATTGACTTGTCCAAATTACTACGATTTGGTTGATTGATTCGAATGTTTGAAAATATGTACGGCCCGTTGGTGACGGATTTGTAATAATAATCTCAACTATTATTATTTTGATTTCGTGGTGTTTTACTTGAAAAATGTGTTTTGATTTTGTTTTAGAAGCCGTTACAAACTCTAAGTGACGGGGGTCCGGGGGCAGCGCCCCTGGTAGCGGGGTCCAAGGGGCGGCAGCCCCTGGCGGGGTCCAAGGGGTAGAGCCCCTGGTTGGGGTCGAGCTGCCAAGTCAGCTTGGAAAATTTTTATTTCTACTCAATTGCTTTGGTGAAAAACGCATCTGGACTTGAATTTGGGTGAAATCAAGTGATAAAATTATGGTCTCGACACTTAGTAAAAATGAGTTGTAAGTATTCTGTTTTTGGCGACACTAAGCTAGTGTCGCTACGGGTTTAGGCGACACTTAGTAAGTGTCGCTATATTTCTGATTTTCAATAGTTGGGCGACACTTGAGTAGTGTCGCTATGGCGACACTTATGAATTTTGGCGTCACTAAGGGAGTGTCGCTAAGTTAAATCTGGTTAAGTAATTCAGTGACACTTAAGTAGTGTCGCTATAGGGGCGACACTTAGGCATAGCGACACTTGGCTAGTGTCGCTAGTACTGTTTTTGGCACACTAGCGACACTTCCAACTGTTCGCCGGATTTGAGCCTAAAACGTGTTTTCCGGCGACCACTTGTTCCAAATCTTTTACCCAACCCTTATATGGACATTTTGGACATATATAAACCATAAACATGTAAAAATGAGTGAAATCGGAGAGTTTCGGGTTTTTGACGGAAACTTACGCGGTGACGAATCAAAATTCCGAAAAGATGAAGTTGTAGATCATTGCGTGGTGGTCGTTATTCCCTAATTATATTTGCGATTTGAGGTCGTTTTGTGGTGTGATTTAAGGATTTTTGATGATGGTGGTGGATGGTGGTTTTAAAAGAAAATGAAAAAGAGAGAGAGATAGAGAGATAAAGAAGATGGTGATAATGAAGATGTGGTGGGTATCCCCCCCCCCCCCCCCCCCCCCCCCCTGTTGGCTGATTTCGGTGGGGTCCACGAGGTGGGCTTCACCAATTTTTACATTCCTGCAATCGTGCTCCGTGCGGTGTTCGTTTTCTCGATCGTTTAAACGTCGATTAATTATTTTATTCGTTTAAATATGCATTTTAAATGTAATAATTATCTAATATTTTCATTGAAGTATTTAACCAAATACTTAATATTTGAGTTATATAATAGAACTTAAATTGTTTCGTTTTGTTTGTGCGTTTACGTTTTAATCGCGAAAATTTTATTTGTACGATACGAAATATTATAAAAATAATATTTTGGTTATAATTGTGTTATTAAATAATATCATATTATTTAATAAAATTGTTCACCAACGTCCGTATTTAATTGAACCGAATTATATTTTGTTTGGAACTTGTACGATTTAATCAAATCGCATTCTTGTATATATATATTTAACAATATATATATTATTTGATACACAAATTAGTCTAACACAGAACTAATTACATGTATTAAAACTTGATTAGGTACTAATTACTAGTCCTAATTTGACGGGTGTCACAATAAATATATGCAAAATACAGTAAAAACAGTAGTATGTATTATACTTTCATACAAAATACGGTAAAAATGGATCATATGTATAATATAAAATGCAGTAAAAAATAAACAATATGTAATATATGAAATATATGCAAAATGTAGTGAATAATAATAAAATGCAGTGTAATTTTAACAAAATGCAGTAAAAAATATATTATGTATAACTTAAAATGCAGTAAAAAATAAACAATATATATAAGATTGAGGTGTATAAATAAAATGCAGTAAACAAATCAAATGAATTATGTGTAAAATACAAAAATGCAGTAAAAACGAATAATATCTATTAAACATATATACAAAATGCAATAAAAATAATAAAATGCAGTACAAAATGATAATATGTAAAAAAATTGGAAAAAACAATTATGAAAAAAAAAGTTAAATTTTTTTTTTAAATAAAAAAAATTTGAAATTTTTTTTTTCCGAAGACCAGTGGCGGCGGCGGCGGGTGGCAGCAGCTAGTGGTGGGTGGTGGTGGGTAGTGGAGGGGAGGGGTGGGTAGGAAGAAAGTAGGAGGGAATAATGTACACTATTAAAAATGTGGAGGTGGTAAAAATGAAAATTTGAAAATTCTTCTCATCCTTCTCCTCAAATAATACCTTCTCCTCTGAACCCCACCCTATTAAAATTATCATATGGGGTTCAAATGAGAATAGAAATTTGTGTGAGAATGAGAGAACAATGATATTGTGCCATGTGTACAAAGAGAATGTTCAAAATGTACAAAACCCATTTACCCTAAACATCAATTATCTCACAAACGATAAATCGAAAAATTATGAAAATTGCACCATTAAATTCAGCGTTTTCTCCTCTTCGATTTGCCGTCCCTCAAAGCATACTTTTGACGAGTTTTTTTTCTTCATCTTTTTTGTGGGTTTCACATTTTCTAACACATGTTAAAGTGTTGCGTTTAGGGTTTTCGTACGTAGAGTTCAAATGAGTACATCAATTTTGAGTGAGAATAGGGGAATCAATCTCAACCACTCATTTCCATCAAATACCCATTTCTCCCACATTTTTGAAACTCAAATATCTCACAAACGACAAGTCGAAAAATCATGAAAATTGCACTATAAAATTCAGCGTTTTCTCCTATTCGATTTGCCGTCCATCAAGGCATACTTTTAACAACTTTTTTTTTTCATTTTTTGGTGGGTTTTACAAATTAGTAACACATGTGTTAGTGATTGGTTGTACATTTGATTTGGGGTTAGGGTTAGGGTTTAGGGCTAGGGTTTAGGGTTTAGGATTTAGGGTTAGGATTTAGCAGGGTTTAGGGTTTAGTATGATTTAGGGTTTAGACTTTTGTAAAGCGTTTAGGGTTTAGGGGTTGGGGGTTTGGGGTTTCACATGTGTTAGTAAATGTAAAACCCACCAAAAAAGATGAAAAAAAAACTCTTCGAAAGTATGCCTTGAGCGACGGCAAATCGAAGAGGAGAAAACGCTGAATTTAATGGTGCAATTTTCATAATTTTTCTATTTGTCGTATGCGAGATAATTGATGTTGGGGGTAAATGAGTTTGTATATTTGAAACATTCTCTTTGTACACATGACACAATATCATTGTTTCCCTCATTCTCACATAAATTTCTATTCTCATTTGAACCACACCCTATAAATATATCATACTTAAGGAAGGGCAAAGTAGAAACTTTATTTATTTTTGTTATCTTTTTGCAAATAAAAATAAATTATCAAGACAAATAAATAAAATTGTAATACAAACAACAAAAATGAAACGGAGAATAAATATACTTTAACCACTAATCATGTAAAAGTATCACAAAAAATTGCATTAATTAAATTAATTGCCTGTGAAAGAGAAGTGGCGGGAAAAAGGGAACATAAGTGAAAAGCTAACCGCATTCATCGATCTATCTCCCATTTCTATTCCATGTTTAGCAATTATTCATGAATAAATTAATTCATAATTATATTCTATCGTTTCCTATTACATACACTATTTTAATTTTGTTACGCTTAATTTCTTCCAGCAACTACACGTACGGTTGAATTCACACATCCAGAAATGAAGAAGACATTGGCTTTATTATTACTTTTCTTGGCAGTAACAACAATTGTGTGCCGGGCAGATGATGATGTTGATGACGATAAGGACTCGTCTTGGACTGATTGGGCTAAAGACAAACTTACCGGGTAATAACCCTTCGTTTAGTTTTTTGTTAATCCGTTTATTTCCATTATATGTTATGATATTATTTGATATTTGAATCGTTGGGACTTGGGAATGATTAGAGCCTTTTCGTTTGAACTGCTTAATTTCAGGGCGTTTAAAGGTGACGATGTTAAGGAAACTGCTCATAGCGTTGCGGGTAAAGCTAAAGACGCCGCTTCTGGTAATTATATATCTTTACCACAAGTATATTATAAAACGTTTCGAACTTCTTAATCAAGATTCATTTGTCAAAATTTGTACACGTACAAGAAGTATAGTAAGCGCATATATATGCACGCACGATTGTTTTTATAGGATCAGCAGACTACGCGAGTGATAAAGCTATCGAGGCAGAAGATGCAGCTGCAGAGGCTGCAGAAAAGCTTTCTGAGAAGGCACCTAATTAATCTTAAACATGCATGCTACTGGTTTAATTACCTCATGTAGAATAAACAACAATTTGGGCTTAATTTTATCGCTTTTTGTCATCATTTTTCTTACTATCTTGGTTTCAAAAGTTGTCTTAGGTTAAACACAAGTATATTTTTTACTAATATATATTAATAACTTTTGAATCCAATTCTTGTAATTAATGTAAGACCATTACTTATGGATTGGAATTTACTTCGGCGAACTATTTGATCAAAGTAAAAAAGAAGGTACCGAATTACACTTTAGTAATCGCATAACTAATTAGCCCGTTATTATTTAAAGAGTAGTATTCAACACTCTGAAGCCAAATTTAAAGGTAGGGTAGTCGTAGCTACTCGTCTATTCCCTAATATGAACTCTATATATCTTATGAAAAAATTGTGTTTTTTTTTTACATTCTTTATTTGTGCTATGAGTTTATAAAAATTAAGATACCAGTATTACAGATTACTCAAAATACAATTATTTTATTGCTAATCATATAATGTTTGACATATGAATTTCACATGTTAACTATTTTTATTCACCAATTATTTTGATATACACGTATCAACTTAATTCTTACATCTTTATAGTTGCACTTTATACGTACGAAAACTTTAATTTATTATTTTTTAGATTAGAGTAAATCCCATAAATCTAAGGATTTATTGTTTTGTTATATATTAAACTTTACACTTTTCATTATTGTATAATGCATACTTTCGTTTGTTCTATTGTATGTATTGAACTTGTAAATATCAAAAGGAAACTTTCCTATTTTGGCCTTACCCAAAAAGGAAAGTTTACATGCAATAGATGATATTTACATGTTCAATACATATAATAGAAATTTTTAAAGTTCAACTCATACAATAGTAGATGGTGTAAAGTTTAATACATAACGAAACAAAAAACCCCGAACCTAACTGTTTTTCTCATAAATATAGTAGTAATAAAATTTATGGGTGACTAACTTGACAAGTGACACGTGGCGAACAAATAGCTCAACAACCAGGAAAAAACCATCGGAAACCGCCACGTACACTTGCCCTTTTTTCCTCCTTCCCTCGCACAAAACCCGCTATTTTCCCCCAAATTTCAAAAACCTTCGATTCTCTTCGACTTCCATTTTCTTAATTTCCAGTTTTCAAATCGAATAAAATAAGAGTGGTCATGTGATACGGTAACGGTGTACCGGAGATCGACGTAGCTGGAATATTCATTCAGCACGCAGAATACACCACATTCAACCTGCTAGGTTAGTTTTCTACTTTTAATTGCGGTTATGAATTAATTTGATGTTCTTCGATTTCCAGGTCTAGTAATTGACATTGATAGACAGATATATGAGATTTATTGAATGAGTTTTCAGCTGATAAGGTTAGGGTTTCATGATTTGACATCTTATAACTAAGACAGCAAGTGCATATATAAATAAAGTTTATATATGCCAAATTAGTTGAACCTAATCATAATTCGTAGATGAAGATGCTATTGATATACTAAATTAAGTATGATAAGTATGATTTATTATAAAAATAGTGAGTATGACATGTAAGCCATGTTGTATATTTTAGGAAATTGTGCTTTCGCTTTTCTGAATTTTTTAATTGTATGTTCTTCAGAAGTGGTCTTGACATGATTATAAGAATATGGAAGGCTTTCATTTGACCTTTGATATTACTATATTTAGTAGTTCTTTATATCTTTTAAATGACCGTTGCATTTGTATTATAATAGAGATTGGGTGCAGTGTTATTTAGTGCTTTCATGTTTTGTTATTTTTAATCGTTCTCATGCATGTGAGTCTCTATCGCTAAGGATATTTTAGAAGAAAAATTAGTGATGCAGGAAAGGCCAAGTATTCAAGAGGATTAATTAAATGATAACAGACATCCTTAACTCGTTAATTTATAATGTTTCATACTTTGAATTTGAATAGGTATGTCTTGAGATCTGTGATTTGCGGAAGGGAAAACTTAATCCTTAATAATAGAAGAAATGATGTAGGTTCAATGTACTACACACCTTAACATATTCTAATTAAGCTTGGTATGCAGTGATACTTAGAAGTGTCAGGGGAACATATCATATGATATGAATGGTGGCATTAGTACTTTTCTTGTGTAATATGGTCCCTTTGATTGTACATTTGAACTTCAAGAAGACTTGGATAGCTAAATAAAATAATATGTTAGCAGATTTCATTACGTCTTGGTTAAGTATAAAAATGATTAACATTGCCATTCTCCGTCTTTCTTTGGGATACCAAAATAGATTTAGCTAAAAAGGGAAATAATGTGTTGATGATGCCATCTTGTAGGGATTAAAGCCTCTCATTTGTTTGGCATTGTGGTATTCGTGTTCTTTGTCTTTTTTTGTATAAATGTTTATGTCAATGATCCACGAGAGCGAACCTAGTGACTTAAATGGGTGTAACCGAAGCTAGCAATACCAAAGACACTATGCTTGAAGCAATTTCATTTAATAGGAAGCTAGGCTGGATGAGAATATAAGTTTGTTTGGAGTTGTTCTTGGGTTTGACCATTCACATAGATTGATATGTTGGTCAGACCTGTCTATTAGCATAATTTTGTACACAAGTTGTTGATTTAATATTGTAGCATTTTATGTATCTTTGGTTCATGGTGATGCACCTCTAAATTGAACCAAAACTTAGGTATTACCTTTGATTTTTTGGACACTACTCTACAACACAGATGTATATGTGGTGTTTTTTTTTGAAACAAGATGTATATGTGGTGTTAACAAGCCTACTCCAGTAGCGTATTGAAATTTGGGCTCGCCTTGCTTATTAACTACTCGGCTCGAGCTCCACTTGAACTCGATTTTTTTATCAAACTGTGTTCGAGCTCGAATATTATGTTATTGTTCGAGCGCTTATAAGCTCATAGTTCATTCACTCTAAAATAGACTAGGCTTGGCTTGTGAAACCAATCAAGCAGTAACTTTTAATTTAAAGTTTTATAGACACAATCCTTTTTTTAAACTAGGCTCGTTTGACTTGTTAGCTTGAGTAGCCCATTCACTCAAAAATAAACTATAAATTTCAAACTTGCATAGTCAAATATTAATTTCTTAAGCTCGGCTTGTGAAACTAATCAAGTAGTAACTTATACTTGAGCTTTGACTAAAGCTCGAACTTGAACTAAACGAGCTCGAGTAACTCACTATGTGCTTAACTTGTTACAATCCTTCATAGATGCATGTATATGTGTAAGCATTTGTGTGTATGTGTGTATGTATATCAATGCATTCTCTCCTTTACCGTGATTTCACGAGATTTTATGGTTGTCATTTGCGAGAGATTTAGAAGTGATAGTACGTGGTCACCACTGTACTCTTCTTTGTTTAACACCCTCATTTATTCTTCTCTACCCACGTTTTACTCATGTTGCTTGCAGAGATTACAAATTTGTGGAACATTATTGACTAGAAACAGTACGTAGTTTTGGAGTAGCTACTAGTGTCTTACCCGTGTAGTACAATAGTTAAAGACTCCATTGAAGGGATACCCACTAAAATAATTTATAATATCACTATGGTAAAAATTATCACGAAGTAGAATACTGATTATAGTGTTGAAAACTAAATACTAAAAGAAAATTATGGTGATTTTTTTCTGGTGAACCAAGTCGTATGGTCACTAGTTTGGAAAAATTGAGCTCCTAGTGATTATGTTAAGAAATGACATAGGTCTAATGAAGTTATCAACCATATATATATATAATATGATTGCTGGTAAAATTTAAGTTGATGAAATATGGGATTAGCAATATGATGGGAAGTTTAATATGTTTACATATATCTATTTGCATTGAAGTTGAGATAAAATTGAACCCTTGTGAAAATAAGGGTTCTAGCTAAAATTTAATCTTGCATAAGTTCTATCGATCTTACGGTTCTTTCTTCTTAGTGGCTTGTTTGTTGTTGTGCATCCACACTTTGAACACTTGTTTCTTCAAACCTATGTCGTTGCAGAATTGTAAAATCTCTTGTTCATCCTGCTTCTGAATCTTCCACCCAATTCTTTCTGCAAAATCTTGCATCTTGTCCTTCTGCTCTTGTGTAAATTTAGTCCGAAACCTTTTCTTTGATGTATGTGCCATCAATCGCACTCCGTCATATGCCCGGAATATGTTAAGATCTTCACTGGAAGATTCAGCCGGTGCCCCATTTGCACCACCAAATGTCATCATCATCGGTGGCATTGGGTGATGATACCTATGGTGTTGCTGCTGCTGAGATGATGGTGTTGGAATTGGAGGTAGCGGTACCGCAGCAACACGAGCCGTCTGCTGTGTGTAATAACCTGATTGTGATTCGCCCTCCACCTCTCGGCGATGAAAACTGCGGTGGCATTCGCAGGCAGCACATTTTAATGCTTCTGGGGTGTCATCTTCTCCATTAGGCATAAATTCCCCACACCCATCCAGAACATGAGCACCCATGTTAGCAGCATGATTCTTTAAGCATTCGCGATACCGAACCACCACTGCTGTCACAGCTCTAGCGGTTATTGATGGTGGTAGTGGTGGCTGTGATGGTGCTTGAGAGGCTGGTGTAGCTGGATCTGGGTTTGGATTCCTTCTGGGTCTTTGTGCTTCCATGTTCTCTTTTTGCAACTTGAATCCATGATAGTGGTTGACCTGTTGCTGGTGATCTAGGGTATTGTTTCTTCTGGTGTTTGAAGTTGGTGAAGAAATTAAAGGTGCAGTACTCAATCTAGGAGACGAATCTTGATTAGATTGAGGTGGATTATTATAATTTATGGAGTTTCTCTCTCTAGTTTCCATTAGGTTTGACTTCTAAAAAAACACTAAACCACCATTTTTTTGTTAAAAATCTTCTTAGTTTGAATTAATTCTGCTGGAAATCTAGACTGAAATTGAATAGGGTTTTACTTCTGTTTTTTTCCCTCTGTTTCAAAAGCTCCATATGTCATTTCAATACATGTAACAATATTGAAATAAGTAGAAAGAATTGCAATAAACTGTTGTAAAAAGGAATCTTATTGATAGAGTGCAAGAAAGTAGAGGTTTTTCAATGAGATGGGTCCCCAGACTTGTCTTGCTGATGCATTACTAGTGGGTTGCAACAGCTTTGAGGATGATGAAAGGCAAAAGTGGTTTGAGGCATTAAGTATGAACAGAAAGAAGAAAAATATGGTAAGTGGGGGATTGAATAGTTTGTCTCCCTCCGTCCATCTGTTAAAAACTCATAATACAACAAAGGAGGCAGATGGGTCTGCCTGGATTTGTGTCTAGATTGTGTGTGACTGATATGATTGCCTGGTCCAGGTTACCTTTCTCTTCTCCATCTTCATTGAGTTCAAATGTTTTTGTGTGTGTGTGTTTGAGAGAGAGAGAGATAGAGAGAGGGAGAGGAGAGAGAGATCTATATATGTGTGTATTGTGAACAGATGATTTTTTTACAGCCTGTGGTCAACAAGTGCGGCCCTTAAAAGAGTTAATAGCACCTAACAGTAATGGTTTATTTTGCTTATGTGTCACTTAATGGATAAAATCGTACAACTTTACCATTTCAATTGATCAGGTTGATTCAATGGCGTTCGATATATATTCAATAGCCATGAACTTGTTGTATAAGAACTTTGGTGGAGCCTCTCGTTAAACTTCTTGAGTTGTATATACAATTGTTGAGTAGTGTAAAGTTGTATTAAAATAAAAATGACGATATGATGTAGCGATTTATTGAAACTTTGTGAAGTTATATGCACTATTGATTGATACTCTTGCCAATTATATGAGATGCTAATGATATAGAGATGTTTCTTTTGTTATTTGGCTTATTCTGATTATACCATGTTAAGCATATTTTAATGAGAAGTCACATTGCTACTTCTGTATTATTGAGAGTGAAAGGTTTATTGTAGGTGGGGTTTAAATTACATCATTAATGATGATGGTCCATGAACCACAGTTACTGTTTTTCACCACGAGGCTGCGGACAGGGATATTTTATGGCCAAAAACTAGTACCCCTTTTCTTGTCACTACATCAGTACATCCATAGCAATGTACAACTTTTATCGTGTAATGACTAAATCCGTATTTTCTTACTCAATTATTGAACTACGAAAATGATTTACGCCTTGATTAGTTGGTTTGACCATATCCTAGTCGTATGATGTTTTTAAGGTCAGAGTCAATTTATTTAGCTTTGCTTCTGAATCCATCACAAACTTTGATATGTGGTCTGATTTGGCCTTAAATTGCTATTCCTTGATACATCGTTGCATGTCATTTTATTAATTGAGGGTTTACATGTTTTTCAACCTTTTAGAAAACAAATATACTACATGGCGCTAAGCCATTGGGCTAATTTTGGGTCTATTTGCAATTAGGCATGAACAAAAAACCCGAACCCGGAACCGAACCCGAAAAAAAACCCGGAACCGAACCCGGAAAAAACCGGTTTTTTTGAACCCGGTTCGGGTTTTTTTCGTACCCGCCGGGTACGGAACCGGTTTGGGTTTTCGGATCTCACAATCGGGTTGGGACCGGGTAGGAAGCGGGTCGGGTTGGAAAACCCGGTATAAAACCCGGTTTAAAAACCGGTATTCGTGGGTCAAAAACCCGGTTCGGGTCGGGTCGGGTAGGTCAACAAACCGGTTTTTCTCCCTTTGACTAAAACCCGGTTCGGGTTCCGGGTACGGGTCGGGTAGGCCCGAAACCCGGTTTTGTTCACGACTATTTGCAATGAAGAAGAATATATCATATCATATACACTTTATTACTTAGTGCACTGTCACAGTAGTTATTGTGCTCCCTAGCTAACATGATTTCTGATCATTTGTCATTTTTCCTCTTTAAGCAAAGCAACGTTGTGTGGCTCTACTAGTTTATTTAAATAATACTAAATCTTAAAGCACATTTTGTTAATGACTTGTACGTTCAAGGGTAATTTACCCTTGAACCCCATACCATATTTCATGGTCCGTGTTCGCACTACCTGCAATGAGCATCAAATCTGGGCAAATCACTCACATACGTTGGGGCATTGATTCAAACTCATGTCATGTCGGTTACACATGTAGGGTCTCGGCATTGATGGTGGCGGTACCACTTGTGCTATGCCTAATTGGTAATGACTTTTTTGTTATGTATTGACATCTGGACAATATTCTTCTCATTGATTTTAAGGCCTGCAAAAAGGGTGCACAAGATACCCCTCTTAAATCTATGAATTACCTGGGTTAATTAACTAATAATAGTATAATAGTATATAACTGTTAGTGTTAGCTTCATAATGGTCAAAAGAGGGGCAACCTAATTGAGGCAAGTATCTTTATCATATTATGTGAGGTGACCCAAAATAACTTGTCTTTTGTGGGTACGTATTACCTAATTAGATAAAGCTACTAATATAATATTGGTGTTTATCAGTCTTACAAAGAGCAACGCAGTCTCACTAATTATGGAGTACTAATCCATCCATAAAAGTGATTGTATTTTAATGCAAGTAGGACAAGTGCGCCCGAGTTGTGGTGAATCTATCAAGGCTAGAACGGTGTGATTAGTTAAAATATTATTATAACTATATTCAATGGGGTCAGGATTTGTGTGTAGATGGGGTATGAGGATGTGGCCTTCTCTCGACCATGTTTATATTGTTGTTCTTTTTTCTCACTTTATCTATTAAAGATTAAAAAAATGGCTCGGCCCCTCAATTAGATGTTCTTTTGTTTTCACAATATATACTTTTAGATTAGTAAATTGATTGTGTTTGTTGGGAGCTTAAGTTGTACTATGATGATTAATTTAAGATTTGGTTTCTTACACACACATAGTTTGTGTTTCTAACTTTTAATTAATTTAATATGGTAAATATCTTAACGATTGAAGCATAATCTACTTTTCTATGGAATTTAGGCGTTGGAAGTGTGAACTATATTATATTAATGATGATTAATTTATGATTATAATCGTATTTGAAAAAACCTTATTTACCATGTTTGTATTTCATAATGACTAATGATAACGATAGCACAATGTTAATTAGTGGTTTTTTTATTGTAAGGAAAATTATTGTCCTAATATCAGGGAAGGCTAAATCGGAAGCAAATAAAGTTAAGAAACTGTGGAAATCGTAATAATATTCAATTGTTCATATGTGATTCACTTTATACACATGTGAACATTAATATTTGATTGAATGAAAAATAGAACAAAAATGTCAAAAATCGCAAAATCACGTGTCAAAATGCATATGCTCACAACTATTTACATGTGAACACATTAGTTAATGTTAGTTAAAATTAGTCGTAACGCATCATCTTCGGTATCCTCGATTTTCTTTACATTTTTATTAATATATCATCGGTGTCATTTTCTAGTTCTCATAGTTCTCAATATTTAAGTGGGTGGTGTATTTAAACTAAAAGTAAAAAATTGTCAAAAATTTGAGTATGGGTTTATCTCTAAATATGCTCAAGAAAAAAAGGTTTGGTATCTAAATAAGGATCATTTGAATTGTCATGGATTATGGGTAAGACTAAGATTATTGTGATTTGATTTATAGTTGTATCTGTAATATCGCACCCGTTTTCCTTTTTTGTCAACATGGTGACAAATGGAAGAGTTTCGTGTAGTGGCATTTCTGGTGATGAACAGCCCAATAACCCACTTACAAGTTACAATTACAACACCCACTTTGAAGAGAGCAGTGTTCATACCTTTTCCTTCTATTTTCTATTTACATCATAAATATATGGATTGTGCATGGTTCGATTTGGACGGTTATGAACATTAATCGTAATCGAATCGAATATGGTGGTTTATTGATACCAACAACCGTTGGGTTTGGTAAATTGACAGATCGCTTGATGGTTAATTTTGATGAATTAGTTAAAGCGCTTAATCGTCAAATATTTGAGTTGTAACTACAGCCCAACAATTATTACTATTGGGCCTTTTTTTTAAATACTACAAACATTTTATCAATATCAAAAATCAAGAGTATATCAATGACACATAACAAAAGGGAAAACCATTTGCTGCAACAAGAAAAGACCCCATCTATTAGGGGTGAGCATGGGTCAGTTAAGTGAAAATAATTAACCAAAACTGCATGTCCGTTAATGAGAAATCAAACCCGTCGGTTATCGGTTAACCGCCTATCGGTTAATCGGTTAATTGGGTGGTTATGGGTCGGTTAACCATCGATTTTTATGAAGGACGCAAGATACCAATCTAACAAAATGCAAGACACCCATTTGTTCCTAACTTTCTTTTACAACCACCTTCTTATTCTTTTTTCAAGATATACAATCAATGAGAAATTCATTTATAACAAAATGAAAATGTGTATCATTGTAAAGTGAGAAATTCATGTAGGAGGAGGGGGTTAATAGACAATTTTGTTACTGTACTTTCCGAAAAAGTTCAATTTAGTTACCGAACTTTTATTTGGTTCAATTGAATTACTGAACATTTAAATAATTGATCAAATTGTTACTCAAGTTTCTAATCATACACATATTAGTTACTGTAGTTTACGAAAATGTTCAATTTCGTTATCGAACTTTCTTTTTTTTGGAATAAAAAACGAGGATTTTACACTTGTAAACCGGTTTTGTAAGTTCAGTAATTCAATTGAACAAATAAAAGTTCGGTAACTAAATTGAACTTTTTCGGAAAGTACAGTAACGAAATTGTCTATTAACCCTAGGAGGAGGTGTGCATGGGAATTTTGTATTTGGGCCAATATGTACATAATGATTTAATCGTTGAGGTATAGTGTTTCATGGCAAGTTGCTACTAATATATATGGTGCATATAATCACTTATAACTCTTTAGTGTAGTTGGATATATGTTGTTGTATACAGTAAAATATATAGATAAACTTATATGAAAAACTAATATAAATATAACTATATACATTTGTGAAAAAGTGATAATATACATATAATTAGGCGATTTGGTTAATTTGGGTCGGTTATAGTTGGTTAACCGTAACCGACCCAAGCTAGTCGGTTAATTAAAAAATCATAACCGAACAGTCGGTTATTAATTTGGGTCGGTTAATGTCGATTAATCTATTATGGACGGTTAACGGTTAATTTTGCTCACCCCTAGAGATATAAGTTTGGGGAGCAGCAATAGTACAGAAGTCCAAAACAAAACTACAAAGGTCCTAAATCAATAATACAAAAATTAACTTTTATATTTTTTTTGCACTAATTCATATAAGAATAAGTATAATATATATTAATATTTTTATATGAACTAATCAAATAATATATTAAGTATTTGAGGCGGAGCGGTTAATGGTGGATCGTTTATGGACAATAATGGTAACCGGACCACCATAGGTGGTTAATTTCATTTTACATAATCAAACCGTTGGTTTGCATGGTGGATCGGTTAAAATGGGTCGGTTTAGCGGTTAATTCGATTATGCTTCGGTTAAATGATTTTTATACTCACCCCTAATAAATAATATTCCATCCATCCCTCTACAAATGTCCACATTACTATTTTGGATTATCTCAAATAAGTGTCAACTTTCATGTTTTAACCAATCGAAAGAGACATTTCTGGATAGATATGTTATTTGGTTAGTGAAAAATGTAGTTGTTGAAGAATCCTAAAACTGTGTTCAAAGTCAAAGTGGATGTTTTGATTGGGGATAGGGTAGTAACAAAAAATCTTGCAAGCCACTAATTATTTAAAAGTAAGAAACATAACCCTCGAATCATCACTAAATGGCTTATTGGTTGGCACCTTAATATTCTCACAAGAGGTCTTGAGTTCAAACATCACTAGCTGCATATCTTGGGGTGATCACGGAAAGGTCAGAAACGCTCACGAGATTTCCTGATTAGGTCGTGTACATCTGATAAAAGTACTCACTCTCCTTGAGTAACTTGAAGAGGAGTGAATAACCTTCTTCGTTTAAACAGACCTCTCAAGCAAACCTCATCCGTTTAAAAAGACCTCTCAAGCAAGGAGAGTATATCGAAAATATCCAACGAGATGAGTTAAATTTTCTATCATAAATATACCAGGTTTTTTCCCTTCTGTTTATTTGGTACTCCATTCATCTCAAATTTAGTGTCTTTCTATTTTGGTTGTCCAACATTAAGTGTTCATCTTAAAGTTTTAACCAATTAAAATGTTTTTTAAAGGTAAACATGAAGTTATTGCTCACTTTTCTTAAGTGTGTACAAACTAAACCGGATACTTAACGTGGAAGGGAGGAAGTATTTACTTCACATTGCATGTAATGGAGCATAAAAATACGATTAACCATTAACCATCTCTATTCATGCAGAATATTGATAATTAGCAATGCTGACCCGCGTACACACCTCACACCTATTCATAATACATCGTCAGAAGATTTTATACACAAATATGTAACTCAGTGACTGTGTTTAAGTCGGCAGCTCGTTAGTAGGCCACAAGTTGTTGAGTAGTCTGTCTTTAAGGTATAAGATGCACCCAATCTAGCACGACCACTTGATTTTATTTAGAAACATAGATCTAATTACAGGATCTTATTGTTACTCGTATAATAGTATGAATTACTGCCTTAATTAAACATAAGCTGTTTTGTTAACGCGTAACTATGTTACAATGATGACATATTTTACAATGGGACCAGATGATCTCCGTATACCACTAAACATGTTTTAGACGATTGTACAATACAACAAACTTAAAGCATGTTTAGTTGTGTATGGAGAAAATCTGGTGGTGTACGAATTACTGCCCTTTTACAATAATCATTTTTTGTCAACTAATATGATTTTTGTATTTAAAAATGATGTATTTTAACACAGTTTAATGGTTAAATGGTTGTTAAGATCGATTCCTGTAAACTTGATACTAATATAAATGAACTTTTTGAAAAATCAAAAATTTTGGATTAAGCCAGGTCGTTTAATCAGACTTAAAAGTCATAATGGATAAAACATACAACGAACGCTATGTCGCTATAGACATTAAATTTAACAAATGTATTTATAATTACGAAAAAAAACATCATAAAATGTTTCGCATGGTATACACAATCTAGCACGACCACTTGATTCAACAAATATCTATACGAAGAAAAAGATTTTATTCCAAGGTCTGCAAATCGATATGATGCAGATCATAAATAGTCTTGCTAGCTATTTAGGAGCAAAATATGCTCTGTAGTAGTGTATTACTGTATTTCATTTGGCTGGAAAGGAACCAACGATTGTTTAAGTAGAGTGCAAGAATCCAGATGAATTGGTCAAGACTCAAGACCATTCAGGAAAATATCAAGCTCAAGCTCATGACTTCAAGGGTCAAAAACTCCAAGGCAGTTCAGAGAGCAGCAAATTTATGGGGTTTAAAATGGAAAAATATGGCTATGCAAGGTACTTGATGATTCAAAGGAAATTCTGTGCTTTATGGTAAGTGAGTCGTGAAAGATGGGACGACTTCTCATTAAGGTATTGCAATTAATTCATTTTTGGGTTAGTAGGTCATAAAGATAGGACTACTTCCCCAAAATTAAGTCTATGATGATATCAAGTTGCAGGATCAGTTGGGTTGCAGCTGTTAGATTAGCTTTGTATTGTTTAGTACTATTTGCAGATCTCTGGTATGCAGCAGATAGATCTCTGGGTTTACTGTATTTGTTGTTTGCTGTTTTTTTTTTAGTTGGTGAATATCCTAATTCAGCAGTTGGATTCTCTTTGTATCTTGTTATAATTTGGTGTTAATATAATTTGCCTTTTAGAAATTCAGAATAATTACAGAAAGTATAAAAACGTTTCTTAAAAGATATGAATAAAAAGTAGTGTGTGTACATGAAACATATGCTTAGAGTCTTAGACTAGTATATGACAACTTGGAGGCTTTCTGTTGGCATTTAACAATAGTCAACGACCGTGCAGTCAACGTTGGTCACCACAAGGTATGTTAGACTACAAATGCACGTAGGTGTTTAATTCGACCCATTTATGGGCACACATGTCGATTTGTTTATGTATACTCTTGTTTTTAATAGTTCATGTGGGCAAATTTTAAATAAAATATACTCCATAAAATTGATTACAACAGAAGTGATTGAAAGATACCAAAAATCGGCACCTATGGGTGAATGAGGACTCGTTTTGATCAGTTATCTAACCCGTTCGACCTAATCATTGTGCCACTTCTAATCAAGATTCATAATCAAATTCTTTTCATGAATCCTTTAGGAATCACACAATCAAGATTCGATAACCCTTTTTTTTTTTTTAACAATTGTACTACACTAAAGTTTTACATTCCAAGAATAAATTACTCCATTTCCATGATCTTTGATTTATAGCTACATTATCTGCTAACAAACACTAGATGTACAAAATAAACACGTTACAGCAAGCTGTTAGTGTATCTACTTTCAGTGACCAACCGACCATAAAGAAAACCCTCAAGAACTCGAAGACAGAAGCTGATTATTGCAAAGATAATTAGATTTACAACATCAAATCAGGTACCATAACTCCATCCTACCCTGCCAATAGTGTCCTTAAGCTTAGTATAATTGGGACTGGTCGGCGGGGGACCTCGAAATATGGTCTACCCTATTTAAGTTTACTGTAATGGGTACAATCGTAATGTCATTGCCCCCATATACAGGCCCTGAAACAATACATCAAGAAACGGTTTATAAGCAAGCATTTCAGAAGTAGCCATGTAACGTAAAGCACTAAGCGAGTTGATTATAAAGATGCATAAAAAACATACGAAGCAAATTCAATCGCTCAATCAACTCTTGCAACTTTTTCCTAAGAATAGTATTTACAGAGAAAAGTAAAACGGCAGAAGAAGGTTCAACTAGGCCAACCAAAGCATGTTTACAGTTTTCTTTGCTGTCGTAATTGGTAATCCTAACAATCTTAGCCTAAGCATCTTTATGATTTCTTCTTATAACCTAAAAAGTCCTGAATGAACAAGTATCAACATGTTCCAAACTTCTCACAATCATCACTTACATGAGTATACTTCATAGAAGTTCCAAGAGCCTTCACAGACATGTTATGAATTTTATTGCCAGAGTGATAGATGCCACGTTTTTCTTTGTAATAATCAAATGGATCCGTAAACCGTTTGCCGGTTTGCCCATCTTTCTTTGCAATCGAGTAAGATTTTACCATCTTTATTTCTAATAACAATGTGTTATAGACCCTGCATTCTTTCTTTTCGGTTCTTACTTCCAAGCACCATGTAGCTTACAGAAGATGGTGAATAATGGAGTGTTTGGTGTTCTGTAAAACTATGTCTTTAATGAATCCAGAGATGTACATGGTAGGTTTTAATCAAATAAATAATAACTAACAAAAAAAGGGGTATTTTGTGATAGGACCTTGCAATTGAATCTCCTTTGTATTCAGAACTCAGGTAGAAGTTAAAAGGCATCACTGACTACTTACAATTTTGACGCTAAAGAAGAAAATCGGAACGATAAGAAGTCAACATGTATAACAAGTCATTTTTTGATTAAGTGAATTGGACAGCTTTCTTTTAAGGAATTATAGATCATCTACGTATATGCAATATAACCTAAGAAATGCTACAGTTTTTCATACCTTATAACTCATGTACGTTATGCATAGGTATAGGCTCTGCTGATAAGAAATCCTTAGTACAGCTTCGACATATAAAGGGTCCAAATTGGAAGCTTCTAATGTCCTTTGCCAACAATTGTATTGATTCATGAACCACAAGCTATTTGGTCAGTCTGCTAATCTGAGCTCAAGGGGTCACAGAATACAACAGCTCTAATAGGTAAAAATTCAGTCTAATTTCATATATAACTTGGACTAGTGGTGAAATCACTAAAAAGGGAGATCACTGCCAATTTCAAGGTAATAGCAAAAGTTTTTCATAGGCAAAAAATAAAATAAAAATAGACCACGGATATTTCTACACATAGGGTCAGAAACTAGCATGATATATTGATATATCATGATAACCCTTAAGTAACTTGGATAAGAATTAGTGAAGCTTTAACAATACAACATGTTCAGAATAGCATACATGCCAATAGTTAATTAGTTAGTTATATCTAATTTACACTGCGCCATAATAAAAACATCATAATGTCATAACATCAATTAGAGGTATAACAAATATAAATTCAACGACATCACTTGGCATAGAACTTTATGTATGACATTAATTATCAAATAAATTTTATGCTAGAGTTATAAAGTATCTCCAAAGAATCAAAGACCCATCTTCGTAGAACTTAAAATTCCTCATACATTTGTTGTTAATGCAAAAGGATTGTGTAAAATGAGTCCAACATCCAATGACCACTAAACAATACTCCGTATTAGATTCATTCATCTCTAGCTTAAGATAGACATGAATATTATGGCTACAAAAAATTCTACCGAAACGTATGCAATCAAACTAGTATGACACAAAGCACCAACACAAATTATAATGTATTTCATTTCAGAGAATGCATTTCCACGTATTTATGACTAAACACCAATATAACAAAACACTATATGCATATAACAATATTAAACACGCTAGAGCAATATCAAACCTACCCAATATTCGTGATCGGTTCCAGAAGCTGCAACTGATTTTGTTGTTGTTCGGACTCAATTTCCTTCTGACCCGGAAGACCATCACTCTCTAAACCAACTGTACCAACACCACCACCCGCCTGACCACCCTTACCTTCCACAAAGCGCCACATATACCACGCCCCAACTGACCTATAGGGCCGCCATTTCACACACAATTGTTCCATTTGCGACGGCCTAGGCAACTCATCTAATGAAAACAACAACTGCACTCCTTTCCTGACCCCCAAATCACTAACAGGCAAAACATCAGGTCTATGTAATGAAAATATCATAAACATATGAACAGACCATGACCCAATTCCTTTCACCATTGACAACATTGTAAAAAGTGATCTATCATCCATTTTCACAATTGTTTCATCAGACAAGATACCATTTTTATACTTATTTGCAAGATCAAAAAGGTAACTTGTCTTACGTCCAGAAATCCCAATATGTTTAAGTTGTTGAGAAGTTAAAGAAAGAACAGTTTCCGGTAGGACACCGTTTTCGCCACCGCATAAAGATACAAAACGAGTGTATATAGATGTACCAGCTTTATAAGCCAGTTGCTGATAAAGAATTGATTTTGATAGTGATAAGAAAGGGGGTTGGTGTGTGTCAAATGTAGGTGGTAGGTGAGTGTCGATTAGGTTCGCAAGCAGTGGGTCGGTGGATCGGAGGTGGCGGAGGGCGGCGGCGATCTCGCCGGAGGAAGATAAGGGTTTGATGATTTTGGGTAAATCATGGGCGGACTGTGATGGGTTCCGACGGCGGGTTTTTGTTGATGTTGTTTGAGAGTTAATTTCATCTGGGGATGAAGAAAGTTTTCGAATTTTTTGTGGGCGAATTGGGATTTTTGATGGGTTTGTTTTGGGTATCTGGGAATGATCGGAATTAGAAGGTTGTTCATCGGTTGTTGGTGGTGATTGTTGGGAGCCCACAATGGGTGGTGGGGATATGGTGGTGGTGGTTGTGTTCATCGGAAGGAGATGGTGATGGTGTTCGTCGGATATGGTGGATGAGATGAACGTCACGTGACGTCAAGAAAGACTTTTTTGAAGTCACGTGTTGGTGTAAAGAAGATAAAGTGTAATTTTGGGTGTGAATCGGGTTAGACCCGACTAAAATGGGGTTCGAGAAAATTACGAAAATCGTTTATTTTTTAACGTACATGGTCATAGAAAAGACTATCAAACAACAATAATGAGATTTCAAATTAAATAAATAAACATTCCTTTTATTTCACAGTTGCTCGAGGCATAAAAAATACAAGAGCTTTCACATCAATAAACAATTATCAAGACCATTCCAAGAATTCTTGTTATACATTTGTTCCAAGCCTCAATCCTTTATGCCACAATGAACAATAATTATAGATGACTAATTATATAGACGAGACCCATAGTGACATTCGATTATTTTAGGTTTTGTGGTTCATCTGCCGGAAGCGAAGCCAAAAACTTCTTAAGACATCGAGTATAGACACACGGTCGTTCTATGTGAACAAGATGACCCGCCTTACTTATCCCTTCGACCGTTGTATTATCTCCTAGTTGCCTATAATCACATCCACAAACCCAAACTCTTGTTAAAATTAATATTAAAAAAAACAAATTGATCATACTAAAATGATTAGTGAAGAAGTCTGGTTAATATTCGGTACATAGTTACCATTTCATGTTCTGAGCGAGCTCCATCTTGAATATTTGATCGTTTTCGCCCCATAGAAGATGAATTCTCTACAAAAATGATCATCTCAAACTGAGAATGTGAAGTACATAAAAAGATAGGCAAAGATGTAGATGTATCGTTGTTAATCGATCGAATATGTTATTATACTCCCTATATACCTGTGGAAAATGTGGAATGATGTTATCTTTGTTGCTAACTATCAGTCCCTCAAGTAGCTCACCTCTTTCCTTTCTATTATTAAACATAACCTGCAATTCATAAGTTCAAAAGTACTAACTGATTAGCCGTATGAGTAACAAAAATCATTCAAAATGAGTGAGTATTATGGTAGAGTTCTCATCCATAACACACATTGGCCAAATGGTTAAGGGTTTAATTTCAAATTTAATCAAAATATAGACGACATCTTTTTAGTTAATTCGTAATTTCTCTGACAAAAAGTCATTTGTATTAGAATTACACGTCAATCAAGAGGTTTTAAGTTCAAGCTTCACTTGACACAATAAATAAATATTATTTATGATATATGTACATCATATGCATGTTAGATTGTTAGTCTTGACATTCTAAAAAAATGTGCTTTCTCTCATCTTCTTATTTTGAATTGATTATAAAGAGTAATGGTATGGACACATATAAAAAAAATGGACCATAACATGTGCCTAATTAATGGAATACATCTTTTTACACTGTACTATTTGTCGCTCATATTCATCGATGATCATAATTAAAATGATTACCAATCATATGTTTATGCATACTTTTAGACACGTTAATAAGGGACATGTATTATTTTTCTTTTTCTTTTTATCAATTAATAAATAACCCATGAATAAATTCTTTAAAGGATCAGATAGGGTACGTATGTTCTGATTGTTGCCGGTAAATTTATTTAAAAATTGACCTATTTCTTATCATAATCGGTCTCTACAAGTACACTTATTGCACCTAAACATCTAGAAAAATATGCATATTGATCGTATTGCGGATGCATAGATTGTTTTCTTGGTATGTAGTTGACCAAAAACATTGCCGATAATACGATAGAAATGAAAAGTTGATAATATGTTACTATAAAAGTAAAATACGTAAATAACGTATAATAACATAACATATGATTAAAAAGGAGTAAAATTAGAGATAATTAAACCTCAAGGTAATCCTTATGAAGGCGATCAGGAAACCAAAGATTCTTGTGAGTTGCAACTGACAAAAGTGCCTTCAAACCCTTAACAGAATCCGGCAACAAAAGCTCCGATGACGACGAAAACCCCAACCCATTCAACGTCGTTTCACTAATCGAATCTGTCATAGCAAGTATCGAACCCGAGATCACCATAGCCCGAACCATTTCTGGATACAATTCAGCCATTTTAAACGCCACCATTCCACCATAACTAAACCCAACCACCACACACTTCTCAATCCCAAGTTTTCGTAATCCTTTAACCAAACACTCGGCTTGAAACCTCGGAGACCGATCAGAATTATCAGAAAACGATCCACCAAAAAATAGTAAATCGGGTACGTAAACTGAGTAGTGTTTTGAAAGTGAACCAATCTGGAACTGCCACGTGGCAATGCCTTCCGCTGCGAACCCGTGGATTAAAACGACAACGGGCTTGTCGGGTTTTGGGCTAATTGTGGTTATGTCTTTGGTTTTCTTGTTTGGTTTTCGAAGGGTTTCGTTTGGAAGCCAAAAGTTCATGGTTGTCCCGGGCTCGATTTCGACAAGATGGGTTTGGACTCCTGCTAGTTTCATTAGTAAGATGATTAAGGGTTGTTGTATAGCTACTAAGTTCACCATTTTTGGTTGTTATAATTAATTTTGTGTGTGATTTTGAGAGTGAGATGATGGTGTTGAAATGAAGGGAGGGTGATGGCTTTTTATAAATATTTATTATATTTTTAATGTTTTTCACCAATGAAAAAATAATAAAAATAAAATTAGAAAAGGGAAGGTAAAGTTGGTGTTGGCAAGTCATCTGTTTTAAACTTTTTGGAGATTACGTTAATTAGTATTATTATTTATTAGTCAATTCAAGTTATAGAAATAAATAACCGAACTTTGATTTTTAGCATTCACATGTGGGACCTGCTCCCGAGTCTATTTTTTGAGAGAAAAGAAGAGAACTGGAAAGAAAACAAAATAGGTCTGCGTTCCTGAGTTTTGTATACGGAGGGAAAAGAAAAGAAGTGGAAGGAGAATTATCCAATATCTTCTCTCCTAATCTTCTCTCCAAAATTGGGAGGAAGTGGAAGGAAGGAAGGCTGAATCAATATAAAACTGTCACTAACTCTCATTTCTCTCCAACTCGGGAACACAAAATACCTAAAATTACGTTTCTTTTCTTTCCAACTCGGGAACACAAAATGTATAGAAAGTATATCCTCTTCTATTCTTTTCTACCATTTTATTTCCTCTTCTTTTCTTTTCTTCTTATCAAAAACTCGGGAGCGGGCTCTAAAAGTGGTTAACAAACTTAACACTCTAGATAATAATAGATTAAAGTAATTAAATATTATATATATATATATATATATATATATATATATATATATATATATATATATATATATATAGAAGACTTGGGATCCTGTGAGAACAAGGAGATTCCGTGAGAACGGTGAGAACACATCTTAGCCATCCATTTTTTGATCAAAAAACCTGATTTTGGAGGTGACATTTTTGTAAATACTTTAAAGTTTGATTTTGAAGGGTTCACATAAGGATTGCTATGTGAAGTTTAATTTTTTTTGCTTCACAATAGTTTTAACATGGTGAAGTTTTATTTAATTTTTGTTAATCAACATATTTGAATTAGTGAATTGATAAGTATAAAAATTAATCTTTTCAAAAACTAATGTTAACAAAAAAATATTTACTTAATCTCATTAAAACTATGTGAATCTATAAAAATAAAAATTCATAGCAACGTAACCTTATATTTAAAAAAATATATTAAACTTAACCTTACCAAAATGATGTGAAGCTAAAAAAAAGAAGCTTCACGTGAGCGAAATGATGTGAAGCTAAAAAAAAAGCTTCACATGAGCAAAAAAGCTTCACATGAGCAAAATGATGTGAAGCTAAATAAAAAAAAAAGATTCACATGAGCAAAATGATGTGAAGCTTAAAAAAAAAAAAAACTTCACATGAGCAAAATGATGTGAAGTTAAAAAAAAAGCTCCAAATGAGCAAATGTGATGTGAACCTTCCAAAATCAAACTTCAAAGTATTTACAAAATTGTCACCTCCAAAATCAGGATTTTTGATCAAAAAAATGGATGGTTAAGATGTGTTCTCACCGTTCTCACGGAATCCCCTTATTCTCACCAGAACCCAACCCTATATATATATATATATATATATATATATATATATATATATATATATATATATATATATATGTTTCAATATGTCATGATCGATGTATTGTCATTCCAACATTTTTGTGTTTTATTTTTTAATGTTATCATCAATTAATGTTTTAATAAGTATGAGTCTTTTTTTCTTAGAATTATTTTCTGACTTATTTTAGTAAAACGCTTTTAAGAGGTTTTCTAATTAAATGGGATACACTTCAGGTGACGTTTGATGTTTTTGCGTCCATATTTGGTTGTTTAAATGAGCTACTATTTTGTTTTAACATTTCCAACCCGTTGAAATAAAAGGATTAATACTAGTGATCTTACACTACTAAATTCTTTTCATACATAGTTAAACATGTTTTATAATTTTGTACTTTACAACTTTCTAAAAGATGTTTAGTGGTGAGAGGAAATGAATACACTACACCACCCAATTATTACATAGTATAAGTGATTAGTTTTATAGGTTAACTTGTAATAAAACTAAAATTCATTATTATAAATGTCTTACAACATTTAAATATTTTGAGTATGTTTAGTAACAACTAACTAAAACCGTAGATTCTATCTGGAGCTAAGTAAACCCTTAAGGAGCTTCTACAAATTATTTGAAGTACCTTCTATTTTAAGAATTTTTATGAAATTATTTTTTCAAGAAGTTCCACTTAATTTGCTTTGTCAAATCGAGATTAATTTTTTACAAGAGTTTGATTTTTGTAATTTTTTTTAACTCAAATCCTAAAAACTCAAAAAATGAAGGTGTTGAATAGACAAAGCGTCGCATACTCCATCATCATATACATAGTACTTCAAAATAATTTTTCAATAGTATTCTCAATTGAAAATTCACCATTATTTAAGAAATTTCAAATAACTCGACATCATTATTGCCCTTTTGTTAATTTATTAAATAATATATGTATCGCCATTTTAAGTTCAATACTACTAAATAGTGTTAGCAATATTAAACTGGGAGAACCATAGTACAATGATGTACTTGATCGATCCTTCCCTAATCTGCATTTGTCTGAGTTGATTTGAAACTTCTTTCATTAATTGCTTGCTAGTACAGTGTTGGCCTTCATTGGTCCTTTCGTAGTTGTCATTTGTTTGATATTAAAAACTCCTTGTCACAGATTGCTGCTATTGTAATTAATCAACTGCAATGTTATGGCATAATGCGGTTCTAGCTCGGATGAATGCCGATAGCACTCAATTCAATAGGCCTAACTAACCAATAAGGCATGCATTGAACTCTTTAGCTCAACTATTCAGTGTTGAACTATGAATCACTGAGCTTTAAATCTATGCTCTCCATTAGGCTCTTCAGTTAAGCTTTTAAGAGTGAGCCCTGCAAATTTTTTAACTATACTCTTTAAGATTGAGCTCTCAAGCTATGCTTTTCAAGTTGATCTCTTGGGCTACGCTATTCATCGTTTAACTTTTTAGATTTAGCTCTATATTGAGCTTTTCAGATTAAACTCTACTTTGAGCTTATCCACACTTTTCTTTTCAGCATTAAGTTATGCTTTCAGGATGATCATTTCAAACAGGAATGAGCTTTTAAGATTGTCAGACACGAAAAAGCTATTAAGCTCTATTTATTAAACAGGGATGAGCTATTAAGCCGTACTTATAGATTGAGCTCTTAATCTCTACTTTCAGGATGAAGTATTAAGCTCTATGTAACAACCCCAAAATTAGGACTAATTTTGAATTTTCCAAATTACGTGTTTACTACTTGTATTTAATATGAAATAGGATTAAATACGTTGCTTACTTATTATATATATGGATGGAATATATATACGTGTATACGATTCGTTCAAATCGTATAAAACTACAATTGTACAAACTTACGGACGTTGGTAAAACGATTATTAAATAATGTGAAATTATTTAATTACTTCAGCTACAATTTTATATTATGTTTGTAATATAACGAAAACGTACGTTTTAACCAAAACGTTACCGAACACTCCGAAAACCCGACCAACCGACAAAACAAAACTAAGTTATATTGTTTAACTTGAAAACAAAGTATTTCATTAAAATACTTCAACTAAATTATCGGATATTACTTCGTATTTTTAAACGTATAATTACTCGCGTATAAAATGATTTTTACGTTTAAACGACCGGGGAAACGAACACCGCACGGAGCGCAAACGCGAGGGAACAAAATTTGGTGAGGCCACACCCTTGTGACCCCACCATGGCCGGCCAACATGGGGGACAAAACCCCCTCACTCTTTTGATCACTCACACACACAAACACACCCTTCACTCAATCACTCCCTCTCCTCTCTCTCTCTCACGGTTTCTCTCCCTCTCTCTACACCATCACCACCGCCCACTTCCACACCCAAAAACCACCACAAAACTTCCTTGAATCACTAGGCTCGTTTGGAGGAAGTTGATCACCGCAACGAAGGCTACACATCCATCTTTTCGGTTTCTCGATTCGACTACTTTGTAAGTTTTCCGGCGACCCCGAAGCTTTCCGATTTCATTTATTTTACTTCTATGTTGTTCCCCTAGCTAAATGATGTCCAAATATGTAATTAAAACTTGTTTTTGAACACGTTAACGGAAATGTCGGTTTTGGTCATTTTTAATAAAACGACACCTCGAACATTAAAAATGACATCCAACAATTTTTATGAACTCTATATAACATAATATAACTTGTGTAAAAGTTTCACCTTGAAGGGAACTCGCTAAACATGTTTTCGACACTAATCAAAAACTGGACAGACGCTAGTGTCGCATGGCTCACGCCAGTTATGCGACACTTCGTCTTAGTGACGCATAGGTAACACACCGTCCATACGCGACACTCCATAAGTGACGCTAATAACATTACCCGTCACTCCATTAGTGACGCAAACATATAACCTTCGGTAGAAACAAGGCGACACTTCATAAGTGTCGCTATCATCAGCAGAAACACTGCGACACTTCACTAGTGTCGCTATTATCAGTAGAAACTTATAACTTTCAGTAGAAACAAATAACGTTCAGCTACTACTGATGACGTCACGCGACCCTAATACCGTCACTCTGTCAGTGGCGCATATATACATATACCGACACTTGTCTAGTGTCGCACCGAGATCGATTTACTCCCTTATACCGTCACTTCATTAGTGACGCACTGTTTGATCACGATACTTAATACCGTCACTACCAGAGTGGCGCACTGATGAGAAACTATACTTGATAACGTCACTTACATAGTGACGCACCATCTTAATACCGACACTACTTAAGTGTCGCATACATCTTGAAACATATAACATAATACGGCACTACTTAAGTGTCGCATGATACACATAAGTGACGCATTCAAGTGTCGCTAAAACAGGCTGTTGACACTTACATTTTATACAAGTATAGAATATACTTAAAACGCAAACGTACTTTACTTGGCATCACTTATACATGAAAATACTATACTTTTGGAAGTATACAACAATACTGGAATACGTACAAGACTATACTAAACTGAACGTGAGATTTCACTCACACACGCACATGAGATTACACTCCAACGAACTTACACTTGTACACTAGTTACGTGCTGGATTACACGTTAACTGATACGAACATACACTCGAATACTTACGAGGTTTCACTCGTACCCTTTGGGGATTAAGCCCATTGGAACTTACGCAAACGATACACATTGTGATACAAACAAACAGTTATACACGCACGCTTTACAACTGTACAACTACTATGAATACATAATAATAATGGATGGAATTATTATTATACACCGATAACAAACGGACCGTACAACTTTTATACAAACTACGATTTACAAACGTACAAACAAACTAATGGACATTAACTAGTATGGGAACAACTAGCATGGATACTTTACAAGTATTCCATTTACTTACTGAACCTTATGCGTATTAGGACGCTAAGGGTTGCTAGTTCGGATACTACTTTGCTTGCTTACTGCATTGTCTGCTAGACTCAGGTGAGTCTCACAGCCCCTACTTTACTGTTTTTTACTCAGGGGTGAGATGCATTACTGTTTTACATGAACACACAAAACTTACTTGTTGCCATGATTTACATACTGTACGAAATTACGGATACGCCAATTGCATGAGTTCCGACTAATCCAATGAAATCCTCCTTAATCATAGTTGTTAGTTATGTGATAAGCGCGAGTTTTAGTATATGGATCCATATGGGACTGACAATCCCCGCCCGGGGTAGCACGCACTACCACGAACCGTTCCTGTAGAAACGGGCGTTTCTTACTCGTTTCATATGAATGTTTTGGATTACATTCATGGGGGTACCTATATTTACTGTACGTTAAGCTTCAACTATGGTGGCTCATGGCAAGGGTATCAAACGGTTTGCATGTCCTGCGACCACCCACTTATTAAAACTTAAGTGAACGATGAGCATAACCTGTGATCGTTACTTACTGGCTGGCTATGATTTACAAATACTACTTGTGTGTTCAAACTATTTACTTACTTACAAACCTGTGAGATTCACCAACCTTTTGGTTGACCGTTTTAGTAATGCTTCTCAGGTATACAGCATCAGTAGGGATGCCCGGCAGGATAAGCTTACTTAGCTCGAGTCGCATGCATTTACAAGCTTGGAGATTTTTATACATTACTTTTGTACTAGTTGTTATGTATTAGAATCTCTAGGAACTTATACGAAACTTGAGCTTGTATTTTGAACTACTTATGTATTAATGTAATAACTTTTCGAACGTCTCATTTAGAGTCGTTCACTGTATCCTTTGTGCTTGTGATTATTGATTAGTAACACCCAAAACTCGCTTCCGTAAACTGTTAATGTAACACCCTCGAAATGGACCTAGTTGTTTTATATTATTTCTTGATTTAAATAAACATTTAAATGTGTTTGGAAATAATATTGTTTGAACTAGTAGAAATAATTGGAATAGGAGTCGAATATTCCAATGTGATAAGTGAATTATTAATTGTTGTAAATTAATATAGTTGACGGTACAATAAAATGTTTGGACTCGCAAATGGTTTTCGGGTTCCAGACAATAGATTGAGATGGGGTATTAAATTATACCCGTATATTTGAAGTCGGTTTGAGGAGCCGACTTATATATCACTTTCCTTATTTAGAAAGTTTCATATGAAACTTGAAAATCATCCAAAAACCTTAAGAAATCTAAATCAAAGTGTGAATCAAAAGTGAAGATGTGATCTTGATGCTAGTTTCATCATCATCATTAGATTTCATCATCATCATCATCTTGTTCTTAATCAAATTGTAAGTATTCATATGGTTTTTATATGAAAATTGATTGAATCATGAGATTTAGCAATGAATATGTGAAATTGAAGCTAGAATGTTGATATATAACATTATGTGATGTTATTTGAGTTGTTTATAACATTAGAACTGAGTTTGATAAGCTTGATTTATCAAAAATGGTTTTGAATTCGGAGCTGGGCAATTACAGGGATGAAGCTGAGCTGAAAGACGCTCAAACGCGATCCCAGAACCCTAGCCAGGATCTCGTTCGTTAGTTATAAAAGGAATCAGACGAGTTTTGTTCTTGGGAACGCGATCCCAAGAATTTGTCCGGATCGCGTTGGTTAGTTATAATTTGTCACAGAATTATTTTACAAAGAGGAACGCGATCCCACCATTGTTTTCTGGATCGCGTTTGTCAGTACTTTTTGTAAAATTTCAAAAGTGCATAAGTGTTTAGTAGTGATTTTTGCCACGGAAAAATTGACAAATTGTCTTTACACTCTGATTGGGCTGAAATTTACATGGTTACTCGAAAACGGCCCACTGATCAAAGCTATAACTATAGCCTAGTCAGTTTTTGGTCATTCGGGGTAGTTTAGGGGTCGAAAATAGCATTTTACAGTTTTTGGACCTTATTTCGGGACTTTTTGATTATGTTCCGAATTGAACTTTTGTTGCTGTGATCTTAGGGATCACTTGATACATGTAATTATGTTATGATTGTGTAACGATGTTAATTACATAAGTATTATCAGTTGATACAAGTTACTAACTCATTGTTTATTGATTGTATTCTCAGATGTGTAGAAGGCTCAGTAATATTAGACTTCTGAGCTTGCAGCTGAGGTATCGGTGAGTGGATCTGTAACCTCAGTGTGATTTAGTTGTAATGATTTGATTTACAACCAGTAATTTATAGTATTACTTTGATATGATGCATCGGTCGAGATATCTTGCCATGATAGATTAACTAGTTGTTTACTTGGCTGATTGTGCTAGTATGTAAGATTTTGAGGTCAACTTGACTTGATGGTTGGACTGGTTGTTGTTGTAAACGACAGGAGATCTTGGAAACTTGAAATGTCGGTTTAGAGATCTAGGTCGTGTGTGATTAACAACTGGTTATCGGTAATTCTGTATAGGCCAATACAGATGATTGACAAGAGTTCCTTGAGTGCCAAACCGGTATTAGGGTGTCTCAGGGACCACCGATTCTCATGAAGATTGATAACACTTGATTGGAAGTTGTGTGAATTAATGATTGATTGATTTTCTGTTTATTGTTATTTGATGTAAACAGATTGTTATGCTAAGTTGTACTGTTGCTTATAGTTTCATTCACTTAGCTTTATGCTAACCCCACCACAGTTCTTCCTGCAGGTTAAAATAGATGGGACATATTGGGCAGGGCAGGAAGTGTTTTGACTGGATGGAATGTTTGACAGGCTGTACTCTGATGTTAATTTAATAGCCATATAAATGTTTTGAATTATATAACACCGAGTTGTTGAGATGTCACGTATTTGATTTGAAAAAAGTTTACTGACATTTTGAGTACATTGATAGAATGTTTTTAAATATACGCTTCCGAGTCGTAATTATTATATTATTGTTTATAATAAAACGAGGGGTGTTATAGTTAAATTTGGGGGTGTTACATATTGGTATCAGAGCCTAAGGTTATAGTGAACTAGGTTGCATTTAGTGGGCCTAGACTATGACCGTTAGGCAGTATTCCCCATTAGGTATAACTGGTTCAGGAATTACAGCATACAAGTTTAATTTAACATAGCCTGATCAACTATGTACAATTAAATGAAGATGATGTGAGTTTTGAAAGGGGTTATGTTGAACAGGAATGCAATAGCTGACTCTGACCTCGAGAGAACCGGGACTTTTACTTGATTGTGCTAGACACATACTAGGCGGTTATGTGATATATATATATATATATATATATATATATATATATATATATATATATATATATATATATATATATATATATACATAGGCCTCTTTCCCCGATACGATACTCTCTCTCGACTGCTGCGAATTTCATTTTTCAACTTACATTAAACAAACGACCACTCGATTCTAGTCGTTTCACTTTTACTCAACTTTTATGAATTCACGAATACCGGCTTACGTCCGAAGATCTCCACACCATTATAACTGACAACCATAGCTACTCGAACATCCTTCGATATGAAGATCGGGATTTTGTTTTTATTCGCTAACTCTACCTAATTCGACGTACCCCACTGTACCGTTAGGTGTAACCTAATAAAATCATTTTCAACTCAAGTCTCCATCAGACTTCAAAACTTTTCAACCAACTCTTGCTATCAAAATGGTATAACAACCGTATATTTTTATCAAACATGTTACAAAATTTCTCACAAAAATGTTTTATAAAATTTTCAAAAACTTCAAAACCGTATAAACTTATTTATAGTACACAACTTTAAACAACCTTCAAACTTTGGCGTAGTTTCTCTAAACTTACTAAATCATCACAATCATAATTCTTGTTCAAACCTTCACATGTTCTTTATTTGTTGTTTCAAGGAACATGCCTCCTCGACGACAAATCACACTTACTGAAGCCGAAGTCGCGGGTATTATTGCCCGTAGTGTGGCCCAAGCCCTAGCTGTCCGAGCAACTACTCCTGGTAGCGATGATACGGCTAACAATACACCTCCACCCAAAACCTGCACCTACAAGGACTTCCAAAACTGCAAACCCTTGAGCTTTGCAGGTACTGAAGGAGCGATCGGTCTGATTCGTTGGACCGAGAAAATCGAATCAGTATTCCTCATCTGCAACTGCAAGGAAGAGGATAAAGTTAAGTTCGCCGCCAGCACCTTTTCTGACACCGCCCTTACCTGGTGGAACACCTATGCGCTGACTGTGAGCGTTGCCGATGCTTACAAACTACAGTGGGATGAGCTGAAGAATATGCTGAGGGGCGAGTACTGCCCAAGAGATGAACTGAAACAATTGGAAGTGGAATTCTGGAATCACAAGATGCAGGGTGACGACATCACCGGTTACACCAACCGCTTTCACCAGCTGGCACTTTTGTGCCCATCCATGGTTGATCCCGAGTACAAAAGGATCGAAAAGTACGTTGATGGACTTCCCGAACGACTACAAGACCTAGTGACTTCATCTAAACCGGGGACTATCCAGAGCGCTATTCGTATGGCTCATGAGTTAACGGCCAATTCTGTCCGCCGTGGCTCGACTTCAACCCCGTCTGCGAATAACAAACGTAAATGGGAAGTAAGTCCCCACTTATCCAACCCGACTCCTGACAAGAAGCCTGCAACTGTCAACGCCAATGACTCAAAGGCTTACAAGGGGAGCAAGCCTTACTGCTCCAAATGTAGTCGCCATCATAATGGCTCCTGTCCCTGCACCAAATGCAAGAAATTCGGGCACCTGGCCCAAGACTGTCGAACCAATCCCACTGGTACTGATACTCCTGCACCCAAGACCTGCTATGAGTGCAATGGTACCGGGCATTTCAGGAAGGATTGCCCAAAGCTGAAACTCCGAACCAACCACACGAAGAGTAGAGCTTATGTAATTAACGTTAGGGAGGATGACCCGAACCCGAGACTTTGTGATTTGCTTAACCCGGGTACGCTCATTCTTTGATTTCCCGAAACTGTTTCCATAAATCTCTCGTTTAAATGATTTAGGTGTAATTGTCTCTTATTCTGTGTGTTTTCTTTGATCCTAAGTACCCAATAGGATTAGGAAACGACCGACTATACGAATCCCGACCATAAAACTTGTATTACACTTGGATTACCAATAACAAACTCTTTTCCCAATTATCTCACACTGGTTGAGACCGGGAACTCGTATATTGTTCGTTACTTTGAACAAGTCATCCAATAGAACTTCACTTACTTGTAACGATTCTTAAATAGAATAATTATTTCGTAGGAAATGACAACTCACTCCGTCAACAACCCTACCTTGGATGATGAACTGCTCAGTGAGGAACCAATAATGTTTCCTTACCTCCTCGAACTCGAGTGTGATACAGGACACTCCGCTGAATCAGCAGCAGCACCTGCCTCTCCTGCTGCTCTAACTGCTGCAAAAGCACCAGTTGATGTAACCTTGACTGCTGAATCAGTCCGCCACCTCAACCAAACTATTGATTCGCTGCGAAAACAACTGACTGAAGCACGGGAAGACATTGATGACCTACGACGAATTGCCTTCCAAAATGACCTGCGTATGCGTGAATACGAGCTACGTTTGATAGCTTTAGAAAACCCTACTTCACCACCAACTTCACAAAGTACTCCTGCTGAAGAGGATAACGACACTGACTGTACCCCGCCTCCAGCAAAAAGGGTGAAGATTTACTTGGGAAATAAACCTTTCTGTTCCCGATGCACTCGGCATCATGAAGGACCGTGTACCATACCCACCAGTCGATGCAAATCCTACCCTAAAAGTACGAACCCTCCAAAAGCGAAACTCTGCTTCAACTGTGGGAGGGCTGGCCAACTCAAGGCCCAATGCCCACTACCTCCAGACAACAAAACTAAGGGTACGTTACTACCTGACCACTACCCTACCCTGAATATTATAGGACTTACCGTCCTACCGTAGGCTACTAGTACACATTGTAGCTACCTGACTAGTATCGAACTACCGACTACTACTTCGAACAAATTTCGGGACGAAATTTTACTAACAAGGGGAGAATGTAACAACCCCAAAATTAGGACTAATTTTGAATTTTCCAAATTACGTGTTTACTACTTGTATTTAATATGAAATAGGATTAAATACGTTGCTTACTTATTATATATATGGATGGAATATATATACGTGTATTCGATTCGTTCAAATCGTATAAAACTACAATTGTACAAACTTACGGACGTTGGTAAAACGATTATTAAATAATGTGAAATTATTTAATTACTTCAGCTACAATTTTATATTATGTTTGTAATATAACGAAAACGTACGTTTTAACCAAAACGTTACCGAACACTCCGAAAACCCGACCAACCGACAAAACAAAACTAAGTTATATTGTTTAACTTGAAAACAAAGTATTTCATTAAAATACTTCAACTAAATTATCGGATATTACTTCGTATTTTTAAACGTATAATTACTCGCGTATAAAATGATTTTTACGTTTAAACGACCGGGGAAACGAACACCGCACGGAGCGCAAACGCGAGGGAACAAAATTTGGTGAGGCCACACCCTTGTGACCCCACCATGGCCGGCCAACATGGGGGACAAAACCCCCTCACTCTTTTGATCACTCACACACACAAACACACCCTTCACTCAATCACTCCCTCTCCTCTCTCTCTCTCACGGTTTCTCTCCCTCTCTCTACACCATCACCACCGCCCACTTCCACACCCAAAAACCACCACAAAACTTCCTTGAATCACTAGGCTCGTTTGGAGGAAGTTGATCACCGCAACGAAGGCTACACATCCATCTTTTCGGTTTCTCGATTCGACTACTTTGTAAGTTTTCCGGCGACCCCGAAGCTTTCCGATTTCATTTATTTTACTTCTATGTTGTTCCCCTAGCTAAATGATGTCCAAATATGTAATTAAAACTTGTTTTTGAACACGTTAACGGAAATGTCGGTTTTGGTCATTTTTAATAAAACGACACCTCGAACATTATAAATGACATCCAACAATTTTTATGAACTCTATATAACATAATATAACTTGTGTAAAAGTTTCACCTTGAAGGGAACTCGCTAAACATGTTTTCGACACTAATCAAAAACTGGACAGACGCTAGTGTCGCATGGCTCACGCCAGTTATGCGACACTTCGTCTTAGTGACGCATAGGTAACACACCGTCCATACGCGACACTCCATAAGTGACGCTAATAACATTACCCGTCACTCCATTAGTGACGCAAACATATAACCTTCGGTAGAAACAAGGCGACACTTCATAAGTGTCGCTATCATCAGCAGAAACACTGCGACACTTCACTAGTGTCGCTATTATCAGTAGAAACTTATAACTTTCAGTAGAAACAAATAACGTTCAGCTACTACTGATGACGTCACCCGACCCTAATACCGTCACTCTGTCAGTGGCGCATATATACATATACCGACACTTGTCTAGTGTCGCACCGAGATCGATTTACTCCCTTATACCGTCACTTCATTAGTGACGCACTGTTTGATCACGATACTTAATACCGTCACTACCAGAGTGGCGCACTGATGAGAAACTATACTTGATAACGTCACTTACATAGTGACGCACCATCTTAATACCGACACTACTTAAGTGTCGCATACATCTTGAAACATATAACATAATACGGCACTACTTAAGTGTCGCATGATACACATAAGTGACGCATTCAAGTGTCGCTAAAACAGGCTGTTGACACTTACATTTTATACAAGTATAGAATATACTTAAAACGCAAACGTACTTTACTTGGCATCACTTATACATGAAAATACTATACTTTTGGAAGTATACAACAATACTGGAATACGTACAAGACTATACTAAACTGAACGTGAGATTTCACTCACACACGCACATGAGATTACACTCCAACGAACTTACACTTGTACACTAGTTACGTGCTGGATTACACGTTAACTGATACGAACATACACTCGAATACTTACGAGGTTTCACTCGTACCCTTTGGGGATTAAGCCCATTGGAACTTACGCAAACGATACACATTGTGATACAAACAAACAGTTATACACGCACGCTTTACAACTGTACAACTACTATGAATACATAATAATAATGGATGGAATTATTATTATACACCGATAACAAACGGACCGTACAACTTTTATACAAACTACGATTTACAAACGTACAAACAAACTAATGGACATTAACTAGTATGGGAACAACTAGCATGGATACTTTACAAGTATTCCATTTACTTACTGAACCTTATGCGTATTAGGACGCTAAGGGTTGCTAGTTCGGATACTACTTTGCTTGCTTACTGCATTGTCTGCTAGACTCAGGTGAGTCTCACAGCCCCTACTTTACTGTTTTTTACTCAGGGGTGAGATGCATTACTGTTTTACATGAACACACAAAACTTACTTGTTGCCATGATTTACATACTGTACGAAATTACGGATACGCCAATTGCATGAGTTCCGACTAATCCAATGAAATCCTCCTTAATCATAGTTGTTAGTTATGTGATAAGCGCGAGTTTTAGTATATGGATCCATATGGGACTGACAATCCCCGCCCGGGGTAGCACGCACTACCACGAACCGTTCCTGTAGAAACGGGCGTTTCTTACTCGTTTCATATGAATGTTTTGGATTACATTCATGGGGGTACCTATATTTACTGTACGTTAAGCTTCAACTATGGTGACTCATGGCAAGGGTATCAAACGGTTTGCATGTCCTGCGACCACCCACTTATTAAAACTTAAGTGAACGATGAGCATAACCTGTGATCGTTACTTACTGGCTGGCTATGATTTACAAATACTACTTGTGTGTTCAAACTATTTACTTACTTACAAACCTGTGAGATTCACCAACCTTTTGGTTGACCGTTTTAGTAATGCTTCTCAGGTATACAGCATCAGTAGGGATGCCCGGCAGGATAAGCTTACTTAGCTCGAGTCGCATGCATTTACAAGCTTGGAGATTTTTATACATTACTTTTGTACTAGTTGTTATGTATTAGAATCTCTAGGAACTTATACGAAACTTGAGCTTGTATTTTGAACTACTTATGTATTAATGTAATAACTTTTCGAACGTCTCATTTAGAGTCGTTCACTGTATCCTTTGTGCTTGTGATTATTGATTAGTAACACCCAAAACTCGCTTCCGTAAACTGTTAATGTAACACCCTCGAAATGGACCTAGTTGTTTTATATTATTTCTTGATTTAAATAAACATTTAAATGTGTTTGGAAATAATATTGTTTGAACTAGTAGAAATAATTGGAATAGGAGTCGAATATTCCAATGTGATAAGTGAATTATTAATTGTTGTAAATTAATATAGTTGACGGTACAATAAAATGTTTGGACTCGCAAATGGTTTTCGGGTTCCAGACAATAGATTGAGATGGGGTATTAAATTATACCCGTATATTTGAAGTCGGTTTGAGGAGCCGACTTATATATCACTTTCCTTATTTAGAAAGTTTCATATGAAACTTGAAAATCATCCAAAAACCTTAAGAAATCTAAATCAAAGTGTGAATCAAAAGTGAAGATGTGATCTTGATGCTAGTTTCATCATCATCATTAGATTTCATCATCATCATCATCTTGTTCTTAATCAAATTGTAAGTATTCATATGGTTTTTATATGAAAATTGATTGAATCATGAGATTTAGCAATGAATATGTGAAATTGAAGCTAGAATGTTGATATATAACATTATATGATGTTATTTGAGTTGTTTATAACATTAGAACTGAGTTTGATAAGCTTGATTTATCAAAAATGGTTTTGAATTCGGAGCTGGGCAATTACAGGGATGAAGCTGAGCTGAAAGACGCTCAAACGCGATCCCAGAACCCTAGCCAGGATCTCGTTCGTTAGTTATAAAAGGAATCAGACGAGTTTTGTTCTTGGGAACGCGATCCCAAGAATTTGTCCGGATCGCGTTGGTTAGTTATAATTTGTCACAGAATTATTTTACAAAGAGGAACGCGATCCCACCATTGTTTTCTGGATCGCGTTTGTCAGTACTTTTTGTAAAATTTCAAAAGTGCATAAGTGTTTAGTAGTGATTTTTGCCACGGAAAAATTGACAAATTGTCTTTACACTCTGATTGGGCTGAAATTTACATGGTTACTCGAAAACGGCCCACTGATCAAAGCTATAACTATAGCCTAGTCAGTTTTTGGTCATTCGGGGTAGTTTAGGGGTCGAAAATAGCATTTTACAGTTTTTGGACCTTATTTCGGGACTTTTTGATTATGTTCCGAATTGAACTTTTGTTGCTGTGATCTTAGGGATCACTTGATACATGTAATTATGTTATGATTGTGTAACGATGTTAATTACATAAGTATTATCAGTTGATACAAGTTACTAACTCATTGTTTATTGATTGTATTCTCAGATGTGTAGAAGGCTCAGTAATATTAGACTTCTGAGCTTGCAGCTGAGGTATCGGTGAGTGGATCTGTAACCTCAGTGTGATTTAGTTGTAATGATTTGATTTACAACCAGTAATTTATAGTATTACTTTGATATGATGCATCGGTCGAGATATCTTGCCATGATATATTAACTAGTTGTTTACTTGGCTGATTGTGCTAGTATGTAAGATTTTGAGGTCAACTTGACTTGATGGTTGGACTGGTTGTTGTTGTAAATGACAGGAGATCTTGGAAACTTGAAATGTCGGTTTAGAGATCTAGGTCGTGTGTGATTAACAACTGGTTATCGGTAATTCTGTATAGGCCAATACAGATGATTGACAAGAGTTCCTTGAGTGCCAAACCGGTATTAGGGTGTCTCAGGGACCACCGATTCTCATGAAGATTGATAACACTTGATTGGAAGTTGTGTGAATTAATGATTGATTGATTTTCTGTTTATTGTTATTTGATGTAAACAGATTGTTATGCTAAGTTGTACTGTTGCTTATAGTTTCATTCACTTAGCTTTATGCTAACCCCACCACAGTTCTTCCTGCAGGTTAAAATAGATGGGACATATTGGGCAGGGCAGGAAGTGTTTTGACTGGATGGAATGTTTGACAGACTGTACTCTGATGTTAATTTAATAGCCATATAAATGTTTTGAATTATATAACACCGAGTTGTTGAGATGTCACGTATTTGATTTGAAAAAAGTTTACTGACATTTTGAGTACATTGATAGAATGTTTTTAAATATACGCTTCCGAGTCGTAATTATTATATTATTGTTTATAATAAAACGAGGGGTGTTATAGTTAAATTTGGGGGTGTTACATATTGGTATCAGAGCCTAAGGTTATAGTGAACTAGGTTGCATTTAGTGGGCCTAGACTATGACCGTTAGGCAGTATTCCCCATTAGGTATAACTGGTTCAGGAATTACAGCATACAAGTTTAATTTAACATAGCCTGATCAACTATGTACAATTAAATGAAGATGATGTGAGTTTTGAAAGGGGTTATGTTGAACAGGAATGCAATAGCTGACTCTGACCTCGAGAGAACCGGGACTTTTACTTGATTGTGCTAGACACATACTAGGCGGTTATGTGATATATATATATATATATATATATATATATATATATATATATACATAGGCCTCTTTCCCCGATACGATACTCTCTCTCGACTGCTGCGAATTTCATTTTTCAACTTACATTAAACAAACGACCACTCGATTCTAGTCGTTTCACTTTTACTCAACTTTTATGAATTCACGAATACCGGCTTACGTCCGAAGATCTCCACACCATTATAACTGACAACCATAGCTACTCGAACATCCTTCGATATGAAGATCGGGATTTTGTTTTTATTCGCTAACTCTACCTAATTCGACGTACCCCACTGTACCGTTAGGTGTAACCTAATAAAATCATTTTCAACTCAAGTCTCCATCAGACTTCAAAACTTTTCAACCAACTCTTGCTATCAAAATGGTATAACAACCGTATATTTTTATCAAACATGTTACAAAATTTCTCACAAAAATGTTTTATAAAATTTTCAAAAACTTCAAAACCGTATAAACTTATTTATAGTACACAACTTTAAACAACCTTCAAACTTTGGCGTAGTTTCTCTAAACTTACTAAATCATCACAATCATAATTCTTGTTCAAACCTTCACATGTTCTTTATTTGTTGTTTCAAGGAACATGCCTCCTCGACGACAAATCACACTTACTGAAGCCGAAGTCGCGGGTATTATTGCCCGTAGTGTGGCCCAAGCCCTAGCTGTCCGAGCAACTACTCCTGGTAGCGATGATACGGCTAACAATACACCTCCACCCAAAACCTGCACCTACAAGGACTTCCAAAACTGCAAACCCTTGAGCTTTGCAGGTACTGAAGGAGCGATCGGTCTGATTCGTTGGACCGAGAAAATCGAATCAGTATTCCTCATCTGCAACTGCAAGGAAGAGGATAAAGTTAAGTTCGCCGCCAGCACCTTTTCTGACACCGCCCTTACCTGGTGGAACACCTATGCGCTGACTGTGAGCGTTGCCGATGCTTACAAACTATAGTGGGATGAGCTGAAGAATATGCTGAGGGGCGAGTACTGCCCAAGAGATGAACTGAAACAATTGGAAGTGGAATTCTGGAATCACAAGATGCAGGGTGACGACATCACCGGTTACACCAACCGCTTTCACCAGCTGGCACTTTTGTGCCCATCCATGGTTGATCCCGAGTACAAAAGGATCGAAAAGTACGTTGATGGACTTCCCGAACGACTACAAGACCTAGTGACTTCATCTAAACCGGGGACTATCCAGAGCGCTATTCGTATGGCTCATGAGTTAACGGCCAATTCTGTCCGCCGTGGCTCGACTTCAACCCCGTCTGCGAATAACAAACGTAAATGGGAAGTAAGTCCCCACTTATCCAACCCGACTCCTGACAAGAAGCCTGCAACTGTCAACGCCAATGACTCAAAGGCTTACAAGGGGAGCAAGCCTTACTGCTCCAAATGTAGTCGCCATCATAATGGCTCCTGTCCCTGCACCAAATGCAAGAAATTCGGGCACCTGGCCCAAGACTGTCGAACCAATCCCACTGGTACTGATACTCCTGCACCCAAGACCTGCTATGAGTGCAATGGTACCGGGCATTTCAGGAAGGATTGCCCAAAGCTGAAACTCCGAACCAACCACACGAAGAGTAGAGCTTATGTAATTAACGCTAGGGAGGATGACCCGAACCCGAGACTTTGTGATTTGCTTAACCCGGGTACGCTCATTCTTTGATTTCCCGAAACTGTTTCCATAAATCTCTCGTTTAAATGATTTAGGTGTAATTGTCTCTTATTCTGTGTGTTTTCTTTGATCCTAAGTACCCAATAGGATTAGGAAACGACCGACTATACGAATCCCGACCATAAAACTTGTATTACACTTGGATTACCAATAACAAACTCTTTTCCCAATTATCTCACACTGGTTGAGACCGGGAACTCGTATATTGTTCGTTACTTTGAACAAGTCATCCAATAGAACTTCACTTACTTGTAACGATTCTTAAATAGAATAATTATTTCGTAGGAAATGACAACTCACTCCGTCAACAACCCTACCTTGGATGATGAACTGCTCAGTGAGGAACCAATAATGTTTCCTTACCTCCTCGAACTCGAGTGTGATACAGGACACTCCGCTGAATCAGCAGCAGCACCTGCCTCTCCTGCTGCTCTAACTGCTGCAAAAGCACCAGTTGATGTAACCTTGACTGCTGAATCAGTCCGCCACCTCAACCAAACTATTGATTCGCTGCGAAAACAACTGACTGAAGCACGGGAAGACATTGATGACCTACGACGAATTGCCTTCCAAAATGACCTGCGTATGCGTGAATACGAGCTACGTTTGATAGCTTTAGAAAACCCTACTTCACCACCAACTTCACAAAGTACTCCTGCTGAAGAGGATAACGACACTGACTGTACCCCGCCTCCAGCAAAAAGGGTGAAGATTTACTTGGGAAATAAACCTTTCTGTTCCCGATGCACTCGGCATCATGAAGGACCGTGTACCATACCCACCAGTCGATGCAAATCCTACCCTAAAAGTACGAACCCTCCAAAAGCGAAACTCTGCTTCAACTGTGGGAGGGCTGGCCAACTCAAGGCCCAATGCCCACTACCTCCAGACAACAAAACTAAGGGTACGTTACTACCTGACCACTACCCTACCCTGAATATTATAGGACTTACCGTCCTACCGTAGGCTACTAGTACACATTGTAGCTACCTGACTAGTATCGAACTACCGACTACTACTTCGAACAAATTTCGGGACGAAATTTTACTAACAAGGGGAGAATGTAACAACCCCAAAATTAGGACTAATTTTGAATTTTCCAAATTACGTGTTTACTACTTGTATTTAATATGAAATAGGATTAAATACGTTGCTTACTTATTATATATATGGATGGAATATATATACGTGTATACGATTCGTTCAAATCGTATAAAACTACAATTGTACAAACTTACGGACGTTGGTAAAATGATTATTAAATAATGTGAAATTATTTAATTACTTCAACTACAATTTTATATTATGTTTGTAATATAACGAAAACGTACGTTTTAACCAAAACGTTACCGAACACTCCGAAAACCCGACCAACCGACAAAACAAAACTAAGTTATATTGTTTAACTTGAAAACAAAGTTTTTCATTAAAATACTTCAACTAAATTATCGGATATTACTTCGTATTTTTAAACGTATAATTACTCGCGTATAAAATGATTTTTACGTTTAAACGACCGGGGAAACGAACACCGCACGGAGCGCAAACGCGAGGGAACAAAATTTGGTGAGGCCACACCCTTGTGACCCCACCATGGCCGGCCAACATGGGGGACAAAACCCCCTCACTCTTTTGATCACTCACACACACAAACACACCCTTCACTCAATCACTCCCTCTCCTCTCTCTCTCTCACGGTTTCTCTCCCTCTCTCTACACCATCACCACCGCCCACTTCCACACCCAAAAACCACCACAAAACTTCCTTGAATCACTAGGCTCGTTTGGAGGAAGTTGATCACCGCAACGAAGGCTACACATCCATCTTTTCGGTTTCTCGATTTGACTACTTTGTAAGTTTTCCGGCGACCCCGAAACTTTCCGATTTCATTTATTTTACTTCTATGTTGTTCCCCTAGCTAAATGATGTCCAAATATGTAATTAAAACTTGTTTTTGAACACGTTAACAGAAATGTCGGTTTTGGTCATTTTTAATAAAACGACACCTCGAACATTAAAAATGACATCCAACAATTTTTATGAACTCTATATAACATAATATAACTTGTGTAAAAGTTTCACCTTGAACGGAACTCGCTAAACATGTTTTCGACACTAATCAAAAACTGGACAGACGCTAGTGTCGCATGGCTCACGCTAGTTATGCGACACTTCGTCTTAGTGACGCATAGGTAACACACCGTCCATACGCGACACTCCATAAGTGACGCTAATAACATTACCCGTCACTCCATTAGTGACGCAAACATATAACCTTCGGTAGAAACAAGGCGACACTTCATAAGTGTCGCTATCATCAGCAGAAACACTGCGACACTTCACTAGTGTCGCTATTATCAGTAGAAACTTATAACTTTCAGTAGAAACAAATAACGTTCAGCTACTATTGATGACGTCACCCGACCCTAATACCGTCACTCTGTCAGTGGCGCATATATACATATACCGACACTTGTCTAGTGTCGCACCGAGATCGATTTACTCCCTTATACCGTCACTTCATTAGTGACGCACTGTTTGATCACGATACTTAATACCGTCACTACCAGAGTGGCGCACTGATGAGAAACTATACTTGATAACGTCACTTACATAGTGACGCACCATCTTAATACCGACACTACTTAAGTGTCGCATACATCTTGAAACATATAACATAATACGACACTACTTAAGTGTCGCATGATACACATAAGTGACGCATTCAAGTGTCGCTAAAACAGGCTGTTGACACTTACATTTTATACAAGTATAGAATATAATTAAAACGCAAACGTACTTTACTTGGCATCACTTATACATGAAAATACTATACTTTTGGAAGTATACAACAATACTGGAATACGTACAAGACTATACTAAACTGAACGTGAGATTTCACTCACACACGCACATGAGATTACACTCCAACGAACTTACACTTGTACACTAGTTACGTGCTGGATTACACGTTAACTGATACGAACATACACTCGAATACTTACGAGGTTTCACTCGTACCCTTTGGGGATTAAGCCCATTGGAACTTACGCAAACGATACACATTGTGATACAAACAAACAGTTATACACGCACGCTTTACAACTGTACAACTACTATGAATACATAATAATAATGGATGGAATTATTATTATACACCGATAACAAACGGACCGTACAACTTTTATACAAACTACGATTTACAAACATACAAACAAACTAATGGACATTAACTAGTATGGGAACAACTAGCATGGATACTTTACAAGTATTCCATTTACTTACTGAACCTTATGCGTATTAGGACGCTAAGGGTTGCTAGTTCGGATACTACTTTGCTTGCTTACTGCATTGTGTGCTAGACTCAGGTGAGTCTCACAGCCCCTACTTTACTGTTTTTTACTCAGGGGTGAGATGCATTACTGTTTTACATGAACACACAAAACTTACTTGCTGCCATGATTTACATACTGTACGAAATTACGGATATGCCAATTGCATGAGTTCCGACTAATCCAATGAAATCCTCCTTAATCATAGTTGTTAGTTATGTGATAAGCGCGAGTTTTAGTATATGGATCCATATGGGACTGACAATCCCCGCCCGGGGTAGCACGCACTACCACGAACCGTTCCTGTAGAAACGGGCGTTTCTTACTCGTTTCATATGAATGTTTTGGATTACATTCATGGGGGTACCTATATTTACTGTACGTTAAGCTTCAACTATGGTGGCTCATGGCAAGGGTATCAAACGGTTTGCATGTCCTGCGACCACCCACTTATTAAAACTTAAGTGAACGATGAGCATAACCTGTGATCGTTACTTACTGGCTGGCTATGATTTACAAATACTACTTGTGTGTTCAAACTATTTACTTACTTACAAACCTGTGAGATTCACCAACCTTTTGGTTGACCGTTTTAGTAATGCTTCTCAGGTACACAGCATCAGTAGGGATGCCCGGCAGGATAAGCTTACTTAGCTCGAGTCGCATGCATTTACAAGCTTGGAGATTTTTATACATTACTTTTGTACTAGTTGTTATGTATTAGAATCTCTAGGAACTTATACGAAACTTGAGCTTGTATTTTGAACTACTTATGTATTAATGTAATAACTTTTCGAACGTCTCATTTAGAGTCGTTCACTGTATCCTTTGTGCTTGTGATTATTGATTAGTAACACCCAAAACTCGCTTCCGTAAACTGTTAAATTTGGGGGTGTTACACTCTACTTATCAAACATAATTGAGCTTTTAAAGCTTTGCTTTTTACATTGAGCTATTAAGCTCTACTTATTAAACAAGGATGAGTTATTAAGCTGTGCTTTTAGATTAAACTCTTAAGCTCTGCTTTCAAATGAACTTTTAAGCTCTGATTTTCAGACATGGATTACCTATTAAGCTCTGTTTTCCAGCATGAGCTCTGCCTTCATGGTGTGTTTGTAAAAACTAGTTGGTAGCTGGAGTTGGAAGCTTACAGCTATAGCTGATAGCTGGATTTTACAATTTAAGTTAGAAGATGGAGCTCATTTTTTTTAAGTGTTTGCTAAACTAGCTAGAGCTTAAAGATGTAAATTAGCATAAAATGACATAAAACATATATATGATATATAATGATATAAGAGGTATTTATGCAATTTCTCATTTCATAAGCTTTGAGTTTATTTTTATAAGCTACTTCAAGTACCTTATTTTTTCAGAGCTTATATTTTTAATAAGCTCCTCGACTTTTGTCTACTAAAAAAGACTAGAAGCTTGAGCTTATTGAGAAAATAACTTTAAGCTCCAATGAGCTTATGTACCAAACACACCCTCAGATTGAGCTACCGCCTATATACGATTATACGGTACCAACATAAGAAAAAATTCTTGTGAACAACCAAGGTAAACTTAGAGGGGAATGATCGCCCCCTCTACAAAGGCCATATGGTGTTAATAGCTTTTTTTTTTTTAAAGTTCAATGAAAACGTTGTTCACTCCAAAAGACTTGTCATATTTTCCATGTTTATTTTCCAAATATATGCAAGTCAAAGCAGACACGGTGCAAACATGCACTCAAAGTCATTCTTGCTGGCCGGGGCGACAATTCGACCCATGTTAACACGGACACCCTGCCATGGGAAAATGTGCCTGCATATGGTTGACAGGTGTGGCGGCCCTGCCCTAGTGGAAGGTGTATTATAGCCATTTCCCCGGCAGCAATTCACCTCACCTAATAAGCTGGTATCTATGGAATCAGAAACTGATGAACGCCAAAATGTGCTATTTTATAGTGCTAATTACCCCCTTGTTTGATTAATTTCTTATGCATTTTATTTGAATTCGATACTCATTTCGTTCATATTTGCATTTAGGATTTATCTGGAGCTTGAATCGGAAAAGAAGCAGAAAACGAGTGAGAATTAAAGAGAAGAAGCTAAATTGTGTAAAGTAGAAGAATGGAGGTCGATGGTGAAAAAGTTGAAAAAAATGATCCATACGGCGTATGGATGATGTGAGCCAGGCCGCCAGTTTACGCGGGTTGAGATCCATGGGCTTTTCAATCCATACGGCGTATGGATTGAGTCGACAGAAACCCTAAATAATTCATTTTGCTCTCATTTTGAAAAGGACTCACCACTTTTCTTCCAGTCGATTTTCTCTCATTCCAAGCCCTATTTCCAGAGAGTTTTGAAGGCAAAAAGGAAGAAGATTCAAAGGCTTTCGTTCATTCAATCAATATTTCGGTTTTTCGGTTCGAGTACATTACTTATTTTCGTTTGATTATGACTTTGATTTCGATTCTGAGTTTCTGTTATAATATGTTTGGCTAAGCTTTTAATACAATTGTTTAGATGATAATACTCAGATGATGGTTTGATTATTGAATTGCGGATTTATATCGGTTTTTATGAATGTTTATATGTTTACTTGAAGATCCATGTTTAATTATTGATTGTTGATGATAACCTAGCGTGATAATATGTTGATTTATGATTGAGTTCTCTATTGATTGGTCATTATTGATGATTGTTGATTTTAATTGATAATTATCACTAAATAGATTGAGTTTGATAGGTGTGACACCCCGCAACTTTAAACATAATTATTAACGTTAATCACTTGCATTATTAGGCTAATTCCCTACTTGAGTGAATTCACAACACATTTTAGAGGTAAGCCTAGCAAAGCCCAACTAGTTATTACGCATAGTAATACTTATTTGTAATTAGTTGTAATTACATACGAAACAACTTAAACAAACGCGACAAAAATATACGGATGTTGGTGAACAAAATTATTTAATAAAACGAAATTATTAAATAACGTCGTTAACAAATAAATATTTTGTCGAAAATATTTACAAATCATTTTATAACGCAAAACGTTAAAACGTACAATTAAAATAAAACAAAGTTTAAAATTTTGTAACTTAATTAAATGGGTTTTATAAAAATGTCCTAATTTAAAAATATAACGAAATACGTATTTAAAAATGTATTAGTTAAAATAATGTAAATAATTAATGATCGGATAAACGAACACCACGCGGAGCGCAAACACGGAGGCGAAAAAGGGAAACAAAACCCACCTCCCCACCTCCTTTCTCCTCATTTCTCATCTTTAACTTCTCTCTCCTCACCTCTATTCTCTCTCAAATCTCTCTCTAAAAACTAAATCAAAAACCTCACAAATCATACAAAAACTACACCAAAAACGCATTGGATCATCACCCTCCTTTGGAATAAAACGACCACGACAACACGCTCTACCTTTCTACCTTTTCGGATTTCAAATCCGCCACTCGTAAGTTTCCGACAAATCCCGTCGATTCTTAGATTTTAAAGTCTTAGTTAATATTTAGTGTTTAATATACTTAGATATAACCTAAACAACTATAACACCCCTCTTTCCTCCTTACATTTAAAATGATAATTCCGACTCGGAAGCGTAGATTTCAAACATACAATCCATGTCTTACATTACCCTATAATGTCAATGAATTTTTCAAATCAATTACATGACATTTCAGCGAACTAGGTGTTATATAATTCAAAACATTTCTTTAGTTATCAAAATAACATCAGAGTAAAAGCCTGTCAAACATTCCATCAAATCCAAACACTTCCTGCCCTGCCCAATATGTCTCATCTATTTTAACCTGCAGGAAGAACTGTAACATCCTCTTAATTGAGCTGGTAATTTCTAATTTAAATTGAATATGTTATTATATTAGAAATTATTTGATAATATGTGTTTGTTTGCGAAACTTAATTAAATAAGCCTTAGGACTTATTGTGCTTAGTAAATTATTGATTGTTTTAATTTACTATAGTTGACGGTGCAATAAAATAAGTTTCTCGCAAATGATTTTTAGGTTCCAGGCAATAGATTAAAAAGGGACTAGTTTTAAGTGGATACGGGTCGGTGTTAAAAGTTGGGCCGACTTATAAACCTTCCCTTTTAGGAAAGTTCTTTACTTTCCTTATTTGGTAACCTAAATCTAAAACCTCTAAAACCCTCAAATCACTTAGAAATCTTGATTCAAATTCAAATTAGTGATCTTGAGCTGATTGTGATCTTGTGATAGCATAAACATCATCATCTTCACTTTGAAATCCTTGATTTGGTAAGTTTTTGATTTGGTTTAGTTCATAAATTGAGTGAATAGAGATGTTTGATGATTTTGATGTTATTACATGTTGTAATATGCTTAAATGATGATATATAGGCTGAAACATGTTGCTAGAAACGAGTTTGTGGTTGTTTGTTGGTAATATATGAATTTGGTTCGAGCTGTGTGTTTGCAGGGCTGCACCTGAACTAAAACGCGTAGGAACGCGATCCTGAAGTCTTGCCCGGATCGCGTTGCCTAATGAAAAATTGATTCCATAACGTTTTCTTCTTGTGAACGCGATCCAGCCCTATTTCCCGGATCGCGTTGCCAAGTGTAAAACGGTGACAGAACTTTTTGCAAAGGGTGAACGCGATCCCACCACCCTTGTCTGGATCGCGTTTGCATGAATAAAATTGATGATCATTTTAGTTTGTGAACTTAAATAAATACTATATATAAATAGTATTGTTGTATGTTAGAATTGATTAATGATGTGATTATTTATGTAATGTGTTTAATTACATAAGTACCATTAGTTGAAAACAAATTACTAATTTATGATTGATTTTATGTTCTCAGATAATCCCAGGGCTCAGCGAGATAAGACTGCTGAGTAAGTAACTGAGACGAATCAGGTGAGTGGATTTGAGACTCACAGTTTGATTTGGTTGTGTCAGTTTGATTTCAATCAGTAATTATAGGATTACTATTGGTAGTATGCTAACTTTGAAATGATATGCCATTTGATTGGTTGTTTGACGAACATTGAATTGAAATGTATAATCCAGAGGTCAACTAGATTGTCAGTTGGACTTGATTGCTAATGTTGGTCAACACAGGGTTGCGTACATGTGTTGATGGAGATTAGCATTTAGTTAGCGGTTAATCACTGTTTTGGCCTACAGTTGATTTAAGTGTTCTGATGGGGCCACCCGGAATAGGGTCTCTAGGAACCACCGTTCCTCTTGACGATATTTGTTGCATTATTGATTGTGAACAGATTGCTAGCTAAATTGAATTGTAGTTGATTATTCATTCACTTAGCTTCGTGCTAATCCCTCAATTTACTTCCTGCAGGTGATGTATATTATGTGGGTAGTCAGGAAGGATGTTTTGATGCTGGGAATGTTTGAAACTTGCAACTCTGATCCAGTTTGTAATAAATAACGTTTTATAGTATATAATGCCCCGGGTTTGTAAACATGTTAACTATGTTTGTTTAGTAGTTAAACATATTGTAAAAAGGGTTGCGAAAATTTCTAGTAGGTTTTAATAGAATATGTATTTCAAGTAGTCGCTTCCGCCAAACTTAATATTATATTGTTGTATTAAATGAGGGGCGTTATAAGTTGGTATCAGAGCAAGAGTTTGGGGCAATTGAATATGATTGTATGTTCAATCCTAAACTTTGATTGTGTTGTGTCAAACATTCTTGGGAAAGGGATTATGTACTGAATGTAAATTGGTTAGTAGAATAGGTGCTAACGACTAATGATTTGTAAGCTATTGTGGTGTTTACAGATATGGCGGATAACGAGCAGCTACCTGTTAACCCTAATAATGCCTCAAGGCCTGAAGTTGCTGCTGAGACTCATGATGACCGGAATGAGAATGCTGGTACTTCTTTCCATGCTAGAGAGGAGGCAGAAAGGGATCAGTATCTGCTTCAATTGGAAGAGGAAAACCAAGCACTTAGAATGTACAAACAACAAAAAGAGGCTGAATCATCTCATCCTGTGTTTGGTACGATTTCCCCGCCAAAGCAAAAGGTGTGTTCATTTAAAACCTTTATGAGCAGTAATCCGTCTGTGTATTCGGGTAGTACGAATCCTTCTGTAACTCTAGATTGGTTGAGAGATGTTGAAAAGAAATTTGAAGTCTGTCAATGTGAGGAAGAACTAAAAGTTCCGTATGCAACTCAACTTTTAAAAGGAGCAGCTATGAATTGGTGGGATTCGATTACTTCTGTTTTATCTTCTTTTCAGAAAGCATCTATCCGATGGTTTGATTTTCGTAATGAAGTTTGTAAGCAGTATTGTTCAAACTATGATATAGCTCGGATTAGAAAAGAGTTTATGGATTTGCAATTAACTGATAACATGTCAATGGATGATTTGATAAATCAGTTTACAGAGAAACTCAGGTTTGTTCAGCAGTGGGTTCCTGATGAGAGAACTCAAATAGAACAGTTTGTGGGTACTTTACCTAATCATTATCGAACTTCAGTGAGATTAGCGAGCTCTCTTCCTCAAGCTTTTATGTTAGCTCGATCTGTTGACAGTGATTTGAAACCTCAACAAGTACCAAGTAAAGAAATAGTTTCTCAGAAATCTAGGAGTGAATCTTCTGGTAAAGGTAAGCAACGGTGGCAAGGAAATCAGCAGGGTAAGAAACAAGAAAGTCGTGGTGGTACTTCTGATCGTCCTAATTGGTGTATTAAATGTAGAGCTAGACATTTTGGGCCGTGTACTGTGCAAACCACTAGATGTGTGAAATGTGGTGTGATTGGGCATGAAGCCAAAGATTGTGTTTTTCCTACTTATGTGTGTTGGAATTGCCATAAGGAAGGTCATCGTGCAAATCAGTGTTCTGAGGCTAAGAGACAGGGTTCGGGGACAGTTGTTGGTTCATCAGCTTCTTCCGGTCAGAAGCGGAAGAATCCGCCATCTGCAGTTAGTAGGGCTTTTCAAATGACAGTTGATGAAGCTGTCCATACAGATGACGTGATCACGGGTACTTTTCTTGTAAATTCTGTACCAGCTCGTGTTTTGTTTGATTCTGGTGCAAATTGTTCTTTTGTATCTGTGTACTTCTGTGATAAGTTGAAAATGATGCCTACTGTGATAACAAACCCAGTTGAAGTAGAAATAGCTAGTGGCAAATCGGTTCCTGTTACCACCTCGGTAATTGGAGCTAGTATTATGATAGATAGCCAGACTTTCCCAATTTCCTTTCTGTTGATGCCAATTGCTAGTTTTGATGTGATTATTGGTATGGATTGGTTAAGTCAGTATAAAGCAAGCATAGATTGCCACAATAAGCTGATTAGAATTCCAATCTCTGAAAAGTCATATGTCGTGGCTCGAGGAGAACGGGATAATGTTTGTATACCTTTGATTAGTATGATGAAAGCTAGGAAATCTTTATCCAAGGGCTGTGAATCGTATCTAGCTTATGTGATTGATGCTAAGTTAGAAAAGAAGTCTCTTTCTGATGTACCGGTTGTTTCTGAGTATCCGGAAGTGTTCCCTGATGAGTTACCTGGTTTACCACCGGTTAGGGAAGTTGAATACCAGATTGATCTTGTTCATGGCTCTTCACCTATAGCCAAAGCCCCTTATAGATTAGCTCCGTCTGAGATACGTGAAATGATGAATCAGATACAGGAGTTGTTGGATAAAGGGTTTATTAGACCTAGTTCTTCTCCCTGGGGTGCACCAGTTCTGTTTGTGAAAAAGAAAGATGGGTCTTTTAGAATGTGCATTGATTATAGGGAATTGAATAAAAGGACAGTAAAGAATAAATATCCTCTGCCCCGGATAGATGATTTATTTGATCAGTTGCAGGGATCTTCATTTTATTCAAAGATTGATTTGAGATCAGGTTATCATCAAGTTCGTGTTAGGGACTGTGATATTCCTAAAACTGCATTTAGAACCAGATATGGTCATTTTGAATTTCTGGTTATGCCTTTTGGTTTGACGAATGCTCCCGCAGTTTTTATGGATTTGATGAACCGTGTTTGTCGACCTTTTCTTGATAAATTTGTGATTGTGTTTATCGATGACATTTTGGTATATTCTAAATCCGAATCAGAGCATGGAATGCATTTGAGGTTGGTATTGGAAACCTTAAAGAGAGAACATTTGTATGCAAAGTTTTCTAAATGTGAATTTTGGATTCGAGAAGTACAGTTTTTGGGTCATATTATTTGTAATGATGGTGTTAAAGTTGATCCTTCAAAGATTGAAGCTGTAATGAATTGGAAAGCTCCAAAGTCTGCTTCTGAAATAAAGAGTTTTCTTGGTTTGGCGGGTTATTACCGGAAGTTTATTAAAGACTTTTCTAAAATTGCCGGTTCGTTGACTAAATTGACCCGTAAGAATGAAAAGTTTGTATGGAATGAACAACAGGAGATAGCTTTTCAGACTCTGAAACAGTTGTTATGTCAGGCTCCTGTGTTAGCATTGCCAGATGGGTCCGATGATTTTGTTGTTTACTGTGATGCATCGATTGCTGGTTTGGGATGTGTTTTGATGCAGCAAGATCGTGTGATTGCTTATGCTTCTCGTCAGCTCAAACCTCATGAAAGAAATTATCCTACCCATGATTTAGAACTTGCAGCAGTTGTGTTTGCTTTAAAAATCTGGAGGCATTACTTGTATGGTACCAAATGTGTTATTTGTACAGATCACAAGAGTCTTCAGTATATATTTTCACAGCAAGAGTTGAATATGCGGCAGAGACGATGGTTGGAATTAATCAAGGATTATGATTGTGAAATTAAATACCATCCAGGGAAAGCCAATGTGGTTGCTGATGCTTTAAGCCGCAAGGTAACTTCTGATCGAGTTTATTTTATGCGTTTAGAAGTTTCTTCTGATTTGGTGGGTCAGATAAAAGCTGCACAGTTAGAGGCTTTGTTAGATCATAATTTGAAATCTGAAATTATATTGAATCGAAAGGAATTGTTATTGGAGGATTCGAGAGGATTAAAAACCTTTCAGTCTCGGGTTTGGATTCCTTTGTTTGGTGGTCTTCGGGATGTTATTCTGAATGAAGCCCATAAGTCCAGATTGTCTGTACATCCAGGAAGCACTAAAATGTATAATGACTTGAAACCTTTGTATTGGTGGCCTACAATGAAGATGGATGTAGCAAGGTTTGTTAGTTCTTGTCATATTTGTTCTCAAGTTAAAGCTGAACACCAGAAGCCGTATGGATTGTTGAAACAGCTTGAGATTCCTGAATGGAAGTGGGAACATTTGACTATGGATTTTGTAACCAAACTGCCTAGAACTGTCCGTGGAAATGACATGGTTTGGGTCATTGTTGATCGATTGACCAAGAGTGCTCATTTTCTAGCTACTAGTGATACTGCCTCTCTGAGTAAGCTTGCACAGTTGTATATGAATGAGATTGTTACTCGGCATGGTATTCCATTATCGATTGTATCTGATAGAGATCCAAGGTTTGTATCTCATTTCTGGCAGAGTTTGCAGCATGAATTGGGTACACGTGTGAATCTTAGTACAGCTTATCATCCTCAAACCGATGGTCAGTCAGAACGCACGATTCAGACGCTTGAGGATATGTTAAGAGCTTGTATTCTGGAATATGGTGGTTCTTGGGATTCTCATTTGCCATTGGTTGAGTTTGCTTATAATAACTCATATCATTCTAGTATTGGCATGCCCCCATATGAAATGCTTTATGGACGCCGTTGTAGAACTCCAACTTGTTGGCTAGAGGCAGGTGAGAAACAGTTTGCAGGTCCAGACATTGTTCAAATGACAGCTGATAAAGTGGCAGTGGCTCGTGAAAAGTTGAAAGCTGCACGTGATAGACAGAAACAATATGCTGATCCTAAACGTCGACCAGTTACTTTTGTTGAAGGTGAACTTGTTTACTTGAAAGTTTCGCCTTGGAAAGGGGTAATTCGGTTTGGAAAACGTGGCAAATTGGCTCCTCGGTATATTGGACCTTTTAGAATTCGACAGATTGTTAATGATCAGTCTGTTACATTGGATCTTCCTCCAGAGCTTGCCGGTATTCATGATACGTTTAACATTTGTTATTTGAGGAAATGTAACGTTGAAGACCAGACTCAGATTCTTCCTTTGAAAGATTTGAAAGTTGATCAGAGTCAGAAGTTAGTTGAAGAACCAGTAGAACTTCTTGACAGAAAAGTGACCAAACTTAGGAAGAAACAGATTCCCATGGTGTTAGTGAAATGGAAACATAGTTTAGGTGAAAACCTAACTTGGGAAACTGAGGATAGTATGAGATCCAGATATCCTGGATTGTTTGATCGTGATGAGATTTCGGGGACGAAATCTTCTTAAGGGGGGGAGAGTTGTAACATCCTCTTAATTGAGCTGGTAATTTCTAATTTAAATTGAATATGTTATTATATTAGAAATTATTTGATAATATGTGTTTGTTTGCGAAACTTAATTAAATAAGCCTTAGGACTTATTGTGCTTAGTAAATTATTGATTGTTTTAATTTACTATAGTTGACGGTGCAATAAAATAAGTTTCTCGCAAATGATTTTTAGGTTCCAGGCAATAGATTAAAAAGGGACTAGTTTTAAGTGGATACGGGTCGGTGTTAAAAGTTGGGCCGACTTATAAACCTTCCCTTTTAGGAAAGTTCTTTACTTTCCTTATTTGGTAACCTAAATCTAAAACCTCTAAAACCCTCAAATCACTTAGAAATCTTGATTCAAATTCAAATTAGTGATCTTGAGCTGATTGTGATCTTGTGATAGCATAAACATCATCATCTTCACTTTGAAATCCTTGATTTGGTAAGTTTTTGATTTGGTTTAGTTCATAAATTGAGTGAATAGAGATGTTTGATGATTTTGATGTTATTACATGTTGTAATATGCTTAAATGATGATATATAGGCTGAAACATGTTGCTAGAAACGAGTTTGTGGTTGTTTGTTGGTAATATATGAATTTGGTTCGAGCTGTGTGTTTGCAGGGCTGCACCTGAACTAAAACGCGTAGGAACGCGATCCTGAAGTCTTGCCCGGATCGCGTTGCCTAATGAAAAATTGATTCCATAACGTTTTCTTCTTGTGAACGCGATCCAGCCCTATTTCCCGGATCGCGTTGCCAAGTGTAAAACGGTGACAGAACTTTTTGCAAATGGTGAACGCGATCCCACCACCCTTGTCTGGATCGCGTTTGCATGAATAAAATTGATGATCATTTTAGTTTGTGAACTTAAATAAATACTATATATAAATAGTATTGTTGTATGTTAGAATTGATTAATGATGTGATTATTTATGTAATGTGTTTAATTACATAAGTACCATTAGTTGAAAACAAATTACTAATTTATGATTGATTTTATGTTCTCAGATAATCCCAGGGCTCAGCGAGATAAGACTGCTGAGTAAGTAACTGAGACGAATCAGGTGAGTGGATTTGAGACTCACAGTTTGATTTGGTTGTGTCAGTTTGATTTCAATCAGTAATTATAGGATTACTATTGGTAGTATGCTAACTTTGAAATGATATGCCATTTGATTGGTTGTTTGACGAACATTGAATTGAAATGTATAATCCAGAGGTCAACTAGATTGTCAGTTGGACTTGATTGCTAATGTTGGTCAACACAGGGTTGCGTACATGTGTTGATGGAGATTAGCATTTAGTTAGCGGTTAATCACTGTTTTGGCCTACAGTTGATTTAAGTGTTCTGATGGGGCCACCCGGAACAGGGTCTCTAGGAACCACCGTTCCTCTTGACGATATTTGTTGCATTATTGATTGTGAACAGATTGCTAGCTAAATTGAATTGTAGTTGATTATTCATTCACTTAGCTTCGTGCTAATCCCTCAATTTACTTCCTGCAGGTGATGTATATTATGTGGGTAGTCAGGAAGGATGTTTTGATGCTGGGAATGTTTGAAACTTGCAACTCTGATCCAGTTTGTAATAAATAACGTTTTATAGTATATAATGCCCCGGGTTTGTAAACATGTTAACTATGTTTGTTTAGTAGTTAAACATATTGTAAAAAGGGTTGCGAAAATTTCTAGTAGGTTTTAATAGAATATGTATTTCAAGTAGTCGCTTCCGCCAAACTTAATATTATATTGTTGTATTAAATGAGGGGCGTTATAAGAACTGTGGTGGGGTTAGCATAAAGCTAAGTGAATGAAACTATAAGCAACAGTCCAACTTAGCACAACAATCTGTTTACATCAAATAACAATAAACAGTCAATCATCCATAAGGATCGGTGGTTCTTGAGATACCCTTATACCGGTATGGTACTCAAGGAACACTTATCAATCATCTGTATTGGCCTATACAGAATTACCGATGACTTGTTGTTAACCACATACGACCTAGATCTTTAAACCAACATTTCAAGTTTCAAGATCTCCTGTCGTCTATAATAACAATCAAGTCCAACCATCCATTCAAGTTGACCTCAGAATCTTACATACTAGCTCAAACAGCCCAGTAAGCAAACAATCAACTAACATGGCAAGTTATCTCAAACCAAACATTCTATCAAAGTAATACTACAATTACTTGTTGTAATCAAATCATTACAACTAAATCACACTGAGGTTACAGATCTACTGACCGACACCTCAGCCGCAAGCTCAGAAGTCTAATATTACTGAGCCTTCTCCACATCTGAGAATACAATCAATAAACAATGAGTTAGTAACTTGTCTCAACTGATAACACTTAAGTAATTAATATCGTTACACAATCATAACATAATTACATGTATCAGGTGATCCCTACGATCACAGCAAACAAAAGTCCAATTCGGAACATAATCAAAAAGTCCCGAAATAAGATTCAAAAACAGTAAAATGCCATTTTCGACCCCTAAACGACCCCGAAAGGCCAAAAATCATCTAGACTCTTAGAATAGAGCTTTGATCAGTGGGCCGTTTTCAAGTGACCATGTAAATTTCAACCCAATCCGAGTTAATGAAACTCGTCACTCAGTCGCGACCCTGAAGACACGCGTTTTCAAAATTTGCAAACCAAATTTGAGTATATGATCCGCCGGATCCACACAATTTAGCCTGAATCCGCCGGATTCCCTTGAATCCGACCGGATTCCCTAATTTACCTGAATCCGTCGGATTCAATTGAATCCGCCAGATTCCGCCTTCGTCCCAGCAGACCTGCAACTGTTCAAAACTTAACCTACGGGTTTTATACCCAAATCACCAAAACTCAAATTCTAACAGTTTTAAACCACTAAAAACTTCAGGTAATCATCATGTAACACTTATAACATGATTTTAACATCTAATTCTCACAATTCATCAATTATCCCAATTTCAATCAAATGGATAAAATTCAAACTTCATGATTGAAGAACACTGAATTGAGATATGAGAATGATGAAACTTCACTAAATCACAGCTTCAAATCTTAGGTTTCAATTTCTGATTTGGATTTCTTAGAGTTTTTGGGTATTTTAAAAGTTTCATATGAAACTTTCCTAAAATGGAAATGATATATATAAGTCGGCCTCACCAAACCGCCTTTAATTATACGGGTATAATTAAAAACCCCATCTCAATCTATTGTCTGGAACCCAAAAACCATTTGCGAGTCCAAACATTTTATTGTACCGTCAACTATATTAATTTACAACAATTAATAATTCACTTGTCACTTTGGAATATTTAACTCCTATTCCAATTATTTCACTAATTCAAACAATATTATTTCCAAACACATTTAAATACTGATTTAAATCAAGAAATAATATAAAGTAACTAGGTCCATTTCGAGGATGTTACAACTCTCCCCCCCTTAAAGAGATTTCGTCCCCGAAATCTAACCTCACTCAATCTGACTAATGTGATATAATCACATATATCTTATCATACATTAATCCTCAATAGCAACTTACAACTATACCTAGATCGGTTCGATTCTTTCCATATTTACATGTTCCCATGAACATGCTTCTGTCTTTACCTACGCACACATATAGTGCATCCATATAATATTTCTTATGGAACTATCATTTATCTAAATTCTTTATCATCAATCAGATAATTATTTAGAACTTATCCAAACACACTTACTTTAACAAGTGGACACACAATCATTTAAACAACAAGTGAAACCTACAATCACTTAATAGGTTCATGCTATCAGAAATTAGCAATATGCTAAAATCTTTAACCTATTCTCACTGTTCATCTCTGTTAACAACAAAACAGCAACAACAATAACAATAATAGTGGTTATAAAACCACATACACCTAGCAACACTGAAATATAATTCAGCTCACGACTAACAATCAGTCTAATAACAACATCACATCTCTACTATCAGCGATTCAAACCTTTACTAAAATTCTATTTTAGTCATAACATAGAAATTGATTTAATTCAACTCTAGGTCAACTTTTCATCCAAAAGTTTCATACCTACTCTTTTGAACAACATTTGTTCACATATCACTACAATCATATGAAATCCTTTACTTAAAAGTAATCCAAATTCATATCACCTTAATAAGCAAAGCAGATGTCAAACTCAGTAGGTAAGACTACAATCAACAAGTACTTTGCTCAATCAACAAAAGTACCAAAATCAAACATTACCTACATTCAACCAACCTCTACATTGACTTATTTCCACTTGCAACTCCTTCCATTACAACTTATCAATTGTCAACAACAACCACAATTGCTCAAACAATAATCACAACACTAATGATTATACATTTCAGTATGCCTATCAATACTTACTATTTATCTTCAAAGTCTAACTAACCATTAAGTTAGAATTTATTTATAATACTCAAACTGGTAAGACATCAAAATTCTATTCTTAACAACCAGTTATTTCAACTCAACTTTAAATCTTAAGCTACTAATCACAAGCAATTAGAAGTTATACAACTTTAACCACACAATCACTTAGTACTATATCCCATCAATATAGCAACTAAGTCAACATTAATCAATATTATGATACTACAATTCAAGTATCACAATATCACAATGTGCTACTTTTCAACACATTTCAACAAAATCTACATCAAGTTAATCACAATTAACTGACTTCCACATAACCTATGGCACAATTTCAAGTAACTTTTCTAAAATGGACACATCCACCTCAATTCCATTTAATTCTATATAATAGGCCATTCAGACTGTTAAAGTCTTTATCAAGCCTTCACATTATTACCAATCATCACATATCCATACCACAGGACATGGAACAATTACCAATCAACAACTCTATGTTCCACTTATATACTTACCAACTCGTATATAACTTAAACAATTCAACTTAAACTTACAAGAAAAGTTTACTGAAATTGATCATCACCTACTGATTTCAAGGTTTCTCTTACTCTTACCCATTCAACTATACACACATAATTTCTTAAAATATGAACAACCTTCAATTCATATTTCCTCAATTTATCAAACAAAGATCAACTAGACCTTTAACACGATTTACATCCAGATATACTTTCATATCTTATCTTATTTGGATCTAATCCCAAACTTACCTCGTTGTTGACTTTTACTATGTTTTTCAGGGAATTAGCAGTACGTAAGAATCGCCAACACACATGGAGAATTAGGCGACCCGTGAAGCTTTAGGATGCCAATTTTTGACAACTGGATTTCTTTTGTATAACTGAAAGTATTTTTGGTCATATTTCATAAATCTACTTTTGTACACTTGCTAACTTTTATTAACTTACGATTTGATAAATCGTGAACTTATAACTATTACATTTGGCATCTTAATATATATATTGTTCTGTTGTAATCATAAGCTATGATACGTATGCATGCTTTGTTATCGGGGCACCCCCGTGCTTAAAATAAATGCTTCCGCTAATCTAAATCGACGAATTTGGGGGTGTTACAATAGGCTAGGGTTTCTTATGGTTAATGATTGGTAATGAACATGATAACTACTTGTTAGTTATAACTTTGTTGATTCAAGTTGCAAAAGTAAATCATATAAACGGTGTAGTTTTAATCTATAATACAATTCGGTGGATAACGTTAAATTGAACTGTTAGCGGGTTGAAAACAACTTTATATCTTTCTTGATTGTGTTTAATCAATTAATCTTGTAAGGATAATTTGTATATTTGTCATGTCACAATAAGATCCATATATCTGCAATTCAATAAAGTGATAATCATAATCTGAGGAAAATAGTCTAAACAATTGTACTTCTTTTGTCATTTGAATTAAATCTTTTATTTAATTAAGTCATTTTATCATTTCTTTATTTTATTATTAAATTTTATTTAATAAATCATTTCTTATAATTGTTTATCAATTGTTCGATCGGAACTAAAACGTCCCCATTATTTTTACTGCTTTAATTAATTGTAGCAATTTCCAATTTGTTAAGATTGATATCCGTTCCCTGTGTTCGACTCGGACTTACTGAGCTATACTATATTCTGACCAGGTATTCTTGCCTGTGTTGTGTGTAGTAAGTTAGATAATTTCCATTTTAAAACTAAAACCCCGTTTACACGACATCAGAAACCGACATGAATGAAACAGCCATTTGCCAATAGGCTTGACAGGAGCTCATTCGTCTGTCCAACGGCAATCTAGAATTTGCTAAGTAATGACTAACCAGTCAAGATGAAAACAAAACAAACAAACAAAATTATATGGGTTTCAAATCAAATACTCAAGTCAATCATGTGCAACCAAAGTATTTTCTTATGCATCTCTTTTGAAAGAGATCGATGTCCTAGCTTAAGCATACTATTATGCTCCTAGTTCATTGTCCCTGTGGGTGAACTTCTATGTCAAGTTTTTAAAGCAATGGACTTATTAGTGCGACACGACAATTATGAAATTGTTGTACCGAACTACGAGGACTTGATGGTGTACCATATACTTGGGCTCGCAACTTGATGAAGTCTATGTGCTTCAATGTTGGGTCTGCACCCTCCTCCTTTATTGGGAAAACCTTAGCTAAAACCCTAACTAACAACACACAAGGAACACAATACACCTACAACACCAAGATGAGCATCCATGCTCTCTCCACCATCTTCTTTCATGGTGACCCTTGCTCACCACCAAAACCCATCTTTTTAGATGATCCAACTCCCGATATATACCACCCTTCACCTCGATCGATTCGGGTCCTTGGGGTTAGTCAAGTAAGTCGGAGTGTAACGAATTGGTCCAATCCAATCCACACTCAAATGTAAAAATATGCTTGATCAATATTTAATAATAATTGTATCAAAATAATAGGAGGCGGCAGAAAAAAGGCGCGAGTAGTCGAGTTGGAGTGTATTAATACGTGATTTTATTTAATTAAATCTTACTATATGATATGATGTTTCTTACAAAGTTGAAGTAGATATGTGATTGGTCAAAGGTTAACTTGCAATTAAACTTGAAAAGGATAGTAAAGATCTAAGTAGTTTTGTAATATAAGATTATCATTTTTTTTGTAATATAACATTCACTTTAGTTTAAACGAGCAACAAAGTATATTATTTATCCTAACAAATTAATTTACGACACGTAGAATTTATCACTTCTCCCTCTTTCATAATGCGTTTAGAATGATTAATACGAGTAGGATAACTTGGTAGGATGATATATATCGATCATTACGTACTCTTTATATCTACTTAAATAAAATTGGGCTTAGTGTCTGGGAATGTATCAAACTTTCACCAAATCTCTATTGTGTGTATCCAACTTACAAAACTCAATATTAATGCACTCAACTTGTAAAAACCCTTATATTGATGTACTTTGATGACGTGTCACGCACATAGCATGCCACATGGCACAAGGAGAGAGTGACACGTCATCAAAGTACATCAATATAAGGGTTTTTACAAGTTGAGTACATTAATATTGAGTTTCGTAAGTTGGATACCTACAATAGAGATTTGGTGAAAATTTGATACATTCCCAGACACTAAGGCCAATAAAATGAGTATCAATTTTTAATGATGTAAATCGTTTTGTTTTCGTTTTTCCGGATTATAATTTTTATTCCCTTGTTTGGGGTCGTTTTTGCTATGTATTGCCGTTTCGAAAAATTAATGTAAATCGACATTCATTTTCTTGTAGTTTTAGTGTTTTGACTTTTGAAGTTTGAGTGTTGTCTGTTTGCTTATTGAAAGCTAATTGATTTGAAGTATAGATATTTAATTAGTAACAGAATACTGTATGCATTTTTTGTTTCATCTCGCCAATTAGATGGACTTAACTAAAAAGAGGGGCTTACAAGAAAACAAAAATCAAGATTTATCTTAATAATAATAATAAGAATAATAATAATTAATAATTAATAATAATTACGTGACATGGTTTAATTTTGATTTCACTCTTATATAACGTAGAAACAATTTGAACCTTCTTAGAATTGAACGATTTGACGTTATATGTTGATTAGCTTCCTCTTGAAATAAAATATATACTTTTTTATTGAATTATCTTTTAGAAGAAAGTCACCTTCTTTATGTCAAAAGTCCTCCAAAGACAAAATTGGAAATTTCTAATACGTTTGCGTGCATTGATGTTTTTTCCGTGTAAGATGAAAATGATGCTATTTTTTTTATCTAAGGCTTTTCTAGAAATCTAAATTTCCATATGCAAATGTTTTCACCTAATATTCAACAACCAGTTGGAAAGATTTACTTAGTGATTTTGAAAAATGTTATTCTTGCGAGATTCTAACAATCATCATATCTCATATATAGTTGCTTTAACCTAGCTAGTAGGTGCAATTTGGGGCTTCTTGGGCGTATAGCCCAACTGGTTTCGATTTGCAAGAAATTGTCATAATTTTTAATGTTGCTAGACACATTTTTAACGGGTCGTTGAGTCAATATGTAGCGTATGATTAGCATTGTCTTTTACATGTTATGCTCTGTGAGTCTGTCAGATTTGCCACCGGTTAAAAAATGAAATGCAAGGTATAGTGGTTTTATTATAGCATATTTTTGTCTTCCTTATAGTATTTTGAACGACAAAAGTTGAAACAAACAATTATCGACATTTAACGTATTCACTAAATTTATATATCATGAATCTTAGTACGGCATGTTGTTTGAAATACTAAATGTGACATTTCTTGCACGAAATTGAATATTATGGTGACTGAATTTAACAAAGTGTATATATAGGGTACTTTTGTGTATATTCAATGACTTATCACCTGCCATCTATCTATATCTATATAATATTCAAGTGAACATATGTTAGGTCGTTTTAGTTTGCTCAACCATATTTCCTACCCACAACAATCTTTAATTAGGGTGGACCTTTGCGTAAATAGTCAAAAAGTTTCATTAATATAAAAAAAGATTTGCTGTCTCAGAGTAAAACAAAAGTATAGGATACTAATTTATATTTTGTATCTTATATCTTAATAATATATACATTTGATGATTTTTATTAATAAAAATCAAAACAGATTTTAGTGAGTTAAATGTATGTACACATACTTGAGACTGACCAAATACAACCTTCATGTGGATATTACTTTGACAAACTAGTTTATTTGAAACACAATAACATTGAATGTATTTGTTGTTTTCAGAGTGCTTAAAATAACGACAAAATCTCTTAAATAGTCCTGTAAGACCCGTTATTTAGCAAAATAATCTTTCTCACACTGAGTTTACACAAATGACCACCCAAAAATGGAAAGTTGGCCGCAGAGGCGGACCTATCAGTGGTGACACGTGACACAAGTCAATTAACCGAAACCAATGTATAAAATTAATTGGTTCTTAAAGAGTGTTATCACTTGTATTTAGGCGGTGTACGTCAGTATTTAAATAAACTTAACAAACTTATCAAGTCAAGCGAGCTTAAAAAATTTTTGTGACACATTAAATTTTCTTGGTCCCCTACTAACTTGACCGAAGAAATTTGGATGGTGAACTTTACGTCTTTACCCATCTTCAGGGCCGGCCCAATAGTTATGTGGGTTTAGGCCATCGCCTAAGGCCCCCAATATTTTAGGGCCCCCATTCTTATGATTTGTTAGGCTTACAAAATTTTTATGATATTTTGAGTTTACATATTTATGATATTTTGGGTTTACCAAAATTTTAAAATATTTTGGGCTTACCATATTTTTATGATATTTTAGGTTTACCTATTTTAGGGCCCCAAATTTTTATGATATTTTGAGCTAACCAAATTTTTATGATATTTTAGGCTTACCAAAATTTTATGATATTTTGGGCTTACTATATTTTTATAATATTTTAGGCTTATCTATTTTAAGGCCCCAAATTTTTCTAAACTAAAAATTATAAAAAATTATTTACGGACTAAGCCCCGGATAAAAGCATGTGATTAAATTAGTTTTTTTATGCTAACGGACTAGGCCCCAAAATATCCCGCCGCTTAGGGCCCCATATAGGTTAAGCCGGCCCTGCCCATCTTAATCAAATAAAAGAGGCAATGAGGAAATAACTGTAACATCCACTCCTCGAGTATAGTTGTATTTTAATATTTTCTGACTTTTAATATTTAATTCGTGTGTCAGAAAATAATTCTGTGTTATTATTTGAAAATAATTGGTTAAAGAGTCACATAATTTATTGTGACTAGTAAATTGTTAACTGTTTTAATTTAATTCAGTTGACGGTAAAATAAAATAATGTTTCCCCGCAAATGTTTTTTTAGTGCCAGATAATAGATCAAAAAGGGGACAAAACTAGTGTACATATATTTTCATATATGTGTAAAAATACGTACGAAACATCACAAACATTCCAGAAATTTGATGGAGCTTATGAGAAAGATCAAAACCCTAGTTTCAAACTTAAATCATTGAAATTCATGAAGAATCAAAGATTTGTTCTTCCTGGTTGTGTACGGCCGAACCGAAAACACCACAGGGATGATTTGTAAAATTTGAAATGAGCTTTGAGGTGAAATTGAAGCTATAAAACCTTGATTCAAGCTCCAAAAACGTGAATTAAGCATCTCTAATCCTTCTAATCACTTTGTAAGTCTTGATTTCTTGATTCTTTATAAACCTAGAAATGAGTTTTGTGTAAATGATGAAATTAGTGTGATTGATTTGAAATTGAAGCTTATAATGATCATATAGTTGCTAGTTAATGATTATTTCATGATTTGAATTGAAACCCTAAGTTAGAAATGATGAACTTGATGTATATAGCATGAAGAAAGAGATGGGTTTCATTGATTTTTCTTGAATTATGATATATAAGCTTAAGTTAATGAGAAGTAAGTGATTAGTGTTGTTAATGATCATATTAGAGGTGATTATTGATGATGACTAACATGATTCAAGCTAAAAAGCAAAAACTTGATCAAGTTTGATAAGTATATGATGAATTGGTGATATTTGAAGTTTATAATTTTGTTAACTGTCTAACCATGTTAATGGTAATAATTTAATTTAAGTAAAGTGATGTTGTGATCATGAAGATCGTAACTTGATAAGTAATTGTGAATCTTGATGTTTAAAATGATTATTCATGAATTTGGCATGAATTGTGTTAAAGTGAGTTAAGTTATTAATCATTCAAATGATTGAGTAAATATCATGTTAAATCATGTTGTAATATCATTTTAATGGTGTTGAGAATAATAATAAAAATTCATGTAAGTATGGATTGAATATAGATAATTGTGATAGTTGTGTAAATTCAATGACTTGAGTATTTTAGGGAATTGTTAATGTACATATATTGAAATGATTATATATCCATATTGAGACAAGTGATTAACTTGTGTTATTCTGATGTAATTCCAGATAAACAGAAGACTCAGTGACATTAGACTACTGAGTGGACAACTGGGGTATTCGGTGAGTGGATCTATAACCTCAGTATGATTTAGTTGTAACAGGTTTGGTTACAACGGGTAACGTATTATTACTGTTTTATTATTGCCATGATGATTATGGTTGTTAGTAATAATAATGTTGATAGACTGTTTACTCTGATATGTTGACCTGATTGAATATGTGATCACATGATATATTTGGCCTTCGGGCATCCGTGTATTGAGGTCAACGCGATAGTTGGGTTTGGTTACTATTGTAATACGACAGGAATTTCCTTGTACTTCTCGTTAATAGGAAATTATGTCGTATGAGATTAGTACCAAACTATCGGTATATTCTGTATTGGCCATACAGTGTGACGGTAAGTGTTACTGGAGAATCCCCGGGTATTATGATATCTCCAGAGCCACCGATCCTCATTGACATGTTATTGTATTGAGATGTTATCTCATTGAAATAGAACTATATGTTCTTAGCTGAAGGTTTCCCTAAGAACTCTAGATACTCTGTGATATTGTGTATTTACGATGCTTTGATGTAAACAGAGTTGTTATGCTAAGTTGGACTGTGTTTATTGATTCCCTCACTTAGCGTTATGCTAACCCCACTACAGTCTTTCCTGCAGGTTATAATTGATGGGACATATTGGACGGGGCAGGAAGTTCTTGAAAATGATGGAATATTTGACAACCGGAGTATACTCTGATATATTTTGATTTGATAAGAAAAAAGTGAATTTATATAACACCTCATTATGGTATTATTATGGTTGTAATAGATTGATAAATGTGGTGTGTTAAGTTTTGAAAACAACTTATGTACTTTTATATGTTTTAAATTTACGCTTCCGAGTCAAGAATCATTATTATAATGGTTCACTAAATGAGGGGTGTTATAATAACAAATCAGATATAGTTGTCATCATCTTGTACCATGTGATCACATTCGCTCGTATGAAAGAAAAGAGGTAAATTACAAAACGTAGATACATCGTTGATTCGTAAATCTAGAGTCAAACTGTCACAAAGTCATGAAATTCTTGTTTGGTAGGATAAGATGAACAAATTGTAACGAACAAAACAAATATGCGTTTAGTCACTTGATAGTTGATAAGTTGAATATCTTAGATGAAAATCAGATATCTCTCCCTTTAAGAGTTTAAGTCCATACTCAGTATTTTTTTTGTTTGGGTAAAGGCAATGAAACCCCATGCAAACTTTTATAAAACAAAGCTCCAAGTCCATATTCATATTCGTTATTTTATTAGTTTTATTTTTCAGCCTTTATATATATATATATATATATATATATATATATATATATATATATATATATATATATATATATATATATATATATATATATATATATATAAAATACTAGAATACTACCCGCGCAATGCAATGACGTAAAAAAATTGTGATATAATTTATCATGGACATGTTAACTTTAAATAAAATTTGAAAATAATACTCCGTAGTATAATAAAATTTACTTACTTTATTTCATAATGTATGATTTGAATGATAACTCAACGCACCCACACACCCACAAAATACTTTAACATGGTGTTGAGTTTGGTTTTCGGTTTAGGTCAACGGGCGACTCATTAACTTTTTATTTCCATAATAAAAAAAAGATACACTCAAACCTATCAACTCGTTGGCCATATTAGTTAACTTTGACATGTTAGCCCGTTCACCAGAGTTCGAGTTTAGGTTGAGAACTTTTGACCCTCAAATATGAACCCGTTAACCTAATAAACGTCAGCCATTTTAATTTATTAGGCATATTTCGCGCGCATAAGTTGGGGTTAACGGGTTGACCCACCAACTTTTGTTTTTTCCTTATATTACAATTTGTCAATTTATCAACCTGTTTACCGATATGGGTTATGCCGGGGTTTTTTTGCAAATGTGTTATTTTTGCCCGTTTATATATTAGTTTAAGTTTAGGTTAAATATTTTTGACCCACAAATCTAAACACTCTAAACTGATTCGACTTGAATTAACACCTCTAATTATAGTAACTAAAATTTTAGAAATTTCAACTTACAAATATCCAATCTAGTTATTAGGTAAGACAATTAAATAGATAATTGTTACAATAATACGATAAATCATTATTTTAGGTGTTTGTACTATTTACATTAAATGTTTAATTAAAAATGTAGTATAATAATGTCAATTATTTCTTCAAGATTATAAGTTTCTAACCTTTTATTGATTATATTTAAGTATCGTGTTGATGATGATAATAAATGATATTTATATCTTAATTATTTATATTCATGAATTAGTTTTCGTTTAATATCATTTGAGTTATAATATAATTAGGAATGAATGTCAATATTAATTTTTTTTGGCTTTCAATGTATGTACATTTAGCATAACTGTTTGTATTTTATGTACAACTCTTTATAATGTGTATGTAACTTCCATCATTATAGAAAAGACAAATAAATATTTGGTTAAATATTTTGTAACCGAAACTAATTATGATATATCTTTATAATATATTATAACAGGGTGTGAATTAGGTAGTCATTTTATTTTTAGTAACCTATAAACTAATCTCCACCATAAATAAATTAAAACTTTTAATTTAGACCATTGATCTTACCTTAATATAATGACAACCTAAATAGTGGAGAGGGGATGATCAAATGTCTAAACTATCCCTTTATTTTTATTTTAACAATCAATTAAATTTAATTTTTAATTATTTAAGATAAATACAAATCAAGGTTTAATCTTACTCACATAATAATTGTCAAACAATTTATCATTTATTAATTCAAATTTGAATATTTTATTTAACTTTTTTATTATATATATATATATGCCCTATTTGTTAAATTGCTAATAGTAGTTTTAATTTTTCATTTTCAATTTATTTTTTCTCCGATCATCAAATTTATTTTCACCAATTAATTATAAATTTTCAAGTTTCATAAATGCACACGAGATGTTCGACTAAATATCTCTAAGAATTTCAACGTGTCTATCCCAAATGTAAGATTTATAATTTTAATTTTAATTAGCTTCATTTTTTTTTATAAATCTCATACCCCACATATGTGACCTATATGTCACGGGTTCGAATCCGTGCCTTAGCATATATGGGTGATTTGTGGATATGTGATTTGTCCGGCGTTGATACTTGCCTTGTGAGGTGGGACGGACACGTACCATTAAAATATGGTATAGGAGTCGGTGGTATCCTCCAAAGTACCTTTTTCCCAATATATTATTTAGTTTAAGTTTCTTCTTTAATTTTTTTTTACACTTAGAGTCGATAAATTTCGGATAGAAATTTGTTTCCTTTTTTGTTTTTTTTGATATATTAACTTTAGTTTCGTTGCTTGCTTGGTTCTAATACAATAATGTGATATCGTAATGTAGTCTTTGGATTCAACTCTATGGAAAGCGTTTTTTTTTTTCTAAAAAAATATTTTACACTTAGAGTCGATAAATTTCGGATAGATATTTCTTTCTTTTTTTTGTTTGTTATATTAACTTTAGTTTTGTTGCTTGCTTGGATTTAATACAATAATGTGATATCGTAGTGTAGTCTTTGGATTTAACCCCATGGAAAACGTTTTTTTTTTTTCTATCTTTTTTTTTTTTGTGAATTATGAACTTGGTTATTATATATAGCGGCCTCAATTCATCATTTATAAATTCGAATTTGAATATTTTCTTTAATTTTTTACTATATATATGTACTATGTATTTTTAAATTGCTAATAGTAGTTATATTTTTCATTTTCAACTTATTTTTCTCTGATCATCAAATGTATTTTCATCGATTAATTATAAATTTTCAAGTTTTGTGAATGTACATGAGATGTTCGATTAAATGTCTCCAAGGCTTTCTACTTTTTATCCCAAATGTAAGATTTATAATTTTGATTTGGTTAGTTGTTCATTCTTTTTTAGAAATCTCATACCTCACATATGTGTTTATAATTTTAATTTTAATTAGCTTCATTTTTTTTTATAAATCTCATACCCCACATATGTGACCTATATGTCACGGGTTCGAATCCGTGCCTTAGCATATATGGGTGATTTGTGGATATGTGATTTGTCCGGCGTTGATACTTGCCTTGTGAGGTGGGACGGACACGTACCATTAAAATATGGTATAGGAGTCGGTGGTATCCTCCAAAGTACCTTTTTTCCCAATATATTATTTAGTTTAAGTTTCTTCTTTAATTTTTTTTTACACTTAGAGTCGATAAATTTCGGATAGAAATTTGTTTCCTTTTTTGTTTTTTTTGATATATTAACTTTAGTTTCGTTGCTTGCTTGGTTCTAATACAATAATGTTATATCGTAATGTAGTCTTTGGATTCAACTCTATGGAAAGCGTTTTTTTTTTTTCTAAAAAAATATTTTACACTTAGAGTGGATAAATTTCGGATAGATATTTCTTTCTTTTTTTTGTTTGTTATATTAACTTTAGTTTTGTTGCTTGCTTGGATTTAATACAATAATGTGATATCGTAGTGTAGTCTTTGGATTTAACCCCATGGAAAACGTTTTTTTTTTTCTATCTTTTTTTTTTTTTTTGAATTATGAACTTGGTTATTATATATAGCGGCCTCAATTCATCATTTATAAATTCGAATTTGAATATTTTCTTTAATTTTTTACTATATATATGTACTATGTATTTTTAAATTGCTAATAGTAGTTATATTTTTCATTTTCAACTTATTTTTCTCTGATCATCAAATGTATTTTCATCGATTAATTATAAATTTTCAAGTTTTGTGAATGTACATGAGATGTTCGATTTAATGTCTCCAAGGCTTTCTACTTTTTATCCCAAATGTAAGATTTATAATTTTGATTTGGTTAGTTGTTCATTCTTTTTTATAAATCTCATACCTCACATATGTGACCTATAGGTCACGGGTTCGAATCCGTACCTTGGCATATGTGGGTTATTTGTGGACATGTGATTTGTTCGGGGTTGATGCTCGCCTTGCGGATTGGGGGTGGACACGTACCACTAAAATATTATACAGTAGTTAGGGATACCCTTCAAATTACTTTTTTTCCCAATTTATTATTTATTTAAGTTTTTTTTTAAAGAAAAATGTTTTACACTTAGAGTCGATAAATTTCTGATATATATATATATATATAGGATTGGGATCAAGGGAGAAGGGTTTTTAGATGGAGAAGGTGGAGAACCAATCTAGGCCATTGGATGATTAATTCAATGGTTTAGATTAGTCAATGGTTTTGCTTAGTAAATTTAGGCGGAAGGGGCATTTTAGTACATTACTTGTCTTCACTTAAAAAAGGAAACGAAACACATTTACTACAGAAAATCAAAAACCGATCGTTTACACATCATAACCGATTGATATTCCTTCTCTTCCACACCCTAATTATGATTCATAGCAAACCCTAATTGAGATTTCGCAAGAGACAATACGCAAAGAAAATAACGATTATTCCGATTTTTTTGAATTGCCATCCAAATGACTGAATCAATCCTTGAATCGAGGCCACTTAGGTTTTGATCATTAGGGAAAATGGGTACGACAAAGAAACAGCAATAAACGACAATGAAAGGTAATCTTTTTTCATATATCTGTATTGGTTTATTATTTTTTGATTTGTTTTCTGGATGGGTGATTCATATTTTAGGTTGTATGTTTTCTAAAAATTGGGTGTAAACCAGTGGTTTTCGAGTAATTGGGGGTTTGTTGTAGGGGGTTTTGCGAGTTTTTCGAGTATGGTAATGGTGGTGCGATTGCATGGTGTGTGTTAGTTGGTTACGGATTAGTTAGATTTGAGGGGTGTTATTTTATTTTTTTTTGATTCAATGTTGTAGTTTGTAACTGTGAAGAGAATCGATAAAAATGTTAAAAAAGTCTGTTGGTTATTTTGATTGCTTGCTTTCAGTGTAAGCCATTGGTTTTATGCAGGTTTTAGCTTTGCTTAAAAAGATTTCAAAAGTAAAAAGTCAGATTATAGAAAGGTCGAAGCAGACGACAATCTCGTCTACTTAACCAATGCTCTTTATGTTGAGAAAAGATTAGTACAACGGAAGGTTATAAGTGATGGTTACATAACAGTTTAGAAGCAATGATTATTCAGAGTCAAAGTCTTTTTTTGTGTGTTTTTTCAGGGTGATGTCACTCTAAATCAAAACATAATAGAAACTAGACATAATTCCGTTATGCCGAATCAATTGTATCAGCCACCGAATAGGCAAAAGCTGGTTGGTTTGCATGTTTTGTTTAAATTGGAATCATTTCCATCAACGTCTTTGATTCTGATTTAAGTGACACAAATTTGGTGCTTAGGTTGTTAATTACGAGTTCACTGTTGGTTTTATTATGAAATGTGCTTGACAACCATGTTTGTGTACCTAGATTATGGGTTATAAATCGAGTATTCCGATGTAATTATTCGTTTGAATGGTATTTGTAAAGTAATTGAATCAGTGACTGGTTTTTAAATCACTGATTCAGTATGTTGCACCATTGAATCAATGTTAAGATAATATTGCGTCATGCTATTTTGAATTTGTTGAAGAATATTTTGATGCAGAAAAGATGCAAGAAAATGACTGAATCAATGTGTTAGTTTACATAATCAGAGTGTGATAAAACTGGATCAGTATGTTGCATCACTGAATCAAGGGACTGTGGCTATTATGACATTTTTTTCCTATTGTAATTATTACGTACACTATATCTAATGTTGCAGAATGCTTTTTTAAAGGATGAATCATATTATAACCATGGCTAAATCCTACTATATGTATTGATTTATAATGCAACGAAAACATAGTTCGCAAGGCTAGCGTTTTTTTTTTGTGTAATGACCTCTTGAAGGTATTATGTAATAAGTGGTTCATTCAATTTCAGTGATAACAAAATGCATCATCTAAACAATTTAAATCAATGGATATAATGAGGTAGCTTCCGAAAAGATGGAAAAAATGACTGAATCAATGTGTTACTTTACGTAATCAAATTGTGAAAAGCACTGGATCAGTATGTTGCATCGCTGAATCAAGGGACTGTAGCTATTTCGACATTTTTTCCTTTGGTAATTGTTACGTGCGCTATAGCTAATGTTGCAGCATGCTTTTTTAAAGGATGAATCATATTATAATCATGGGTGCTCCACACTATATGAATCGATTTATGATGCAACGTATACATAGTTGTCAAAGTTGGCGAGTTTTTTGGTGTAATTAACTATTGAAGGTATTTTATAATAGGTGGATCATTCAACCATGCAATAAATAAATGAATCATCTAAGCAATTTAAATCAATGGATATACTAGATGAATGAAAAAAATAAAGTAACGGAATAAATTGGACAAATGTATGCCTCAATTTTTTGAAAGTTTAATTCAAAGGGTCACGAAAACAAGCAGGTAAATAACAAGTCTAAGCTGTACGTGTAAAAAAAAGTACATCATATTAAATTTATAAAGCACAACCAAAGGCTTACAAAGTAGATGCCACAAACGAACAAATAAATGTGTACACAACTATTTTTTTTTAAATAAATGCTTACTCAGAAGACGAAGAAGGTTCATTGAACGCTACACTGTTTTTCTTGGCGGCATCATCTATAGCCTTTTGTGTGCATGTGCTTCTATAATGACCAACGACCCCACAATATTTACATGACCGGACCTGCTTGAAATGTGTTTATTTATATGAGTGACTCATATTGGTTACTGAATCAACATCATTTTTTAGCGACGAACAAGTGTAACTACCACAACATGAATATCGATAACAAAAATGTGCAACAACTACTTGCATTTTGTTAAAAGATAAATAACCAAACCGAACTATCAACAACAACAACACACCGTTGCTGGTAGTACACAAATTTCAAAACATACTGGAACAAACTTACTCGCTTCAGATGTGCTAGCAATTTCGTCGGATTCATCTGTTGAATATATATCTACAAGTTCCATCACTTGATCACCGTCCGCCATTCCGAATCACCGTAAATCAAAGAGTAATAAAATTACCTACGAATTATTCCCAAGAAACGACGCAAGAATTTGTTCAATATAACTCACGGATTCGATCCCAGCAAATCGTTTAAGAGAATTCTGATGGTTTTAAAATCTGCAACGGATTGGAGTATGAATTGTGAAGCTATATTTTGCACCGATGAGATATATCTTGCTATGAATTACAAACGGGATACATGGATCAATGGCATGAGTTATATGAATTGTGAAGATATGTTTTCATACTTTCCTAAAATGATGGAGAATCATTAAGGCAATACATAACCGGCCACTTTAATGCATATAATTTGCATTCTATTAATTTAAATAACCAATTTAGAAAGGACTAATATACCCTTTGACCCTTAAATGAAATGATTGGTTAGGATTCCTTCTCCCCCTTCTCCATAAAATTTTCCTTCTTTTTAGATCCTCAAACTATATATATATATATATATATATATATATATATATATATATATATATATATATATATATATATATATATATATTGGTTATATTAACTTTAGTTTTGTTGCTTGCTTGGATTTAATACAACAATGTGGTATTGCAGTGTAGTCTTTGGATTTAATCCTATGGAAAGAGTTTTTTTTTTTTCTATCTATTTTGTGAATTATGAATTTTGTTATTATATACGGCTAGCCTTATTATCACAACGATCTAAATTATAATGGTAACTTTCTAAAAAGAAAAAATAATTCTAATATACTAAATAACTCAATAATAAAAACGTAAAATGCCCTTGCACAATAAAAGTGTTGCATTTTAACTTTTGTTAAGAAAAAATGAAAAGTTAGTTTATTTTAAATATGAGTGTATGGTATGTGAAGAAAATCATAATATTGTCGTGACGAATCATTTTTATGATATTTTTTAAATAAAATACAACATGCTACTCATTTACTATGCCACATCATCTTATATTACTTATCAACTTTTTAGTATTATATGTTTCTCTTTATCACATACTCATGGTACCAAGTTGTGACACCCGGTCAAAAAGGGCCAAAATTAGGGGCCAATTTAAACTTTAATTATTCGTACTCGGTACGAATCAAAAACAAAGTATTCGGATAATATATATAACTATATATATATATAACATGAAATGATTATTTAATAATCACACGCGAACAAACCTGAAACCACCGAGGAAACATAAAAATAAAAGTTGTCCCAAAACATTTCCAAATAGAATATTATTAACAGAAATAATATTACGATACTCAGAAAATTTGTAAAACTCTTTTTGGATAATTAAATGTATCCGTAAGTTCAAAGTGAAACAACGATATAATTTAGTATCACACTAAAAGTATTTTTGTGAAATACTTCAAATAAAAACCTATACGATTTAAATTTTAGAAATTTATCGTTTGAAAACATTTTACTAAATAACGATCGGGTACACGAACACGGGTCGAAAAACACCCACTCACCTCAATAATTGAGGCCGGTTATAACAATCGACCTCAATTATTTCACAGACTCTTCATCACTCTCGGTTCCCTCCTCTCTTCTCTTTTCTCTCGGTTCCAATTCAACAACAACAATAACAACATCACAGCAACAATCATCATCATCATAATCAGTGATCATCTTCTTCATCATTATCATCGGGACATCACCATCATCCTCACGGGTTCGAATTTTACTACGTAAGAACACTAATCAATTCTTGTTAATTTTTCGTTTAAAATACGTAATATATCATGTTGTAGCATAATACTAAGTTCCTTGTTTGCGGAAATTGGATTAAAACTAGTTTTGTTAAGTTTCTGCACGAACAGACATGAACAGACACGAACCAGAGAGAATCACGCGATCGCGTGATGTTTTTCTTGAGTTCACGCGATCGGGTCAAAGGGATAGTCACGCGATCGGTTGGGGGGTTCACGCGATCGGGTAAACGAGGATGTCACGCGATCGGTTGGGAAGTTCACGCGATCGCGTGATCTTCTATTTTGGGTCAGAATTGTTCAGTGACATTTTTACAAACTTTGAAACGGAAATACAAACTTAAACAATAGATTATAATACGACCGAATACATGTTAATACAAGTAAAGACTATACAATCAAATGCTCATTAGAATCTCGCGTGTTTAGGACATTAGGAGACTTTGGACCATACGTTCCTCGTTGGATATATTCACTGCTCGGATAGACTCAGGTGAGTCTCACAGCCCCATTTTTACTGTTTCAAATATTGGGGTGAGATACAATGCTTACATGTTTTCGTGATCATATGTTATTTGATTAGTTAATTTGAGAATTAACTCAAGGAATTAAATGATTATTTAGTTCAGATAACTATATTAGTTACATTGTTTGACTACCATTATTTGGTCTTGATTATCATTGTTAAATCATTATTTCGAAACCTGCGTTGGTTTCATCATTGTTAAATTTAATGTTGTTCAAAAACCTGCGTTGGTTTGTTCAATATTACGAAACCTGCGTTGGTTTCATCATGGTTAAATTTATTATTGTTCCAAAACCTGCGTTGGTTTGTTCAATATTACGAAACCTGCGTTGGTTTCATCATTGTTAAATTATTATTGTTCAAAAAAAAAACCTGCGTTGGTTTGTTCAATATTACGAAACCTGCGTTGGTTTCATCATTGTTAAATTTTATGTTGTTCTAAAACCTGCGTTGGTTTGTTCAATATTACGAAACCTGCGTTGGTTTCACCATTGTTTAAAAATCATTATTTCGAAACCTGCGTTGGTTTCATCATTGTTTTGAAAACTAAACTGTTTAATCATTGTTTAGGAAACCTGCGTTGGTTTCATCATTGTTTTGAAAACTAAATTGTTAAATCATTGTCTAGAAAACCCGCGTTGGTTTCATGGTTGTTTGAGGAACCTGCGTTGGTTCAAATCATTATTTAGTAACCTTAATTGGTTAAATCATGGTTTTAGAAAACTTAATTGTTTTAAATCATTGTTTGGTTTATTAATTTAAATCCTTGTTCAGACGAAACATTTTATTTTCGTCAAATTATCATGTTGATCACATCAATGTTTATGTTAAACCTGTGAGATTCACCAGCTTTATAGCTGACCCTTTTTAGCGTTGTATTCTCAGGTGATCAGCAGTAGTAGGATGGCCCTCAGGATAAGCTATCTACTCACGAGTCGCATGCATCCATTTTGACATGAAGATTTTCCTGCATTATATTTTGTATAATGGTTATGTATTAAAATCTTCAAAACTACTTTTGCGAACTCGCTATTATGTTGTAAACTTTAACTCAAAACTTGTATTACTTTTGTAATTTTTATAAACGTCTAATGTAGAGTCGTTTGCTTATACTTTGGTGCTTTGTATATTGATTAGTCACACCCAAATCGTCGCTTTCGCAAATCATGAAATTGGGGGTGTGACAGATTGGTATCAGAGCCTGAGGTTATAGTGAACTAGGTTGCATTTAGTGGGCCTAGACTATAACCATTAGGCTGTATTCCTCAATTAGGTATAACTGGTTCAGGAATTACATCATATGAATTTAATTTAACATAGCCTAGCTAACTATGTACAATTAGATGAAAATGATGTAAAGTCTGAAAGGGGTTATGTCGAACAGGAAAACAATAGTAGACTCTGACCACGAGAGAACCGGGACTCAAGCTGTTTTGTGCTAGACACAACTAGGCGGATATATACGCGTATATGGTATGTGCGTATATGATTAAGCTATTATATATATATAATGTATATATATGGATATGCCTTGGACATGAAATATACGATAGGGCCTTGGATAAATCATAAGGACTTACCGGTCGTAAGTAGATCGAATCAGGGAAAATAGTACCGGAATGTGCCCTAGGTATAGAGGGTCATCTCTTCGAGAGAGTCTTACTCCGGTAAGGATAGAAAATCTTGTTCTTCATCTGTCGTTATGCTTAACGATCAAAATCAATATTCCTCTTAGGATTGAGATCTTTTCCTATCATTCCTAACCAATTCTCTCAAATCGGCAAACACCCAATGGATAATCCCGCGTTGGATAACAAACAAAATTTAAATATCTGTTCTGATGAGATATTCTTGACACTTCTGTAAACTTCAACTCTTGTAATCTGTTAGACTTGCATGTTAACCGATTACAATCCTATTATCTCTTATTGTCAAATGACATTTCATACGTCAGTTCATTTGTTCAGTATTCATATGATTAAGATAATCATTTACTTCGATTCAAACTCTGACATGTTCCTTATCTTGTTATTGAAGGAACATGCCTCCAAAACGAAAATCCTTCACAAATGCTGAACTGGAATGACTCATCAACCAGCGAGTGACTGAAGCACTGGCTGCACAACAACCTCCTCCCAACAGTGGATCTGGACCAAACCCGAGGAGCACAGAAGTCAACAACGACGCTCCGGTGCCAAAACCCTGCACCTACAAAGACTTCCTCAATTGCAACCCTCTTACTTTCCAAGGTACGGAAGGAGCCATCGGTCTACTACAGTGGATTGAGAAGATGGAGTCTGTCTTCCGTATCTGCAACTGCCCGGAGGACTGCAAGGTAAAGTTCTCTATCTGCACATTACTGGAGGGTGCACTCACCTGGTGGAACACTAATTATGATATATTAATTTTATAATAAATTGCATATAATAATATATGTATTTTAAAGTTGAATAAGATAATTAAAAGGGTAAAATAATAATTTACTATTACTTTATAAAGACTTTACCTAGAACTCTTTTATACTCTGTATATTAGTATAGATATAGATAAATAATTATAAATTATAAATCCATTTACCCTACATATCTATCAGTTTCAGAATTTAGGCTTTTATCAGCCCAAAACAAGTTGCATCCTTCTAATCGGCCCGTCACGACAATTACAGCTTTGGGCTAAGAACGTCATTAATCCATGTCCAATTTTGAACTCAACCATCGACAAAAGAGAATATTATTTTCTTGATGGCTGGTTTTTTATCATCATCATCTTTGGCTCTTTGCTAATAAAAACATGACATTGACTTTGATCTATTATTCTCTTAATGACGATGCTTTGTACCTATCTATTTAAAAGTTATTTAAAAAAATGTGTAAGTTACAAATCAGTCAAAATGTAAAGTTTCATAATATGAATAGATACTTCTAAAAATCATTGCAGGTTGTTATAAAACCTTATTTTTAAAAGATCGGGAACAAGTGGAAAAACTTGGTTAAATTAATAAATAGTGTAACAAGTGTATCATTTTTGAGATTATTAATTATAATCATATGTAAAAATTAAAATTTATCACCAAAATGTTCTTAAAGATTGCGTCCTGATATTCTCACAAAATATTTCATGTTCAAGCATCACTAACTGCAAAGCTTAGAGTGCTCACAGAAAGGTCGTCATCCCTCAATAACATGAACATGGAACAACCTTTTCTGTTTACCCGTTTATACATAAAAATCAAAACTGAACCATATTCATAAAATACTATGCAAATAATAAAAGTTAAATCAACGTATCAAACTATCAACACTCCATAACCCATGACGTTGATGATTTAATTAAAAAGAACAAATGTTTTTCTATAACATCATAAAATTGCAAAATATATAAACAAAAAAACAACATTGAACATTAAATATACAGAGGAACAGAAAGAATAAAGAAAAGTAAAAGATATTCAGTCTGGATTAAAGATAAAGAAATCCATATATTCATTATATCATATTACTTTCATATATATTTGACTGACAAAAGTAATTAAAATAAAAAGGGACGCAGCTAACATAATAATAATCGACATAACTAAATTAATTTCACTCCATCCTAAAGAATAGTCTATTTTAATTTCCACGTCATCATCGTGGATCTCGAAGTGGACCCACATATATATAAAATAATTTCCGGTTTTTAATAACGTGTAAAATCATGCACAAGCCCTGGTCTGTCAGTCACATTGAGACGCCACGACAAGAAGGTAGAATCTCTGTCGTCCACGTCATCAATAAACCTAAACTCACCACCTACTGCCGCCGGCGAGTAGCATGACGGCAGTTTATGATTCGCAGCTGCCGTTTGAGTATGGTTCATCCACATGTTCCCGTTATACCCTTCCGCCACGTCAGCTCCACCACCCGCCACACCCGTTGCCGCACTCGCTCTTCTCTCTTCTTTCTTGAATCGAATCCCACATGCATTGCACAGTGACTGAAATTAAAATTTAATAATCATTAAATTAACAAATAATAATGTGTAACCAAGATACAAACAGTAATACTCGTAATTAATATAATGTGTATTTTTTTTTCGTTAATGTTACCTTTGGGCCACGTGGACCGTTTCTCCAAAGTGGAGTAGAAGTAGTGTCACAGTTAGCACACCTCCGTGCAAGTAGTGAGTCAACCGCGGTAGCCTCATTAGGTTGGCCACTGCGGTTGGTTTTGTAAGAAGGTACTGGGGGAGGAGGGGAGTGATTTTCGGGGTGTAAAAAGTCCCAACAGAATCGCGATGAAGGTGGTCGCGGTTCCATGGAGTCAAAGTCGTCAGAAGTCAAACGAGATGACGGAGTAGCCAAAGAAAGAGTACAATCAACAGCAGAAGAATCATAGGGACAAATGTGTTGATCATAAGGCATGGTGAAAAGCAATGAAAATGGTTGTTGATGATGATGATGATTAGATGAAGAAGAGCATTTATGCATGGTTGGTTAAGTTTGTGTGTGTGTGTTTTTGAGTGTGTGGTTTATGGTGTTGGGATAAGGAAAGGGGTGAGTTATATAAGAAGATGAAATAAGAGTCAAGAATTAAGTTGCAGTCAACCAGGTTGTCGTCAAAGGCTACTGTTACTTATCACCAGCTTGTACTATGTATAGTATGTTTATATACAATATTTAATTTAAAATATAGAAAATTTTTAAAATAAATATAAAATGGGGATGGGTGGGACCTAGCACAAGACAAAAGTAGACGAGGGGAGATCTAAAAATGGTACTTGGGAGTAATGAGGAATGCAGTGGTAGCAGGGGATTAGCTATTTATATGGGTATACACGAGGGGGGTGGGTGAGAACTGAGAAGGGTAAGGTGTTAAATTCAAGACTTACAATAATATTCTTTCCGATTTTGTACCCGTGCAATGCGATGATGGTTACACTTATAACAAGAGAGAATAATAGAGGATGTGAGCGTTTGTGTAGTAATGTGTGATATGTGATTTGTGTACGTTGGTATTGTTCAAACTTTCTATGATGAGTAATGACAATTTAATGGTTGAACAGATGAGTTTTGATGCAACGGTATGAAATAAGCCCAATATTCAAAATGTTAGTATGTACATAATTATCATTTGACACTTGATACATGGGTACAATATGTGCCTAAAATGTGTGAGTGCTTGTCATTTAAAGGAAAATAAATAATGGTCTATAGACGTGGTATGTTTTTTAAGTGGCTATGCCCAATGATTTTTCCATCTCTTAATTAGAAGTGACTTCATAAACATATAGATATTCAAAAACCAAGTATACATTAATAGAAAAATAAAATCATTTATTACAATGTAATGCTAAAAAATAGTTAGATTGGTGTGTGACACCCCGCAAATTTAAACGCTATTATGAACGAAATTTCATGCATTATTAGGCTAATTCCCTACTTGAGTGAATTCACAACACATTTTAGAGGTAAGTCTAGCAAAGCCCAACTAGTTAATACGCGTAGTATTACGTATTCGTAATTAGTTGTAATTACGTACGAGACAATTGGAACAAACGCGACAAAAATATGCTACTGTTGGTGAACAAAATTAATTGATAAAATGAAATTTATTAAATAACGTCAACGTACATCAAATATTATGTCGATAATATTTACCAAGTATTTTGTAACGCAAAACGTTTATTTCGTAGACTGAAATGAAACAAAGTTAAAATTTTATAAACTTCACTAAATTATATTAATAAAATATCTCAACTAAAATATCTCTTAAAAGATAATTAAAATGTACCAATTAAAATAATTTAATAATTAACGATCGAGTAAACGAACACGGGTAAAATACCGCGACACGGGACAAAGTCCCCACCTCCTATTTTGGAAGACCAAAACCGGCTCCACACCCAACCCCACCCTCATTTCTCTTTCATTTTCACTTTACTCTCTCTCTCTACTTCTCTTTTCTCTCCACCTTCTCTCTAAAACCAAACAAAAACCTCACTAATCTCACAAAAACTACACCAAAAACGCGTCAAAACATCATACCCCTTTGGAATAAAACGATCACGACAACACGATCTACATTTCTACCTTCTCGGATTTCAAATCCGACACGCGTAAGTTTCCGACAAATCCCGCAAACTCTTAGATTTCGAAGTTTTCTTTAATATTTCATGTTTAATATACTTAATACATCATGTTTTAGTGTTTTCATCAACTAATTATGTCCAAAAATGACCAAAAATACGTTTTTAAAAGTTAAAAATACGAACAGCTCGTCGGGCGAGCCGAGTCGAGCAGCGAACCGAACCGAGCAGCGAGTCGAGTAGCGAGCCAAACCGAGCTACGAGCCGAACCGAGCTACGAGCCAAAGCGAGCTGCGAATCGAACCATTAGGAACTGAACTTGCGAGTCGAACTTCGAGTCGAGTTTACGAGCCGAGTCGAGCTTGCGAGCCGAGCCGAGCTGACCTGGTCTGCGAACCGAGTTTCTGCCCAACGATTCGACACTCGCGTAACGACAACTACCCTCTTTACAACGATGATTAACATACAAAAATATATACTTTTACTAAGCATAAAACGAAACGAATATAATAATGTTTTCGAAAATTATTATTACAAACCGCTACCAACGAATCGTATACATTTTCACAACAAACTTAAACGTTTAACAAACACTTTGGCCATAACTTAGTTGTACGAACACTGGCATGGATGGTCGACTCAGACATCCACGTACTTATTTAATCTCATACGTTTAGGGCGTTAGGAGATTCTGGACCATACTTGGGCTTAGGTTTGCTAGCACTCGCACGTTACTTAACTCAACAGGTGAGTTCACAGCCCCTACTTTTACTGTTTTAACTGCTTTGAAGAGGGGTGGAAAACATAGTCAAATACTTTTACTACATGATAGTATACTTGGTTTTACTCGAACGATTAAAGTACATTGAAATTGTTAAACTGTTACACAACTAATGTTTATGAAATAACGTTTTCATACGACAAACCATTACAAACGGGATAAACTATACTTGATAGAACGACCGGTAATGTTTTGAAAACGCTGGAGAACGACCAGTGTAACATCCCCAAATCGGGCCTAGGAGAAACAGGTATTTCTTGATATTTAATTGTGATATTTAATTGTATTTTGTGTTTGATTGTGAAATTTATAGGTAAATGAGCCTCAGGAAATATTGAGATTAGTGAAATATAGTTTGTTTTAAATAAACTTAGGTGACGGTAAAATAAAATGATTTTATCGCAATTAAAAATGAGGTTCCAGACAATAGGTTAAAAAGGGGTATAATATTACACTGTGTGAGAATGAGGCGGTTAATAAAAGAAAAAAGAGGCCGACTTATGTTTTCCCCAACTTTCTTTTGTGTTCTTCATTTGTGTCTCTCAACTCCCTCTTAAACAAAAAACCTACACAAATTACTAGTGAAAAGTGATCAAGATTAAAGCTGTGATCTTCTTGTTAAACTATCATCATCACCATCCTCATAATCTTCTCCTTGTTCTATATTGGTAAGTTAAACTCTTGTTTAACCTAAATGATGAAATTGCTTGAATGATAGGAATTGAAGCTTAAATGATAGAATTGATAGTTGTTTAAAGGTGTAATAGCTAGGTGAATGATTATAAACTAATTTGATGATGATTACATGAATAAATTGTTAGATTTATGGGTTTTTGAGTTTGAAAGTGGAATTGTTAGGTTATAGGTGATTGATTGAATTTGTGATGATTTGAAGCTTGAATCTTTGATATATGATGTTAGTATATGTTGTTATGACCAAAATTTGGTAAAAACATGAGTTTAGAACTGAGTTTGGTGAAATTTCAATTTTTGGTTCGTAGTTGTGTTGTGCAGAAATTTGGTAATGTGCAGGTCTGGAAGAACCTGGAATACGGTCGGATTCCCATGAATCCGGACGGATTCAAGGGAATACGGCGTATTCCCTAGAGTATTCCCAAACGTATTCCTTAGTTTAGGTTCTGGTCTGATTTGAAGCTGAAAAGGGTTGGGGAATACGGCGTATTCAATGGAATACGGACGTATTCATATGAATACGGCCGGATTCCAAGGAATACGGCCGGATTCCCTTGGCTGGACAGTGATTTTCTAACTTAAGCTTATAATGTGATATTTGCTTGCATAATATGTTTATATGACTTAATACTTGTTTGATTGTTGATATTAAGTTATGTAAATATACTATGAGGATTGACTTGGAATTCTTTTGTATTTTAGATCCGACTACGACTCAATAAAATTAGATCTTTGAGTGGAGCTTGAAACGAGACAGGTGAGTGACGGGTTCTCATAGTTTAAATTGGTGTTAATAATTGAGTTACATCAATTTTAAGTAGATTGATATTATTGATTTATTGATAAGTTGATTGTGATTAGAGCGGATTGTTTGATTGATTGCTAGTGACTTATTCCATGATTGTTGGAATGGTAGAGGTCAATTTCGGTTGGGTTTAGTTGCTATAGGTTAACCTTTATGGTATTGATGAACATTCGTTGTGAATTCGTCCATATTGATTAAAGATAGCAATGAACTATCGGTAAAATCTCTGTATTGGCCTGCAGTGGATTATAAGTGTTCTTGGTGGGCCATCCGCGGGCTGAGGGTACCTCAAGAACCACCGATCCTTTAATTTGATTGTTACTATTAGTTGATTGTTGTGAATTGATTGTTTATGCTAAGTTAGATTGTTGGAATCGTTATTCACTTAGCTTCGTGCTAATCCCCCACCTCACTTTTGCAGGTTAAGTTTGTGTATGCTCGGTTGTGAGGTTTTGGGTGAAATGTTTGACAAGCTGGGCACTCTTGATTACTTTTAGTTGGAAGTTAAACGTTTGTATAAATAACACTACTAGATTATGGGTTTGTAACAAAATAATTTAATGATAGTATGTGTAATAACTAACCTTTGATATTATGTTATATGTAAAGGTTGTTGAATGGGATAACGCTTCCATGTTGTAAAAAAAAAAAAAAAAAAAAATTTCTTGAAAACATGGGGTGTTATAAGTTGGTATCAGAGCGTAAGTTTAGGGGAATGAACATTCTAGGTGTTCATACTTAAACTTAGTCCCGTTGGTCAAACATTTCATGTCATGGGGATTAGTTAGGAAGGGAAATTTGATTAGTTTGTTAGTACTAATGATTAACGAATTTTGAGATATGATGTGATTTCAGAAATGGCGGATAATGAGCAACCTGTCCATACTCTTAATGAAGCCTCTCAGATCAATGCACCACCAGAAAATTAGGAGCATAATGGAATATCTAACCCAAGAGGCGTGGAAACAGAAACTGACCAAGAGTACATTATGAGATTAGAGAATCGGGTGTTAGAATTACAGAATGAACAGGCTGGGTCTTCTCGACAGCCTATTCTTAATCAGCCGCATGTTATAACTACTGCTCCTCCTGTTGTATCTTCTGAGCGAATTTCAGTATCTATACCTTTTGTTTCTCAGCAGCAGCAACAAGGTTATAGTTATCAAACTACTGTACCTTTTTCTTCTTCCGGTTTTCCTAGTTATCAGATACATGCGATTCCTCCATTTCAGCAGTTAAAAGTGGGTTGTTCACTTAAGACTTTTATGTCCACTAATCCTTCTTCATTCTCTGGAAGTACTAATCCTACTGACACTTTGGATTGGTTACGTGATGTGGAGCGAAAATTGGAAGTTTGCCATTGTGAAGAGAAGGATAAAGTACCATATGCGGTTCAGCTGTTAAAGGGTCAAGCAATGTCATGGTGGGATGCTATAACTGCACCATTGACATCGGAACAAATCAAAATGATTAGATGGTCAGACTTTCATGCCGAAGTTTGTAAACAATTCTGTTCCGAGTATAATTTATCACGTATCAGACAAGAGTTTCTTGACTTGCAAAAGACGGATCAAATGTCGATTGAAGAGCTTATTAGGCAATTTTCTGATGAATTGCGATTTGTGAGACAGTGGGTTCCGACTGATAGAACTCAGATTGAACATTTTGTGAAGACTTTACCTCCAGATTACCGTACTTCAGTGAGATTAGCTAGTTCTCTTTCACAAGCATACGATTATGCTCGTTCGGTGGATGGTGACATTCAAGAAAAAAGGGCAATGAATAAAGAAAGGTATTCACAGAAACAAAAAGGAGATTCATCTAGTAAACAAAAGGGGCAGGGTAGTCAGCAGAATCGGAGATTTAATCCAATGGATAGTAATTACTGTAACAAATGTCGGGATAGACATAATGGTCCTTGTACTCCCCAAACATCTAGATGAGTTAAATGTGGAATTTTTGGGCACGCCGCCAAGGATTGTACGTTTCCTAATAGCGTGTGTTGGAATTGTCAAAAAGAGGGGCATAGAGCTGGAGATTGTACAGAGGCTAAGAGACAGAGTATGGGTATGGCTAAGGGTTCCTCATCCTCCAGCCAAAAGAGGAAAACTCCACCAGTAGCTGCTAGTCGAGCTTTTCAAATGACAGTTGATGAAGCTGTCACTACTGAAGACGTTATAACGGGTACATTTCTCATAAATTCTGTACCAACTTGCGTATTATTTGATTCTGGTGCCAATTGCTCGTTTATATCCGTGAAATTTTATGATAGACTGAAATTGATTCCTTCTTTGATTGTGAAACCTTTAGAAGTTGAAATTGCTGATGGTAAGGTAGTTCCTGTTACCACATCGGTAACTGGAGCAAGTATACTAATAGAGGGTCATAACTTTCTGATTTCCTTTCTGTTAATGCCAATTCCGAGTTTCGATGCGGTTATCGGTATGGATTGGTTGAGCTTAAATAAAGCTAATATTGATTGTCATAGAAAGATTATAAAAATTCCCGTCTCTGATGAGTTTCACGTCATGGCTCGAGGGGAACGGGAAAAGGGTAATATTCCGTTGATTTCTGTGATGAAGGCTAGAAAATCTCTAGCTAAGGGCTGTGATTCTTATTTGTGCTATGCGGTTGATACTAAATTAGAAAAGAAATCCATTTCTGATATCCGGGTGGTTTCTGAATACCCGGAGGTGTTCCCTGATGAATTGCCTGGTTTGCCCCCTGTAAGAGAAGTAGAATATCAGATTGATTTGATTCCTGGTTCGACTACGGTAGCTAAGTCTCCTTATAGATTAGCTCCAGCTGAAATTCGGGAAATGATGGGTCAGATTCAGGAATTGTTAGATAAAGGGTTTATAAGGCCGAGTTCTTCCCCGTGGGGCACTCCGGTATTGTTTGTGAAAAAGAAAGATGGTACTTTACGTATGTGTATCGATTATCGGGAACTTAATGAGAGAACAGTGAAAAATAAATATCCTTTGCCCAGAATCGATGAACTATTTGACCAGTTGCAAGGATCGTCTTATTTTTCTAAGATTGATTTGAGATCCGGTTATCACCAGGTGCGAGTACGTGAGGAAGATGTTCCTAAAACTGCTTTTCGCACCAGGTACGGACATTATGAGTTTTTAGTCATGCCTTTTGGATTGACTAATGCCCCTGTTATTTTTATGGACTTAATGAATCGAATATGTCGACCTTTTCTAGACAAGTTTGTAATTGTGTTTATTGACGATATATTGATTTATTCTAAGTCTGAATTTGAACATGAACGTCATTTGAGGTTGATTCTGGAAATTCTGAAAAGAGAACACCTTTATGCTAAATTTTCTAAATGTGAATTCTGGCTTCGAGAGGTGCAATTTCTTGGTCATATCATTTGTAATGATGGAGTTAAAGTAGATCCTTCTAAGGTAGAAGCCGTTATGAATTGGAATGCTCCTAAATCCCCTTCTGAGATTAAAAGTTTCCTTGGTTTAGCTGGGTATTATCGGAAATTTATCCAAGATTTTTCTAAGATTGCTGGTCCGTTGACTCGATTGACTAGGAAAGATGTTAAGTTTCAGTGGGGTGATCAACAAGAATTTTCTTTTCAGACTCTTAAGCAGTTGTTGTGTCAAGCTCCAGTGTTAGCACTTCCTGATGGTTCCGATGGTTTTGTGGTTTATTGTGATGCTTCACATGCTGGGTTGGGTGCAGTTTTAATGCAACGTGATCGTGTTATTGCATGTGCTTCTCGCCAGCTTAAAACTCATGAAAGAAATTATCCTACACACGATTTGGAGCTTGCAGCTGTGGTATTCGCGCTAAAAATCTGGAGACATTATTTATACGGTACCAAATGCATTGTATGTACAGATCATAAAAGCCTCCAGTACATGTTTTCTCAGAAAGAGCTTAATATGAGACAGCGCCGTTGGTTGGAATTGATTAAGGATTATGATTGTGAAATCCGATATCATCCAGGTAAAGCTAATGTAGTAGCCGATGCTTTAAGTCGAAAGGTATCTTCTAATAGAGTCTACTTTATGCGCTTGGAAATATCTTCTGATTTGATTTCTCAGTTGAAAGCTGCACAGCTAGAGGCGTTGTTAGATCAAAATTTGAAATCGGTGATTTTATTGAAAAGGAAAGATTTATTGGTTGATGATTCTCGTGGGTTGAAAACTTTTCAGTCTCGGGTTTGGGTTCCATTGATTGGGGGACTACGGGATTTGATATTGACCGAGACACACAAATCGAGGTTATCAGTACATCCAGGGAGTACGAAAATGTATAACGATTTGAAACCGTTATATTGGTGGCCAACGATGAAAACTGATGTTGCTAGGATGGTTGAAACTTGCCATATTTGTTCCCAAGTAAAAGCAGAGCATCAGAAACCTTACGGTACATTAAAACAGTTGGATATCCCTGAGTGGAAGTGGGAGCATATCACTATGGATTTTGTTACTAAGTTGCCTCGTACACAGAAAGGGAATGATATGATTTGGGTCATTGTCGATCGTTTGACTAAAAGTGCCCATTTTCTTGCCACCAGTGAGACTGCTTCTTTGACGCGGTTATCTCTTTTGTATATTAACGAGATTGTTGTGAGACATGGTATTCCTTTATCTATTGTGTCCGACAGAGATTCCCGGTTTGTTTCTGGTTTTTGGCAAAGTTTGCAGCGTGAGTTGGGTACCAGAATTAATCTCAGTATAGCTTATCATCCTCAGACAGATGGACAGTCAGAACGTACTATTCAGACGTTAGAGGATATGTTAAGAGCTTGTGTACTTGAGTATGGCGGTTCTTGGGATTCACACTTACCTTTGATAGAGTTTGCGTATAACAACTCTTATCATTCTAGTATTGGTATGCCACCGTACGAAATGTTGTATGGTCGTCGTTGTCGAACTCCAACATGTTGGTTAGAAGCAGGAGAAAAGCAGTTTGCGGGCCCCGATATAGTACAAATTACAGCTGATAAAGTTAAGATTGCACGTGAGAAATTGAAAGCAGCTAGAGATAGGCAAAAACAGTATGCTGATCCACGTAGACGACCCGTTGTTTTTGTTGAAGGTGAACTTGTATATTTAAAAGTTTCTCCGTTGAAGGGTGTTATTAGATTTGGTAAACGTGGAAAGTTAGCTCCCCGTTATATTGGTCCATTTAAAGTTCGACAAGTAATTAATGACCAATCGGTTTCTTTGGAACTTCCTCCTGAATTAGCCGGTATTCATGATACGTTTAATGTCTGTTATTTAAGAAAGTGCAATGTGGAGGATCAATCCCAAATCCTTCCTTTGCAAGATCTTAGAGTTGACCCAAGTAAGAAATTAGTGGAAGAACCTGTTGAGCTTTTAGATAGAAAAGTAACCAAGCTTCGTAGAAAAGAAATTCCTATGGTATTAGTTAAATGGAAGCATAGCTTGGGTGCAGATTTAACATGGGAAACCGAGGAGAGTATGAGAACTAGATATCCTAGTTTATTTATGTCTAGTGAGATTTCGGGGACGAAATCTTCTTAAGGAGGGAAGATTTGTAACATCCCCAAATCGGGCCTAGGAGAAATAGGTATTTCTTGATATTTAATTGTGATATTTAATTGTATTTTGTGTTTGATTGTGAAATTTATAGGTAAATGAGCCTCAGAAAATATTGTGATTAGTGATATATAGTTTGTTTTAAATAAACTTAGGTGACGGTAAAATAAAATGATTTTATCGCAATTAAAAATGAGGTTCCAGACAATAGGTTAAAAAGGGGTATAATATTACACTGTGTGAGAATGAGGCGGTTAATAAAAGAAAAAGGAGGCCGACTTATGTTTTCCCCAACTTTCTTTTGTGTTCTTCATTTGTGTCTCTCAACTCCCTCTTAAACAAAAAACCTACACAAATTACTAGTGAAAAGTGATCAAGATTAAAGCTGTGATCTTCTTGTTAAACTATCATCATCACCATCCTCATAATCTTCTCCTTGTTCTATATTGGTAAGTTAAACTCTTGTTTAACCTAAATGATGAAATTGCTTGAATGATAGGAATTGAAGCTTAAATGATAGAATTGATAGTTGTTTAAAGGTGTAATAGCTAGGTGAATGATTATAAACTAATTTGATGATGATTACATGAATAAATTGTTAGATTTATGGGTTTTTGAGTTTGAAAGTGGAATTGTTAGGTTATAGGTGATTGATTGAATTTGTGATGATTTGAAGCTTGAATCTTTGATATATGATGTTAGTATATGTTGTTATGACCAAAATTTGGTAAAAACATGAGTTTAGAACTGAGTTTGGTGAAATTTCAATTTTTGGTAAGTAGTTGTGTTGTGCAGAAATTTGGTAATGTGCAGGTCTGGAAGAACCTGGGAATACGGTCGGATTCCCATGAATCCGGACGGATTCAAGGGAATACGGCGTATTCCCTAGAGTATTCCCAAACGTATTCCTTAGTTTAGGTTCTGGTCTGATTTGAGGCTGAAAAGGGTTGGGGAATATGGCGTATTCAATGGAATACGGACGTATTCATATGAATACGGCCGGATTCCAAGGAATACGGCCGGATTCCCTTGGCTGGACAGTGATTTTCTAACTTAAGCTTATAATGTGATATTTGCTTGCATAATATGTTTATATGACTTAATACTTGTTTGATTGTTGATATTAAGTTATGTAAATATACTATGAGGATTGACTTGGAATTCTTTTGTATTTCAGATCCGACTACGACTCAATAAAATTAGATCTTTGAGTGGAGCTTGAAACGAGACAGGTGAGTGACGGGTTCTCACAGTTTAAATTGGTGTTAATAATTGAGTTACATCAATTTTAAGTAGATTGATATTATTGATTTATTGATAAGTTGATTGTGATTAGAGCGGATTATTTGATTGATTGCTAGTGACTTATTCCATGATTGTTGGAATGGTAGAGGTCAATTTCGGTTGGGTTTAGTTGCTATAGGTTAACCTTTATGGTATTGATGAACATTCGTTGTGAATTCGTCCATATTGATTAAAGATAGCAATGAACTATCGGTAAAATCTCTGTATTGGCCTGCAGTGGATTATAAGTGTTCTTGGTGGGCCATCCGCGGGCTGAGGGTACCTCAAGAACCACCGATCATTTAATTTGATTGTTACTATTAGTTGATTGTTGTGAATTGATTGTTTATGCTAAGTTAGATTGTTGGAATCGTTATTCACTTAGCTTCGTGCTAATCCCCCACCTCACTTTTGCAGGTTAAGTTTGCGTATGCTCGGTTGTGAGGTTTTGGGTGAAATGTTTGACAAGCTGGGCACTCTTGATTACTTTTAGTTGGAAGTTAAACGTTTGTATAAATAACACCACTAGATTATGGGTTTGTTACAAAATAACTTATTGATAGTATGTGTAATAACTAACCTTTGATATTATGTTATATGTAAAGGTTGTTGAATGGGATAACGCTTCCAGGTTGTAAAAAAAAAAAAAAAATTCTTGAAAACATGGGGTGTTATAACCAGCAACACTATTTACTTAACTGATTGAACTATTAAAAAGTCCCAACTGACATGGGCACAAGCAACTGAAAAGTCCCTACTGACATGGGCACAAACTATTGAAAAGTCCCTACTGACATGGACACTAACTGTTGAAAAGTCCCTACTGACATGGGCACAAACTGTTAAAAAGTCCCTACTGACATGGACGCAAACTATTGAAAAGTCCCTACTGACATGGGCACTGACTGTTGAAAAGTCCCTTCTGACATGGGCACTAGATCCTGCGAACATGGATCTACTATTGTTATTAAACTGATGAAAAGCCCATACTGACATTGGCACTGGGTTCCTACTGACATGGACCCACCAAACGATTAGGATACTGATATTCCTACGAGACACAACTATTAGGATACTGATATTCCTACGATCAACCAATAGGATACCTACATTCCTACTATAACTTGAACTATACTTTTGGGCAACATCCCAACGAAACATATCTACGATTAGGATACGTATATTCCTACAGAACATACTTGAAAATAGGATACTGCTTTCCTACAACTACTAGGATACGAACTTTCCTACAAACAACTATTTGGAAACGTATTTGGTTTTACGAACTACACTTTTGGGTGACATCCCAACAACACGGTACTTTTGGTTGACATCCCAACGATACATTATAAACAACCGTGGTTTATCAAAATTGAACTTGTAAACATAAAACCTGTGAATTCATTCAACCTCGTTGTTGACTTTTACTATGTTTTTCAGGAAATTAGCTGCACATGTAAGGACCGCCTGCACAAATGGAAATCTAGGCGACCCTTGAAGATTTAGGATGCCAACTTTTGAAACATATGGATTTCTTTTGTATAACTAATACTTTTGCCATCTTAATATATATGTTTGATTGTAATCATATGCTCTGATACGTATGCATGTACTATGTTGACGTGGCACCCCCATGCTTAACCAAATGCTTCCGCTAAACAAAACCGACGAATTTGGGGGTGTTACATGGTGCCAACGGGATGTCGGTTTACACAACTGACTCGTATCGATTAAATGACACGGTTGGCACCGCCGTGTCACTTGAGGTTGCGTCGGTATACTGACGAAGGGAAAGGGTTCATTAGTTTTTTTTTCGCTTTTTTTGTTTAATGTGTGTAAATGAAAGTATATTGATGTATGTAGGATCTAAAAATTAAAGTGGCATACTCCCTATTCGCACAACTATATCAATTTAGGAGTGTTGAAGTGGCGCTTAAGTTCGTTTTAAGTCTCGTCCAAATATCATATGATAAGTAATCTATAACGTTTATGATTCATGCAAATGTAATTTTGGATGTTTTTCTTAACGATACTTCTAATAAAATTATTTAAACCTTCAATTTGAAAGTGTAAATATTTGGAGGAACATAGAATGAGTAGAAGTGAGAGTCAAAGGGAGAGTTATTAATGGTCAACAAAGGTCACGTGACTGAGGAGGGTCTGGTGTACTCCGATCACGATGCACAGTCTCCGTATATGTCCGATCTCCTTTTACTTGCACTATATATATGCTTTTGTTTATTTAATATTTAAATTTAAATAAAAGAAAAAGAAATTAAAAACGTAGGACAAAGAGGGGTAACAGTAGAATTACATAAAAATAAACCTCTGCAATCCCTTGTCACTGTTTGTTTCATTTCATCACCATTCCCCTGATAAATCCCTTTTCCTAATTTCCACTCTTTCACAAAATCATTTTACTTTGAGAAACTATTTGACTATCAAATCCATCGTTAGAATAAGTGTTAATAAAAATAGAGAATAATATAGAAAAGATTAAGGGCAATACAGCGGTACTTTATCGTTTAGGGTTTAGTGTTTATACGTTCTATCGTACGAAGCAGCCAATTTCTTATCAAAGTTCTAGTTTTTTTTTTTTTTTTTTGTAAACACCTTGGAACAATTATATTTTTATGTTATCATTTGTTTTTTTATATATATAATAACTGTGTGTAAGTATAAAAGTACGTAGTATTTTAATGTAGCTATAATCTCGAGTAAAGGACTACAAACTAAAGATTCTGATTAATTGTTATTTTAATAAGTTACCAAATTGTGGGTTTGCTTTAATTCAATGTTTTTGCTGATAAAAACAAGTTTTATACATCCCCATACAATAAGTATGCCGGTGTATCTTACCCAAAAGAATATGTGTCCACCTTTGATTTTTTTACATCGATAAAAACGAGAACGGTAAAATAAGCGAGTTGTCAAAATGAATTAGCTTGACCCATATGCATTTTTTAATCACACCATATATAAATGTTTCAACGCCAATACAGCTTATTCTAAAAATTTGTGTGAGAATGCAGGAACCAATGATATGATGCCATGTGTACAAAGAGAATACAAAACTCATTTACCCCTTAATTTAAATATCTCACAAACGACAAATCGAAAAATTATGAAAATTGCACCATTAGATTGAGCATTTGATCCTCTTCGATTTGCCGTCCATTAAGGCATACTTTCGACGAGTTTTTTTTTTTCCATTATTTTTGGTGGGTTTCACATTACTAACACGTGTGTTACAGTGTTGCGTTTAGGGTTTAGGGTTTGGGGTTTAGGGGTTAGGGTTTAGGGTTTAGGGTTGGAAGTATGGCTCGGGACGAAACCCCAAACTCCCAACCCCAAACCCTAAACCCTAAACGCTTTATAAAACTCTAAACCATAAATCATACTAAACCCTAAACCCTAAACCCTGCTAAACCCTAACACTAAACCCTGCTAAACCCTAACCCTAAATCAAATGTACAATCAATCACTAACACATGTGTTACTAATATGTAAAACCCACCAAAAAATGAAGGAAAAAAAAGTTTGTCGGAAGTATGCCTTGAAGGACGGCAAATCGAAGAGGATAAAACGCTGAAAAATATGGTGCAATTTTCATGATTTTTCGACTTGTCGTTTGTGAGATATTTAATTTTTAAAAACGTGGATGAGAGAAAAAAAAGTGACACGTGGCATATTGTGGTTGGTTCCCCGATTCTCACACAAAATAAATGGTCTCAATTGAACTCTTCTCTATTATCTTATTACAAACTACGAGTAATATTGTTTTCTTTATTTTTGGATATCTTTTGAAGCAGATTAAAATTTTAGTTACTTCAAGTTTAAAACCAATATTAATGACTACATAATAACGTTGGTGTATAACGCGATAGTTGATATAATCACGTTAGGGGTGCAAACTTTTACTCGGTATAACGAAGTTCTAAATCTTTTGTTGTAGGTAGCGTTTCGCATTCCACATTTCTTTAGTCGACACCACAAAATGTATTTTACGATGTTGTACAGTACAACACACTATAGCATGTTTGATGGTGTATTGTTAATAAAAGGTAGCGAACGAATCAACACATTTTTGTTATACGATGAAATCATTAAAGAGAAAAACATACGGAAAACATAAACATGAATTTCTTAATGAAAGACTTTGTAACAATCAGGGAAGACCTTGAGATACTAAAGGGTGATGGTGTAAATAATTTGCGTTTGATACATCCCCAAATGTATGTTACCTAGAAGAATATATGTCTGTAACAAGGTACAATACAGTAATTAAGTAGGATATTTTATTGTATGGTTAATATTGGAATTTGAAACAGGAACAAAGAGAATCTTTTTTAAAATCAATTATTAATTTACAGGAGTAAAAAGGAGTGGCAGTGGATGTGGATCCTCGTAAAGTGGTCAAATCCATGGAGGTTCGACCTGCCGCCAGTAACCGTACGGTTAGGACCGGTCATGTGACTTAGACGCTGAATTGAGTTGGTTTGGTTCAGGTTTAGTCACTCACACGTAACTTATCTCCTTTCAAGTTTCAATTGCGTCATTCCTGTTCACTTCTCTCTCACGGATCTTCATATGTTTAAAATAGGGTTAATTGCATTACATCCAATTAATTAGGGAGTTGATAGCAGGGCTGATGTAGAGGGGGATAATGGGGCAGTTGTCCCCAACTTATAAATCTTAACTCCGTCAATGGTTGATAGTGTGTGATAAATATTACTCCTTCCGTCCGAATTTTATTGTTCAGAGATAAAAAATACACAGTTTAGGAAAAGTGTACTAGTTGTAATATACAACTAATAAGATTTAATCTCTTACAACATTCAAATATTTTGATTGGTTGAAAGTATAAAGTGAACAATAAAATTAGGATATCCCAAAATGGAAAGGTGGAATATTAATTTGGGACGGAGGAAGTATGATTCATGCACAAAAATGATGTTATTATATTTGTATTGCGAAATTTAAATGTTGTACAGTTGGTGTAGGAAATAATTTATGTATTATATTTATCACCTCCCATTAATTAAGATTTTATATTTGTATTCAATTGTTATATTGCTATATTGTACATTGTGTGTAAGAAACTTAGTAATTGTATGTATTTTGATGACGTGTCAGCTTGTAAAGATAACATGCGACACCTTATAAAGATAACACACGCCAAAAGTATTGTTAAATAGAAAATACGAAAGTTACAAAAATTTTACAAAAACAATTGTACAAAACGAGGTGGCAAGATGTATTGACCAATTACATAAAATTTTTACATTCTCTCACTTGTTTCTCTCCCGTCTTTTGATTGGTCCACCTCACTTTGTAAATAAATTTTTGTAAGATTTTTGTAACGGTAGAATTCCTCTTGTTAAATTACATACGATAACAACAGATAACAACAAATAACAAGTTTTTACACACACTATACACTCGAGTATTTGAGTACACATTATGAATATCTAATTAATTGCATATTGTCAAATTCAACCATTTAAAATAATACAAAATGACTAGTGATTTCTTTGAAAAAAGATTCTTAAATATATCTAAAAATGTATACACTTCTAAAAAGTAGTTCCAAAAATTTAATTGATCAAAAAATATATTGATTGTTAACTAGACTAGAGATAATTAGTAAAGTGCATTTCTCATGTATTATACGAAGTAAACACATGTTTATGTCTATGTACTAGATATATAAATGTATTTATTATAGCGAAGAATAAGACTTCACACTTAAAGTTTTAATTTTGGTACTTGAATAGTATCATTGACATCTCTCATCTCTTCACGTTAGTTCCTCCTCATTAATATTACCGGTTATCAATGTCGAGCATAACCTTCTTCTCTCTTATCTACCGTTACATCTTGCGGGTACCCTACTAGTTTTTTATTATGTGGGCTTTGGATAAGCTCATTTTTTAAAGCTTATTTATTAGAGTGTTCAAAATAAGCGTAAATTTTCTAATTTATTTGCTTATTATAAGCGGTAAGCAATCAATTTGAAAAACAAGCCCACTCAATACACACGGGAGGTTTATACCCTAAACTATCTTTTACTACAGTACTAGCAATATTTTTACCCAATTTATTGCATATAATACGAAGTTGTAGTAATTGAATAGTGTTGGAGACTGGAGAGAGTAAGACGTCATAATTGAACTAAGGTGGTTCGGTTCTGATATGATTTTGAGAAGACAGTGACATAAACCCATGCTGCTTATGCAATCATCAAACATGGTTATTTCCGTAGGATTTTACACCGTCAGAATGGATATTGGTCTATCAACAATAACTTTTGCTTATTAATTTATAAATTAAAACATCGTCTAATTATGATAGGGAGCTGATAGCTACAACACCGAAAGTGTTTCATCCATCATACTGTACAATAATTATAGCTCATTGTACAAATACATTACGACATAATTTTGGTGTTTGATATCATGTATCGAAATATTAACTAAACGTTAAATACTATTTCCCTTCGTCTCAAATTAAGTGTACACTATATAAATGACCAACAATTTTTTTAAAAAATATAATTATTTCACGTTTTTACACTTAACTGACTTACATTTGATTTCTACTTGTAAATATTAATATTTTATTCTCCACTTAGTATTCAATACAATTCATATTAAGTAATTTTTGTAGCCATAAACATGCCAAATTGATATGGTTACATTAAGGACAAAAACTAGAATACACGGGTATTTATAAACAATTAACCCAACAATGAAGATGGTCTAACATAAACATATTTTTAACTCTAAATAAATGTGTTAGTATTGTCTTATGTTAAAAATTCCTAAATTCTGAATGAGAGTCGAGGAAGAAACAAAGTGGTTTTGGAACAAAGACTTGGATTGGAGCAAAATCTTAAATCGAGGGAATCAGATCGCCTTGAGATTGATGGGAAGTTGGATTATGTAAGTTTTGAATATGACCAACCACTTTTCAAAAGATGCTCTTCGTTTCTATCCAACACGGACGTACTCTTACTATTTTTTCTTATTTTATTTTTACTTTTATGTTTTCGTGACCAACTGTATCGTACTTATAGATCTTTACTATACATTATTTAAAAGAGGATATCGGTCAATTTATAGTTTAATTAGACTCCACTTCCGATCATTTAGAGGCGGAGCCAAATAAAAGGTAGGGTTTGTAGTTATTACGGGTCCATTAGCAATACGTAGTGTAACTTTTATATGAAAAATAACATTTTTAGTTGCATTCTTTGTTTATATTGTGGGTTCAGAAAAATTGAAATACCCATTTCTACAGGTTACCCTAAATTTTGAGTTCGCCACTTCGAGCACCATACTCAAAATGTGGGTATTCTCAATATTTTTCGATTTGTCGTTTGTGAGATATTTAAGTTAGGGGGTAAATGGGTTTTTAACATATGGGTATTCTCTTTGTACACATGACACCCTTCCACCCTTCCATTGGTACTTCCATTCTTTCCAAAAAACTTGTACTTTCCTGATCTTTTTTCATAATAATCAATAAGACTTTGAAATTCGAAAAATTAAGTGTAAAAACTTATTTTAACTAACTTTAACCGATTTGTTCACATGTGAATTGTTCAGTTGTGAACATATTGTTTTTACATGTTTTTATACGTAATTTTACCTTTATTACGACTTTTTGTTTCTCATTTGAACAAAAACATGCGTATAAAGTGAATTACACGTGAACAATTACATATTCCTTGTGGTTCTCAAAGTTCTCAACTTTATAGTGGTTCTCATTTGAACCTTTCCCTCACTTCCTATTCGGATAAGACGTTTTGCACAAATAAAGTTAGATTAAGAATGAAAAAAAGGTTGTTATTTATTCTCGTAGTATGGTTTGTGGGGATAGAAAATGATTAAAGAAAAAGGATTTGATCATGGATGAAGACTATCCGAGAGGAGATATTGGAAAAGGCAAAAAAGGATAACATATTTGAAGTGTTAATTTATGGAGTAGTGTGTTGGTCAAATATCATTACATAAAAAGAAAGGTAAACTTCCCTTTGTCCCCAAAATGAGGTTAACTATTTTTATGTGTATTTGTGAAATATATCAATGATGATGATGATTAATACATAAGCAAAGTTCCTATGTCGGTACTTCGATTGTTGTATCTTCCCTGAGGTCGTTTTAGTTTTAGGGTTATTGTAGTTTTTATGGGAGGTAGTTTTAGACTTTAGTTGGAATTAAGTTTAGGGGTTGTCTTGTTTAGAATCAAGTTTTAGAATGGTCGTTTCGGTCAGAAGGAAGCATTGTCATTTTTGTTATAATTCATAGCTGTTTTGTAAATCCATATAAAGTGTGTTTGGGTGACCAGCTTATGAGAGCTTATAGTAGCTTAAGCTTATTTTTTTTCACAAGCTTAAGCTACAAGCTTTGTTTGGAACACAAAAATGTAGGAGCTTATTGGGAGCTTATTGAAAAAATAAGTTCTAGAATGATAAGCTACTCGAAGTAGCTTATTGAAAATTCTAGAGCTTATGAGTATTGAATTTACCTAAATACCCTTTATTTAAATGTTGCATTTATCTTTTTGTGTCTTTTAATGTCATTTTACATCTATAAGCTCCAGCTCCAGCTACTTCACCAAACACTTACAAAAATAATTATAAGCTCTAGCTTCCGACTCTTTATATAAGCTCCAGCTACAAGCTTCCAGCTCTAGCTAACAGCTACTTTACCAAATACACCCATAATTACTTTCTAAGAAAAAGAAAAAAAAAACAAAGTTATAAACAAAAATAGAAAATTTAAGCTAAGCAAGTATCTGCCACTGACCAAGGCCCAAGTAGTTAAAGTTTGGAGCCCAACACTGTAGGGTAGAAATTTCTATTAGAAGATGGTATCCACTATCCAGAGCAGAGCTCCGATATGATTAGTACATGTGTATGACTGTATCCGATCTCACACATTTTGTCTTTCCCTTCTTGTTCCTTTTAATGATTTTTTCCTTTAATGGCTTGATTTATCTAGTTATATATACTTGAAAATAAGTGAGAATCAAATTAATTACATAAAAATGGGGAGAGGTTAACGTACTCAAGTTGGTTATCGTAGTAATGGAAGGACAACATCCTGGCCATTGGATCAATTAAAAACTACGGTGGCACGATGGTAATTAGGAGTAACTTGAGTGGCAAATACATAAAAGTGAAAAAAAAAAGACAAACGGCATTACATTCCGTTATATCAAAAAACCCTCATTAACACACCAATTTTGTTGATTCAAAATCATTTAATTTCTTCAAAATACACAATGATTTCATCGTTTCTGCTCCTAATTGATTGAGTTTATCATTTACTGATCATATACACAGTAATTACATTTCATCGTCACTCGTTTATACACCGTATTTTTTTTGTTATCGCCGGCGCCTTGTTGAAACAGTGTCAAACCTTGCTTCATTCAGGTATTCATGTTTTATTCAATTGTTAGTTACTGAAATTCTGCTTATATTGAATCTAAAATCGTTAAATCATATGCATTAATGCATAAATTGTTGCTGAGATGATGTGAAATGTTGTTTTATTTAGGTATTGATTGCGATCTTATTGTTGCATCTGATTCATTACGTAAAGCATCTGTAACACCCTCAAATTTACCGAGTTGCGGAAGCATACATTGGGTGTTACTAATCAATATACAAAGCGCAAGATTAATAGTAAACGACCTCTAAATGAGACGTTTCGAAAAGGTTTCATAAATAATAATCGTTTGAAAACCGTAGGTTTTCGTATACAAAATGTAATTCCCTAGAGCCCATGCGTATAGCGGGAGATTCTATTACATAACCATAGTTACAAAAGATAATGCCAAAGAATCTCCGTTAAATGCAGTTTGTAAATCATGCGACTCTAGCTAGTAATCCTGGAGTGATCCTACTCCGTAAGTGTACCTGAGATACAAAGCTAAAAAGTGTCAACCAAAAAGGTTGGTGAATCTCACAGGTTTAGTAATAAGTAGGTGTTATGAACCACAAGTATGTACCCGTATTGCTATCAAGCAAAGTAAGTAAATCAGTAAATCAGTACAGTGCCATGAGCTCATAAGTTGAAGCTTAACCGTGTAGTGTGAATATATCACGTACCCCCGTGAGTGCTATCCGCACACTCATATGTAACAAATACTAATATGTCTGTTTCTACGTGTAAATCAGTACGTGGTGGCGCTACCACCCCAGACAGGGATTGTCAGTCCCAAATGGATCCATCTATTAGTAATCGCGCTTAAGTCCATAACTAACAACTTACGATTAGGAGGCTTTCAGTGGATAAAAGTAACTCATGCGTTTGTTTGTAATCAGTAATGTTTTCAGTTCAGTACATTGTGTTCATACGTAAAACAGTTGCTAAGTATCTCACCACAAAGTATAAAACTGTAAAAGTGGGGCTGTAAGACTCACCTGAGTCTGATAATAAGCCGTAGCAAATAGCAAGTAGTAAATATAGCAAGTAGGTTCTCCGAACCCGTACCCTTCAAATGCCTATTCATATGAAGTTATGTAAGTATGCGTCTCACGAGACGTTTCGTTTAGTTGTACACAACTAGTATAGCCAATGTTTGTCCGTATGTTTGTAATTGTTCGTTTGTTGGAAAATATGTTTGGGCCCGTTGGTGACTTAGTTGAAATGTTAATCTCGACATTTATGTATTTGTTTGGAGTGTTATGCTTGAAAATATGTTTCAATGTCCCTTAGATATCATATCGTATAGTCGTTTGAAGTCCAAAATGTATAACACTTAACTTGGAATTAAATTTGTAAATCTGCTGTGTTTTGCGACACAAAATGCGACACTAAAGTTTGTTATGCGACACAAGGGTTGTGTCGCATGAAGGATGCGACACAAGAGCCCTGCGACACAGTGGTTGTGTCGCAAAAAGCTTGCGATGCTAATTCAATAGCGACATAAGGGTTGTGTCGTATAAAATACGACATAGTATGCGACATAGAGTGCGACACAATATTGTGTCGCAAAGGTTACGACACAAACGGATTTGTACGACACAAGGTGCGACACAAATGGGTTTGTGCGACACAGCATGCGACACAAGGCTTGTGTCGCATGTATGAACACCAGCCCAGAAACTTTCGGGTTTCAAGAATTTTCGACCAAAAACGCAAATCTAACCCATTTTTGAGCTATAAAATCGTGTATTCTTCATGTATTAGGTTATATCTAAGTTGTGTACACATCAAAGCATCAAAACATTACACCAAATTGAATAGATCTAAGATTTTAGAATTTTCTTACTTTTGCAAATCGAGCTAAATGGAGGATGAGATGATGAAAACGGTCTTGATATTCTTGCTCCACTCGTGATGGTGATTCCGAATATGTAAATTTCGTGTGTCGGTTTGTATTCCGAAAATTTAGTGTAGATTGGAGTTGAGAGAGTTTTTGAGGTGTGTGTGTTTTTAGTGATAATGAAAATGAAAAAGAGAAGTGGGTGGGGGTTGGAGTTGGCTAATCCAAAGGAGGAAGGAGGGGAAAACGCTCCCTAAAACTCAGTGTTTACTCCGTGTCCTAAGCGTTTAATCCTTTGTTTTTAGTATTTTAACCAAACCGTTATATTTAAAAATGTAACTGGAATATTTAAATAAAAACACTTTGAAATTTATAATAAAAACATTTGTCGCAGTATTTAAATTATTAATTCGCGTTTATTACGTTTTATTGCATTATTTAAAATGTCGTCGCGATAATATATAAATAGTGTTCGTTCGGTTGCGTATTTTATATAACAAAATACGTTCTCATTATTTAAGTAAATTTCTGTCATCAACGTCCAAGTAAACTGTGTCGGACTCCGTCCGGTTAATTCGCACGATTTATCCAAATCGCGTAGTACACACACATATATATAAATCACCTTATATATATATACAAATAGAGCCTGCAATTAGTCCTATTACATACTAATTACATCTAGTTACAATTAATTAGGCATAATTAATTATCCTAATTTAGCAGGTGTTACAGCATCTGTTTTTCTGAAAAATGAAGCCGGAATCAAAGAATCTAAGAAGCAAGCAAGGTACGAACAACACAAACAATTGTTAGTTTATGATTAGTAACAATTAATTTCAGTGTATAAATGCTAATATATACTCATGTAATTATTTAGGTTCCAGGAACAGAAGTCTAGTTGTGAAATCAAAAGTGGGCACAAATTACCACCGATAACTATAAATGTGGATGACGAAAGCTCACAAACAATCTCCGACAATGAATTTCGTGTATACAGAAGGCACAACACTAAAGGTATTTGAAACCCTGATTTTATGAGCAAAAATTAAAAATAGAATATGTATGTATCTCTTTTGTTTACAATATAAAGTAACATGTGTATCTCTTCGATATATATATAGTGTTATTAAAATTAATGCATCAAAACAAATATCAAAAGAAAAATTTGTGTGTCTCTTTGATAATTCAAAAATATACATGTGTATCGCCTATCTAGTGTTAAGTAGCATATACACTTGTTCAAAAAAAAAAAAAAATTCATACTAATATCATTAGAATACTGATAGTCTAATTGGGTTGGTTGAACATCTCGAATCAGATGGAAAACGTGTATGACATGTCACTTTTGGAAAAGAAATTGGGTACACAAAGAGTTTAAAAGAAATTGTTGCAGAAGAGTTTAAACATGTGTACACAACATTTTAAAACTTTTCGAGGAACAGGTGGATACGTTGGTTGATTTCATCAGGTTTAATTTTTTCACGTATAAAATGGCTAACACCTTGAAGTATGATTGCATCTTCTAAAAGAGGCACGTCTTTCTTGAATCCACCTTTTGCAATGTAGTCTTTATATATTACCCATCGTATTGTATGTCAGATCAATACGATGAACTTAACCGGTACTATACTTTCACTTGTGCTCCGGTCCATGCTACAATTGATTCACAGTTTCTGTATATAAGTAAAAAATATCATCCATTTTATTATACCACATTAACTTATAAGGTTACGTTAGATATATAGTTTAAAACTTTGATTCTGATAACTAACGTGTTCAAGGCTCGATAGTAGTTTAGACCTCCTCTAAAGCCCATTCGCTTTAAACTCTTTGTGTACCCAATACCTCAAATTCTTGTTTATGATAATTGGTAGAAGTTGATAATGGAAGTATGGAACCTTCTGTTTATCTTTGAATTCATCACAAATGTATCAGAATAAGCAGGTTGGGTAATTGGTTCTGGCGTAACTTAGTTAGGGAGTCGTCATGATATTCTTACAATCGGTAACAAAAATTTTCATTGTTTCGTTTTTGTATATTTTTCATTTTTAACCCTGAAACAAAGGTATGGGTCATAATCAAAATTGAGAAAACAAGTCAGATTTAATTTAATAAATATATATAGATGTATGAGATGTTTTGTGTTGTTAATGAACATATTATTGTTAGTTTTCTGAAGAAAAGTTAGTTTCGATTTAGTAAGAAACTATATTTATAAACTGAATTTTACAGGCAAGGGGCTTCTTACAGAACTAGAAGATGAGGAAAAAAGAATTGATGAAACAGAAGATGATGAAACAGAAAACGAAGAATATGAAGAAGAAAGTGATGAAATGTCACGTGATGTTGAAGAAGCTAAACACACAGACGTTAAAAATAAAACAAAACAGTTTAAGCAACAAAGGAAGAAGCTGATCACAAGAAGGGTGATACCTGAAAAGAAGAAAGCAGGAGAGCAGAATGTACCCAAAGAAGGTAAGTTAAAAGCAAATTCAAAGAAAAAAACTCTACCACTTTCTGCTACAAAAAAGAAGGTAAGGAAACCAAGCAAGAGAAAAGCTAGACCACAAAGAATATCAATAAGATCACCACCTTTGAATTTCTTTGAGCTTATGAGTAATCTATCTGGTGATAAAAAAATTGTGCTAACAGATATAGGATTTGATTCAATGATAGACTTCCCTATTAGAAATGTCCCAACACAACAAGGCTACCTAGTTGTTAATAGTTTTGATCCAGAAACATGCTCATTGAAGGTTAGGGCGGAAAATGTGCAAATTACTAGACAAACGGTGAATGATATTCTTGGGATACCACTTGGAAATATTGCTATCAAAGCTCTGGATGCAAGCACAACAGATGATGAGTTAACTAGGATTTGGAGAAACCAGTTTGAGGATCCTGATAAACAAAGGATTTATCTGAGTGAGCTGTTTGGAGTTATTAAAAAGCAAACGGAATTGGGACTTCTTTACAAGTTAAACTTTCTAGTGATATTTGTGACAATTATGATGGATGGGATAAAGTGCAACACTGCAAACCATAAATTCCTACCATGTATCAAAAAGGAGGAAGATATCAAACAAATGGATTGGTGTGGATATTTGCTGGATTGTATAAAGAAAACAACAATCGAATGGAACAGGAACAGCCATTACAATGGTCCTATAGTATTTTTGGTGGTAAGTTATTAAACTTATAATTATTCACTATTTGATAACATATGTTAGAAATATTATTAAATGTTAACGTAATATTTGTAACAGATCCTTTACGCCCATTCAATCAAATCAAAAACAACAGGCTTTTGTAATTCATTCCCCGTAATGAAGCAATGGAATTCACAACTTTTGCTTGACGTGGAAACTGAAGAAGTGAGAGCTGGAATAATAATTCCGACGGAAAATGTGGAAACAAAGGAAAAGTTCCTAAAGAAGAAGAAAAATAGGAATCAAAGAGGTACATTATATATATATATATATATATATATATATATATATATATATATATATATATATATATATATATATATATATATATATATATATATATATATATATATATATCTGTGTGTGTATGTGTGCGCATAAAAAATCAACCAAAAAATACATTTAAAAATATCCATATATATATAGACTTGTTGTTACATCAAAACTTAAACTAATTCCGATTAAATGTACATAATAAGACAGTGATGAGCATGTTGCTAAAAGGACGAGAAAGGTGAAATCAAATATACACAACATGTCAGTTGATGTCGCACCCCCAAATTTGATGTTTATCGGAAGCAAGTATCGGGCGCGACTAATCAAGTAATCAAGCACATAAGGATACAGTGAACGACTCTATATGAGACGTTCGAAAAGTAATACATTACATTAGTATTCAAAAGTATACATAGGTGTAGAGTTCGCTAGAAAATCCTAGAGATTTTAGTACATAACATCTATTACAAAAGTAATACAGAAAAATCTCCAAATCAGTATATGCATGCGACTCGAGCTAGTAAGCAATCCAGCTGGGCAACCCTACTGTTGCTGTGTACCTGAGAATGCATCACTAAAAGCGTCAACCAAAAGGTTGGTGAATCTCACAGGTTTGTAGTAAATAATCTGTTGAACACATCATGTAGTAAAAGAGATTCCACAATTGCAATAATGTAGTAAATAATGATTGCACGAATGCAATAGTGTTGATATACATTGCCATGAGCATCATAGCCGAAGCTTAACAAGTCTGTAAGGTACAACCAAGTACCAGGTAATGTGCCCCCGTGAGTGCTAATCCAAAAACACTCATGTGTAACGAGTAAGAAACGCCCGTTTATACGAGTACGGTTCGTGGTAGTGCGTGCTACCCCGGGCGGGGATTGTCAGTCCTAAATGGACCCATTTACTAAAACTAGCGCTTATCCTATAATTAACAACTATGATTCAGAGGACTTCATTGGATTAAAATGTAACCCATGCAATCAGTATAGCAGTAAGTCTGTAAGTCGGTAAAACAGTACATGTGTTCAAGTAAAAACAAGTAATGCATCTCACCCCTGAGTAAAAACAGTAAAAATAGGGGCTGTGAGACTCACCTGAGTCTAGCAGTGTAATAGCAGTAATCCAACAATGTGGTTATATGAACCAGTGACCTCTAGCGTCCTAAACGCATAAGGTTAAGTAAGTAATTGGATATCTTAAAGAATATCCATGCTAGTTGTCCACTCAACTAGTTAATGTCCATTAGTCTGTTTATGTGTTTGTAGTTATTTATGTCTGTAGTCTGTAATTGTGTACGGACCGTTAGTGACGGTGTGTAATAATAATTCAATTATTATTATTAAGTATTTCGTTGTGTCGTATACTTGTAAAGTATATTTGTAAGTCTGTTATTTGTATCACGACGTGAAAGTGTTATTCGAGTGTGAGCTCGTAGTAATTCGAGTGTAAGCTTGTATAAGTGTGAGTGTAATCTCATAAGTCTGTAGTGAGTGTAATCTCATAAGTCTGTAGTGAGTGTAATCTCATATTAGCATGCGTATCAAATCATTCGTATTCAAATAGTAGGGTATACTTATAAAGTATATGTGTTCGTACGTTCTAGTATTATTGTATAAAGTTTGGTTGATGTAAGTATTCGATACTTAGTTTTAGAAGTATTTTTAAACTTCTCGTGATTGTATTTGAATGTTCGTATATTTATTTATATTTGAAAGTAGTATATATATATATAGGTCCGATAGTTAGTGAGTCCGAAAGTGTGGTATCCGAAGTTTAGTTAGTCCGAAATTGGAGTCCGAAAGTGTAAATATTCAAAGTTTTGGGCCAAAGCACTGTTCATCAGAAAGTCAACTTCGAAAGTTGACTTTCGGAGTTAAAAATCCAAATTTGGCAAGAAAATCCGAATTTGGCTTGGAAATCCGAAAGTCAACGAAAGTCAAAGTTCAGAGTAAAATCAGTCCGAATTTGTGAATTTTATTTGACTAAGCAAACATTATCGAAACGTTCCTAAATTTTTACACAATGTACCTACATATCTTAGGTACTTCCTGTATTTTTTTCATGACTTTTAGAGGTCATTTGATATTTTTTAAAAATTCACAAACATCACAGTTTAGTTTGGTCCTAATTTTAAACCTTTGCTCACAAATCTAATTTTCTGAAAAAATTGGTGTATTTTTAGAACAAGCCAAAGAAGAACTTTTTGTAGATAACATCCATACGAAGATTTTGGTATAAATTTAATGCTTTTATTTGGTCTAGAACTCAAGTTATGGCTCCGAGAAGGAGCTGCAACTTGCTGTTCTGTATAGGACAGAAAGTATATGTTTTAATTATTCTCGGGTAATAAACGGAGTCGAAATACTACGAAACAATTTTTTTTAGAAATCTTACTTATTGTACTATATTTTAGGCTCAATAAACGCATCATTTCATGGAGAAATGATTTTTAAATAATTCGTTAAAATGGAGCATTTTTCTGGACAGTAAACATAGTTACATGTTTTAGTGTTTTAATCGCGTTTCGGTTTATTATTTGGACATATAATGGTTGAGTGGCTACTAAAACATGATTATAAACTTAAAAAAAGTATTTTAGAAGAGTGGTGAGTTTCTTACAAGTCGTATCAAGAAACGGAGATGGCAAAGTTGATGTACTCGTTGTTGTGATCGTTTTGGTACTTCTATCTTCGATTTTCCTTCAAGAATAGGGTGGTGGTGCTTGGTGGATCATGGTGGCTGCTGATTTTCATTTTTAAGAGAGAGAGTGAGTATAGAGAGATGTTGGAGAGAGTTGTTGGAGAAAAGGGAACGGGATTGTAAGGGTATGGGTATATGGAGTGGCTTACAAAGCAAGAAAAGAGGAGCATGGGGGTGTGGGACCAGCCAATTCTGCTGATTTTCGTGGGTCCCACCCCCATGTGGGTGTTTAAATTGTTTCCCAAAGCTATGTTAAACGTGGTGCTCGTTTATCCGTTCGTTTCGTCGTTCGTTTATACGTTATATGTTATATATGATACGTTTTGTTAACTTTTTAAAACACGATATTTCAAATAAAAGTTGTACCCAAAATGATACATTTTAAGTTGTGAAAATATTGGTCGGGTTTTTGTTTGGTCGTCGGTTGCGAATTATTCGTTTATTTGATCGCGTAACGTTTTTAAACGTCAGAAGTGTACAAGTGTGACCGCGATACTTTTACTTGAAGTATTTTATTAAAATACTTAGTTTTGAGTTATAAATATATAACTTTGTTTTATTTCGTCTGTCGGGCACGTTTCACGCGTTTTCGTCACGTTCGGTCACGTTTTAAGCAAAACGTACGTGTCTGTTATATTATAAACATAATATAAAGTAATTATCAATGTTATTAAATAATTTCATATTATTTAATAAGTGTTTCACCAATGTTCGTATTGTGTGTTGTCAGATATTTATCTGACACAAAATTCTACGATTTGGATGAATCGTATACGTGTATATATATAATCATTATATATATATAAGTAGTTACTGTACTTAGTCCTATTTCGTACTAAATACACGTAATAATCACACAATTAGGCACAGTAATGACGTCCTAATTTAGCGGGTGTCACATTCTCCCCTTGTTAGAAGAATTTCATCCCGAAATTTTTTCTAAGTAGTAGTCTGTGTATCCAGGTATTAGTCTGTGTATCATTTAAGAAAGTCTGTGAGATTGAGTCGAGTGATACAACGTCTGTCTAGTGCTGCCTTCCTCCCCTTGTTAGACTAGTGCCCTACTGGTAACTAAATGAAGGGAGAAGGAGAGTCTCAATCTGTGTTGACCATTATGTCCAAGGAACGAGGTCAGCCAGTCGGTCAGTCTTCGGAGTGTAGCTACAATTTGTACTAGTAGCCTAGAGTGATGTTGTAAATTCTACTGTGTTCATAAAGTCTGTAATAGTCGGTAGTGTTGTAAAGTAAACTAACTCTATCGATGTCGTATTAAGATGTCGTGTAGAGATGTACCCGCATGATTGTTTGGGTCAAGCTTGGTCTCATTAACGTTGTTTGTATGATTTTCAGTTCAAGTGTTTTTCTTTTGTTGTTATTATCCTTGATAGTCAGTAGCGGGCAGTTAATCTTTATGTGCCCAATGTTTTCACACTTGAAGCAAACCTTCAAGGCTTTAGAGTTAGTGCACGTAGGAGGGAATTTGCAGTCCTGAACTTGGTGTCCATAGATTTTTCATCGTTTGCAGGGTATGATGCTTGGTCCATCGTGATGTCAGTTACACAGAGAACAAAAAGGTTTGAGTCCTTTGTAAGTCCTTTGTTCAAATTTAGTAGTGTTGTTTTGAACAGTTTCGCCCTTTTGGCTTCGGGCTGAGTAAAGTCAGTGTTGGGATTTTCTCCCGGATTCCTCTTAGGGTTTGTCGCTTGAATCTCAGTACCCTTTTCAGTAGGGGTACCAGATTGAGTCGTCTGTGGTGTTGGTTTGTCAACCGAGGAATTTGTATTGCAAACGATTGGTTGAAGTAGTAGTTGCCTCTCCATTTTTATCATGCGTAGGCCATGACTAAGGAGGTGTTCTTAGTTTCATCCAATGCGCTCATGGAGGTCAGCGATATCCTTCTGCGCATCAGCTAGTTGTTTGCGTAGTGTGTTGAGGATCACATCAGTATGTTGAGTGCTTTCAGCATGTGCTATCATTGACTCCAGTGGTTCGTCTCTCAAAAGTTCAGTATCGTCATCCAATGTGAGAAGGTAAGGAAACATCAATTGTTTCTTACTGAGTAGTTTGTCATCACACGTGTGATTGTTGATGAGATGGCCCGTCATCTCCTACGAGATAAACGTTCCATTTAAGAAGTGTTTTCATAACGAATGTAGTTATTTTCAAATGGCGTATACATAAGATTCTAGTATATAATCAAGATATAACTTTTACGAGTGTTAACGCAGGTCAGTCATTACTATTATTCGTATGTTTAAAGTTGGTAGAAAAGTATATGGTTCTTCAGAATGGATGATATCGGTATGGTGTTTGAATAGTCGAATCATGATCCAATAAGGCGCATGAGTAATTGATGATATCATAAGTCAAAAGGCGATCCAATTACGATTGGATAATGTGTTCTGGGTTATGAGTGAATCGTTTGTTGGATGTGTCCAGATAGTGATCAAACGTGATCAGGTAACAAGTTTCGTATGAGTATGGCGGATAACCCAACCATGAGTTGTGAGAACATGAGAAAATCGTTGGATTACATCCAATATAAACCGTTGGAACGTATCTTCGGTATGTAGATCGTTAGAAGACTCGTAGGTGTTCCAATGTATGAATTGTTATCGTTTTCCAAGGTAAATAGGCAGGGAAGTGTCTTTTGTCCCTCGTAGAATAGGTTGTCATTTGACACGTATAGTGGTACAAAAGGTCGGATCATCAAGTGAAAATCAAGTGTTGGTTCGTACATATGGTTTCCATTTGGCTAAAGAAAGTATGTCAATCGGAATTTTTGTAACCTTGTTAATAACTCATGGATTTTGAAGGTTTAATAAAGCACTTTGTGAGGAAATATTTGTTTACAAGTCCTTGCTGATGTAAATCTTTTTGAAAACTTGAGATGATAAATTCATTGAAAACTGTGGGTTAATCAAATATGTTAAAAATTCTTGTCATAGACCACACGTTGGCAATTCTGTTTACAAAAATTCGTCGAAAGTTAGTAGTGATGGGAAATTTGCAGTAGATGTCTAGTGAGAAGCTTGTTGAAAATTTTTATGTTTGCGAAAGGTCCGCGGAGGATATCTAATGAAAACTGTAGAGAAATGTTTTTCCCACCTACTACGCATGCTTTGAGAATTTTTTACCAGTTTCGAGTGAGTTATATCCTGCGCGCTAGCTTTAGTCGTAAGGCGACGACTTCGTTGCTGGTCTCCATCATCTGGTGATAGGTGATTTTTCGTGTTTCATCAATATCTTAAAGACTTTTCATGGAGTTGTGCAACCCGTCCCTATGCCAGGTGCATTTTGTCTGAACGTGTTTCGTGACATTCTAATTTATGGTAATTGGTCTATTCTCATAGTGGTTGATGTGACCCAAAAAGTCATGTTTTTAAGTACTTATATCCGCACTTTTTGGACTATTCTTTGATGAAAACATTTCAAAACAATCATTTATCATCATAAATCATCAAGGTAGTCTAAATACGGGCGTTGCTACAAAAATCAATAAAAACATCCATTTTGCACGCAAACCGAGGCGAAAACTATCACCTTAAAATTCCATTCTTGATTATCCTATCAAAGTAGATCTTAATGCATATTTTATGATTCAATAGGAAAATTCAAGATCGGTGGTGAAAGAATCAAGAGAAACGGGTGAAGAACGAAGAAGATATGCAGTCTAGAAGCCCGCCGATTGTCATCCGGAACACGCAAAAGTCAAACACTTCCAAATTTGGCAAACTCAGTGTCATTAGAAGCGTAACGGAAAAACGAAGCCAACGGCGCAAGAATCAAGCAAATCGGAGCCCAAACGAAGAAGATACGGACGAACCAAGCAACCGAGAAACAAGCGGAGGCCAAACTAAGCACCAACCCCCCCTGGGCACCTAGGTACCGTATACGGTACCCTAGGTGCCGTATACGGCCCTATGGGTGCCGTATACGGGGGTATTTGCTTTGTGAGGTGCCGTTTGACCCCCCATTGGTCCAGTACCCCCCGTATGCACTTTGATGCTTGTTCTTTATGCTTTAAGACTTGTACCAAGTTTCAACCTCCTCATCTATAAATAGAGGGCTCCTCTCATTCATTCCACACACCTTACACATTTCATTTCACATACTTCTCTTTCTCTCTCTAGAATTCTCTCTCTAGCACTACTCTTAGGAGTTAGAGGAGAATTGTTCTTGTAGTTAGTTCTCTCTCTAGTTTCTCTCTCTAGCACTACTCTTAGGAGTTAGAGGAGAACTAGAGAGATATAAGTTAGCGGTTAGAGCTAGAGGAAAGTTGTAATTGGGTAATCAAGCTGTAGCAAGGTTATTCAAGTCAGACTGTTATAAGTCTCAGTATTACTCTTCTAATCCGGTGATATTATCTTACTTTCTTACTGTTATAATGTTTACTTTGCATATTATTTCAGTACGATTTATGATTGTTGCCATGCTGATTAGCTAGATTAATATGTGATTGTTGGAATGTAGATGTTAGGATTAGGGATGATGTTTAATTAATATATCTTATATATGATTGGTAGTTGTTATGCTGCATACATGTTTAGACTTATCCTGGATGTAGATTTAATTAATCACCCTTTCTGGTCTCTCACGTGACTGTTGCCTTAGGATAGGATCTGATCAACCCTAACTACGAATACACATTTATCTCCTGTTTGTATGAAACTGTGAGATCGCCATAACACGTCAGAATACTTGGTATAGCGTTGGAAATACCACTGGTAGAGTACAAATACGTGGAAGCCAAGGAAATGCCGGTGGCCTATCTCACCGTGGATTACCTGGAAGCAACACTTCCAGACACGGGTCTAGGTCTTGTTAAGCCGTGAAAATGCTATAGTACACCGTTAAACTACCTCTGGTTGTAAAGCTGTGTAAAGATATAATAGGTCTTTAAATAACCGTAGATATACCTAGGGTTAGAGTACTGTGGAAAATAAGGACACTATACACTGTACGCATACCTAGGGATGAACGACCGATGGCAAAGGAGGGTCTAATTCATGATGGAAGTATTAAGAATTTAAATAGATAAAACATGAGTTAGGAAATGAAAGCAAGGATGCCGGCTGTGTTCCCAGATGCTTAAAACCCGTAAACTCTACTTAACCGATAGTTTAACTTATTCAGCATACAACGAGTATTACTCTGTTAAAATTGGATAGACATAGGTGTTAAGAAAGGTCAGTGTTGTGGACTGTCGCCTTATTCCTTAACCCCATTCAGAGGGTCGCTTGGTCTCCGAAAGAGACGGTGAGGTGGGTCTGAAGACAGTCCCATCTGATCAGAATCAGGATAACCTAGGATTCAGTGACATATGCTTTAGGGTTACACCTAGACATAGGGTCCTAGTGTTTATATCGACTGTTTAGAAGATTCTTAACCAGAGTAATCACCTATCATCTATATAATATCATCCCGAAACCCTAATCGTCGAAGTTTCAGCAATCACTCTCTACCTGCTGCTTATATTCTCGTTTACTTTTCTGCATTTTAATTTCTGTCTTTAGATTAGATTAAATAAAACCAATACCCATACCTACCTTGTTTTAAACCCATCCTATTGTCAAGTTATCTTTGGTAGGTTCCAATTCAATTCAATTCGTTCCGATTTTGGACGACACTCGAGTTATACTTGCCGCTTTACCCACAAGGTAGGTAGCTTGCATAGTTTGAGCCCAGCAAATATAAAATTTTAAAACTTCTCTGTTCGCGCGTCTCGGTTGCCGTCGGTGCAACGACTCGGGTTCTAAAACCCGACCGACCGCTGGGATCGCGACAAGTTTTTGGCACCGCTGCCGGGGATCGGTTTCGTCAAGAATTGAATTCTGCCTTAGATAATTAACTTTAGGAGATCCTTCCCTAAGATTATCATTACTTAGGAAGTTAATTGCTTTATTAGTTAGATAACTTAGTTCTTAAACCCTAGAAAATACATAAAAATTAGAAAATGAAAAACCCTAATTCTCCTTCAAACCTCATCTCTCCTCTCAATCAAATGATGACGGATGAGATGACGGTTTTGGAAGATGCGGAATTCTTTGACTGTCCAGAGTATGAGTCAAACTCCTCTGACGTTAGAGAGATCTGTGTTAACCATGAAGTTGAGAACCCAAAAATATCGAGCTTAGACTTAGGTTTTGATAAATCTCAGCAGAAGATTCCAGCTTCTGTTACTATTGCTTTAAGTGGTCAACCCACACTTGACCCTGAGATTCTGTCAATCTTGTCTAGGTATCCACAATATATTAGACCTGCCACTTTACCTGATAATGAACCATTTGGAATCGAAGTGTTCTTCTATCCACCCATGCCTTGGATGGATTTGAATGAACGTCTTCATTGTTTAGATGAATACTTTGAGTACGATCTCCCAGATATTTTGCGAGCCCACCCCACTACACTTTATTCAAGTGTTGTTGAGGAAGAGTGTCTCCAGTATCAGGTTGAGAATGAACTTAGGATAGAAACACCAACCCGATTAAACACTGAATCTAGGAATCATCTACCCGAATCAGAAACAGACCATCACTTAGGAAATTCTCAAAAGCCCAATAGGAGGATAGATATCCATGCCAACTTTCTGAAATATCTTAAAATATCTGATTTTCCGTTTACATTTGAGCAGAGAAAGACCTTTGTTGAGATTGATAGGATTATTAGACTTCTTCGTGCTAAACACAGTAGAAAAGACGAGCTATCGTTAAAATCAAAATTAGATCTTTTAATGGATTTACTTTCCAGCACCGATTATCCCTCTGATTCACAACCTAGGATTAATCGTTACGTTGCATTCCTGATTGACGAGCTTGAATTTTGGATAGAAAGAAGCCCTATCAATTCTAACATGATTCTTGCAGATATTCCATTCTTTGTTGATCATGCTACTTATTTAATTAATGAGCTTAGAGCTATTTTTCCCGAATCAACTGAGGAAGCTATGGACGTTGCTTTCTTTGCAAAAAGAAAACAGATCCATATCCAGTTAATCCAGTTATTCCAAAAAACCAATTTCCCGTTTACTAACCAACAGAAGATTTATATCGAAGAACTTTCGCAAGCAGTTCACACTACTTACGGAAATCCCGATTCTTCTGAGGAAACGGAATTTGTGGATTTACTTTCAAAACTGCTCTATGATCTGTCTTATTTAGATACAGGATTTAGGGATGGCATTTCAAACCAGAAAAAGGTGAAACGGGAATTTAATCGTTTTGTCGATGCATTGTTACAACTCAGTCAGGAAGAACGAGAATTCTTAACAGAATTTGAACGGTATTTCATAAATCCTGCTGATTTAGTTTACTATGTCATCCGAGCTCTCCGAGGTACGTTTATTTCCCGCTATACCTTGTCTCTATCCAAAGCATCAATTGTATCCAACAGTGTCATCTCGGACACTATCCGGTAAAGCAGTAAGTCTGATATGGACGAGCTTTCGTCTTTAACAAAGCGCTCTTGGGAGGCACCCCAAGCTTATCTAGGTTAATTAATATTTGTTAGTATTAATTTTAGTTTAAATTAATTTTTCATTTTAAAGCTTTCGTTTAAAAATCAAGAAAACGTCCTTTAAACTTTAAACTCGCGCAATTTGCGTAAGTTCGAACTTTTCAGAAAAATTTAACAAAGTTTTAATCTTAAAATTTTGGTAAAATAATTATGATTTGTTTTAAAGTTTAAAGTACACAAAAATATTGTTTCGTTTTTAAATAAACTCGTTTCAGTTTAAACGCAAAGAACTTTTCGCGCGCAATTTAAAACACAATTTTAATTCGCGAAAACTTTTTATAAAGATTCGTATTTACTTTTGGTTACTTTATTAAAAATCTTAAAACCTTTCGAAAACCAATCGTACGTATCGCATCTTTCGCGTTTTAAATCGAAACGTATTTAAACCAAGAGGAAGGGACTCACTACCAAACAAAAGGTCAAAAAGTCAAAATTTCTTCTCCTTCCTCCTCCTCAAAACCTACGGCCTCCATCACCTCCCATCACCATTTCTAAAACCTCCATTTCTCCACCATTTTTGATGATTTAAAGCTTCAAGTTCTTCATTTTATCATCTCTCTTGCATACATAACATCATTTCATCACTTGCAAGGTAATTCCTAACTCAAATCTTTAAATTTCATTAACTTTTTAAAAGTTAGGGTTTCAACTTTTGATCTATGAAATCCATGGTGAAAACTTGTGTTTTATGGTTCAAAAGTGTTCTTGCATAATTGCTTGACATGATTACATGCTTGATTGAGTAGATTACTTAATAATTTGTTACTTTGATCTTCAAGTGTTGACTTTAAGTTGTCAAAGTTGCTAGAATTGTTGACTTTTGGTAACTAGTAGATTGTTTTGACTTGTTTTGATTAATTCATGCTTAGTATGATTTAATAAACATGTTTACATGATTGCTAGTTTATTTTGAATGATCTCTAGGATTATTGAAAGTTAAAGAAAGCACGTTGTGATTAAAAATTAACTAAGTATCATACTTTATTTTAAATATTCAATTTTTACATGGTACTTGTGTTAATTAAATCATGGCAAGTTTCTTAGATTTTCAATAATTCATTAGTTAGCTTTTGGTCATTGAATATTTTAATTATTCACCACCTTAATTAATAAAGTGTTGAATAATTTTAATGTAACCATCACACGTAAGCTACCGTCATTTATTTATCAAAAAATCTTTAAATCTTGCAAAGTTATTAACCGAATAAGTTGACACGTGTCTTTAACCATATGGTATTTGCATGAATAAATTAGTTTATGCTCTTTTTGGTTCACTTGATGTATTTGAGGTAATTACATGGTTAAAGCTCACTTATATTAAGTTGCCATGAATGAAAGTAAAAATATAAGCTAGTTGTTTGAAATGACGAGTTTGCTTGGATTAAACGCTAGTATTATTGTTGCTTTAATACCCTTGGAATAGGTTAGACACTTATGGTTGCGAAAAATTGCGGATTGAGGATTGGTTAAGCCTAGGTTTAGTTTAAAATAAATTGCGGATTTATTCATATTTTAAAGCCTACATTTCCAATTTTTGTTTAAAATTTGGAAATGTATTTAGCAATTTGTTATTACTTATGCATCTCATTTTCTTGTCACAGATGGATCTATCAAACCCTTCATTGAGGAAGCTTGCTTCATCCCCCGAGAATATGGACGATATCACGAAATGGATGGGACGATACCTAGGGTCAAACAGAGTCATCATATGGCAAGATATGAGACGCATGGGTATTAGGGATGAGTTGGAAGAATTGATTAAGTATGATAAAGATGGCGAGGAACATGCTGCGTTTTTCCATCTTTTCTCCATTGATGAGGCTATATACCGAGAGGTCGTCACTGAGTTTATGATGACTTACGAGTTCCGAGAGAGATTGGAGATCACTGATAAGAAGAAGATCACTTTTCGGTATCGTGGGAAGAAATATCATATGACAGTTGGAGATTTCGGGGTATACCTTGGCCTTTACACACAGTCTCAGGCCAGTTCTGATTGGTTCACCAGCAGTTTTCAGTCTATCTCCAGTTTACCATCACGGGATCACAAGGAGATATGGAGGGGATTGACGGGGACAACCTTCAGGAGTGGAGTGAAAGCTTCACTCATGACCCGACCAGTTCATCACATTCTTCACAAGCTCCTGTGTTGTACTATCTTTGGAAAGAGAGATGCTGGACCTGCTACATCAGAGGAGCTTAAGTTCATGGATGCGATCATAAGGAAGCAGAACCTGAATGTCGCATACATCATAGCAGATAGATTGTGGAAAGAGAAGAGGGAGGATAGACGCCATGTATTCATGGGAGCCATTATCACGAGATTGTTAGTCGGCATGGGGATTCTCACTGACCATCACCGTGAGGATTACACCCATCACGCTAGCTCGCAGCCGTTTGATCTAGAGTATTGTAAGTTGATCAGGATCATTGATGAGGGACCTGAGAGACAGTGCTTATGGTATCAGACTCGGCAGCCCATTCCTGGATGCTTCATGACCAGGAAGCACGTAACTACAGAGGATCGAGATGTTGGTCCCCAGCCACAGAGACCAGTTGCAGCAGAGATACCTGAGACATCACGAGGAGCAGACACTTCAGTACTGCCTACACAGGCCGTTGTGCATCACACGGATCCGGTCACTCCTCTTACTCAGTACTATCTATTACATGCTTTACAGGTTATCCGTGACCAGCAGGTTCTGACAGCTAGGACACATGGTACTCCTGAGCCTGATCACTTCTTATATAGATGTGGACCACCACCTCCAACCACTCATCCATACACCACCACTCGCCCATACACCACATTTCCTCCGCCACATCCACATACCTCCACTCAGCCACCACATCCATATAGACGCCCGCGCACACCTACCACATACTCCGCACCATTACCCACTCACAGATCCACATCTGATATACCCAGAGTCTACTCAGTACACATACCATCACCAGCCCGTCAGTAGGCATCATTGCCTCATCCGACTGTACCCATTTCGACCCATGGCCAGCATCCAGAGGCTAGCACATCATACAGACCAGATCTGCTCTACATTGGTACCGATGCATTGTTCACTGGTAGCGTCGGCCCTTATTTGGATTTGGGCCCCATCTTCTCAGATCAGGTTCCTACTGAGAGCACTCTTAGGCAGCTCTACCTTGATATGTTACAGACGGCAGGTGTTACCACTACGGACATGCTCGCACAGGGTTATGATGATATGATGGCGCTTCCAGCGATGACTCTCAGGCAGATATTGATTCAGAGAGGACTACTACCTCCAGATGAGCAGAGGGTATCTAGCGGACAGCAGTCAGTTGCAGGACCTCCAGCTCAGCCTGATGACATACCAGCAGAGGATCCTCCATTCTAGACTACTTATCTTATGATTCATATTTATATCACTGACTTTTGTATTGATTACAGTGATCTCTATCTTACACTTGGTTAAACTTTTGGGATATTTGTCAACCTTTATGGTTGATACTTATTATTATATTTCGTTTATCATATTTACTTATTATGTTTGTTTCTTTATTTAGAATAAGTGATTGAATGTGTGATGAATGAGCACGAGACCATATGAGATGACGAGCGTTCAAGAAAGAACCGTGATGTCAATAGGCAGACAACCAAGGAATTCACAACTGCAGACCACGGAACTTACACACATCTCAGGAGAGGAGCTTTGGTCTATCTTCTTCTGAAACTCACACACGCACCGCAGACTCTTCAAAGATCTAAGTGTGGGATCTCAACCCACACTCCAAGACATCTTAGCCAGAATCGTCTCCAAATCTTAAATCGTAAAAGTGTGAAATTCACCAATAAGAATTTCCACTTACATCATGGATCGACTCTTGGCTAAGCATAAATGAGAAAGCGCTGTGCACCAGATAAGGACATGCGGAGCTGAATCTCTCTTAATGAAGATCTTCGAATTCTCAGCTTTCGCCTCTAAACGTCTAATCGTCATCTGGGGAGTTTCTTACCTTTCACCTCGTTTTCATACATTGATTCATGTTGTTAGCTTAGGAATGCAAAGTAATCTATACTCTATCCTAAACTTATCATTAAGTGTGGGATTCCAGCCCAAACCAAACACTTGAAGAAACATTTTCTATATGTTCAAACTCTAAGTGTGGGATTATATTTTCAAATATAATCTCAACTCAAGAGAACATTAGGTACAATGTTCCTTTAAGTGTGGGATAGCAGGTATAGAATACCTTGAATTAGATGTTTTACAGATTTTAATGTCCAAATAGCTTTACTCAGAAAATGTTCCTCAAATTTTTAAAATTTTTAAAACAAAAATAATAAAGTATGAGCCAAATCACCCGATTAACTGTACTATTTTTGAGTTATGACTCCTTTCAAAGAGGAACCATTTCTAATATGAGTTAGTTATTCAAGAATATTAGGGAAATTAAGGTAGAAATTTCTTAAATAAGTATTAACAATCTAAGGAGCATGGCTAGGCACATACAAACCCGAATTTGCAGTGAGGTTTTGAGCCTTAAAAGCATTCATTTTAAATGCTACATTGTTCATTTCTTGTGTGTGCCGATGTTAGTATCTCTAAATTAGAACTTGTTCCTGACATACGTTTCGAGACCACATTGGAGAGTACCGTACGCGGTATAGGTGCAATTAGATGATCTCGACATTCCTTAGGATTAAACCCATTCTTACATACCTTTTCGAGCCCAAAACCCTTCCGATACTCATCTTTAGTATCGATGATCCGCCTAGAAAAACCCTTTGAGCCTAAACCTTTCGTTTCTTCAAAACCATATATCTTTAACCACTTTCCCCAAATTCCCAAACAACTTATCTTGGAATTTCTAAGGTTATGAAAAACATCTTGAAGAATCTCTTTCTGAATTGATCTACTCCTCCGTGTTCACCAAAAATTAGAAAATCAAGAGTGCGAAAAATTGGCACCAGAAGAGAAGACTCGAAAAAGTCCGTGATAAGAAAGAAGAGATTTCCGAAAGAAAAAAAAAAAAAAAAATATATCCTTGGAAATTCTCTGGCAAAGAAGTTCTGAAGAAAGAAAAGAAAATAAAAAGCAGAAAAGAAAGAAAAGAAAAAGAAAAGAAAATAAGGCTAAAGTGCTTCAGAGAAAGATTCAATGAAATGCGAGTAGCTATCTTCTCCGTTCTACAATAAGTTTTTCATGATTCTTAGAATGCCCATGATAAGCAGCCCCTTCAACCAAAAATCACCACTATCCATACCCCCTAACCCTCACAAACCTTACAACCCACTTGAATGTCTTGGGATAATTAGCGCCGTCCTCTTCCTAAGTGGTGGAGATCCGATTCTCGACCAAGCTTATGATGATGAGTGCTGCATGGCTGGCGATTTGAGCGATTTCAATTGTGCTAGATTGATAGGAAACCCGATACACTCTGAGTGAATTGAGTGACCACCTTTAGTGAGATCGCCTAGTCATGTATACTCCAAGATCACGAGATTTGGAAAGTATGCCTGGGAAAGTCAATACTTATTTCTGAAAGGATCATCTTATCTTTCCCTAATGTCCTCTGAATAATTTTTTCATATGACAAAGTGGTAACTTTGTTTGGAGGTGCTCTAAACTCACCTGAAATTTGTAAAATGTTTTCACAGGGACACAACTGAGTGTTGCTTGAGGACAAGCAACGCTTAAGTGTGGGATACTTGATGTGACCCAAAAAGTCATGTTTTTAAGTACTTATATCCGCACTTTTTGGACTATTCTTTGATGAAAACATTTCAAAACAATCATTTATCATCATAAATCATCAAGGTAGTCTAAATACGGGCGTTGCTACAAAAATCAATAAAAACATCCATTTTGCACGCAAACCGAGGCGAAAACTATCACCTTAAAATTCCATTCTTGATTATCCTATCAAAGTAGATCTTAATACATATTTTATGATTCAATAGGAAAATTCAAGATCGGTGGTGAAAGAATCAAGAGAAACGGGTGAAGAACGAAGAAGATATGCAGTCTAGAAGCCCGCCGATCGTCATCCGGAACACGCAAAAGTCAAACACTTCCAAATTTGGCAAACTCAGTGTCATTATAAGCGTAACGGAAAAATGAAGCAAACGGCGCAAGAATCAAGCAAATCGGAGCCCAAACGAAGAAGATACGGACGAACCAAGCAACCGAGAAACAAGCGGAGGCCAAACCAAGAACCAACCCCCCCCCCCCCCCCTGGGCACCTAGGTACCGTATACGGTACCCTAGGTGCCGTATACGGCCCTATGGGTGCCGTATACGGGGGTATTTGCTTTGTGAGGTGCCGTTTGACCCCCCTTGGTCCAGTACCCCCCGTATGCGCTTTGATGCTTGTTCTTTATGCTTTAGGACTTGTACCAAGTTTCAACCTCCTCATCTATAAATAGAGGGCTCCTCTCATTCATTCCACACACCTTACACATTTCATTTCACATACTTCTCTTTCTCTCTCTAGAATTCTCTCTCTAGCACTACTCTTAGGAGTTAGAGGAGAATTGTTCTTGTAGTTAGTTCTCTCTCTAGTTTCTCTCTCTAGCACTACTCTTAGGAGTTAGAGGAGAACTAGAGAGATATAAGTTAGCGGTTAGAGCTAGAGGAAAGTTGTAATTGGGTAATCAAGCTGTAGCAAGGTTATTCAAGTCAGACTGTTATAAGTCTCAGTATTACTCTTCTAATCCGGTGATATTATCTTACTTTCTTACTGTTATAATGTTTACTTTGCATATTATTTCAGTACGATTTATGATTGTTGCCATGCTGATTAGCTAGATTAATATGTGATTGTTAGAATGTAGATGTTAGGATTAGGGATGATGTTTAATTAATATATCTTATATATGATTGGTAGTTGTTATGCTGCATACATGTTTAGACTTATCCTGAATGTAGATTTAATTAATCACCCTTTCTGGTCTCTCACGTGACTGTTGCCTTAGGATAGGATCTGATCAACCCTAACTACGAATACACAGTTATCTCCTGTTTGTATGAAACTGTGAGATCGCCATAACACGTCAGAATACTTGGTATAGCGTTGGAAATACCACTGGTAGAGTACAAATACGTGGAAGCCAAGGAAATGCCGGTGGCCTATCTCACCGTGGATTACCTGGAAGCAACACTTCCAGACACGGGTCTAGGTCTTGTTAAGCCGTGAAAATGCTATAGTACACCGTTAAACTACCTCTGGTTGTAAAGCTGTGTAAAGATATAATAGGTCTTTAAATAACCGTAGATATACCTATGGTTAGAGTACTGTGGAAAATAAGGACACTATACACTGTACGCATACCTAGGGATGAACGACCGATGGCAAAGGAGGGTCTAATTCATGACGGAAGTATTAAGAACTTAAATAGATAAAACATGAGTTAGGAAATGAAAGCAAGGATGCCGGCTGTGTTCCCAGATGCTTAAAACCCGTAAACTCTACTTAACCGATAGTTTAACTTATTCAGCATACAACCAGTATTACTCTGTTAAAATTGGATAGACATAGGTGTTAAGAAAGGTCAGTGTTGTGGACTGTCGCCTTATTCCTTAACCCTATTCAGAGGGTCGCTTGGTCTCCGAAAGAGACGGTGAGGTGGGTCTGAAGACAGTCCCATCTGATCAGAATCAGGATAACCTAGGATTCAGTGACATATGCTTTAGGGTTACACCTAGACATAGGGTCCTAGTGTTTATACCGACTGTTTAGAAGATTCTTAACCAGAGTAATCACCTATCATCTATATAATATCATCCCGAAACCCTAATCGTCGAAGTTTCAGCAATCACTCTCTACCTGCTGCTTATATTCTCGTTTACTTTTCTGCATTTTAATTTCTGTCTTTAGATTAGATTAAATAAAACCAATACCCATACCTACCTTGTTTTAAACCCATCCTATTGTCAAGTTATCTTTGGTAGGTTCCAATTCAATTCAATTCGTTCCGATTTTGGACGACACTCGAGTTATACTTGCCGCTTTACCCACAAGGTAGGTAGCTTGCATAGTTTGAGTCCAGCAAATATAAATTTTTAAAACTTCTCTGTTCGCGCGTCTCGGTTGCCGTCGGTGCAACGACTCGGGTTCTAAAACCCGACCGACCGTTGGGATCGCGACAGTGGTCGATTCTCAAATCGAAACGAAATGATTAGTGAATGAGATCCTTGCATGAAAATTTAGGATCATTGTGGTTGCGTTTAGGGGAGGTAACATGTGACCTTATGGTAGGTCGATTCAGTCAACTCAAGTTAATAAGCTTTATAATTCAAGGCGAAATGTAGAGGATGAGATTAGATACCATTCAAGGTATGAGTTCAAAAGATTATCAGCGTAGAGTTTATAAAAGTTGCCGGGAATTATAACATCCGGACGAATACAAAAGGTTTATACAAAATGGGACGGGATTTTAATATACCCATCGGGTTAGAGGTTCTTAATACAACCTATTTCATACATAACTAACCGCTATACAAGGAGGTTATAGTTATCATCGATCTATTCGAGGTCTAAGTCGTGAGGATAGTAACGAGCTTCGAGTATGTCTCGGTATCGTCGAGACGTATGGTAAATTAAAGCGTCTTCAATTGCTTGTCGGTACATTCCTTTTATCCATGTTGTTGCTTGGTAGTACAGATTAGCAGTCACTTCCTGGCAGAAGTGGATACGGTCTCGGATTCATTGAGAGATGGATCTTTGTAGGATTTTTAGTCCTTGGAAGTATATCGATTTCGGGTGCTAGATGTGATGAAATCATTAGGGTTCACTCTTAAAGTGATGTAACGGTGTTCAAGTCTGTCGTAGTGTCGGTGTAAGCCGATGAGTGAATTTTGTAGATGTCACGAGAAAAAAGTCAGCTATTTCTATGGCTAGTGTACGAACGTGTGAGGCCTATTCATATATTTTCAATATATAATAGCCTAATAGTTCAGTAAGTGAGTGAGGCCTATGTATGTATATACACGGATATCACATAATAGCCTACTGTGTGTCTAGCACAAAACAAGTATATGTCCCGGTTCTCTCGTGGTCAGAGTCAACTAGTGCATCCTGTTCAGCCATAACCCTTTTCAGATCTCACATCATCTTCATTTAATTGTACATAGTTGATCAAGCTATGTTAAATTAAATTAGTATAATGTAATCACTGAACCAGTTATACCTAATAGGGAATACTGCCTAACGGTCATAGTCTAGGCCCACTAAATGCAACCTTGTTCACTATAACCTTAGGCTCTGATACCAATCTGTCGCACCCCCAAATTTGATGTTTAGCGGAAGCAAGTATCGGGCGCGACTAATCAAGTAATCAAGCACATAAGGATATAGTGAACGACTCTATATGAGACGTTCAAAAAGTAATACATTACATTAGTATTCAAAAGTATACATAGGTGTCGAGTTCGCTAGAAAATCCTAGAGATTTTAGTACATAACATCTATTACAAAAGTAATGCAGAAAAATCTCCAAATCAGTATATACATGCGACTCGAGCTAGTAAGCAATCCTGCTGGGCAACCCTACTGTTGCTGTGTACCTGAGAATGCATCACTAAAAGCGTCAACCAAAAGGTTGGTGAATCTCACACGTTTGTAGTAAATAATTTGTTGAACACATCATGTAGTAAAAGAGATTGCACAATTGCAATAATATAGTAAATAATGATTGCACGAATGCAATAGTGTTGATATACATTGCCATGAGCATCATAGTCGAAGCTTAACAAGTCTGTAAGGTACAACCAAGTACCAGGTAATGTGCCCCCGTGAGTGCTAATCCAAAAACACTCATGTGTAACGAGTAAGAAACGCCCGTTTATACGAGTACGGTTCGTGGTAGTGCGTGCTACCCCGGGCCGGGATTGTCAGTCCCAAATGGATCCATTTACTAAAACTCGCGCTTATCCTATAATTAACAACTATGATTCAGAGGACTTCATTGGATTAAAACGTAACCCATGCAATCAGTATATCAGTAAGTCTGTAAGTCGGTAAAACAGTACATGTGTTCAAGTAAAAACAAGTAATGCATCTCACCCCTGAGTAAAAACAGTAAAAATAGGGGCTGTGAGACTCACCTGAGTCTAGCAGTGTAATAGCAGTAATCCAACAATGTGGTTCTATGAACCAGTGACCTCTAGCGTCCTAAACGCATAAGGTTAAGTAAGTAATTGGATATCTTAAAGAATATCCATGCTAGTTGTCCACTCAACTAGTTAATGTCCATTAGTCTGTTTGTGTGTTTGTAGTTATTTATGTCCGTAGTCTGTAATTGTGTACGGACCATTGGTGACGGTGTGTAATGATATTTCAATTATTATTATTAAGTATTTCGTTGTGTCGTATACTTGTAAAGTATATTTGTAAGTCTGTTATTTGTATCGCGACGTGAAAGTGTTATTCGAGTGTGAGCTCGTAGTAGTTCGAGTGTAAGCTCGTATAAGTGTGAGTGTCATCTCATAAGTCTGTAGTGAGTGTAATCTCATAAGTCTGTAGTGAGTGTAATCTCATATTAGCATGCGTATCAAATCATTCGTATTCAAATAGTATGGTATACTTATAAAGTATATTTGTTTGTACGTTCCAGTATTATTGTATAAAGTTTGGTTGATGTAAGTATTCGATATTTAGTTGTAGAAGTATTTTTAAACTTCTCGTGATTGTATTTGAATGTTCGTATATTTATTTATATCCGAAAGTAGTATATATATCTATAGGTCCGATAGTTAGTGAGTCCGAAAGTGTGGTATCCGAAGTTTAGTTTATCCGAAATTGGAGTCCGAAAGTGTAAATATTCAAAGTTTTTGGCCAAAACACTGTTCATCCGAAAGTCAAGTCCGAAAGTTGACTTTCGGAGTCAAAAATCCAAATTTGGCAAGAAAATCCGAATTTGGCTTGGAAATCCGAAAGTCAACGAAAGTCAAAGTTCGGAGTAAAATCAGTCTGAATTTGTGAATTTTATTTGACTAAGAAAACTTTATCGAAACGTTACGAAATTTTTACACAATGTTTCTACATATCTTAGGTACTTCCTGTATTTTTTTCATGACTTTTAGAGGTCATTTGATATTTTTTAAAAATTCACAAAACATCACAGTTTAGTTTGGTCCGAATTTTAAACCTTTGCTCATAAATCTAATTTTCTGGAAAAATTGGTGATTTTTAGAACGAGCCAAAGAAGAACTTTTGGTAGATAACATCCATACGAAGATTTTGGTATAAATTTCATGCATTTATTTTGTTTGAACTCAAGTTATGGCTCCGAGAAGGAGCTACAACTTGCTGTCTCCATAGGACAGAAAGTATATGTCGCCGGAGAAAATTATTCTCGGGTACTAAACGGAGTCGAAATGCTACGAAACAAATTTTATTAGAAATCTTACTTCTTGTACTACATTTTAGGCTCAACAAACGCATCATTTCATGGAGAAATGATTTTTAAATAATTCGTTGAAGTGGAGCATTTTTTTGGACAGAAAACATAGTTACATGTTTTAGTGTTTTAATCGCGTTTCGGTTAATTATTTGGACATATAATGGTTGAGTGGCCACTAAAACATGATTATAAACTTAAAAAAAGTATTTTAGAAGAGTTGTGAGTTTCTTACAAGTTGTATCAAGAAACGGAGATGGCAAAGTTGATGTACTCGTTGTTGTGATCGTTTTGGTACTTCTATCTTCGATTTTCCTTCAAGAATAGGGTGGTGGTGCTTGGTGGATCATGGTGGCTGCTGATTTTCGTTTTTAAGAGAGAGAGTGAGTACAGATAGATGTTGGAGAGAGTTGATGGAGAAAAGGGAATAGGATTGTAAGGGTATGGGTGTATGGAGTGGCTTACAAAGCAAGAAAAGAGGAGCATGGGGGTGTGGGACCAGCCAATTCTGCTGATTTTAGTGGGTCCCACCCCCATGTGGGTATTTAAATTGTTTCCCAAAGCTATGTTAAACGTGGTGCTCGTTTACCCGTTCGTTTCGTCGTTCGTTTATACGTTATATGTTATATATGATATGTTTTGTTAACGTTTTAAAACACGATATTTCAAATAAAAGTTGTACCCAAAATGATACATTTTAAGTTGTGAAAATATTGGTATGGTTTCGTTTGGTCGTCGGTTGCGAATTATTCGTTTATTTGATCGCGTAACGTTTTTAAACGTTAGAAGTGTACAAGTGTGACCGCGATACTTTTACTTGAAGTATTTTATCAAAATACTTAGTTTTGAGTTATAAATATATAACTTTGTTTTATTTCGTCTGTCGGACGCGTTTCACGCGTTTTCGTCGCGTTCGGTCACGTTTTAAGCAAAATGTACGTGTCTGTTATATTATAAACATAATATAAAGTAATTTTCAATGTTATTAAATAATTTCATATTATTTAATAAGTGTTTCACCAACGTCCGTATTGTGTGTTGTCAGATATTTATCTGACACGAAATTGTACGTTTGGACGAATCGTATACGTGTATATATATAATTATTATATATATATATATAAGTAGTTACTGTACTTAGTCCTATTTCGTACTAAATACACGTAATAATCACACAATTAGGCACAGTAATGACGTCCTAATTTAGCGGGTGTCACAGTTGAAGAATTGTTCGAGAAAGCAATAACAATTCACAGTCAGTTTATGCCAAATACAAGAGAGGTAAACACAAAATCAACAAACACAAACTGTAAATTTGAAGTATAAAAATTTTGTATGTATCATAGAGTGAAATGTTAATGTATCACTTACATATTTGTGCATTGGGTAAATGACAAAAATCGGTAACGTAGTGTCAAAAAATATTCCAAGTATGCAACCTACTTAATTTATTGTCCAAGTATGCAACAAACCGGAAGACTTCGTGCTCAGTTCTTTGCAAAGTTTATTTTTACCTTTTGAAGTTTAAAAAAGCCAACTAGACTTCCACATCATCTGCCACATCGCTTTTTGACCACGTCATAAATACATATGGCATCCACGTCAGATCCCAATCTTGATGTAACTGACTTTTCCGTTCTTTCATCTCCCCATTCAACTCTAATTTCGTTAAATAAAAATAAATACATTTTAAGTATTAAGTAATATACTCCGTAATATTTTACTTGTTTTACCTTGTTGTTTTTTTACCAAATACAATAAAAAAAAATCGGTCTGAAACCCCAAAACTTATCAGTGGCTTCAAGATTTTTACTCGTGTGTATAATTATCTTTCATATTCTCAGTTTTTTCTAAAAATATTTATATTCTTATTAGTATTAGAATTTTATTACAAGCTGTACCAAAATGTTTAAACTTTTACATTTTGTAATTTATAATTCAGTAACACTTTTATTATTATATTAATCATTAAAATCCACATTATTAATTAAGTCATTTTTGTTGAAATTTTAAGCAAATAGCAATTAATAAATCTGATCAGACTCATCCACCTACTTTTTGAACCTTGTTTATGTTATAAATTTACTCATTATATTATGAAAAATACAAGGTGTTCCATCGTTATATGAAATATATATGAAATATGATGAGATCATATGTATTAGTTTAGGTTTTTGAGTATCTTCAAGTTCTTCATATACTAACACAATCAATCACCATTGACCACCACAACCACCGTTGACCACCACATCCACCGTCGACCACATCCAACGTCGATCACCACCGACACTACAACGCCCTCAACACAACACTAATATATATCTATTATTAAACAGATCTGAAACAGAAAAAAAAACCCCTTGATCTAAAATAAAAAAGAAAATGTATCTTTAGATTGACCCCCTAAATTGAAACACGTGAATAGATCTAAAAGCCCTGAAAAAAAATAAGATCGAAGAAGAAGAAGAAGAAGAAGAAGAAGAAGAAGAAGAAGAAGAAGAAGAAGAAGAAGAAGAAGAAGAAGAAGGAGAAGAAGATAAATAACGGTGGATGACGGTGGCCGGTGGGGCTAGGTGGTGACGACGATAATTTAAAGCTTCAACGATGATGTTTTCGCTCTTTTTCTGTTCCTGAAACTTCGATGATTATGAGTGATGATGATTATTTCAATTTTTGGTGGTGTTGTTGAAGCTTCAGTAATGATGACGATGCTTTGATAAACGGTAACACATACATATACAAAATTTAACCATAAAAGGATTATGAAGAATGGGGGATATATTGAACATAAATTCGTATTTCCATGTGTGTTTTATTTTACACGTCATATTTAAAAAAGAAAAAGAAAAATGCTTACATAATCCAGTTTACCGGGTCAGCCGGTAAATGGTTACCATCTTACTTACATAGGTACAAGTTTATCCAGTTTGTTACATACTTGAACAATAAAATGAGTATATTGCATACTTGGAATATTTTGTGGCAGTACATTGCCGATTTTTATCATTTATCCTTGTGCATTTCCTTTTTTTCATTTCATTAGGAAATGAGGAAAGCATTAAAATGGGATTGGAGCTTAATGAACAAAATTGGAAGCATTATTGATGCTAAGCTAGAAAAGGCTCTTGTTGATTACAAGAGTGATGATGAATTTAATGATATGTACTGCAAAAGGGGCATAAGTTTGAGTGATAATGAATTCAATTTATTTGAAGAAGATGAAGAAGAAGGAAGAGATAACAAAGATGGAGAGATGAGCAAGGTTGATGAATTTGAGAAGAATGCAAATGAGTATGAACAGTTTGATGTGATGGATGAGGATGATCATGTTGAAAGCAAAACAGAAACTGAAATTAAAAATGATAATGAATTTGAGGAAAAGCGTGAGAGTGAACATTAAAAAGCTGAACAAGTTGAAAATGAGGATGATGTGAAAGTTGAAGTCAAGGATGATAAAGTAAATGAGCCTTTCCAAATCTTTAAAATTGTTCCATATGAAGATGACTCGGAATTAACGGCAAACAAAAAAGATATACATCTAGAAGAAGAAGATTTGGCTCATTCTTCTTATTTGGGACACAGTACAGTTAGCAGACTATTTGATCAGTGGGATGAGGGAAAGTTGTTACCAATTACTCCAACCAAAAGAGCTCCAAATTCAGAGAATGATACAAGGTAACAACTAAAAATCATTATAATATTTCTTCATATTGTATGTATATTAACTGCATATAACTTCAAATTTGATACATATACTTGTAATTTCAGACCTACCATTGTTGAAAAAATTCCTACTACTGTGAGAGCAGAAGGTGGGGATTCAATGCATTCAGATAGCAGTACCAAAGATGATCAGTCATTGCCTCCCATTGTCAAAAAAGTTCACTTTGATGTGCCAAGCTTTAGTTTAGGTATCAATAGCAGTACCAAAGATGATCAATCATTGCCTCCTGTTGTCAAAAAAGTTCACTTTGATGTGGCAAGCTTTAGTTTGGGTATTTGTGATACACCACCTGGCAATATGGATGTCATGATAAACACATTACCTTTCCTAAAAGATTCTACTCCAGAAAAAACACAGGAAAGGTAAAAAATAAAATAAAAAATACTTATACATATATATTTATCAGACGCTATTAATTCAGAATTGTGTTGATACAGGAGTGGTGTTCAGAATCTTGAATTAAGCAATATCTTACCGATGATGGTTCCTCCATTATCTGCTGTACCTCCTCCGAATTGTCAAAGACGGAGCACAAGGATTGGAAAACAAGCAGAAGTCGCATACTCTCTGTATCTATTGAGGACTGTAAGTGTAACAAACAGACTTACGGCTGAAGAACAGAGATTTGCAGATTCAATCTTCTCAGCCCGCTATCCGGAAGAGTAATAAAAATGTTTATTTAACTCTATTATATTTACTATATACTTATTTAATACAATAGTTTTTTGACAAAAATGCCATTATTCTTTTAGGGATATTATATTCAAAACAGATTTGTTTGATGCGATAAAGGGGAATATTTGAAAGTTTATATCCCGGATTCGATGTGGTTGTCAACGTAATTGACATGTGGACAGTTCTGTTGAATTATGAAGAGAATAAAAGAGATAGAAGAGGAGTTTGTAGACTGTTCTGCAACACTCAAATGATGGTAAAAAAAACTTTTATATATCTGTGAAAATAGAAAAAAAAAAAAAAAAAGATACACAGTTATATTTAAACAACTGATACACATGTTAAAAATGCAGACTCAGGACATGATAAAGAAGAGTGATAACAGAGCTTATGTGGATGAAAAGTTCACAGAGAAGATGAGTCTAGTTTTTGAAACTTCTGAATTCAAGAGCATTCATGAGGTTGATCTGGTACGTTACTCAGTCAATTAATATAACAAAAAACTAGTAGTAAATCTCCTATTAATAAAAATCTCCAAAATGATCACTTTTGGAGATATATATCTATTCATGAGCATTCATGAGGTTGATTTGCAACAGGGTATTTTCCCGGTGAATCATAGTGATCACTTTTATGTAATCTGCTACAACTTGAAAAGTCAGCAGATACATATACTTGACAACATGAACAACGATAATACAGATGTGTTTGAAAGGCTTGGCAAATCTCCTCTACTTATAGTAAGTATTATTAACTTCTAACATTTGATACTTTTTATTGTTATCAACTATGATGTATTGTAATTGGTATAGTCAATATCTATCTTAACAACAAAACAACTTTTTCAGAAACGAACATTTTCAGACTACCTGATCCGGGAAAGCTGATAAGCATCAAAAAGATAGTATATTTTATAGTAATTTATCCCTATATTTATATACATTTTAGTGCATTTATATGATTTTAGATACTTATTTTGTTAATATTTGCAGAGATGTATTTTAAAAAAAGATTGAAGAAAAAGGAATGAGAAGAAGTCCAAAACTGATGAAAATGAAGAAATGAAGAAAAGGAGCTTAAACCTTAAAGAATTGAAGACTAAAATGATAATATTAAAGAATTGGGCCAAAATGAAGATTAAAATTCGTAAAAGAAAAGAAGAAGCCCAAAAATAGAGGCCTGGCCCGTATTTAGAAGATTCTGGAATGAAGGTCCAGTCGGCGGTTGGATAACCCAACCGGGGGTTGGGGTATAAAGGGATTAAGGCGGTGGAAGACGCGGAGTTGGACCAGGACACAACTTGTTCCAACCGGCGGTTGGAATACCCAACCGGCGGTTGGGAGGTCGGCCATCAAAACTATAAATAGATGTCTAATTTAGGTTTAACCAGATACGATTCTTAGAATACAAAGTCGAATATTAGGGTTTAAGGTCGACTTAAGGTGCGAATTTGGAGGCTAAGGAGCTAGGGTTTGAAGGTTTCTAACCCTAGGAAAAGTTGGTTCGACAATTGGTTCGGTTTCTTTATCCTTGTAACTTTAATAACCTTATTGAGTTAATTTATAGATATTGTTTATTTGAATTACTTGTGAATTAGGTTTCCGTTATAACTATTTGAATAAATGTTTATTGAGTTTATTATATGAATTTATCTTTATGTTGGAACTATATTATTGAATGTTTATTATGCAAGAATTGTCTATATTATGATATATTAATGATTGTTCTTGATATAGTTAACTGATTTATATTAAACGAGGATGACCAGATTAAATTTTTATAAATTAAGTGAATGTGTTTATGTCTTGATCTTAACCTTATGCGATAGACGAAGAATATAATTCATTGATATAAAGTAATATTGTGATTCACGCCATACCAATGAAATTGTATTAATAAACTGCTGATAGATCTTAATAATTAGTGATACTTTGCGTAACCTTATGATTGTATTGCTATGATGAAGATTAGCTTAAGCTTAAGTAATTTTCTACATTAGTAATTCACCAATAATAATAGCCAACAAGCAAATAGACATAAGTAAATATAATAAGTTTAATAAATAATAGTTTGAATAATTATAATCTTCTATCCAATTGAGTATTCTTAAGTTGTTCCTGAAACTTATCTATTAGAATCTGTATCAATTATAAATATATTCGTTCGGAACTAAAACGTCCCCCTTATCTTGTAATATTAATTGTACATTGGATCCTTTATTTGTATTATTATTGTAATTAATTGTAATTAGGAGTAAATAGATAATTAGTTATAAATTAGAATCACGTTCCCTGTGTTCAAACTTGGACTTACTTATTAAGCTATATTATACGAACGGGTTAATCTTGCCTGAATTGTGTGATAGTATTATATAGTATTTCCTTAATTTAAAACTTGTGATTATAATTGCCTATACTTAGCACAAATCAAGTTTTTGGCGCCGCTGCCGGGGAATACTTAACCGGTTGGACTTTTGTTCTATCGGGGAAGCGGTGTATTTTAATTAAACTAATTATTTTCCCTATATAATTTTTTTTTATTTCTAATACTTTGCAAAATCAATAAGAAATATCGGCTCACCCATTGAGAATACTGACAAAAACAAAGGTATAAGGTGAGTTAAGCCCTACCTCATTGATTTATCATATAAGAGGTAAGGTGCTTCTCGAAAGAGATAGGTTTTTAATACGCTTCGCGTTGACCTGTTTCTCCGCTTTTGTGTACTATCAATGGAGCTACCGAGATCTTTTGACTATCAATGTAAATGAAATTAAATTAATATATTTCAATATGTATAGTAAGTTACCTTAGATAAAATAGGATTAGTTAAGTAATCTAAACTATGTGCTATCTTTTGTGCACACAAAAATTTAGTTGTCATTAGAATGGAATCGATGCAAATGGACTTTGGAAGTGAAAATATGGATTTCAAGGATATAGAAGTAGATGACCATTCTTATGAACCAAACAAGAAACTCAAGCTAACTAATGAAGAAGAATACTATAAACAACCTCCTGTCGTCTCAACTAAGGAAGATATGTTTCATTATTTAGAATGCCATGAAGATGAACTTAGATTTATTATGGAGATTATACACAAATCTACTTTAGAGTATACTGATTATCAGATAGAGTTGATTAAGAAAATGGAAGAACAATTCACTGCTTGGGTTATATCTAATGAAACTAGAGATACAGATGATTTCATAAACTATGTGAATGAGCTGAAGCATGATATTGTGAGCGAGCATGAGATGGTAGATCCAACTTTTTGTGAAGAGCAGCTGTTGAAGTATACTTATGTGCATAAAACATTTGAGAAGTCTTTGTTTCCTTATTCTGATAAACAAAGAGAAATGTTAAGAGAGCTTAAGGAGATAATAGAGTATGCCACTGGAAACTTAAGTAATATGGCTGACATATATTTACTTGAAAACTTTCAAGATTTCTTCAATTCGATAAAGGCTAGAGAGCATATTGGTTCTGGGAGATTTTTCATTGATTGTACGGTTGATTTTTATGTTCAAGAAATTGTTGATGAATTTTACTATGGAGAATGGGATGAAAGAACACGTATAATTCCTGAGTACTTTTCTGACGAACCAATGGCAAACTTGGTTACTTATGCTAAAGAGGAGTTGCAGCTAGCTTACAATAGAGTTCATTTAGGGTTATCTGAAGTTTATTATCAGTTAGTAGATACTTTTAGGTATTCTGGGATAACAACGGAGCATCAAGAAGGATACTATAGGAGAATCTTAAAGGATATAGGAACGGCAGTGAGAACCCACAACACATATGATTATCATGATATACATTTAGGTTTCTATGGATTATTGGATTCGTTAAGACATAATCATGTGGAACGTGAAACAAAGATTGAAGATGATTACATGTTTACTGATGAAGATGGAAGAATAGCTAAAAAGGTTAAAAGAGTAACTGCCACACTCATAGAAGTAGAAGATGCTGAAAAGATTCATCATGAGAGTTTCTCTGAATATGCATCGCCAATACCCGAGATAACGAATAAGATCTATTTACACTTTTGAAAAATTTATCCTGAGAACTTTGGAAGACCTGTTAGTGGGAGTTAGGCTTGAACATCTAATATCATTTCTGAAGACCATTTGCAACATCTCCGTTTTTAATAACTAGTTGAATTTTTTCTGTTTTAGTTGATTTTTCCTGTTTTAGTTTAATAAGTGTTTAGGATTTGAATGTTATTTGGATATTAAAGTTTACTGTTTTTAGTTTTATATTTGATTAATATAGAATTTACTGTTTTCAGAATTATATGATTATCTCATCTTTATTTGTATTAGCTACATAAATATTAGAAATTTTAAGTATTTAGAATTGATTTTTACACGAGTTGCAATAGTGATAAAAATTAAATTCATAATTATTTAAAGAGATTAAAATAATAAGTTTTGAAATTATGCTTAACATTGCTTACAAGTTTGCAGATATATTAAATATAGGGTTAATTGTTTCATTATGTATTTAACTATACCTCTTTTACTATTGTATGCAACCAACTTTCAAACGTTCTATTGTATGTATCGAACTTTTCAAAAATGTCTATTGTATGTATTGGGTGACCTTTTTGCTGACGTGGCACCGATCATGCTGACGTGGCGCTGATTGTAAACACAGAAAAACCGGCAACCTGCTGAGCAGGTCACCCAATACATACAATAGACATTTTTGAAAAGTTCGATACATACAATAGAATGTTTGAAAGTTGGTTGCATACAATAGTAAAAGAGGTAAAGTTAAATACATAACGAAACAATTAACCCTTAAATATAATATTTTTTGGTGACAAAAAGATTGAAACAATAGTTGGAATTCGATAAAGTCGACAATTGAATTTCCAAACGGTGGATGAGTCGACGCAATCACCGATTGAAAAATCTATGTATACCAAGGTAAGATTTATTATATCCATTATTTGTCGCAACTAACAGCATTACAGGAATTTATATTACAGGTACGAACTACTTAAACGATAAGTCTTTTTATACATTTATTATTTAAATCTCCTAAAAATAAGAAATGAATAATATGCACATAGTAGATATTGTTAAATATTTTGTAATAAATAAATGAAATAAAACCGTCATAATGAAATAAAATTGTTATTATTATACTAAATTTTATTCGTATATTTCTAAAAGCTTAATCTATAAATTAACAAATTAAACTTATGACGGGTTAATTTGAATCAAAAATAGACCGATAAAAAAATTAAAAGTTTGGGCCGAATTTTGAATGGGCCGATAAAGGCCTGGGCCTGTTCAAACCAACCGACGGTTGGAAAGCCCAGCCGGCGGTTGGATACTTTTTCGATCAAAAACCGAACAGCCACCATTTCTACCATTTACACACACATACGAACGGACAATTCGCCAACACCCGAAAAATCATATTTTCATCATCATTTTGTTGCGTTTTCGTGATATACTTCATCAAAGGTATCATCTAACTCACTTTTTATAATTTTCGCAATTTAATTCCGAAGAATTTACTTTGATTATGTTGATACATTTATATTTTGGATGACTGTATTTATTATTACTTTTACTTATCACAATTATTATTATTATGCTAATTTGGTTGTTTATTTTTGATAGCACAAGACTGGCAGTAAGTTCAGCACTTTATTTATAAAGTTCTTACTTAATTATTATGAACTTTGTGGGTGTGTTCCCTGGAAACCCTCACGAGACTATAACTCGTCCACTCGGGATACCGAGGGGTTTAAAGGCTTATTGCATATGCTAAATCCAATCGTGATTAACAACGAAAGTGTGGATGTTGTATATTATTTTTCAAGAGATCAAGGAATCAACCCAGCAGATTTTTCTTAGCCGATGATGAAATTTATAATTTCAGTCAGGGGAGTTTTCTTTCCCTTACTCACTTTTGTTTATCAATTTTTATACAATGAGGGCATTGTATAATTTAAGTGTGGGGATAGGGTTCGTAAGATAAAGAATTTCTTTAATTAATCATTTAAGTTTCTATTGTTTTAAATTTTATTAAAAATTTAAAAATTTTTAAGTGAATAACTAAGTATTTATTAGTTAGAATACTTTTGTTAAAAGTTTTGTTTTATATTTAAAAAGTTTAGACTTTAATGTGGATTAACTGTTTTGTATATATAACGTAAGCTACTTTAATAAGGAGTGATATATAGTTATATGATATGATGTACTAATAGGCAATCTATATAAAGATTTCTGAATTTTAAGAAATTAATTAAATAACTTGTTTATTATTTTATGATACATAATGTGATGTACGACGTAAAAGTCTTAATTTTTAGATTTATCATGCGATAATTTTATATATCTTTATACTTATATGAAGACATTTAGGGGTTTAGTAATTGTTTCCTCTGTTGTACGAAAGTACAGACCTGGTCTCTAATTAGTATTCTTAAATAAAGCAAAAAGAAAGAAAAATCTTTCAAGAATAAAATAAAAATAAAAAAATCAAACTATGTCGCTTTGTTGTACGGCTGTACAGACCTGTCACCGCTGGTTTGATTTAAATAAAACTGTTTTACCTGAATCAAGTTATGTCGCTCTGTTGCATGAAAATGCAGACCTGTCACCAATGTCTTGATTCTTAAAAATGGATTTCATATATTAATTTGGAATATAAAAATAAATTGCATGATTAAGTTTAAGAGTATATCAAATATGGAAATCATAAGTAATATACATACTAACAATAAAGAGTATATTCTGAAAAATGAATATAGATTGTTTAAAGTGGACAAATATATTAGTAATCATTCATGAGCTATATATTACATAAATAATAATAATTTTTATTTATACATTATAGTTATCCATGTTAATTAAATTGTTTAAATTTTTAATTTATGAAACAGATTTTTAGTATTGGTATTCTGATTTTTAAATATTAGTTTGATGCTTATTTTAAATTTTATTCAATATTCTACTTGAGGACAAGCAGAACTTAAGTGTGGGGATATTTGATAAGCATCAAATATATAGTATATTTTATAGTAATTTATCCCTATATTTATATACATTTTAGTGCATTTATATGATTTTAGATACTTATTTCGTTAATATTTGCAGAGATGTATTTTAATTAAAGATTGAAGAAAAAGGAATGAAAACAAATCCAAAACTGATGAAAATGAAGAAATGAAGAAAAGGAGCTTAAACCTTAAAGAATTGAAGACTAAAATGATAATATTAAAGAATTGGGCCAAAATGAAGATTAAAATTCGTAAAAGAAAAAAAGAAGCCCAAAAATAGAGGCCTGGCCCGTATTTAGAAGATTCTGGAATGAAGGTCCAGTCGGCGGTTGGATAACCCAACCGGCGGTTGGGGTATAAAGGGATTAAGGCGGTGGAAGACGCGGAGTTGGACCAGGACACAACTTGTTCCAACCGGCGGTTGGGAGGTCGGCCAGCAAAACTATAAATAGATGCCTAGTCTAGGTTTAACCAGATACGATTCTTAGAATACAAAGTCGAATATTAGGGTTTAAGGTCGACTTAAGGTGCGAATTTGGAGGCTAAGGAACTAGGGTTTGAAGGTTTTTAACCCTAGAAAAAGCTGGTTCGACAATTGGTTCGGTTTCTTTATCCTTGTAACTTTAATAACCTTATTGAGTTAATTTATAGATATTGTTTATTTGAATTACTTGTGAATTAGGTTTTCGTTATAACTATTTGAATAAATGTTTATTGAGTTTATAATATGAATTTATGTTTATGTTGGAACTATATTATTGAATGTTTATTATGCAAGAATTGTCTATATTATGATATATTAATGATTGTTCTTGACATAGTTAACTGATTTATATTAAACGATGATGACCATATTAAGTTTTTATAAATTAAGTGAATGTGTTTATGTCTTGATCTTAACCTTATGCGATAAACGAAGAATATAATTCATTGATATAAAGTAATATTGTGATTCACGCCATACCGATGAAATTGTATTAATAAACTGCTGATAGATCTTAATAATTAGTGATACTTTGCGTAACCTTATGATTGTGTTGCTATGATGAAGATTAGCTTAAGCTTAAGTAATTTTCTACATTAGTAATTCACCAATAATAATAGCCAACAAGCAAATAGACATAAGTAAATATAATAAGTTTAATAAATAATAGTTTGAATAGTTATAATCTTCTATCCAATTGAGTATTCTTAAGTTGTTCCTGAAACTTATCTATTAGAATCTGTATCAATTATAAATATGTTCGTTCGGAACTAAAACGTCCCCCTTATCTTGTAATATTAATTGTACATTGGATCCTTTATTTGTATTATTATTGTAATTAATTGTAATTAGGAGTAAATAGATAATTAGTTATAAATTAGAATCACGTTCCCTATGTTCAAACTTGGACTTACTTATTAAGCTATACTATACGAACGGGTTAATCTTGTCTGAATTGTGTGATAGTATTATTTAGTATTTCCTTAATTTAAAACTTGTTATTTTAATTGCCTATACTTAGCACACATCAAAAGCCATCCTTATGGAACAAAGATTCGCTCTGCAAACCACAAAGTCTTGAAAATGCCATGGAAAACCTCAGCAAACTTTGTTGACTGTGGAATATTCGCTATGCGACATATGGAAGTCTACAAAGGCACTGGTGTTACAGATTTCCCATGCGAGCTTGCTGTTGAAGGGTCAAAACAGAAAAGACAACTAGATGATCTCAGATTCTAATATGCAGTAAAGCTACTAACTTCGACAATAAACACAAACCGTGATCTTGTTACTGAAGAGATGGAAATGTATGATGACCTTCCAGCATTCGAGAAGATGAAGTTGAAGACCGAAGCTGTGAACAAGATTCATGATCGTTTGTCAAAGTTGATCAAACCCATATTGCAGTAACAACTACCTTGCAAAAAGTAGTTGAAAACACTACTTATCTAACTATAATTGCTTAGACTTGTTTAGTATGACCATTAATATTTAGACATCTTTAGACTTGTTATGAGAAGTAGTTGTCTATGATAGTACCTTTAATTGTATGGCAACTACATTATCAGTTGTTTATTTGATTATATTTTTTAATAATTTGATTATTAAAATGTGTAAATTTGAGGTGTTTGGGAAAATGCTTATTTTATCTGGTTTAATGAACTTAAAAAAATTTAGTGTAAAAGTTACCTAAATCAAACCTCCATCTATAGCTTATTTCTCATATTATTATAGCTTACAAATAATAATATTTAATATTTTATCATCTTTTTTAATATGTGTATCTGTTTTAGTTAATTAGTTTTTAAATGTGATACACATGTATTTTATGTAAAAAACATATAATATCTATTTCCATATTTCATTTCTTACTACCCATTTGATAGCAACTTGCAAAAATTTGCTAAATTAGTCATGAAAATTTGTACGAAATAAATAAATAAATAATATCTAACATTATACTAATGTTGTGTATCTGATACATATAAAAATTGTGTATCTCAACTATACTAATGTTGTGTATCTGATATATATATATATAAAAATAAGTTAAGTCAAGCTTGGCCTGACTAAACTTATTTCAACTGTAATGTACTCGATGAGTCGATGTGACCCAAACCCATTTCAAACCATTACTCAAAATAGCCCGTTCTGACCCTTTTATTGTAAGTATGCATCTGTACAATATAAATAAAGACAACCCTTGGAAAACTCATACCAAGATTAGTTTGGCTCAGATGGCCCGTTCACAAAAATCAACCTTCAAATGGTAGCATCTGAAGTAGCAACTTCATGCACAATATGGCCAGAAAATTCCTTTAACTTTTAATTAGCCAAGTACATGTAATCCAAAAAGAAGTAGCTCAAATATCTGCAACAGTGACAAATTCCTACGATAATCGTCTCTATCAAAGCTCATGTTCCCTATCTCTTGTAGGGAAGGACCATCAGTGAATGTTGCAAATGGGTCAAAATGGGTCAGCATCTTCAAAGAGCATAATTACTTAACGATAAAAATAAATAATTAGTTTTTCTATATAAATAAAAATTATGTATCTCAACTATACTAATGTTGTGTATCTGATACATATAAAAATTGTGTATCTCAACTATACTAATGTTATGTATCTGATATATATATATCAACTATACTAATGTTGTGTATCTTATACATATAAAAATTGTGTATCTCAACTATACTAATGTTGTGTATCTGATACATATAAAAATTGTGTATCTCAACTATACTAATGTTGTGTATCTGATATATATAAAAAATAAGTTAAGTCAAGCTTGGCCTGACTAAGCTTATTTCAACCGTAAATGTATTCAATGAGTCGATGTGACCCAAACCCGTTTCAAACCATTACTCAAAATAGCCCGTTCTGACCCTTTTATTGTAAGTATGCATCTGTACAATATAAATAAAGACAACCCTTGGAAAACTCATACCAAAATTAGTTTGGCTCAGATGGCCCGTTCACAAAAATCAACCTTCAAATAGTAGCATCTGAAGTAGCAACTTCATGCACAATATGGCCAGAAAATTCCTTTAACTTTTAATTAGCCAAGTACATGTAATCCAAAAAGAAGTAGCTCAAATATCTGCAACAGTGATAAATTCCTACGATAATCGTCTCTATCAAAGCTCATGTTCCCTATCTCTTGTAGGGAAGGACCATCAGTGAATGTTGCAAATGGGTCAAAATGGGTTAGCATCTTCAAAGAGCATAATTACTTAACGATAAAAATAAATAATTAGTTTTTCAATAGAGAAAATTGCCGGGATCATCCATGTGTTTGTCCAAAAAATCACGTTTCATCCCTTATTTGAAGAAATGTCACTAGGCGTCCTTGTATTCGTTATGTTTCATCACCGGTCATCCTTTAGCCTAACACCGTTAACTTTTTTCGTTAAATAAAGACATGTGCAACACATGTGAGGGTATATTCGTCTTTTCCCTTTATTCCCACCCACATCTCCTTTTATAGAAGCTTCTGATTCCCCTACTTTTTTATAAAATGACAAATTACTTCATTACATTGATGAACTCTTGGTCGAAGAAAACAAAAAACCCTGATTAAAACAAATATATACTTTGACATCTCCCCCATGGCATCACCGATCACTTCAACTTTGGCCCAACAAATCGACCATCTTAACTATGGCCTCGGCAACTCGATCATCGCAACTCCGGCCACTGCAGATCCGGGCATCAGAAGCTTGTGATTTTAAAAGCTAATCACGATTCTTGTTGGGTTAAATGGTTATGATTTGAGGGTGGAAAGATGTCGTTGGAACTACCATCGGAAGCCTAGTAACTGTTGCAGCCGTCGATTATAGCATAATCATTTCGAAACCTCGACCCTTGAACGATTGATTATGATTCGTGGTGGTGGTGGCGGATCTAATTTGGCGGATCTGATTCGTGGTGGTGGTGATTCAGATTCGTGGTGGTGGTGGCTCAGATTCGTGGTGGTGGTGGCGGATCTGATTCGGCGGCGGAGAGGTTGAGGGGATGGTGGTTGCGGCTCTGATTCGACCAGAAGAGAGAAGAGGCGAGGAAGCGCACTAACAAGGACGGAAAGGTGAATTTTTGATACATCAAAATGGTGACTTATTTCAAGTGGTGATGAGTTCAAGTGGTGGTGGTGGTGGTGTAGGTGAGGGTTTGCATATTCCGGCGAGGTAATTTGCACATTTCGGTGAGGATCCGAGTTTCAATTGGTGTTTTTTGTTTTGGATTTGAGTTTCAATGTATTCTTAGGTTCCATTTTTCAGATCTAAGAAAACTTATAGTGATGATATAATACTTTTCTTCTTGTTGTTGTTAGTATATATGACGATGAATGAATTGATATGATGTTAATATAGATAATTGTTGGTAATGTTGTTGAGATAGAAATTCTAGTAATGTTTAGTTTGTTTTTCTTTTTTATTTAATTTAAGAAAAGTCAAAAATAATTATTAACCGAAATAGAAAAATAAAAAGAAGGGTATCTTAGTCATTTTACACTAAATTACCCTCATGTGCAATGCATGTGATCAAAGTTAACAAATTAAACTAACGGAGTTAAGCTAAAGGATGACCGGTGATGAAACATAACGAATACAAGGACGCCTAGTGACATTTCTTCAAATAAGGGATGAAACGTGATTTTTTGGACAAACACAGGGACGATCCCGGCAATTTTCTCTTTTCAATATATATAAAAATTGTGTATCTCAACTATACTAATGTTGTGTGTCTGATACATATAAAAATTGTGTATCTCAACTATACTAATGTTGTGTATCTGATATATTAAAAAATAAGTTAAGTCAAGCTTGGCCTGACTAAGCTTATTTCAACCGTAAATGTACTCAATGAGTCGATGTGACCCAAACCCGTTTCAAACCATTACTCAAATAGCCCGTTCTGACACTTTGAATGTAAGTATGCATTTGTACAATATAATGAAAGACAACCCTTGGAAAACTCATACCAAGATTAGTTTGGCTCAGATGGCCCGTTTACAAAATCAACCTTCAAATAGTAGCATCTGAAGTAGCAACTTCATGCACAATATGGCCAGAAAATTCCTTTAACTTTTAATTAGCCAAGTACATGTAATCCAAAAAGAAGTAGCTCAAATATCTGCAACAGTGACAAATTCCTACGATAATCGTCTCTATCAAAGCTCATGTTCTCTATCTCTTGTAGGGAAGGACCGTCAGTGAATGTTGCAAATGGGTCAAAATGGGTTAGCATCTTCAAAGAGCATAATTACTTAACGATAAAAATAAATAATTAGTTTTTCTATGTATATAAAAATTGTGTATCTCAACTATACTAATGCTGTGTATCTGATACATATAAAAATTGTGTATCTCAACTATACTAATGTTGTGTATCTTATATATATAAAAATAAGTTAAGTCAAGCTTGGCCTGACTTAACTTATTTCAACCGTGAAATGTACTCAATGAGTCGATGTGACCCAAACCCGTTTTAAACCATAATATTAGCATCTGAAGTAATATTATATACAAATCAGTTAATCTGCATACACAGATTACTCATGGTGGTCAAAAACAAGAATTTGAAACTGTGATCAAAGAAACGATTGTTAGATTGATGAACATTTCATTAGATGATTACTCAATAGATTAATGAACATTTCATCTCAACTATACTAATGTTGTGTATCTGATATATATAAAAATAAGAATTATACCATATAATGTTGTGTATCTGATATACATATATGTATATATATATATATGTGTATATATATATATATATATATATATATATATATATATATATATATATATATATATATATATATATATATATAATTGTGTATCTCAACTATTCAGTGAAAACAGGACCTTCGATGACAGGAGCAGCATGGGTTAAAGTAAAAACCTAACAGCAAAGGCGATAACTGAGGGGGGATTTGAGTCCATGTTTAAACAGATATTTTGCTCCTGGTGATCCAAAAACGAGAAGCTGAAGAAAACGATCGCAAGCTATCTTTCTACCACAACCGGCCCTGTTGCTGGCACCATCTATTTATCAACAGTAGCCACAAACAAAAACTCAATAGGCACAAACCTGGAGCTACTACAAGGTAAGCAGAACATTTATCTTCAACCAAAACCCAATAGGCACAAACACAATAGGCACTCATAAAATAAACAGTAGCCTAAAAATAACAAATGACAAGTAATAATATCCCATTCATAATATATTGATAAAATGTTGTAATAGGCATAAATTGTAACTAAAAAATAAGAACTTCTGATGAAATGTCTAAAATAAAAATCCAAATAGAAAACCAAAACAAATAAATCAGTTATTTAAATCCCAAGGAAATGAAGCAGTTGATGAATGTTGGCTTGTATCATTTAAAGCATTAAAAGGTTGACTTGAAGACGAACCAACTGCACTTGAATAAGGATGATCAACATTATCCACACTTGTTGAAGAATTTTCTGCATATGAGGCACTAGAAACACCCACAAATCTTTGCGAACAGGTTGTCTTATTATGTCCATCCCTTGATTTGCAAATACTACAAGCTTTATAATGTCTTGATGACTTTCCATGATATATCTCGTCTGCTGATTTGTACATGCTGTGAGAGCCACTTCCTTTATTACGAACACCTTTAGGATTTTGAACATTGATTTCATCAGGTACCCTAACACCAAGCAAAGAAGCAAACATCTCATCCTTATTGATCTGGGAAATTATGGGGAACTCCAACTCATACTTTTCTGTAATTTCTTTTTGTTGATCACGATACAGATTCAACCTCTCCATGTCTGTAACAAGGCGATTAATAACAGAATCAACACAAGAATAAATTTCCCTTATAACACCTTCTGCAACATTAGGTTTTGCACCACCATACGATGTTTTCTTGTAAGGCTTTAATGGCAGAGCATTTTTTGACCATCTTTTCAGGATATACTTCTTCGGAATGTCATTAATGTTGTAAACCTTAAACACAAAAAAAACATGCCGACATAGAATACCAAAGCACTCAAACTTCCTACAACTACACGAGAAAGTCATTTCAGATGGATTGAATAGAACCTGTATATTAAGAAAAACAAAAAACCAAAGAATTACTTTATGTAACTATATGTATCAAACTATAAAAAAAAATAGCACCTTATAATGGATAGTAAACAGTAGACAAAAATAAAAAAATAAAAGTTTGAACATAACAAATAAACAAAAAACACACCTTATAATACCGTTGCTTCGAAATATCAAAAGTGATATTTGGATCAATCTGAACATCTTCGTTGTCACAAATTTTAAAAATAAGAGATCCATCAATAGCTTCACAAGACTTGTTGTAGCAACTCACAATGGATGCATAGATTTCATCTTGAATGTCATAAAAAAATTGGTCGGGTAAAATACTCAGCAGCATGTCTTTCTAACAAAAGATCAGTCCGCATATCTGGATTAGTGTACCGCGAATCATGCTCATTTTTACTATGTGAATACCTTTGACAATCCATGGCAGTTTCAAAATGACATAAGAACTCAACAAGAGTTAAGTAGGTATTCGTAAGCTGCCCAAAGAAATAGTTTTCACTTTCAGAACGCGAAGACGTACGCATTAAACCAGTCATTGGTTCATCACGGAAAAAAGCAGGAATCCAATCTCGCCTAAGTCCAAACATTTTAGTAAGCCATTTATTGCCTTCAAGATGATACTCTGCAATTATGGAATGCCATTGACTTTCAAAATAATCAGGATCAATCTTGTCAGTCCAAACAATTGAACACAATCGTTTCTTGAACACATTGTTAGTTTTCAACCTAGGACCAGCCTGTTAAAAAAACAAATAAATGTAAAACTTGAAGATAAAATATATACAGTAAAAAACTTACAAAAAATACAATAAAAGACAAAATACAGTAATACCTTCAAAGATAGTTTTTTCATAATATGCCACATACAAAGCCTATGCCTTGTATTTGGAAAAACTTCTGCAATAGCTTTTCTCATAGACTTGCATTGGTCAGTTACAAAAACTTTAGGATCAACACCATATGCACTTTTAAAACATTCTAAAAGCCATTTATAAGATTCATATGTTTCATTATGAAGCAACCCTCCACCAAAAGTAATAGATCTGTTATGATTATCTATACCCGTAAAAGGTACAAAAACCATTTGGTACCTGATAAAATTAAAACACATGTATCAAGTAATTAAAATACAACATGTATCTTATCTTGAAAACAAACCGAAAACATATAGACAACCTATCTAACCTGTTAGAACGAAAAGTGGCATCAAATGACACTACATCACCAAATGTTGAATAATATCTCTTCGACTCAAAATCAGCCCAAAAAAGACCACCCAAACCTCCATCAGGATCAGCAAACCAATCAGCAGAAAAACCTTCATTGTACTCTTTAAGATCCAACAGTTTAGAAACACACATTTGAGCATCATGTTCCCCTACATACCTATTTAAGTCGCGTTTAAAATTCTTACAATCAACAGCACTTGCACCCACAGCTTCAAAAACTCCCAACATTTCTTTCATCAACTTAAAACCACGGACAGGTCCCATGTTGATATTTGATACTTGATGAAGCATAACTTTTTGAGTGTAAAAAAGATTACGGTTAGAACGAAGATAAATAGCATCAATTTTATCAACTAAGTAGTGATTATGATGTTCAACAAAAGCTGTGACCTGATACAAATTCCCATGAATTTTTTTCAAATATATTCTAGCAGGACACCCTGTACGGATACTCGGTCGTTTCCTTATACTTTTTTTCTTAACCTCCTTGTTCACATCCTTATCAACGGAATCATTACCAGACCCATCCTTAGCTGGCACATCATTACCAGATACATCCTTAGAAGCAACATCACCTTGTGTTTGTGTGGAATTTTCAACTGGTTTTGGTTTGGCAAGCTTAAATTCTCGTGGGTTATCTTCTACCACCTTTTGGTTAAAAACCTTCTTTGACACAGTAAAAATACTTAGAATTTGGATTATTCTTATCAGGATTGTAACCCCCACCTATACGAACATCAAAACCACCTTTTTTACCATAGTCTCTATAAAAACTTAGAGCCTGTGCAATAGACCTAAATTGTGTACCAACAACTGGTTTCACCTCATCATCAACATCAGGTATCCAATAAACACCACCTTTAGGTGTTTGATGACGAATACCAATTCGTTGAACTGTTTCTGTTACATAAACTGCAAAACACACATGTGTATACATTGATAACTAAAAGTAATAATAAACACAAACACACTTAAAAATTTTAAAAACACAGTATATACATGTAAAAACATGTGTATCCGTCCTTTAAAAAAATACAGAGATACACACATTTGACAGCAAAAACACATGTTGCTCTGTCCAACAACTAAAATGCATTTAAATTATGCATACGTTTAAAATGCATTTAAACAACACAAATAAAACTAACATCTGTATCCACAAAAAACTTACAATCAATCAATCAATGTGTAAGTGTATCATCTGTTTAAAAGCTATGCACATGTTCCAAATTTTTAAGAAAGAGTATATGCATATTAAACATGTGTATCCATTTATAACTCAAAATTAATAAACACAGATACACTTGATTTTAAAGGTTAATATTTGAAACAAAAGCTTCCATACTACGAGTACTAATTTTGGAATAAGGTTTCTATTTGTTTTGATTTTGTTATTAAATATAAATATATTTTTTCCATACTAATGATACACTTACACACCCAATTTGTATGTATGTATCACCTCCTGTATATGCCCTAGCTACCCACACTAATCGCACACACTTATCATAGTCATAATCAACAATGAAGAACAAGCTTCAAAATCGCCTAAACAACAAGCTTCAAAATCGCCTATTATCATTAACGATCAGGAACCACAAGTAGCTGATTCATGTAAAAGAAGAAAAACAACTACTACACACAATCAAAAAAAAAAAACCCCACCCAACATATGAAAAAAACCATGTGTATCCGTATAAAAAATGATTGATAATACGAATATACACACACTAAACATAAAACACATGTTGATTTTGTCCAACAACTAAAATCATTCATAAATAAATATATGTATGTATACATTTAAAAACAGTCATAAATAACCCGTTGTTCATAATAATAAAAAATTCGACTAAATACATGTTTCAACCATCTTCAACATCAGTTTTACCAGAAACAATCAAAGGACAATAAAAAAAATCATCTAAATGAACAAAAGGAAAAAATTGAAAATAATGAAACTATTTTAGGATTGAATCAAATAAACTATTAATGATATCAATTTGCCAAAAAACTTACAATCTGGATCGAAATCGGAGCTAGAATCCGACATGATTGATAGACGAATAAATAGTGCCGCTACCAATAGAGAGTCGGATTTAGGGGAAGCGCATTGATTTTATCCTCTGGAATGAAACGAGGGTTTTAGAATAAAGATTTTATATGTATTGAGTGAGACGAGAGTTTAGACGGACGTTATGTCCGTTAAATACAGGGGATTAAATTAGTGTACGGGTTCAAGGTTAAGTAGGACAGGTGGCAACTTCTGATTGATTCCCACCATTACTACGCTAAGCACCAATTCTATATGAACCTCCTCCCATAAAAATGCTCATTTACTTGACAAAAATAAATGATTACCTTTATCTATAACTACTTATAGAACATTTCCATGTGTTATTTTTCTTATTTTTTATTTATTTATTTTTTATCAAACACCTAAAATGCTCATTAGTTTTTCTTAAAATAAGATATCACAGCCACAATGTTTTTATGACTTCTTATGTGTTCCATAATAACTACGGAGTGTTTAATCGAAGTAGCAGACCCGAAGAAAGTACAGGGGCTTAGGTATGCGACCGTTGGAGATGAAGGTTCTGTTCCTATTTTCGTGTCCGAGATTGAAGAAGCTGCATTCGATGGAAAATGCTTCAATTGTTCTCAAATGAACGACTTCATTCGGTCACAAGATCAAGGAGAGAATGGTACTTGTTATGTTGGATCTCCGATTCGGGACGGCTTACACTTTGGCAGTGTCTCAATCACATAACCGCTTTTGGAACCTTTAGATGGTTCTGAAAATCAAACCATTGAAATGCCTCATATGGATATACAGACCGCTTTATATACTCATGTTTTTGAGATGGTGAAAGAGGCTCTAAAACATGAGGTTCAAGGGGTTACAAATAACCCAATGATGGAAGTCGAGGAAAATGGTACACAAGTGGCTACATGAGACGCACATGTCACTTCTTTTGTTCATCGCAACACACCCCCAAAGGAAGGTACATCCGTACAAAGTGTGGTGGAAACACTTCTAATCCAAGAAGAGTTCAATGAAGACCAATACATTGTAAAAGAATGTCATTCTTCTTGTACTCGATTTAGACAAAATGTGCAAAAAGCCAAAGATCGTAAAGCTAAAGGAAGGGTTATAAATAATGATACACACGAAGGTTACTTACCAAAAGCTACTGGGAGAAAAAAGACTAAATCTATAATTTTTGGTGCTTTAGATGAAAGTGGTACTTAACTCCCCTCTCTTCGTACCACTTTGAATGATTTGTCTGTCGATGATGATACTCCTTCACAACCGGTCGTCATCCTTAAAAGAGCGATATGAAAACTCATCAATATGAAGAAAAAGGAAAATGAGATGGCAAGTTTTGAAGATTTCATCCAAGGTTTGATTCTTAAAGATAATTCTAGTGCAACAAAGAAGAATCGTGATACAAATGAAAAGGAAGTTCGTGGCTAATCAACATGTTTCAATGATGTTTATGATTCATTTTATATAGGTAATGGCTTTCTTCCGTAGGGCATTGTTTTATAAATTATATCTTTATTGTTAGAAGAACCGTTCAATTCCTTAGTTACACGGTCTATATTTCTCTTCCGTTATCGGTTAGCTTATATTTTGTTGGCTTTGTCGTTTGTGGCAGATAGCATATAGTTGTAATTGTTTTCCTTCTTCAACTTTTGTTGAAAAGTTATTTTTTAGAATTCTCAGTTTTTCGTAAAAAATATATATATATATATATATATGGAGTAATAACTAATGTTTCTGTAAATAAAAACTACTATATTATCATAACTTAAAAAATAGAGTAAATTTCAAAAATCATACATGTGGTTTACACAGATTTTCACAAATCATACCTGTCACACCCCCTAATTCGGGTTGCGGAAGCGAATCGGGTCGGGACGTGACTAATCAATCACCAAAGCACAAGATATATAGTAAACGACTCTAAATGAAACTTTTTAGAAAATACATTGCAATATAGTATATTACATAAGTTTTCAAAAGTAATAAGTCATAAAGATACATCATTAGTGAGTTCGCAAATTTATTCTAAAGATTTTAGTTACATAATCATAGTACAAAAGATAATGCCACTAAAATCTTCATAAGTGTGTATGCATGCGACTCGTACTAGCTTAGCATATAAGTAGATCCTGTTGGGCATCCCTACTCAAGCAGCGTACCTGAGAATGCATCACTAAAAAGGTCAACCAAAAGGTTGGTGAATCTCACAGGTTTATAGTAAGTAACAGTTTTGAACACATCAAGTAGTAAAAGTAAGTAATGATTGCACGTATGCAATAGTTTCGATATACATTGCCATGAGCATCATAGTTGAAGCATAACAGTAACTAAGGGTACAATCAAGTACCTGGTAATTGCCCTCGTGAATGCTAATCCAAAAACATTCATATGAAACGAGTAAGAAACGCCAATTTATACATGTATGTTCGTGGTAGTGCGTGCTACCGGGATTGTCAGTCCCAAATGGATCCATTTACTAAAACTCGCGCTTAAGTCGATAACTAACAACTATGATTAAAGGGACTTCATTGGATTAAGTAAAACCCATGCAATCGATATACCAGTAAATCAGTAAGTAAATCAAGTAAGTAAGTTCATGTGTTCGAGTAAAACAAGCAATGCATCTCCCCCAAAATAGTAAAACAGTAAAAAGGGGCCGTGAGACTCACCTGAGTCTAGTAGTATCAAGCAGTAAATCAAGCAATGAGGTTCTCCGAACCAGTAACCTCTAGCGTCCTAAACGCGTAAGGTTAAGTAAGTAAGTGGATATCATTAAGATTATCCATGCTAGTTGTCCACTCAACTAGTTAATGTCCATTAGTCTGTTATTTGTAATTGTTCGTATTTGTAGTCTGTCGTTGTGTAAATATGGCCCGTTGGTGAGTTTCGTAATAATGATTATCAAAAGCATTATTATTATGTTTGTCTCATTATATACTTACAAAAGTATAAGTGTCATATGTTTTCGAGTTATTCCAAATATTGTATTGACGTTAAATCAAGTATATTGTGATATTGTCTTGTTTGAAAAGTCGGTTATGCAAAGTTAGTGTTGAACACTATTTATGAGACAATAAGGATTGTCGGGAATTACTATTCATGAGACAATAGCAAGTTACTATTCATGAGACAATAGCGATTATCGGAAATCACTATTTATGAGACAATAGCAAGTTACTATTCATGAGACAATAGCGATTATCGGGAATCACTATTCGTGAGACAATAGCAAGTTACTATTCATGAGACAATAGGGTTTGCGACAACGATGTTTTATGCGACAATGATGTTTTATGCGACAATGATGTTGCGACAATGTCATTGTCGCATAGGTTTCAAAGAGGTATTGTCGCATTAATAAGTTTTTCATTTTCGTCTAAGTGTTCATCTTCATTGACTTGGTCAAATGTGTTTGGTTTGACTCGAAACTTTTAGGGAAGTATTAAATATGTTAAATGAGCTTTATAAAGTTGTCGTTACGTTTTATGGTTAACTCAAAGTGTCGGTTTAGTGAAATGACTAAAACAGTCCCTAGTCTTTATATTTTCAGATTTTGTACTCGATTGAGCTCTCAATTTGGCCCGTTTTTAGTCCGAATCAAGCCTAACCAAAAATCACACATATTCTCCTAGTGTCTAGTTCATTTCTGCACTTTATGATATTTTTATAAGTTCATTTACTATTTTAACAAAAAATGGAAATGAAAAGTGCTCAGGTTGAGTCTAAGAACGAGCTCAGTCCATAGATCGGTTCCTACACAAAATTTCGTGGGGATCTGGTCAAAGTGGTAAACATAAAAGTTGTAGCCGACATCTTAACGGTCATTTTTCGTTTAGACTTAGTAAGTTGATTGTCACACCCCCAAATCGGTAATCGCGTTTAATAACAGTTTAGCGGAAGCTTTTATTTAATTAGCGGAAGCATTTTAATAATAGTTAAGCATTGAGGGCGGACAGATTCGATAGTGCATTCACGATGTCAGAGCATATGATCATACAGAGCATAATATATTTAAGATGCCATAAGTTTAAAGTTATTACAAAAGATACGACCTGTAAAGTCGTACATAAGTAGGGTTGTCAAAGACAACTTAAGTATTTGAAAATACATATTTATCAAAGAGGGATTTCATAAGTATAACCAATGAGATTGATAATACAAAGGAAATCCATGTGTCCCAAAAGTGGCATCATAAATAGTCAGGTTGCCTACGTCCTTTATGCATGCAGGAGTACCTGAACCTAATTCCCTGAAAAACATAGTAAACTGTCAACATTGAATGTTGAGTGAATTCACAGGTTTTAGTTTTTGTATAAATCATTCATGTACGCAAACATAATATTTATATGTAAGTAGGAAACACAAGTATTCTAATTAAAGAAAACATTTCCTAAATATGTAAGAATGTCATTCTTACATTAATAATAGCAGTGTAGGAAACACAAGTTTAATCTTAAACATTTCCTAACAAGTAGTTGCAGGATATACAGGTTTATCAAATAAGTAAACATATCCATTTCAGTAGTTAAGGAAAATCAGGTTTAGCAGTCAAGCAAACATTTTCCAACAGATAGTTAACAGGAATACAAGTTTAACAATAAAGTAAACATTCCAATAATAGTTGTTGTAGGAAATACAGGTTTATCATTTAAGTAAACATTTCCTATAAATAGTTGTTTTGTGGGAAATCAAGTTTAACCATTTAAGGTAAACGTTTCCTAGTAATAGTCTCTCAAAGAACACCTGTCCTATTAGTCATCACAGGGAATACCCTTCCCAAATCAAGTTGTTGTTTAGTTGTTTAGTTGTAAATGTGGGAAATATAGACTATAATCCCTCCAAGGTGAGCTAAACCTTTAGAGTTAAAGTAACGACACTAGTACTATAACCAAACCACGACTAGTTGTTTTGTTGTTGCCTCAGTAACATCTTAAGTATACACTCCTCGTTACGACTATCGTCGATGTGGTTGGAATGACCAACGAGTAATATCCTGGGAGGGTTGTCAAATCGATAGTACTATCTGTATACTCAGTGGCTAGAGTCACCTAGCTAATGGTTATAGGTTGTAAGCACTGGGACTTATGTGCACTACAACTACCTCGCGTAAACCTAGGATCGTACCAAGATCTGTTGTCTTATTCCCAAAATGTTGTGAAAACGTTTCATATAATTAATTCAAGTTAATTCAATATGAAAACATTTTATAGAAATAGTTCAAGTTTAATAACATGAAAGAAATCATGTTAATCAATTTCACATAATAGCATGCAGCGCAATACATTAAAGCATATAGCATGTCATATCACATTGTTCTATGTTTTCCACCCCTGGTTTTAAAAGCATTTAAAACAAGTAAAAGGGAGGGGCTGTGAACTCACTGTTTTGCAAGTCTTCAGCACAAATAGCTAGCAAACAATCCAAAAGCGTCGCTCAAATACCTAGACGCAAATAATAATACTTGTATAAGTATGTGGATTATTTGTTAAGTTGAAATGTTTTTAATATTTCAGTTGCTGGTGATGTTTGCGTTTCAATTAGTCGTTGAGTTCAAATATGTATATTTATATACATTTTAGTTGAATATATATATTCTAATATATATATTAGTTGTCATCATTGTTAATGTCCATATATACATATATCATAAATGTCGAGTGTATGTATATAGATATAAATATAGTTGTCGTTGTTGTCGTTGATTATGTTTTTCAAAACATAATTATAATAGTTATAAAAATAACTTGGTTATATCGAATATATATGTCGTTTGTTAATTGTCGCGAATAAAACTTAGTCATCGTTTATATTTAAAAAAAAACGTAACTTTGTTTGTTAAAATATAATTCGTTTTCGTTTGTCGTATATAGTTTGTACTAGATAATTTAAATCATTCCATTTTTATACGTCTAGTTGTATATATATAATATTTGTTATCGTATTAAATCTTGTCGCGTTCTAAATGTCCGAAATATAATGTCACAATAATATGTCCGTCTAGTTCTAAATCCCTTGTCGTAACATTTTGTACCTTTTGTCGTATAATAACATAAGTCGTGTAACGTTTGTTTGTTTGTACATATGTAAAAATACAAAAGTAACAAGTTGGACCAGTGGGGGGAATCCGCCGGATTCCGGTGAATCCGCCGGATTCGGGCCAAAATAGGGGAATACGCCGTATTCTTATGAATACGCCGGATTCAGGTCAAACAAGGGGAATACGCCGTATTCTGGTGAATACGCCGTATTCATTCGAAAATAGGGGAATACGCCGTATTCTGGTGAATACGCCGTATTCATTCAAGTTTAGTAGGATCCACCGGATCACCGATGATCCGCCGGATCAAGCGTGTCTTTTACTCGTTCACCGTTTCTGCCGAAAGTTTATTTGCGATCGAAGGTGAGAATACGCCGTATTCAACGGAATACGCCGTATTCGACTGGTTTAGAAATGGGAATCCGCCGTATTCCCGTGAATACGCCGGATTCATCTGAGTTTCGGCTGGGAATCCGCCGGATTCAATGGTTTTGCAGGTTCTGGTTCGTTCTCTGTTACAACAATTTCGTACGGGTTTTGATTTTAGCTTTGTTTTTAAGATGATCAAACATCACAATATGTTATATAAACCTATTATAACATGTTTTAACAATAATTTCAACAATCATAATAGTTTGAAGAAATTATTGAGATGAAATAAAATGGAGAATTTCCTCACAATGATGTTAAAGATGGAGATTGATGATGATTCTGAGATGATGATGGTGTTGATGACGAACGACGATGATGATAATGATTATGTGATCATTTTGTTGTGTTTGATTTGAGTGTTTGAAAGTGAAGATGATGAAGTGAAGGTGATGATAATGTTGTTGCTTTCTTCCTGCTCTTGTTGTTCTTCCTCTGCTCCAGTACACACCAACAATAACAGAGAATAGAGAGTGTGAATTATTGGAGGTGAAGTTTGGTGAATGAATTTGTGAGAGGGAGTATTATAAAATGAAATCAGTGATCATTTTCAAAGGCACGGTATGGAGGGAGTATAAAATGTCGAGCAGATATTTTGTTTTGTGCAATATTGGTAGTTTTTAGCCCGTTAATTTCGTGTACGGGTATAATTTGTGGTACATTAGTATAATAAAATTTTGCGTTATGTTTCTCGTTATCACAGATTTAGAAATTTGAAATCGAAATGTGAAATACTTTGTTACAAGTATAATTAAAATTAATCACAGTAAAAGTACTGTATAGTTAAAAACGCGTGCCAGATTTCAGTCAAATTTAGAAATCATATTTATAAGAAATGTTCTACACATTAAAACAGTAACTTACGAAATAATACTTTTATTATTTGGAACCTCTAAGCGCGTTTTAAAATTGTTTCTGTTCGTATTACGCGTAACAAAATCGTCTACATGTTTTGTTTTCTTTTCGTTGTAATACTTTTATCTAATAATTTCAAACTAAAAATTATTCAAAAGTATTTTCGAAGTTCATTTTGGAACTTTATTATTCACGATTTAATACGTTTATTATAAAACGTATATTTTATTATATTATATCAATAATATAATTCTATAATAGTTGTAATTAATAATTTTCGAATTATTAATTATTTTGTATCACCAATATTATCGTTTTCAATTCGTAGAGTTTGATATATTCATTTCGCACGTAATTATATATATACACATATAACTACTATCAAATACATCACATAACACATAGTAAGTTTATCAAAACTTATACACAAAATAGTTTGAATTCACTTAATCAGGGAATTACTCTAGGTAATGCATGAAATTAGGCTAAGTAAATACCCTAATTGGAGGATTGTCACATTCTCCCCCTGTTAGCGAAATCTCGTCCCGAGATTTAATTTGTATTATTCGTGTCGGTCGCTTGTGCAAATAGGTGAGGGTATTTCTTTCTTATCTCATCCTCACGTTCCCAAGTAAACTCTGGGCCATGCTTCGAATTCCATCGAACTTTGACGAGTTTGATTCTTTTGTTTCGGAGTTTCTGTGTTTTCGTATCAGCTATTTCGATTGGTTCCTCCACAAAGTTAAGCTTTGAGTTTATGAAGACTTCGTCAGGAGGTATGATTAATGTTTCGTCGGAAAGACACTTCTTCAAATTACACACATGAAAAGTGTCGTGAATACTACTAAGCTCTTGTGGTAGTTTGAGTTTATAAGCAACAGGACCAATCCTAGCAAGGATCTCAAAAGGTCCAACATATCGTGGGTTCAGTTTTCCTCGTTTGCCAAATCGTGCTATCCCTTTCCAAGGCGATACTTTGAGTAGAACCTTATCTCCTACTTGAAACTCAAGAGGTTTACGGCGGTTATCGGCGTAACTCTTTTGTCTATCTCTTGCAGCTTTCAATCGGTTAAGCACTTGAGATATTTTGTCTGTGGTTTCTTGGACAAGTTCGGGTCCGGATAGTTGTCTGTCATCCAACTCTGCCCAACAGAGTGAGGATCTGCACTTGCGTCCATACAACGCTTCAAACGGTGCCATCTGTATACTGGTGTGATAACTATTATTGTAGGAGAACTCAGCTAATGGGAGATGAGTATCCCAATTTCCTCCAAAGTCAATCACACATGCTCGCAATAAATCTTCGAGCGTTTGAATCGTTCGTTCACTCTGGCCATCTGTTTGCGGATGATAGGCCGTACTCATATCGAGTCGAGTACCTAGGGCCTGTTGTAGTGTTTGCCAGAAACGAGATGTGAATCTGCTATCTCTATCAGATATAATCGACAATGGCACACCGTGCCGAGAAACGACTTCTTTGATATAGATCTTTGCCAGTTTCTCAAGCTTGTCAGTCTCTTTGAAAGCAATGAAGTGAGCTGATTTCGTCAGTCTATCGACAATCACCCATATTGAGTCAACTCCAGTTGATGTCTTTGGTAGCTTCGTGATGAAATCCATCGTTATGTGTTCCCATTTCCATTGTGGCATCACTGGTTGTTGCAAAAGTCCTGAAGGTTTTTGATACTCAACCTTGACCTTTGAACAAGTTCGACATTTGCTGACATAAGTAGCGATGTCTTTCTTCATATTAGGCCACCAATAGAAACCTTTCACATCTTGGTACATCTTATCTGCACCAGGATGAATCGAGTAGTTGGACTTGTGAGCTTCGTCCAGAATCAGCTTACGGAGTTCATCGTCGCACGGTACCCAAATTCTGTTCATGAAGTATAAAACTCCATTCTCTTTTGTTTCAAGCTGTTTCTCCATTCCTCTCAGGGATTCGTCTTTCATGCGCTCGGCGGTGAAAGCTAATTGTTGCGCGTCGCGAATTTGAGTAATGAGATTCGAGTGAATCGTTAACACTAAGGCTCGAACTCTGCGAGGCTTAACGTTCTCTTTACGACTTAGGGCATCTGCTACTACATTAGCCTTGCCCGGATGGTACTTAATCTCACAGTCGTAATCATTCAGTAATTCGACCCAACGTCTCTGTCTCATGTTGAGTTCTTTCTGTCGAATATGTGTTGTAGACTCTTGTGGTCAGTGAAGATCGTACACTTTGTGCCATATAAATAGTGTCTCCAAATTTTCAATGCAAAAACAACTGCTCCCAACTCTAAGTCATGAGTCGTATAGTTCTTCTCGTGAATCTTCAATTGACGAGATGCATAAGCAATAACTTTGTCGTTTTGCATGAGAACACAACCTAATCCTTGATGTGAGGCGTCACAATAAACAATAAAGTTCTCTGTTCCCTCAGGTAAGGATAGAATCGGTGCGGTGCTCAACTTTTGTTTCAACAGTTGGAAAGCGTTCTCTTGTTTCTCTCCCCATTCGAATTTCTTATCCTTCTGAGTTAAGATGGTGAGTGACTGGGCTATCTTTGAAAAGTTCTCTATAAATCGTCGGTAATAGCCAGCCAAACCAAGAAATTGTCGAATTTCTGTGGAAGTTTCCGGTGCTTTCCAATTCTTAATTGCCTCTATCTTGGATGGGTCCACATGAATTCCCTTGTCGTTGATCACGTGACCTAGGAAATGAACCTCTCTAATCCAAAATTCGCATTTGGAGAACTTAGCATACAGCTTCTCGTTCTCAAGTAGTTGGAGAATAAGTTTCAAATGCTGTTCGTGATCCTCTTTCATCTTTGAGTAAATCAAAATATCGTCAATGAACACAATGACAAACTTATCTAAGTAAGGTTTGCACACTCGGTTCATGAGATCCATGAATACTGCCGGCGCGTTAGTCAATCCAAACGGCATGACTAGGAACTCATAATGACCGTAACGAGTCCTAAACGCTGTCTTCGGCACATCCTCTTCTCGAACCTTCAGTTGATGATAACCAGAACGCAGATCGATCTTCGAGTAGTAACTCGATCCTTGAAGTTGATCGAACAGATCGTCAATGCGAGGTAACGGATATCGGTTCTTGATAGTTACTTTATTCAACTCTCGATAGTCAATACACATGCGCATAGATCCATCTTTCTTTTTGACAAACAAAACCGGAGCTCCCTAAGGTGAAAAGCTCGGTCGGATGAATCCTAAGTCTAAGAGTTCTTGCAACTGTGTAGACAGTTCTTGCATTTCTGATGGAGCTAGACGATAAGGTGATCGAGCGATTGGTGCGGCTCCAGGCACCAGATCGATGCGAAACTCGACTTGTCGCGTAGGTGGTAATCCTGGAAGATCATCAGGAAACACTCCCGGATAGTCTCGTACTACAGGTATATCGTCTAAGCTTCTCTCTACAGATTTCTTTTCCACAACATGCGCCAAAAATGCTGGATATCCCTTTCGGAGATATTTACTAGTTTTTAAGCAATTAATAGTTTTGATGGCACTCGCCCTCTTGTCTCCTTGTATCACCAAAGTTTCTCTAGTTGACAATGGTATACGTATCATTTTATCAAAGCAAACAATCTCTGCACGATTTTTCGACAACCAGTCCATACCGACTACGATGTCAAAACTTCCCAACTCAACCGGTAGTAAGTCTATTTCGAAAAGATGACTCTCCAATGCTAGAGTACATCCTGGTACTATTTCTCCTGATTCAATCAACCTACCATCGGCTAGTTCTAAGGTGTACTTGTTGTCTAGCTTACGAGATCTAACGTCTAATAGTGGTCTAAAGTCCTTAGACACAAAACTCAAATCGGCGCCAGAATCAAATAATACGGATGCATAATGATCGTTAACTAGAAACGTACCAGTGACAGTGTTAGGGTCCTGGCGTGCCTCTTGCGCTCCAACGACAAATGCACGACCCCTAGCTGGCTGGTTGTTGACGTTTCCACGATTATTGTTGTTGTTCGGGTTCGCAGGGCGGTTCGGATTGTTTTGATTGCCACGGTTCAGTTTAGGGCACTTGTTTCGGAAATGACCTTGTTCGCCACATTCGAAACATCCATTGGCTGATCGATCCCTATTTGCTTGAGTGGTAGGGTTCGCTCTACAGTATTGGGCCAAATGCCCCCAGCGTTTGCAATTCCCACAGAAAGTACAGTCACCATCATGATGACGTTCACACTTGCCACACTTGGGCTTACTCCCCATGTAAGTCTTTGGCTCAGCAGTAGTGGCAACGTAGGCTATCGTGGTACTAGCTTGCTTCTTATTCTTGTGACCCTGACGGTCATTCCACTTGCGTTTTCCTTTCCCAGCATCAGCATTGCTGGATTCAACCTTTCCAGTATCAGCTTTCTTAGTAAGATTCCCCATCCTTACTGCTTCATCAGTCAAACGCTGTGCTAGTTCCACAGCAATCTTAAAAGTAGCAGGATTAGCTGATGTTACCAAACTTCGAATTTGCGGCACTAAACCCCAAATATACCTTTCAGTGCGCTTGTACTCAGGAGTAACCATGTGAGGTACAAGACGTGCCAGTTCTTGAAATCTGGTGGTATATCCTGTGATATCAGCACCAACCATAGCAATGTTCCAGAGCTCAGATTCAATCTTCTGCAGTTCACTGCGGGGACAAAACTCTTCCATGACCATAGTTTTCAGAGTTTCCCAAGACATTGAATGAGCGGCTGGACGACCCATTGCTTGCTTTTGGGCGTTCCACCAAGTCAAAGCCTTATCACTAAATGTGCATGTAGCATACATTACCATGTCTTCGCGAGCACACTTGCTAATCTCTATTACAGACTCCATTTTCTCAATCCAATGGATGATTCCAATGGCACCTTCAGTACCACGGAAATGGCTCGGTTTACAGGCTAGGAATGTTTTATATGAACATCCCTTATGAGTGCTCTCAGGATTACTACCTGAAGCGTTTGGTTCGGTTTCTCTACTACCGCTACGGTATCGGTCAGTATCATACTGAGCAAGGGCTTCAGAAATCCTTCAGTTAACCATTTGTTCGGTAGTCTCCTCAACAGCAGGAGGTGGTGTGGGGTTTCGTTGGCTGTTCCTGGTAATTCTACGTTTAGGCGGCATGATTCAGTCCTAATCACACACAAGAAACACTCGTAAGATATCTAATCGAGTCATCACTCATAAAGTAAGTGATAAATGTAAATATAGCATGAAATCAATCACCAATTGATATCATTCACAATGTATGTAATAATGTAAAACTAGCTTATGTTTGGTTTACATATCATAATTAAAAGTCGTTGCATAGTTGATGTATATAATAACATGGGTTAAGCGTTGTTACATAAGTTTTGTACAAAGATGGGATTTACTACAAAAGATACCCATCGGATCAAACATGATCTACAAAATGTGACGGATTTAACCTATACATCCATCTAGTCAAAAGTCAACCCAAATACATCATAACTATGGTCCTAATACATCATACATACGGTCTAAAAGAAATACGGTAGACTCCATCCCACAAACATCCTAACAGCAACCATCAACACACATAAACCAACTGCAGCACCTATAGTCTCCAAACGACGCTCTAGTCGGATCAGACGTGCTCTAGTAGCATCGGCAGACTCCCTGTCTACCTCAATATGCAACTCAGAAGTCGCAAGGCGTCCATATATCGCCAGCACATCATCATCAAGACGAGAGGTGTCACTGCGCATAACTCGGAGAGCAGACTGCGTACCAAAATGAAATCCCAGCAAGGTACGAATAACGGCGACTACAGTAGGGACCGTAAGCTCTAGAGGCTCCTCGGTCAAATGTAGAGATGTAGATGTGTGAGATGACTCCCCAGTCTCATAGGTGGAAGGAATCCTCTCAATGATCCTCCAATGGCGTAAAATACGTGGCATCCAGTCCAGATGCGGAACTCTAGCTCTCGGTGTCTGCTGATCACAGTGGATCTCTCGCTCCTCAATCATCGGCTCCTTGCCGCGAGATGATGAGGGTCCTATGGGAAAATCCCTGACACACGACAGCGGTGTCCTCCTAGGTATAGGCCTAAAATCAGGCTCTCCAATAAGATGGCGTCTAGACATAGACATAGATCCTAACATATGGGTAGCAGGATCAGTGGATGGTAATGGTGGAGTGGCTATAGAACCATCTGAAGTATCTCTAGGGAATGTAGGCGGGTAAACCTCCTCAGATACTGCTGTAGGAATCCCGTCGTATGGTCCCTCCATGGGATCCTCCTCAGTATCAGAATCAGTGATGTGAATAGGTGCGTGTCTCGACATACCTAGTCAAAGAATCGTGTGTGACGTATCAGACGTATGCAATAGTATGAATGCAGAAATGTGTTAGCCAAGGCTATAGTCTAGGTCTCTAAGGTTTTCAGTCACTTAAAGACTTCTAGTTCTCTATAACCAATAGCTCTGATACCAATCTCTGTCACACCCCCAAATCGGTAATCGCGTTTAATAACAGTTTAGCGGAAGCTTTTATTTAATTAGCGGAAGCATTTTAATAATAGTTAAGCATTGAGGGCGGACAGATTCGATAGTGCATTCACGATGTCAGAGCATATGATCATACAGAGCATAATATATTTAAGATGCCATAAGTTTAAAGTTATTACAAAAGATACGACCTGTAAAGTCGTACATAAGTAGGGTTGTCAAAGACAACTTAAGTATTTGAAAATACATATTTATCAAAGAGGGATTTCATAAGTATAACCAATGAGATTGATAATACAAAGGAAATCCATGTGTCCCAAAAGTGGCATCATAAATAGTCAGGTTGCCTACGTCCTTTATGCATGCAGGAGTACCTGAATCCTAATTCCCTGAAAAACATAGTAAACTGTCAACATTGAATGTTGAGTGAATTCACAGGTTTTAGCTTTTGTATAAATCATTCATGTACGCAAACATAATATTTATATGTAAGTAGGAAACACAAGTATTCTAATTAAAGAAAACATTTCCTAAATATGTAAGAATGTCATTCTTACATTAATAATAGCAGTGTAGGAAACACAAGTTTAATCTTAAACATTTCCTAACAAGTAGTTACAGGATATACAGGTTTATCAAATAAGTAAACATATCCATTTCAGTAGTTAAGGAAAATCAGGTTTAGCAGTCAAGCAAACATTTTCCAACAGATAGTTAACAGGAATACAAGTTTAACAATAAAGTAAACATTCCAATAATAGTTGTTGTAGGAAATACAGGTTTATCATTTAAGTAAACATTTCCTATAAATAGTTGTTTTGTGGGAAACCAAGTTTAACCATTTAAGGTAAACGTTTCCTAGTAATAGTCTCTCAAAGAACACCTGTCCTATTAGTCATCACAGGGAATACCCTTCCCAAATCAAGTTGTTGTTTAGTTGTTTAGTTGTAAATGTGGGAAATATAGACTATAATCCCTCCAAGGTGAGCTAAACCTTTAGAGTTAAAGTAACGACACTAGTACTATAACCAAACCACGACTAGTTGTTTTGTTGTTGCCTCATTAACATCTTAAGTATACACTCCTCGTTACGACTATCGTCGATGTGGTTGGAATGACCAACGAGTAATATCCTGGGAGGGTTGTCAAATCGATAGTACTATCTGTATACTCAGTGGCTAGAGTCACCTAGCTAATGGTTATAGGTTGTAAGCACTGGGACTTATGTGCACTACAACTACCTCGCGTAAACCTAGGATCGTACCAAGATCCGTTGTCTTATTCCCAAAATGTTGTGAAAACGTTTCATATAATTAATTCAAGTTAATTCAATATGAAAACATTTTATAGAAATAGTTCAAGTTTAATAACATGAAAGAAATCATGTTAATCAATTTCACATAATAGCATGCAGCGCAATACATTAAAGCATATAGCATGTCATATCACATTGTTCTATGTTTTCCACCCCTGGTTTTAAAAGCATTTAAAACAAGTAAAAGGGAGGGGCTGTGAACTCACTGTTTTGCAAGTCTTCAGCACAAATAGCTAGCAAACAATCCAAAAGCGTCGCTCAAATACCTAGACGCAAATAATAATACTTGTATAAGTATGTGGATTATTTGTTAAGTTGAAATGTTTTTAATATTTCAGTTGCTGGTGATGTTTGCGTTTCAATTAGTCGTTGAGTTCAAATATGTATATTTATATACATTTTAGTTGAATATATATATTCTAATATATATATTAGTTGTCATCATTGTTAATGTCCATATATACATATATCATAAATGTCGAGTGTATGTATATAGATATAAATATAGTTGTCGTTGTTGTCGTTGATTATGTTTTTCAAAACATAATTATAATAGTTATAAAAATAACTTGGTTATATCGAATATATATGTCGTTTGTTAATTGTCGCGAATAAAACTTAGTCATCGTTTATATTTAAAAAAAAACGTAACTTTGTTTGTTAAAATATAATTCGTTTTCGTTTGTCGTATATAGTTTGTACTAGATAATTTAAATCATTCCATTTTTATACGTCTAGTTGTATATATATAATATTTGTTATCGTATTAAATCTTGTCGCGTTCTAAATGTCCGAAATATAATGTCACAATAATATGTCCGTCTAGTTCTAAATCCCTTGTCGTAACATTTTGTACCTTTTGTCGTATAATAACATAAGTCGTGTAACGTTTGTTTGTTTGTACATATGTAAAAATACAAAAGTAACAAGTTGGACCAGTGGGGGGAATCCGCCGGATTCCGGTGAATCCGCCGGATTCGGGCCAAAATAGGGGAATACGCCGTATTCTTATGAATACGCCGGATTCAGGTCAAACAAGGGGAATACGCCGTATTCTGGTGAATACGCCGTATTCATTCGAAAATAGGGGAATACGCCGTATTCTGGTGAATACGCCGTATTCATTCAAGTTTAGGAGGATCCACCGGATCACCGATGATCCGCCGGATCAAGCGTGTCTTTTACTCGTTCACCGTTTCTGCCGAAAGTTTGTTTGCGATCGAAGGTGAGAATACGCCGTATTCAACGGAATACGCCGTATTCGACTGGTTTAGAAATGGGAATCCGCCGTATTCCCGTGAATACGCCGGATTCATCTGAGTTTCGGCTGGGAATCCGCCGGATTCACTTGAATCCGCCGGATTCAATGGTTTTGCAGGTTCTGGTTCGTTCTCTGTTACAACAATTTCGTACGGGTTTTGATTTTAGCTTTGTTTTTAAGATGATCAAACATCACAATATGTTATATAAACCTATTATAACATGTTTTAACAATAATCATCAACAATCATAATAGTTTGAAGAAATTATTGAAATGAAATAAAATGGAGAATTTCCTCACAATGATGTTAAAGATGGAGATTGATGATGATTCTGAGATGATGATGGTGTTGATGACGAACGACGATGATGATAATGATTATGTGATCATTTTGTTGTGTTTGATTTGAGTGTTTGAAAGTGAAGATGATGAAGTGAAGGTGATGATAATGTTGTTGCTTTCTTCCTGCTCTTGTTGTTCTTCCTCTGCTCCAGTACACACCAACAATAACAGAGAATAGAGAGTGTGAATTATTGGAGGTGAAGTTTGGTGAATGAATTTGTGAGAGGGAGTATTATAAAATGAAATCAGTGATCATTTTCAAAGGCACGGTATGGAGGGAGTATAAAATGTCGAGCAGATATTTTGTTTTGTGCAATATTGGTAGTTTTTAGCCCGTTAATTTCGTGTACGGGTATAATTTGTGGTACATTAGTATAATAAAATTTTGCGTTATGTTTCTCGTTATCACAGATTTAGAAATTTGAAATCGAAATGTGAAATACTTTGTTACAAGTATAATTAAAATTAATCACAGTAAAAGTACTGTATAGTTAAAAACGCGTGCCAGATTTCAGTCAAATTTAGAAATCATATTTATAAGAAATGTTCTACACATTAAAACAGTAACTTACGAAATAATACTTTTATTATTTGGAACCTATAAGCGCGTTTTAAAATTGTTTATGTTCGTATTACGCGTAACAAAATCGTCTACATGTTTTGTTTTCTTTTCGTTGTAATACTTTTATCTAATAATTTCAAACTAAAAATTATTCAAAAGTATTTTCGAAGTTCATTTTGGAACTTTATTATTCACGATTTAATACGTTTATTATAAAACGTATATTTTATTATATTATATCAATAATATAATTCTATAATAGTTGTAATTAATAATTTTCGAATTATTAATTATTTTGTATCACCAATATTATCATTTTCAATTCGTAGAGTTTGATATATTCATTTCGCACGTAATTATATATATACACATATAACTACTATCAAATACATCACATAACACATAGTAAGTTTATCAAAACTTATACACAAAATAGTTTGAATTCACTTAATCAGGGAATTACTCTAGGTAATGCATGAAATTAGGCTAAGTAAATACCCTAATTGGAGGATTGTCACATTGATTCTTCCTGGAACTCAAGATATGGTCTCGAGAAGGAGGCGGATGTTCCTGTCCGCCGGAACAGTAACGCGTACCTTAACGGAAATATTATTTTAAAATAGCAAACGAAGTCGAAATGTTACGAAATCAGTTTCCTTGGAAAGATAACATCTTGAAATACATTCTAGAGTTAAGAAACGTAAATTTTCATGTATCAATGATTTTTATAAATTTCGTTAAAGTGGGGTTAACTTTCTGGGCAGAAAGTTTAAACACATGTTTTAAGTTTTAAAAAGCGTTCCGGTTTATGTATTGGACATTATATGGTTGAGTGGTTACTAAAGTATGATTATAAACATATTACAAGTATTATAAAAGAGTTATGAAGTTCTTACAATGTTTGTACAACCGAGAGGAGAAAGAAAGGGATATCTAGCTCGTTTCCTCGCGTTTTGTTAAGTTTCGGTGTGGCGGCTCGTGGTTGCACTATGGTGGTAATATGGTGGTGGTGTGGTGATGTTTTGGTGGTCTGGTAACAGTTGATAGAGAGAGAGAGTTGTGGTAGAGAGAGATAAAGAGTAGAGAGAGTGTGGGATGTGATGAATGAGGCATATATGTTTGTATATGTGTGTAGTACTCAAGACAAGATCCACATTTTGTGGATCTTGCTTGGGCTGGTTTTAAGTCAATAAAGGGAGGCAAGGTGATTAAAAAATCTTGTCTCCCAATTTTGGTATTAAACCCGTGTTCGTTTACTCGATCGTTTTGTCGTTCATTTAATCGTATAACATTTTATAGGATACGTTTTGTTCTCGGTTTAAAGCACGATATTTTTAGTAAAAGTTTTACTCAAAGTAGTGTAATTAAGTTACTAAAATAATATTCGAGTTTTCGTTTGGTCGCCGGTCGTGAATCGTGTGTTTATTCGAATTGTGTAACGTTTTTAAACGTTATGATTATACGCGTGTAATCGCGTTATTTTTACTTGAAGTATTTTATCAAAATACTTAATAATAAGTTATAAAAATATAGCTTTAGTTTATTTCGTCGGTCGGGCGCTTTTCGTGCATTTTCGTCGCGTTTGGTTACGTTTTAAGCAAAACGTACGTGTTCGTTATATTATAAACATAATATAAAGTAATAATTGACGTTATTAAATACTTCCTTATCATTTAATAATAGTTTCACCAACTTCCATTTTAAGTTTCTGCGTTCTGTCAGATTCGCATATACACGATTATTAAACAATCGTTTAACGTTATTATATATATTTATATGTATAATAATTGTACACTTCAGTAGTTTGAGTATATAATACTTGAAATAAAAGTTTAAATTTTGACCAAATTTTGGGTCATTTTTGACCGGGTGTCACATTCTCCCCTTGTTAGGAGAATTTCGTCCCGAAATTTGTTCGTAGTAATTATGGGTATATCGAAATAATGGTCTGTGCATATCCTAAGAAAGTCTGTTAGTCTACTAAGAGTGATCTAACTTCAATCTAGTGTTGCCTTCCTCCCCTTGTTAGATAAGTGCGCTACTGACAACTAAAGGAATAGAGGAAGTGAGTTTCGATATATTTAACCATTTTGTATGTGAAAGCAAGTTCAGTCAGTCATTCATTCGCTAGGGTGTAGCTACACTTTGCACTAGTAGTCTAAAGTAGAGTAGTAACTTCCACTATGTTCATACAGTTTGTAACGGTCAGTAGTGTCGTAGCATAAAGTAAACTCTATCAGTTTCATATAGAAACTAAGTTGTCGTTTTTCTTTAACCCTATCGTGCACTTAGAATCTAGGGAAACATAAAAGATATCAAGCAGCAAGTAAGATCTGTCAAAGTAAATAGTATAAAGGCAGTCGGGTTATTTGTGAGTGACCATACCCGTGTTGAGCAAGTCAATAAATCTCGGGTCCTGGTCGTCCTCCCTGGTTTTGAGTACATAGGCTCTTCCTCGAGCAGGGTTGTTTTTCAGCTTCGGGCAGTCCTTCCTGAAATGCCCGGTACCATTGCACTCATAGCAGGTCTTGGGTGCTAAGGCATCGGTACCGGTGGTGATTGCTTTGCAGTCCTTGGTCAAGTGTCCAAATCTCTTGCATTTGGTGCAAGGACATAGACCATCATGGTGAAGCTTGCACTTAGAGCAATAGGGCTTGCTTCCCTTATACTCTTTCTTGTCACAAGTGTAGGTTGAGTCAGCCTTGCTGGTCTCAATCTTTTTGTTTGAGGTGGTGGGGTTTCCTTCCCCCTTGCGCTTGCTAGAGTTTCCAGCTTTCTCGCGCCGGGCCACCTGGGCCATGAGCTCATGCGCCATACGGATGGCACTTTGGATGGTCTCGGGCTTAGAAGAAATAACATTCCCCTGAATACTCTCAGGGAGTCCTTTGATGTATCTCTCAATGCGTTTACGCTCAGGGTCTACCATGGAAGGGCAAAGGAGAGCTAGTTGTTGGAATTTGGTGGTATAACTAACGATGTCAGTTCCCTGAACTGTTAAGTTCCAGAACTCCTCTTCCAATCTCTGGAGTTCTTCATTGGGACAGTACTCATCCCTTAACTTCTTCTTCAATTCTTCCCATGGGAGTTGATATGCAGCATCATTCCCAACAGATTGAATGTACGAGTTCCACCAAGTCAGAACACCTTCTAGGAAGGTACAGGTGGAGTACTTGACTTTACAGTCTTCGGGGCAGTTGCAGATTCTGAAGACTAATTCCATTTTCTCTATCCACCTGACTAGTCCAATGGCACCTTCCGTGCCCTTGAAGTTCAGTGGCTTGCAGTTTAGAAAGTCCTTATAGGAGCAGGGTTTGTTGGCAGGGGCATTGACAGCAGTGTCCTCGCTGCCAGAATTTGACTGTGCAGCAAGAGCCTGAGCTACACTCTGTGCAATGAGTTGAGCGATTTCAGTATCGCTGTACATGTGTCATCGTGGAGGCATGTTCCTTCAATAGGAGAAAAGGAAAATGTGAGTTTTGGTGTAAGAGTATGATTATCGTAGTTGTATATATAAAGATAATATACCGCAACACAAGTGATAATCAATGGTGTAGAATAATAAAGGTTGTAATCATTGAACATGCGTGTCCAAAGATTATGAGAGTTGAAATTTATGATAAGTTTTCGAGAATTTTGTAATATCTTGGACCCATATTTGTCCGGATGAAAATGATGTTACTAGTAATGGTAGGAAAAGGATGCGAGATAAAGTTTTCCTCAAAGGTGTATGATATCCGGCTGAATAGGTTGTCAGCTCTAATGATCCTACGAAATAAGTAATGGAAGCCTATACAACGATAGTCTAAAGTATACATATTCCCACTGTTAACTATAATGGTGAAATAATATTGCAGACGTTACGGTGAGAAAGTTGGATGTACTATAACAGATGTGTTACCAAGTATCCTATGCCTATTATTATATATCACATATAATAATTCATAGTTTTTTCAGACAGGTAATACCATATATATTTATATATAAATATATATCCACCTAGTTGTGTCTAGTATAGACAAGTATGAGTCCCGGTTCTCTCGTGGTCAGAGTCAACTATTGCATTCCTGTTCAATATGACCATTTCAAGTCTCACATCATCTTCATTTAATTGTACATAGTTGATCAGGCTATGTTAAATTAAACTTGTATGATGTAATCCCTGAACCAATCATACCTAATAAGGAATACTGCCTAACGGTCATAGTCTAGGCCCACTACATGCAACCTAGTTCACTATAACCTTAGGCTCTGATACCAATCTGTCACACCCCCTAATTCGGGTTGCGAAAGCGAATCGGGTCGGGGCGTGACTAATCAATAACCAAAGCACAAGATATATAGTAAACGACTCTAAATGAGACGTTTTAGAAAATACATTGCAATACAGTATGTTACATAAGTTTTCAAAAGTAATAAGTCATAAAGATACATCATTAGTGAGTTCGCAAATTTATTCTAAAGATTTTAGTTACATAATCATAGTACAAAAGATAATGCCAGTAAAATCTTCATAAGTGTGTATGCATGCGACTCGTACTAGCTTAGCATATAAGTAGATCCTGCTGGGCATCCCTACTCAAGCTGCGTACCTGAGAATGCATCACTAAAAAGGTCAACCAAAAGGTTGGTGAATCTCACAGATTTATAGTAAGTAACATTTTTGAACACATCAAGTAGTAAAAGTAAGTAATGATTGCACGAATGCAATAGTTTCGATATACATTGCCATGAGCATCATAGTTGAAGCTTAACAGTAAGTAAGGGTACAATCAAGTACCTAGTAATTGCCCTCGTGAATGCTAATCCAAAAACATTCATATGAAACGAGTAAGAAACGCCAATTTATACATGTATGTTCGTGGTAGTGCGTGCTACCCTGGGCGGGGATTGTCAGTCCTAAATGGATCCATTTACTAAAACTCGCGCTTAAGTTGATAACTAACAACTATGATTAAAGGGACTTCATTGGATTAAGTAAAACCCATGCAATCGATATACCAGTAAATCAGTAAGTAAATCAAGTAAGTAAGTTCATGTGTTCGAGTAAAACAAGCAATGCATCTTCCCCAAAATAGTAAAACAGTAAAAAGGGGCCGTGAGACTCACCTGAGTCTAGTAGTATCAAGCAGTAAATCAAGCAATGAGGTTCTCCGAACCAGTAACCTCTAGCGTCCTAAACGCGTAAGGTTAAGTAAGTAAGTGGATATCATTAAGATTATCCATGCTAGTTGTCCACTCAACTAGTTAATGTCCATTAGTCTGTTATTTGTAATTGTTCGTATTTGTAGTCTGTCGTTGTGTAAATATGGCCCGTTGGTGAGTTTCGTAATAATGATTATCAAAAGCATTATTATTATGTTTGTCTCATTATATACTTACAAAAGTATATGTGTCATATGTTTCCGAGTTATTCCAAATATTGTATTGACGTTAAATCAAGTATATTGTGATATTGTCTTGTTTGAAAAGTCGGTTATGCAAAGTTAGTGTTGAACACTATTTATGAGACAATAAGGATTATCGGGAATTACTATTCATGAGACAATAGCAAGTTACTATTCATGAGACAATAGCGATTATCGGGAATCACTATTCATGAGACAATAGCAAGTTATTATTCATGAGACAATAGCGATTATCGGGAATCACTATTCATGAGACAATAGCAAGTTACTATTCATGAGACAATAGGGTTTGCGACAATGATATTTTATACGACAATGATGTTTTATGCGACAATGATGTTGCGACAATGTCATTGTCGCATAAGTTTCAAAGAGGTATTGTCGCATTAATAAGTTTTTCGTTTTCATCTAGGTGTTCATCTTCATTGACTTGGTCAAATGTGTTTGGTTTGACCCGAAACTTTTAGGGAAGTATTAAATATGTTAAATGAGCTTTATAAAGTTGTCGTTACGTTTTATGGTTAACTCGAAGTGTCGGTTTGGTAAAATGACTAAATCAGTCCCTAGTCTTTATATTTTCAGATTTTGTACTCGATTGAGCTCTCAATTTGACCCGTTTTTAGTCCGAATCAAGCCTAACAAAAAATCACACATATTCTCCTAGGTGTCTAGCTCATTTCTACGCTTTATGATATTTTTATAAGTTCATTTACTATTTTAAATAAAAATGGAAATGAAAAGTGCTCAGGTTGAGTCTAAGAACGAGCTCAGTCCATAGATCGGTTCCTACACAAAATTCCGTGGGGATCTGGTCAAAGTGGTAAACATAAAAGTTGTAGCCGACATCTTAACGGTCATTTTTCGTTTAGACTTAGTAAGTTGATTCTTCCTAGAACTCAAGATATGGTTTGGAGAAGGAGGTGGATGTTCCTGTCCGCCGGAACAGTAACGCGCACCTTAACGGAAATATTATTTTAAAATAGCAAACGAAGTCGAAATGTTACGAAATCGGTTTCGTTGGAAAGATAACATCTTGAACTACATTCTAGAGTTAAGAAACGTAAATTTTCATGTACCAATGATTTTTATAAATTTCGTTAAAGTGGGGTTAACTTTCTGGGCCAAAAAAGTTTAAACACATGTTTTAAGTTTTAAAACGCGTTCTGGTTTATGTATTGGACATTATATGGTTGAGTGGTTACTAGAGTATGATTATAAACATATTACAAGTATTATAAAAGAGTTATGAAGTTTTTACAATGTTTGTACAACCGAGAGGAGAAAGAAAGGGATATCTAGCTTAATTCCTCGCGTTTTGTTAAGTTTCGGTGTGGCGGCTCGTGGTGGCACTATGGTGGTGATATGGTGGTGGTGTGGTGATGTTTTGGTGGTCTGGAAACAGCTGATAGAGAGAGAGAGTCATGGTAGAGAGAGACACAGAGTAGAGAGAGAGTGGGATGTGATGAATGAGGCATATATGTTTGTATATGTGTGTAGTACTCAAGACAAGATCCACATTTTGTGGATCTTGCTTGGGCTGGTTTTAAGTCAATAAAGGGAGGCAAGGTGATTAAAAAATCTTGTCTCCCAATTTTGGTATTAAACCCGTGTTCGTTTACTCGATCGTTTTGTCGTTCGTTTAATCGTATAACGTTTTATAGGATACGTTTTGTTCTCGGTTTAAAGCACGATATTTTTAGTAAAAGTTTTACTCAAAGTAGTATAATTAAGTTACTAAAATAATATTCGAGTTTTCGTTTGGTCGCCGGTCGCGAATCGTGTGTTTATTCGAATTGTGTAACGTTTTTAAACGTTATGATTATACACGTGTAATCGCGTTATTTTTACTTGAAGTATTTTATCAAAATACTTAATAATAAGTTATAAAAATATAGCTTTAGTTTATTTCGTCGGTCGGGCGCTTTTCGTGCATTTTCGTCGCGTTCGGTTACGTTTTAAGCAAAACGTACGTGTTCGTTATATTATAAACATAATATAAAGTAATAATTGACGTTATTAAATACTTCCATATCATTTAATAATAGTTTCACCAACTTCCATTTTAAGTTTATGCGTTCTGTCAGATTCGCATATACACGATTATTAAACAATCGTTTAACGTTATTATATATATTTATATGTATAATAATTATACACTTCAGTAGTTTGAGTATATAATACTTGAAATAAAAGTTTAAATTTTGACCAAATTTTGGGTCATTTTTCACCTGGTGTCACAATACCCGAACTTTTGTTTTCAGGTTTTTGATACAATAAGTTTCAAGTTTGCTCATAGATGGTACCTCCGTCACAATCCGTTAATTTTCACCGTTATGTGTGTAAACCCTAGGTATCATTTACGAGCAATTTTGAAACTTATGGGTACCATTTACGAGCAAACTTGAAACTTATTGTATTGAAAATAGACGGAATTGGTAAAACTTAACGACAAAAATAGACGGAGTTGGACGGAGGTACTATTTACGAGCAAACTTGAAACTTATTGTACCGAAAATCTGGAAAAAAAAGTTCGGGTATAATATGTGAAAATGTGTGTAAACCACAAGTATGACTTATGGAATTTTCTAAAAAAATATAAAAAAGTACGACACGAACACAAACACCATAAACCTCATCAGAGGCGTGTAGCTCAAAAGCGCGGGATGAGCTCAACGATAAACAAAACAAGTCAGGTTTCAGTTTTCCAAATAGTCAACCAACCAATGCGACGTCGTTTAAAACCATAACCCTAACACCGTACATTTCTCACAGAGATCCCGTAAATACCACCGGAAAAAATGGTGCACAGTGCATACGATTCACTCGAATTGCTCAACAACTGTCCTACGAAGATCGACGCCGTTGAATCCTACGGTTCAAACCTACTCATCGCTTGCTCCGATGGATCTCTACGAATCTACGGTCCAGAATCATCATCATCCGCCGCCGACGGATCTCCGCCGTCCGAGCGTCAATCTCAAACCCTGGAATTGAAAAAGGAACCCTACGTGCTCGAACGAACTGTTAATGGATTCGCAAAAAGACCTATGTTAGCTATGGAGGTTTTAGGATCCAGAGAGCTTTTGCTTTCACTCTCTGAATCAATTGCGTTTCATAAACTTCCGAATTTAGAGACATTAGCTGTGATTACCAAAGCTAAAGGTGCTAATGCCTACTCGTGGGATGATCGCCGAGGGTTTTTATGCTTCGCGAGGCAAAAACGAGTTTGCATTTTCAGACACGATGGTAATTCGTCCCTAAAATTAGGTTTTGTTTGCATTAAAGTTAGGTTTAACTGCGAATTCAATTAGTTACTAACCAATCTAATTTTCTGTATAGGGGGGCGTGGATTTGTGGAAGTGAAAGAATTTGGTGTGCCGGATTATGTGAAGTCAATGTCATGGTGTGGTGAGAATATATGTTTAGGGATTAGAAGAGAATATACGATAATGAATGCTACGAATGGTGCATTATCAGAGGTTTTTCCGTCTGGTAGGATTGCTCCACCTTTAGTAGTGTCTCTTCCGTCTGGAGAGCTTCTTTTGGGGAAGGTATTGTATGCCATTTCTTCGTTTTTTGCAGTTATCGGTGAATTTTTTAGTGAAAGTTTGAAATAGGAATGCAGAACATATACCTGACATTGAAGGTCCATTTTAAGCAAGTTGAGGCATATCGTAGTAGGGAGTTGAATCATTGATTATGCTTTTGATCAGTGAAGTTGAGGATTGTTAGTATCATCAATGTGCTTCTTCGATTATTATCATTTATTTTTTCAAATTACTAATGACTTATGACCATCTTACAATAATTAATTCTGGCATCAAATGAACATATGACTATGCTCTAATAATGTTGGAGGCCCATTGGATAACATATATATGGTTTCTAGCTTTGACTAGCTTTGGAAAATGCCAAACCTTGTTGGGTGCCTTTCATTTGAATAATAATGGCTGAATGAATATGATTCATGCTCTAACAAGATTTGTGGATGGTTGCAAACACACCAACTTCTGCAAGCTTCTTATTCTCTAACTTTGTAATTTATTAAGAAAGTAGAGAGCATCTTTTTCCCCCTTCACTAGTGGTCACTTATATAAATATAGTACTTGTTCATCTGTTCTCTGGTTCCAATTTCTTGACAGTATTTTGAATGTTGGTTTTATAAGTTGAAAGACATTTGTCTTTGCTTTATTAACCCCATTTGTTTTAACACTGTTTATCAGGATAACATTGGAGTGCTAGTGGACCAAAATGGCAAGCTTCTTCAAGAAGGCAGGATTTGTTGGTCTGAGGCCCCAGCAGTTGTTGTCATTCAAAAGCCTTATGCTACAGCACTTCTACCAAGACATATTGAGGTTTCCAGACATTTTATCGCATAAATTTTTTTTTCTCTAATATTTAAAATAAAATGCTTGGAGAGTTGTAGCACTTACACATCATTGCCAACTTGAGGTTTGCAGATACGGTCTTTACGAGTACCTTACCCGTTGATACAAACGGTCGTTCTTCGTGATGTTCGTCATATTCACCAAGGAAAGAATGCTGTAATTGTTGCCCTAAATAATTCTATTTATGGATTATTCCCTGTTCCTCTTGGCGCACAGGTTTGTCTTAATTCCAAATGCTTTGTCATTTGTGTTATAGCTTAGAAACTTTACTGGAGATATGATAATTATGCATGGCATTTGGTACGGAACAGTTCATTAGTCTCTTTTATATATAAATGAATTTGAGCAATTTGCAAAATTATGATCTTATGAGCAGATACCTTCATGTTTTCAAAGTAAAAAAAAATGATCTTTATATCGCTCATTAAACAATTGAGTTGAGTTACAGGTCTAAAATCTGGTAACCTCTTTTATACCACAGTGCTTATATCCATTCAACTAACAGTCTAACATACCGTGTGTAAATGCAGATCGTTCAGTTAACAGCATCTGGAAATTTTGAAGAAGCCCTGGCATTATGTAAGTTACTTCCACCAGAAGATTCAAGCCTTCGAGCATCAAAGGAGCAGTCAATACATATAAGGTAAAATTCTAGTTATGCACCCTCATTGAATCCACAAACTTGCTTACTATAATTTGCATCTTATAGGTGCATGGCCTAGTTGTGCTCAATGGTTTTTCTTGAATCCTCTTCACTAATTGAATATCTGTTTGCTGTTAAAAGTATTCATGATGAGCTTTTATTGTCTTTAATCTTTATTATCCGTAATTCCGTATATAATAATCTCAATAATTATTATTAAATCATGTGAAACTTTGAGTTAAATTAATACACTGTATCTATTTATATATAAAAATATTACACTTTCAGTTTTATAGATATTGAAAATCTTCATAGTTAGCCCATCCACTAAATTTATTTAGCCTTTGCTGCAACTATTATAGGTGCTATCAACTGCACCTATCAATACCTTTAGATATGATATATAATATAATTGGTTTTTGAATCTCATTTCTTGCCTACAAATCAACTACTGTAAATATGATAGTGGAGTGTAACAAGTTATCCATTACCTTCTTTATTCCTTTACCCTTTCCATTCCGTTCCATCCAACTAAACAATATGCAGTTATCAGAATTTTTGTATAGCTATTATCAATTTTGAACCTTTCAACCAGTCCACATGACACAAGAAGGCTATTGTTGTGCCTTCATAAGACAACATGTACAAGTGGCAATGATGATACGCTGTTCCCTGTTACAGATATGCACACTATCTGTTTGAAAATGGGAGTTATGAGGAGGCAATGGATCACTTTGTGGCATCTCAAGTGGAAATAACATATGTGCTCTCTTTATATCCATCAATTGTTATTCCAAAGTCATCTGTGGTGGCTGAACCCGATAAATTTCTGGAAGTGAGTGGGGAGGCGTATTTATCAAGAGCCTCATCTGGTATGTCAGACGATATGGATTCATCATCACCTTCTCATCTACTGGAATATGATGAGAGTTCAGCTCTCGAGTCCAAGAAAATGTCTCACAACACCTTAATGGCGTTGGTCAAGTTCTTGCAGAAGAAAAGAAACAGCATAATTGGGAAAGCGGCTGCTGAGGGAACAGAGGAGGTTGTCTCCGATGCTGTTGGGCACAGCTTTGTTTCTTATGAAAGCAACCGTGCCAAGAGATCAAGCAAGGTAACTAGCAACTTTTATAGTATCACGCGTATTAAAATCTGTATTAGTTGACAGTTGACACAGACACAATTATGTATGGAATTTGTAATAATTTTCTGTTGAGGTGTAAGATTACTGGGCCTTAGCATGTATTATGAGATCTTGTGCAATAATATACGAGGAAAATTAGAACATCAGGGCTCCTTAACTTGTAAGGGTTGGGAAGGGGAGTAATCGGAGTATCTACACACTACTATCCCATTGAAATTTGTTCCTGCAAATTTTATGTAGCTTATTAATTCTAATGACTTTCCAAACAAAGTAAGAACAGTTCTGGTTTTATGGATAACTTAGAAGTAAGATCCTTTATGTAATGTTGAAATCACTCAAAAGATGTTTCACTAGATGAAGAATATAATATTATTGAAAGATGAGCTATAGAATTTGGTAGTTGACGTGTGAGATTCTGTATAATGCGCAATGGAGAGATTTAGGGACTGTTTGGATGTGTGTTTTACAACTGATAGTTGATGTTAGATAATCAAGATGACGATCGGCAGTAATAGAAAGGATGCAGGAGATCGTGTTTGGATTTGCTTCCTTTATATTATTCAAGACTTCAAGTATATAATTATAAGTTCAAAACATGACGATTTATTCTCTCGCAATGATGATAATATATGTTTTAATTTTTGTATATATTATTTGGTAATAAGTTTTAAAAAGCCATCTAATATAGCAGGAATTATCTTCTTTCATAACATTAACAACAAGAAATGTAGACCATCCTTTTTTTAAAAAAAAAAAGTTACAGTATCTCGTATTGTAAATAAGTACATTCATATTTCCCAATTAGATTATCAGTTTTGTTTCAGCTTGTATGGGATTGATCATCCGAAACTGACTATTCGGTTCAAAATTTGGTGTTAACAATATTCTAATGTAAACTGTATTTGTTCTCTAGGGAAGAGCCAACATTTCCCTTGACTCTGGCGCTAGAGAGTTGGCGTCAATATTGGACACTGCACTTCTGCAGGCGCTGCTTCTGACTGGACAGTCTTCTGCTGCTTTAGATCTACTAAAAGGTCTCAACTATTGTGATGTCAAAATATGTGAGGAGATATTGCGAAATGGAAACCACTATTTATGTTTGTTAGAGCTTTACAAATACAACTCATTGCATCGTGAAGCTCTTAAACTTCTTCATTACTTGGTCGAGGAGTCAAAATCAGATGAACCTAAAATTGAACTCACCCAAAAGTTCAAGCCCGAGATGATAATTGAATATCTTAAAGTAAGTTCTTTTATGTAAATGTAATTTGTCCTTCGTATAGTTTTAAATTGAGGTTACAATTTTAACCCATTTACTTATAAAGGGGTTGATTCTGGATATATTTCTCTGTAATGGGTTATAAATTCGCCTAAAATGTTACAAAGTCAAACGGGTCTAAAGTCGACAAATACGGAGTTATGTATTTTGAATGAATATAATCTCCAAAATCATTTTACTGATAAATTATACTGAATTACTCTGTATTTCTTTAATTGTAACTATAAATAGATATAATAGTTTTGGGTAGAAAAGGTTTTGGGTCAACCTAACCCAGCCTATACCAAAAAGTACTCATTTGATCAGAAATTGTTTAACCCATTGACCAACTACCAATTTTGCCACTTCTAGTTTTGAGTGCTTGGAAGTTGCGCAATACTTTTCATTTGCCTAGATATCTTGATAATATGATATAGAAGGGCATGTATCTCAGAAATGTTATGTTGTTATGCAGCCTCTCTGTGGGATTGACCCTATGATTGTCCTAGAATTCTCGATGCTTGTTCTTGAAAGTTGTCCCACACAAACCATTGAGCTCTTCCTGTCGGGAAACATTGCTGCAGATTTGGTTAATTCATACTTAAAACAAAATGCTCCCAGCATGCAGGCTACATACTTGGAGTTAATGCTGTCAATGAATGAAAATGGCATCTCTGGCAACCTGCAGAATGAAATGGTATATCTTTATGCTTTTCACCAAGTTTTTTATATACACATAGTGAGTTTGTTCTGTGCTCTAATATTTCCGATGATACTATAGAAATCAGACTAAAAGGAGGTTTTCTGTGTTAATGTTTTGCTCGATAAAAATGAGAACTCTGAAAAAATATCTAACCTTAGACGTGCATCATTGACAAAGTTATTATTGTGCTAGGATAAAGTTGTGGCAAGTTAATCTATTAGCAATTATCACCAAAAATTAAGCAATATTGTATCGCTTTTGCTAATATTACATTTACTCCAGCTGTCCCAATATAGATGCAAGTCTTTGTGGACCACAATCAGTCTCACCAATAGTTTGTAGTGATTGGTAGATTTGCATCGGAATTTTGTTAAGGGAAATATTGCGTTTCTAGGATAACCCAAAAATAGAAAGTGCTGCGTTTTCTTTTGAGACTGAAGGTGTGCTAATTTTGTATGTTTTTCTAAAATTCACAAGAAAAGGCAAAACTATATATTTTCTTTCAAAAGATACCACTAATCTACACATACAAAAAAAATAAAATAAATGAATCTACAACTAATAATGTTTGTTTTGTAGATGCAAATATATCTATCAGAAGTGCTTGAATGGTATGCTGATCTCAATGCTCAAAAGAAGTGGGATGAGAAGGCTTATACCCCAACTAGGAAAAAGCTCTTGGCTGCATTGGAAGGTGTTTCAGGTTACACTCCAGAGGTTCTGTTAAAACGACTACCAACAGATGCCCTATTTGAGGAGCGAGCCCTCTTATTAGGGAAAATGAACCAACACGAACTTGCATTGTCCATATATATTCACAAGGTATCACATTTTACAGAAACAGGCAGTGTCAATTGAGACGTTTTGTTTTTATTGTTGGAAGAACTTATAGGTGGCAAGTTTGATCCATTTACATATGAATGTGTCAATTCGGGTTAAAAGTTAATATATCTAACTGGTAAAAGAAATAGCTTTTGGGAAACAAGACAAATGGTTGAAAGTTGCCCACAATGTATATTTAATACATTGCACCTCTGAATTAAAAATTAGTGTATCGTTGAAGTTATATGTAATTATTGCAATCCTATTTGATAATACTATCTATGTTTTAATAAAATTATCAATCTGTGACAAGCGTTTTGGGGGTCAACCTACCATAAAAACCTCGTTTTTACCCATATTAACCAACTCATTAACCAAACAGACTTGCGTATTTTGCCACATATATAGTTTATATTACTTGCACTGTTTTATGTTTTAATTTTGTTTAAATATTGAATTGGGTAAAGATACTTTTGGGTTTGCTTTTCATTTCACTGATTTATATGTTGGTATTCCAGCTTCATGTTCCAGACCTGGCACTGTCCTATTGTGATCGGGTGTATGATTTAGGACTCCATCAACAACCTGCAAAAGTTACTGGCAACATATACCTCATTTTACTGCAAATCTATCTGAATCCTCGGAGGACAACTAAAAATATTGAAAAGAGAATTAATAAGTTAGTATCATCTCCGAGTCCCAAAGTTGGTTGGACATCCCTTAAAGGTAAAGGAAGAGGGTTAGGTAAGAAAATCGCAGATATTGAAGGTGCAGAAGATACCAGATTTAGTCCAAGTGGCACAGATAGTGGGAAAAGTGATGGTGATGGTGATTGTGACGGGGATGAGGAAGGAGTTTCTAATATTATGCTTGATGAGGTCCTAGATGTTTTGAGCCAGAGGTGGGACAGAGTCAATGGAGCACAAGCCCTCAAGCTCTTGCCTAAAGAGACTAAGCTACAGGTTGTGATTAACCCTTTGCTTTATGTGATGCTTAAAATTTCATCATATATTTTCAGTCCTGAGTATATATGGCAAAATGGGTGCAAAAAGGGGTAATGTTTTGATACGCGTCTGAATAGCTTGTGTTAGGTTGACACGTCCAAAAGGTTTATTTCTTTATAATAATCATCTATTGTGCTAGGTTAAAATTACTTAGAAGGTTTCTTGAAGCAAGAATTGTATGATTATAGTCCATTTTTAATACATGTCGAGACGATAATGAACCGTTTCTATTAGATACTAGAATCTTTGTGTGTCTTAGTCTTGACCTGACACAAGTATAATTTTTTTTTTTATATTCTTGGTCTTTCGTTCAGAACTTGCTTCCGTTTCTTGGACCTCTGCTCAAAAAAACCAGTGAAGCGCACCGGAACTTTTCAATCATCAAGAGGCTGAGAGAATGTGAGAACCTCCAGGTATGTAATACGATTTTGAAAACATGACTCTACTCATTTTGTGTTGAGGAATGCTCAACTACATTTTGTAAAGGGTATGTTCTATCAAAATAGAAGCACAGTTTCCGTCAGCAGATGACTTCTGATGACATTTGGTATTCGCCAACATGCATATGGGTAAAGGATTGTATACTTTGTCACCAATATAAGTATTCTATTTCTGCATTAGTATAGATGGTTAGTAATTACTTATTTTAGCAAAATTTCTTTAAATTACATATTTGCCCATTATGATCACCAAAAAGAAGTTGATGGTATTGATTTCTGTCTTCAAGATGCATCTATTATCTTGTGCTTGAAGGTAACCATAGATGTTTGACTAGTCAAATAATCTCTTTAATTATATGCAATCTACAGGCTAAAGATGAACTGTACAGCCAACGAAAAGCAGATGTGAAAATCACTGCTGACAGCATGTGTTCCCTTTGCAACAAGAAGATAGGTACCAGTGTTTTTGCTGTATATCCTAACGGAAACACAATCGTGCACTTTGTTTGCTTCCGGGACTCCCAAAATATGAAGGCTACCGGAAAAGGTTCCACCTTGCGCAGAAGATAGAACTTATTTGGTAATCTAAAATCGGTACCCGCGAAACGAGTCTTAATATTACCTCCTGATTATATGCTCTGCCAAAATACCACCTCACAAGTCTCAGGGTGATATTTAAGATCATTGCAGCTAGAAATGTTGTGTTTGGGGAATGTTGTATTTGGTCCATGAGGTAGCTAAAGCCGCCCAGTTTTTTTTGCTGAACAGACGCGATTTAACTTCAAATAGCAGAAACGTAGTGTGTAAAGCTTGTGTTTTTGTAAAGTTTTCTTTTTGGTGAAGCTGAATTATGAGGCTATTTATGATTGAGTGGTGTTAATTTGGTTATAGTGTGGAGGGACTGGAATGATAATGTCTTGTGAAATTTGTATTAATTATAAAGTGTGCATCACTAATATTATTGTGAGCATGAACAGAATATTTTTAACTTTATTTCTACAAGTTGTAATTTGTCTTTGGGTGATCACTACAAGCCCGACCCGTAACCTTAATTTCTATTTCTTTAAATATATGTAGCTAATATTTCTATAAATTCTATAACATTACACTGGGTTTTTTTATTGTAGTTTAGCAATTTTAGTTGGGCTACGAAAATGGTAGAGCCCAATGACCCTTTTTGTGCGTCCAGCGGTCCAGGACCCGGAGTCTGGATCTGTCAAAAAGCATACAGTATCTTTTATGACGAATGGAATTTGGATGCATTCGCGAGGGAGGGAGCTGACTCCGAGGGTTATCAGATCTTGGAATTCCTGATTGGTCGAATTTAGCTAGTTTAATTGTTATTGTTAGTTCATCAACAAATACACTGCTTTTGAGTTTTTGTTGAATAAGTAACAATTATTATTATTATTATTATAATGATAAGGGCGATGATGGTGATCAACAACCAAGGCAAGCCTCGTCTCGCCAAATTCTACAATTACACGGTACTACTTCTACTACATCTTATTCCAACCTCATTTTGTTATTTATAATTGAATTAATTAAACCTAGCTAGTATTGATGTATTATTGTTCACGTGAAGATTTGAATTGATATTGATATTGGTTTTATATTTTTAGTTTTTGAAGTGACATACGTAGCATAATAATCTATTATTAGCATCTAAAAAGGAGATTGATTTGAAATTGACTTGTGGTGATGGATTGTAAGGTTAGCCTGTGGAGCAGCAGCAGCAACTAATACGCACAATCTATTCAGGTTTTCTCCCAATATTTTGTTACATTCTGAGTATGCTATGCACACTTTGATAATAATTCTACAAGCATCTTGTTCTGAAACATAGCATTTTAGGGTTACAAACTTACAATCGTCTTGAATGTTTTGCATTAACCGTACAGAACGGAGATAAGGATTACCATCGTCCATCAAGTCTATTACTCTAAATCATATGATTATCTACTCTCTACTCAACTCTCTGAGTTTTGGCAGTTTGAACTCTGGTTTGATATGAATCAAAGTAGTTGCTTATTTTTAAAATCTTCTTTGTTTGGTTCTTCCAGTCTTATGCTTGCAGCCTGAAAATGTGAGCAATTTCATTCAAGGGGGCTCCTTATTGGGTCCGGTAATTTTTTTTACTTCGTTCAAATATGTTTGCCTTTGCACTTACCTGATTGTCTTATATTTGTTAATCCCATACATGTTTTTTTCCTGTTCTCATATTTGAGAATATATACGTATATGCTACATTGAAAAGAACTTGCAAAAGATCAGTTTTTCCATTCATTGAAAGAAACTGTAAGGTGATTTTGTATAAGAACTCACATGTATAAGATAATATACCATGTAGGAAGACGGTGTAAAAGAAAATTACCTTAAGCCAAAAAAAAAAAACACACATATCGAGAAATCTATTATCAATTTCATATCGTTCTGATTTAGGATGGAGTTACCAAGTTATTTTTCATATTTTAAATACAAACACTGACAAATGCGGTTGTCATTCTTCATTATCCTTCAGGATTCGAGGCTGGTGTACAAGCTTTATGCAACCTTGTACTTTGTCTTTGTATTTGATAGCTCTGAGAATGAATTGGCCATGTTTGATCTTATACAAGGTACACATTACAAAGTGATTATGAAAAACTGAAAATTTTACTCGTATCAGACATCCACCATTCCAGTATCATCTCACATATGCCATACATACTCTAAAGCTGAAAAGTACATCTGATGTATACTTAAAAAATGTGACAACTTCATAATGATGTCTTTCATAGGCTCATAGCTTTAGTTTGATTGTTTCAGTCTATGTGGAAACATTGGAGAAGTGCTTCAGCAATGTATGCGAAGTCGATTTAGTTCTCAATTACAACAAGGTAGCGTTTACATTCAAATAAATCCTTCTTCATGTATTTTCAAATTGTTCTGTAATTAAACCTTTTTGGTATATATGTCCTTAGAAGGCGATGAAAGAAAAATTCTAATTGCATGAGGCAGCAACTGTGCTAATCACTGTTCTTTCGTGCAGATGCATACCATCTTAGATGAAATGATTCTTGGAGGTCAAGTTGTCGAAACAAATTCTGAAATAATCATGCATGCTGTTGAAGAAATTTCAAAGTAAGCGATATTCTAATGCAATACAAACAATGCCAGAATAATATAGTAAATACCACAATGATGATCTGGTATTATGCAACACAATTAACATACTTACATTTGTGTCATATGAATACAATCTTTATACTATACGCAGGTTGGAAAAGGTCACGGCTGCTACCAAACTCATGTCCAAATCCATGTCTCTTTTGTGGGGTTAAACACTTAACTGGTAGAATATCAGAGATGTTTCCTCTATCGGTATGTTCAAAAACCCGAACAATTGAATGTTTACAGAATTTTTTGACGTCTTTTAGTTGTAGTAAAGAATGGAGCAAACCTTACATTAGGTCTAAAATTGTCTACCACCAAACAATCTTTGTGTTTCATATATGATCCAATTGTTTTATTTACTTTTTTTTTTTTTTTTGGGATAACACTGGAATATAACGATTGTAGAATGTCACTTTTACCTCTCTTCGTGTTGCTTAATTTGTTTGATTGATAATGATTCAAGCTATTCATTCTAACAAACAAAGATTTCAAGATATTTGTTTCCAATTTCGATTGTAATACAAGAGTATTAGAAAAACAAAATCCTCGGAAACATCAACAGAATATCATCCTAGAAAGTAAAATACGACATAAACGATAATATGCAAACAAGTAGCTCTGTAGCTGATCGATTACTTCTTCGACGTATCGTCTCCCCCTTCCAATGCTGCTGCAGGTTTCCCTCCTTGAAATCTTGCAACCATCTATCAAAACCAAAACACATTTATATGAATAAAACAGAGCTTGAGTATGAATTTTCAGTTTCTACCATTAGTAAGGAGCTGAGTTTACAGTAAATTACAGACCTTGTCCCAAGATGCCATGAAACAAGCTTTGTGTTCATCAAAAGAAGCATGAACAAATAAGTCCATGTACTCCTTTGCATTCACCAGAAACCCAGCCTCCTCACATTTCTTTCTTTCACAGAATTTGGTACCAATCGCAACCTCTTCAGGGGTATTTTTGGTATTCTCCATTGTCATTGTGTTTTTTCTTTTTCACCTTTCGTAACAACCTTAATCATCACCAATACAATACGAATTACACAATTTATCAAAATTTATAGAATTATAATCGCAATGTTTATACACGCAATACATAGACAATCAATCAAAATTTATAGAATTTATATAACAAGTAGCTACGGTAATTTACAAGCATTGAAATTTAATTAGGATTAATTTAAAAAATAATAATAATAATATACCTTTGATTGAGACGAATAGAGAGAGCAGAATATGATTTGAGGTGAGGTGAGATGAGATGAAATTCAAGTTGGAATAAAGTTACCATCATCACCATGTTTTTATACTGCCTTTTAGAACCCTACTTCCTTCCCAAGAAAACTTGGAAAGAAAGTTACTCTCGGATGTACGGAGTAAAAAAAAAGTTATCTTTGTCGTATTCAGTAAAAAAAGTTTTTACCATCCCTATCTCTTATACTAAGATTATTATTTACATGATGCTCGTATTATTTTACTGGACCTCCGTTACAATGAGTTTTTGTCTTTAAAAAAAAATTCATAATTCAAATCATCAGATAATAAATTTAGAATATTTTAGTAGAAATTGAGAAATACACTTTATATTAATAAAAAGGTTATTTTTATGGTAACGCAAATGTTAAAAAAATGGAATATCGTATGTTCCAAAGGATGTAGACTATATATTTTGGGCAATAATAATATGTTTATTGTACCTTCGTATAATAAACGTCCATCATATATCATTCAAGATGATAATTAAATTACATATATTTTTTGTAGCATGAAAATTATGATCTACGCCCCCCTAAAAAATTGCAATGCACTATGAGTTCCATATTCTCCAAAACCTGGCCTTGTTATAACCCTCAACATTTTGCATTTTATTTGTTTTCTTCAAAAGTTTATGCAAATCTCTACTTGGAAGGACATAAATGAAATGCGTAATGGTTAATTTGTACTTAAATCATGTCTCTCTTAGCTAGCACTTATCGTCTTTCTGATCTGATGGTGCGACATAATGGCTGTTGCCCTTATGATCGGGCTTGCTCTCGGTGTCCCAAAACTTGGCGTTTTTTATATCGTCTGCAAACATCATCTTAGAGAATTCTTCATGGTCGTAATTCAGATTCAAGTTAACCTTTCCTCCAAACTCACTTGGAAGGTTTTCAGTATCAAAACATGATTTCATTAACTCGATACTAGCTTTATCGTTTGGGTAAACAAATTTGATCTTGAGATAAGTTTTTGGGTCTATGAAGTAACTTATAACCTGTATAAAACATTTAACCAATAATAAGATGTACTAGCTATGCTCGATAATTTTATGGTAAGAAAAAGGCTGGGACTAGGATATATGAAGTACCTTGAAAAATGCTTGAAACAGTTTGGGAGGATTGTAGAGGACAATGATGGCGAGTCTCTCCGGATAATGATTCTGTAACACGTTCACGATATCTCTACTTGTTTTCAGCTGGATATTAGATGCATTTATCGAATATCCAGTGAAATCAATCAACCAAGTCATCTGTTCTTGCCCTTCGGGGAGGTTTAGAATCGCATTCTCAATCAGATATACAAGATGACGAACATTACCATCTCCTGTTTTTGTATTCTGCAATATCGTATTGCTAGAAATTAGTGTTGATCACCTTATCAAGTTAACAATTTAGCTCAAATTAACATGTGAAATGAGGAAACATTAAAACTTGATTATGATGGATAGGAGTAAAAGGGAACCCAAAGTTAATGTAAGCGCGGACACCTTTTAAATCTTTTTGTTATATAAAAATCTAAATTATTATGTTAACAATATCGATTTTTTAATCATTTTTAATATATCAGTTTCAGTTGTTCTTAAATTTCATGAAAAGAGGGACATAAATGCTTTTGAATCAACCTGCCCAAACTGTTCTTAATATTTGTTTTTCCCCAATCCGACCCGACCCGTTTGGCCCGTCAACCAATTAATCAGACCCACCTGTTTTCTACCTCAAGTGTCTAAATGAAGTTAGAAAACCTCTGTGATTCATGCCTAGTGACAGCCTTTAAACGAGCATAAGATACTAATACAAACCTGCTTCCCAGGCCTCATAATGAGTACAGGCCTTCCACATCGATCAACAAAATTAGCTCTCGAGACTTTACCAGTTTCACCTTCGTGTGCTACTTCATCCTATCAACGATACAATTCCAATACGAACCATAGTTTTACACAATAAATCAATCTGCACATAACATGTAGTCATATAGATATGACTTGATAAGTAATTACTAACCCAACGAATTTCCTCAGGCTTATAATTCGATCTCCACTCAAGCGTCTCCACCAACATCTTTTTGGCTTTCTCAAGATTCCAGTTTCGAGCTTCCAAATACCTCTTCAAACTTGCATCCGTACAGAACTTTGAAGCGTGCCCAGAAAGTGGTCCGATTGCAGTTCTAAGGTCTTCGATCTGCTTGTATTAAAACGTCACTTCCAAATTAGAGCATATATTTCATAGCTACAAATTGGTAACTTTACGCTTGTTGCAGGCTGGGTGATGTACGTACCATCTTATCATGATCTAAGGGCTCGATTTCATGTTGGTTTTGACCACGCCATCTTCGCAGCATGCTTGTCATTTCTAGTGATCTGATATAACAAATTTGAGAAAAAAAAAAAAAAAAAAAAAACTTTTATGTTAATATTGTAGTTCAAGTGCACTTTTGTACCAAGTTAACTGCATGTTGATAAATACATGAAATTCTTTAAGTTTTAGCATGATTTGATGATACTTTATTTACTGGATATATAATGTCCTAATAACCCAGACATTAAAAAAAAAAAAAACCAAACCAAATACAAAAGTTGGATGTAAATTAATAAGCCCGAAAGTGAAATCGCACCTACTTCACAAGTTCACAATGAATACACTCCTAACCTAAAAGATGAATGATGGAAAAACCTTGATAAAATCCAAATCTAGCATAATATGTCAATAATTTTGGCTATAAAGAAGAGAAAAAATGTACCTCAAAACTGTAGAGGTGGCAATTTGAGACCATGGGTCTAGTTGGATTTTTTTAATTTTTATAGATGAGTCTAATTGGGTAATTAAAATAAGGCTTAAGTATATCATTATTACCTATTGGGTCATAATGAGTAATAATGATATACTTAAGTTTTTTTTTAATTACCCAACTAGACCTATCTATAAAGATTATAAAAACCCAACTATACCCATGGGTCTTAAATTGCCACATCTACAGTCAAAAGTGTGATATACGTTTTCCTTATTAATAATATAAGCACTCGTACTATATATGTTTTTTTTAATATATTTTTAATCGTAATTACGTAAAGCCCAAAGGCCTATAGCCTAGCTATATGTTCGAGGAGCCTATCAACCAACAAGTTATATGTTCCCACTCGTGAGAGTCGTGTGTGTATATGTGCGTTGTACATATATGATGGATCGATTAGTTGTATTATTGACTTTCTTTTAGGACAAAGTAATTATGATGTGAAGATATACGAGTATATTTTTAGGGGTGTTCATTCGGTTAATTCGGTTTAAACCGAACCTAATAGATAAAACCGATCGGTTTTCGGTTTTGAAAAATTGAAACCGAACCAAACCGAACAAATAAGAAACCAAACAGAACCTAATTACTATTCGGTTTATTCGGTTTTTACTATTCGGTTTATGCTTTCATATATTAATAATAAAAACATTCGAACAAATTTTAAAATCAAAAAACTTGATTATTAAACAAAACGCACGTTTCTTAAGTTCGTGATAAAAATTTTATAATTTGCAAGACAAAACTAAGATATAGTTGAAAAATTTGTGATAAACGATGAATAAAGTTAATAATTATATAAGTATGGATGATATTGGATGATTAACCTAATTAATTTGTACATATTTTGAAAGTATTACCATAATATATTACTATTCGATTAATTTGGACTATTCGGTTTCTACATTGGTAACCAAAACCAATCCAAAAACCAAAATAAATATTCGGTTTTGAACCAAACCGATCCAAAAAACCAAATAATCCAAACCAAAAAGTCCAATCCAAATTGTCCGATTGGACAATTCAGTTTGTCCAAATAGTGAACACCCCTAATATTTTTCATATATGTATAAAAATAAATTCGAAAAGTACATGCAGTTGAGAGGTAAAGTAAATACATATAGCGTTAAAAATAAATTTTGTAGGGACGTTTGACAGCTCCAATTAACCGAAATGTGGAACCTCCCCTGTCCTCGTGAAATTATTATTATTAGTATTACTTTTATTTTATTTTTCGTGTTAAATAATTGTTTCTTTTCTTCCCAAATAACCACATGAAGTTTTGTTAACGTATGACTCCGTGTCACACATTAAAGTGCATATAATGAACAAGTAATTTTCTTAAATAACAGAATTTGTAATTCATATATACATATAAAAGTTATATTTTAGATTGAATAAATGTGTATTAAATGCAAATGATAATAGAGAAATTATGAATTCATTAATTGCACCTTATTAGCAAAACCTTAAACACGTATAGAAAAATTTGGTAGTTGAATAAGGTGTATTTAATTTTAATTTCCACGTGATGGAAGATTAATAAATGGTCCTTCATTAATAATATCACCGTCATGCAAATAATTAAATGATTCATTAAGCTGTTACATTTTTGATATTACTACGATTATAACCAAAGTGAACATTATTATCAACATAAAAATTTTGGGCCGTTATTATTATTGGCTTTTTGAAATTTTGTTAAGTATATTTCAACGAAAAATTAGACCGTATAATCTCACCATCAACTCAACTTAACAGAGTCATGCCCGTAAATATGTATTTGATGAATTTTTTTACTCCAATTATGCCACCGAATCAAAACTACACAAAACTGAATTGTTGTATTTAATGACTCTTATGATATGGTTACAAAAAAATGTACACATAAAAAATATTTCTTATCTTATCTTACTATATAATATATATAAGGAAAACTCGTGTTTTCATAAGCTCCCCATATTTTGACACATCATCAAGTTTAAACTTTTAACTAAATTTTTTTATGTATATCATTTTTCTCATAAATCATGGCTATATAAATTATAACAAAAAATAAATTAAAATGAAGCAAATAAGAATTAAATTGGCTTTTATATTTTCTTAATTTTACATTAGAAAAAATCAAGAAGATTAAGTTCTAAAAAACTTTTATCACTTTCATATACTATTCATATTCATATTTTGACATACTCACCTTTTCAATTTATTTATATATGTTTTTTAATTGAGAAAAGGTAAATGTATTTTAAATGTATACATAAATTATTAAACTCTTTAACCTTCTACATCTTCTTTTACACTCTTCTTTGCAAAGGCTTTCACTTTCTCAATCTATATTTATGTTTATATTGTCAAAAAAATAATACTAATATTTAGATGCACCTTACTCTCTATGAACACGTTAGATCGCTAAAAAGTGACACATAATTTTCTTTAAGCAACAAATTACTTTAAGATATGTAGCAAAAGAACATCATACGGAATGTTAATTAGTTAAACATGATAATATATTACAACATATTATAAAATTGAACAAATTAAAAGACCTAAGATGTTAGTATTTTGAGGTATAGAGTGTTTGAAGACTTTTATACATGAATTAACAAAAAAAAAAAAAAAAATACTGTCAATTTAAAATACAAACTTAACAGTTATTTCACGTGGTAGATTGGATGTTGTTGCAAGTTTTTGTTTATTTAGATTATCTATTAGTTTTTTGACAACTAAAAACTTAAATTATTTTTCTATTTAGTTACACGTTATCATCATCATAATAGTATGTTTTACTTTGATAAAACACGAACATCAAAGATAATATACATGTAAAAAATTGTAAAAAATCGACATTAACCGTTTTTGGTGTGGGCCGTGCATCCATTACACGGCGTAGAGATTTACTAGTATATTTATAAACAATACTTGACCACATCATTATTCATTTCTTTATTTATTAAGATTATTATTATTATATTATCGTCAACATTTCATTAGTCCCAATTAATGGCATGTGATCGATCAGTTAGTAACGTAACAATAAATATATATATATTTATTTAACTACTTAAACAAATACACATATATACAGTTTGACTTTAAAGATATAACTAGCTGTCCACAAAAGTGAACAAAGCAAGATCATAATCTAATTTTAACTTAATTTTAACTTAATTATTAATAATTAATAAAAAGTTTTCAATCTTAACTTAAATTTATTTATAAAGACAGATTACGTAATTGGATGAAAATTATCATTAATAATGGAGTAATAATCTATTAGTATTGAGGTTGTAAGTATAGAAAAAGTCAAGTAACAAAGTCGATCACCACCTCTTCTTCATGATCTTCTTCCTGCAACTACTTTCTGATTTCCATCGTTGTCTAAAAACCGATCGAGTAACTAATTTAACCGTACGTGTAAGTAATTAAGATGATCTTAATTAAACTAGTCAAGGATCAAGGATAACTAGGCAAGATGCAATAGTACTCATAACACGTGATTAATTAAGTACGTAAATAATCAACACAACAAATTAATTCACATACATATCTCGATCGACCAAACAGATAATACAAATTCACGTACAACTCAGATCAATATTTATGAACATGTCCGCGCATACCTGATGATGAGTTAGTTATGAAGATAAGAAGCTAGCTCGAACAACGTCAACGCTAGCTCAGCTCAGCTCCTTCTTCTTGCTTGTTGTGTATAGATTTTTCGATCAAACTCGAACCGAAAAAATGTCAACTGGATGAGCGATTGATGTTAGAAGAAAAGGAGGTAGAGGGGCGGAGGCAGCAATATATGAAGCTGTGTATTTATATATATGTTGAGTTTTATTGTTTTATTTTGTGAAAAATAAATGATAATTCATAGTGGAAAAAGGTATGAAATGTCAAATGTTGGAATAAGCGTTTGGTTGTAAATTGTGATGGTTTAGCGAGTTAGCGTTCAAAGCATAAATATATCTTTGATATTTTCTTATACTATTATATTATAAATAAATTATTATTATTTATATCATACGGAGTATTTATATTATTGTTACCAGTACACATGAGTATTATTATATATTTATATTGATATTACACGAGCTGGGAGTAGGTAATTATACGAAATGTTTTTTATATTACATAGAAAAAATTAATTTATTACTGTATTATTGTTGGTTGTCCTTTTTTAAAGGGTGGTGATATTTCCACCATGATTTTTGATAGATCCACCATAATGTATAACTATTTATTCATATGGTACAACTGCTTACTGCACATGTATGGTGGATCTATCAAAAACCATGTTGAAAATATCAATACCCTTTTTTAAAGTCAAAGTCTAAACCGTGTTTTATTAAATTGGGTCCCCCCATCCTTCGCTGCGAATACAAGCTACAATCTCTCTCACCAACTCAATATATTGGTAACTCGCATACAACTTATAAAGATAAAGATACATGTTATAAGGGTAAGGTTAACTTTTTTTTAGGGAAAGAGGGATAAACGGCCGTTAATTTTTGTGATTAATGGCTTAGACTTATTTCATCTTAACAACACTATATTTCACGTAGAATATTGAGTATTATAATAAAAATCAACGGCTGAGATTGTCTTTCACTTCTTCCCCTTGAAATGCAAAAATGACGATTTTTGATTTATAAAAAAATTAAAAATATAGCGCTTTTTATTATGAAATGGATTTAGAAGATAACAATTGGTGAATGGCGTTAGTTAGTTACACGTACACTTTTACCATTAATCATTAACTTTGTTTTTTTGTAGTCCCAGAAATCAAACTTAATAATTGCTTTCCCGATTTCCATATATCTGCAACGCTAAAACTAGATGTTGCGTGTAATTAATTTTGAATTTACGTATTATTTATTTAATGACATCCTATTATATATCTTGTCATGTCAATCAAAATGTAAACGATATTATTATACGTTGAAAGTCAAATTGGAATGCTACGTCGTTGTTAAAATAAGTATCATACTACCTCTGTCCCATTGTTTATTAAATTATATATCTACATATATGTATATTCTTTTTTTTAAGCCCCCTATAAATTGGAGGTCTTGGGGTGATCAACCACATCGTCTATCCTTAAAGGCGGACATGTAATTATTTCTTATTTCGTTAGTTGCATCCGTAAACATCCACTTGTATAGTTGTATATCCATAAAAATATACATAAAGGTGTGTAAATTGTATCGTGCGAAGCGAGATTGCTAAAAGAATAAAGTTATAGCGTGTGCTTGTCAATACGACTAACCATACCAAAACAAATTGATGATTAAAATGATACTAAAACTAAAATTGATAATATTAGCTTCTCTTTTTCACCCACTATAGTTACAAACTATCATTATATGTTAAATGCACTTTACGTGTTATATAAATGATAAGAAATAAAAACTTATTATTACTTTTTTAATGTGTATATATATCGTTCACAAAAGCTATGTAGACAAGTGCTTTAGATTCCATTTTTTCCAAATATTACAAGCGTGACCTGAAATTAGGTTGGTTAGATGATTATTTTTGAAGAGCCACCATCCACTTTAATCATGACCCATGATAATGTCACATGCAAAAATGATGCAGATACAGATAAATTAAATGTAGATTATAAAAGGGAGGTGATAACTTCCTGTGTACCTATAAAATCTCCCTGTGGCATTATCAGCTCCCTTTAATCATAAACCAAATGGGTCTCTCATGTTTACTCGATCTTGGAATTTACATACGGAGTATTAATTAATGAAATCTTATTATCTTGTCATGTCGATCAAAATGTAACGATATCACGTTGAAAGTTATTTTGGAATGCTACTTCGTTAAAATAAGTATGATATATAGTTACGTTGATGAGTCATGACCCCTAATATATGTATTTTGATAATAACTCTGTTAATGATAGTTTATACTCCCTCCGTCCCAAATTTATTGTCCACAAACAAGAAACACGCAGTTTAAAAAAACATAATTATTACACTGTACTTTTCTGTACTTTGACAGTTTTAGCCTTACTTTTTACCCACCTTTTAGTTAGTTATGTCATTCTATTTTTGAAAGTGGACAATTAATTTGGGACATCCAAAAAAAAAAACATGAAATATAAATATGGGACAGAGAGAATATAATTGATATCATGAAACTCCGTCAATGAAATTATATTATATTATATGATTTATTATGCTAACATAACATTGTTTGTATCGTATTTTATGGTCTTTGTTGTTTGATGTGCTTGTAAGAAACTCAAATTTTTGCATGGTATAATATGTCGACAACATGATCATAATATCTAACACAAGTCTTTTTTATTGAAATAAAATGAGAAAATTGTTTCAAAGTCCCTATCAAGATGTGACTAAAACATTGTAATATTTTAAGTAACGGATTTATTAAATAACCAAGACCGTTAAATATGGGCCAATGATTTTCCATATCTAAAGATTAAATTATGAAAATATTAGTAAAACAAAAAGACTTATCATGGGACTGATATTGTCACACACTCTAAAACTACACAATTAGATATTGCGTTTGGCATACTTGATAAAATACCAAAAGATAATTAATTACAACATTAATTCCTCTTATCAAATACACTTCTTGCTTAATGTTGGAATAAGTCTGATTTCATCCTTCTTCCTTTTCCGTCGATTCACCACCACGAGTCTTGTCATATTCTTGTGTTCCGAAGCCAAAAAACCATTAAACATTAGCCTCAAAAAACGATATATTCATGTATTAATATACGAATAGTACATGTAAATGTATAGATGTATGTTATCTTTAGGGACCGAAAATGTACCAGGAGAATTAGCATGAACAATTTTTTCTTGCTCTCTACTCGAAAGGGACTCATTTCCAGTAAACGCACCACCAAAACCCTCCTCGTCTGATCTTGTTGAATATTCATCCGCAAGTGAATGTGACATCACATCCCTATCTACAACATGTTGTAAGTCGATATATAAAGTACATACTATAAAACTTGATAATGCTACATCGTATATTAGAAACAAAACAAGTGAAGAATAACGGATTTATGTACCCTTTTTGTGTAGGTTCTTGAGAGTGTTGAATCTTGTCCACGCTTGTGGGGCTGCCGCCACCAACCGATGTTTGATGGGACCTTATAAGTCCGATGAATGGAGATACTTTTGTAGCGACATTTTGGGAAGTTGTAACGAAGATATAACCTGTTGGTTTGGTATGAATCGAAACTGATCTGATGATGCTAAACATGGTTGTTGGTATTTGTAAGGTGTGACTTTTAAAATTCTTGAATGATCAATTAAAATAAAGGAACATATTACTGTAGAATTTATGGTGTTTAGGTTATATAGTTTCAAACAAATTGCAATTAGGGACGAAGAGAAAAAGAATGCTAAAAAATTGGGGTGTTTGAATTGAACATGATGTAGAGTAGCTGAGTAGCGATTCTATTGGTTTGGAAAAGAAATTAAAAAGATATATTATATAGTTTGAAGAGTAAATTCCAAAAATCATACTCATGGTTTACACAGATTTTCACAAATCATACCCAAACTTTTGTTTTCATGTTTTTAATACAATAAGTTTCAAGTTTGCTCATAGATGGTACCTCTACACAATCCGTTAATTTTCACCGTTATGTGTGTAAACCACATGTATTATTTACGAGCAGTTTTGAAACTTATGGGTACCATTTACGAGCAAACTTGAAACTTATTGTATTGAAAATAGACGGAATTGGTAAAACTTAACGACAAAAATAGACGGATTTAGAAGGAGGTACCATTTACGAGCAAACTTGGAACTTATTGTACCGAAAACCTGAAAAAAAAAGTTCGGGTATGATATGTGAGAATGTGTGTAAACCACATGTATGGTTTATGAAAATTTCTCTAGTTTGAATAAAAGTCATAGGTGTTACGCAGTGAAGCCCAATCCAGATAGTTTTTTATATGGGCCTAACTTCTGTAAATCGGATCAAAGTCGGTGTATAAACATTCCAATTAATAACAAGGCAAATGATATTTCCAACATCAGATTTGATAAATTCACCAATATTATGCATTAGCAGATTGTACCATACAACTGTTAATGCATAATAATGGTGGATTTATCAAATTTGATGGTGAATTTATCACCACCCATAACATAATCATTAATTATTAATTACCCAATAAGAAGTTTATTCTCTAATAAGAAATTATACGAAGTAGTTAACAAACATAAGTGTCTTTATCTTCTATTTAATACAAAAAGTTAGTTAGGAAAACATATCATCTTAAAAACTGTGCTAGAATTCTCTAATATACATATACTTCACGTACTCTCTCCGTCCCAAATTAAGTGTCATGTTTTGACTTTTTGAGTCTTTCTTTTTCAACTTTGACCTTAAATATTTTTGTTTGTGTTATATAATATTTGATGCAAAATATATTAATGGATTGAGTTTTAAATGTATTTTCATTGTTATAATTTTTATAAAGTAATATATAACACAAACAAAAATATTTAAAGTCGAAAAAGAAAGACTTCCAAATCTGATTCAGGATATTTAATTAGGGACAGAGGGAGTATTTAGAATAAAAATGGTAAGTAAAAGCTAAAATCAGACTTTAACATAACGGGTGAGATAACGATTATAAAATACAAGATGGATTGTTATAAGTTATCACTTTTTGATTTGACGATCCGGTAATGTAATCGATTAAATTGCTCACTTTTGATACGAGGAAGGACATTACACAAATATAGTCTAAGATGAAATTTACTAAAATAGATGAGCATATGACTAGGCGTGAACAAAATCGGGTTTCGGGCATACCCGATCCGGTACCCGAATCGGGTTTTAGGTCAAAGGAAGAAAAACCGGGTTGTTGACCTACCCGACCTTACCCGAACCGGGTTTTTGACCCACGAATACCGGTTTTTAAAACGGGTTTTTCGGGTTTTATACCGGGGTTTTCAACCCGACCCGTAGTGTACCCGGGTCCAACCCGCTTTTGAAATCCAAAACCCCAAACCGAGTATGTACCCGCCGGGTACGAAAAAAACATGAACCGGGTTCAAAAAAATTAGTTTTTTTCGGGTTCGGTTCCGGGGTTTTTTTCGAGTTCGGTTCCGGGTTCGGGTTTTTTGTTCACGACTACATATGACTAGTATCATTCGTTTAAACTATTATTGATGTAGTCTCATACATATTACTCCTAGCATTTATTAAATATTATTCCGTATTATTTAGTTTGAAATCGGATAAAATTGAAACCAAAAAAAAAAAACGAACGGTAATGATTGGAGTATAAGATTAACTTTGAACTTTCGATTACATTTTCCGGTTTTAGCCGAAACCCGAAAAGAATCGACGCGCACAGGCGCACATGTACTAACAAACAGTCGAATAGTGTAATACGGATGGAAGAGTTTGTGAGGTGTATGAACAAGGAACACACCCCACACTTGCAATGGTGTACCACCGCCATTCATCACTATATATGTAGGACTAGGAGTAGGACCACTCGCAAACAGTGAGTTGACATCCGCAATCATGGTTAACGACAACCGATCGACCTGGGTGCAGTCTGATTTCTACACGTACATTGACGTTTGTCATATCAGTTTTCCAACACATAACTATTTACATTTTGAGAGATGATAATTCTACTGTCCAATTTAATAGATCCATCAAAAGTATGAATCAAGTGACGAGTCAATCTACATATTTGGTGGATCTATCAAATTAGATGGTGGAGAACCAAAGGGCCTATGGTTTAGCGGTATGTGAGGAACCTATCAACCTAGTGGTTCGGGGTTCAAGCCTAATGGGAGGCAATTTATATATATTTGTGGTGGTTGTATATATAATTCGTGGGATATGTAGTGTAGGTTGGCCTTTCTAAAAAAATAGATGGTGGAGATATCACCACGCTCATACTTTACAATGGTACAATTTTTACTTCAATATAATTTTACGTGTTGTTCATCATTGGCGGATGTATATATAATTTAGGGTATGCACTTGCATACCCTTGTGTTCTTATGTGTAGGGCAAAAAATATTTTTTTCACATATGTTTAGTAAAGTTTTTATAATGCATACCCTTTAAAAAGGGGGTGAACACCATATGATTTATAATATTATAGCAAGTGACAATCAACTAACTATGGCTTCTATTTACTATAATAGCTTGTTTATTACTTCCTCCGTCCCACTTATATTGTCTACTAACTTTTTTGTTGGATTTAAGATAGATCAGACAAATGCTAGTTAATTATGTCCTTATATTCAATGCAAGTTTGACCGAAAATTTTGAAAAAATAAATGAATGAGAGTAATAAATGAGCATAGAATAGAGAATTTAATGATTTTTTATATTTATGTATTGCAATTGTACAATCTTTTTTAGACAAACAAAAATAGTAAGATGTACAATATAAATGGAATTGAGTGAGTAATAATTAATCCATATCCAAGTATACAGATGTTACATTTTTATTACTATTTTATTAGCCGAACTTTGAAAATCTGTATTGTACTTATTTAAGTTGTGTAACCATATTTTCGTACGTTTTTTGTTGTGTTTCCTACATATAACTTTTTCTTTAAGTTTTATACATACAATAGTAATTAGTAGGATGCTTACAATAAAACTTTTAGAACCTAGCAAAGATAATATGAATTTTGAAATATTGTTTCTTAGAGTCATAGGATAGATAAGGTGTGAAACTTAATAGAATTTGAAATAAATTTTTTTAATTTTTATACTAAATTCAAATATTAGGACAACGAATTTATATTAGGATTATAATTTTGAAGTTGCAGCTAAAACAAATCCGATTTTAGGTGTTTGGTTATTTAAAAGAGATTTAGTTCAATTTTGATTAACCAGTTTTAAAAAATTATAACTGAAAATTTAAATCGACTAACCGAAACTTGATCCGGTACTCACCTCTAACTTTTCCCCTAAAAAAATCCACTCATTCTACCTAGTGTTTTAATGCATACCCAACCTCAAATTTCTAAATCTGCCCAATGTTGTTCATCGCTTACTTTGTAATAAAAATGATACATCATTTACCTTAGAAAATAGAGTTAATTACACTGGTCGTTCCTGTGGTTTGTCCAAAATTTCACTGGTCGTCCTTGTAATTTTTTTTTTCACTGGTCGTCCCTGTGGTTGCTAGTTGTTGCACTCGTAGTCCTTGTCAATAACGGCCGTTAGTTTTCTTCGTTAAAGAACCATCCGTTTAAAAAAAATTCAAATTATAAGTTTATTTAAATTTAATATTATTTTTAATTGTACTCGGCTAATTTATTTTTTGAATAATCTAATCAATTTAAATCAACTTTTTTAGTGACAGTATAACACCCCTCATTTTGTAACCATTATAATAATGATTTTACTCAGAAGCGTAGATTTAAAATATATCCATTAAGTATTATACGAAATACACGTAAACTTTTTCCAACCAAAACCTGGTATCAAACAGTTCAAAAACTATTACAATATTAATATAAGCAAAGCGAGGTGTTATATAATTCCGAAACCACACTGATTTAGTCAAACCAGATATTAGAGTAGACGCTTGCTCTTCAAACATTCCATTTCAGGTCAACATCTTATTGCTCAATCAATTATTAAATCATAATCTGCAAGAAAGGGAAATGTGGGGGATTAGCACAACTGCTAAGTGAGTAAATCAATAAACAACAAACTGACTTAGCATAACAAACTTGTGTACAACAATTAATTATATGCACACAACTCATCTGTTTACAACTTATCACATCACAATCAACTGGCGTCATAGAGGACCGGTGGTTCTTGAGGGAACACCTTCTCAAGGAACACTTTAAAACCAACTGCATGCCAATACAGAGGTTTAATGTAACATCCGCAAATCGGGCCTAGACGTTTATGGTATATTTTCGGATTTAAATAATTATTTAAATGAGTTAGGAAATTATATGTGTTTGATTGTGAAAATAAATAGGTAAAAGAGTCACAGGTATTATTGTGACTAATAAAATAATATTTGTTTTAAATAGTTGAGCCTGACGGTAAAATAAAATACTTTGTCTAGCGGGTATTTTCGGGTTCCAGACAATAGGCTTAGAAGGGGTATAATTGTACTGTGTTGGGAATGGGTTAAAAAGGGGGAACCGACCCTTTTGTTTCATTTTCTTTCTTGATCTTTTCTTTCATCTCTATCTCAACTTACACACACATACATTCATATCATTGAAAATAAAATAGAGAAATCAAAGAGAGATTGAGAGGTTGTGTGTAAGCTTGCTATAGTTTCATCTTCATCACTAGTTCATCATCATCATCCTTGATTTTGTAAGTGTTTACCATATATATGTATACATACTAATAATTTAGGGTTTATGATTATGTATGTGATTGATGATGATATATGATGATATGTGTTGTTGGTTAGCATTATAAAGTGTTATTTGTTGTATGTAATCGAATGGATAATTTGGTTTGGTGATTTTGTGGTTTGATTTCGGGTTAAGGTTAGAACAGCAGGTTCAGGGTCTGCACGACAGGGGGAATCCGGCCGGATTCATGGGAATCCGGCGGATTCATGGGAAAATTGGGGAATCCGGCGTATTCCGGACCGGATTCAAGAACGTATTCCTTAATTTTTCGGCTGATCAAAATTTGGGCTGGAAGGGGCTGGGAATCCGGCGGATTCCGGGGAATCCGGGCGGATTCCCTCTGTTTCAAACTTGTAATTATTTTGAGTCCAGTTGTATGAGCCTTTGGGTCCGGTTATTTGACCGGACTCTATACTATGTTTTTGGGTCCGGTTGTTTAGCACTCTATTTGTATATGACCGGACTCTATTGCTCAAAAAGGGACCGGGTCATTTGTATACCACCGGACTCTATGTAATTTTGGTTTAAGTACCCGGACTCTATGTGGTTATGGGCTCTATACTAATTATAGCCGGACTCTATTGATTTAATTATATATATATTGTATGTAAATTATTATTCGATTGTAATTACAATGTTGATACGAGGTATTGTATAATTGAATAGTATATTGATATATGTTATAATCTTGAGTTAGTTATACTTATGAATTTGATAATATGGTGATATAAGTACTAACTATTATTCGAGTATTCATTATTATTATCGTATTTATATAATACGTTGAATAACGAGCTATTGTGACATGTTATATTATTATAACATGAGATTATTATTATGAATAAGTTCTGACTCGTTGCATTCTGTGGTGTTTTCAGATACGCAGAAGACTCAGTGACATTAGACTACTGAGTGGACATCTGAGGTATCGGTGAGTGGACCTGTACCTTCAGTGTGATTGAGTTATAACATGTTTGGTTACAACGGGTAACCGTATATGTTATTGTTGATTGATTATTAATCTGTGATGATTATAATTGTGTTAAGTGTTATATGGCCTTTGAGGCGTATATGTGTTATAAAGAGGTCAACGTAAGTTGGGCATTGGTTACTATTGTTTAGACGACGAAGGATTCCTTGTACACATCGTTAATGGGAATCTTAGTCGTTTGAGATAATAGTAACAGGCTATCGGTAAACCGCTGTATTGGCCTGCAGCTCAGTGGGGTTTACTAAGTGTCGCTTGAGGGCCACCGCGGCTTGAGGGTTCCTCAAGGACCACCGGTCCTCTTTGATGTTAGTGATTGTGTGTTTACAATGCTTGATAATGTAAACATTGTTGTTGTTGCGTTTATGATTACTTATTGTAAACTGATGTGTTATATCTGAATTGGACTGTCGGTTACAGTTCTATCTCACTTAGCTTTGAGCTAACCCCCACATTCCCACTTCTTGCAGATTATGATTGTTTAAATTGCTGGGCAAGAAGCTGTTGGCTGGAATGGATTGTTTGACAACCTTGCGTATAACTCTGATATTGATTTTGTTAAATCAATGTTGTTTGAATTTCTATAACACCTAACGTTGGTAAATCGGTTTATATAACTATAATCTTTATGTATATGTTTGAAATAAGAGGGATTTTATGTGTATTAAATGAAAAGCTTGTTTTGGGACTGACGCTTCAGGGTAGAATTACATTATTATAATGTTTCGAAAAACCATGGGTGTTACAAGTGGTATCAGAGCATAGGTTTGGGCGAATTGAACTTTGGTAACGTTCAATCCCAAATCTAATTGTGTTTTGTCAAACATTCCATAATGTGGGTTTAGTGTTGTATGAGAAATTGGTTAGCGTGTTATGTACTAACCATTAACAAGTTGCAAGATTGTTGTTTTCTTGATACAGATATGGCAGAATATGATAACCCGACCAATGCTCCTAATAGTGCCTCTCGGATGGATACTTCTTCTTTGGAAATACAGAATGATAGACATGGGCAGGCTGGATCTTTTCAGCAGAAAGTTTGTTCTTTTACCACATTCATGTCGTGTAAACCTTCGAAATTTCAGGGCAGTTCAAATCCTTCCGATACTTTGAATTGGTTGCGAGATATTGAAAGGAAATTTGAAGTTTGTCAGTGCAGAGAAGAGGATAAGGTTCCGTATGTAGTTCAACTTTTGAAGGGTCAAGCAATGAACTGGTGGGATTCAGTTACAGCAGTTTTGACTCCACAGCAGAAAGCTTCTATCAAATGGTTAGATTTTTATACCGAGATATGTAAACGATATTGTTCTGATTTTGATATATCGCGTATTAGAGACGAGTTCATGGAACTTCACCTGACTGATCAAATGACTATTGATGAGTTGATTAATCAGTTTACAGAGAAATTGAGATTTGTTCAACAGTGGGTCCCAACTGATAGGACTAAGATTGATCATTTTGTTAGAACATTGCCACCTGATTATCGGGCAACAGTGAGATTAGCATATTCGCTTTCTCGGGCTTTTGATTTAGCTCGTGCAGTGGATTGTGACTTGCGGGCTCAGGATGCACGAAATAGAGACAAGGTTTTGCAGCAAACTGATAGTGATCTTTCTGGTAAGGGTAAAAGGAAACGTCAGAATAACCGTAGTGGTTCTGTTGATAAACCCAAATGGTGCTATAAATGTAAAACCAGACATATCGGACGGTGTAATCCTCAGACTGCCAGATGCATTAAATGTGGCGTGTTTGGGCATGTTGCTAAGGATTGTGATTATTCTGGTCATGTTTGTTGGAGTTGTCACAAAGAGAATCATCGAGCGAATCAGTGTCCAGAGGCTAGGAGATAGGAGTTGGGATTGGTCGAGAGGTCGTCATTTTCTTGCTATAGTTGGGAGAATTCGTCAACAGTTGCTGATAAAGTTCTTCATACGACAATTGATAAAACTGTGGGATTGCCTGACGTCATTTCAGGTACTTCTGTATTAACTCTATACTATCATATGTTTATGTAATTTAGAGTTAGTTGCGCTTTATATTTATGCATTGTGTGATAACTGAATTGATTCCCCTGTAGTTGTTAATTCTTTTATAGTAGAATTAATTGATATTGGATAATTCTAGTTACCATGTCGGTGACTAGAATTAGTATTGGATAGTGAGTTATATTGCGGTTGAATTGTGTTAGTGTCAATTTTTATTTGAATAAGACATGATATGTTTTGATTGAGACATTAATTTTTTAAGTCTAGGTAATGAGGTTCGGGAAATGGATGATTGGCCTTATCTCGAATGTATGTAATTTGACTTGAGGGATATGATGAATTGATTATTCTGGAATTAATTGTAGATTGAACAGTGGATGTTCATTTGACATTGAAACTGTTGCTATATCAGATTTGGACCTAGTATTGATTGATGGATTTAATGATCTTATAAAGTGTATAATATTTTCCATATGATTGAATCATGTTGTGATATATTGAGACTGGGTTATTGTTTATGCTTTGATAGCCTAAGCTACGTGATGGAATTATTTCATCCTTAATTTGGAGTTAGTAATAGTTGTTCTACCTTAAACTCGTGGAGATATGGGTAATGGTTGGATTAAATCAAAGAATTGATGGTGAGACTTGATGTTATTGTGAATTGTTGTTGATTTGCGACAAGAGTTATCCTATGTTTTTGAGATTTTTTTTTTTTTCAGACTTAATGGATTGATTGAGAACTATCTAGCTCGAAGACTTGATAGATTATAATCTGAAATTGAAATTGTTATTGAACAATAATAGTGGATTAAAGATTGCATAATCTTGTGTTAAATTCAGTTGTTTTGAAATTTTTTAGAGTTGATTGTTCATTTGGGGATTTTGAATTGTGGAATGATCTGAGATCATTATGATTGATGGATTACCATGAGATCGGATGGGATATTAATTATGGATTTGGATTATTATGTTTCAAGTGTGATCCGGTGTATAAATTGATCCTTGTGGATGTTATGTGATTACCTAATCGTGAATTTTGAGTTGGATTAGATTTCGAGGACGAAATCTTTTTAAGGAGGGAAGATTTGTAACATCCGCAAATCGGGCCTAGACGTTTATGGTATATTTTCGGATTTAAATAATTATTTAAATGAGTTAGGAAATTATATGTGTTTGATTGTGAAAATAAATAGGTAAAAGAGTCACAGGTATTATTGTGACTAATAAAATAATATTTGTTTTAAATAGTTGAGCCTGACGGTAAAATAAAATACTTTGTCTAGCGGGTATTTTCGGGTTCCAGACAATAGGCTTAGAAGGGGTATAATTGTACTGTGTTGGGAATGGGTTAAAAAGGGGGAACCGACCCTTTTGTTTCATTTTCTTTCTTGATCTTTTCTTTCATCTCTATCTCAACTTACACACACATACATTCATATCATTGAAAATAAAATAGAGAAATCAAAGAGAGATTGAGAGGTTGTGTGTAAGCTTGCTATAGTTTCATCTTCATCACTAGTTCATCATCATCATCCTTGATTTTGTAAGTGTTTACCATATATATGTATACATACTAATAATTTAGGGTTTATGATTATGTATGTGATTGATGATGATATATGATGATATGTGTTGTTGGTTAGCATTATAAAGTGTTATTTGTTGTATGTAATCGAATGGATAATTTGGTTTGGTGATTTTGTGGTTTGATTTCGGGTTAAGGTTAGAACAGCAGGTTCAGGGTCTGCACGACAGGGGGAATCCGGCCGGATTCATGGGAATCCGGCGGATTCATGGGAAAATTGGGGAATCCGGCGTATTCCGGACCGGATTCAAGAACGTATTCCTTAATTTTTCGGCTGATCAAAATTTGGGCTGGAAGGGGCTGGGAATCCGGCGGATTCCGGGGAATCCGGGCGGATTCCCTCTGTTTCAAACTTGTAATTATTTTGAGTCCAGTTGTATGAGCCTTTGGGTCCGGTTATTTGACCGGACTCTATACTATGTTTTTGGGTCCGGTTGTTTAGCACTCTATTTGTATATGACCGGACTCTATTGCTCAAAAAGGGACCGGGTCATTTGTATACCACCGGACTCTATGTAATTTTGGTTTAAGTACCCGGACTCTATGTGGTTATGGGCTCTATACTAATTATAGCCGGACTCTATTGATTTAATTATATATATATTGTATGTAAATTATTATTCGATTGTAATTACAATGTTGATACGAGGTATTGTATAATTGAATAGTATATTGATATATGTTATAATCTTGAGTTAGTTATACTTATGAATTTGATAATATGGTGATATAAGTACTAACTATTATTCGAGTATTCATTATTATTATCGTATTTATATAATACGTTGAATAACGAGCTATTGTGACATGTTATATTATTATAACATGAGATTATTATTATGAATAAGTTCTGACTCGTTGCATTCTGTGGTGTTTTCAGATACGCAGAAGACTCAGTGACATTAGACTACTGAGTGGACATCTGAGGTATCGGTGAGTGGACCTGTACCTTCAGTGTGATTGAGTTATAACATGTTTGGTTACAACGGGTAACCGTATATGTTATTGTTGATTGATTATTAATCTGTGATGATTATAATTGTGTTAAGTGTTATATGGCCTTTGAGGCGTATATGTGTTATAAAGAGGTCAACGTAAGTTGGGCATTGGTTACTATTGTTTAGACGACGAAGGATTCCTTGTACACATCGTTAATGGGAATCTTAGTCGTTTGAGATAATAGTAACAGGCTATCGGTAAACCGCTGTATTGGCCTGCAGCTCAGTGGGGTTTACTAAGTGTCGCTTGAGGGCCACCGCGGCTTGAGGGTTCCTCAAGGACCACCGGTCCTCTTTGATGTTAGTGATTGTGTGTTTACAATGCTTGATAATGTAAACATTGTTGTTGTTGCGTTTATGATTACTTATTGTAAACTGATGTGTTATATCTGAATTGGACTGTCGGTTACAGTTCTATCTCACTTAGCTTTGAGCTAACCCCCACATTCCCACTTCTTGCAGATTATGATTGTTTAAATTGCTGGGCAAGAAGCTGTTGGCTGGAATGGATTGTTTGACAACCTTGCGTATAACTCTGATATTGATTTTGTTAAATCAATGTTGTTTGAATTTCTATAACACCTAACGTTGGTAAATCGGTTTATATAACTATAATCTTTATGTATATGTTTGAAATAAGAGGGATTTTATGTGTATTAAATGAAAAGCTTGTTTTGGGACTGACGCTTCAGGGTAGAATTACATTATTATAATGTTTCGAAAAACCATGGGTGTTACATTTAACTGCCTACTTGGTGCTATTAACCCAAATAACACAGGCTACGACAAATAAACTTGTACTAAGACCCTGTGTTATCCAAACAAATAGCAAACCCAAGCCCAGCCCCATGCTGGCCTCCGACTCAACGATGCCCAAAGGCAACACAACAAGTGATCACATATTCACATATTCCAAATCAATATGTCAAACGATAATCTATTCACAGTATTATTACTAATAGCTCATAATCATAGCAACTAAAACAATAGTAATAATACGGTTACTCGTTGTAACCCAAACCTGTTACAACTAAACCAAACTGAGGGTCATCGATCCACTCACCGTTACCTCAGTCGTCCCGCTCAGTAGTCTAATGTCACTGAGCCTTCTGTTTATCTGAAAATACAATAGAGAAACTCAAGTCAGGTGCGTATTTCAAACTGATAGTACCTACTTTAATATTAGCATTATTCAAGCTATCATATCATAATTTATCTATAAGTACTATTCACATGGGTAATTACCCATTCCAATTACTCAATCACAATTTGTATCATCACATAAGCATTAATTATTTCAATCATTCAATCGTGATTAATATAATCAAATAAGCCAATTAATCATATTCAAGTATTAATATGATTAACATATCTCAAGTATTTAATCTTAGATGAGTTCACTTTACTTACCATATATATATATATATATATATATATATATATATATATATATATATATATATTACAATTTATAAGATCATATCAGTCATGTATATATTTCAATACAACTCTTGAGTAACATAAGTACTAAATTTACGATTATAATCATCTCAGGATATCATATATAATCGTAACCATTCATATGTACTTATCGTTAATATACCATATTACAAGTTATTAAACTTATTAATTATAACATAATCACAAGTGATATTCTAATGTATCACTTAAGCTCAATATTCACAACTTAACTTTCCTTATTAATCATATAAGATCATTTACATGCTAACTTATGCGACTGAATAAGGAAGTACTCGCTTAAAACCTCGAACCACAAACCCGCGAATCACCAACACCACCCACCGGGTAGGTTAGGACCCGTCTGGTCCTGGCCTGACCAAAGCAAACAGCAGCAGCTGCAATAGCAGATATGATATGCCAAAATGCAGCAGCAATAAATTATGTTCTTATCATTACAAATTCAATTATTCAATCTATTTGATTCTAACTTCATGTCTTAAAGGAATTCAATTCAATAACACATAATCAATTACACAATTATTATTAATCCCATGCTAATATGTTTCATGTATCAATACTCGTTTATCAAACTCGTGGAATGAGTGTATTAAAAGACCAAAGCCTGCTATCAAGTTAAACCCGCAACTCTTTTGGCCAAACACAACAAGCAGGCCGCCGGCCTCATAACACAAACAGAAACCCGCCGGCTTGGTCCTATGGACCGCCGGCTTCCTACCCAAACACAGCAGCAGTTAACGAGCAGTAGTATTCAAGTATAAACCTTAAAACTCAGGTTACCAATCGATTGTATATGTGCTAAACATGCTATAATATAAAAACTTCAGGCCTAACTGCTATTTATCACCACCACTCACCGGGTGGTTGATGACCCATCGGGTCTCCCCTCTGACCGACTAACAACAGCAGCAGATATGAAGCTAACATAACCAAACGTAGCAGCAACGATAAACAATGAGACCCAAACCTTCATGTTTAGTTATCAATTCGAGTTTAATTCTTTCTTTCATCTAAGGACATCAAGTATGAAAATATATCATCAAATAATCTTAACACTACCAAGTATCATATATTTATTTATCATACAAACAGGTACTGATATGCAAATCAGATGCAAATCAAAAGTCAAGATTAAATGGTTTGCTGCCACAAGTCAAGGGAGTCACCGGTCAGGCCCTGAAGCCGCCGAATTCCGGCCAGAAGCCGCCGGCTTCCTCCCCTGCCCAGGCCGAACAGCAACAGCAGCTAGTTTATTAAACCCAAACTTACCAACTTCGAATTAATACTCAATCTTAGGTCATAAATCGATTATACACAACAATTAATATCACATATCATTATTCCAATCATCAATTTCATGTATATATCTAAAACCCATCAAGCTTGGTTCTTAAAAGATTTAATCAAAACTTACCACAAAGAAGAAGATGGTAGGATGTAGGTGACGATGATGATGATATGATTAAATCAATATCACATGTTAACCTCTTTTAATCCCTTGATTTTTTCTGATTTTTGTGAACTTAGTAAAATGGAAGAAAGGAAGTGACATGAGAGTATAAATGATTTGGGGAAAATGGTAAAAACTAGGTCGGCCCCTTTTTTTCAAACCGCCCCATATTATTTTAATTTTATACCCGTTCCAAACCTATTGTCTGGAACCTAAAACCATTTCGCGAAACTAAAACTTTTGCTTTTCTTTCAACTTTATAACTTTAAAACAATTACTAATTTATCTTTCACAATTATTTATTTGACCATTCTATTAAACTTCTATCAAATAAATAATAACTTTAACTTTATTCCCAACAACTTAAATAATCAATTAAATAAATGGGGAAATACTAAAATATTATTAGGCCAAATTCGAGGATGTTACAAATCTCCTCCCCTTAAAGAGATTTCGTCCCCGAAATCTAATCTTACCCGATAACCCAAGGTAACATACATATATCTAGGCCACACTTTATATTTGATATTGAATTTTCAAGTTCTGCTCCCTTTATACTATCACCATTCATGTCATCAACCGGTAATATCCACTAAAGTTATCGTTGAAACTCCATCATTAGCATTTCAGTACTGTTTTAAGGATCCATCGCATCTCTGATATTCACCTTTTACTCAAATCACATATGACAAGAAGCTATAACCAAATTACATCTATATTCATGCTGATCCATCAATACCCTGTCTCGAATCATGATTTATCCACTAACAACCACAAGAATAAACCACCAACACTTGAGAGTATTCCTTAATATCCTCTTATAACGACTTCAAGTCACTAGTCGCAATATACTTTCGAAAAGTTTTAATCTACTAATTCTTTTACACGTTCTATCCTTCAACATAAGGATTTCATATCATAGCACAGCTAATATCCCATAAACATTCAAGTTCCAGTCCAACCCAAGAAAATATACGATGTTCAATCCAATTCATAACCAATGGTGTTTTAATCCTCATGATAAATTAGTAATGTACCTGTTTCAATTCATTTTACAATCGAATACTCCATCAAGATCAGACACTCAATTCTTGATTATAAATTTCTACCGCAGCCACCTCTCAAGATTTTTCAAATCTACAGAACTTGCACACAAGATTAAACAATCTTTAATCCTCTATCATTGTTTCATTTCAAGTTCTCGATTTATAATCACAATCCATCAATTTCAACCAAACAACTTTTAATTTATCCACTAATGAAAGGATTCCAAATATAACAAATCCTGTCATAAGTCTCTTATCAAGTAAGATGTTTACCATAACATTACTTTGAAAATTATCAAATCCATCAAGATTTCAAGCTAAACAGCTACCAATCAATCCACTCGATTAAAATGTACTTCCACAACATAAAATAAATTATGTCACAAATCTTTCCCAAGGCATATACTAATACCTTTAGACTTGTCACAACATCAAAATCACAACTTCAAATCATGGTATATCCTCTTTTAAATCAATCACTGGAATCATATCAATCCGGTTGTCTACCAATCAACAGATTAATTTAATAGTCTCATCAATAACTTTCAAGTACTGATAATCATACCGACAATCTCATCAGAAGAGAATAACTTTTTTTTCAAATGTCAACATATGCCATTCATCTGATTTATAAAATCCACACCGCCTTTCTGAAATCAATAACCTAACCACTTTTTCATCAAGTCCTTCGAGCCAATCACACAACTCATGCAACAAGGATATTTATCAATTTCTTTTAATAATCACTTTTATTTATCCAATTCAAGTCAATCCTATCTCAACTAAGGGTTGACACAACAAAGTTTATCAATACAATGACCCTCAATCAAGTACTCAATTTCAGTCACTAACACAGTAACAGGAATTTTTTTATCAACAATCTTTATTCTAAAAGAATAGAAATTATTAGGGTCACTTTCACTTTATCACACAACAATCAAGCATCAAGGAAACAACTAGTTCCAAAGCAAATAAATAAATGCTAGCACAGGATAAATACACGTGTACCTGTAACGACGTCATCTATCTCGACAGTGTTATCAACTGTCATCAGAAAATCTGCTAGCTGCTGACTGCAGATTCCTCCGCTTATGGCCAGAAGAAGACGATGCACCAACCAAACCCGAACCCTGACTTATATTTTCTGGACATTGCCCCGCGTGATGACCTTCTCGTTGACAATTCCAACACACTTTCTCGGGATAATCACAATCTCTGACTTTATGTCCAATCAATCCACATTTAATGATCCTGATAGTTTGAGACGTACACTTTCCCATATGTCTAGTTTTACAATCGTTACACCAGGGAGATCGATCATTTATAATACTCTGACTCCTTGACTTTCTATTTCGTCTTTTATAGTTACTTTTACACGATGATTCACTTTCAACTGGATATAACATCTTTTCTTTATTCTGTTTATTCTGAACTCGTAAATCATTATCCACTAAACGAGCTAAAGCAAAAGCGTCTGCCAGAGAATTTACCAATCTCACTGTAGTACGATATTCAGGTGGTAAAGCTTCAACAAATTGATCTATCTTTGTTCTCTCATTAGGTACCCAATGATGTACAAATCTCAATTTCTCGGTAAACTGGGTAATCAGCTCATCAATCGTCATCCCATCAGTTAACTTTAATCCCATAAATTCCTGTCTAACACGTGACATATCAATCTCAGAGCAATATTGTAGACATACCTTATTAAAAAAGTCACTCCACTGAATAGATGCTTTCTGCTGTGATGTCAGATTTGCTGTAACTGAATCCCACCAAAACATAGCCTGCCCTTTCAAAAGCTGAACTGCAAAAGGAACTTTAAATTTCTCTTCACACTGACATATCTCAAATCTTCTCTCAGTATCCCGCAACCAATCAAGTGTAACAGCTGAATCAAAGCTTCCATAATACTCTGAAGGTTTACAGGACATAAAAGTCGCAAAGGAACAACTGGTCTCTGTATGAGGGGCATCCGATCTAGGGGAACTGTCAAGGGTACTGGTCGGGTGCTCGTGTTCTGCCATATCTGTACTCAAAACAACAAAACTTGCAATTTGTTAATCGTTAGTACTCAATAAACTAACTAGTTCTCAACTTAGCTAAACCCCACATCATGGAATGTTTGACTAACACAAAAATAGATTTGGGATTGAACACCTACCACGTCCAATTCACCCAAACCTATGCTCTGATACCAACTTATAACACCCCTCATTTTGTAACCATTATAATAATGATTTTACTCGGAAGCGTAGATTTAAAATATATCCATTAAGTATTATACGAAATACACGTAAACTTTTTCCAACCAAAACCTGGTATCCAACAGTTCAAAAACTATTACAATATTAATATAAGCAAAGCGAGGTGTTATATAATTCCGAAACCACACTGATTTAGTCAAATCAGATATCAGAGTAGACGCTTGCTCTTCAAACATTCCATTTCAGGTCAACATCTTCTTGCTCAATCAATTATTAAATCATAATCTGCAAGAAAGGGAAATGTGGGGGATTAGCACAACTGCTAAGTGAGTAAATCAATAAACAACAGACTGACTTAGCATAACAAACTTGTGCACAACAATTAATTATATGCACACAACTCATCTGTTTACAACTTATCACATCACAATCAACTGGCGTCATAGAGGACCGGTGGTTCTTGAGGGAACACCTTCTCAAAGAACACTTGAAAACCAACTGCATGCCAATACAGAGGTTTAACCGCCTACTTGGTGCTATTAACCCAAATAACACAGGCTACGACAAATAAACTTGTACTAAGACCCTGTGTTATCCAAACAAATAGCAAACCCAAGCCCAGCCCCATGCTGGCCTCCGACTCAACGATGCCCAAAGGCAACACAACAAGTGATCACATATTCACATATTCCAAATCAATATGTCAATCGATAATCTATTCACAGTATTATTACTAATAGCTCATAATCATAGCAACTAAAACAATAGTAATAATACAGTTACTCGTTGTAACCCAAACCTGTTACAACTAAACCAAACTGAGGGTCATCGATCCACTCACCGTTACCTCAGTCGTCCCGCTCAGTAGTCTAATGTCACTGAGCCTTCTGTTTATCTGAAAATACAATAGAGAAACTCAAGTCAGGTGCGTATTTCAAACTGATAGTACCTACTTTAATATTAGCATTATTCAAGCTATCATATCATAATTTATCTATAAGTACTATTCACATGGGTAATTACCCATTCCAATTACTCAATCACAATTTGTATCATCACATAAGCATTAATTATTTCAATCATTCAATCGTGATTAATATAATCAAATAAGCCAATTAATCATATTCAAGTATTAATATGATTAACATATCTCAAGTATTTAATCTTAGATGAGTTCACTTTACTTACCATATATATATATTACAATTTATAAGATCATATCAGTCATGTATATATTTCAATACAACTCTTGAGTAACATAAGTACTAAATTTACGATTATAATCATCTCAGGATATCATATATAATCGTAACCATTCATATGTACTTATCGTTAATATACCATATTACAAGTTATTGAACTTATTAATTATAACATAATCACAAGTGATATTCTAATGTATCACTTAAGCTCAATATTCACAACTTAACTTTCCTTATTAATCATATAAGATCATTTACATGCTAACTTATGCGACTGAATAAGGAAGTACTCGCTTAAAACCTCGAACCACAAACCCGCGAATCACCAACACCACCCACCGGGTGGGTTAGGACCCGCCGGGTCCTGGCCTGACCAAAGCAAACAGCAGCAGCTGCAATAGCAGATATGATATGCCAAAATGCAGCAGCAATAAATTATGTTCTTATCATTACAAATTCAATTATTCAATCTATTTGATTCTAACTTCATGTCTTAAAGGAATTCAATTCAATAACACAGAATCAATTACACAATTATTATTAATCCTATGCTAATATGTTTCATGTATCAATACTCGTTTATCAAACTCGTGGAATGCGTGTATTAAAAGACCAAAGCCTGCTATCAAGTTAAACCCGCAACTCTTTTGGCCAAACACAACAAGCAGGCCGCCGGCCTCATAACACAAATAGAAACCCGCCGGCTTGGTCCTATGGACCGCCGGCTTCCTACCCAAACACAGCAGCAGTTAACGAGCAGTAGTATTCAAGTATAAACCTTAAAACTCAGGTTACCAATCGATTGTATATGTGCTAAACATGCTATAATATAAAAACTTCAGGCCTAACTGCTATTTATCACCACCACTCACCGGGTGGTTGATGACCCATCGGGTCTCCCCTCTGACCGACTAACAACAGCAGCAGATATGAAGCTAACATAACCAAACGCAGCAGCAACGATAAACAATGAGACCCAAACCTTCATGTTTAGTTATCAATTCGAGTTTAATTCTTTCTTTCATCTAAGGACATCAAGTATGAAAATATATCATCAAATAATCTTAACACTACCAAGTATCATATATTTATTTATCATACAAACAGGTACTGATATGCAAATCAGATGCAAATCAAAAGTAAAGATTAAATGGTTTGCTGCCACAAGTCAACGGAGTCACCGGTCAGGCCCTGAAGCCGCCGGATTCCGGCCAGAAGCCGCTTGCTTCCTCCCCTGCCCAGGCCGAACAGCAACAGCAGCTAGTTTATTAAACCCAAACTTACCAACTTCGAATTAATACTCAATCTTAGGTCATAAATCGATTATACACAACAATTAATATCACATATCATTATTCCAATCATCAATTTCATGTATATATCTAAAACCCATCAAGCTTGGTTCTTAAAAGATTTAATCAAAACTTACCACAAAGAAGAAGATGGTAGGATGTAGGTGACGATGATGATGATATAATTAAATCAATATCACAAGTTAACCTCTTTTAATCCCTTGATTTTTTCTGATTTTTGTGAACTTAGTAAAATGGAAGAAAGGAAGTGACATGAGAGTATAAATGATTTGGGGAAAATGGTAAAAACTAGGTCGGCCCCTTTTTTTCAAACCGCCCCATATTATTTTAATTTTATACCCGTTCCAAACCTATTGTCTGGAACCTAAAACCATTTCGCGAAACTAAAACTTTTGCTTTTCTTTCAACTTTATAACTTTAAAACAATTACTAATTTATCTTTCACAATTATTTATTTGACCATTCTATTAAACTTCTATCAAATAAATAATAACTTTAACTTTATTCCCAACAACTTAAATAATCAATTAAATAAATGGGGAAATACTAAAATATTATTAGGCTACGTAGTTATTACAATTTAGTATTTTACAATTTTTTCTTCAATTAACTCAAAAACAAATGTTACATGTTGATAATGTGCAATTTGAGTACGTTCATAATATACAAAACTATTAACAATATATATGTAGGCATGTAGAATTGTCTATACGGAGTCATAAAATCGACGATGATATGCAAAATTAAGAGTATAAAATATTTAAAAAACTATTATATTTTAGTGAGTTTATATAGATCGGGACACTTAAAAAATAGAATAAATTAACTGTCACTAAAAAAGTTGATTAAAATAAGTAAATTAAATTAAATTGATTAGATTATTCAAAAAATATATTAACTAAGTACATTTAAAAATAAAAATTAAATTTAAATAAACTTACAATTTGAAAAAAAAATTACACGGATGGTCCTTTAACGAAGAAAACTAACGGCCGTTAGTGACAAGGACTATGAGTGCAACAACTAGCAACCACAGAGACGACCAGTGGAAAAAAAAAACTTACAAGGAAGACCAGTGAAATTTTGGACAAACCACAGGGATAACCAGTGTAATTATAATGATATATAGCCGACAAAATGCATTTGCCTTTATTATAAACACGAACTCACACCAAACATCATGCTTTAACTTCCTCAAACCCAGCTAATCCACCATCTCCGACTCTCTCCGTGTCCAATTTCATTATTTGGCCCACTAAAAATATTTTTGAGTGGTAAATATGAATCTTTATTGAGTAACACCATTATTATTATTCTATACTTGTGTACACTTTTAAAGTGAATACATACTATTTTAATTAATTATATGTAACATTAATGAAAAAGATGAAGAAAAAAATGTAAAAACATACTCGCATGTCAATAGTTAAGTAGATTATTAATTTTCTTTATGTGAATATATTAAAACCTATGTAACAAAACTTATACTTTACTCTAAAACATGAATTAAAAGCTTTGTAATATTAACTTATTTAATAAAAAACTTAATAAACACGATACAAGTTGTTGAATCGATTGTTCAATTTCTCTTTATAATCGTCATTACTTGATGACACGCATATTAGCATGTTTTTCGACATGTTACCAAACATATATTATTCATCGGCGCCTTCTATTTTGGTGACATAATATGCAATTAAACGTTTTGAATTGACGAAAGAAATTACATATGGTCCCTTCGGTGTAGGGGCCTTCCTGACTCGAAGGCTCTTATCAAACAATAAACGATATACACATTCGTACAATCATACACATATACATCCTGACAAGTACGGTGTACACACCAAAAACTCTCCATCAAATTCAATTAGACTTGTGCCTACGGCATGTCGGTACCTTCGTCGGTACCAGCCGACGGAACCGACGTCATAGGCACGCCCATCGGTTGGCCGGCGTCAGTTGCCGGCGTCGCTTTGGCGACGGAGGGGGAGAGTGTGTGGGGCCCGTGTCGGTTTGCTTTTTCCTTTTTTTTTGTGTGTTTAATGGTTAATAAAAAAATATATAAAAAAATATAACCGTTTGAAATGCAACGGTATAAAAAAATATTTTTTTTTTCACATTTTTCACACACTATATATATTTATATATATATATATATATATATATATATATATATATATATATATATATATATATATATATATATATATATATATATATATATATTAATTTCAACATATGTGTTATTTAAGTTTGTGTATTAAATAAATAGAGAAAATAGTGTGTGGGGCCCTGAAAAAAAGGGAAGTGATGTTACTGTAGGCAGTGAAATGTCAGTTTGTGTCAGTTGGAAAAAAGCTGATGTGGCGCAGAGGTGGCACAAACTGACGCGTCAGTTTGTGTCACCCATTGGGAGCAGTCTTATACTTCTTAGATCTAATGTCTATTTGGCAAAAATAAAGATCGTTCATGTAAGAATCTAGAGAATCAACTTGGTGTTTATTGTAATGTCATTTTAGGTAAAATTGAGCTATTTCATGTATTTCCAGCCCAACAACTTTGAATCTAAAATTTGAAATATTTGAAAAGACTTCACCTTTCATAAGTCATAAAACTAGTAAAAGTACGTCTTTAAAATTGGTCATGATTTCCAAAACCAAGCAAGCTGATATTAAAAGCATTTAAACTACAATCGTACAAAAACAACAACCTAATAACACATTTATGGTAACTAAGAAATAACATGACCAGAAGTACTATGTCCACTATTAACCAAAACCACATATGTTTACAAAATCCTTAAAGGCAGTGGCAGATGGGGTAGCAAAATAAGATGTACCACCATAAACATCTTGAATGACAATATATGGGTCAGGGCAGGGCCATATATGCAAACTAGGAGGGGCAAAACTGAACCCTCCTGAGGGGCCAAATGTTGCGATATACGGTTTTGAATTTTGCATTAGATACTCCTGAGTCCTGACTCCTGAGGGACGTAAGTTTTCAAGATGATTATTGATATCGTTCCAAGCCCAAATAGGGTTAAAACTTATTTGCCCGTTCCGTTCACCAAATATTTTTGATGAAACTAAAATTCATTAAGAGACTGAAATTTTTATGAAATGTGAAGTCTTTCGTGTAAACCAATCCGATGAATCTCGATATAATTCATTTTTAAACTAAACACTGAACAGTATTTCTCGTGTTATAGTTTATTCTGCTTTTCAGCTAATGTATCAAGTTATTTTACAATCAACATTCTCAAATGATATCTTCTACATAATCCATTTGCTGTTTGTACAGATTCAGAAAAGGATTTACAGACAACACTTAAACTCCAGTCTCTGCACTTTACACAAGACCCATTTGCTAGAGCTAAAAAGCAACTGTAACCTTGATTCAAATTCACAAAAAGTAAACACACCTAGTTAAAGTAACAGATACTGTATACAACAATGCAATGCAATTGAAGACTAGTAGCCATTTAAATCTTTATCATCATTAATCATTAGTCATTACCAAAAGCAAAAAGCTTCAAAAACACCATTAATGGCGGATCTAATCCTTTCAACCTATACTCATTACACCACTAACAACAAAAACGACTAACGCCACGAAGAAACAGTGATAAGAGGTACATCATTCCAAGCAAGAGATAGAAACCCTAATTGAGAATCATCATCAATTAAATTATACATTTCACTATAATTATAACTCCATAGCAATATCTTAGCTTGACTTACTGCATAATTACTAAAATTAACCCTTTCAAAACCCGAATTCGACATCAGTTTCCGCCATTGTTCTTTTTCCTCCATTCGTTCCCTTTTACTTCCTTCTTCCTCATATCCAACCACACCTGCAATTCGTCTTCCAAACAACGATCTTTCGACCAATAACCTCTCCGTTGAGCCACGTGTCATATTCGGTTCAAGCGAATCAAATAAAGCCGAATAATAACTTAACGCGTTATCGAACCGTTTAACAAACCCTACGCCATTCAAACTCGCTTCGTATTCGCCTAATGTCACGATACTAGGGTTTAACGATTTAGCAAGGTTTAGCGCTTTCTCAACCACATTCATGTTTTCGTCTAATAAATTATACAACTGAAGCATGAAATTAACGGCTAAAAACTCATTTTCTTCTATCCAGAAGCTCGAAACATCGAGTTCTTGGATAGGAGTTGAAATGTGTTCGAATTCGAAGTTTAAATCTAGAACCTTCGCGAATTCACGGAGACGGTTACCTGTAGCAATAAGCTCTGTATCCGGCGAGTCTCCGAGAATTAAAGCTGGAATACCGGAGATTCGGATCTGATTCGGTTTACCAGCTGGTCGGGTTGCTAAGGCTTGTAGAAGTGAGGCCCATTGGACACCTTGAACAATACCGAAATCAACGATGTGGATTCTATCGGCGGTTTCGGAAGCTTCTAGAATCGCTTGATTTGCAGTTAAGTGAGCGAATTTGAAGTACGGACAAGCGTCGTTTAATGCTTTGTAAGTGAGAGTGAACTCTTCAGGTGACGTCACATCGGAAATTGCACGTGGTTTCTGCGTGACACGGCTGTGTAAAGCTTCCGCAAAGTAAAACGCTACTCTTTCCGTCGGATCTCCGTCACCAGTTAACGAATCGCGGAGCCGATTCAAGGCATGTATAGCATCTACTAGATCTGTATCTATAATTCGAGCGATATCAGTTAGGGTTTTGAGCAACGGTTTTGATAAAATACTCTCCGGCGAACTAGTTGAGGTCGACGGCGGAGCGGGTTCAGGCTTCGTTACTTTCTCCGGCGGTAGGAGATGTTCGGAAGAGAGTAGCGTCGGAACCGCCGTCGCCTGCGGCGGCGGCTGCCAAGTAACATTCTTTAGATCGGTTGTGAAAGGATCGGCGGCGGCGTATAGAGTGAAATCGGAGGACGGCTGCCACGTGGAACTCACCGTCGTTGAGTCAATTAAACTCTCCATCCACTCGTCGGTATCGAAGTCGCCAACGGAACCAGAGGCAGCTACAAAATCAGCGAACTTAAACCCTAGCTGCTGGTGTTGGTGGTGGTCTAGGTTAGGGAAGTGAAATCCAGCGGTTTCTTCAGTTCCTGAGACATCTGGAGGTCCGGCTTCAAACGGATCGGCAAAGTTGTAAGGTAGAGACGGAGATTGGTGGCCGGTGTTGGTAGTAGTGGTCCAAAATGGATTAACATTCAACGGCTGTTGGTGGTGGTGGTGTTGTTGATGATGAAGTTGCTGTTCTTGCTGTTGTTTTTGTTGGATAACTTGTTGAGCTATGGCCATTAAATTGCCGCTGTCGGTACACATATAGGCTGCCATTCTCCACCGAATTGTTGCCGGCGACGGTGTTTATCTCATCAGTCGGTAGAGAGGGTAGACAAATAGGAGTGAGTAAGTATATATTATGAGCAACGGCAACATTTATTTAATTTATTTTTATTATGAAAAAATTAAAGGAAAGAGGAAAACAAAAAAGAGTGAAGAGGGAAAATTGTAACGGTTGTCGTTGAGAACCAAAATACTCCGTTAAAGTTTATCTTTATATTGGGTAGTAAATTTCAAGATAAATTGTAAAAAACATGAAAGTAAGGGTAAAAAGGTAGAAAAATAGGAAAGTGGTCAATTGAGTTTTTTTTTTTTTTTTTTTTTTTCTCCCTTGTTGTGTCTTATGAGTCATGAATGAAGTGCTCCTAGCAACCACTTTTGAGTTTAATCTCTACTCTTTTCTAATATATTTGTTTGTTTATTTTGTTAAGGAAATAATAAAGTCACAAAATTTTTACAAAACATGGATGTTTGATACTACTATATAAGATGAATATTAATATAATAATAACTATATGTGTCATGGGCGAAAAGGGTCTCTACAATATAGTGTTCATTAACACTAAATTGCACGAAGTAGTCGTTTGACGTTTAACCTAACAGTCGTAATTCGTCAATTGTTTGACGTTGCACCAGTCTTTGCATACTAGTGTATCAACTCTTTAAGAATGCCGGTTGTTTTATCTTCGAGCTTCACTAGTGCTTAGAGCTCGTTATTGACCCCAGAAAGATGAACGATGAAGTGGGGACAGTTCGGAGAGAGTTTACGAGTGTTTGCGGTGATGTTGGTGCTTACTTGTTTAAAAGTGCCTGTATTTTATACATAGTTTGTGCATTTCAACTACGGTAATGATAAATACATAAATGAGGTTTGATTCATACACTATAATTTTACACACTTAACGCATAAAATATATAGCTTATTTACAATGTCACATAGCTATATTGTATATATAAAATCAATGATGTATTATTTATCCTCTCCCTTTCAACTAAACTAATCCAATACATGTGTACTTGTTAAGATTATAGTAAAATTAATGTATTCACTATTTGACTGACGATGAAATTTGTATACTATAGTAAAATATCAAATCTATGTTTTTAGTACAATAAAATAAAGCTGGTCTATATTAACATGATATATGATGTTGAAGGTAGGTTGACGTCTAAAGTGTTTTTGCTCGGCCACCTGAGACGACAGTGGTCCCACATTTGCATTGGTATACGGCGCATGGATGATGTCATCGTATCTCCTGTTCTCGTAGATAACGACTTCAATCTACACCGTCCATTCCCGCCTCACATCCACCTACTCCGGAACCCTGTGCCGGTGTTAAAATTAATTAAAATAACGTACAACTGTAAATAATTACTAGTGGCAAAAATGGATCCATAATTCGTTACTTTCTCACTTCAAGATCCTTATTATGTTATAGTTGCATCGTCTGTTTTTTACCGTTTTAATTTCTTCATGTAATTCTATGTGTTTTAAGAGGTCTTTATCTGTGGCATGTAATCTGCATAGTCAAGATGCACACTCAATTTTATAATTCCTGTGTTTTCTTTCAACTTTTGTTGAAGTAACACTTTTTAATATATTTATGTTTTTTGCCAAGAAAATAAAAATAAAAAATCGTTACTTTCAATTGTTAGGTTAACCAACTGTAACAGATTTTTATCTTATATAATTAAAGTTTTACTTGATCTAATGGTGGTACATTATGATGACTTGGCATTTTTTAAGTTGGTCTTGGTTAATAAATAACGCGGAGTAACACCATAAAAACCTGACTTAAATTAGATCATAACACACAATTAACTTATATAAAAGTATTAAAATTGGAAAAGGAGATGCTTGTTTCAAGCGTAAGAGCATACGAAGCGGAGTTGTTCCCCTCGTCTTCACTCCACATTAGTGTTTCTAGTCGGAGTCTAATCCGGGATGCTGAAAACGCAATTATTTATTTTTACTAAGAACACTGAAAAAACTTAGTATCCTCCAATTTTTGATTTTATGGCGTTCTCCCAAAAACACCGAGAAACGTGTCACCTTTGGTGTTATCCTAAGAACACTAAGACCTCTCCCAACGGATCGTTAGTTTGTCCTCGGTTTGCAAGTGATGAGTGTCACTTTAGTGACACCATTGGCACCACCATGTCTCTATAGCTACGTTCGTGGATTCAGTCGGATATCCGACGACGCGTCACTTTTATTGTTTTTCCTTTTTTATTTATTGTATAGAATTAAAGGTATATTTGTAAATGTGTGACCCAAAAATTGAAGTGACAATGTCATTAGTTTTGATATAAGCTGATATGACGCTGAATTGGCACCAAGTGACTTGTGACACCCGGTTAAAAAGGGCCAAAATTAGCGGCCAATTTAAACCTTAATCACTCGTACTTGGTACGTGATAAAACAAATATGTACGTTGGTGATACAAATTTTATAAATATCGTAAAACTATATTTATAGTAGATATTTACCTTGAAATATTATGCTAAACATTATTGCATAACGATACAACATTAAACGATTATACGTTTTATAATAAACGTAACGTACGCGTTTAAAACGCACAAATTAAACCAAACAATCAAAGTATGTAATAATCATTGGGAATTATTATTTTAAAATGTTACTAATGGGATTACATATTAAACATAAATACAAATGTCATGCTTCGAGCATAATTGAAATAATAATAATAATAAAAAACATTAATAAGAATGGTTTATTAAAATTATCCTATCACTTATATGAACTTACGTGTTTAGGGTACTAGGAGGTTATATTGGAACATCACGCGCGTTTAGGAACGCTAGCACTCTCAGGTGAGTCTCACGGCCCCATTTTCAATGTTTACATATTTTAATAATTGGGGGAGATGCAACACAAATTGTTTTCGTGATCACTGTTATTCGGTTAGTTAATTTAGTATTAACTCAAGTTATCTGCATTGTTATTTAATTCGGTTAATCACATTGGTTACATTGTTCGGTTATCATTGTCAGTCATGATTTTCATTGTACGGTATATGCACGAGTGTTTTAATTCGGTAAAAGTCCTCAAAAGTGTATGATTCATTAACTTAATAAGACGCGATTACTAAAGGATAGTACTATCATAGGAGTGACGTCCCCGTCCGGGTTGCTAGCTACAACCAAGATTAAAAACGGGCATTTTAGTAATTGTTAAGGGTGTATCACCAAAACGGGAGGCAAAGATCGGGTTATGCTTTGAATCATAGCTCAGTGCAATATTTGTGTCGGTTACATCATGGTTCGGAAACCTTAATAGGTTATATCATTGTTCTGTTATATTGCTTATCAATGTTCGGTTTACATTGTTTAATTATCGTCGGATAATCATGTTGATCACATCAATGTTTATTTTAAACCTGTGAGATTCACCAGGTTTATAGCTGACCTTTTAGTGTTGCATTCTCAGGTACACAGCAACAGTAGGGTTGCTCAGTAAGGATGGCCCGCAGGATATGTTAGTTAGTATGAGTTGCATGCTTGCAAACAGATGAAGATTTTCCTGTATCATATTTTGTTAAACGTTATGTATTAAAATCTTCGGAAATCATTTTAGCGAACTCACCGTTATAATGTAAACTTATGACTTAGACCTTGTATTACTTTTGAAATATTTATAAACGTCTCATGTAGAGTCGTTTGTTGTAATCTTGGTGTTTTGATATATGATTAGTCACACCCAAATCATCGCTTCCGCAAATCATAAAATAGGGGGTGTGACAGATTGGTATCAGAGCCTAAGGTTATAGTGAACTAGGTTGCATGTAGTGGGCCTAGACTATGACCGTTAGGCAGTATTCCTCATTAGGTATGACTGATTCAGGGATTACATCATACAAATTTAATTTAACATAGCGTAGCTAACTATGTACAATTAAACAAAGATGATGTAAGATCTGAAAGGAGTTATATTGAACAGGAATGCATTAGCTGACTCTGACCACGAGAGAACCGGTACTTCTAACTGTTTCGTGATAGACATGACTAGGTGGATGTATAGGTATATATGATATATAGATATATGATTAGGCTATTATGTGATATAGGGATTTATACATACATAGGCCTCGAATATATCCTACGCTCCAGGCTATTATATATTGAAGGTATATGAATAGGCCTTATCTGACGATACTTTTGTTACCACCTACATCACTGTAACTGACAAACATAACTACTCCAACGTCCTTAGATATGAAGATCGGGACTTTGGTTTCGATTACTATCACCAACCTAATTATACGCCTATAACATCTTGCAACACACTCCACTGTACCGTTCGGTAATCACTAGGAAACTTGTTAGGTTTTCACAAACCAAGCCTTATTTCGCCCATACTGTTGATAATTTCACTTTTATCCAAACAAACCTCGAATCACGATTCACAAATTCACCATATTACTTGTAAACCATATTCTGAAAACATTTGAAAACTCTCAGCCTACATCCAACCATGTTGTCTACCGAATCATGATTTTTACCTGTGTTGTCGTATATTACAACATAAATATAGATACATATGTGATATGTCATGATTTGGTACCGACAACTTACCTATTTTCTCTTTGCTTTTGCAAGAATCATGTCGCCGAGACGAACCTACACTCAAGCTCAAGTTGACAAACTGGTTGCCGATGCATTAATTGCTGGGCAACGTCGATCTGAAAGTTCTGAAACACCACCAAACTCCAATCCTGTGAAACCTTGCACCTACAAGGATTTCCTTAGCTGCCACCCTCTAAACTTCAAAGGCACGGAAGGTGCTATTGGCTTGTTACGATGGCTGGAAAATATTGAATCAGTCTTTCGTATCTGTAACTGCCCAGAGAACTCAAAGGTCAAGTTCTCCACCTACACCTTTATGGACGATGCTCTGACATGGTGGAATACTTATTCTGACTCTGTGGGTCAAGACATTGCTTTGGAAACCCCTTGGGATGAACTGAAGAAAATGCTCAAAGATGAGTATTGTCCCAGGGATGAGATTCAACAACTAGAGGCCGAATTTTGGCAACTCACTACCCAAGGCAATGACATTGCCGGCTACACCTCTAGGTTTAACCAACTAGCACACCTGTGTCCATCTATGGTTAGTGAGGAATCCAAGCGTATCGAACGCTATATCTAGGGACTCCCTCCGCAAATCCAAGGGATGGTGACTTCATCCAACTCTCCCACATTTCATGGTACTGTGCGCATGGCACACAAGCTGATGGCACAGATTGTTCGCCAAGGAACGCCTGTTGTCAAAAGTACTGTAAACCACCCTAGTGATAACAAGAGAAAACCTGAGGGAAACGCTGACAATCAAAGTCCGGCTACCAAAAAACCTGCAATCATCAAGGCCAACACCTCTGGGTCTGAAAACAAGAAAGAGTACACTGGAACCAAACCCTACTGCTCAAAGTGTAAACGCCACCATGACGGACCTTGTGGCACCCCCTGTGACAAGTGCCAGCGTTATGGTCATTCTGCTAAGGATTGCCGAGCGAAAGCCTGTTTTGAGTGTGGAACTGTAGGGCACTACAGGAATGACTGTCCAAAGCTGAAGGACAAAAACATCAACCTTGCTCGAGGAAGAGCCTACGTACTCAGAACTAGGGAAGACGACCAGAACCCGAGACTCATTGACTTGCTCAACACGGGTATGGTCACTTATTAATGACCTGAATGCTTTTACACTGTTTACATGGATAGATATTACTCACTGCTTGATATCTTTTATGTTTTCCCTAGATTCTAAGTGCACAATAGAGTTAGGGAAAAACGACAAGTTAGTTCTATAGTTTCTTTATGAGATGAAGTTTAGCTTACATATGTATAGGAATAACATATCCTACGGTGTGTATACCGGAAAACATATCGGTTAACTTTTATACACTGGGTAACATTCCACGTAAAACTAATGTATGCTAAATTTAGTTTCTATGGGAGACTAATAGAGTCTAGTTTACGCAACGATCCTACTAACTATTACAAACTGTATGAACACAGTAAGACTCACTGAATTCGGTGGATTGGTCATCCAAAACAAAGTAACACTTGCTAATACGGGACGACCTGGTCAAGTAGACATAGCGGTCGTGTAGAATTCGGACCTCTCCATTTCTTAAGTAAACGGTAGGCTTAAGCCTAACAAGGGGAGAGGACTCAGATGTCTTAGTATTAGACATATCACTTAGTTGGCCTTAGTAACACGCGAACATAGATTTCAATTGAATTTCGGGACGAAATTCTCCTAACAAGGGGAGAATGTGACACCCGGTTAAAAAGGGCCAAAATTAGCGGCCAATTTTGTGACAACCGTCAATTTAGGACTATAGTTTAGTGCCTAATCAAGTTTTAATACATGTAATTAGTTCTGTGTTAGGCTAATTAATGTATCAATTATTATATATATTGTTGAATATATATCTACAATTATGCGGTTTGTTTAAATCGTACGAGCTTCAAATCGAATAGAATTCGATTACAATAAATACGGACGTTGGTGAACAATTTTATTAAGTAATACAAACATTATTCAATAACTCAATTTTATTAGGAATATTATTTATTGTAATATTTCGTGGTCAATTCGTATTGCACAAATAACATATATATAATTAAATTACTAACGCGCAAACAAATATAACGAATTTCATTTTAAATATCATAAATAGATAATTGGTAAAATTTTACAATAAAACATTTTTATTATAATTTATAATTTAAAATGTATCTTTAAATAACTAAAATAAATATTTAACGTTAAATGACGGAGAAAACGAGCACCACGCGGAGCACGGGACGGAGACTGCGAGGTGAGGCTTTCACCTACACCCCACCTCTCCTTTTCCTCTTTCTTTCATTTCCATCTCCACAAAACACACACTTACACCCAAAAACCTCTCAACCAAAAATCACCAAATTTTCGGATCTCGCAAAACCGACAACAAAAACCATATTTTCGGAATCACCATTTCAAGGGGGACAAGAATTACAAAAGCTCTACCATCATTTTCGGCCTCCATCTTCTTCGATTTGCATTTGTAAGGAAATTTCTAAAAACTTAGATTTGTTTAGTTTTATGTAATATTTTGATGTTTTGATGTTTACACAACTTATATATGTCCATTACAAAGATTAGAACACAGTTTTATAGCTTAAAAACGAGTTTAAATTGAGTTTTGGCCGGAAAAATCGCGAACAGCCGGACTTTCTGGGCTGGTGTTCATCCATGCGACACAAGCCTTGTGTCGCATGTTGTGTCGTATTTTGCCCTTTATGTCGCACCTTGTGTCGTATAAATCCTTTAGTGTCGTAACTCATGCGACACAATATTGTGTCGCACTCTATGTCGCAAACTATGTAGTACTTCTATACGACACAACCACTATGTCGCTATTAAATTAGCATTTCGTATTCGATGCGACACAGTCCCTGTGTCGTATCCTTGTGTCGCATGACGTCTGCGACACAACCATTGTGTCGCATGTCAAATCTTTGTGTCGCATGTTGTGTCGCAAAACACAGAAAAACCAGAATTTTGAAGTCAAAGTTACTGTTCAAAAAAGTCAAATTTACTGTAGCAGTACTGTAGCAGTACTGTAGCAAAGTCAACATTTTAGAATTTTTATTATTTCAACTAAATCACCAACGGGCCGTACACGTTTTCAAAACATACTTCAGAACCAAACAAGTCGTTGTAACTTGTATCAATTCAATCAACTAAATCGTAGTAATTTGGACATATATATATATAGTTGTATAACAACTACAAAGGTAGTCTTTCGGGATACCGGTACAATTAATAACAATCAAGTGTCGTGGACACATTCAGGTTTCAAGTCTTTGGACATCAACCCACAGCTAATTACTTCAAGTTTATTAACTTAAACACTCCAAGACTCAGGTGAGTTTCATAGCCCCATTTTCACTGCTTTACAACTAGGGGTGTGATATTACTACTCGATTTTGTTTTATAAGTAGAACGCAAGTGCCAAACTTCAAATACTACATGAGTTTCAAGCTAATCAATTTAAAGTCCTCCATAAGCATAGTCTCTAGTATTTTATAGCGTGAATGTTAGTATATGATATCATATGGGATTGACAATCCTCATCCGGGTTAGCACGCACTAACCGGTCAAACGGATGTATTAGCATTTGGGAAGACGAGTGTTGATTAGGCACTCGTAGGAGGCATTTCAAGTTAGGTTTCCTTAATTGGGCCTGACAAATCAAGTTAAGCTCAGACTATGTGCTCATGGACAGTATAACTTTTATCTTGCTTAATTGCATTTTAATTTCAATATAAATCTTGCGGTTCTGACAACTATACATTGACATACAAACCTGTGAGCTCACCAGCGTTTTCGCTGACCCATTTTAGTATTTATCACAGGTACCCAGCAGTAGTTTGGCTGCACAAGCAGGAATTATTAGCTCGAGTCAGCATATATACAACTAGAGATTGGACTGCATTATTATATTTTGTAAAAGTAATTATGCTATGTAATCTCTCAATTTCAAGAATCGAGCTACTGTAACCATATTTTGATGTAAACATTTACTTTATCTATACAAGTTCAAAACGACGCATATAGTGGTCGTTCATTATATCTTACGTGCTTTGTATATTGGTTAGTGACACCCAAATCAAGCTTCCGCAAATCATTAAATTTGGGGGTGTCACAGATTGGTATCAGAGCCTAAGGTTATAGTGAACTAGGTTGCATTTAGTGGGCCTAGACTATGACCGTTAGGCAGTATTCCTTATTAGTTATGACTAGTTCAGGGATTACATCATACGACTTTAATTTAACATAGCCTGATCAACTATGTACAATTAGAGAAAGATGATGTGAAATCTGAAAGAGTTATGTTGAACAGGAATGCATTAGTTGACTCTGACCTCGAGAGAAACGGGACTCAAAACACGTCTGTGATAGACACTCAATAGGTTATTATGTGATATACATATATTTACATAAGTAGACCTCATTACAACTTTAGGCTATATTATATTATATGAATATAGGCCTCTTTCTCTCTAACGCTTTGTCTCGAATTGACAAACACACCACTAGTTCATCATACTCGGACTAGTATCTTATTTCATTTCCTTGTTCTTTCTTACTCAGCATCATGTCTCCTCGTCGTCAAATCACCCTTAGCGAGGCTGAGATCGCGGGAATCATTGCCCGCAGTGTGACCGAAGCCTTGGCTACCCGAACACCACCCGGTAGCGAGGACACAGCAACCAATACTCCACCACCCAAACCCTGCTCCTATAAGGATTTTCTTAGCTGTAAACCGCTATACTTCAAGGGCACGGAAGGTGCCATTGGCTTGATCCGTTGGATTGAGCGCATGGAATCTGTTTTCAGTCTCTGCGACTGCACTGAGAACAACAAAGTCAAATTCGCTGCTTACACCTTTCAGGAAGGTGCACTCACGTGGTGGAAAACCCACGCAAACTCTGTAGGCCTTGAGGTTGCAAATCGACTTCCTTGGGCCGAACTGAAGAAGAAGCTGACAGAAAAGTACTGTCCTGAAGAGGAATTACACAGGCTGGAAGAAGAATTCTGGCATCTGGAGGTGCAGGGAAATGATGTTGCTGAATATACCACCAAGTTTCAGCAGTTTGCCTTATTATGCCCAGGTTTGGTCGAACCAGAAAGTAAGGGCATTAAGAAATACATTCGTGGACTTCCCGAGAACATTCAGGGAAACGTCGCCTCATCCAAACCAACTACTACTGAAAGTGCCATTCGATTGGCCCACGAACTCATGGCTCTAGTTGTCAGCCGTGAGACCTCCAACACCTCATCCTCCAACAACAACAAACTCAAATCCACTGAACACCACCACAACTCAAACAAGAAAAACAACGCCATCCAAGTCTACACCACCAACTCTGAATCCAACCGCAGCTACACCGGGGACAGACCTTATTGTCCCAAGTGTAACTATCACCACTTTGGTCAGTGCGGTACTCCTTGCAACAACTGCAGGAGGTCCGGGCATTCGACTAAGGATTGCCGAGCCCCCAAATCCAACAACAACCCCTCTGACAGAAATAACCGACAACCTAAGTCCTGTTATGAATGTGGAAACCCAGGACACTTCAGGGATTCTTGCCCAAAACTGAAGAATAAGGGCAACAACAACAACAACCACCGCAACAACAACAACGCCAAAAGTAGCGCCTTCGTGATCAACTCAGGGGACGCCCGTCAGGACCCGAATGTGGTCACGGGTATGTTCCTCCTCAACAATTTAACTGCTTCCATACTGTTTGATACTGGTGCCGATAGGAGTTTTATTTCCGATGAATTTTGCCCTCTACTTGACATTACACCTGTTGCTTTAGACGTTAAGTACACCGTAGAGCTAGCAAATGGCAAATTGATAGAAACCAATAGTGTGATGCCTAATTGCACTTTAAATCTAGCCGACGAAATCTTCTCCATAGATCTTATGCCTATTGAGATAGGAAGTTTCGATGTCATCGTAGGCATGGACTGGTTATCCAAACATCGTGCCGAAATCATCTGCTATGACAAAATTGTTCGCATACCTCTCACTGTCGGTAGAACCCTAGTCATACAGGGGGAGACCGGAGGGACGAGGCTTAACATCATATCTTGTCTTAAAACCCGGAAATTTCTGAGAAAGGGTTATCCATCAATCCTCGCGCACATCATGGAGAAAAAGTCGGAGGAGAAGCGACTTGAGGATGTTCCAATTGTTCGAGACTTTCCAGAAGTCTTTCCTGAGGAATTGCCTGGTCTACCACCACCAAGACAGGTTGAGTTCTCAATCGATCTTGTACCAGGTGCTGCGCCTGTGGCCCGAGCACCATACCGTTTAGCTCCATCCGAACTTCAGGAGCTGTCCACCCAATTACAGGAACTCCTGGAACGAGGATTTATCAGGCCGAGTTCTTCACCTTGGGGAGCTCCGGTCCTATTTGTTAAGAAGAAAGATGGTTCTTTTCGAATGTGTATCGACTATCGAGAGTTGAACAAGTTAACTGTCAAGAACCGGTATCCACTCCCTCGAATCGATGATTTGTTCGACCAACTTCAAGGGTCGAGTTGTTATTCAAAGATTGATCTCCGATCCGGTTATCACCAATTGCGTGTTCGCGATGCCGATATCCCAAAAACCGCTTTCAGAACCCGTTACGGGCATTACGAATTCCAAGTGATGCCATTTGGCCTAACCAATGCACCGGCTGTATTCATGGACCTTATGAATCGGGTGTGTAAACCTTACCTTGATAAGTTTGTCATTGTATTCATCGATGACATCCTCATATATTCACGAAGCAAAGTAGAGCATGCGCAACACCTCAGAACCATCCTTGAACTACTTAAACACGAGGAGCTCTATGCCAAGTTCTCTAAGTGTGAGTTCTGGATCAAAACCGTTCAATTCCTTGGTCACGTGATTGACAGTCAGGGGATTCACGTTGATCCGTCAAAAATCGAGGCTATCAAAGATTGGCAATCGCCAACCACTCCGACCGAAGTACGACAGTTTCTAGGACTGGCCGGATACTATCGACGATTCATTGAAAATTTCTCCAAGATAGCCATACCACTCACGACGCTGACCCAGAAAGACAAAAAGTTTGACTGGACTGATAAACAAGAGTCGGCATTCCAACTCTTAAAACAAAAGCTTTGCAGTGCTCCTATTCTATCTTTACCTGAAGGCACCGATGACTTCGTGGTATACTGCGATGCTTCTCATCAAGGTCTCGGTTGTGTGCTCATGCAACGGGACAAAGTCATAGCTTATGCTTCTCGACAGCTTAAGATTCATGAAAAGAATTACACCACCCACGACCTCGAGCTAGGAGCTGTCGTTTTTGCCCTCAAAATCTGGAGACATTACCTTTATGGTACCAGATGTACAATCTTTACCGACCATAAAAGCCTTCAACACATATTCGATCAGAAGGATCTCAACATGAGGCAACGTCGATGGGTCGAGTTGCTTACCGATTACGACTGCGAGCTCAAATATCATCCAGGCAAAGCAAATGTTGTTGCTGACGCCCTCAGTCGAAAAGAGCGAGTGAAACCACTTCGGGTTCGAGCCCTCAGTATGACCATTCACAACAATTTAAACATTCAAATTCTCACTGCTCAACTCGAAGCCTTAAAACCCGAAAATGTCAAAGATGAAGCCTTGCGGGGCATGGATAAACAATTCGAAATCAGACCTAACGGGATTAGGTATTTCTCAAACCGAATCTGGTTGCCTAAATTTGGGAACCTACGAGACTTGGTGATGGATGAAGCTCACAAGTCTAAATATTCTATCCATCCGGGATCCGATAAAATGTACCACGGTATCAAGGACTTCTACTGGTGGCCGAACATGAAATCTGAAATCGCCACCTATGTCAGCAAGTGCCTTACTTGCTCCAAAGTCAAAATCGAATATCAAAAACCTTCTGGTTTACTTCAACAACCCAGTCTTCCTGAATGGAAATGGGAACAAATTGCCATGGACTTCATAACCAAACTACCCAAATCCTCGAGCGGTTGCGATACCATTTGGGTGATCGTGGATCGTCTCACAAAGTCTGCTCACTTCCTGGCAATCAAGGAATCCGACAAAATGGAACGCCTCACCAGAATCTATTTGAAGGAAATCGTGACCAAACACGGTGTTCCAATCTCAATTATCTCCGATAGGGATAGTCGTTTCACTTCACAATTTTGGCAATCACTTCAAAAATCCCTGGGTACTCGACTTGATATGAGTACCGCATACCATCCTCAAACCGACGGTCAAAGTGAACGAACCATTCAAACACTTGAAGACATGCTACGGGCCTGCGTAGTAGACTTCGGTGTAAACTGGGAAAAACATCTACCATTGTGCGAGTTCTCGTACAACAACAGTTATCATACCAGCATCAAAGCTGCACCCTTCGAGGCACTGTACGGTCGTAAGTGCCGGTCACCTATCTGTTGGACCGAAGTTGGGGACAGCCAACTCACGGGTCCAGAAATCATTCACGAGACGACCGAGAGAATCGTAGAAATTCAAAACAAACTCAAAACCGCGCGTGATCGTCAGAAAAGTTATGCTGATGTGAGACGCAAGCCACTCGAGTTCCAGGTTGGGGATCGAGTTCTACTCAAAGTATCGCCTTGGAAAGGCGTAATCCGATTTGGCAAACGAGGGAAGTTGAATCCCAGATACATTGGGCCATTCGAAATCCTCGAAAGGATTGGTCCAGTGGCTTATCGATTGCAGCTGCCAGCTGAACTCAGCAGCGTGCATCCCACATTTCATGTTTCAAATCTAAAGAAGTGTCTGTCTGATGAGACACTTATCATTCCACTCGATGAAATTCGAGTTGACGAGAAACTTCACTTCGTTGAGGAACCCGCTGAAATTATGGACCGCGAGGTCAAACAACTTAAACAAAGTCGTATTCCCATCGTCAAGGTTAGGTGGAATTCGCGGCGAGGTCCAGAATTCACCTGGGAACGGGAGGATCAAATGCGACTCAAGTATCCTCAACTCTTCAATGATTCAACGTCAAACACTACTTCAACATAAATTTCGGGACGAAATTCTTCTAACAGGGGGAGAATGTGACAACCGTCAATTTAGGACTATAGTTTAGTGCCTAATCAAGTTTTAATACATGTAATTAGTTCTGTGTTAGGCTAATTAATGTATCAATTATTATATATATTGTTGAATATATATCTACAATTATGCGGTTTGTTTAAATCGTACGAGCTTTAAATCGAATAGAATTCGATTACAATAAATACGGACGTTGGTGAACAATTTTATTAAGTAATACAAACATTATTCAATAACTCAATTTTATTAGGAATATTATTTATTGTAATATTTCGTGGTCAATTCGTATTGCACAAATAACATATATATAATTAAATTACTAACGCGCAAACAAATATAACGAATTTCATTTTAAATATCATAAATAGATAATTGGTAAAATTTTACAATAAAACATTTTTATTATAATTTATAATTTAAAATGTATCTTTAAATAACTAAAATAAATATTTAACGTTAAATGACGGAGAAAACGAGCACCACGCGGAGCACGGGACGGAGACTGCGAGGTGAGGCTTTCACCTACACCCCACCTCTCCTTTTCCTCTTTCTTTCATTTCCATCTCCACAAAACACACACTTACACCCAAAAACCTCTCAACCAAAAATCACCAAATTTTCGGATCTCGCAAAACCGACAACAAAAACCATATTTTCGGAATCACCATTTCAAGGGGGACAAGAATTACAAAAGCTCTACCATCATTTTCGGCCTCCATCTTCTTCGATTTGCATTTGTAAGGAAATTTCTAAAAACTTAGATTTGTTTAGTTTTATGTAATATTTTGATGTTTTGATGTTTACACAACTTATATATGTCCATTACAAAGATTAGAACACAGTTTTATAGCTTAAAAACGAGTTTAAATTGAGTTTTGGCCGGAAAAATCGCGAACAGCCGGACTTTCTGGGCTGGTGTTCATCCATGCGACACAAGCCTTGTGTCGCATGTTGTGTCGTATTTTGCCCTTTATGTCGCACCTTGTGTCGTATAAATCCTTTAGTGTCGTAACTCATGCGACACAATATTGTGTCGCACTCTATGTCGCAAACTATGTCGTACTTCTATACGACACAACCACTATGTCGCTATTAAATTAGCATTTCGTATTCGATGCGACACAGTCCCTGTGTCGTATCCTTGTGTCGCATGACGTCTGCGACACAACCATTGTGTCGCATGTCAAATCTTTGTGTCGCATGTTGTGTCGCAAAACACAGAAAAACCAGAATTTTGAAGTCAAAGTTACTGTTCAAAAAAGTCAAATTTACTGTAGCAGTACTGTAGCAGTACTGTAGCAAAGTCAACATTTTAGAATTTTTATTATTTCAACTAAATCACCAACGGGCCGTACACGTTTTCAAAACATACTTCAGAACCAAACAAGTCGTTGTAACTTGTATCAATTCAATCAACCAAATCGTAGTAATTTGGACATATATATATATAGTTGTATAACAACTACAAAGGTAGTCTTTCGGGATACCGGTACAATTAATAACAATCAAGTGTCGTGGACACATTCAGGTTTCAAGTCTTTAGACATCAACCCACAGCTAATTACTTCAAGTTTATTAACTTAAACACTCCAAGACTCAGGTGAGTTTCATAGCCCCATTTTCACTGCTTTACAACTAGGGGTGTGATATTACTACTCGATTTTGTTTTATAAGTAGAACGCAAGTGCCAAACTTCAAATACTACATGAGTTTCAAGCTAATCAATTTAAAGTCCTCCATAAGCATAGTCTCTAGTATTTTATAGCGTGAATGTTAGTATATGATATCATATGGGATTGACAATCCTCATCCGGGTTAGCACGCACTAACCGGTCAAACGGATGTATTAGCATTTGGGAAGACGAGTGTTGATTAGGCACTCGTAGGAGGCATTTCAAGTTAGGTTTCCTTAATTGGGCCTGACAAATCAAGTTAAGCTCAGACTATGTGCTCATGGACAGTATAACTTTTATCTTGCTTAATTGCATTTTAAATTCAATATAAATCTTGCGGTTCTGACAACTATACATTGACATACAAACCTGTGAGCTCACCAGCGTTTTCGCTGACCCATTTTAGTATTTATCACAGGTACCCAGCAGTAGTTTGGCTGCACAAGCAGGAATTATTAGCTCGAGTCAGCATATATACAACTAGAGATTGGACTGCATTATTATATTTTGTAAAAGTAATTATGCTATGTAATCTCTCAATTTCAAGAATCGAGCTACTGTAACCATATTTTGATGTAAACATTTACTTTATCTATACAAGTTCAAAACGACACATATAGTGGTCGTTCATTATATCTTACGTGCTTTGTATATTGGTTAGTGACACCCAAATCAAGCTTCCGCAAATCATTAAATTTGGGGGTGTCACAAATTTAAACCTTAATCACTCGTACTTGGTACGTGATAAAACAAATATGTACGTTGGTGATACAAATTTTATAAATATCGTAAAACTATATTTATAGTAGATATTTACCTTGAAATATTATGCTAAACATTATTGCATAACGATACAACATTAAACGATTATACGTTTTATAATAAACGTAACGTACGCGTTTAAAACGCACAAATTAAACCAAACAATCAAAGTATGTAATAATCATTGGGAATTATTATTTTAAAATGTTACTAATGGGATTACATATTAAACATAAATACAAATGTCATGCTTCGAGCATAATTGAAATAATAATAATAAAAAAAACATTAATAAGAATGGTTTATTAAAATTATCCTATCACTTATATGAACTTACGTGTTTAGGGTACTAGGAGGTTATATTGGAACATCACGCGCGTTTAGGAACGCTAGCACTCTCAGGTGAGTCTCACGGCCCCATTTTCAATGTTTACATATTTTAATAATTGGGGGAGATGCAACACAAATTGTTTTCGTGATCACTGTTATTCGGTTAGTTAATTTAGTATTAACTCAAGTTATCTGCATTGTTATTTAATTCGGTTAATCACATTGGTTACATTGTTCGGTTATCATTGTCAGTCATGATTTTCATTGTACGGTATATGCACGAGTGTTTTAATTCGGTAAAAGTCCTCAACAGTGTATGATTCATTAACTTAATAAGGCGCGATTACTAAAGGATAGTACTATCATGGGAGTGACGTCCCCGTCCGGGTTGCTAGCTACAACCAAGATTAAAAACGGGCATTTTAGTAATTGTTAAGGGTGTATCACCAAAACGGGAGGCAAAGATCGGGTTATGCTTTGAATCATAGCTCAGTGCAATATTTGTGTCGGTTACATCATGGTTCGGAAACCTTAATAGGTTATATCATTGTTCTGTTATATTGCTTATCATTGTTCGGTTTACATTGTTTAATTATCGTCGGATAATCATGTTGATCACATCAATGTTTATTTTAAACCTGTGAGATTCACCAGGTTTATAGCTGACCTTTTAGTGTTGCATTCTCAGGTACACAGCAACAGTAGGGTTGCTCAGTAAGGATGGCCCGCAGGATATGTTAGTTAGTATGAGTTGCATGCTTGCAAACAGATGAAGATTTTCCTGTATCATATTTTGTTAAACGTTATGTATTAAAATCTTCGGAAATCATTTTAGCGAACTCACCGTTATAATGTAAACTTATGACTTAGACCTTGTATTACTTTTGAAATATTTATAAACGTCTCATGTAGAGTCGTTTGTTGTAATCTTGGTGTTTTGATATATGATTAGTCACACCCAAATCATCGCTTCCGCAAATCATAAAATAGGGGGTGTGACAGATTGGTATCAGAGCCTAAGGTTATAGTGAACTAGGTTGCATGTAGTGGGCCTAGACTATGACCGTTAGGCAGTATTCCTCATTAGGTATGACTGATTCAGGGATTACATCATACAAATTTAATTTAACATAGCGTAGCTAACTATGTACAATTAAACAAAGATGATGTAAGATCTGAAAGGAGTTATATTGAACAGGAATGCATTAGCTGACTCTGACCACGAGAGAACCGGTACTTCTAACTGTTTCGTGATAGACATGACTAGGTGGATGTATAGGTATATATGATATATAGATATATGATTAGGCTATTATGTGATATAGGGATTTATACATACATAGGCCTCAAATATATCCTACGCTCCAGGCTATTATATATTGAAGGTATATGAATAGGCCTTATCTGACGATACTTTTGTTACCACCTACATCACTGTAACTGACAAACATAACTACTCCAACGTCCTTAGATATGAAGATCGGGACTTTGGTTTCGATTACTATCACCAACCTAATTATACGGCTATAACATCTTGCAACACACTCCACTGTACCGTTCGGTAATCACTAGGAAACTTGTTAGGTTTTCACAAACCAAGCCTTATTTCGCCCATACTGTTGATAATTTCACTTTTATCCAAACAAACCTCGAATCACGATTCACAAATTCACCATATTACTTGTAAACCATATTCTGAAAACATTTGAAAACTCTCAGCCTACATCCAACCCTGTTGTCTACCGAATCATGATTTTTACCTGTGTTGTCGTATATTACAACATAAATATAGATACATATGTGATATGTCATGATTTGGTACCGACAACTTACCTATTTTCTCTTTGCTTTTGCAAGAATCATGCCGCCGAGACGAACCTACACTCAAGCTCAAGTTGACAAACTGGTTGCCGATGCATTAATTGCTGGGCAACGTCGATCTGAAAGTTCTGAAACACCACCAAACTCCAATCCTGTGAAACCTTGCACCTACAAGGATTTCCTTAGCTGCCACCCTCTAAACTTCAAAGGCACGGAAGGTGCTATTGGCTTGTTACGATGGCTGGAAAATATTGAATCAGTCTTTCGTATCTGTAACTGCCCAGAGAACTCAAAGGTCAAGTTCTCCACCTACACCTTTATGGACGATGCTCTGACATGGTGGAATACTTATTCTGACTCTGTGGGTCAAGACATTGCTTTGGAAACCCCTTGGGATGAACTGAAGAAAATGCTCAAAGATGAGTATTGTCCCAGGGATGAGATTCAACAACTAGAGGCCGAATTTTGGCAACTCACTACCCAAGGCAATGACATTGCCGGCTACACCTCTAGGTTTAACCAACTAGCACACCTGTGTCCATCTATGGTTAGTGAGGAATCCAAGCGTATCGAACGCTATATCTAGGGACTCCCTCCGCAAATCCAAGGGATGGTGACTTCATCCAACTCTCCCACATTTCATGGTACTGTGCGCATGGCACACAAGCTGATGGCACAGATTGTTCGCCAAGGAACGCCTGTGGTCAAAAGTACTGTAAACCACCCTAGTGATAACAAGAGAAAACCTGAGGGAAACGCTGACAATCAAAGTCCGGCTACCAAAAAACCTGCAATCATCAAGGCCAACACCTCTGGGTCTGAAAACAAGAAAGAGTACACTGGAACCAAACCCTACTGCTTAAAGTGTAAACGCCACCATGACGGACCTTGTGGCACCCCCTGTGACAAGTGCCAGCGTTATGGTCATTCTGTTAAGGATTGCCGAGCGAAAGCCTGTTTTGAGTGTGGAACTGTAGGGCACTACAGGAATGACTGTCCAAAGCTGAAGGACAAAAACATCAACCTTGCTCGAGGAAGAGCCTACGTACTCAGAACTAGGGAAGACGACCAGAACCCGAGACTCATTGACTTGCTCAACACGGGTATGGTCACTTATTAATGACCTGAATGCTTTTACACTGTTTACATGGATAGATATTACTCACTGCTTGATATCTTTTATGTTTTCCCTAGATTCTAAGTGCACAATAGAGTTAGGGAAAAACGACAAGTTAGTTCTATAGTTTCTTTATGAGATGAAGTTTAGCTTACATATGTATAGGAATAACATATCCTACGGTGTGTATACCGGAAAACATATCGGTTAACTTTTATACACTGGGTAACATTCCACGTAAAACTAATGTATGCTAAATTTAGTTTCTATGGGAGACTAATAGAGTCTAGTTTACGCAACGATCCTACTAACTATTACAAACTGTATGAACACAGTAAGACTCACTGAATTCGGTGGATTGGTCATCCAAAACAAAGTAACACTTGCTAATACGGGACGACCTGGTCAAGTAGACATAACGGTCGTGTAGAATTCGGACCTCTCCATTTCTTAAGTAAACGGTAGGCTTAAGCCTAACAAGGGGAGAGGACTCAGATGTCTTAGTATTAGACATATCACTTAGTTGGCCTTAGTAACACGCGAACATAGATTTCAATTGAATTTCGGGACGAAATTCTCCTAACAAGGGGAGAATGTGACACCCGGTTAAAAAGGGCCAAAATTAGCGGCCAATTTAAACCTTAATCACTCGTACTTGGTACGTGATAAAACAAATATGTACGTTGGTGATACAAATTTTATAAATATCGTAAAACTATATTTATAGTAGATATTTACCTTGAAATATTATGCTAAACATTATTGCATAACGATACAACATTAAACGATTATACGTTTTATAATAAACGTAACGTACGCGTTTAAAACGCACAAATTAAACCAAACAATCAAAGTATGTAATAATCATTGGGAATTATTATTTTAAAATGTTACTAATGGGATTACATATTAAACATAAATACAAATGTCATGCTTCGAGCATAATTGAAATAATAACAATAAAAAAAAACATTAATAAGAATGGTTTATTAAAATTATCCTATCACTTATATGAACTTACGTGTTTAGGGTACTAGGAGGTTATATTGGAACATCACGCGCGTTTAGGAACGCTAGCACTCTCAGGTGAGTCTCACGGCCCCATTTTCAATGTTTACATATTTTAATAATTGGGGGAGATGCAACACAAATTGTTTTCGTGATCACTGTTATTCGGTTAGTTAATTGTTAGTCCCGTACACGTGGGATCTGATCGGATCGTTTAACTAATTGTAAGCGCGGAAATCAAACAATCAATAACAAACGTTTTCTCTATAATCTTTCGTATATATTCACAATTGATAATATACGATTACAGACTCAAACTCGTTTCTCTCAGTCTCTATCTCACCAAAAACGGCTCACACACACACTCACTTAGTCCAACCCTAAATCTGACTTGTAACTCACTATTTATATCGACCTAATGGGCCCTGCGACTTTAGGCCCAACGTCGCAGGCCAGGCCCAATGCGACGTAGCCCATGTCGTCGCAGGCCCAATTACAATGTCACCATTCTATGTATATTTCATTTACAGACTCGAATACACACTCTAAACACTATACATTCGTAGACTAATTGACTTTGACAATTACAATAGTTTGACCAACTGACTGACACACAAAATGCATCAACATTAATTTAGTATTAACTCAAGTTATCTGCATTGTTATTTAATTCGGTTAATCACATTGGTTACATTGTTCGGTTATCATTGTCAGTCATGATTTTCATTGTACGGTATATGCACGAGTGTTTTAATTCGGTAAAGTCCTCAACAGTGTATGATTCATTAACTTAATAAGGCGCGATTACTAAAGGATAGTACTATCATGGGAGTGACGTCCCCGTCCGGGTTGCTAGCTACAACCAAGATTAAAAACGGGCATTTTAGTAATTGTTAAGGGTGTATCACCAAAACGGGAGGCAAAGATCGGGTTATGCTTTGAATCATAGCTCAGTGCAATATTTGTGTCGGTTACATCATGGTTCGGAAACCTTAATAGGTTATATCATTGTTCTGTTATATTGCTTATCATTGTTCGGTTTACATTGTTTAATTATCGTCGGATAATCATGTTGATCACATCAATGTTTATTTTAAACCTGTGAGATTCACCAGGTTTATAGCTGACCTTTTAGTGTTGCATTCTCAGGTACACAGCAACAGTAGGGTTGCTCAGTAAGGATGGCCCGCAGGATATGTTAGTTAGTATGAGTTGCATGCTTGCAAACAGATGAAGATTTTCCTGTATCATATTTTGTTAAACGTTATGTATTAAAATCTTCGGAAATCATTTTAGCGAACTCACCGTTATAATGTAAACTTATGACTTAGACCTTGTATTACTTTTGAAATATTTATAAACGTCTCATGTAGAGTCGTTTGTTGTAATCTTGGTGTTTTGATATATGATTAGTCACACCCAAATCATCGCTTCCGCAAATCATAAAATAGGGGGTGTGACAGATTGGTATCAGAGCCTAAGGTTATAGTGAACTAGGTTGCATGTAGTGGGCCTAGACTATGACCGTTAGGCAGTATTCCTCATTAGGTATGACTGATTCAGGGATTACATCATACAAATTTAATTTAACATAGCGTAGCTAACTATGTACAATTAAACAAAGATGATGTAAGATCTGAAAGGAGTTATATTGAACAGGAATGCATTAGCTGACTCTGACCACGAGAGAACCGGTACTTCTAACTGTTTCGTGATAGACATGACTAGGTGGATGTATAGGTATATATGATATATAGATATATGATTAGGCTATTATGTGATATAGGGATTTATACATACATAGGCCTCGAATATATCCTACGCTCCAGGCTATTATATATTGAAGGTATATTAATAGGCCTTATCTGACGATACTTTTGTTACCACCTACATCACTGTAACTGACAAACATAACTACTCCAACGTCGTTAGATATGAAGATCGGGACTTTGGTTTCGATTACTATCACCAACCTAATTATACGCCTATAACATCTTGCAACACACTCCACTGTACCGTTCGGTAATCACTAGGAAACTTGTTAGGTTTTCACAAACCAAGCCTTATTTCGCCCATACTGTTGATAATTTCACTTTTATCCAAACAAACCTCGAATCACGATTCACAAATTCACCATATTACTTGTAAACCATATTCTGAAAACATTTGAAAACTCTCAGCCTACATCCAACCCTGTTGTCTACCGAATCATGATTTTTACCTGTGTTGTCGTATATTACAACATAAATATAGATACATATGTGATATGTCATGATTTGGTACCGACAACTTACCTATTTTCTCTTTGCTTTTGCAAGAATCATGCCGCCGAGATGAACCTACACTCAAGCTCAAGTTGACAAACTGGTTGCCGATGCATTAATTGCTGGGCAACGTCGATCTGAAAGTTCTGAAACACCACCAAACTCCAATCCTGTGAAACCTTGCACCTACAAGGATTTCCTTAGCTGCCACCCTCTAAACTTCAAAGGCACGGAAGGTGCTATTGGCTTGTTACGATGGCTGGAAAATATTGAATCAGTCTTTCGTATCTGTAACTGCCCAGAGAACTCAAAGGTCAAGTTCTCCACCTACACCTTTATGGACGATGCTCTGACATGGTGGAATACTTATTCTGACTCTGTGGGTCAAGACATTGCTTTGGAAACCCCTTGGGATGAACTGAAGAAAATGCTCAAAGATGAGTATTGTCCCAGGGATGAGATTCAACAACTAGAGGCCGAATTTTGGCAACTCACTACCCAAGGCAATGACATTGCCGGCTACACCTCTAGGTTTAACCAACTAGCACACCTGTGTCCATCTATGGTTAGTGAGGAATCCAAGCGTATCGAACGCTATATCTGGGGACTCCCTCCGCAAATCCAAGGGATGGTGACTTCATCCAACTCTCCCACATTTCATGGTACTGTGCGCATGGCACACAAGCTGATGGCACAGATTGTTCGCCAAGGAACGCCTGTTGTCAAAAGTACTGTAAACCACCCTAGTGATAACAAGAGAAAACCTGAGGGAAACGCTGACAATCAAAGTCCGGCTACCAAAAAACCTGCAATCATCAAGGCCAACACCTCTGGGTCTGAAAACAAGAAAGAGTACACTGGAACCAAACCCTACTGCTCAAAGTGTAAACGCCACCATGACGGACCTTGTGGCACCCCCTGTGACAAGTGCCAGCGTTATGGTCATTCTGCTAAGGATTGCCGAGCGAAAGCCTGTTTTGAGTGTGGAACTGTAGGGCACTACAAGAATGACTGTCCAAAGCTGAAGGACAAAAACATCAACCCTGCTCGAGGAAGAGCCTACGTACTCAGAACTAGGGAAGACGACCAGAACCCGAGACTCATTGACTTGCTCAACACGGGTATGGTCACTTATTAATGACCTGAATGCTTTTACACTGTTTACATGGATAGATATTACTCACTGCTTGATATCTTTTATGTTTTCCCTAGATTCTAAGTGCATAATAGAGTTAGGGAAAAACGACAAGTTAGTTCTATAGTTTGTTTATGAGATGAAGTTTAGCTTACATATGTATAGGAATAACATATCCTACGGTGTGTATACCGGAAAACATATCGGTTAACTTAATAGTCATGGCTTCATATCAGACTTAATAGTCTATCAAACAACAATTACATCATGGCATACTAAACAGTCTATCAAAGCAGTAAACTATGTTTACCCGTTGTAACCAAATTGTTACAACTAAATCACACCGAGGGTTACAGATCCACTCACTGTTACCTCAGCCGCAAGCTCAGAAGTCTAATATTACTGAGCCTTCTCCATATCTGAGAACACAATTAGATAATGAATTAGTAACTCATTCCATAAACATATAACATATTTCAATACATAGTATCGAATGACAAACAATTACCAAGTTGTAATTATCAGTTATAACCACTTTGCAACTATCAACTTTAGTCAAATTATAACAATTTCATTTATATAATTATTTACTCATTTATCTAGTTCCAAATCATTATCAAAGCATATTTATCCAAGCAGTTAATCCCTAACGTCCAATAAAACAAAAGTCCAATTCATAATGAAATCAAAAAGTCCCGAAACGAGGTCCAAAAACTGTAAAATGCCATTTTCGGCCCTAAAACGGCCCCGAACGGCCTAAAACCACCTAGGCTCTTAGAATAGAGCTTTGATCATTGAGCCGTTTTCAAGTGACCATGCGAATTTCAGCCCAGTCAGTTATAATAAAAATTTGTCAAATCCAAGTGTCGCTAAAAGTACACCTAAACACTTTAATATTTTTAAAATTTGCAAAACACACAATTTGTCCAGTACCTGCTGGGTAAGGTGATTGCCCGCCGGATAACCCACAAAACCTGTTTACCCGCCGGATATTGTAACACCCCCAAATTCACTGTTTGGCGGAAGCAAGTTTTGAGGTGCTACTAATCAATTATCAAAGCGCAAAGATAAAGCAAACGATATCTATATGCAACGTTTGCAAATTAGTTACATTCCCATAGATATAATGTTTAAAACTTAATGTTTTCGTATATAAAAATGTAGTTTCCTAGAGTCCACGCGTGTAGCGGGAGATTCTATTACATAATCAAAATATACAAAAGATAATGCTAAGAATCTCCGTTAATGCAGTTGTGTTGAAATCATGCGACTCTAGTTATGTCCTGGAGTAATCCTACTCCATCTGTGTACCTGAGAATACATGCTAAAAGGGTCAACACGAATGTTGGTGAATCTCACAGGTTTGTAAGTAATATCAGTTTTGAACACAAGATTTCATCAGTAGTGCCCGTAGGCGAAAAATCAGTATTTGCAATCCAGCAAATGTAAAACCAGTATTTGCAATCCAGCAAATGTAAGTAAGTAAGTTATACCGTTGCAATGAGGCTCATAATCGAAGCTTAACCCGTAAGTAATAAGTTGCTCCCGTGACATGCTCGTAACTGAGCAAGCATATGTAACGAATAATAGTCGCCCGTTTATACAGTACGGTTCGTGGTAGCGCTACTACCCAGGGCGGGGAGGGTCATTTCCCTAATGGATCCATTAACTAGTGTTCGCGCTTAAGTCCATAACTAACGATATATGATGGAGAGACTTCTGTAAGTAGTAAATAACTCATGCAATTCCGTTTGGTATAGTAAGCAGTTTAGTACTTGTGTTCAAGAAAAAATCAGTAGCATGTATCTCCCCCAATAAGAAAAACAGTAAAAGTGGGGCCGTAAGACTCACCTGAGTCTTGTAGTAATCAGTAACAAATAGCAAGTAGTAAGTAAAGCAAGTAGGTTCTCCGAACCCGTAACCTTCAAATGCCTAAACATATGAGGTTATGTAAGTAGATGTCTCGCAAGACGTTTCGTTTAGTTGTACACAACTAGTATGCCCAATGTTTGTCCGTATGTTTGTAATCGTTTGTTGTTAGAAAACAGGTTTGGCCCGTTGGTGACGGTTTGTAGCAATAGTTCTAAGCTGTTATTATTGCGTTGAAACATCGTATATTAGAATGACTTTGCTACAGTAAATTTGGCTTTGCTACAACGAATCGCTTCAAAACTCTGATTCTGCGACACAATTTGCGACACAAGGATTTGGTATGCGACACAAGCGTTGTGTCGCATAGGAATGCGACACAAGAGCTTAGCGACACAAGGGTTGGGTCGCATAAGCGTTCGATGCTAAATCAATAGCGACATAAGGGTTGTGTCGTATTTGGTTTACGACACACGGTGCGACATAATGGTACGACACAAAATACGACACAATATGGTTTATGCGACACAAGCGTTGTGTCGCAAAGATGAACACCAGCCCAGAAGGTTTCGGCTGTCGCGATTTTTTGACCAAAAACGCAAATCTAACATATTTTTAAGCTGTAAAATCGTGTTTTATTCATACATATGGACAATACTAAGTTGTGTAAACATTATAACATCAAAACATTACACCAAAATTAGTAAATCTAAGTTTTTAGAAATTTTCTTACAAATGCAAATCGGAGCTAGAGGAGACCGAAAATGATGATGTTGCCTTTGTTAATCTTGTTCCTTGTTTGATGGTGATTCCGAAAATATGAATTTTGTGGGTTGATTTGTAAATCCGAAATTTTGGTGTGGATTGAGTTGAGAGAGTTTTTAGAGTGTGCGTGTGTGTTTTGAGTAATGAAAATCCCAAAAAGGGCAACGATGGGAAAACACTCCCAAAATGCAATATTTACTCCGTGTCCTAATTGGTTAATCGCTTATTTTTTTTAACATTTGTCAAAATGGATATACCTTAAAATTGTTTAGAGTATTTTAACGAAATTACTCTGCGAATATATAATAAAATATTTCCCGAGATATTTAATATATTTTTGTTGAATTATTCAAAATGTCGTCGCGATAATATAAATGATGTCCGTTCAACTGTGTATTTTATGTAGTAAAATGCGTTATCATTTATTTAGGTAAGTTTTTGTCACCAACGTCCAAGTAAAATGTATCAGACTCCGTCCGGTTAATCCGTACGATTTATCCAAATCGCGTAAGTACACACATATATATAAATCACCTTGTATATACAAATAGAGTCTGTAATTAGTCCTATTACATACTAATTACAACTAGTTACTAATAATTTGACATAATTAATTATCCTAATTAGGCAGGTGTAACATTCTCCCCTTGTTAAAGAAATTTCTTCCCGAAATTAGCTCGAGTGCACGAACGGTGCTTTGTCTGGGAAGAGATGTGGGTATTTTAGTCGTATTTGGTCTTCCCGTTCCCAAGTGAATTCAGGGTCACGCCTAGAATTCCACCTGACTTTTACGATGGGAATACGACTCTGTTTCAATCGCTTGACCTCACGGTCCATGATTTCCATAGGTTCCTCGACAAAATGAAGTTTATCATCGATTTGGATTTCGTCGAGCGGTATTATTAGTGTCTCGTTAGACAGACATTTCTTTAGGTTATAAATGTGAAAGGTGTTGTGAACGCTGCTAAGCTCAGCAGGAAGTTGCAGGCGGTATGCCACTGGACCAATCCTTTCAAAGATTTCGAATGGTCCGATGTATCTAGGGTTTAGTTTGTCTCGTTTTCCGAATCGAATGACACCTTTCCACGGTGCCACTTTGAGAAGTACCTTGTCCCCTACCTGAAACTCAAGGTGTTTACGTCTCACGTCAGCATAGCTTTTCTGACGATCACGTGCGGCTTTCAGCCGGTTTTGAATACCAATGATTTTCTCAGTAGTCTCGTGAATGATTTCCGGACCCGTGAGTTGGGAATCTCCTAACTCAGTCACACAGATAGGTGATCGGCACTTACGCCCGTAGAGTGCCTCGAAGGGTGCAGCCTTAATGCCGGTATGTTAACTGTTGTTGTACGAGAACTCGCACAATGGTAAGTGGCTTTCCCAAGAAGTACGCAGGCTCGTAGCATATCCTCCAGTGTTTGGATGGTTCGCTCGCTTTGACCATCGGTTTGCGGGTGATAAGCTGTACTCATATCCAGGCGAGTACCGAGAGATTTCTGTAACGATTGCCAAAAGTTGGAATTGAAACGGTTGTCTCTATCCGAGATGATCGAGATAGGCACACCGTGTCGCGAAACAATTTTTTTGATGTAGATGCGAGCCAAACGCTCCATCTTGTCAGTTTCCTTGATGGCCAGAAAATGAGCAGATTTTGTGAGACGGTCCACAATCACCCAAATGGTATCGCAACCGCTCGAAGTTTTCGGTAGTTTGGTAATGAAGTCCATGGCAATTTGCTCCCATTTCCATTGAGGAATTTCAGGTTGTTGGAGTGTAACACCCGGTCAAAAATGACCCAAAATTCGAGCCCAATTTAAACTTTTTATTCCGCGTATTATATACGCTTAATATCAAAACGTACAAATACGGACGTTGGTGAAAATTTTTAATAAATAACATAAATCAATTTGGCGATTAAATAGTAGTTATTTACATTATATTATTATTTATTAATAATATATAAAACAATGTACGTTTTGTTTAAAACGTAACCGACACGAATTAAACGCGTGAGATACGCCCGACAAATCAAATAATCTTAAGTTATATTTTTATAACTTCTAACAAAGTATTTTGATTAAATACTCTCATTATAAATATCGTATTTTAAACCAATGACAAAAACGTGCACATTTAATGCCACGCGATAAAACGACCGATACACAAACGCATAATCAAGACCCGAAACCATAACCAAACATTTTTAGAAATGTTTTCCAAGTATTATAAACAATACTTCAATGTAAACATATCAAAATTCGAATGCCATTATGAAAACGTACGTATAAAGTTTAAAATACGAATTAACGTTTAAACGATCGGGTAAACAAACACGGGTAAAACACCACACTTTGGAGACAAGATTTAGCCAACCTTGCCTCCCCTTTTTGAGTGGAAAAACCGGCCAACAAGATCCATGAAACATGGATCTTGTTTGTTGACCTTAACCTCACAACCATCCCCATGATGATCACATTTCACCACCATCTCACTTATCTCTCTCTCTCTCTCTCACCTTATTCTCTCTCCCTTTTGGGAGATTTCTCCAGCCCTCAAGGCTGTCACAAACCATCACACCACCACCTAGAGCCACCACCTTGATCTTGAAGGGAAACCGAAGATAAACGCGAGAAAACGAAGCCCATCACCTCCTCATCTCATCTCCGGCTTTAGATCGCTATTTTCTTGTAAGATTTCTAATCTTTTCCATTAGATTATCTATAATGATGTATATTTACATGTTCTAGTGCTCACTCAACTCTAAGATGTCCAAATAATTAAGCGAAACGCAATTTAAAACTCGAAAATGTGAGTTTATGTTTCCTGTCCAGATTCTGTTCTAACTTCAACGTTTTTTATAAAATTCATTTTAATATGAAAATAGATTTTTATTAAGCCTAAAATGTAGTACAAGAAGTAAGGTTTCTAACAAAATTTTCTTCGTAACATTTCGACCTCGTTTGCTATTTTAAAATAATTTTCTCCGGTGACATAGAACTACTGTTCCGGCGGACAGAAACTTTCAGTAACTTCTCGAGACCATATCTCGAAAACTAGGAAGAACCAACTCTCGACTTCTAAACGAAAAATGTTCCTTAAGATTTCGGTTACAACTTTTATTTTTGGCCCTCGGGCCAGATCCTCACGGATCATGGTGAAATAGGTGGATCTTTGGACTGAACTCGTTTTTGGACACAATCTGACCACGTCTCATGTTTATTTGTGTTAAAAATAGTAAACGAAAGTATAAAATTACTATAAAGTGCAGAATTGAACTAGACATATATATGATCAGCTGTGATTTTTGGTGTGGCCTGGTTCGGACTAAAAAGGGGTAGAAAACGAGAGGCTCGTCGAGTCAAAAATATGGAAAACATGAAACTAAGGGCTGTTTTGGTACTTTCTTAGGAACGACACTTCGAGAGACCCACAAAACATAACGACAAGTTTTATAAACTTATTTGACATATTTAAGACTAGTGTAAAAGTCTCGGGTCAAACCGAGTACGTTTGACTTTAAAACCAAACATGGAAATCAAATCAAATATGTATTGACTTATACACGAAACTAATATACTTTTATAAGTACATTGTGACAACATTATGATAATTATACTTTGGAATAATTATTACAAAACACACAACGGGCCGTACAAAATCCCTAAACTTAAATAACAAGTGAATAATTGCACAATTCGACTAGTCTGACTTATTAGTCTATTACTTACATAATCTCACGTGTTTAGGACACTAGGGGATTTCCATTGGATCACGCGTATCTTAGGAACGCTAGCAACCAAAGGTGAGTTCATGGCCCCTCCTTTTAATTGTTTTATACGTTTTGGGGGAGAATGCATACTCAGTTAAATCTTTTCATTGCTTAATGAATTCAATCCATTTGACATAAATATTATGTTTCCACATCAAATGCTTTTCTCAAATATACTTAATTGTGTTAAGTATTCATGTGATTGCTTTAGGGACCATAGCTATTTCCTATTCTTATGTTCCATAGCTACTAGGCTTAGGCTAGTGCTTGAGTGGACATCACCCGTAGACCTCAATATACTTGCTAGGTTGGAGACTAGGAGTATACGATAGTAGCATATGTTAGTATAGTTTGTTATACTGTTCCTAAGTGACTAGGTGATGATTGTCTATACCTAGACTCTTTATGCTACACACGATATCTAAGTAATGTTTATACGTACCCAGATACATTAAGTCATTTTCATATATTATATGACAATCGTAGGACCACCTGAGTACCTGCATCATTTCTATGTTAAATCGTAATCGATAATATTCTGTGTGTTGTACTTGTTTACTAAGTATATATATATATATATATATATATATATATATATATATATATATATATATATATATATATATATATATACATATTTATATACTTACGTATATGTTATCTCAAGCACTTAGTGCTATCTACAATTCAGTTATGTGTATTAAAATACATACATTTATACAACCATCAATATTCTAGTCAGGCATGTCATAGTACTGCTGGCTTTCAATTTCTTAGTCGGCCACGTTGTAGTACTACCGACTCTCAATTTCATTCAATAAAGCCATGCTAGCTGCTGCTAGTGATTATTAAAGCCATGCTAGCTGCTGCTAGTGATTATTAAAGCCATGCTAGCTGCTGCTAGTGATTATTAAAGCCATGCTAGCTGCTGCTAGTGATTATTAAAGCCATGCTAGCTGCTGCTAGTGATTATTAAAGCCATACTAGCTGCTGCTAGTGATCAATAAAGCCATACTAGCTGCTGCTAGTCATCATTTCAAATCAATAAGAGTTGTTACTCGTCATCATTTCAAATTAATACGAGTTGTTACTCGTCATCATTTTAAATCAATACGAGTTGTTACTCGTCATCATTTTAAATCAATACGAGTTGTTACTCGCCATCATTTCAAATCAATACGAGTTGTTACTCGTCACCATTTCAAACCAATACGAGTTATTACTCGTTATTATTTTAAACCAATACGAGTTATTACTCGTCATCATTTTAAACCAATACGAGTTGTTACTCGTCTTCATTTTAAACCAATACGAGTTGTTACTCGTCATTATTTTAAACCAATACGAGTTGTTACTCGTCATCACAGCTATGAGTTATTACTCATCATTAGTAAATCATTGCGAGTAGTTGCTCGTCCTTAGTAATTCATTATGAGTTGTTACTCACCATCATTAGTATTGATATAGGTTAATACTTGTTCTCATTAGTATTGCTACGAGTTGTACTCGTTGTAATAGTATTCACACTAGTATATGCTTGTCCATAGGTTATCATCATTAGTACCCTATTGACTTAGATCGGTAGGTTTACTTAATGGTCCGCAATATTGCTCATGGGAGCAATCATGGCTTAACATCATCACTCGATTTACAAACTATTTTCGTATCTTATAATGTTTTTCAACATTACAATTTGTTTAACTAAACCTGTGAATTCACCAGCGTAAGCTGACCATTTTAGTGTGTATTTTCAGGTGACGTTGCTTAGGTAGGATCGGCCCGTCAGGATCCTAGCTTGAGTCGCATGCTTTCAAACATTTGGGATCACGTTGTATATACTTTGTATATTTCAAATTATGTATTTGAAATGTACTTACAATTTCGCAGCTTTATAAAACTTATTTTGGTAATGTAATTACTATTTTTCAAAACGTCTCATTTAGAGTCGTTTGCTATATCTTTGTGCTTGTGATATTGGATTGGAAACACCCCGACCCGACCGTTTCCGCAACCCGAAATTTGGGGGTGTTACATGGAGCAATCCCGAGGGTCTTTGGTGTTCGGCCTTGACTTTGGAACAGGTTAAGCATTTACTGACGTACATGGCGATGTCAGCTTTCATGTTAGGCCACCAATACAACCCTTTAACGTCGTGATACATCTTGTCAGAACCAGGATGTATAGAGTATCGAGATTTGTGAGCTTCAGCCATCACCAAATCTCGCAAGTTTCCGAATTTGGGTAACCACACCCGGTTAGAGAATTATCGAGTCCCATCGGGTTTGATTTCGAATCGCTTATCCAAGCCTCGTAAGGCTTCATTTTTCAGGTTTTCATCGCTGAGTGCTTCCAGCTGAGTGGTGAGGATTTGAGCAGGGAGCTCGTTACAAATTGTCATAGAAAGTGCTCGGACTCGAAGGGGTTTCACTCGTTCTTTTCGGCTTAAGGCATCGGCAACTACGTTTGCCTTGCCCGGATGGTATTTGATCTTGCAGTCGTAGTCACTAAGTAACTCAACCCAACGACGTTGCCTCATGTTTAGATCCTTCTGATCGAATATGTGTTGGAGACTTTTGTGATCGGTAAAGATAGTGCTTTTCGTACCGTAGAGATAATGTCTCCAGATTTTCAATGCGAAGACCACGGCACCTAACTCGAGGTCGTGGGTCGTATAGTTTTTCTCATGGATTTTTAGTTGTCGTGAGGCATAGGCAATGACTTTTTCCCGTTGCATTAACACGCAACCAAGTCCTTGGTGTGAGGCGTCGCAATAAACTACGAAGTCATCGGTGCCTTCGGGTAAGGACAAGATTGGTGCACTGCAAAGTTTGTTCTTCAATAGCTGGAAAGCTGACTCTTGTTTATCAGTCCAATTGAACTTCTTATCTTTCTGAGTCAGTGCTGTTAAGGGAACAACTATTCTTGAAAAGTTTTCAATGAATCGGCGGTAATAACCAGCAAGACCTAAGAATTGTCTCACTTCGGTTGGAGTGGTCGGTGACTCCCAGCCCTTGATTGCTTCAATCTTGGCGGGATCAACATGAATTCCCTGGCTGTCAATCACGTGTCCGAGGAATTGAACGGTTCGAATCTAGAACTCATACTTAGAGAATTTGGCATATAACTCTTCGTGTCTAAGGAGTCCTAGAATGGTTTTCAGATGTTGAGCATGTTCCTGTTCATCGCGAGAGTAAATCAGGATATCATCGATGAACACAATGACGAATTTGTCAAGATATGGTTTGCACACATGATTCATAAGGTCCATGAATACGGCCGGTGCGTTGGTTAAACCGAATGACATCACTTGGAATTCGTAATGCCCATAACGAGTTCGGAAAGCTGTCTTTGGGATATCATTGTCGCGGACTCGGAGTTGATGATAACCTGACCGTAGATCTATCTTTGAGTAAACACTCGATCCCTGGAGTTGGTCAAATAGGTCATCGATTCTAGGAAGCGGTTACCGATTCTTTATGGTTAGCTTATTCAGCTCTCGATAGGCGATACACATGCGGAAAGATCTATCTTTCTTTTTCACGAATAAGACCGGAGCTCCCCAAGGCGAGGAACTTGGTCTAATAAATCCTCTGTCCAGGAGTTCCTGTAGTTGGTTAGACAACTCCTGCATTTCGGATGGTGCTAGACGGTACGGGGCTCGTGCCACGGGTGCAGCCCCTGGCACAAGTTCGATTTGAAATTCAATTTGTCTAGGTGGCGGAAGTCCGGGTAAATCCTCAGGAAAGACTTCCGGGAAATCCCGCACGATTGGAACATCCTCAAGTCGCTTCTCCTTCGACTTCTTCTCCGTTACATGTGCAAGGATGGCTTGATACCCTTTTCGCAGATATTTTCTAGTTTTCAGGCAGGATACAATATTTAGATTTCGTCTGCCGGTCTCCCCTTGTAGGACTAAGGTTCCACCGGAGACAAGAGGTATGCGAACGAGTTTGTCATAACAGATGATTTCAGCTCGGTGCTCGGATAACCAATCCATACCGACAATAACATCGAAGCTGCCGATCTCGACAGGGATTAAATCAATGGAAAACGTTTCGTTCGTAAGGTTAAGTGTACAGTTGCGTATGATGCTATCAGTCTCAATCAGTTTGCCGTTAGCTAGTTCTACAATGTATTTAGCATCTAAGGCAGTGGGAGTTATATCAAGTAAAGGGCTAAATTTCTCAGAAATGAAACTTCTATCGGCACCAATATCAAATAATACAGAAGCAGTAAGGTCGTTGAGAAGGAACGTACCCGTCACGACATTCGGGTCTTGTCTGGCTTCCCCAGCCTTGATAACAAATGCTCTACCGCGAGCAGGGTTGTAGTTGTTTTTCAGCTTTGGGCAATCTTTCTTGAAATGCCCTGAATTTCCGCACCTAAAGCAGGCCTTTGGTGCATTAGTGTTGGGGGTAGGAACGTTGGCCTGGCAATCCTTGGCTAGATGCCCGAACCGTTTGCAGTTGGAGCAAGGGCAAGAACCGTTATGATGGCGGTTGCATTTGGAACAGTAAGGTTTGTTCCCGATGTACTCTTTCTTCTCCGAAGTCCCCGATGAATAAGCCTTAACAGACTCAGGCTTTTTGTTAGAGGTTTGGTTGGATGAGTTGGGGTTTCCTTCCCATTTGCGTTTGTTGTTTGCAGATGGGGTTGAAGTTGTGCCACGGCGGACAGAATTTGCTGTTAGCTCATGGGCCATACGAATGGCGCTCTGAATAGTACCCGGTTTGGATGATGTCACCAGGTCTTGGAGTCTTTTAGGAAGTCCATCAACATATTTCTCGATCCTCTTGTACTCAGGATCGACCATGGATGGGCACAGAAGTGCCAGTTGGTGGAAACGGTTGGTGTAACCAGTGATGTCATCACCCTGCATTTTGTGGTTCCAGAATTCCACTTCCAGTTGTTTCAGTTCATCCCTGGGACAGTACTCGCCCCTCAACATCTTCTTCAACTCCTCCCACGGGAGTTTGTAAGCGTTATTAATACCCACCGTCTGGGCATAGGTGTTCCACCAGGTGAGAGCGGTGTCAGAGAAAGTACTGGCGGAGAACTTGACTTTGTCTCTCTCTGTGCAGTTGCAGATAAGGAATACAGATTCGATTTTCTCGATCCAGCGTACTAGACCGATAGCTCCTTCAGTACCTGCAAAGCTCAAAGGTTTGCAGTTGTGGAAGTCCTTGTAAGAGCAGGGTTTGGGTTGCGGCCCGTTAGTAGCTGAATCCTCGCTACCAGGAGTCGGCGTTCGGGTAGCCAAGGCTTGAGCCACACTGCAGGCAATCAGCCTCGCGATTTCAGCTTCACTGAGGGTGACTTATCGGCGAGGAGGCATGATGCTGAGCAAGAAAAGAACAAGGAGAAAAAGGAATAAGATAATTGCATGAAATTTATGATATATCACAAGTGTATATGATGAGATACACGATAACAATACGAAGTGATAATCACGTTCCATTTAGATAATCAGTTGGATACAAGGTACGAGTTTTTCCAAAATATTACAGTGTAGTAGTAGTACAAAAGTGTCGGGAATTATTACATCCGGTCGGATTACATAGATTCCTACGAAAGCATAAGAGGATATAGATTCAGCCTAAGCTAATTCTGACGCAAATTGAGTTGTGGCAATAGTGCGTTGAGGTGGTCCACAGATTCTGCAATTCTGTTGGCCGTTCGGAGGGCGTCCTCGGTTTCCCTTAGACGTGTCTCGCACTGGTGCAATCTTGATTGTAGGACAGCGATCTCATTTCGGTTGCCGATCACTTGGTTTTGGACAACCTCCATGGTTCCGACTGTTTCCCCTACTTGATTTTGAAGGGTTTCCATAGTGGTGACGGTGTTCTCGTGATCTTCGGAGACTTGTTCGATTCGTTCCATCGCCGTGAGTCTCCAATGTTCGCGGGTTTCTTGTAGTTCAATGTCCATCTCGTGGAGTCGTTGGTCGTGGTGATGTACTCTAGCGGCTAACTCCGGTAGAGTGGGGTAAGCGGGGTACGGGCTAGCTCGAGGCGACCTGCTGTCTCTCCTAGCCACCCTTGGGTTTCGTGATCCATCAGTGCGTGACGAATTGGGTGGTATGTTTGCCATTCTGAGACAAAGTGTAAGTAAGACGAGGCTAATATATATATAAGTATATAATATCCAGCCTAGTATCTAGCACGTATCAAGTAATGGTCCGGTTCTCTCGTGGTCAGAGTCAACTAACGTATTCCCGTTCAACATAACCATTTCAGACCTCACATCATCTTTCCTTAATTGTACATAGTTGATCAGGCTATGTTAAATTAAAGTCATATGCTGTAATTCCTGAACCAATCATGCCTAGTAAGGAAATGCTGCCTAATGGTCATAGTCTAGGCCCACTAAATGCAACCTAGTTCACTATAACCTTAGGCTCTGATACCAATCTGTAACACTCCCAAATTCACTGTTTGGCGGAAGCAAGTTTTGGGGTGCTACTAATCAATTATCACAGCGCAAAGATAAATCAAACGACATCTATATGCAACGTTTGCAAATTAGTTACATTCCCATAGATATAATGTTTGAAACTTAATATTTTCGTATACAAAAATGTAGTTTCCTAGAGTCCACGCGTATAGCGGGAGATTCTATTACATAATCGAAATATACAAAAGATAATGCTAAGAATCTCCGTTAATGCAGTTGTGTTGAAATCATGTGACTCTAGTTATGTCCTAGAGTAATCCTACTCCATCTGTGTACCTGAGAATACATGCTAAAAGGGTCAACACGAATGTTGGTGAATCTCACAGGTTTGTAAGTAATATCAGTTTTGAACACAAGATTTCATCAGTAGTGCCCGTAGGCAAAAAATCAGTATTTGCAATCCAGCAAATGTAAAACCAGTATTTGCAATCCATCAAATGTAAGTAAGTAAGTTATACCGTTGCCATGAGGCTCATAATCGAAGCTTAACCCGTAAGTAATAAGTTGCTCCCGTGACATGCTCGTAACTGAGCAAGCATATGTAACGAATAATTGTCGCCCGTTTATACAGTACGGTTCGTGGTAGCGCTACTACCCCGGGCGGGGAGGGTCATTTCCCTAATGGATCCATTAATTAGTGTTCGCGCTTAAGTCCATAACTAACGATATATGATGGAGAGACTTCTTGTAACACCCCCGAATTCACTGTTTAGCGGAAGCAAGTTTTGGGGTGCTACTAATCAAATATCACAGCGCAAAGATAAAGCAAACGACATCTATATGCAACGTTTGTAAATTAGTTACATTCCCATAGATATAATGTTTGAAAATTTAATGTTTTCGTATACAAAAATGTAGTTTCCTAGAGTCCACGCGTATAGCGGGAGATTCTATTACATAATCGAAATATACAAAAGATAATGCTAAGAATCTCCGTTAATGCATTTGTGTTGAAATCATGCGACTCTAGCTAAAGTCCTTGAGTAATCCTACTCCGTCCGGGTACCTGAGAAAACATGCTAAAAAGGTCAACACGAATGTTGGTGAATCTCACAGGTTTGTAAGTAATATCAGTTTTGAACACAAGATTTCATCAGTAGTGCCCGCAGGCGTAAATCAAGTATTTGCAAATCCAGCAAATGTAAAGTAAGTAAGTTATACCGTTGCCATGAGGCTCATAATCGAAGCTTAACCCATAAGTAATAAGTTGCTCCCGTGACATGCTCGTAACTGAGCAAGCATATGTAACGAATAATAGTCGCCCATTTATACAGAACGGTTCGTGGTAGCGCTACTACCCCGGGCGGGGAGGGTCATTTCCCTAATGGATCCATTAACTAGTGTTCGCGCTTAAGTCCATAACTAACGATATATGATGGAGAGACTTCAGTAAAAGTAAGTAACTCATGCAATCCCGTATAGTAAAATGTATAGTTCGTACTTGTGTTCAAGAAAAGTAAGCAATGTATCTCACCCCGTATATAAAACAGTAAAAGTGGGGCTGTAAGACTCACCTGAGTCAAGTGGTAAGCAGTAGAAAAAAGCAAGTATTAAGTAGGTTCTCCGAACCTGTAACCCTCTAGTGCCTAAACACGTAAGGTTATGTAGGTATGTGTCTCGCAAGACGTTACGTTTAGTTGTCCACACAACATGTTATGTCCAAAGTTGGTTTGTTATCGTTTGTTTTTAGAAAGCATGTTTGGTCCGTTGGTGACGGTTGGTATTTGAAACTTACAAGTATTATAATTGTATTTGAAACATTTTGTAATGGAACGACGGGGGTCCGGGGGCAGCGCCCCTGGTTGCGGGGTTCCAAGGGGTGGCAACCCCTTGGCGGGGTAGGGATTGCGACGTTGAGTACGACGTCGCTAGGTGTGACATTCGCAACTTAATGCGACGTTAGGCGTTACGTCGCTATATGCGACGTCGCGGATCCTTGCGACATTGAGGTCTACGTCGCTATGTGCGACGTCAGTAATTTAGTGCTACGATAGGGATGACGTCTCTATATGCGACGTTGTGAGGGGTATTGCGACATTATGGACTACGTCGCAGATAGCCCAGCGTCTCTGCGACGTTGCGGTCTGATCGGAAAGTGGTGGCCGGAAAATCGGTCGAAATGCTTCCGTTTGGTCCAAATCTTTTAGTGAAAACACTTTAAAAATCATGATTTCTGCGACGTTGGGTGCGACGTCGCGGGTAGGAATTGCGACGTTGAGTACGACGTCGCTAGGTGTGACATTCGCAACTTAATGCGACGTTAGGCGTTACGTCGCTATATGCGACGTCGCGGATCCTTGCGACGTTGAGGTCTACGTCGCTATGTGCGACGTCAGCAATTTAGTGCGACGATAGGAATGACGTCTCTATATGCGACGTTGTGAGGGGTATTGCGACATTATGGACTACGTCGCAGATAGCCCAGCGTCTCTGCGACGTTGCGGTCTAATCGGAAAGTGGTGGCCGGAAAATCGGTCGAAAAGCTTCCGTTTGGTCCAAATCTTTTAGTGAAAACACTTTAAAAATCATGATTTCTGCGACGTTGGGTGCGACGTTGCGGGTAGGAATTGCGACGTTGGGTGCGACGTCGCGGGTAGGAATTGCGACGTTGGGTGCGACGTTGCGGGTAGGAATTGCGACGTTGAGAGGTGTGACATTCGCAACTTAATGCGACGTTAGGCGTTACGTCGCTATATGCGACGTCGCGGATCCTTGCGACATTGAGGTCTACGTCGCTATGTGTGTGACACCCGGTCAAAAAGCGCATTTTTCGCGTCAAATTTAAACTTTAATTATACGTATTATATACGTGATATTTTGAGAATATACAAGTATTATATATATACATATATATAATAACGTTGAATGATTATTAGATAATCGCGTACAAACAAATATAAAACAACACGCAAACTTAAATACGGTCATTGGTGAAAAATATTTTTAAATAATGTATTGTTAATGAGAACAATAATTATATACTCAGTTTAAGTTTTACGTACAAGTAGTACAATGAAAACTATCCGTCTCTTGAACACAAAACAACGATATATTTTTACATCTCATTTAAAAGTATTTTATTAAAATACTTCGATTAAAATACGTACGCTATCAATTATAAAAATTTATCGAATTAAAACATTTTCCTACTTTTCGATCGGGTACGAAAACACGGGTATTTTGTACTTCGAGTTGGAGCCACCCAACTCCAATTATTGGAGCTGGGCATAAGCCGATCAAACACCCTCTTTTCTCATTTATTTTTCATTCTCTATCTTTCTCAATCTCGCTCTCTCTCTCGGCTCAATTAACACCAACACCAAAAACAACAATAACAATAACAAGCAACAGATTGTCATCATCATCCTTGTGGATCATCATCACCATCATCATCGTCTTCTTCGTTTTCATCATTATCACCATCTAAGCTCCATCTTTAAAATTGTAAGGAATCACTAACTTAATCTTTGTAATTTCATGTTTAAATAACGCTTATTATCATGTAGTAATGTTAGAATAACGTTTGATTGGTAGAGTGCGGATTAAAAATGGTTTGGGTGAGTTTCTGGAACGACAGACTCGTTACAGACCTCGGAATACGGCGTATTCAAGGGAATACGGCGTATTCCCGCCCAGAAAACATGAACTCTTGGCGCCTCTTCGGAATACGGCGTATTCAAGGGAATACGGCGTATTCCCTCTATTTTCCAGGAATACGGCGTATTCAAGGGAATACGGCGTATTCCCCACAAATGTCACCAATCCGGCGTATTCCTTTGAATCCGGCGGATTCCCCCCTTATATTTCATGATCCAACGGATCAATAAACTAGCCCTGCGAATTCTAGCTAAAACAGAATAAATAAATTTCTGAAAATGTCGAAGATTTCACAAGTCTTTTTAACGTGCTTCTCGATGAAAATTTTATTGTAACGGATTGAGCTCAAATTCGCAAGGTCACTCGAAAACAACCCAATGGTCAAGGCTAAGTACCTTAGCCTAGTCAGTTTTAAGCCATCCGGGGTCATCTAGGGGTCGAAAATGGCATATTTCGGTTTTCAGACTCGTGCTAAATTTTGTAACTTATGAGATAAAATGTGACGGACATAATGAACTTGAATAACAACTAAAGCTATACGATACGCTTTTAATATAAATATCATTTATATGAAACAAACATGTTTATGCTATCGACATCTTAAATTCAATCAATCATCAATGGGCCGTACTTATTTACAAAACTCAAACGAAAACGCAAACAAAACACTTTGGACATAATTAAACTAGGTGAACATTTGTATGGGTTGTTTAGTGAAACATCCACTTACTTAGTTTAACCTCGCGTGTTTAGGACACTAGGAGATTACTGTTGGATCAACCGTACGTTTAGAAACGCTAGCACCCAAAGGTGAGTCTCGCAGCCCCATTTTACTGTTTTTACTATTTTGGGGGAGATGCATTATTTGTTTACTGAAACTACTTGTTTACTTAAATACGTGTACATAGTTACTGTCTTACTGACTTATCTATTTATTGTTTTACTGTTTGACCGACTTTTAAACTCATTGTCTTACTGACTTTACTAGCTTACTCTACAAACTCATTACTGTACAAACTTACTGTCGTACCGACTTATAAATTTACTATTTACCGACTTGGAAACTTATTGTTTACCAACTTATAAACTTACTGTTTTACCGACTTTACTTTCTACTTTACAAACTTCCTACAGTATGTACTACTATTTTACCGACTATTAAACTTACTGACTTATTGATAGGCTTTACTGTTTTCAAACTTACCGACTTACTATTTTACTGAACTATTATACGACAGACTTATACTTTACTACTTTACAGACTTATAAACATATCTTTTGACTGACTTATAAACTCACTGGTCTACCGACTTACAAATTTTCTACAGACTTGTGAACATAGTATTTTTACAGACTTACAGACGTACAGACATACAGACTTACAGACGTACAGACTTACAGACTTACAGACGTACAGACTTACAGACTTACAGTCTTACAGACTTACAGACTTACTGACTTACTGACTACAGACTTTTCTATATACAAATCATTACATACTGACTTAGTACAAATGTGTAAATCTTTATTGCTTTATTACATTTGTGAAACTATTATTTACTGTCATATCATATAAGTGCAAATAAACTTATTTACTGACTTGTGTTCAAATTTCTGTTATTCTGATTTCAAACCTGTGAGATTCACCAACCTTTTGGTTGACACTTGTTAGTAATGCATTCTCAGGTACACAGCAACAGTAGGGTTGCCCAACAGGATTGCCAGCTAGCTCGAGTCGCATGCATTATATAGATGAAGATTTACTTGCATTATCTTTTGTATTTCGATTATGTATTTAGAATCTTCAGGATCATTTGCGAACTCGCGGTTAATGTAAACTTAATACTTAATCTATGCAACTACTTTTGGTATTAATGTATAAACGTCTCATGTAGAGTCGTTTGCTATATCTTGGTGTTTTTGATATTTGATTGGTAACACCCAAAACTCGCTTCCGCAAATCATTAAATTTGGGGGTGTTACAATGTGCGACGTCAGCAATTTAGTGCGACGATAGGAATGACGTCTCTATATGCGACGTTGTGAGGGGTATTGCGACATTATGGACTACGTCGCAGATAGCCCAGCGTCTCTGCGACGTTGCGGTCTAATCGGAAAGTGGTGGCCGGAAAATCGGTCGAAAAGCTTCCGTTTGGTCCAAATCTTTTACCCAACCCATTTTTGGACATTTTAAGCATGTATAAACCATAAAAACGTAAAAACGAGTAATAACGGAGAGTTTCGGGTTTTGTCGAAAACTTACGCGGTGTCGAAATAAAATTCCGAAAAGATAGGAATGTAGATCGCGAAGTGGTGATGCTTTTCCTCCAAAGTAGTGCTATGATCCGGGTGCGTTTGAGGGTATTATTTTGATGATTTGTGGTGGTGGTGGTTTTTGGTGAATTAGAGAGAAATGAGGGAGTAGAGAGAGAAAGGGATGAGAGAAATGAGAAAGAGTGGGGGATGGTGGGGGTTTTGTCTCCCATTTCATTCCCCGCGGTTGCGCTCCGTGTGATGTTCGTTTCCCGTTCGTTTAAACGTTAACTATTTATTTTCCGCGTTAATTATTCATTTAAAAATACGAATCTTTGTTAAATAATTTAATTGAATTATTTTGTCAGCTCTTTAAATAAATTTGTTTATTTTTGTTTTTAAATTGCACGTTAACTATTTTAATCGTGTAGACGTTTATTTGTACGATATAATACACACTTGAAATATTGTTAAAATAATACTTGGGAAATGATCGCGTTATTGAACAAAATGTTTCACCAACGTCCGTATTAGTTGCATCGAATTACATTCGGTTTAAATTGTGTACGATTAAATCCAATCGCGTATACGTATATATTCAACAATATATATTTCGATACATTAATTAGCATAACACATAACTAATTACATGTATTAACATAGAATTAGGCACTAATTACTAGTCCTAATTTGGCGGGTGTTACACTTCTGTAAGTAGTAAATAACTCATGCAATTCCGTTTGGTATAGTAAGCAGTTTAGTACTTGTGTTCAAGAAAAAATCAGTGGCATGTATCTCCCTCAATAAGAAAAACAGTAAAAGTGGGGCCGTAAGACTCACCTGAGTCTTGTAGTAATCAGTAGCAAATAGCAAGTAGTAAGTAAAGCAAGTAGGTTCTCCGAACCCGTAACCTTCAAATGCCTAAACATATGAGGTTATGTAAGTAGATGTCTCTCAAGACGTTTCGTTTAGTTGTACACAACTAGTATGCCCAATGTTTGTCCGTATGTTTGTAATCGTTTGTTGTTAGAAAACAGGTTTGGCCCATTGGTGACTGTTTGTAGCAATAGTTCTAAGCTGTTATTATTGAGTTGAAACATCGTATATTAGAATGACTTTGCTACAGTAAATTTGGCTTTGCTACAACGAATCGCTTCAAAACTCACTACTACAAAAAAGCTACTAAGAAACCTGTTGAAAGCCCCTTTAGAGACCATTTGTATTATACACGGGTCTAAAGTCTAGTGACATAATATACTAGGTACACAAATAATCTTATTTTTATAACTTATGTACTCTATTCTCAATATTCCAAATCGATTGTACAATTCGGTAAATATGAAGTGAAATGCATATTCATACGCTAACTAATTACTACTATAACTACTAATACTACAACTTAATTAAGGATTTTTTTTTTCTATAGATAATATACTACATGGATGATCCGGTTAATGGAATTATTACTAGCAATATACAAGAAATATTGACGACGTGCACAATAAAGGTTAATACTTAAGAGGACTTGAGTTGAATTTGAATTTTATGTATATATCTATATTTAAAATTTTAGATATCAGATAAGCATTTAAAGGAAAAATAATTAATATTTATATTAAACTTAGTTAATTATGATGAAAAAGGTCGTTGATTCATAACAAATAAATTAGTTAGAGAATTACGCAATCCGAATTTATATAACTGTGTGTATCGTTATCTAAATAATATCATTTAATTTATTTATTAGTTAAATATTAATTATATTAAAGTATAGAAACATGTTGATACGTAGTCAATGGGTCTCCATGTCCAACTACCATTAAATTCTAATAGAGACCTGTTGCTACGTGGTGGTTCCATATTCCAAAAGTTTAGAGGCCTCTTGTTCTCAAATAAACTGGTCTCTTTGTTAAAACAGGTTTCTTTGAATTATTTTTTGTAGTAGTGACTCTGATTCTGCGACACAATTTGCGACACAAGGATTTGGTATGCGACACAAGCGTTGTGTCGCATAGGAATGTTACACAAGAGCTTAGCGACACAAGGGTTGTGTCGCATAAGCGTTCGATGCTAAATCAATAGCGACATAAGGGTTGTGTCGTATTTGGTTTACGACACACGGTGCGACATAATGGTAAGACACAAAATACGACACAATATGGTTTATGTGACACAACAAAGATGAACACCAGCCCAGAAGGTTTCGGCTGTCGCGATTTTTCGACCAAAAACGCAAATCTAACATATTTTTAAGCTGTAAAATCGTGTTTTATTCATACATATGGACAATACTAAGTTGTGTAAACGTTATAACATCAAAACATTACACCAAAATTAGTAAATCTAAGTTTTTAAAAATTTTCTTACAAATGCAAATCGGAGCTAGAGGAGGCCGAAAATGATGATGTTCCCTTTGTTAATCTTGTTCCTTGTTTGATGGTGATTCCGAAAATATGAATTTCGTGGGTTGATTTGTAAATCCGAAATTTTGGTGTGGATTGAGTTGAGAGAGTTTTTAGAGTGTGTGTGTGTGTTTTGAGTAATGAAAATGAAAGAGAGGAGGGTGAGGGAGAGGGGGGGTTTGGCTGATCCCAAAAAGGGCAACGATGGGAAAACACTCCCAAAATGCAATATTTACTTCGTGTCCTAATTAGTTAATCGCTTATTTTTTTAACATTTGTCCAAATGGATATACCTTAAAATTGTTTAGAGTATTTTAACGAAATTACTCTGCGAATATATAATAAAATATTTGCCGAGATATTTAATATATTTTTGTTGAATTATTCAAAATGTCATCGCGATAATATAAATGATGTCCGTTCAACTGTGTATTTTATGTAGTAAAATGCGTTCTCATTTATTTAGGTAAGTTTTTGTCACCAACGTTCAAGTAAAATGTATCGGACTCCGTCCGATTAATCCGTACGATTTATCCAAATCGCGTAAGTACACACATATATATAAATCACCTTATATATACAAATAGAGTCTGTAATTAGTCCTATTACATACTAATTACAACTAGTTACAAATAATTAGGCATAATTAATTATCCTAATTAGGCAGGTGTTACATATATGATGTTACCAGCCGGGTAATAACTAAAACCCACTACCCGCCGGGTACACCCTTCGTCCAGCAATCAGCAAATCTGATCAAAACCCAACCCGGATTCAAAACTCAAATAACACAAACTCAAATTTCTAACTTCAACTAATAGCAACAACTAACATCTTCTAACACCAAATAACATCTATTCAAGTACTAATTTCATACTTGAATCAATACCTATAGATTCAATCAAAATCATAACTTTAAATAATAAATCAAACTTCAAACTGACAATTAAATTGGAAGAACAAGATGATGGGAATGATGAAATCTGATGTTGATGAAATCACAGCTCAAACTTACATCAATTTCTTGTTTGTGAGTGTTTTTAGTTTTGAAGTTTCAAAGAATGAAATGAAATAAACTTTCCATTTAGGGAAAGTTAAATACTCTCTCCGTCCCTAATTTATAGTCCACCTTTCCATTTTGGGATGTCCCAATTTTATTGTCCACTTTGTACTTTCAACCAATTAAATTATTTGAATGTGGTGAGAGATTAAATCTGATTGGTTGTATAGTACGACTAGTACACTTTTCTTAAACTGCGTATTTTTTGTCTGTGGACAATAAAATTGAGACGGAGGGAGTATAATTCGGTCTATTTCCAAACCGACCCCGTATTCACTTAAAGTTAGTCCCCTTCTAACCCTATTGTCTGGAACCTAAAAACCATTTACGATTCCAACAATATTATTTTACCGTCAACTATATAAAGTTAAAACAAACAATAATTTAATAGTCACAATAAGTCATTTGACTTTTTGACTAATCATTCACAATAAACATAACACAATAAACAATTTAATTTTATAACACATTAAACAATTATTTAAAGTTAGGAAATTACCCAATTATCACTAGGCCCAAAAAGTGGGTGTTACACAGACAGATAAATTGTTGTTTCTTTTTCACTTAATCTGAAATGAATGTCTGTTTCTGAAATACGTAGAAAAATAAAGCCCTTACCAAAAAGAGGCACTTAATGATAAATATATATTTTTTTCACCATTTTTTCTCGAATAGAAATTGAACAAGTCATTTCTTGTTCAAACTTTATATCATTTAACTTCATCTTTTTGGTCAAAAAAAAATTTACATTTACTCAAACAGCACTTGTTATAAACAGATATGTTTATCCAAACAGACATCACATGCAAACAGCACTTAATGATTAAAAAAAGTAAACAGTCCCTAAAACTAAAATGTGTGACACTTGTTAGAAAAAAATACTATTCTAACAATGTCAGAATATTCTATCAACAAGTGTGGCTTTGAATCTAAGTTATAACTTTAGAAGAAACTAAGAAAACAAATGAGTTGCGCCCCAATATTTAGTGTGATCACAAATAGTAAAAATGAATAATTGAATATAGTGTAATTTTCAGTGGTGCTAACGCGACAAACATTTTAATATAATTCGTGTGATCATATAAACCGAAAGATTACTTTTATACCTGGATTTGACCAACTACCGAATACATCAACATCACAATGAGTAAATTTAATAAATTAAGTAAGAATATAATAAAGATGATAACATAGAATGGATTTATTAAGTTGGAATTTAATCGATGGGTCGCAATCAATACAAGAGTTTTCTTATTTGTGGAAGACGCAAATGGGCCTATTGCTTAATTGTAACCATTTGGACCGCCAGGCCCCCACCAAGGCACCAACTACTAACGTTACAAAACAATGTTAAAACTCAAAATCAAAGGGCAATTGGCGAGGTACGTGGAACCTTCAACTAAGAGGTTGTGGGTTCAAGCCTCGTGATAGGCATATGTATATTCGTGTGATATTATGTGAGGTATGTTAGATTGTAAGATTGTCATTCTAAAATAAAATAAAATTAAAAAAAAAAAAAAAACAATGTTAAAATCTTTTTTTTGAAAGGCAGTAGTGGAATCACTGACGGACCTTTGGCCCATCCGATCATCTCCACAAACGGTTACTCCCCTGAATCGAGTAACCGCTCCTGAATTCGAAGCCAAGGCGACGCCCTATAGGGGTTGCTCTCCCATGTCTTGGATGGGTATAGCGTCGCAGGAGTCCCCCTCACAACAAGGCTCGAATTCATCACCCCCAGGAAGAAACCATTATGGAAAACTCCCTGACCACTGGGCCAAAACCCCAATGGAATTTCCATGTCCTTGATTGGGATTGAACCCATGACCTATGGTATAAAACCACTTTGCTCAACCAAGTGAGCTATATTAATTCCATATCATGTTTATTTATTTGAAATACTCGAAAGCTTATAAATCCAATTATTATTTACATGACATACTCCGTATATAATTAACTAAATACATCATTTAATTCAAAGTTGACTTATATTTAGAACGTTGGTAAGTTGGTAATATTAAAAGGCGCAAAAGTTAAGATCTTCTTTATTAACTATACCAACTAACCAAATATTATAATAAAATTGCACATCCTTAATTATATAATAGCTATCGAAATATCGAATATAATTATCTTCCGCGATAATGAAATTTGTATAATGGAAGTTGATGAGGGTATGTTTGGTAACGGAGCATTTAATCTGTAAGAGTTTATGTTTATTTTTTTTATAAACTCAAGTTTTTAGTATCGTTTGTTGGATGAAATCTTAAGAGCATATTTAATAAAATTGTAGAAAAAAAAGCTAGTTAAGTTAGCTATTAAAAGTAAGCTTGAAACTTATGAATTAAGACGTTACAATAATACTACTTATATAATCTATATCTATAATCTATAATCTATAACTATATATAATGCATCTCCATACTCTATTTTTATAAATCCTTAAATGAATACTCAACACTTCAATGTTTAGTTTTTACTCTTAACCCCTCCCTCTTTCAAATCTTTAACTCTACACACCAAGTTATTGTTATCGATTCACCATCATTAGTAATACATCATGAAATAATACTTACAATACACAAGTGTCGTTGAGTTATTTATTATAATTATTTATCATACTCCGCTACATAGTGTGAGTATTATGCTAGTAATTTATCATGTATTTGGTTTATCTTTTTTGCCAGATCACATATATAAGTTCACTCTAGCTTGTTTTGCCAAACATATTTTTAACAAAATCAAACTTCAGCAACAAGCTACTTTTACATAATACGGAGTAGACCCTAATTATTTATTCTTTTCTTAATTACATATTCAAGTATTCAACCACTTTAATAATTAGATTAACTCATAATTGCGTTACATAGTTAAATTCAACAAATCTTATTATGTCGTTAAAATGGATAAGTTTGTTGTATAGTTTGATATATGGTAAACCAAGATCAGTACATTTGATGCAAAGTTTGATTGTAAGTTTGTAACCCAAGAACAAAATACTACATGCAACTTTTCTTTATAAACAGGGACACATTGTCAATGAAAGTGCGTAGATAAGTATCAACATTTTAATAACTTGATATTTTTGGGCAAACAAATTAAGTTGGACAATCTGATGGCCTATGACGATGATGATAAGGTTGGCCCCTGGGACTAGGACAGGGACATGGGAGATCGATAAAAAGAAGGCGATCAATTTTCGATCAAAATCCTGATAGTTGATCGATTTTAAAAATATCTAGGACATGTATTTGGTGCCAAGTCGATTTTAGACTAAGATTTGGTTTCAAAATCTTTGGTTCTTGTAATGGAGAGGCAAATAGATGTTATAAGCATCCAATATTGGTTGGCGTTTAATTTGTACTTCTCATGCAATTTACTATGAAGTGTTTGAGATTGCGTTTTTAAAACAGATTTTGCGTTACCAACTTTTTTTTTGTTACAAACGCGATAATTAAACAAGTTATTATAAGTTTATAAGAATAGTTTCTGTTTATTTAATAACACCCGTTTAGACTTTGGAAGCTTTAGTTATAGTTTAAAAAAGGGTGATGATTCGTACACCACCTCTTTTTAGTCGTACACCACCAAAATTGCTTCAGGATGTTGTACTGTACAAAACTGTAAAGCGCGTTAGTGGTGTATGGCTAACAAAAGTTGGTGTACGAATCACCACCCTTTAAAAAATCATATATATGAACTTAATCAACCTACAAATTGAACAATTACCAGGAAGATGAAATCTTTAGAGCACTTTTAAAGCTTATAATTGGTCGACTCATAAAGTAGAAGAGTCAAATGTTGCTGCAAGTGGAAGATTGACAATTAAGGCTTGACAATTAGAAACCACCACTCATTTGTGGTCTCTTTAGATTTTAAAAAAGGGATGGCATGAGTTATCAACATCTAAATCAATTATCACTTTTCTCCATTCACATCATTAAAACGTTTAACTATAAGGTTTTATGTCCACGTCATTTTTTAATATCCAATAATACATTTCAATTAATTAATAATGTAGTAGTGAGTTAAAGGGATAACAATGTATAATAACCACTTAAATGATTATATCGTAACTAGCTTACGCCTGTTTAACTAGTTTAACCATTTGGAACGAGTCTTGGAGTAAGTTATCGAGTCGTTTAAAGTGTCACTCAATTCTCGCAGACTCGCATGACTTTCAACGATCTAAGATCGGAATTTGACAAATTGTAACTCAGCAGTCAGCACATATACTTAAAATTTAAAGAATATATTTATCGCAAAATGTCATACATATCATTAAAACTGAACATGTTATGTAGAAAGAAGATGACAATGGGTGAACTTATTTTATTAGCAAGCAGACTAGTAAAATTAGATAAATAAATCTGAAAAATTACTACATTTATAATCATATTTTAAGGTAAATATTTATTATTTATATATATTCAAAGAAATCAAAAAATACGGTAACGGTTAATTTTCACCTGACATTGACCAAATAGTGTCAGTCAATTTTTTAAAATTTGATTTAATTTAATAACTAAAAAATAAATGGAAAGGGTTTAAAAATGAAATAAATCAACTCAAGTTTAAAGCATTTCGGTCAAATGGTTGAATGAGTGGATGTTTGTGATATTAGGTTGACTTTTTATGTAGTTTTAAAGTTCACATTGTTCTGTTTTATCGTAGTTGGTATGTTTGGAAATTTTCTTATAATTTGATAGTTGATATTGTTTGTATTGTCATGCTTTCTTCAACCTCTATTAAAAATCAAGGAAAATGATAGATAGGCCTAATTAGATAGGCCTAAACTAAGCCTAAGAATGTGAGACTGACATGTGTCCCGATCAGCTAATAAGATTAGGAGAGAGAAACCGTATCAACCAATCAATGCATTAGGCATATTTTTAGGTCCATGTAGCATTATTCAAAAATTAAAATTAATCAATCCAACTCATTAAAACACGCAACAATTTTTTTTTTTATTTCTTTCTGTAGAAAGACGATAAAGCTAGGCCAATGACCCTATGATAAAACATCAAACAATTATAAAGAAAAAGCTAGGCCAATGACCCTATGATAAAACATCAAACAATTATAAAGAAGTGAATTATAAGAAGTACAACACACATATAAAGAGGTGAATATTAACTACCATTGACAACCTTATTACTGCTAGCATGATAATTTGTTAATTTGAAGCAATAAGCTTAAATCAGGCTTTCAAACAAACCCAAAACATCATTACTCACCAACATAAGATACAACAACGACTAAGTTTTCCGAATGCAGGTTTTTCTTTGGGGTTGCACCAGATCTAGGAAAATTGACTAATGCAACAAATTTATTAACAAGATTTTGCACTTAAAATAATTTTATTGCCATCCTTTTGGAACATGTAACAAGTCATTTTCCACCGCCCTACTCTGAAACTGGTGAGATTATTAATATACGCGAGCCTTGGGAGGGAAAGTCTCGACCTCATCATCTAGCGTGTTCATGTGCACCGGCCTGTAGTCTAGTCTCACTTTCTCGTTTTCCCAGTATCTGCAGATTCAGTTTTAGACAAAGTTAACCCAATTGTATTTTTACAGAACTCACAAAATATAAGTACGCAATTGCAAAACCATATAAATAGTAAAATAATGTGTTCAATTTCCATTTGATGTACTGGCTGGACTATTGTATACTCCGGCGTTGATGCTCTTTGCGGGTGGGGCAAACATATACCATTGAAAATGGTACGGGTGTCCGGGGTACCCCCAAATTACCCTTTTTTTGTATACTCCGTATGTGATTATCGATTATAGATAGTAACATGAGTAGGTCAGGAGGGATAAGTTGCAGGTCAAAACGGGTAACTTGTAATACAGGTTGGGATACAATTAAGATAATTAGTGTCAAACTTTATTACAAAGATCATCTAGTTTGTTGATAATACTATTTCTTGTATTAAAATGACCAAGTAGGTTTTATAAAAAATATTAAAACTTGAGTAACTTCCTTATGAAACCATTCAAAAGTAAATGGGTCAATTCCACCACCTCTGTTATTGACTTAACACTGGAGAAGTCCCAAACTATAACGAATACAGTAACTTTTTAATAAGCATCAAATGTTAGATGGAGGGAAGAGATGGTTACCCAAGTGTGTGTTTCATCCACTTCTCATCATCTCTTTTCTGCAATGCCAACAAAATATAAGCTTACCAAGGGTAAAGGAAAAGAGGGAAGATTTACTTTCCAAGGATTGGAGAATCTATACTAACCGAGAAGTCTTCGCGGGCATGAGCTCCTCTACTCTCTTTCCTAGCTTCGGCCGAATGCATGGTGATGCATGCATTGATCAAGAGGTTTTCCAACTCTATAGTTTCTATCAAGTCCGAATTCCTGAACATTGTGTATTGTATTTAGTATTGATAGAGTATATTGTAAAATTCAGACATGTGAATCATTGTTTAAAGTACCATATCAAACTTCGGTCCTTCAACTTAACATCATGATAGCTCTCCCATGCTTTGTCGATTAGGTTGCAACCTGGAAAACAGACAGTGAGTCATATACTCATATTGGACAAGATATAATATAAGACAGTGAGTCATATTGTAATCAACAATGAGTTTTATAAACGGAAAAATATAATAATAAAAATAAATAAATATTTATTTATCACCAACTTGGACTTCCTTGGTATAAACTACAGATGACGACTTTAAAATCCACATTTGTGCAATGCAGAATGACTTGTTAGGTTGTACCACAGAAATTTCACACCATGTGCTATTGTTTCCAACGCCCAATATGGAAAGGATAAAAAAACAAAGACATATGGCCAAGCCATGTTGTTTCCAGTTCCAAATATCCTTGCATCACGGAAAGGATACACACAGTGGAAATGAAATAAAATAGACAAGTCACCAAACATATCTTGGCGAGTGGCTGCACTGTTATATCTATTTCTTATAGATGTAAGAACGCAAGAAGACAGGTTGTATAAGATGTCAAAGTGGGTGAAATTTGTAACAGGTTGGGTCAGGCTGCTAGGTTGCCCGAACTCATTTTGTGCAACAAACTATATTTTTACTATATAGTTAGTGTGTCAAATATGTTTTGTAATAACAGCAATAACATTTCGATAATTTCAGAAAAAATGATTTAGGAGGTTTTAAGAATTAGATAACTACTTGGGTTGACCCATTAGAGAGAAAACATAACCAAAATCAACAGAATTACAAGTAAATAGGTTGAAAGTTCCACCTTCTTCTAATGTCTCCTGCGTCCTGAACACAGCAGCATTGTTTTGCATTATTCGCTGCATATCCAATCTGATCTTTGAGGTCGGAAGTGAACCGTTAGAATTCCTGATCTTATCTAACCATGCAATAGTCTTCTCTCCCGCATCCTTTTCTAAAGGCTTTTGCTTCTCCCCTGTAGAACAATATGTTGAGACCAAATTCTAGAGCAATTAGACATGTATATTTACTAGAAACCTTTACCTGGCCTATGGGTCTCTGCAACTCTATTTGCACAGGCTCGACCAAAAACAACTATGTCAAGTAGAGAATTTGCACCAAGCCGATTAGCACCATGAACAGAGGCACAAGCTGCCTCTCCAGCGGCCATGAGTCCAGGAACAATTGCATCAGGATCACCCCCTTTAATGGTAACAACCTGCAACGACATAAGAGGACACTTAATATATATGTACCAAACTACCACCAAAAGAGTATGTTTGATGGTAACAGGTATACGTGGCAATATGTGCGAGTCAGATATAGGTTAAATAGGTTTAAGTCACAAATGTACTTTTAAGGGCCAAAATGAATTAGGCCTGGTTTAAATGACCCACCACTAACTTTTTGTTTCTCTTTTTTGGAATTTGTAAAAAACTAGTAATATATATGAAATATGATTACAACAAACTTCAGTACTGAAATAGGGTAAATACTATAATTTCTTTAAATAAAAGTACGATTTGGAAAATTGTAAGCATTTCAACATGGGGACTTTTGATCCATTTCACATCTAGCTCAATTTGTATATTTTACCCACTTGGATCATACCACCCAAATTGACCTGTTCCCACACAAATGGGTTGACATTACCACATCTAGTAACAAATTATAGACGTCAGGGTCTACCTCTCCATGGTAATTGGTTGGAATACCACCCATGTTATAATGCACAGTAGGTAAAACTGGAATTGGCTGCTTTGTAACATCAACACCAGCAAAGATGGCGGCAGTCTCAGAAATACCCGGAAGCCTCTCCTTGAGAACTTCTGGTGGTAAGTGATTTAAGTGAAGATAAATGTGGTCCTTCATGGGCCCTGTAGCAAGTCAAACAAACATCAATTTCTTCACATTAACTTCTACCAGGTACACTGCTGAAATTTAACATAAATCTAACAAAGAATTACAACATATCTTTAGGCTGGTCGTGAATCATACCTACACCACGACCTTCTCGGATTTCCATCGTCATGGACCTTGACACAACATCTCTTGATGCAAGATCCTTGGCTGTAGGGGCATAACGTTCCATAAATCGCTCCCCTTCACTGTTCCTTAGAATACCACCTTCACCACGAGATCCTGTGTATTGCATAAAACAAATAAATATTATGCTCAGGCCCCGATATATATATCTCGATAAATAGGTAAGACTAGAGAGCAGAGGATAACTAACCTTCAGTAATGAGGCACCCAGCACCATATATACCAGTTGGATGAAATTGTACGAACTCGAGATCCTGAAATAAGTAATAACCCAATGAGATACAACCAAACCTCTCTCAGAAATCCACTAAAATGATGGGAAAAGTAGTATACCTCAAGAGGAAGGCCTGCACGTGCAACCATAGCATTACCATCTCCTGTGCAAGTATGAGCAGAAGTTGCTGAGAAATACGCTCTACCATAGCCCTAAGAACATAATAAAATGAGAGTGAGACAAAGATAATACTATTAACCTATGAGAAAGTCGAGATAAATTTATATATTCACCCCAGTTGCCAGAATTGTAGAAGAAGATCGGAATCGATGCAACGTCCCATCCTCCATGTTCAGTGCAATAACTCCTTGGCAGCTGCCTGATAGACATTCATATAAAAAATTCCAAACCATTTATTTTACTCAGCTATCTGGCAAATCCTTACAATTTAAATTATATGATTGAAATGTCAACAGAATTACAAATAATGAGAGAAAGTAAGTTTAACATACCATCACTGCCCATGATTAAATCCAGAGCAAAATATTCAACAAAAAACTGTGTATTATGTTTCATGGCCTGACCATACAACGTATGCAACAATGCATGTCCAGTTCTATCAGCAGCACATGCACATCGATAAGCCTGTCCACCTACAATTATAACGCAACAAGTTACATCAGCTGATTTCTCAAATAGCATATCCGAATTCATCCCACTATCACACCATTATGTCACACCTTTGCCAAAGTCGAGACTCTGACCACCAAATGCACGTTGATATATTTTTCCTTCTTCAGTTCGAGAAAATGGCAGTCCATAATTCTCAAGCTCAATAACTGCTTTTGGTGCTTCTCTACACATATATTGTATAGCATCCTGGTCACCTACAGAAATAAAAACAAGTCTACTATGATAACGGAAATGGTAAAGCCACAAGTTTTTTCATTTTTCAGACAGATAACACACTGCATAAACTCAATAATATATCAACTCCCAAAACAAGTTTAAAGTGAGAATAAGAAATACCTAACCAATCGCTTCCCTTCACTGTGTCATACATGTGCCACCTCCAGTCATCCTCACTCATATTCCCTAAAGCTGCATTTATACCACCCTGCATGCATTATTATAAGATAAAGAAGCCTTCATCACAAGCACGAAAACATATAAGAATGCATTCATTTCACGATTAGTAAACTAGCATGGTACAACAAAGAAAGCACAACTAAATACTGTTGAACAAATGCAATTAGGCACAGAACCAACACTCGAAAACTGGTGGAGATCTTATCCTAAACTAACCTAAAACTTAAAATTTACATGTTCAAACAGGGGAATCTTATATTTTCTTTGACTAAAGTATTTCAAGAAAATAAGCATTTTACTCCACCTACACAATACATATTGTATACTCCAATAAAAAGAGTGTCAAACTGTCAACTGGCCAAGTGCCCAAGTTCACTGTGTATCTTCTTATATAGTAATCAATTTTTATTTATAAGTAATCTAAAATAACAAACGAATTCTTTCTAAATCACTTCTTGCAGCAATGCTTAAAATTTGTGCTACCCACACAGGTGAAATTACAGTTCATGCATTCCATTTTGTTTCAATACAATCAAAAATTACTTATACTACATGTGTTTATTCAAACCTCCAGATATGCATAAACATATTGTCTAGTCTGGTCAACCAACACAACATCTACATAATCATATATTGATTTCTAACGTCTCCTTAAGCCGATCTTGAATGTTGTACGATATTTCACATGTATTTATCATTTACCAGTGCTCTAATAGTCTAATAACTCTCTACCATGACATATAATATGACTTCCGATACACATGTCGAAATTAAAATACTCAGATACATCGAAACTAAACCAAACAACGTATACACATTGAGATAAAAGGTGTCAATTTACTTCGTATCATTCATCGTATATCCAAACATTTCAAGCTTTATATAACAAATTTGACCATAGATATCTAAAATCTACACAACAAACAAACCTGCGCAGCAACTGTGTGCGAACGAGTTGGAAACAGCTTAGTAATACAAGCAGTATTAAATCCATGCTCAGATAGCCCTATTGCAGCTCTAAGTCCAGCACCTCCTGCCCCTACGACTACCGCATCATATGTATGATCAACTATAGTATATGATGATCGTCCTGTATTCTATTCAATAACAACACACGCAAAAAAAAAAGTATAAATACAAATCGTACACAGCTCTACACAAAATTAATTAAATTCAAAATTAATATAAATCACATTCATCATTTGTCAATAAATAATTAAATTCAAATGAATTTACAATTGAATTGAGCAAAACGATAACTGCATGATTGAATGACGTAGGTCAATATTAAATTTAGAAAGAAAACTAAACCTAAACCTATTTGAAATTAATAAAATATAAATAGAAAATAGTACCGATTCAGAAGAGAAGAATCTGTGTGAGAGAGAATCGCCGGAGATGGATCTCCGGGATGGAATGCGAAGGCCACGTGACACGCACCGCCACATCTGTATGTGTGTGTGTATGTATCGATATATCCTGTATATATATAAGTTATATAAGTATATTAATAAGTGTATTAGCTGAAGCTTTTTTCTGTGTTATTGTTCCTGCGAAAGAATAAATAAACAAAACGGGAAGAAGACAATAAATTGGGAAAAATAGACGATTTAATAAGGGGGCTGCTGCAATATAAATTGTAGGGGGTGTTTAGCTTAGTATGCCTTTTAGCTTCATGCTTTATCCAAAAGGGTGATGATCCACGCATGTTTTTGATAAATCCATCATTGTGTAGTATTAGTTTGTACAGTACAAGCTTTTGATGCATCAACATGGTGGATCTATCAAAATATGTGTTGGAAATATCACCACCCTATCTAAAAGCAAGAAATATGAGACTTTTAGCTTTTTAGTTTATTTACTCTTTAAATTTTAAAAAGTATCTTCCGAAAAGTTCGTCCAAACACTTTCAAAAAAAAATTTTAGCTGTATCATAATACAATATAAGTTAAAAAACTCTTTAAAACAATATGCCAGTGGTAAATTTTAGTATTATATCAATTGGCCCTACTTTTCAAATAAAATACTAAAATGCCATACATCATATATCTCGTGATTATTTTTTTAAAATTGATTAAAGTTTTAACTAGAGTATATTTTTAAAAAAATAAGTTGAAAAAAATTACTACATGATGGTAACAAAATGTGTCATGTTATTCATGTTATTACTACATTTAGTAGGTCCGACTAAATGTATTAACTAAAATCTGTTTGTTGTTTCATTTTAGCTTTAAAAATCTAATTTGTTGTTTTATCATAAATTATCGTAATTTAAACATTCTAAATGGTAAAGAAGAAGAAGACAAGTTTCATCATCATAGGTTTTGCATTTTGCGCTTTTAATATCATCATGTTCGTTAACTTCCGAATATATTCAGTGGAATGCAATGCTTAGACCCTAAAAACAGATCCAAAAATAAGTTTATCGACTCCAACAATATAGCTCCAAAATTATATTCTATTCTATATTATTGTTTTGATAATAATTATATAAATTATGATGATGATGATGATGATGATGATGATGATCATAATGCAAATGCTATTCACGCGGTTCTATATTTAATTTTTTGTATGATGATTCGAAGAATTAGAAGCGAAATGGAAGTGGGCGGGTACACGGCAAGTAAGTGATGGCTGGTCAGTAAAATGGACGCGATGATCCATTTTTAGCCCAATATATTTTATGGGCTACGCGGGCTATGCCACAGCCACTCATTTACCAAAGGGTTTACCTAATTTCCTTTTATTATACAGGATTCTAAAATACGTCAAAAATATTAATTACTTCCTATTCCTATTCCTATTCCTATTAAATTAAATAGCAGCTATAATAACAACTCCTATACGAATGAACATATGACTTTTATTATATACATGCTATTCTACTGCTACTAGTAAACTTTTGTTTGTCGCATCTATGAGTTATTGTATGATTGTTTAACGGCATGTGAAGAATTATCTTATAAGATCTATTATATTATTAAGATTATATGAGTTATTTATTCATGGGATTATATTAGAAAGTGAGTCATTTTCTGCAGTTAATGGATAGTATTAAAAAAGTAAAAATCTGTATGAGGTGGGCTTAATGAGCCTAACCATAAAGAGCCCATGTCACTAATCTATGGATGTTGGAGCTATGGGATATTTAATCATTGGGCCTTAAAGAATTCACATATCCGTTTGTTATAGATGACCCATTGTCCATTTGCTGTGAAAAATTTAAGGATGTTCGTAACGTGAGTTTACAGGAGCGGCTCAAGGTATTGAGGGGCCTAAAGCGAACTTTGAAAATGAGGCCTTATCGGTTTTGATATTATTGACTATTTTTCTACCATTTTTATGCATATTCAATAAAATGTGTTCGGTACAATACGAAGAGTCTATTTTTCTAAATTAAAAAACTCGATTCTTCCTTTTCATTGTGATATAGTACTTCAACTTTAATTGTTCGTTACTGATGTAATATGTGTTCGGAAAAAAAGAAGTTAACAAATCTACCAAAAGCAAACATCGTTTAAAAAAAGATCATCTTCAATCTTTTACTTATATGATATGAGGTTTTAAAAGGCGATTGGTTATCAACTAATTGTAGACTTAGGGATTTACATTTTTTGGCTCTTAATCTATATAAATTATAAAGTTTCTATCAAAGTTTTTAGCAAGAAATATAAACTATTTCTTTCATGTATTTCATTCATCATTCACATAACCTAATTATATTGACATCATATGTCATGCTTTCTACTTCAATAATATTACATGATATATTAATGCCAAATTTATGTGACACTTAATCACTAGTCATCATGTTTGAAATGATTGAGTTGGTTATTTGAAGAATATGATAAATGATAATGTGTAAAGAGAATTATTGAAGAATTTAATCGTGAAAACATAAAGATTATGATAAAATTACTTTGATATATGATAGCCAATGAATTACAAAGATTGAATTTAAAGACAAGAAGAAGAGAACGTCGGAAACCTTTTAAGAATATCACTTAAACTAAGTGACAAAAATAGGACTAGTCGTTTTTATTACTTAAAATTGTACGAGTTAAATTCTTAAAGGCCTTATAATGCCGTTTTTACATAAAGTGAGTCTAGCCACTCTAATGACTAATCTTTTAGAGCTTACATTCTCTATAACTCTGAAGATCATTGTCGTTATCTTACACTAATACATGACATTGAAAATTCCGAGGCCTTACAAATTTGGGGGCCTAAAGCTCTAGCTTCACTAACCTTACCATCGAGCCAGCGATGAGAGTTTAATCTGAGCCATCAACTCTTGAGAAATACATTTGTGAAATTTATGTTGGATTTAAATCGCCATTTTCTGTTATATACTCCGTACTACGTAATACATACATTTATTATAATAATACTCCATGGTCAACTGCGACTGCCGGCTAGTTAGCAATTGACAATGTTAAGCGCAACCATTGTTTTAAGGAGGAAAATTTTAAAATTATCATTAATACATTAAAAATTTATTTTTTACGTAATTTTAAAATTTTTGAGGGGACAGCTGCCCATTCTAGCTCCGCCACTGTTCATGACCATCAAGATTGACCTATTTGCTTTTGTATGAATATCATATCTACTTATTTGGTAGCTTACAAACACTAAATTTGTTTAACTCGCTATTGATAGATATATTATCATACATATATGTCTCTGCGATTGTAGTATACTGGTGGGGGATATGGAGCATTAAGGTGAAGGTCACTGGTTCAATCTCCGATTGTCCATCCTCATGTTTCTTTAACTACGGATGACGCAATTTACCTCACTTATGTTGATCGTGAGACCGGTCGATAGGGGCCTAAAAGGATCGGTTTTACCCTTTATTATTTTTCCATCATACATATATGCATGTGTCATAAAAGTAAACATGTCTCAATTTCTCTTTGACATGCGTTTCGTTTCTTACATTCATGTGTTACATACAACTTTACCTTTTTAGACCAACCCATTCCACTTTTATCATGATGCTCGTATGTCAGGGTTGCTGATGCTGCACACACAAATATACTTGCACGTACTTTTTTAATTAATATAATCAAAATCAATCACTAATTCATACAGTACTAATTCATAAAGCCGTCATTTTCGGTCAGTTGAACTATACAAATAGAGTCAATCATATTACATATAAATCGTACATATAATTATACGACGATTTGTTTGGACTAAACGGGTGCGTTATAATTGTAGATGGTACACTGATACTTGAACATACATCACAGTGTACTGAAATTTGAAATCCCTAGCTGGTTAAATGACTAAATCATGTAGGATTAACACGGCCAAACCAACAAAAAGTCGCTAGCTTTAGCCAATTTGTTGGTCTAGCCCAAATCGGACATATTCATAAGACTTTCTTCATGTACAACTATAAACATCAATAATTGTTCAAATGTAGAGTCTAAAATGACTTCCTTTTAATGTCTTTGCATCCAAACATATACATTGATAAATCATATCTTGCCTCACCTGTTTGGTTTGTTTTGTTAATTGTCATTTACATATATAAATTCGGTATTTACAGCGAAATGAATAATGAAAGGGAGAATAAATAGTGTTTAACTCGTCCTAAACACTTCACAAGCATAACTTTATTTATAAGTAACCAAATTTTTATAATCTGGTACCAAACTAGATATGTAGTTTTATTTAACTATATTTTTAATTAAGTATGTAACGCTTAATCCAAAATTACTCTTTATTCAAGAGTATTGAGAAGAAGCCGATCCTTTTGAATTCGAAAGCTTTTTACAAAACTTTCGATTTCAATATCAACATGGAGATTTTTGAGCCATTCATTTCTTGATTCTGTTTCACCAAACGTAAGATTCGATGAGGTCTCTCCTTATCCATTATCATTGATGATTTTTCTTTTTCGATTATCTTTTTTTATTCAATGTTATTTGAGATGTCGAATCCTGATTGGTAAACCTTTAGGAAAATCAAGATATGGGTAAGCAAAAGCTTGATCGGAATCAACTAATTCCCACTGGTATTTTAGGACCAAATGGTGGATAAATATCGCCATCTCTAATTTTGCTAATTCGGATCCGGTGCATAATCTGGGCCCTCCACCAAATGGCATGAAGTTATTAGGAGATGTCGACGTGACACTTCCATTCTGTCAACATATAAAACAAAGTTATCACCAATACCAATTATATATGTGTACCTACTAGTACAATTTATTGTTCAAGATGATTTCCATATAGAATATTTTATGTAAGATATAATCAAGGTCGCCAATATAAAAACAACACTCAAATATCAACATGGTTTTATCAACAAAAAAATTGTTAGATAGTGAAAGTACCTTCAGAATTCAAAAGATCGTAAGTATCCTTAATGAGATGTGATCAACATGCAAATGAACGGTAAATATTAAGTTATTAACAGTGTCGGATCTAGGATATAAGGTGACTCATAGTCTCAATTTTTGTTAACCCGTATTCCCGTAGCACAAACAAAGAATATAACTACAAAGGTAATTTTTTAAAGGAAATTTATACTAAATATAGCAAATAAACCCGTAGCAATTGTTACTCTTACCTTATAAATGATTCCGCTTACCTTATAAATGATTCCGCCCCTGAATATTAACATCCAAAAGGTAGGGAGGAAATCGATGTTTGTTGACATAAAGCTATGATATAATTTTTAAACTTTAAAGAGACTAATAATACTTTTCAAATACTTTGACGATGTTTTTTGTCTCTCATATTTTATGATGATAAATGCTTAATATGTATTGACATATAAATTGAAATTACATATAAAGATTCGATTGGTACACATATTAAACTCATCGATAAATACAAAGAGGAAAGTAGTGAAACTTACGTATCACAAACGGTATAATTGACGTAAAGTTAGCCCCTAGATTTTATCTATATTTAAGGCCTGTTTTTCTATTATTAATATGGGGAAATAAACCGTGTTGTGAAAGATGAAATCGTGCTGTTAGTTATAAGTGAGTGATTGTTTATATAATATTAAATTTTTTGAAGGATTAAAAATATAAAATATCTAATTTTTAATAAATGCTTATTAGTCGATATCATTTCCCCCATTTTAGATGGGTACTTCACTTGTAGGGTGGCTAACTAGGTACCATATGGTTTACACTTGTGGAATTATTTTTTGCTTTCATTTAGTGTGTGTATATATATATTGTCTATACTTTTAATATAATATATGTAGTATGTATAATATATATATATATATATATATATATATATATATATATATATATATATATATATATATATATATATATATATATATATATAGTTCCCCTAACCGGTTCAATGGAGAAGGAATTTTAGGTAAAGAAGAGGGAAAAACAATATGATTCAGTATTTTTATTATTTATAACTTTTGAATCATAGAAACAAAAGATTACATCTTATTAATAAATATTGAACAAAACACTAAAATATAGAATTATACTAATAAAATTTTAAATCATAGTAATAAAAATACTGAATCATATTGCTTCTCCCTCTTCTCCGCCTAAATTTCATTCTTTTTTGATCATGTTACTATATATATATATATATATATATATATATATATATATATATATATATATATATATATATATATATATATATATATATATATATAGTGGCATGATCCAGAGGGAAGTCCATTTTTTGAGGGAAGGGGGAAGCGTTAGTACGCATCAGGAAGCATATTACCTTCACATATACTAATCTCGAAAAAAGCAAACTGAAATTTAGTAAATGTTAATCAGAATCGATGTTATAAATGTTAAGCTTCCTTGATAGATTTTTTCTTCAAGTTATAGTATCGATTTATGAATATTTGATCCAAATCCGTTAAGATGCATCGCGGTGCATATTAGTTAATCTGCATTGTGATGCATCTTAACAATAAAAATATTTTTCAAATAATGTGAAGTTTTATGATGCATCACGATGCATCTTAGTTAATATGCATCACACTGCATCTTAACAATTAATTAAATAAATATTCATCAATTAATGTTATCACTTAAAAATGAAATTCATTCGTTAAAATATTCTTTATAGCATCGATTTTGATTACTATTTACCGATAAAAATAATTTTTTGTTGACGTTTTGATTGATAATTGTAATATGCTTCCTGATGCGTACTAACGCTTCCCCCCTTCCCCCCAAAAAGACACTTCCCTCTTGATCACTACCATATATATATATATATATATATATATATATATATATATATATATGTTTACACACGTATACACGTAATTGTCGGAGGTTTTTCTGGAAGCAGTCTCTCTACTTAATAGTAGAGATACGACTGTCTACATCTTACCTCTTCGTACCCTATTTTTGACGGAATTAGGTATTGTTGTTGTTGTTATTAGTCAATATCACAATTCAATTGTCCTTTTAGTTGTTTACCCTAACAATTATAATAATAATCGTAAAAATGAGAGAGGATCGTGAGTGTGGCGATTGGAGGAGAATGAATGCACGTGTAAGTGCACGTGCGACCAGTCATCCGTATGACCTGGTTATTAAATTTTGATAATCATCACATCCCACCACACGCACGGAGCAGCGGTTAGAGGAGGTGGGCCTGGCATCATCAACATTCCTTACTGGGCCCACGCGCCGTACACGTGCGACCGATACTAGGCCTGCTTAAATTTGGGCCCCTACCCATTATATGTCCATGCCTTGACTTCCTCGTCCCTTTCTTTTGGGCCCACTTACTTTTCTTTCGGCTCCTTTCTTCAGTACTCTTTTAAATTTTTATATATGTATTATTTTTATAGTTACTCACAAATAATGATTTTTAGATGGCATATAAAACCAAATTTCCCAAGATATTTTTAAGGCATGTGAGGAGCTCAAGGTTATGGGTTCAAGCCTTATATGAGACTCTAAGTTCGTAATTCTTTGATACTCCGTCTGAGAAGTTAGGGCTTCATCGCGTCTTGAGATGTATGTATATATGTTTGCGATGTATGCGTGGGTTAAGTTAATGTGTAAAGATAGACTTTCTACAAAAAATATATGGTTGATATAGAATTTTACATAATTATTATTTTATTATTATACCCATCCATCTAAAATCATCATCAAATGTCATACTCAACAAAACCTATTTATATCCTATTAAATGATGAAAATCTATATGCGTTTAAATGTATGATAAAGAAGTAGTCGTAATTATATTGGTTAATAATGGTTTAATACTCAAACTTTCAACTTTTTTTCGTTTTAACACCTCAGCTTTTTTTTAACGTTTTAACACTCCAACTTATAGTTTGACCAAAACTTAATACCCAAACTTTCAAATTTTTTTCGTTTTAACACCTCAACTTCTTTTTTAACGTTTTAACACTCCAACTTATAGTTTGACCACAATTTAATCCCTTTAGTTTGTTTGTCCGTTTAAAATTACACTTCTGGATTTTTTTTGTTAACTCTTTAGTTTGAAATAATCAAGATTCGATTTGAATACACTAGAAATTCTTCTTATGTGTTGTCTATTTAATACGTATTCTATTAATCCTTCAAAGAATACTAAGATTAGCTAACCTTGGGATCTCGAATGTTTAACTAACCTCGTGATCTCGAATGTTATTATCCTGTTAATTATAGTTTATTATTGTTATAATTCTAACTTATTACCTGGTCAGATTTTAATCAGGGTATTTATAACTGGTAACCTGCTGAATAGGTAATGTTGAAATAATTTGACTAGAAATACCCATTTATCGTTTAATACTCATTTATCAATTTTTAGCAACATACATTCATTATAAATAGCTTTTCATATAACTAGAAATATTATACACGAAAACATTATAAAAATATATCGCTATCAAAATAAAACATTTTAAAATTAATTGTGATGACGCGTTACAATTAATTTATAAGCATTTAAATCATATATATGTACGTATCAAAAAAAAATCCAGAAGTGTAATTTTAAACGGACAAACAAACTAAAGGGATTAAATTGTGATCAAACTATAAGTTGAGGTGTTAAAACGAAAAAAATTTGAAAGTTTGGGTATTAAGTTTTGGTCAAACTATAAGTTGGAGTGTTAAAACGTTAAAAAAAAAGTTGAGGTGTAAAACGAAAAAAAGTTGAAAGTTTGAGTATTAAACCATTATTAACCCTAATTATATTGCTTTAAGATGTGAATATATGATTAATTTATGAAATTTACCCTTAAATACAAAATGATAGTGACTTAGTGACTTTAAACAGTTCTACTTTTGTCTTCCCTAGCAATTTTCATAGATTTATGATATTTTTATGTCGGGAAAAGGGTTGTCCTATGTGTGTAAATACTATTTATGACCAAGGTACCACACTCTTTTTCGTGTTACACCGACAATAAAATTAAATTATCATCCCACACCCTCCAAAAAACTATTTGATAAATTCAGAATTTGTCAAACATCTTTACCATAAAGACTTGTAAGACTACTCCTAACGGTGACAAAAACTTACTGAAATCGATTGAGTCATGTCAGCGTCACGTCAGCTTTTGAAAAAACTGACTGAAACTGACGAACCCCTGCCATCAGTGACCCGTCACTTTAATTTCTGGATCCCACATTTATCAATTTACCTTTAATATTATACACACAAATTAAACACACACAAAAAAAAGAACGAGTCTATTTGGTGACGAAGAAAACTGGCGAAGTAAAGTGACGAGATGGTAACATCGGTGTCACTTAAGTGATGCTTGTCAGTTTGAAACTGACGAGAACCGATGAATACCGATATGCGTGGTTTAAGTTATTTTTTACCATCATTTTATTTATACAAGGCAATTGAGTTGTGGGAGATTAATATATGTTTTGAGTGTTAATTGTTATAAAAATGTCAGAAAAATTAATAAAGAAAAAAAACATTATAGTTTTGATTGTACTAGGGCTAATGTAATTAGATTACTAACGACGTGTTAACACAAGTTTAACTATCTTTGGTTATGGGTTCTTTAGTTATATACAGTCCATTTTTCAGTTCCAGTAAACTAACGGTGCGTTAGTTACATGACATGTTTTTGATGGAATCGAAATTCATCAAAGGAATTGGAGTTTCGAGGAATGTAAATTCATTTGAGTTATTCGTGAAACAAATACCCTTGTGGAATGAGATTAAATTCTAATTTTATCGAATTTAACTGAATTTCGAGAACTAAACCCAACCTTAATAAGGTTAAAATAAAATAAAATATATAAAAAAACTAACCTGCCATCTCCATGGATCAAAAAGGTGAGGTTGGTCAAAGAATGTAGGATCCAAATGCACGGCTGCAATCACTGGTAGCACTTTCCACCCACATGGAATGTCATAACCTATTTTACAAAAGTCAAAATTAAAAAATACCTCTGGTAACAACTTTAACTTGTTAAAAAAGATCAGGGGCTATTTTGTTACTACTCAAAGAACCAAAGGGTTGTTATGTAAATTACACAAAACCAGGAACTCGTATATATTTACCTTTATACCGCACGTCTTTAATAGCCTTTCTATGAAGGAATCTCACCACATTCCCGAATCGTAGCGTCTCATTGATCACCTTCAATCACGTAAGTTTATCATAATTTAATTTAATTTGCTTCGATTCGATCTAGCCAGTCTCATATATGTGTAATTTTTAATATATAAAATGTAAAATAATGAATAAAGAAGAGCTTACACACTGCGTAAATTCCATTTTTTTATAGTCCTCCCAAGTTAAATCTTTCTCCCCTGATTCCTTTTTTGCCTTAGCAATTTCTTCATGTTCTTGCTAAAAAAGAGAGTAGAAGAACTAATTTTATGTCTTTTTCAACAACTAATGTTGTGTATTTCATGTGTTATATTCAAATGTAACTCGTGAAATAATAAAGAATGCATGTTGTGAAACATAGGATGTTAAGTTTTCGACTTACTCTAAGTTGATGAACCGCGGTTGGACAAGCTTCCAAAAAGTAAATGGCTAAGGCTATTGAAACCGAAGAGGTTTCATGACCCGCAAAGAGCAAACTTAGTACCAAATCGAGTATTTGTTCTTTTGAAAGGTTCGAATTCTTTAGTACCCATCCAAGTAAATCGTCTTCACATTTCTCTTCATTGTTTCCTCCATCCAATCTTTGAATCCTTTCATCCATTCTTGTTTCAATGAATTTAAGAATCGTAGTTCTTGACTGTTTGTTTGGAAACAACCATAAAATGATCATTAATCAAGATATGTATATTTAGGAAGTTTTTGGGATTATATTTCTATATTGGGGTAAAAAATTCACCTTTAAAGCCTTCCTGTATGCAGTTCCTGGGAAGTTCAAAGGGGGAGAAACCACACCTTTCATGAAAGTTACATACTCTTTTTTCAATCGTTCTGTCTCCGGTTCACCGGGGTCTAAACTCATGATGTGTTTCGCCATTAGATTGAAAGTAAACTGTAACAAACACAAATATTACATTGTAATTAAAAAAGAACAGTCATCATGCGAAATACAGTAATTTCGACTCGTTCACATATCAATATGTTGGATTGGGTATAATATGAAATTCTATCCAGTATAAACAAGATGGATCAAACGAGTTGAAATTCGTTTAAAGTGTATTTCATATGCATACAACATCCTAAATCATAATTCAAAATGTTGAACATTACTGTTTTAACAATATAGTTAATTTATTACGGAGTATTTTTAAAATTTAACAAATCGACTTGACCCAACTCGACCTGACCCATTTTAACATGTTACCGTACTATACACCACCCGTTATCCATCCATACATACATTATACGAAATACAATTCTTGCACTAATATGAAAAAAAACATTACCTTTTTAGCTTCATCTTGGGCACAAAAAGGTGAATTCTCTTGCCAAGAATCTAATACCCACAAAGTGTTCTTTTCAACTTCTCTAAGGAGTTGAGTTTTGAGCCTAGCATTTGTCAAGAAGTTGAGTGAAATTAGCCTCATATCTCTATGCATGTCTCCAACCAAAACCAACATGGACCATTTTCCAAGAATCCCCCCAATGCTTCTTGGATAGCTACATTCAAATAACCTCCCTTCATTTTGCAGTATGTACCTATTTAACCCTGGATCCACCGAAACTATCGTTGGCTCCCCAAACAAATTCGATTTAAATATCTTTCCATACCTACACCATAAACAAAGACGTTTAACTAACCGCGTTGTATTAAACGTTAACACAATCACTATGTAACTATAAACTTGCCAAAAATCGCTCTTTATCATATAAACGTAAAACTGGTGAAGTGACAACTAAAAGGTGAGTTAACTATCCAACTTGCGGTCGGACAAATTATAAAATGCATACATTCCAAGTGTTGTGTGTGAGTTAAATACCAGTGAGGTGACAAATTATGGTGGTTTTATATATAAAGATAAAGACAAAGATTCTAAGCTTGAAACATGTGAATTATGTAAAATTCACCTTAATATGTGTTGTTCCATGAATTTACCGATGGTGGTGGCCGAATACGGCTTGAGGTAACCGATGGTTTCACCGATGAAAGGCCAACCCATGTTCCCTGGTGGAAGATTGGGAGTTGAAGAAGTATTATCATTAAGTATTCTTCTTTTGACAAGATTCAAGATGAGGAACATAGTCAACATTAAAAGTGACACAAACATGATAAACTCAAAGTCAGACATTTTTATTTATTTATTTATTTTAAGAATATGGAACACACACAATGAGTGTGTTTTTGGTGTGTGTTTGTGGGGAGGAGGAGGGAGGAGGAGGTGGTGGTGTAAATGAGATGAGAGTCCACACCTTTATACAAGTATACATTATGCTGGCAATGTTCCATCTGATGGAAAAGGAAATTTCAACTTTTTTAGAAGATTTTTTATTTTATTTTTTAAACTTTTTGTTAAGGGGTGAGTTGGAACAAAAAACAAAACTAAATGTAGGTTTTCAAACCAATTAGCATCTAGTTGTATTTTTTTATTCTTGTCTTTGTTTGCTCTCACTTTAATCACCCAACACCATCTATTACCCAAAAAGTAAAATATATTGTTTGTTTGTTCCAAGCCGTAATCGTTATGTATTTATCCAACCTAGTATTTCATTTCGTTTCATTTGATAACAAACTAATACTCCGTATAATTCATGGTCTGGAAGCAATCGATCTTCACCCTAGAGTAGAGGCTCGACTTTCTACATCTTACCTCTCCATAGTTTACTTTTGACTTTCTACATCTTACCTCTCCATAGTTTACTTTTGACGGAAGTGGTTGTTCCCGTAATATAATTTAAGATGTCAAATGGGTTCATAACAAATAAGAGTTGTATTAGTATGGTTCTATTTGTAACTGTGTTACTACGTGAATAAATAAATAAATAAAGCTCTAGTAATTGTTATTAAGGTTCAAAATAATTAAGTCAGAAAAAAATAAAAATAAAATAATAATGTAATTGATGTTAAAAACACAGCTGAAAGAGAAAAACGAATACAATGGGATCGAATGCATAAGGGTTGACCGTGGATGTAATGGAATGAACATTCTTGGCATTGATTATTTATTAATAACACGTACTGCCGACTTATAAAGAATAAAATCAATATTAATAGTAGTAATTATAATTATTTATTTATCTATATTATTATTATTATTATTATTATTATTTATTATTATTATTATAATATTATTTTTTTTTTTATATTAAAAGAAAAATCTTGAAAGAATAATAGCAATTAGATGAAGATCAACAATTAAGATCTAACCATCCATTTATTTAATGACATCATTAATCTCATTTTTATATGACTAAAAGACTAATATACCCTTCTATATTTACAATATAGACCCTTCAATATTTACAATATAAATCCTCTATTTTTTTTTATTGTATATAATCCTCCAAATATTTTATGGAAATTTTAATTTAATAAATACTTAATTATTTCTTCCATAATTCAAACTCTTCCTACAATCTTCTTTATTTTATTTTTTCTGAAAAAAACCCCAATAAATTATTTTCAATTCCAAAAAAATTATGACTTCATTGCATCGCCCAGTGATTTAAATTCTTATACGAACGCCTTTTTTAAATTCTTTTATGAATTTCTAATTTGCATTTCTTGGATTATGATGCCAACGGGTCGGGTTTCGGTGGGTTTTAGTGTATGTGTACCCATACCACTGCCTTTTTTAATTCTTTTATCAGTTTCTAATTTACAATGCTTAGATTATGGATGCCAATGGGTCGGGTTCCGTCGGGTTTTATTGTATCTGTATCCATACCCATTTAGAATATTCGTACTCATACCTAACCCAATACCCGTTGGGTACCCAATTGGTATTACCTATCGGTTTTTCATATTTATTCGTGGGTTTCAGTTAATCCCAATATATGTAACTTTGGCCAAACAAAAAAAAATCTAATTATTAAAAATGCGACGCAAATTTAAAACATGACAAAAAAAACAAAACCAAGATACCATAAACTATAGCATATTATAAACTTAAAGCTAACAATTTAACCTTTTAATTTACTAATTTAAAGTTTCGGTACGTTCAGGATAACGAACAATTTCATATTTTCATATCATACAAAATTAAAATCTAATACTCATGAAAATTCAAATATAATAACGTATGGTATAAGGTTCACTCGTTGATATGTAAATTATCTTATTATATATAAAACTCAAGATAATAATGACAATTATACGTTAATTGATTACTTAAGTATTTTTCATGGATGATTCCGCGAATTTTGCGGGTCCTAAACTAGTTATTATTTAAAAGAAAAACCTTGAATTAAAGATGACCATTAGATGGGATAGCAACTTAGTTAATCTCACCCTTAATCTCTTTAATGACATCATATGTCTCTAACCCCTTATATGGAAAGACTTAATTACCCTTAATGAAATGTTTCTTTTAAGTCCTTTATCATTCCTAATTCCATCACATTAACCCTTTATATTATATAGCTAATTACATATTACGTTTGTTATTTATAGCTAAAGTCATATCACAAATATAAAACGGCTTTATTAAACTCAATCACAACAACCATTTTATATGTTCATTGGCATATACTTTTTGTTTATTATTATTATCATTATCATTTTACGTATACTAAAATACTCAAACATCGTAAGGTAGAATATACGTATATCTATCTTAAAAAATCACGTATACAACATTTATGCATATGAATTAGAATCCATAACATATTAAAATTGACCATACTAATAATATAATATATAGAAGAGACCATTTGCATCATTAATAAAAGTTATTAGGTCACTTCTATGCTAAACTAATGTCAAAATTTATGCCAGGATATGAATTAAAAATTATGAGGAGTAAACATTATTAGTCAAACACTAAGTTTCGCATTATGTAACTAATTTTTATCGCTATTATTCCACCACAAATCCGAAAATTTCAAACTTATTTACAAAACGATTAGATATATTTTAGGTAATCATCTATCTATTATCTAATAAAATAAATAAAATAAGATAATATTGTGTATCGTTTCATGCCATCTATTTACATATGATAGATGATATCCATAAATAGTAGGAACACATACTACTTTCTTTTTAACATTCATGATTTTTTCTTTAATTTAATGAGAATATAATTAAAATTCCACTAAAACTAAACGATGAGACGTATTCACAATGTAATTTACATTGATTTTTCGCCATAAATGCCAGCTAATATCACTATTAAAAAGATGTATTGAGACATAATCACATTAAAAAGAACGTATTCCAAAGTAAACTTTTATAAGGCCATAAAAGTTCGTAGAGTTGCCCCATTCGAACACGATGTTAATAGATATTCAATTATGAGAAAAAAAATTTAGTGGTCAGTCAACGCATATGTTTACCCTCCATGGTCCGTGTCGGAGTTTTTTTCTTGACAGTGGACACTAACCCACGGGATAAAAATAGCGGGACCGTAGAGCTAGACAGCCAATATGATTGCACCACGTGTACCAAAAATCCCGCAGTCAACATAATATTCGCAGGTCAACCAACAATCTAACAGTTTTTTTAAAAACAAAATACCCGCTGTATTTTAGAAAATCCCGCTGGATACTTAAAATTTTGTTGCATCAACAGGTAAATTTAATACAATTGCATACGAAGAAAATTTATATAATTTCATTGCATTTTCATAACATGTGCATAAATATGAATAGGATCACTCTGTCACACTAATAGGAAAATAGCTCAATGATTTGATGAGCTAAAATCGAATATAATATCCAGTGCATTGTATAACACATTACACATAGAATGAAACCAAGAACGTTTTATTGCTCATTATAGAGGCTCATTCAATATGCTTACATAAGGAGGTGAAAAAATTAGAAATAATTAATTTTCGGCATACAAATAAAATATCAACGAGTAGCAGAAAATCACACGAGCTTCAACACCTGAGCGGAGTTTCACATGTCTAACGAAGATTTTGAGAAAATTGGTATACTTTGTGAGTTGCCTGCCGAAACCACCACCAACTAAAACCAATATACCTTCAAATTTCAAACGACAACAAACTGAGTTGCTAGCTTCTTGCCATATTTATGAAAGATCAAGTCGCCGGAATCATATCGCACATACATGTCAGAATTCAGACAAATAAGACGAAACAACTTTTTCCCGCTTGAAATCGAAAACAAAACACTTTGACTCGAAAACTTGAAATACCCGCGAAAATTTCAAGATAACCACGGGATTTTTATTGATACGACGGGTATTTGGTTTTTAAGAAGACTACGGGATTTTTGGTTGACCCACGCCCGTGGTGTAATTTTGGTATAATTTTATTGGCTTTTTTTTCCGCGGTCCCGCTGTTTTTATCCCGCGGGTCAGTGTCTATTGTCAAGGAAAAAAGTTCTGACACAGACCATGGAGGGTAAAGTTGTGCGTTGACCGACCACTACAAAAATTTTCTCTTCAATTATTCCATATGATGATATCAACAACTCTATAGTTAACCCCGACATAGCTTTTGGTATTTATATAAATCCCAAGTCTATGATATACCATGTGAGATATCTCCCAGCTACGTGCTCTTAGCGCACTCTAGGTTGCTCGCCACCAAGATTAATTCTTCCAAATGTTAGATGGATACTCTGGAAAATAAGTTTTATAGTACCTACTAAACTCCGAATGAATAGGACTTTTCAAGTTCGATATATAATTTTGTAGTAGACATCCACCAAATTTTATATTTTATACGCATTAACTTAAACTGCAATTGCAGTAAAATTTACTGTTAAAATCCGCGAATCTCGCGGGTCTTAATCTAGTTGTAACTATTATAATAAAATCAGCTTGATAGTTTTTGAAAGAAAATTGGATTTTATTAGTTCCTTTCTATTTGATCGAATAAGCAAAATGAGACGTTGATAATGGATGATATATATGTTAATTTATTTATGGATTGTGATCTTTAAATTTAGGATTATTGAATTTTAATTAAGTGCTTAAATAAGCCCAATTAAACAATTCCCTTTCTCTATCGTAGTAATAATATTTTGACAATATTTTTGTACTGATATTTACCGTTTAAGGTCGTTTTAATCTCTCCCGTTAAATACAGGGGTGGCTCGAGGGTAAGGCTAGTGAAGTTATCGCTTTAGACTAGGAATGGCAATAGATCGGATATGGATCGGGTGGAGCTATATCCATATCCATTTATTTCTCTTTATCCATATCCATATCCATATCCACTAAATTTACAAATCATCCGTCCACATCCATATCCGCTGGATGTAGCGGGTTTATGGATATCCATTGGATATCAAAAGATTTGTTAAGCATCGTGATATTCTTGACACAAATTGTTACAAATACATATAATATATAGTTTTTACAAAACTCAAAACACTTATTTGTTGTTTCTTGGTTTGCTAGGCACACTTTGATTGTTGGTTTGTGACTTCCAATTGTATAGTGGAATCAAAAATTACCTGTACGGTGTTTTATTTAAATAGGGATGTAGGAATTTCGATTTATTGAAATTATATGATGAAAATGACTAGTGAACATAAATATTTGTTATAAATTTTGATGTATAAGAATGATCCGCTTAAATAGTTATAAATATATAGAGTTAATATGTTTATATAGGTGTATGTATATGTATATGCATATATGGATTTCGGGTGTAATGGGTGAATCCGTGGATGATAAATTGTCATCCACGTCCGATCCACTAATCATCCACATCCATATCCATATCCGGTATACATCCATTTAGATCATCCATATCCATTTTAAATGGATGGATCGGATGGATGTCCACCGGGTTGGATGTCGATTGCCATCCCTACTTTAGACCCCCGAATATGTAAGGCCCCAAAATTTTCCATGACATGTACTAATATTGGATACTGACAACGATCTTCAAGGTTTTATCGATCTTTTAAGGCCTCGTGGAATATAAGCTTTGTGATATTATATCCCCTTTATGTGAAAAAACACGTTAGTTATTACAAGGCCTTTTAATTCGTTCTATATTAGGCTCATATAAGTGATAAAAACACTAGGCCCATTTTCTGTCACTTAGTTCTAAATATTTTGGTTAAAGAGGTCTCGACGTTTTACTTTTTATGTCTCTATCATTAAAGTAATTTATCATAATCTTTTTGTGTTACGATAGACTTCGCCAATCATTCTTTTTATGTATTACCATTTAATATGTTGCTCTAATTACCAACTTAATCATTGAAACATGAATCGTGGATTAATAATTTTGAATTGCATAACGAGTTTAATCTAATGTTTTACTTGGTATATGGTCGTTAAATGCCACATAAAATTCCGCATAAATATACCGTGTAATATTCTTTAAGAAAAAGAGACTAGATACTAACATATATGATATAAATATAATTAAAATTAATATATTTATAGGTAATATAGATTGCATACATAAAAGTATAGTTATGTTCTATATATATCCCTAGCAAAAAAATTTGATAAAACCTTTATCCAAATTAAGAGAAAAACATGTAAATCCCCGAGTCTACAACTAGTCGAATAACTCGATTTCTTCTCAAATTTAAATTACACTTGCTTTAGTAGTTTTTTTCTTTACTACACATACTAAATTAGTAATAATTTATTGAAGTCTACGATTTATATCACACGGGTATGGATGAAGTGCCTATTTTAATTTAGAAAATATGTATTATCTGGAATTTTCCGAAAGTTTTATTGAATTCACATAAAAAGTGGTAGAAAAAAATATTCAATTATATTAGAGCGAGAAGGCCTCAAAGTTTTAGTTCCCTTTAGGCCCTTAAAGACATTGAGCCGTTCTTTTTAAATATAAGTAGCAAGATATAGAGGAAATATAATTTAAGCTTTTCTAAAACAAAATGGATTAAATTAAATGGAATTGAAATAATAAAATAATATTAAATTGAGATGACATGATTGAGATACACGTGAACACTCATCTGCCAACGTAGAATCCCACTCCTAAAAAACGCTTTCATTCCCAAATCTCCCATGATTACAATATAATACTTTTAAATCACATTAATTATTTAAATATATTAATAAAATATACATAAAAACGTAGAGTCGAGAACTTTAGACTTTGTATTCGCTTTGAAGAGAATAAATAGAATAAATACAAGTCAGAAAACTACAATTAGAAGAAGGAGGACTGTTCAAAAGAAAAAGGGAAAAAAAGAAGAAGGACGAGAGCAAGAATTATTAGTTTTATATTAGGTTTTTTATTATTTATCTATTTATTTACTTAATATTTTATATATATATATATATATATACTCAAAAAAGTTAGAACACTTTTATTGAGCAATACAAAAGATTAAATATTGATGTTTATTTCAAAATAAATTTAAAAGATTAGGTAAGGTTCTTATTGGCAGAAGATCAACAGTTCAGATCTATTGCATCTTAACAACATTACATTTTATGTTAAATGCAGTATTATGAATCTAGCCTGTTAATTACATAAATTAACAGTTAAAATCATCCACATCTTCTTTCCCTCAAAGTGGAGTTTATCATCTGATTCCAAACTAAAAGATATTTTTTAATTGAGAAAAACGTAGATAAGAAAAAGATGGACTGTGTATCTCATGAAATAAAAGTCTACATAGCCCCTATATATTTATTGTATAGTGACTATTTTGGGTGTGACATGTATAATTGTACGGGTCCATCCATCTATTTTAAATATTATGGACTTTGAATGATTATATCATTGGCTCATTATGTGTGACAACTTGTATATCAGGTTAATAAGGGTTTAATTCTAAAACTTTGAACTTTTTTTTTTCCGTTTTAACCACTCAACTTTTTTATAATGTTTTAACAGCTTAACTTATTGTTTGATCAAAGTTTATTCCCTTTAGTTTGTTTGACCGTTTAAAAATACCATTTTGGTTACCGATAACCGGTTGAATAGGTAATGTGAAAATAATTGACTTCATTTAATTAATGGTTTAATCTTCAAACTTTCATTTTTTTCGTTTTAACCCTTCAACATCTTTTTGAATGTTTTAACACCTTAACATACAAGTTGACCAATATTTAAACGCTTCAATTATGTACACGCTAATTGTTTGATCATTTTAACAAAATGTAGTATTTTTACACAAGGTTTAATATACAGCAAGGGTATCAAGTTTTCACAAAATGTTAAATTTAAGGAATGATAAAAAATTGTATACTTAAATCAACCTTAACTATATGTAATGTGTTTAAGGGTAACTAAAGTTTATTAAAATGTGTACAAGGATAACAAAATATAAAATTGTTCAAAATGATGAATCTTTATCAGTTCATTTTCCACTTGGGAATGTTTTTAAAAGTTAGGTTATTTTTGTGTTAAAAATATTAGATTGTTCCATAAATTGAACAATTTATGAAAGTTTGATTCACTACATGTATATTAACCCTTTACACAATATTTGTATCGTCTGTACATTATAATCAAAACAATAAATGTAAATTTCATTATAAGCACAATACGTTGTATATATAATGTAATATCATATATCATTTTAGTTATATTTATAGATATAAGATATATTTTTCTGATGTTTAATGTATAATATTTCTAAGTTATATGAAAAGCTATTTATAATGGATGTATGTTGCTATTTTATATAAAATGTCCTAAAAAAATATTTATTGATATGTGAAAACATTATTATATAGATTAAATGTGGCTTGCAAAAATATTAAAATAAATTTTGGTTTAAAAAATCAAATTTTTAACTTTTAAAAGTTTTAACATATGATAACAGGCCGTAATAGTTTTTTAAACCGGTTATATAAAGTTAGAGTGTTAAAATGTTAAAAAGGGAAAAAAATTGAGTGGTTAAAACGAAAAAAAATTAAAAGTTTGAGGATTAAACCATTATTAACCCTTTTTCTTTCATCTAAATAGTTGCAACATTTTCTGTTCGAATTTCATTATTTTTAAAACCAGGCCAAATTATAGACTTATATATGGTTTTGTGTGATTTAGATGATGTCAATACGTACTAGCTAGATGCACAAATTGGACCAAAAGGTATTCTACAAATAATACCAATGCCCCATTTTCTATTATTCTCTAGCAATAATTATTGTGTACTTTTAAATCAAAAATTGGATAAAAATGAATAAAAATAAAAGGAATTTATTATCTATTAGCTGAATGGTGCTATAATAAAAATGAAAATAAAAATAAGTACATCAAAACAACACTATGCCAACGAAGCCGGTAAGGATAGATTTAATTAATTATTATTTATTATTATAATTTATAGTAATAAAAAATAGAGAGTATAATTCATATTAAAATTTTTATACTCCGTATAATTTAAGAAAGGATAGCACTCGTGCGGGTGGGGCCGTAGTTGTACACGTGTTGTGTGTAGTCACTTCAATTTCCACCAAACACATGCGGCCAATTGGCCTTCAGCTATTTGGCTTCTATCTATCCTCCTCCTTCCACACGAGTGGATCCACTTCTTCAGAAATCAAAATTTAACGTCTTTATAATATAATAATAATAATAATAATAATATTATTATTATTATATTAATTATTATTATTATTATTTGCTATTACTCTGTAATAATAATAATACTAATAATAATAATAATAATAATAATAATAACCGGAAAGTAATAACGTCTCGCATGGAAATTAGTCTCCTTTTTACATCTCGTCCACTTAATTTGATATTGAAACGAAACTCAGATGTTTATTGATGAAAAGTAACTTTAAAGTGTATACCCACTACGGATTGATCTTAACAACTCCTCATTATAAATCATTTTTAGGGCATCTTCAATTGAAGGCTCTTTGTAAGGATTTTAATGAAACAAAAAGTATTCCATAGGTCTTTTTGATGTTTATTATACGAAAGCAACTTCAATAGGCTTGTTAAAATTATGTTAAAGAAAAGGTTCGTAAAATCGAGCGTCTTCGATAACTTTTTTATTAGTTTGTGTATACGGATTTTAATAAGATAATTTTTGAAAAACTTTATCTTTTGGAGTTAAAGTTTTCACTTATTGTATTAAACACAAATAATGGATAATGACATTTTTATGTATAGATAATTAGATATTAGAAGAGTGTTTCCATTGTAGTTGATTTTATCACGGCATGATATATTATTCCAATGTTTAATTTAAATTGTTGCATCATGGAATGATATATTTGAATTTCATAACTCTAACACGCTAGTAACTATTTTGTCGTGTCAGATCGGGTTATAAGTCCATTATGAGCACCTTACTATGCAATCGATATGTGCTTAATTTGGGTAGTGTTGAGACTATATACTTGAACTTCATATTTGTATAATGAAAACGAAGTAGTGTTTAAACAATATAAATTTTAGGTTGTGTTTGGTTTACAAAATTTCATGAAATTCGATGAATTTAAATTCACTTTCATTTCATGAAGGCGTTTGATTTAGAATTGAATTGAGTTTGAAATCATGAAATTCTTTCGCTAGAAGGAATTCACATTACTTGAAATTTCAATTTACTTGATAAATTCCAATCACTTCGATAATACTATGTGAACCAAACGTAGCATTATCGACCCCATACAAATGATCTTGACGTAGTCATTGCTTGAAAAGTTATGTATTGGATGAATTGTAGTTGTTTCAATAATTTGATTAAGATAACTTGACTAGACACTTGGAAACTAAAAGCAATTATTTTTGGATTTAAGTTCCATAGCGTCATTTTTCAACAAAAGTTCAACTGCATTTTTGTTTCTATGCAAATTTATGATAAGAGATGTGCACAAAAATACGATCTTGTTATTTTCAAACGTCTTGTCCCTTTCATAAAACCATATATAATGATAAGTTTGCTAATAAACAGAATCTACACACCCTATTCATAAAATCTATAATTTGGAAACAAGGATGTCCAAGACTATACAACAAAAGTTTTGAAGCTAGTTTGACCATATAGTCCTTCACCTTTTTAGGTTTATTGTGCAATTCTATTTTTACTTATAAAACTTGGTGCGGTTCAAAGGGACATGTGACTTAAAGAGGAAATAAGGGGCAGACGAAACAATTGCATCTTAGAATAAAATTATAGCGGTAAGATGTAATGTTGTTAAGATGCAATATTTTTAAGATGGAGTGTCAATATGATGCAGTGAACCTGAACCGTCAGTGTCGCACCCCCAAATTATGATGCGGAAGCGGGTCGGTTCGGGGCGCGACTAATCAATATACAAAGCACACAAGATTACATAATGAACGACCACTACATGCGTCGTTTGATAAAATACATATATGTAATAGAAATTACATAATTGTTTTCAAAATGTGAGTTCGCATAAGATACTTGAGAGATTCCAATACATATCTAATTTATACAAAATATAGAAATGCAGATAAATCTCTTGATATTATAATTTGCATGCGACTCGAGCTACAGTATCCTGATGGGCAGTCCAACCTACTGCTGAGTACCTGTGATACATGCTAAAATGGGTCAGCGAAACGCTGGTGAGCTCACAGGTTTGTATGTCAACACATATTTGTATGAACCGCAAGATTTAATGATAATTGAATTTAAAATGCAATTAAGCAAAATAAAAGTTATACAGCCATGATCACATAGTTTGAGCTTAACACGAGATGTCAGGTCCACATTTAAGGTATCCTGATCGAGTTGCCTCCTACGAGTGTCTAATCATCACTCGTCTTCCCAAATATTAATACATCCGTTTGACAGGTTAGTGCGTGCTAACCCGGATGAGGCTGGTCAGACCTATATGATATCATATACTAATATTCACGCTACTAGGTATTACCAAACTATGCTGATGGAGGGCTTTAAAATGATTAGAGAAAATAACTCATGTAGTATTTGATTTAATGATACTTGCGTTCATATTGTAAAACAAAACAAGCAATGGATCACACCCCTGAGAAAACATATTTAAAAAGGGGCTATGAGACTCACCTGAGCCTAATGAGTTGCTAACACGCAATAATGATGTTGTTCAAGAGTAATGATGTCGTCTCCAACGACTAAAACCTGCCGGGCGTATTAAACGCGCAAGGTTTTAAAATGATTAGATGTCTTATCATATCATCTATGCTAGTTGTTCATCCAACTAGTAATGTCCAAATGATTTGGTTTAACTGATTAGATTTGAGTTTTTGAAAGATGTGTACGGCCCGTTGGTGAGTTTTTGGTAATAATAATCTCAACTATTATTATTATACTTTGATTGTTGTATCGTATATAAATTGTTATAGTTAAAACTGCTAGTTATAGGTTTCTGCTGAAAGTTATGGTTTCTGCCGAATAGTTTCTGCCGAAGGTTAAGGTTTCTGCCGAAGGTTATAGTTTCTGCCGAAGGTTATAGTTTCTGCCGAAGGTTATAGTTTCTGCCGAAGGTTATAGTTTATGCCGAAGGTTATGGTTTCTGCCGAAGGTTATAGTTTCTGCCGAAGGTTATAGTTTCTGCCGAAGGTTATAGTTTCCGAAGACAGAAACTGTTACCATTTTTGAGTTTGTAAAACGAGTTTCAAGTTTTGATTTGGACATTTTATAGTTTGATGAGCTACAAAACAAGTAAATAAATGTATTAAAGTAGTTTTAAGGTGTCGTTAACTTACAAGTGTCGGTTTTGAAAACCGAAAAGATAGAGTCGTAGAGGATCGCGTGGTGCTCGTTTAGCTCCTAACCGTTTTGCAAATAGAGGTGTTTTGATGGTAGTTCTTGGTGGTTTAAGGTGGCGGTTTTGGTTGTCTAGAGAGAGAGAGAGAGTTAGAGAGGGAGATTGAGAATGAAATGAAACCAAAAAGGGTGTGTTCGGTTGGGTTATACCCAGCTCCAATTATTGGAGTTGGGTGGCTCAAAAGCGAAGTACAAAATACCCGTGTTTTTGTACCCGATCGAAAAGTAGTAAAATGTTTTAATTCGATAAATTTCTAAAAATGAATTCGTTTATACTTTTATTGGAAGTATTTTATAAAAATACCTTTAGTGAGATATAATAATATATCTTTGTTTTACGTTATTGAGACGGATACTATTCGAGTGGTTTCGTCGCGTTTGAGTAAAATGTTATAAAACAAAATGTGTTTTATTTCAACCAAAGTAACTAGTAATTATTATTTCAAATAATAATTCATTGTTTATGAGTTTTGTCGCGAACGTTTTGATTTGTACGATACGAATACTTTATATATTATCAAAATAATATATAATAAATAATGAGTTATATTAAATAATAATTCTTATACTATTTAATATTGTTTTTCACCAACGCCATATATATATGAATCGGAAATTTGGCCGATTTTGAAAATGAACGATTAAATATAATCGTGTATTGATATATATTCAACAATATATATTTTGATACATACAATTAGCCTAATACATAGAACTAATTACACGTATTTCTAAATGATTAGGAACTAAAAACTAGTCCTAATTTGACGGGTGTCACATTCTCCCCTTGTTAAGAGAATTTCGTCCCGAAATTCAGTTTGAAGTTGATGTGTGAGCGGAGTCTGAAAATAGATGTGGATATTTAAGTCGCATCTGATCTTCCCGTTCCCAGGTGAATTCAGGACCACGCCGCGAATTCCACCGAACCTTGACGATTGGGATACGACTTTGCTTAAGCTGTTTGACCTCACGGTCCATGACCTCCACTGGTGTCTCGACAAAATGAAGTTTGTCGTCGATTTGAATTTCCTCAAGCGGGATAATGAGTGTCTCGTCGGACAGGCATTTCTTTAGGTTAGAAACGTGAAATGTGGGATGCACGCTACTGAGCTCTGGAGGTAGCTGCAATCGATATGCGACTGGACCAATCCTTTCAAGGATCTCAAAAGGTCCGATGTATCTAGGGTTCAACTTCCCACGTTTACCAAAACGGATGACACTTTTCCAAGGTGATACTTTGAGCAATACCCGATCCCCAACTTGGAACTCGAGATGCTTGCGTCTCACGTCAGCATAACTCTTCTGACGATCACGTGCGGCCTTCAGCCGTTGTTGGATACCAACGATCTTCTCGGTGGTTTCATGAATGATTTCCGGACCAGTGAGTTGGCTATCTCCAACTTCGGTCCAACAGATAGGCGACCGGCACTTACGACCGTACAGTGCCTCGAATGGTGCAGCTCCAATGCTGGTGTGGTAGCTGTTGTTGTATGAGAATTCACACAATGGTAAGTGATGTTCCCAATTTGCACCGAAATCAATTACGCAGGCACGTAACATATCTTCCAGTGTTTGAATAGTCCTTTCACTTTGGCCATCGGTTTGTGGATGATAGGCTGTACTCATGTCTAAACGAGTACCCAATGACTTTTGCAATGATTGCCAAAAGTTAGATGTGAATCGGCTGTCTCTATCAGAGATAATTGAGATTGGAACGCCGTGCCTTGTTACGATCTCCTTCAAATAGATTCGCGTGAGACGTTCCATTTTGTCGGTTTCCTTCATGGCAAGGAAGTGAGCAGATTTGGTTAAACGATCAACTATTACCCATATAGTATCGCAACCACTGGATGTTTTCGGGAGTTTAGTGATGAAGTCCATAGCGATTTGCTCCCATTTCCATTCTGGAATATCCGGTTGCTGTAGCAAACCGGTGGGCTTCTGATATTCAGCTTTAACTTTTGAACATGTGAGGCACTTGCTGACATACGTGGCAATCTCTGCTTTCATGTTTGGCCACCAGTATGATCCCTTGATGCCATGATACATCTTGTCAGATCCAGGATGTATAGAATATTTGGACTTGTGAGCTTCATCCATCACCAAGTCTCGAAGATTCCCAAACTTGGGTAACCAAATTCGGTTTGCGAAGTATTTGACCCCATTGGGTTTGGTTTCAAATTGATTCTCCATATTTCGCAAGGCCTCTTCCTTGATGTTTTCAGGTTTCAATGCTTCGAGTTGAGCAGCAAGGATTTGAATGATTAAATCATTATGGATGGTTATGCTAAGGGCTCGGACTCGAAGTGGTTTGGTGCGCTCTTTGCGACTTAGGGCATCGGCAACTACATTTGCTTTGCCCGGATGATACTTGATCTCGCAGTCATAGTCGGTGAGTAACTCGACCCAGCGATGTTGTCTCATATTAAGATCCTTCTGATCGAATATATGCTGGAGGCTTTTGTGATCGGTGAAGATGGTACATTTTGTGCCATACAGATAGTGTCTCCAGATCTTGAGTGCGAACACTACGGCTCCTAATTCGAGATCATGAGTTGTGTAGTTCTTCTCATGAACTTTGAGTTGTCGGGAGGCGTAGGCAATAACCTTGTCTCGCTGCATCAACACGCAACCAAGACCTTGGTGTGAGGCATCCCAGTATACCACGAAGTCTTCATTGCCTTCGGGTAATGATAGAATTGGTGCACTGCAAAGCTTTTGCTTCAATAGCTGAAATGCTGACTCTTGTTTATCAGTCCAATCGAACTTCTTTTCCTTCTGAGTCAGTATTGTGAGAGGTTGAACTATTTTGGAGAAATTCTCAATGAAACGTCGATAATAACCTGCCAGTCCTAAGAATTGGCGTACTTCGGTCGGCGTCGTCGGTGCTTGCCAGCACTTGATAGCCTCAATCTTTGATGGATCTACGTGAATTCCTTGACTATCAATCACATGACCAAGAAACTGAACGGTTTTCATCCAGAACTCACACTTGGAGAATTTAGCATATAACTCTTCGTGTCTAAGAAGTTCTAGAATGACTTTGAGATGTTGCGCGTGTTCCTGTTCATTGCGCGAGTAGATGAGAATGTCATCAATGAAGACAATGACAAATTTGTCGAGATATGGTTTGCACACTCGGTTCATAAGATCCATGAATACTGCCGGTGCGTTAGTTAAACCAAAGGGCATCACTTGGAACTCATAATGTCCATAGCGAGTTCGGAAAGCAGTATTTGGGATGTCAATGTCACGAACTCGTAACTGATGATAACCTGATCTTAGATCTATCTTCGAATAGATACTTGACCCTTGAAGTTGGTCGAATAGGTCATCAATACGAGGAAGTGGGTAACGGTTCTTGACGGTCAATTTGTTCAACTCTCTATAGTCGATACACATTCTGAATGAACCGTCTTTCTTTTTCACAAACAGAACCGGGGCTCCCCATGGTGAAGAACTCGGTCTAATGAATCCCTTATCTAAGAGTTCCTACAACTGAGTAGACAACTCCTGAAGTTCTGAAGGGGCTAAACGATATGGTGCTTGTGCAACAGGTGCTGCCCCCGGCACGAGATCGATCGAGAACTCAACTTGTCTCGGTGGTGGAAGGCCAGGTAAGTCTTCGGGAAAGACTTCTGGATAATCTCTAACAATGGGCACATCCTCAAGTCGTTTCTCTTCCGACTTTTTCTCCAAGACATGTGCGAGAATCGCCTGGTACCCTTTCCTAAGGTACTTGCGAGTTTTCATGCAGGATATGATATTCAGTCTCGTCCTACCGGTCTCCCCTTGTATGATTAGAGTACTACCGGTGACAAGAGGAATACGGACGATTTTGTCATAGCAGACAATTTCAGCTCGGTGCTTGGATAACCAATCCATTCCAATAATGACGTCGAAACTTCCAATTTCAACAGGTATAAGGTCAATAGAGAAGATTTCATCAGATAGATTTAAAGTGCAATTTGGTATTACACTGTCAGCCTCAATTAACTTGCCATTAGCTAATTCTACAATGTACTTAGCATCTAAGGCAATAGGGGCAATGTTAAGCAATTTACTAAACTCATCAGATATGAAGCTCCTATCAGCACCAGAATCAAACAAAACAGAAGCAGTAAGATTGTTGAGAAGAAACGTACCCGAGACCACATTCGGGTCTTGACGGGCCTCTCCTGAGTTCAGAACGAAAGCTCTTCCCTTCGCAGTGTTGTTACCCTTGTTCTTCAGCTTTGGGCAATCATTCCTAAAGTGCCCAGTTTCTCCACACTCATAGCAGGACTTTGGTTGGCTGGTGGTGTTGGTGTTGGCAGTGGTAGACCTACAGTCTTTGGTCAAATGTCCATACCTTTGACATTTTCCACAAGGTGTGCTGCAAGGACCATCATGATGACGGCGGCACTTTGAACAGTAGGGTTTATTTCCAGTGTAACCCTTGTTGAAACCAGAACCAGTGTTGAGGGTCTTATCAGACTCAGACCTCTTTGATGATGATTGGTTTTGAGTGGTGTTCCCAGACCACTTTCTCTTGTTGTTACCAGAAGATGGAGCAGATGTCTCACGGTTGACAACCATGGCCATGAGTTCATGAGCAATTTCGATAGCTCTTTCCAGAGTGGTTGGTTGAGCTGAGGCGACATTCCCCTGGATATTCTCTGGAAGTCCACGGATGTACTTCTTGATACTTTTTCCTTCCGTATCAACTAAACCTGGGCACAATAGAGCGAATTGCTGGAACTTGGTGGTGTACCCAGCAATATCGTTCCCTTGTACCGCCAGATGCCAGAACTCCACTTCCAGTCGGTGTAGTTCTTCCTCGCGACAGTACTTCTCCCTTAGCTTTTTCTTCAATTCAGGCCAAGGAAGTCGGTTTGCGATCTCGACGCCGATATAGTTTGCGTGGGTGTTCCACCACGTTAGTGCACCTTCTTGAAAGGTGTAAGCAGCAAACTTGACCTTACTATCTTCAGCACAGTTACAGAGACTGAAGACAGATTCAATTCTTTCAATCCATCTGATCAAGCCAATGGCACCTTCTGTGCCCTTGAAATACAATGGTTTGCAGCTAAGAAAATCCTTGTAGGAACAAGGTTTGATAACAGGAGTAGGAGTAGCATTGACTGTCTCTGCATTCCTTAGAGCTTCTTGAGCAGCCATGACTTCGGCTACAGCTCGGGTAACCGCAGCATTGAGTTCAGCTTGACTGAAACCAGTCTTCTTTGGCGGCATGATTCTGATAAAAGCAAAGAGAGTGGATGAGTTGTTTGCACCAAAACATGATACATCACATATGCATATATATATTTATGGGGTAATATATAATTACACAAGTGATAATCACATTTGACAAATAACAGAGTTGCATACTAGATGCGAGTTTGCGAGTAGGTGGGGTATGGTTTTACGTATGGAGCCTATAGTCCTTCAAACAATAAGTTCCATTTGTGATTCTAAAGAAATAGAATGATGGAGGAAATACAAAATGATATATTCCTCGCGAATATGTGATTGTACAGCGGAATGTGTTGTGAGATGTTATGTGCGTATAAAGGGATAGACGATAGTAATTCATACGCATCGTCTTTGGTAGCGAGAGTGTTAACGAGTGTATTATCATGTGTGATCTATATATATTCGATATATATAATAACTTAGAAGGCAATACGTGAGTGGGGCTTAATCATATATCTTCAATATATAATAGCCTATAAGGTAGCACATAAATGAGGCCTATGTATGTATATACGCCTATATCACATAATAGCCTAATGTGTGTCTAACACTAATCAAGTATTAGTCACGGTTTCTCTCGTGGTCAGAGTCAACTAATGCATTCCTGTTCAACATAACCCCTTTCAGATTTCACATCATCTTCATTTAATTGTACATAGTTAGCTACGCTATGTTAAATTAAACTCGTATGACATGATCACTGAACCAGTTATACCTAATGAGGAATACTGCCTAACGGTCATAGTCTAGGCCCACTAAATGCAACCTAGTTCACTATAACCTTAGGCTCTGATACCAATCTGTCGCACCCCCAAATTATGATGCGGAAGCGGGTCGGTTCGGGGCGCGACTAATCAATATACAAAGCACACAAGATTACATAATGAACGACCACTACATGCGTCGTTTGATAAAATACATATATGTAATAGAAATTACATAATTGTTTTCAAAATGTGAGTTCGCATAAGATACTTGAGAGATTCCAATACATATCTAATTTATACAAAATATAGAAATGCAGATAAATCTCTTGATATTATAATTTGCATGCGACTCGAGCTACAGTATCCTGATGGGCAGTCCAACCTACTGCTGAGTACCTGTGATACATGCTAAAATGGGTCAGCGAAACGCTGGTGAGCTCACAGGTTTGTATGTCAACACATATTTGTATGAACCGCAAGATTTAATGATAATTGAATTTAAAATGCAATTAAGCAAAATAAAAGTTATACAGCCATGAGCACATAGTTTGAGCTTAACACGAGATGTCAGGTCCACATTTAAGGTATCCTGATCGAGTTGCCTCCTACGAGTGTCTAATCATCACTCGTCTTCCCAAATATTAATACATCCGTTTGACAGGTTAGTGCGTGCTAACCCGGATGAGGCTGGTCAGACCTATATGATATCATATACTAATATTCACGCTACTAGGTATTACCAAACTATGCTGATGGAGGGCTTTAAAATGATTAGATGTCTTATCATATCATCTATGCTAGTTGTTCATCCAACTAGTAATGTCCAAATGATTTGGTTTAACTGATTAGATTTGAGTTTTTGAAAGATGTGTACGGCCCGTTGGTGAGTTTTTGGTAATAATAATCTCAACTATTATTATTATACTTTGATTGTTGTATCGTATATAAATTGTTATAGTTAAAACTGCTAGTTATAGGTTTCTGCTGAAAGTTATGGTTTCTGCCGAATAGTTTCTGCCGAATAGTTTCTGCCGAAGGTTAAGGTTTCTGCCGAAGGTTATAGTTTCTGCCGAAGGTTATAGTTTCTGCCGAAGGTTATAGTTTCTGCCGAAGGTTATAGTTTATGCCGAAGGTTATGGTTTCTGCCGAAGGTTATAGTTTCTGCCGAAGGTTATAGTTTCTGCCGAAGGTTATAGTTTCCGAAGACAGAAACTGTTACCATTTTTGAGTTTGTAAAACGAGTTTCAAGTTTTGATTTGGACATTTTATAGTTTGATGAGCTACAAAACAAGTAAATAAATGTATTAAAGTAGTTTTAAGGTGTCGTTAACTTACAAGTGTCGGTTTTGAAAACCGAAAAGATAGAGTCGTAGAGGATCGCGTGGTGCTCGTTTAGCTCCTAACCGTTTTGCAAATAGAGGTGTTTTGATGGTAGTTCTTGGTGGTTTAAGGTGGCGGTTTTGGTTGTCTAGAGAGAGAGAGAGAGTTAGAGAGGGAGATTGAGAATGAAATGAAACCAAAAAGGGTGTGTTCGGTTGGGTTATACCCAGCTCCAATTATTGGAGTTGGGTGGCTCAAAAGCGAAGTACAAAATACCCGTGTTTTTGTACCCGATCGAAAAGTAGTAAAATGTTTTAATTCGATAAATTTCTAAAAATGAATTCGTTTATACTTTTATTGGAAGTATTTTATAAAAATACCTTTAGTGAGATATAATAATATATCTTTGTTTTACGTTATTGAGACGGATACTATTCGAGTGGTTTCGTCGCGTTTGAGTAAAATGTTATAAAACAAAATGTGTTTTATTTCAACCAAAGTAACTAGTAATTATTATTTCAAATAATAATTCATTGTTTATGAGTTTTGTCGCGAACGTTTTGATTTGTACGATACGAATACTTTATATATTATCAAAATAATATATAATAAATAATGAGTTATATTAAATAATAATTCTTATACTATTTAATATTGTTTTTCACCAACGCCATATATATATGAATCGGAAATTTGGCCGATTTTGAAAATGAACGATTAAATATAATCGTGTATTGATATATATTCAACAATATATATTTTGATACATACAATTAGCCTAATACATAGAACTAATTACACGTATTTCTAAATGAATAGGAACTAAAAACTAGTCCTAATTTGACGGGTGTCACAGTCAGTAAGAAAAATCAAGGGTTGAGATTGTCTGCCCCTTCTGCCCTCTAATCCTAAACCTTAGATAAAAGTGAAATGTCACCCGAATGCGTGAGTTTACTGAAAACCTAGAAGTGTCGTTTTCATGCATAATCCAACATTTGACATCTCACTTGTTTTGCAAGCATACAATACATGGGTGGCAATGGATTGTAGAAAAAACCAAGATGATTTTGTTAGCTTCTTGGGGTTTGACCATTCCTTCCTTCTAGCTGCTATGGGTGTCCATTTACTGTCAATTCTTTCATTTCAAATCATTACAAGTTGCAAATGTAGTGGTTTATGGGTAAATCACAAAAATGATCCGTTGACCGTATCCTATTTAACAAAATAATCCGTTGACCAAAGCTTTTAACAAACTAATCCACCGATTGGCGCCAAAAGTGGCGCTCCGGCGCCCCTGACACAAGCAACCAATCAAAAAATGCCACGTGTACGCCAACAAAAAAAACCCGGCGCCCCATGATTTTTTTTTGGCGCCCCATGATTTTTTTTTGGCGCCCTCCCTTTGTTTTCTTCCTTCTTGGCGCCCCTCATTTTTTTAATCCGGCGCCCCATGTTTTTTTTTCGCAATCCTCGTACACGTGTCATTTTTTGGTTGGTTGCTTGTGTCAGGGGCGCCGGGGCGTCACTTTTGGCGCCAATCGGTGGATTAGTTTGTTAAAAGCTTTGGTCAACGGATTATTTTGTTAAATAGGGTACGGTCAACGGATCATTTTTGTGATTTACCCGTTTAATTCCACAATATATGTGCGTATATGTATATATTATATTTTGGATTTGCACCATTAAAAGGTCAAATCAATATCATTTAAATTGTATTAATTGAATATAGACCCAAATAAAAACAAATCATCAACTTAGAAGGCATGACTATTGGTTTCGAAAATCTTTTCGATGGAATTGTAATTTATGCAAGGAATTGTAATCTAAAGGAATGTGAATTCCTTTGAGCGAAGAATTTCACGACTTCAAAATCAATTTATCCAAACCTTTTGGAATGGAATTGAAACTCCAATTCCATCAATTCCATTATATTCCGCGAACCAAATGCAACCTTAGAGTTAACTATTAGGATAATTGTATTAATTGAATTCAATATCATTTAATTGTATCAAAAATGAAATTTATTTCAATTTTTTATACCTAGTTTCTCAAATCACCCTGATACACTTTCACAAAAATAAGTACATCCTTAGCAGAAATGCCAACATGTATAAAGACACGTCATCAGAACTAGAGCATCATTATCGAAAATATCCTTTTTACCACCAAACCGATCAAGACACGATCCTGAAACTCAACTGTTACGAAACATAGATCCCTTCTCACATACAATTAGTCTTTATTTACATTTTAACTAGACATTAATTACTCACCAATAGGGAAAATAAACCCTTTTGGGTGATTCCTTTTTAAAAAAATATTCTTTCTTGGCTGTTCAAAAAAAAAAAAAAAAAAAAACTTCGAAAGTGCGTCCATCACTCCATTGTAACATAGATGCAACACTCTTAAACAATGAATTCATTAAAATGGGCTTATCCAAACACTTCAAGGTAAGCTTATCTATAATCTATATCTATAATCTATAATCTATAATCTATAATACATATAGAGCATGTCCACATTGTTTAATCTTAATTCTTAAAATAATAATCAAAATTACTCATATACCCTTTTATACGCATAAATAAAATCACTTTAAATAGGAAAGTTTCTAACCCAAAATTACATATTTTGCATTTTGTTTTGTAACAACAACGTAGATATTAATCATTATTGTTTTGAACTTATAATATCTAATTACAAATTGATAACATTAAAATGATCATTGACTTAATCATATATAATTGGTGAGAAAATTGTATACTCATTTGTAAAGCATCTGACATGTTATACAACTATTCAAATATGATATTATATTTAACGAACATACTATTGTATACGTAATCAAAATATATAAAATAGTTGTTACCGCCACATTGCGTGGATAATGTGCTAGTTATGTTACAATAAGCAACTAAGTTCGAACAGTAAGCCCACCCAAACACCCCCTAACCTTACATGTTTGCATATACATCAATTCATTACAAGAAGAGTCAACACTGTTTATGAAACCAAAGGTCAATTTGTCATATATCCACAAAGAATATAAACTTCCGTATACATAATAAGTTAACTCATTTTGAAAGGAACAATATAAACAACATCAAATGCTTATGTTGATTTGAAAAAATAGAAACTAAAGAATGATTGAAATTACTAATAATTACGGAGTAGTTAAGAGTTTGTAGTTAGTACAGAAGTGATTGGCCGAGATTAACGGAGTTTAACAATTAAGTTCAACCTGGGTTTGTCAGTCTGATCAAAGGGGACCATGGCCTATTCATTCTGTGACAACTAAACCAAATGATTCCTTATAAAATAAAAGTTTAACCTTAGATTAGACACTAGGGGACCAGCACACTTGCATTAAGTTAGGCCTAAATCCATAAAGTGGCAAAATAGGAATCATTTTGTTAACTTCAACTTTAAATTGTTCCCTTTATACCATAACATACTCCATTTGTTGCAAAACATAGATTTGATAAAAGCTCCAAGCTCAATTATGTCTAACCACCATATCCGGTGCTTGTCGTAATGTAAAGATCAAAGCTACAATACTGTTGGTAGGTGAACATCAAAAAAAGCTAGATATATGATCGAGTGTGTATTTAGCTTTTTAAGCGGTCAAGACTATTACGCTAAATACCATAATCAATTGTGATGGTCAACTTGTAGAAAAATGGAAGCCATATCCTTCCACATGGCTCCAACTTAAGGTTACTCATATTCAAGGTGGCAAATTAGGTAGGCCGAAGAAACACGCTGAAAGGTCAAAATGGGTCGGCTCGGGGTGGGCTAACGTGCAAAACAATCCATAAAACTTTCATCATTTGTATACACCTCGAGTGACTTACCACTGTAACACTGTTTGACCCATTTAAACTAGTTTTCTTTTTAGTTAAAATTTATATATTACCCACTTGACCCGTTAGACGCGAAGTATAACCCATATTGACTCGTTAGCCCATAAAGTGTCGAAATTGCCAACATGAAACAAAAATGGTCAAAGAGCCCAAACCTCAAGGAACTCGCTAGTCACAACCAAGGCGTTGTACCTTAGAGCACCTCATGAAGGTGCCTCAACTCGATGTTGTACCCACAGGTGCATTGCACTCAGGCGCACCATATAACAGCTTCGACTGAAACGTAAATTGTCATTTATGATTTATCGGTTGTGTTTATTGACCATGATCATATTTCTCTTGAAATACTAGTGCCTTCATTTGGGAGTTACTCAGAAAATTCTGTTTGTCATAGAGATACCATCATGGTTTTCTTGGGCATAATCATTCATTTAAAGTATTTTCAGAGCTTTCAATCCTTAATAGTTCCTCTATCATCCTCTACATGAATAAAAAGGAGACAAGTTGCACAATGATTGACCAACAATACTTAAAGAGGAGACGTGAGGTCGTCCATAGTGCACATGTGCTAAGATATCATTACTCTCATTGTGACACTTTCCCTACGAAGAACACCTTTTGGCACCACAAAAAGACCAAGACCTTCATATGCTACTAGAAAGATTAGTATTAAATGTACAACTCCTTATCTTACGACTTAGTATCGGATAATAATAATTCACATAAGTATTTACCAATTACCACCAACAATGAAACTTTAACTGGCCTAGAAAATACTATCAGAATTATTTTTTCCGCGTTTATCTTTCAATTTCTTCTTATCTTGTAAAATAACATTTGCATGTTAGCCAGCAAAGAGGTTCAAGACTTCAAGTCCATGTCTAGTACAATATCTTGGCTTGCTTAAGACAACCCAGGTAAACATGGCTGGAACTTTTGAATCAGTCTATAAAATATGAAAAGTGTGGGGTTATGAACAAAACTATCAAGTGCTAACCATGTGAGTAAGAGAATGTCTAAGCATAATATATCTCCCTACTCAGGCTACAACTACAGAAATAGCAAGTATATCTTTAGGTGAACAAATTCCATTCTTTACCATCATTTGATATAATAAGGTTCCTATGCTATGCTATCCATAAGGTGATGCTACTTAAGGGAACATCTAATTCCCCCACTATCTCTACACAGAATAACTTCACTTCTTCCCACAGAAAACTACCTCCAACTTTGCAAGTCATGGCATTTTATTTTATTAATTGCAAAACTAGGTATATATCTCAAGTCTCGACAGACTAGAGATACTAACTGATTTTAAAACCTCATTTATATTTGTGGTTTTTATTTTGTGAATCTCATGAAAAGCACACACCTATGCTCAACAATGTTTCAAACTTGTACCATGATTAACCTTTAAGAAGTGCGTACTCTAATTCGCAAAACCCGCGCTGTCTTGAATCTTGATCCTTCGCCTTCATTTTATTATGAGTGGGGGCATGTTGCAGCTATTATCTATAGGGATGTCTACTTTCATTGATCTATATAAGATTAATCACTATCTAAAGTCAAGAAATTCAACTGATAATACACACTCAGAAACACACATGTATCACATGTTAATACAGCAGTGGATCTATAGGCTTTTTCCCAACCAACTTTCTTAGTGGAAGATATAATTATGCATAAAATTGAATGTGGACCCTTAAAACTCCCAAAATGGGTATCGTGTTCTGTTTGAGGATACTCCTTTCCATGATGTCATACAAAAGCAGACTTCCAAGCAGGAGTCACTAAAAAATACATTATATAAACTGGTAAAAGTCATCGCAATATCTTATTCAAAAGGGAATTAGTTTGATATGGTTCTTAGCCGAAACTAGAGGTGAATATTTCATATTTTCAGCCATTTTGCTTATAAATGGGTCAAATTGTGTTGTGTTTTGTCTAAAATGGGTTAATCAATATAATTAGATGAGAAAATTCTCAGATGAGTCAAATGGGCTAAAGTTGTCCGCAGTCTATTTTTGATGCATACAACCCCTTAGATCATTTTATTCAAAGATAAAAATTAATACCGCAATAAGACCGTTTTCATCATAATTTACCCATTGATTATTCGTAAAAATAATATAAAAGGTCAAATAATGTTGACAGGTCAGCGCAATCCGACCCAGGCTGTTTCAACCCGTGCAAAATATTACATGTTTCAACGCGAACCTGTTTTGTCCCGTTATCTAACCCTCCCGAGGTACCAATCCTGCCACCTCTAAGTGGAGTATCCAAAATCATCTATACCTTTTTTATAGAGCAACCTTACAAACTAACCTAACCCTAAGATCATCTATACTTATTACGCAAATTATTTGTTCCTTGTGAAATATATAACTAGGAGAGTCAAGTATTAACTATGCTCTTAATTCCGCAAGAACCATTATTGGATCATGACTAAGTGTAAGTGATATAACTAAAATACAGATTTAAGAGCAAACTACCAAGCAATTATAACTTCAGGATTATTCAACTCGTCAAAGAGAAAAAAAAGAGACGTGTGGTTTACCTTTTGAGGCATGTGCTGTTGCATGGCCAATCCCATCCATGGACTGTAGACAATGATGAGCTCATATGCCATCCATTGAATTTAAGAATTCTCCAGGTGGATCTTCATATAATTGATTAAGCGGAACAGTTCAGCTCGACTCACAACTTTACGATTCTAATGAAAAAACAACGGAAAGCAAACGCCCTTTAATATCCATATATATAATATGAGGAACAATCCCTTAAAGCTAGTCTGGATACATAATTAGTTTAACCCTAAACAGCAGTAACATATCCACCACCTAAAAAGGCTCACACCATCATAAGCCTGTGCATTTCTGAGTTGATTTGGAGAACTTATTGGAGTATGGCAATGTGCATCAGCAAAGTCCACAATAATTAACACAAATAAGCTAATAAGTTAGCTTTTGTATTGAGCACAATGTCAGCTGAAACTTAAATTTATTGCGATCTGGAAAACCTGTGGATCACTAATTTAGGGTCACCAAGTGATAAATGAGGTGTTTAGAGTTTTATACACAGGACTGGGCAGATAGAATTTGGATTTATAAGAAAAATATGTAGTATCATGAGCATATATGCGTTCAAAATTTTTGATGATTTTCCGAAGGCAAATTAATCATCAATGCACCAAAGTACATGTTACACAAAAAAGCAGAAGCAAGCATTATAACTTGATGAAAGTATTTGAAGATTCCAACAGGATGATTCCGAAGAAATAAAGAACTCAAATATACTAGCCATAATACCCAATAACATGGGCTTCAGATGAACAAGTCAAATTTACATGTGAAAGTAATGAAAATATGTTTTGTACAAATAGATGGAAAAAGAAAAAAGAACAGGGACTATTCTAACTGCTCATTGTTAAGTTTTTAGAAGTTCTTTTTGAACTTCTTCGAGAGTAATTAATCCAGAAGATTATATTACTGGGCTTTACTTGAATGAGGAATCGTGGATGCTCACATGGACAAAGGCAATAGCAATCTTCTATCCTTTTTTGAACTTCTTCGAGAGTAATTAATCCAGAAGATTATATTACTGGGCTTTACTTGAATGAGGAATCGTGGATGCTCACATGGACAAAGGCAATAGCAATCTTCTATCCTTTTTTCTTGCAATTGTCTGTCTAGAAATCCTTAAGCGTATAGGAATTAAAATACCGAGGCAAATGATGGCAAAGGAGAGCCAGAAATGTCTGAAGTAGAGGGTCATGTAAGATGATGTAACGCACACAATAAACAGTGTGGCCCACAGGATTGCAACAGCAACATCAATCCTACATTGTTCAATCATAATTTGATTAGAATACTTGACAATTGATGTGAACAAGATAAAATAGACAATGAAAGATAGAAATAGAAGAAAAAAGATTTAAGAATAAAAGGTACTACACTAATTGAAATGTCAACTTAGGCATTGAAGAGTATCTAATCATCATACAAGTTGTCATAGGCCATAACAGATGCTCAAGCTCCAATTGTTTAACAGACTAAAAATATGAGGTTAGGGTTAGGATTTAGTGAATTATAGTTGTATCTACATGTTTCCATGTTAATATTTAGCGTTTATTTCATCATCATTAAGATTAGTAAGATAATTAGTCAAACGAGTTGTGATGTATGCATATCACTGTATTGATTGCCTCACTGTAAAATTTAAGTGAAGCATATGAAGCCAATAATAGATAAAGGCACAAACTTAGGTGTAGTTATTCTAATTTATGACTCCTGAAATAAGAACTTGTACCACATTAGGTCACCAACTAATAAGCATTTTAACCGGTACTGTGGTACAGGTTCAAATGAAATTATTAATGCTTTAAAGTATAAAAGTGATTAACAAGTAGTATACTAAAATATGGTGGTAACAAAGTGAATATGTTCCACCCAATCAAGACAAAATATAGAATACAGAGTTAATCATTGGCAGAGCAAAGGGAACCTTGCTCTAGAATGCTAGAGGTATATAGACATAACAAAAATAAAATATATGTCCTATATGGCTATATGTAACAACCATCCCCCACTTGAATAAAGAAATAGAAGTTTAAGCACCGTTTAAGTTCAAAGTTATGGGCTTCAGAATGTTGCAAATGGTACCAGAGGGTTAGCCCTTAATGAGTGGGGGTGTGGGACACTCATTCATCTTCTCAGGTAGTTGGGTATTAATTCCGAAAGTGTGTAGGACTCAAGGGGGCTTCATGTGTTCAAGTTAGGGAGTTTGTAACCACCAGTCCCGCATGAATAGAATGATAGAAGTTAGAAACCTTATAAGTTTTTAGTTATGAGATCCATCTTCCCCCATGGTTGGTTACTTGGTTAATTATAAAGTTATAGGGTCAAACTCTCACATCATGACCTTGGCGTATGGGCTGTTACACTATATGCATTAATCATGAGAAAGATGGCGCTAGGCAGAATGATATCACATACTCCGTGAAAGCCATAAGCAATATGCACAGCCTAAAAAAACAACTTGATTAATAAGTTAGAGCAAATAAAGTCGAATGTTTTTATTTACTTAAAGAGCACCACGGTATACACAGAAATCTTACCTCTAAACTCCGTAGCTCTATCACCAAAGGGCCCTGGGCCTAGTGGTATGAGAGGAACCCTTCAACCAAGAGGTTGGGGGTTCAAGCCTCACTTGAGGCAGTGAGTTGTTAATATTCATGGTGGTTGTACATAATATGTGTGTTAGATTGTAGGTTTGCTTTTCTAGGAAAAAAAAAACAGGTTCTATCAACCAGTAAATTCTTGTTCAGCATAAACACAAACCAAATAAGAGATTAAGAGTGAGGATTCCAAGTACCGTCTAGATCAGAAACTAGGAAAGATATAATGAAAAACCATTTCCAACTGCAAGAAAGTAGGAACTAGTTTTTTAATCATATATTTCTAATTATCGGGCATTCCCCAACAAGTTGGTCCCTAGAGACGGCTATGATGTCCAGCTTATCAATGAGTCTCAATGTTAGGCCTAAACAGCCTCTTATAGCTATATCGACACTTGATACAAAGTCTTAAGAGATGGCATAAAAAAAACTCTTGTTTCACTCTTGTTCTTAACTAGGGCCGCTTATCTGGTATGAATTGGACCAAACTTGAACTGACAAATCCAAAATAACTAGACCACACAGACCTGAACATTGAACAATCTCGGTCCCATACCCCACCGTGTGCCATATGTTGACTCTAATTTTATTATTGTTCTTAATTAAAGCTGTTTGTCAGGTATGAAATGGACCGAACCTGAACTGATGAATCCAACATAACCGAACCGAACAGACCCGAACAAGACCACTCTAATACCCAACCATGTGCCATATACAAACTGTGGCCTTATTACCTTAACAAATATAGATAAAAAGCATATTTCCAGTTTAATATACGAAAGAAAGAAAAAAGAAATTGATTTGGTTTGATAAGGTTCAGGAAATTACCTAAAATTTAACAAAATAGGGCAGGTAGTTCAGCCCCGGTTCGGTTGTTTAGCAGTTCATTACTGATTGAGTTTTGCCCACCTCTATTCTCACACCTCATCTACCAATCTGAAGTCTGAACACGATTTGTTCACTTAGATGTCACCTTGATTTAGGTTGTATGCTGCTTTGCAGCATTTGAACAACCACATTTGTTTCTTGCTACTATGTATCTCCACATAACAAAGTTCCTCTAGACAAAAATCTAAACACTTGATCAAGTTTCCCAATTTACATGAGTAGGTGCCTCAATGCTACATAGTTAGATTTCTTGAAAATTTGGGCTTCTTTGGAAAGCTCTTCAAACAACATCTAATTCAATTGAAAACTCCCTTGCCGTGGACCAAGAAAGAAGCAAGTTGCAACAAGAGGATATATTTCCCCGAATTCAGTGCCTAGCACTCTTATGGATGGAGAATAGATGTGCAAGGAAGGTTTTGGAGTGGAGCTCGTGGACTCTTAACCCACGTGAAATTGATCTGGGTTGAATCATATGACATCTTAATGTGGTAGTGATATTGGTTTCATCTTATGTAATATTTTGTAGGTGGAGGCAATCATCTCCTTTGGGTTTTAACAATGTTCATACTTTGGTGCCCTCTTTATGTGGCTTAATAAAATTCTTTGCTTTTCAAAAAATAAAATAACAGGATACTAGACTCACTACAAATGATATATAAAGGGGTAGCACGTGTGAGTTGTGACAAGCAGATTTAAAATCCAACTAGCCTCAAAACAAAGTCTAGTCCCATGTATTACCTAGGTGACCCTGTGCTTCTAATCTGGATACAGAAAAGTGTTTGCATGGTGACACGTTACATTCTATAAGTAAACGACATAACATTTTCTTCATAAATAAACCCTTTCCACAACCATTATACCTCCATTAAATAGCATGTCTCAATGACCCCAAGCATTTAACCTCAAACTTACATGAAGGACGCATTATTACCCGATTAAATTATGACATGTCATCCCCACTCAGAATATTAACATTCACTATTTAATAAAAATGATTAACTCTTGCTAGTTTGATACTTCTCTGTAAACACATTGTGATTGTATGCCTGCAATGTATCATACCTAACTCCTAAATTTAAACAAATATCTCGAACAAAGCTCTCACAGACTAGTATCCTAACCACAATGTATACCATATACCTAAGCAAAATTTTGAATTTTTTACTTCTATAAATTACAATTCGAAGTTACACTAATTAGTTCCAAAATTTTGGCAAAAATTAATCAGATTTCAAGAAGCAAGTGACAACTGGATACAAGATAACTGATTAGAGACGAATGTAGAAACAACCTAACAATCTCAGTCTGTAATCGTCTAATTATATCAAAATTTCAACGATAATATCATAAACCATGAAAAATACATACAATATGAATATAAATGCTCAAATTTAGAAAAAATAGTAGTATACCAGGTGGATAAACTAGGTTTAGGAGAGAAGATAACGAGAGGAGACCACTTGTGTTGAGATCGGATCTGGCTATCTCTCAGTTGCTCTACGAGTTTTGAACGAGTTATCATAATAATACACCGATCGGAGATAACGATTCACTCTCCGATCTTCTAAAACCCTAAACTCGACTTGAAACCCTAAATCTCAAAATACAAAATCTTTAAATATTACTAACTGTAAGTTGATGACGGATTGGTGAACAATATCTTGTCTACAATTGAATAAGCGGTCGTCGAAGCGGATTCAGAGACTCAGATATAGGACGGACAGTTTTGCCGTTGCCGGTACCGGAAAACCGAGAATAACGGAGGAAGCAAAGTGATAGCTTTCTCAGTTCGATCTGTCAGCGTGTTGTCTTCTTGAGATCGAAAAGTGGGTGTTTGGAAAGCTTTATATTCTTCACTTATTTGCTTATTTATTTACTGTGATATACACCTCTATAAATTAAATAAATTAATAATGTTGGGATCGACATATTTTATTAATTTAACGAGATATTATTATATTTATAAATTAATAAATTATTAATTTAAAGAGTGAATTTATATTCGTGAGCAACTCTCAAATTAATGCATTGACCTTCAAAATTTTCATGTCCATTCACTTTACCTATTTGAATAAAACAGAAAAAAGGACCATCAAAATTTCCATGTACATTCACACATTAATGAACTTGCCTCAACTCGTAAGTGCAATGATGAGATTTAAAGATGAACTCAATATAGATTTGAAGTTCACAAAAAAACAAGTGACTATAGATTCATTTTTTACTAGACAATCCTAGAATTTTGGAATATTTTAGTAATTATTAATTTATAATTTCGCTGGATATTTACATTGGGATTTCAAAAAATTATTATTTTATTATTTTATCGATTGGGGTCCAATTTTGTACTTGTCCCAAGTTGGGACCGGACAAATTATTAATTTATCGAGGTTATTAATTTATCGATTATCAAATTATAGAGGTTCTACTGTAATAAGTTTGAGATTTAGTATTTGGATAAGTTTATTTAAGATTTTTGAGCTTATTTATAAGCAATAAGCAACAATATAAGCTCCCTGAACACTCCTAAGTTTACTTATGGTTTTTTTTTCATTAATAATCGTAGCGGAAATGAAAACATGTATCAGCATAAAATAATTTTTAAATTTTAATAAATATTAAAAATGCTACCAATGTTCTTGATATGTTTTTGAGAATACGTTATAACGTGTCATTACCTTTTACCTTAGTGTACCAGTAAATTTAAATGAAACTTATTTTATGATCTATGATAATACGGGTTTATTGAATGATATAACTTATACAGTTATTTTAAATAATTTCTTTGTATAACAATGTTGGATGTAACTTGTATGTATTTTACTTATCTTTCCAAGCATTTCAAGCTTTAAAATAAATCATTATTACAACTCAAAACGATGTAGAGAAACAATATGCAACTGCAAATAAAATATTACTTCCAGTCCGTACCACACAACTCCTAACTCAATCTCAACACTCACAAGATTGATTTGGTTGTAGCAATGTAAATATGATAAATTTAAAAACAATTAGCAGTTGAGGGAATGCCAACTTCATAATGACAACATCCAAATTGGCTCGATTTATACAATCTCACACTCTCTATAATCTTACATATAGTGACAACATCAATGGTAACTTCACTAACTTACATGACACAAGTATACAACAATAAAAAATCAAAACTTTGAAAACAAATTTCATCTGGAAATATAAAACATAGCTATCAACTACATGATGAGCAACAAAAGTTAAAACTAGAACACTAAAATAAATAAGTTAGTTATAATAAAAACAAAGTAGAATAAACATGTGTTATGTTTAATACCTTCCAACTCATTTTGCCACATACTAACATGACCCACCCACCTATTATACCATCACTCATAAAAATTAGAGAATGCAATTTTTATAGGAGTCCTTGCATCCTTACACTCTCATGCATTTGGTACTTCATAATAAGCATGGCACACCAAGATATATATAACACATGTACAATTTTTCTTGTTGTAGTACACTGACATGATACATTCATTACGCAAAACCAAACATTTCATTATAAAATTCCCATGAAAATCAAATAAAGTGGTTGCCTACATCTCCATACATTTCAAAACCAATCATATTGGGCTTTTCAATAACAAAGTTGCTTCCTATCTATGCATTAGATAAGTTAAAATATCTTCAAATCTTTGATCAATAAAAAATAAATCCATAGAAGATAGATACTAAAATCTTATCCCTTGTCATTTGGGAATGGGACCTTTAATCCGTCAAACCCATGACATCATGGCTGGATTAGAAGCATCATAAGGAATGAACACAAGTTTGTATCTACCTTAGAAAGCATTAGTAGGTGAGTTCACTCATTAGACACGTATCGTCAACCGACAAAAAAAAAAAGTTACTTCAAAATCCATATCATACTCTATTTACATCGACTAAAATTAATAATTAATGTTTCCCACAAAAACAAAGAGGTGTTTGAGCAAACTTATTAGGCAAGTTTCAAGCAAAGAAATTTTTAAGATAGTTAAGCAATATAAGTTAAAAAAAACAGGTCATAGGTGTTTAAAGAAAACAACTTTATATACCATAAGTCATTTCAATCACAAGTTCCACACACAAATAAAAACTTATTCTGACATATTTTTAACAAACAACTCCAAATACTACCTCTCATCTTGTTTCTACCACATAAAGCAACTAAAGACAAATAAATAGATTCATAAGCTCGAATATTTATGCCTAACCTTATGATATAGATGAATAAACTCTTGAATTTTAAAACTTGAATGAAGTTTCTTTAATCATTGTTGAAGAGCTCCAGAACTTGAAGTGGTCCAAGATAAGTAATCATCACCTGCGTCTAGCTCATTTATGATAGCTTCATCATGCACCGAAGCAATCTTATATACTCTTAAAAGTAAAAATTACAATTTTCATAAGAATTAAATAATACAACATAAATTAGTAACTACATAAAGTTTAGAGATAAATGTTGCAAATGAAAGTTGATATATGTTTAGTTGAATAGGATGGACAAACCATTTCTAACTTTAGGCCTTATTGTTTACAACCATTAAACACAAATCAACATTATCAAATTAAAACAGTTGTACCTCAATAGTGTTTTCCGTTAGGCATTTCATTGAACACTTGTTGTAGTCTTTATCTATTACCTATTCTCAACAATTATGCTTTTAATCGCTTTTAAGACTAAGATCTGTATCACCATCGACAGCTTACCTGGTTCAAAAACCAAAAACTAACACTAGCCTCGATCAGATTTTGTCATAAAAAATGGATAACAAAACTCACCAAAACAAACATGTACAAACTCACCATAGGACGCTCTAAAAATACAAAATAAACATGTTCTACGGCTGGTTCTAGCAAGAACCTCACCATTAGAAGTATATAATATTACTTAAAGTCAATCTTGAGTTCCCAAAATCAGTAAGCTCTGAATAAAGAATAAAAATAATTCCAAACTAACATATTTTTTCGTTCATGTATTTCATCAAGCAGTTGGTGTGCATAGAACAACCATAACATTTATCTCGATGGATCAAGGTTAAAACAACATATAATCAAATATCTTATCTCCCAAGGTTAGGATAGAATCGAGGTTAAAGATACGGAAGGAAAATAACATTTATCACACCTCATTCAAGTGGGATGAAGTATCACAATCTTCCTTGTTTTTCTTCTTCAGTTAACACTACAAATAAATACACAAATAAACACATAAACATGGGTTATCAACACATGATACAAAACCAAATTTAAAATTGAGCAAAATCCTAATACCTATAACCTCGGCCATGGAAGTATGAAAAAATAAAAGAATTAAACGAATTTGATCATGATTCCTTGAGAATTCTTACCAAAAAACATTGCTCGGATATAAATTGATATTGAGTTGAGAATCTAATCGTATGTATAATATTGTGTGTTCATATGATGTTATAAATTGGTGTATTCAAGAGCTAAACTTGGAGTCTTTGAGTTAGCTAGAACACACAATCATCGTGGAATCGAGGTAAGTAATGGGAGGGGGGAAGAGGTAATTCTTGAGTTTGAGTTTAATGACATTGAGTTGTCACTAATATTGAGTAAACGAGAATCAAGTGTATAATTGAGTTTTGGAGATTGAGTTCACTAACGAGTTTGATAATGAGATATGAGTATTGTAATACACTTGATGAGTAGTTTCCTTTGAGTAGGAAACTATTATGAGAAGGATCCTTTATATTGAGTATGAATAAATCAATTGAGTATGATTGAGTCCATAATGAGTTATATATATATATATATATATATATATCATTTAAGTATGATGTTATGACTTTAAGTGATTGAGTACACCAAAGATATATTTATGAGTTTATTAAGTTTATTATGAGTTATTATTTACCATTACTTACTAAGCGTAAAGCTTACCCCTTTATTGTGATTGTTTTATAGGTAATGCAAACGGGTCAAGGGGTTATTTGGGCGAGAAGCCAAAGATTGACTTTTGGTGGGAGTTGCTATTGCGCTAGTAAGTCAATCCCTATTATTAAATCATGCTCTTGATATTGAAGCCCCATTTGAGTAAACTTGATCATTTGTATATGATCGTGTGTTTTGAGAAATTGGTGTTTACTTGAGAAGTTCACGTGTTTGGTTGTTTGTTGTAAAGAGATTGTTGAACTTGAGTAATGTTATCGGTACGTGTAAATGAGTTTGATGTTAAAAGAGTATGAGATTTTGAAAGTGTCCAAATGGGTCGTATTCCAAAAAAGAGTCGAATTAATGTTTATATGTTGTGGTCATGAGTTATTAAGTGAAATAAGTGTTTTGAAGTTGCTGAAATCTGAATTGAGTGGTTAACTTTAATAGTGTTGAGTTTTTGACCCAAAAGAGTTAAAAGTGGCGATGTTTTAGTTGAGCATCTAAATCTCGCGAAAATGAGTATTTTAGAAAAATGTCTGAAGTGGAAGTCTCGTTTTATGATTTGAAAAGTGACTACAGAATTTCGTGTTATAAATCTTAACGAGTATAAAGATATGTGTGTTTGAGTTTGGACTTAAAAGTTGAGTTTGGTCAAGGACTGCTGGTGAGCTTGCGTACGCGATTCCATAAATATACCATGATCGCGTATGAATTTGTAAAATGGTCACGGTGTGTTTTTCAGTTAAAGTACGCGATCCCAGCTCCTTTCTAGGATTGCGTATCATAGCGTATTTTGGTGACAGTTGAGTTTTCTTCCTTAATACGCGATCCCACTCCTTTCTTAGGATCGCGTATGCATGTTATAAACTGAGTTAAATGTTTTGAGTCTAACTTTTATACATGAGTTAAAATAAACAAATTAAACGAGTTATATATATTGTGTAAGGGACATTATAATGAGTAATAAAATAAATAAATTTCGGGGCGTTTCAAGTTGGTATCAGAGCTATGGTTTAAAGGATTCGAGTATCCGTCATTAGTGGGTACTTGGACTTAGACCTTAAAATTTATTGTTTGAGCATGATTTCGAGTAATTTAATTGCTTGATTGATGTTGAGATGTTAGTGAGCCGTTAGAAATTTATGAATTGAGATGTTATGTGATAACTTTAGGGACGTATAATGTGATGTGATAATTATTACGCCTGGCCAACGTAATAATCATCACACGACATTGTATGAAACTTTGGAAGTCATGATATTGAGAGGATTAAGTCAAGAATATTCCTAACTAGAGGTGGATAAAAGTAGATCTTTATTTGCATATCTGAGTATTTGAGTTTTATTTAACTAAGTTGTGTCTACCTGTATTTAAAGAGATTATGAGATAATTAAGAGAAAGGAGTTAAATGAGACTTAAATTAATGAGTTAATAAAGAGTAGAGGTAAATGTATTCCCGAGAAATAATGAATAAGTAATAATAAGAGTTGTTGTGTTTACTTTAAAAATTAAATTGAGTAATATTAATAATGATGAGAACATTTTATGTAATAAAGTTAAAGGAGGGAAGGTAAATAAGCGGAAGTAATTGAGAAATTTTGAATAAAAGAGTTATAAATATATATTGAGATATACACGCATATAATATGAGATTAATAATAGAGAAAGATGTATAAGGTGTGTTATAATAATGTGAAAGAGAGCTATTATTTTATAAAATTATGAGATAAGAGGCATGAGACATGTGATAAAGAGGAGCAATATGAGAGAATAAATAAAGAGTATGTTGATATGTGAGCGAAAGCTTGGAATTCGCAAATAAATAATGTGAATTGAGGTGAATATAGATACAAGTGATAATTTAATAAATACATAGAGAAGTAAAAGAAATATCAATACCCGATTTGGGCGAGCTATGAGAATAAAAATGAAGAGTAAAGCGATAATAAAAGAGAACTCAGTATAAAATGACTGTGATGACCATGAGACGATATAGTAATATTATGAAGATTATGAGTTTGAATATAATTATATGTACATGTGCAAGTAATGTATGAGTAATTTGGTCACTTGTACATTTCGATGAGTTATGAGATTTAAAAAGAATCATAAGTTAAAGAGAAGGAGACTATGGTAGAATGAGAAATCGAGTAGAGTATATGTATACAATTTTATAAGGATATGTGTAAGATATAACGAGGTATGATGATTTAAACTACTTGAGTGTAATGTGAACAAATAATGAGAAAGAAGTTACTAGAGAGTTATCATAACAGAAAAGAGAAATTTTTGTTTATTGGACATTTAGTCTATTATAAAATGAAACTTGAGAAAACAAGAGTATAGTAGATAAGTTGTCACCTAAGTGGGGGAGAATCATACCCCTGGCGTTTGAAGGAAAGATTTTAAATACTTATTTTCAAGAGAAACTGTACATGGCTATAATTGAGTTTCAGACCGAGGTGAGGAAGATTAATAATAATGAGTATGATATCGCGTAAAAAGTCACGTTTTTACTACCGATGTCTCTCTCATTCTGGAACAATACTTGGCATTTGGACTCAAATAACATGCAAATCAATGAAACTTTGCCAAGGAGATCAAAATGAAGATGCACGGGAAAAATCAAGCAAAACGAACGAAAAACGAAGGTTCTACGCACGTTTGAAGATTCAAGGCATCCGAGACAAGATTTGAGATAAAGTACCCACCACTAAGATTTCTCTTATCCAAGATCTTCGTTTTCAAATTACGAATCCAACAGAAGAAGAATCAGCAAAAACGGACGAAGAATGAAGATTCTGCGTACGCCGAAAGATTCAAATGATTCGTACAAGACATCTAAAGATCATAGACACATCTCAGAGATTTATTTTCATTAAAGTCTTTGTTTTTGAAAAACGAATCCAACGCAAAAAGAATCGACGAAAACGGATGCATAACGAAGAAGATACGCGCGAAACGAGAAACGAGCGAACGGGCAACGACCCGGGACGGCCGGACACCAGCCGCCGCCCGTCTCCACCTCTTTTTTCTGTCCTTGCTCGTACTTGTCTGGTACATGTGCTAGCACTTTCCGCAACTGTAGGGAACACGTGCTACCACTTTCCGCGCCTTTAGGGTACATGTGCCACCACTTTCCGGGCAAGTACCACCCCCCCAAAAACCTGCTAACTTGTACCTTGGATGGCTAACATGCACCGTATTTCGGCTATAAATAGAAGGATCATGGTTCATTTGAAAGACACACCTTAGAAAACACACACCACACACCATACACCAATACTTTCTCTTCTTTGTAATTTAGTTGTAATTCTTCCTTTAGACTAGTTAGTTAATTAGACTAGCTAATTAATTAACTAAGGAAGATTTGTACGGAGGTGCTCCGGGACGCATTTTAGCTACAGGTTATTGTACACCTTTCCAGGTTCTAATCTATCATACACCTTTCCAGGTTCTAATCTATCTTCCATATTTAAAAATGCTTGTTCTTTATGTTAATAATTTAAATATGCATGCTAGAATTGCCATGATTAACTAGATAACTCAATTGTATGCTATGATAGTCGTTTAGGAAGTTTTAAATATGTAATTAGGTTGTATGTTATGAGATTGCGGATGGCTTATGTTATAAATAGATGTAGGAATTAAATCTTTATCGTTTATCTGCCCAACTCATGTTGTGACTAAAACCTTATCCACAAATGAACGTAGCTAACTCATAGGGTATAGGTCACTTAGTTATACTATGTTAGATTGAATCATTGAGCTCGGCATGGCCGGTGTTCTCTAGACTGAAATAAGATCTAAGAGACACGGAACATGGGAATAGAGGTAGATTAAGATCAAATTCGTATAGATGATATTTTTGAGACAACTTTCGGAATATCCTCGACTTAGATAATACTTTTGGACGCTTATATTGAACTGTTGTTTTGATCGTCTTATTGCATGTTCTTGTTTGATTGTTTCCTTAGGATTATCATAATAGTGAAATACAAACGGCCTTAATTATCGTGAAATAATATGACGGCCCCTATTCGACTGTTCTTTAATATAGTACTGGAAACGCTTACGGTAGAGTACAAATGTACGGAAGTCATGAACGACCGAAGGTAGTTATATTATGAATCGAATAACAAACGTATTGCTTAGGTTTCTATTTGTAGCATAAACCATCCTTGTTTTCTTGCATACTTGGGTAATGTTGATAATTCGTACGAATAAGTGATAAAGTATTATCCGGCCGCCTAGACCAGTTGTTCCAACCTATTCCGGCGAGGGTAAACCCCGTTCATAAGATTGTTTATTCAACAAACTATGCCATGATTCGGACATCTCTGACGACCGAGATTGGGAAATAGGATTCGAGATTAACTGTCGGATAATATGGACATACATTTGAGAGAACTTTCGGTGTATGTTCTAATATATTCTGCAACCCACGCGACATTCTGTTTGCCTGATTGTGGACACCTCCGCGTTAGCCCGATAGAAGGATTGTAGTAATAGCTCACATTAACTTATGAACATATCCTCATTAGAACTCTTCATATTTAACATCACCTAAACCACTTCATAGTAGACAATCGCTTTAACTGCTGAACGCCCGAAGTAAATTTAGGATAGAAAACCCAAAACCAAAACCAACTCTCTTATCCCCAACTAAATTCATAAAAGTTTCTAAACCTCCTAGTTTCAATTCATCGCGCTTTGAAGAACGATCCTAGGTCATACTTATCATTTGCTAGCCCTTTAGATTAACAATAATAGTAACCCTAGGCCCCAGCCTTATAAATTTAAAACCACTGTTGCAATCGGTTAGTCATCGTTAACGACACCGACCTGATCGAGCGCAACAAGTTTTTGGCGCCGCTGCTGGGGAGCGTCGGCTACCGATTTTAGGAGTTTAGCAACTTTAGTGTTTAGCGATCCTTTTGAGAGATCAACATCAATCAGAAGTTACCTTTTGGCCTTTAGGATTAGATTAGTTTACCCACTTTTGGCCAATCATGTCAACACCTTATTTTGATAATTCGTACGAATAAGTGATAACTTATGAACATATCCTCATTAGAACTCTTCATATTTAACATCACCTAAACCACTTCATAGTAGACAATCGCTTTAACTGCTGAACGCCCGAAGTAAATTTAGGATAGAAAACCCAAAACCAAAACCAACTCTCTTATCCCCAACTAAATTCATAAAAGTTTCTAAACCTCCTAGTTTCAATTCATCGCGCTTTGAAGAACGATCCTAGGTCATACTTATCATTTGCTAGCCCTTTAGATTAACAATAATAGTAACCCTAGGCCCCAGCCTTATAAATTTAAAACCACTGTTGCAATCGGTTAGTCATCGTTAACGACACCGACCTGATCGAGCGCAACAAGTTTTTGGCGCCGCTGCTGGGGAGCGTCGGCTACCGATTTTAGGAGTTTAGCAACTTTAGTGTTTAGCGATCCTTTTGAGAGATCAACATCAATCAGAAGTTACCTTTTGGCCTTTAGGATTAGATTAGTTTACCCACTTTTGGCCAATCATGTCAACACCTTATTTTGATAATTCGTACGAATAAGTGATAAAGTATTATCCGGCCGCCTAGACCAGTTGTTCCAACCTATTCCGGCGAGGGTAAACCCCGTTCATAAGATTGTTTATTCAACAAACTATGCCATGATTCAGACATCTCTGACGACTGAGATTGGGGAATAGGATTCAAGATTAACTATCGGATAATATGGACATACATTTGAGAGAACTTTTGGTGTATGTTCTAATATATTCTGCAACCCACGAGACATTCTGTTTGCCTGATTGTGGACACCTCCGCGTTTGCCCGATAGAAGGATTGTAGTAATAGCCAACATTAACTTACGAACCTATCCTCATTAGAACTCTTCATATTTAACATCACCTAAACCACTTCATAGTAGACAATCGCTTTAACTGCTGAACGCCCGAAGTAACCTCCACTCTTAGTTTAATTTAGGATAGAAAACCCAAAACCAAAACCAACTCTCTTATCCCCAGCTAAATTCATAAAAGTTTCTAAACCTCCTAGTTTCAATTCTTCGCGCTTTGAAGAACGATCATAGGTCATACTTATCATTTGCTAGCCCTTTAGATTAGCAATAATAGTAACCCTAGGCCCCAGCCTTATAAATTTAAAACCACTGTTGCAATCGGTTAGTCATCGTTAATGATGCGCCGCCAACGGTCGATCGGGAATTACCCCGTCGTCGGACCGTCCGTCAGCGGCGGCACCAGTGGGAGTTTTAATATTTCTAAATGCTGGGTCCTAAGTGTTACTAGTGCTATGTGGCCTAAGGGTTGTATAGCAGCGAGTATAACCTAGGGTCGTTCTTCAAACCCAACTGTATTGTGAACCTGAGTAGTCTGGGATGTCCGTTTCTAACTTAGTGCGGGAGTTTTAAAATAGTTGGAAGTGGTTTGGTTTTGTTTGTATGATTAACTAATAAGCAATACTAGAAAGCAGGTAAAATAAATGAGATAGCCGTCATGATAGAGGGGGTGTTTGTTGTGACTTCGTTAGCCGTACGTTGGGATAATGTTTATTTTAGATTATGAAAACGTCTCTAAAGGTTTGTATTTTATTTGTTTCAAGTATATGTGGGGTAAGCACTAGTTCCCTACTGATTGATTTCTCGATCAGTATGTCACTGAGTAACTAGGCTATCGTGATTCTGATCGGAGTAGGTTGCCCAGCCCACAACACTGTCCTGTTACGGTACAGTGACCCTTTCTGGATTGGAAATCCTGGGTGCATGAATAAGGTGGCAAACTAACTCGATGTCCGACCGTTTTTAACCCCACAGGGATACTCAATTGAATAAAACATTTAAGTATAAGACTTGGTTTGATGCTTGATTACTTTCTATCGATGGGTTTGTAAAATCCAGAGGTTGAAATAACCAGTGATTCTCCAAGTATACCAATGGCTTACACAATGGTCACTCTGGACTTATAAGCTAAGTTTGTATTTAAGTTCAAGAATTAACCATCTATGATATAAACCAGCCCTTACTTTTAAGTCCCAATAAATCCCTAGTTTAAATACTGTGTACATTACTTTGATTGAAAACGGTATTTCCACAGGTTTAAACCAGACCATGTTTATTTCAAACACAGATAATTAATTACCTTTAAGGTTAGCTACGTCTTAATAAAAAGGTTTTAATCACGTTCATTGGTCGAAAGGCGTTAGGTTAAAGTGAGGTTTATAATCATAGATAGAAAGTTAATCAAAGCACCGAGTTTTCATTTATAAAATATTTTGGAACATTAATCAACAACGGATTGTGCCCACGACTTTCATAGCTTCCACGTTCCGTACTCCACACATTCGTGATGTTTCCGGCGCTATACAAATGAAAGCCATATAACGTTACCTCCGTTGTTTTCATAATGACATCATCCCAACTAATACGGCTAACTACATCCCAATAAACACGCAATATAACTACTCGCTAATCATGGCAAATCCTAAATCTAGCATAATCAAAATAACAACAGCATGCATTTTAATTAATAAGATAAAGGATAGATATAACCGTGAAAAGAGCGTAGCTGAATATAACTTGAAAGTATACAGACAGAACTTCGAGTATGCTCCAAGTGAGATTACAATATTACCCCTCTAGTAGCCCGGTTATGTATTAACCGGAGACTAACTAGCCACTAACTACGAAAATAAAAATAAAAACCTAAATATAGAGAGAGAGTAGTGTGAGAGTGAATTGAAGTGAGAATGTTGAATGATTAAAATGAGGTGATTTAGCTCCATATTTAAACTAGTTGCTCAGCCGTATCGTCCAGCCGTATTCCTACCTCCAAATGCTCAGCCGTATCGCTCAACCGTATCAAGATTTGACCTTGTACGGGGGAAGAGCACGGTACGGGGGGACCAGCCGTATTTCGGGTGGAAATGGCACGATACGACCGAACATGGATCATATACGGGAGAACGAGGCCGTATACGGTTGGTCCAGCCGTATTTGGCTTGTGTTCGGCCGTATTCACCCTTGTCCAGCCGTATTTGCCCTTGTCCAGCCGTATTTGCCATTTGTTCGGCCGTATCGTCCAGCCGTATTTTCCCTTTGTCCAGCCGTATCGTCCAGCCGTATTGTCCAGCCGTATTGTCCAGCCGTATTGTCCAGCCGTATCGTCCAGCCGTATCGTCCAGCTGTATTTCCTTGATTCTTCGTTTGGGCGTAACTTCTTCGTCGGTGTCCGTTTTGAGCGTTCTTTATATCCACGAGTAGGTAATTTCCTAACGAAGAGAATGACATAAGTTAGAGGTCATAATTCCATTCCTAGCTCAAAAAGTGCTAAAACACGTGAACGAGAATGCTTAAGATCATTTGTGCTCTATTTTATTCGTTTTTAGGCCTTTTTGGTTGATTCTTGAAGCATCGTCTATATTTTAGCCTTCATGACGAGATTTAGTATAAAAATGTATATTTCAAATGTTTTCATCCATAATTAGGCTAAACAGGTGAGATAATGGCACACAAAAACTTGACTTTTTGCGTGTCATCAAATATCCCACACTTAGACTTTGCTTGTCCTCAAGCAAAACTCAAACTTCTCACTTGCTTTCCTAATGAAAATATTTGAAAGTGTCAATGCATTTTGGGTGAATCAAAATGTTGAAGAGCAGACAATCCCATACATAAGTAACATATCCTTGAAACTGAGAGAAAATAAGGTATTCATTTTAGAAGCATGAAATAATTCTCCTGGGCATGCTTTTGGGATGTACATGACTAGGCGATCTCACAAGGTGGTCACTCAATTCACTCAGAAGTGTTTCGGGTTACCTATCATTCTAATCAAAAGAAATCGCTCAATAGCCAGTCATGCAGCATCCATCGTCATAGGCTTGCTCGAGAATCACATCTCCACCACTTAGGTGAGGACGGTGCTAATCATCCCATGACATTCAAATGGGTTGTAATGTTTGGTGAGAGTTCAAGGGAATGGATAAGTGGGGAATTTGTTTTTAAGTAAAAAGGGTTTTGCTTATCTCAGGCCTCTTTAAACTTATGAAAAAATTTATTTAGATAAACTTTTTAATGAAAACGGAAACGGATAATGATAAGGGGAGGAGATAGCTATTTTGACTTCTATCTTTTTGAAAACACAAGGAAGATTTTTAATATCTTTAGAGAACAGAGTTTCTTGGGAGAATCGAAGCACTTAGCTTTATTACATATTTTTCGTTTCTTTTTCTTTCTTTCTTCTTCTTTTTTTTTTTTTTTTTTTTTTTTTTTATTTTTATTTTTGGGCTTTAGAACTTCTTTGCCAAAGAACTTCTAAGGCATTTTTATTTATTGCCCTTTTGAGATCCTTTCTTACTTTCATTTTTCAGTCTTTTTGACAACTTCGAATTTACTTGGTGCCAATTTTTCGCACCACAAGATTCTCGATCTTTGAGTATTGATCATGAAACGCACGCGAGAAGTTATGAGTAAACACGAATTTGTAGATTTGAGTGAAAGCAAAAAGAATATCTAAACAGCGTTTTTCAAAAAATTTAAAAATTTCTAAGATAAGGTTTTGGTGGGTGTGGAAGTAAAAGGGGTTTAAAGTTTGGGTTTTAAAGAAACGAAAAGGCTAAGGCTCAACAGGGTTTTCTAGGCGGATCATCAACATTAAAATTAAGTGTTGGAGGGGTTTTGGGCTGGAAGAGATATGTAAAAAGGGGGGTTAAATCCTAAGGAATGTCAAGGTCCTCTAATTGCACCTATACCGCGTACGGTACTCTACCAATGGGGTCTCGACATGTATAACAGGAGCAAGTTCTAATTCCGGATGCAAGCATCGGCACACACTCATCAAACGAATAGTGAAGCATTAAAATTGAATGCTTTTCATGGGCTCAAGATACCTCACTACAAGTATGGGTTATATGTGCCTAGCCATGCGATGCCCTTTCAGATCATTATTTCAGCTCAAGAAATTCCTAACTTATTTAATCTTAATTTCCAAAATACATTACTCAAATATGAAAATGATTCCTCTCAAGACATTTTAATTCAAAATTTTGAAAAATTTTAAGCAAAAGTGAGGTTTCAAAATTGAGGAACATTTTCTGAGTTTTGCTTTTGGAAGAAAGAATCTGACCTAAGGTATTCTATACCGCTATGTGACAACCGTCAATTTTCGATATAATTACGAACAGTAATTACGTGCATTTTAAGCTAAATCTCTAACTTAAAGGGAATTAACAACACTTTTTAGAGGTAAGTCTAGCAAAGCCCAACTAGTGAATGCGTGTAGTATTTCATATTTCGTAATTATAATAATTACGTACAAAACATTTGGAACAAACGCGACAAAAACTATCCGACGGTTGGTGAATGAAATTTATTAAATAACAACAAATTATTTAATAACGTTATTATTCACTAAATATTATGTTGATAATATTTACAAAGTATTTCGTACTGTGCAAAACGAACGGTACGCAACGGAACAACGCAAAACTATCCGTCAAACTAAAGCAAAACAAAGTTATATTTTTATAACTCAACCAAAGTATTTTTATAAAATACTAAAAATGAAAATATATTCGAGGATATATTTACGAAATTATCAATTGAAAATATTACCCCACTTAACAATCGGGTAAGCAAACACGGAACAAAAATACTACGAACGGGAGACGGACCGACCCATTATATAAATGAGCCGGCCCAATAATTCACTCCATTATTGGAGTGATCGGCATACACACACACACCCGTAGCTCTCTCTCTCGCTCTCTCTCGGTTTGATCTTCAAACAACAACAACATTAACATCAACAACAACAAGATCAGCAGGAACAACAACAACATGATCATCATCATCATCTTCTTCGTGTTCTTCATCATCATCACTCGAATCATCGTTTTATACTCGGTAAAAATCGTTACGTTTTCTTGTGTTTTATCGAGTTAGAAATGCATATATTATCATGTGATAACGTTTGATCAACTTGTTATATCTGAAATTTGGTCCAAAAACTCGTTTCCTACTGATTTCGTTTGAACAGAACCCAAAAGCCAGACCAGGATCCGGCGGATCCTATACTAGATCCGGCGGATCAGCACAAAAACCCAAGGATCCGGCGGATCATATACTAGATCCGGCGGATCAGAACCAAAACACTAGATCCGGCGGATCCTATACCCGATCCGGCGGATCCCCCCTTATATTATGTGATCCGGCGGATCCTAAAGTGTGTCCGGCGGATCCTATACCCGATCCGGCGGATCCCCCCTTATATTATGTGATCCGGCGGATCCTAAAGTGTGTCCGGCGGATCCTAGTTAAAACAGAGCAAATTAATTTTCAAGATTTCGAAGATTTTCACAAGTTTAAACAGGTAGCTTCTCGATGAAAAAGTTACCGTAACGGATTTTGCTAAAATTCGCAAGGTCACTCGGAAACACCACAATGATCAAGGCTAAGTACCTTAACCTAGCCAGTTTTAGGCCATCCGGGGTCATCTAAGGGTCGAAAATGGAAATTTTCAGTTTTAGACCCGTACTAAATATTGTAACTTATGAAATAAGATGTAACAAATCATCTACGAATGATACGATACATGTTTATACGACTCTTAGAATACGAGACAAACATAATTAAACTTTGGAATTATGTTTTCAAATTAACGCCAACGAATCGTATACGTTTACAAGGCTACAAACTTAAACTATGAGTGAATACTTTGGACATAAACATGTCGATTGAACATTAGTATGGATGCTCGAATTAGACATCCACATACTTATACATTTAATCTGATACGTCTAGGGCGTTAGGAGATTACTGACTAGGGATACTTTTGGGCTTAGGCTTTGCTAGCACTCCCACATACCGAGCTCCCGAGGTGAGTTCACAGCCCCACTTTTCTACTGTTTTCAATGCTTTATAAATATGGGGTGGAAAACATAGACAACTGTTTTACTGATTGCCATAACGCACAAGAATATAGTTATGTTTTGTGCCTATTATTTGCTGCAACTATGTGAACTTGCTGAAATTATGTGAACTTGCTGGAACTATGTGAAATTGCTGAACTATGAGAACTATATGTGGATACTTATAAGCCTTTGTATGAACTGTTACGAAAGGGTATTCGTTCTCCTACAAACTGTTATGAGACACTGTATTTGACTTTCATGTCAACAACTCTTGAATGAATATGGTTTAACAAACCATTTACAAACATAAAACCTGTGAATTCACTCAACAATTTTGTTGACTGTTTACTATGTTTTTCAGGTGATTCACAGCACAAGTAAGAATGCATACTTACGGAGTTAGGCGACCCATGACGAATTAGGATGTTACATTTTGGGACAAACAATGGTTTATTATGTATACTGATACTAATACTACGACTTTGACGAGCCGTAGTTCTTTTGTAAACCAACTATTTATTAAATGGCATCTTAATTAAATTGTTCTGCAATAATCATATGCTCTGATCTGCATGATGTTCAACGTTAACGTCAGCACCCCCGCTTACTCTAGTGCTTCCGCTAATCGCGCGTTGACCGCGCTGACCGATTTTTGGGGGTGTCACACGCTATCCCACACTTAGAGGAACATTGTCCCTAATGTTCTCTTGAGTTGAGATTTTACTGAAAGTAAAATCCCACACTTAGAGTTTGAACATATCGGAAAATGTTTCTCAAGTGTTTGTTTTGGGCTGGAATCCCACACTTAGAGATAAGCTTAGGATATGGCATAGACTACTTTTAAATGATAAAATATAGCAAAAAATGATCAAATCAAAACAAGGATAAGAACGAGAGAACTCCCCTATCAACGTGATGGAAGGAGGTTGAGAGTATGAAGATATGCTGCCTTTGAAGAAGAGTACTTGCCAGATATCCTTCTTGTGGCAGTTCCATGAAGTTCATTCGGATTTTGGGAAGAGCACTTGGTACAAAATGGTTCACTTCTTTATTTTCACTACTCTCTCTCTTATGTGAAATTATCTCGTAAGTGTGAACACGTTAGATATACTTTTTAACCAACTTCTTATTTTTATAGCTTTTTACCGAAAGAGTGTCACTACCCCAGAATGTGAAAAGATGTTTTCTACTACAAATCATTTGTAAGACATATGTTTTTAAACGAGTTCGAGCATAATGCGTGAAAGTAGCACGCAAGTACCTCAAATGCTCGAAACACATGTATTAACATTTTGAAAATGTTTCCTAAATTCTGGGATTAGTGATGTGGTAAAAGCTGTCAGTTTAAAAATGAAGTGGTGTTTTGAAAGCGTTTGTATATCTAAGTGTGAAAGATAGTCAGAGATATTTCAGTTCTTGGAATTTAAAAGCAGAATACTACTAATACTAAAGGATATTTATTCCACGGGTTGCCTCCTCAGAAGCGCTTCTATTTATAGTCGAGGGCTCGACTTCACTTCTTTTAGTTCAGGTGTTGGCGGTGCTCCTAGGGCGATTGATTGTGACGTTGTGGGCCCTAGGTTGCAGAAAAGTGCAGCGCGGAGGATAGATCCGAAGGAAGTGGCAGACTATGGTTGAGATTAGGTCTGGCGGTTCCATAGTATCCATTTTGAAGCTTTGGAAGTGGTCTGAAGCAGTTTTGGAGAGACCTAGCAATCCGCAAGTGATGTAATCAACCGCCTTATTGACTAGCCCGTTGGGGTCTATCATCGTGGTTGTTTTGGTCTTGATCATTTTGCCGAATGGATGCTTTTGTCTGATAGAATCCCCAAATTCCAGGAACTGCAACTTCAGCTCTTCATATTCTTCAGCGTAGGGATCTCCTCCAAATGTGGTCACAGATTGGCACAAGCTTTTGATTAGCTGGTGCTGATGAAGGGTGAAGGGAAAGTCAGAGTCTTTGAAGATATGAATCAATTTGTAGAATATCTCTCGATATCCAGCATGGAAGATAGACTCTGGTTTCTCGGCGCTTTTCACATGGAATATTTCACGTAATCGAGTTATCACATAAGTGGCAACGTCGAGTAGTGACATATCTAGAACAGTTATGGGATGATTACGCTTCCTTTCATCTAAGCTAATGCACCTAAGTTCCTCGATTATCAATTCAATATGATACTCGATAGTGGAGTTGATGATAAATCGATTACTTTCTTCGGTTCTCAAGTGATCTTCTCTAGCCAGTAAGTCAAGGAATATCCGAAGATCGCTTATTACTTTGGCATCAGTGTAGCTCCTGGGATTTCCAGTAGCTTCTTCTATGTGTATCCTGATAGAACTCAGTTATGGGATGATTACGCTTCCTTTCATCTAAGCTAATGCACCTAAGTTCCTCGATTATCAATTCAATATGATACTCGATAGTGGAGTTGATGATAAATCGATTACTTTCTTCGGTTCTCAAGTGATCTTCTCTAGCCAGTAAGTCAAGGAATATCCGAAGATCGCTTATTACTTTGGCATCAGTGTAGCTCCTGGGGTTTCCGGTAGCTTCTTCTATGTGTATCCTGATAGAACTCAACATCTCTCTTTGTCTTGAAGAGTAAGGAAACGCTGAACTAATTAGAACATCATATACTTGGCGATATATCTGTCTTTGTTCAATATAGAAGAGAATTTCTTTCGCGTTATTCCATTCTTCATTGAGCTGAGATTTGAGTGTCTCACCGAATATTATGACACAATACCTAAGAATGAGCGGATCTCGGGTTCCATTGCTAGCGAGATGGATAGTAGACGCTTCTTCAATAATTGCTATTAGCCATTTTTGGTGTAAGGAGTATTCAATAGTGGAATTTTTAATAGCTGCTATCACGATGCGAGGGTCTCCATCATATCTATTTATCACATCAACCATTTGTTTATAATTAGAGACGATTGGGATACAGACGGTTTCTGGAGATAACGTTGGTGAATTAGGCGGTTCTGGAGAAGTAGGAGGTGGGATAAAACGAATATCACCAGGTATATCCCCTGAGTCACTATCCGTAGTAGGAGTATCGACCTTATGTGCATTAGGGAGCTCAACTATGTTGGACGGTGGCTGGGATTCGTTAGTGAACTGGGATATTATACCATAAGATAGCTTCAGAGTGTCTATCTTAATGCCCTCCTTGTCATGTGAATCAGAATCATCGGACCCAAATATATCTCTTATCTTACGCTGTGGTTGAGGTTCCGATGAAGCAAGGGTTTGAATCCCTTGAGGAGCTATATGTCGCTGCAGACTCGGTAGTCTACTTGCTTTGAAATCCGAGATTTTCTTCAAATTGCGTATGAAAGTTCGCTCAATGTCTTCTAGATCGCGAAGTTGAGAGTAGGTGAGTGACTTTTCAGGATCTAAGACAGGATTAAGCAATCTTTCCAGGATATGAGCAGCATTGTGAGAATAGCCATTTGAAGTCTCGTCTTCTTTCTCTTCCTCTGCTTCTATCTCTTCTACCTGCTTAGCTTCTGGCTCGGAGGTCTCATCTTCTGATGTAACTTGGATAACAGAGATAGTATATAGCTCACCATTCTCCATCGAAGCGCAGTCGGTTTGATCGATCTTGAATGTGATGCTTTCTCCATGAGCGCGTAAGCTGATAGTCTGCAAGTGGACATCAATGACAGCTCTAGTTGTGTTTAAGAAAGGTCTACCTAGGACTATAGGGATGTTTATATCTTCCTGGATATCCATTACTACAAAGTCGGTTGGGAATAGGAATTCTTTGACCTTAACCATGATATTCTCAGCTATTCCTTTAGGGTATCTAATTGTTTGGTCAGCTAGCTGGACACTCATTTTAGTGGGCTTAAGGTATCATAATTCGATCCTTTTGAATAACGAATACGGCATGAGATTGATACTTGCTCCTAGATCGGCTAGAGAGTGAATATTGCCGGAGTGGTTAATGGAACAAGGAAGGGTAAAACGTCCGGTATCTCCTAGTTTTTCCGGTAGACAGTTTTGAAGGACAGCTGAACATTCGGCATTCAGCGGGACATTGGGTACTTCGGGTACCTTGTCCTTGGTTGATAGAAGTCTCCTAATATATTTAGAATATATAGGGCTTGGAGGTTTCCTAAACGCGGTGTCTAAGTTTTTACCGTTAGGTTTGAAAGCTTCAGGATGCTGATTTAGACGTCATGGAAATGGTATGCACACCTTTTTCTTAGGAGGCGGAGTAGACTTCTTCTCAACTGTCTGTGTGGCAGAAGATTGTTCCTTCACCGTAGAAGGAACTGAAGGTAGGCTCGGTGCCACCTTGAAGTCTTGGTCGGTTACTTGGTTGGATTGGAAGGTATTATTAGGCAGACTACCCTGAGGTCTTGTGTCGATACGTTCTGCTAGTCGACCTACTTGGGTTGCAAGACTATGTAGTAAGGTTAGTTGCTCCCCTAAAATGAGATCAGTTTGGTCTTGTCTAGCCGTAATCTTTTCGATGATTTGCGTGAGGGTGTCGTCTGGACTAGTAATTGGCCTCTCAGGTGTAGGTTCGGTGAGAAAGTGTGGTTGGTTACAACCAAGTTGAGGTTGTTGTGTGTGGATTGGGAAGGGTGGTTGATTTGGTGGGTAATGGTTTGGAGAGGTTTGGGTGTAGTCAGGTGGACGAGGATGAGTTCGGAACTGGTTATAGTAGGCTTTGCCATCAACATGGTCTTCATACTCAACTTGTGGATTGGTACAGTTCAGGCAGGAGCGAACTTGGTAGACCTGTTGAGGTGGCTTCTTTAGCATTCCTATTTCCTTGGTTAGTGTTCCGACATGTTCCACGAGAGATTTGATCACCTCAGTTTGCACGGGGTTGGAGGCAAACAGTGCCGATAATGAGGAGTGTTCATTAGTCCAATCATTGTGATGCGTGGTCATTGTCTCTATCAGATTCCAAGCTTCATCGTCCGTCAAGCGCGTAAAGTTGCCTTGAGCAGCGTTGTCTTATGATCGGGTGCAAGACCATGGTAAAATGTGCACAACTGGGTGGATCGTTTAATTTGGTGGTTAGGACATTTCTTGAGCAAACTCTTAAATCTCTCCCACGCATTGAAGATTGATTCATCATGAGACTGTTGGAAGTTCATGATATCTTTCTTCAGCTTGGTTTGTTTGAATGGGGAAAAGTACTTGGCTAAGAACTTAGTTTCCATTTCCGCCCATGAGGTGATAGAGCCGGTGTCTAATTCCTCAAACCAAATTTGTGCGTGAAGAGCAAGATAATAGGGGAACAGATATAAGTGGGTTATATCTTGCTCAACCCCTTTTTACTTACAAGATTCGGATAGGGCTAGAAATTTGTTGAGGTGGGAGTTGGGGTCATTGTCCGGTAGTCCGTGGAATTGGCAGCGTTTCTCGATTAACTGCACTACATCGTACTTAAGTTCGAATGATGCTCCAGCAATCTCCGGGTAGCGAATGGGTCCTCCTCGACCTTCTATCGAGGGTTTGGTGTTATCGGCAAGAGTGACGCGTGCGGTGGTTGTAATATTGTGGGAAGGTGATGACTTTTCTCGCCGAATGGGTAGAATGACATCTTCGGGATACGGGAACGGAAGGGTTGAAAGAATTTTTAGGGGTTTAAGAAGGGAAATCCATCCTAAGGGTTCACTAAGAAGAAAGTCCATCTGGACGCCTCTGGAGTTGAGTCCCCGGCAGCGGCGCCAAAAACTTGATGCGCCGCCAACAGTCGATCAGGAATTACCCCGTCGTCGGACCGTCCGTCAGCGGCAGCACCAGTGGGAGTTTTTATATTTATAAATGTTGGGGCCTAAGTGTTACTAGTGCTATGTGGCCTAAGGGTTGTATAGCAGCGAGTATAACCTAGGGTCGTTCTTCAAACCCAACTGTATTGTGAACCTGAGTAGTCTGGGATGTCCGTTTCTAACTTAGTGAGGGAGTTTTAAAATAGTTGGAAGTGGTTTGGTTTTGTTTTTATGATTAACTAATAAGCAATACTAAAAAGCAGGTAAAATAAATGAGATAGCAGTCAGGATAGAGGGGGTGTTTGTTATGACTTCGTTAGCCGTACGTTGGGATAATGTTTATTTTAGATTATGAAAACGTCTCTAAAGGTTTGTATTTTATTTGTTTCAAGTATATGTGGGGTAAGCACTAGTTCCCTACTGATTGATTTCTCGATCAGTATGTCACTGAGTAACTAGACTATCGTGATTCTGATCGGAGTAGGTTGCCCAGCCCACAACACTGTCTTGTTACGGTACAGTGACCCTTTCTGGATTGGAAATCCTGGGTGCATGAATAAGGTGGCAAACTAACTCGATGTTCGACCGTTCTTAACCCCACAGGGATACTCAATTGAATAAAACATTTAAGTATAAGACTTGGTTTGATGCTTGATTACTTTCTATCGATGGGTTTGTAAAATCCAGAGGTTGAAATAACCAGTGATTCTCCAAGTATACCAATGGCTTACACAATGATCACTCTGGACTTATAAGCTAAGTTTGTATTTAAGTTCAAGAATTAACCATCTATGATATAAACCAGCCATTACTTTTAAGTCCCAATAAATCCCTAGTTTAAATACTGTGTACATTACTTTGATTGAAAACGGTATTTCCACAAGTTTAAACCAGACCATGTTTATTTCAAACACAGATAATTAATTACCTTTAAGGTTAGCTACGTCTTAATAAAAAGGTTTTAATCACGTTCATTGGTCGAAAGGCGTTAGGTTAAAGTGAGGTTTATAATCATAGATAGAAAGTTAATCAAAGCACCGAGTTTTCATTTATAAAATATTTTGGAACATTAATCAACAACGGATTGTGCCCACGACTTTCATAGCTTCCACGTTCCGTACTCCACACATTCGTGATGTTTCCGGCGCTATACAAATGAAAGCCATATAACGTTACCTCCGTTGTTTTCATAATGACATCATCCCAACTAATACGGCTAACTACATCCCAATAAACACGCAATATAACTACTCGCTAATCATGGCAAATCCTAAATCTAGCATAATCAAAATAACAACAGCATGCATTTTAATTAATAAGATAAAGGATAGATATAACCGTGAAAAGAGCGTAGCTGAATATAACTTGAAAGTATACAGACAGAACTTCGAGTATGCTCCAAGTGAGATTACAATATTACCCCTCTAGTAGCCCGGTTATGTATTAACCGGAGATTAACTAGCCACTAACTACGAAAATAAAAATAAAAACCTAAATATAGAGAGAGAGTAGTGTGAGAGTGAATTGAAGTGAGAATGTTGAATGATTAAAATGAGGTGATTTAGCTCCATATTTATACTAGTTGCTCAGCCGTATCGTCCAGCCGTATTCCTACCTCCAAATGCTCAGCCGTATCGCTCAACCGTATCAAGATTTGACCTTGTACGGGGGAAGAGCACGATACGGGGGGACCAGCCGTATTTCGGGTGGAAATGGCACGATACGACTGAACATGGATCATATACGGGAGAACGAGGCCGTATACGGGTGAGCATAGGCCGTATACGGTTGGTCCAGCCGTATTTGGCTTGTGTTCGGCCGTATTCACCCTTGTCCAGCCGTATTTGCCCTTGTCCAGCCGTATTTGCCATTTGTTCGGCCGTATCGTCCAGCCGTATTTTCCCTTTGTCCAGCCGTATCGTCCAGCCGTATTGTCCAGCCGTATTGTCCAGCCGTATCGTCCAGCCGTATCGTCCAGCCGTATTTCCTTGATTCTTCGTTTGGGCGTAACTTCTTCGTCGGTGTCCGTTTTGAGCGTTCTTTATATCCACGCGTAGGTAATTTCCTAACGAAGAGAATGACATAAGTTAGAGGTCATAATTCCATTCCTAGCTCAAAAAGTGCTAAAACACGTGAACGAGAATGCTTAAGATCATTTGTGCTCTATTTTATTCGTTTTTAGGCCTTTTTGGTTGATTCTTGAAGCATCGTCTATATTTTAGCCTTCATTACGAGATTTAGTATAAAAATGTATATTTCAAATGTTTTCATCCATAATTAGGCTAAAAAGGTGAGATAATGGCACACAAAAACTTGACTTTTTGCGTGTCATCAGTTAACGACACCGACCTGATCGGGCGCAACAAGTTTTTGGCGCCGCTGCTGGGGAGCGTCGCTGACCGATTTTAGGAGTTTAGCAACTTTAGTGTTTAGCGATCGTTTTGAGAGATCAACATCAATCAGAAGTTACCTTTTTGCCTTTAGGATTAGATTAGTTACCCACTTTTGGCCAATCATGTCAACACCTTATTTTGATTGAACCAACCCCACACCAAATGGATCTTTAACTCAATCTTTGGTTGTTTCTTCACCTACGAACCACTTACCTTCCTCAAAACAATCTTTATCAGATTTTATGTTCGAACAAAATGTTATAAACAAAAGAGTAACTGGATTAGAAGATAACATTGACGCCATGATAAAAATTTCAGAAAGATTAATTTCTAACATGGAATCTATTTTGAAAAACTTAAGTTTTGTTGAGGAAAGTACGTCGATAATCACTAGTGACACCACTCATCCACCAAGTGATGATATGTTAATCGTGACTAGAGGAGGAAAAGTAACCAAAGTTGATCCACCACCACCAGATAACACCCCCGAAAACCCTTCTTCGCCCACACCTACACCTAGTGAAGATGTATCAATTGACATCCATGTCACAACACCTGACCCATCACCAGCCAAAACTCCAGATAATGTACCTCTGTGACACCCGTCAAATTAGGACTAGTGATTAGTGCCTAATCATCTGTAATACATCTAATTAGTTCTGTGCTAGACTAATTAATGTATCAAATAATATATATATTGTTGAATATATACAATTATTCGATTTGATTAAATCGTACGCATCTCAAATCGAATGTAATTCGGTTCAAATAATACGGACATTGGTGAACAATTTTATTAAATAATATAACATTATTTAATAACACTATTATATCCAAAAATATTATTTAGTAATATTTCGTATCTATTTCGTATCGTACCGTTAACGGTTACGCGATAAAAATATCAAACGCGCAAACAGTCAAAACAAAGTTAAGTTATATTTTATAACTCAATTATTAAGTATTTGGTGAAATGCTTCAACAAAAATATCGAATAAATATTCGTATTTTAAAACTTACAATTAAACGCGTATTAAATTATTTAAACGAATAAACGATCGGGAAAACGAACACCGCACGAAGCACAAACGCAAGGGAGCAAAATTTGGTGAAGTTTACACATGGTGGACCCCACCAAACCGGCCAAAAAGAAAGGGGGATCCCCACCCCACTCCTCACTTCATCATTTTCATCATCTTCACATCTTCCTCTTTCTCTTTTCTCTCTAAATAATCCACCACCACCACAACCCTTCAATTACCAAATAACACCACCAAACCACCTTATTTCATCTAGCTCATTTGGAGAAAAGCATTCGCCTCGTCACGATTTACATTTCCATCTTTTCAAAATCCTCTCGAGCTAACTTGTAAGTTTCCGACAAATCTCGAAAACGATCTGCTTTCATTTATTTTACTTGTTTGTGGTTTGTATAAGTTTAAAATGTCCAAATATGGTTTGGGTAAAAGAATCGGACCAAACGGAAACCGGAAAACACGTTTTTGAACTCAAAAATTCCGATCAGACGTAAGTGTCGCTAGGGCCAGATCCAGTATAGCGTCACTCCCTTAAGTGACGCATTAAGTGTCGCTAAAAGCCCTAATTTTGCGTCACTTGTCTAAGTGCCGCTAAAAGCCCTCTTTTCCCGACACTTCCTAAGTGCCGCGAATTCGATACCGTCACTCGAACCCGACACTTGCTTAAGTGTCTCCCCGAAATTGATTTGCAATCTACCGACACTTACACCGACACTCATACACGACACTTGCCAAGTGTCGCCCCTTATGCGTCACTTCTCCAAGTGACGCTACTAATACAGAATTTACCATTTTATGCGACATTTCTTGAGTGTCGCCTAAACTCTTAAGTGTCGCATTAAGTGAAGCTAAAAACAGAAATTTTACAAACTATTTTTATACTAAGTGTCGAACTTATATAACCTCAAACCCTTATACGATACGACTTCTAAAATACAATGGGACATACTTTTAAGTATAACACTTCGAAATCATAATGATAATGTTGAGATTATTATTACAAAAAATCACCAACGGGCCGTACACGTTTTCAAAACTCAACCAAATCAACCAAATCGTAGTCATTTGGACAAACTAATCAACCAAATCGTAGTCATTTGGACATTCTAGTTAGACGAACAACTACAAAGGTGATCTTTATAGATACCTACTCATGTTAATAACCATCACGTGTCGTGGACATCCTCAGGTTACAAGTCTTCGGACATCACTACTCGGCAAATCAAATCGAGTTTATTAAGTCAAACTCTCAAGACTCAGGTGAGTCTCATGGCCCCTCTTTTACTGTTTTCTCAGGGGTGTGATATACTGCTCGTTTATTTTACAATTTGAACGCAAGTACAAACTTTTCATATACTACATGAGTTATTTTCACTAATCATTCAAAGCCCTCCATCAACATAGTTTGGTAATACGTTGTAGCATGAATATTAGTATATGGTACCATATAGGATTGACCCTCCTCGTCCGGGTTAGCATGCACTAAGTAGTTAAACGGACGTACTAATATTTGTTCAGACGAGTGTATATTAGGCACTCGTGGGAGGCACCTCGATCAGGTCCTTGAATGTGGATCCTGACCCCTCGAGTTAAGCTCAGACTATGTGCTCATGGCTGTATACATTATTATTTGCTTGGTTGCAAACCAGTACATTAAATCTTGCGGTTTATACGATATTACTTGATATACAAACCTGTGAGCTCACCAGCGTTTCGCTGACCCATTTTAGCATGTATCACAGGTACTCAGTAGTAGGTTGGACTGCCCTCAGGACTACTGTAGCTCGAGTTAGCATGCACACATTAGAGATTTCCCTGCATTAATATATTTTGTAAAACTATTTATGTATTGAAATCTCTCATTTTCAGAACACGAGCTATGTATAGCTTCAAATGTTGTAAACATTTCTTATATCAATATATTTTGTTAAAACGATGCATTTAGTGGTCGTTCATTGTATATCTTTGTGCTGTGATTACCGGATTAGTCGCGCCCCGACCCGAACCGCTTTCGCATCATAAATTTGGGGGTGCGACAACCTCGAACGAGAATACCTTATCCTGGTAGACTTAAGAAGGAGAAGCAAGAAGCACAATTCGGTAAATATCTGGAAATCTTTAAAAGCCTACCCTTAAATGTTAGATTATTAGATGCTTTAGTAGAAATGCCCTCATGTGCCAAATTCTTTAAAGAACTTCTTTCAAACAAAGAAAAACTTAGGCAAATAGTTAGTTTACCCTTGGATGCTGAATGTTCTTTGATTGTACAACATGGTCTCCACCTAAATTAGGCGATACTGGACGCTTTACTATACCCTGTTTTCTCCAGGATATTCAAATTAGTAATGCCTTAGCAGATCTAGGTGCTAGTGTTAATCTTATGCCTTATTCCCTCTATAAGAAATTAGGATTAAATGACCTGTTACCTACTCGTATGACCATCCAATTAGCTGACAGATCAGTTAAACTCCCTCTAGGAATTGTTGAAGATGTCATGGTCAAAGTCGATAAGTTCGTTTTTCCGGTAGACTTCATTGTCATGGACATTGAGGAAGACACCCATATCCCGCTCATCGTTGGCAGATCTTTCCTAAATACTGCCAAGGCCGTAATTGACGTAAACAAAAAATCTTTAAAATTGAGAGTTGGGAAAGAGGCGGTCACCTTTAATGTCGATCGATTAATGAAGCAACCTCTAGAAGAGGACCTTGGTTTGTGTGATACCATGCAGGATATTTTTGATGAACATCTCCATGAAGTACTAGCATTATCTAGCCAGGATCCGATACCCAACACCATAATCACCGTTCGAAAGCTATATAATGAGGACCCTGGGCTACACTCCGCAATCACTTCGCCAACAACATCCGACGAACTACTATTTCCCCTGTTTGAAAAGAAATTTCCTCGCACCGATGTCAAAACAATCGCTGTTCCATTAGGGTGCGGTACACCGATACCTTAAACCATGCTCAACACATTAAAACCGCTCCCTTCAATTAAAGAAATCCTAGATTCATTCAAGGGAATGAGTGTTGAGCCACCACCATTTGAACCACCATTAGCCAACCAACCCGTACCACTACCACCTCCAAACCCTGAAATCACCATAAACCAATCTTCATCCGCTCAATTTCAAGAATTCCAATTCACCGACGACGGAGGAATCATTCTCGCCAAAAATGACAAAGCTTCCTCATCATCAGTCAACAAATACGAGCTAAAGATAAACGAATTCTCAAATAAAACCGAGTGGGTTGAAATAGCGTCAATCTCCACATCTGAACCCGAGATAGACGAGGCGCCATTCCAAGCTGAATATGAGAAGCTAAATAGAGACGAAATAGCTAGAATGAAGCCGTCTATTGAAGAACCGCCGAACCTTGAATTAAAAGAATTACCACCTCACCTCGAATACGCTTACCTCCATGGAACATCACAACTCCCGGTGATAATATCAAAAGAGTTAAAACCCGATGAGAAAGCTCAACTCATCGATGTTTTGAAATCACACAAAAAGGCGATTGCATGGAAAATTTTTGATATACAAGGAATTAGTCCAAACTATTGCACTCATCAGATCCTCATGGAGAACGATTTCAAACCATCAGTGCATAGACAGAGAAGGGTAAATCCTAAGATTCAGGACATAGTCAAGCATGAGGTTATCAAACTCTTGGATGATGGATTGATTTACCCAATATCCGACTCACCTTGGGTTAGCCCTGTTCAAGTCGCCCCAAAGAAAGGAGGAATAACGGTCATTATGAACGAAGACAATGAGCTTATACCAACTCGGACAGTTACCAGTTGGAGGGTTTGCATTGATTACTGGAAGTTAAACGAAGCAACTTGCAAGGATCACTTCCCGCTTCCATTTATTGACCAAATGCTCGAAAGGCTATCAGGAAACGAATTCTACTGTTTCCTTGATGGTTTCTCCAGGTATTTCAAAATCCCGCTGTTGCACCGTCAGAGTGCTGACTCAGCCGCGGTCGTCTGGGGTGCACGGCGGTCCTGCAGGCAACGACGCAACAACGTGGAAATGTATTAGGTTTTAAATTTATATGAGCTGGGGCTCAAACTATAAGTACTACCTACTTTTGGGGAGTAAGCAGTAAGTATAACTCGAGTGTCGTTCTTCAAATCGGAGCGAATGGAACCAAAAGGGACTTACCGTAAATGAGCTTCCTGATAGGATGGGTTTATAAAAGTAGGTAGGTTTTGGTTGGTTATCTAAGCTAATACTAAATAAAACAAGTAAATAAAATAGAGAGTAGGCAACAGGTAGAGCGTGATTGCTGAAACTTCGATAATTAGGGTTTCTGGATGATATAGATGATTGGAGACTACCTTGGGCAAATCATCAGACGGACAGTCGGTGTAAACACTAGGACCCTACGTTTTAGTATAAAAGCCTAAAAGCATATGTCACTGAATCCTAGGTTATCCTGATGCTGATCAGAAACAGGTTGTTCAAACCCCCCTCACTTGCCTTGTAAGACTAAGCGACCTCTACGGATGATATATCCTGGGTGTAGGCATAAGGTAACAAACTGCAATTTTCTATCTGACCTTTCTTAACACCTAAATCTATCTGAGTTTATCTAGGTATGTACTAATTGTATGCTGTATATGTTGAGCTGTCGGTTATGTTGAGTTAAGCGGTTTAAGCATCTTGTATTACAGCCGAATACTTGCTTTCTTTTCAAAACTCATTTATTACTGGTTTAAGCATAATTAACTCCATCATGAATTAGACCCTCCTTTGTTATCAGGCGTTCATCCCTAGGAATACTCACGGTGTACAGTGCATTTGGCATATCCACAGTGTTCCGGACTCAAGGTATACTCACGGTGTACAGTGCATTTGGCATATCCACAGTGTTCCAGACTCAAGGCATAATAACGGTGTACTGTACGTTAAAGTAGTTCCACAGCTGTATGTTAACCTTGGTGTACTAACGGTGTACGGTGCAGCGAGCATTTCCACAGATGTATTTTAACCTTGGTGTACTAACGGTGTACGGTTCAACGAGCATTTCCACAGCTTTATTGTTCCTAGACCCATATTCTAAATGGGTGACTTCTAGGTATTCCACGATGAAATAAACCTACGGCAGTTCCTTAGCTTCCACGTATTTGTACTCCACACGAGGTGTTTCCAACGCTATACGAAGTACTGTGCTGTTTTACGAAATATTCATAGCTTCATACTGTAATATGAGATAACTATATCTACGTAGTATTAGGGTTGATCAGATCCTATCCTAAGGCAATAGTCACGTGAAAGACTGGAAAGGGTGGACACTTTATTAAGTCTATATTCATGTAAAACTCAACCAGATACACAGCAAAACAATCACCAATCATAATACTGGGGACATTATTCCACAACGGATTGTGCCCACGACTTTCATAGCTTCCACGTTCCGTACTACACACATTCGTGATGATTCCGGCGCTATACAAATGAAAGCCGTATAACGTTACTTCCGTTATTTCATAATGTTTATCCCACTGAATTAAATATCATCCATAATCCTAATATCTACATTTCAACAATCACAGTATTAAACTACGTAAATAGCATGGCAATATTTGCAACACAAACAAAGATATCATGCAAACAAAACATAATAACCGTAAGTAAAGGAATAAGTAATAACCAATATTTAAGCAGCGTAACACTGAGTAGTATAAGCTAGAATCTTGAAAACTTCAATACAATAAAATTCCCAAGCTATAGCTATCTTCCCCACTCGAACCGTGCCTACATCTCTCTAGTTCTCTAGAGAGAGAAACTAGAGAGAGTAACTAACCTAATCTAATTCTCCTCTAACTCCTAAGAGTAGTGCTAGAGAGAGAAAGTGTGTGTGAGAGAGAAAGTGAGAGAATTCTATGAAGAATTGGTGTGTGAAATGAGGTGAATGAGGTCTCTATTTATAGGCAAGCCTTGGATCTAAGAGTACAAGTCCACAAGCACACGTACAAGCCAACGAAGCAAAAACGAGGCTATGTGAGACCAAACAAGGCCATGTACGGCCCTATACAGGCCGTGTACGGCTCTGTACAGGCCGTGTACGGCCCTGTATAGGCCGTGTACGGCCCTGGGGTGGCCGTGTGCTAGGCCGTGTGATTTTTCTGACTTTTCTCGCAACTTCGGAAGGCCGTATCTTCTTCGTTTCGCGTCCATTTGACTTGAGTCTTTCGCCTATGGCTTCGTAATTCCGTTACGCTTCTAATGATGCCAATTTGGTAGAAATTGGATGTGTGGGGCCCGGGCGTGTTCAGAATACATTTTGTAGTCTTCGGCGGTGCTGTTTCTTGCATAACTTTCTCGTCCTTGATCCGTTCTGAGCAATCCTTATATCCACGTTCTCGTAATCTTCATAGCTAAAAAATAAGACTATTATGAGGCTATGGTATGAAGTTTACAGTAGAATTAGGGTTAGGCTCAGAATAGTGCCTATTTAGGTCAGTTTTCTGCCCTTTTTGCTTGATTTTCAAAAGACCGACAAGTTTATACCTTTCTAACAAAAGTTATTGAATAATGATGATTTTAAGATGTTTTTGTTAGAAAAGAGCTAAATATGGGACAATTAATGCATGTAAAAACGTGACTTTTTGCGATACATCAAATATCCCACACTTAAGCTTTTGCTTGTCCTCAAGCAAACCTCATTTGGAAAAATAGTTTTTGAAAAAATAATTTTGAATGCTTAGAGTATTTTCCACAGAAAGTCACTTTCTTCAAAGTAGATAAATCTTTTCGGAAAATAAGCATTAACAAAAATTAACTATACTTAAACATAAAATTGATCAACCCCTTTTTGGCATACTTTGCAACTCTCGAGACGTAGATGTACATGACTGGGTGATTCTCACAAGTGGGTCACTCAATTCACTCAAAGTGTATCGGGCTACCTATAATCTATAGAAACGATATCGCTCATTGCCAGTCATGCAGTGCTTATCGTCATAGGCTTGGTTCGAGAATCGAATCTCCACCACTCCTTTGAGAACGGTGCTAATTATCCCAAGGCATTTTAGTGGGTTGTGTGAGTAAGGGTAAAGTGGGTAAGGATAGGGGTAGTTTGGTCTATGGTTTTAGGGTTTTTGAACTTCAGACTTGGAGCTTTCAAAGATCAAAGCAAGTTTCTCTTGAGATAACTTCTAGAGTAGACTCATCTCCTAGAGGAATAATCTCTTCTCTTGATGTTTCTTTTGAGTTCTGATAGATTTTTCTTCTTTGGAGAGTAGTTTTCTTCTTCTAGGAGCTCTCCAAGGTCTGCTTTTCTTTTCTTTTTCTTTTTCTTTGCTTTTTCTTTTTCTTATTTTTATGACCTTGGAGATCCTTCAAATAGTGAGACATCTTTGACTTCTCTTTTGACAAGTACCAATTTTTCGTACTGTCTTTGGCGGATAATATCTTATTGATGAGTAATAACTTCGCTTTTGTACCGTATCTTCATTTTGGATTTCTTTCTTTAGACTCTTGATAGGTACAGAGAGATGTTTGAAGATGAGACACCAATAGAAAGATACCTCAAGCAGCCCTTTACTTATGATCTATGAAGATTCACGAGCTGGAATGGTGTTTTGGTGAGAAAGTGTTTGTGTTGTGGGGAAGTGTTTTAGGGTTTAGAGAAATGAAATGGCTAAGGTGCAAAGGGTTTTCTAATCGGATCATCAACAGTCTTAGAAAGAAAGTTGGAAGGGTTGGCTTGAAAAGATATGAAAGAAAATGGGTTAATCCTAAAAAATGCCAAGATCATTTAATTGCACCTATACCGAGTACGGCACTCATTGGTATGGTCTTGAAACGCATTACAAGAGCAAGTTCTAATTCAAAGACACATGCATCGGCGCACACTCAGAAACGAAAGTGAAGCATTAAAAGTGAATGCTTATTAAAGGCTCAAGTACCTCACAATCAAAGGGTCATATGCACCAAGTCATGCAATGCCTAGAGGATTTCTCAATTTTAGTTTAAGATACGTTCTTATCTTTGCCTTATCTTACTTTCCAAAGCAATTTATTTATTTTGACAGAAGGTTTTATCTCTTTTAAAAGAATATTCTAAGACTAAATTCCTTTTAAAATATTCGAAATCAACCGAATGGATGTCGAACACCGTCGAGGTTGGGTTTTCGAATGTTTTGGTGATTAAAAATCTCAACCTTTTGGGTTGGTTTTGCGAAAATTTTTGAAAAAGTTTGAATTAAAACAGAGGTATTACTTTGGACAGGCAAATATAAATTTGCGGTATATATATACCGTGTATCCCACACTTAAAACAACATTGTCCTCAATGTTCATAGCTAAGACGTAGGATTTTCTTCGGGAAAAATCCCACACTTAGGTTTTGAAATAGTGGAACAATTTTTAAGTGTTTTGAAAAATTTGGTGGGATGGAATCCCACACTTAGAATTTAGGCATATTTGGATAAATGGTAATGGTGAAAATCATGACAAAAAGAAAGGAACTTCCCTACGATAGAGGCGGGGAGATGGTTTTAAGAAATAAGCGGCGGTCTGCAGGTGATTGAAATTCCTTGGTTGAATCCATGCAGAAAGTAGTTTCTTCGTGAATGATCGGCATCTCCTTTCTCAATTCTCATTTGCACAAACACAATTCACTTATTCTAACTAAAAAGAAAAACAGAGATAAAACATAATAAGTAAACTAAATAACTGATAACTAAATACTAAAAGATAAAGAAACTATACAGACTGTGTCTGATAGTTCATGTTCCAAAAATATAACAAAGTAAAGTTCCACAACCACACAACAAGTCAAAAGTATGGAATAGAGGAAATAGTAGGTATGTAGATATGGGTGCACAGATCTAGGGTGCTGGAGAACCCTGATCAGAGTCCTGAACAGAAGGCTGAACTGGTGGGGGAACTGAGGAAGGTCCAGCAACTGACTGCTGACCACTGGAGACTCTCTGCTCCTCTGACCTCACCTGCCTATACTGCATCAATACATCTCTAAGGGAGCAAGCAGGTAACTTCATTGGATCCTCTAATGCCAACTGTCTGAAGTCCTCAAAAGTCATCCCCTCACGCTCCATCTTGGATCTATAGACGTGCTTAAGTATCTTCTCTATAGGAAGCTGATCAGAAGGTATAGGGTCTAATGCCATCAATCCCTGAAACTCTGATAAAGTGAATGGATCAGTGCCCAAATGAACAACATCTGGTCGGCAGGAACCAACAGCCTCTCCTCCTGCGGACTGCTGAGAAGAACGGGCTCTACGGGCTGACACAGTAGGATGTGGGAATGCAGCATCAACCGATAAACAGTGCTCGACTGACCGTGTGGGTGGAATGGTAGTGGTAGGTGGTATGTGGGTAGTGTATGGTGGTATGGTAGTAGGTGGTGGAATGGTAGTGGATGGTGGAATGGTAGCGGATGGTGGAATGGTAGTGGATGGTGGAACTGGTGATATCAGCACACACTCGTACAGGAGCGGCTCGGGAGCTGAAATACCTAAAGCCCTAGCTATAAGTGCCTGATGCGCGTTGTTGACAGCCAACGCGTGCAATGTGAAGTACTGGGTCAAGGGAGTGACTGGATCTGTATGTCTTATCTGAGCTCGGGGACCTGATGTCCCAATCCCGACATCCCTGACTGGTGTCCTGGTACTCCTAGGCACAGCCAGTACTCTATCCACTCTATCAACAACCGGAGTCTCAACATCCTCCTCTCTGACCCTCTTCCTGGTCATGAAACATCCAGGGATAAGCTCATCAGTGTCCTTCCAGTAACACTGTCTCTCAGAACCCTCAGTGATCAAATGCATCTGCTTGCAGTAGTCCAAGTCACATGGTAATGAAGTGGAAGACACTCTATACCCGGACTCATGACTCTTTTTCAAGAGTCGCATCCCTCTCAACAATCTGGTGATGAAAGCTCCCATAAAAACATGCTTCGTCAGGTCCAAGTTCTTCTCCTTTGCCATCCTCTCAGCAATAATGCAAGCCACATTGATATTCTGGCAGCTCATTATAGCATCAATGATATACAACTCATCCCCATTTATCGGCCCGGTCTCCATCTTTCCCATAATAGATGTAACAATCAGCTTGTGTAGGAGACGAAACTGAGGTAGAATCAAAGCTGAGGACTTGGCACCACAAGTATAATGTGTGCCCGTCAGCTCACTCCAAATGACTCTATGGCTCCTCTCGGGATGATGAGGAATCGTCTGATGACTATGTAAGAACCAATCTGAGCTAATCTGATCCGCTGAATACAATCCCAAGTGTCTAGCTAAGCCCGAAATAGAAACACTCTGGCTCTTCCCTCGGTATCTAAATGCTATCTTCTTGTCATCTCCAATCCCCAACTCTGGGTTAAGCTCAAATGTCATCAGAAACTCAGTAACAACCTCGGGGTATATGGGCTCACGAATGCTAAAAAGCTGAATCCAAGAGTCAAACTTATGTCCCTGAACCTCGTATCCTATCAAATTCCTCAACCTGTCCTCAATTCCAAGTTTCCCCATGTCTTCCCAAACTATGTACCGATTACTTCCAAATGCCCTCTTTAGCCATTTCCGAATCAAAGTCTTTTCTTGTGTAGTCTTGGCCAAATAAGCAAGAGTAGGTGGAATCGGGTCCATCTGTTTAAGAAAAACAAGAAAACAAATCATATAACAATAATTGGACAATATAATAGTTATTCCAAATTTTCAGAAAAAATTCGAAATGTAGGCTTTAGATTTTGCAATTATCCCATTATTATTTTATGATTTCTCCTAAAACCGCAATCATCAAATTATCCAACTAAACAAAACCGCAGCTTTTCTATTTTCTAAGCTTACTTAAAGATGAATATTTCTAAACATGCTAAGTAATCAAATAATCAAGCAAGCATCATGATCATAAATCATATAATTACCTTACTTTGATTAAAATAAGCAAGCAAAGCGATTTTATTTACCACCCATCATTTTGGTTAAGCATAAGACTTTAATTAGAGGATGATTAATTTGAAATCTCACTAACTTTATTAATTAAAGTAGTGCTATTCCAAATATATTTAATTGCATTTTCATGAAGCAAATTACACAATGTTTAAATAAATACCATTTAAAAATAATGATTTTAGTTAAAGTAATGGTTTTTAAATAGTTTTGTATAAAAAGTCTTACTTTAATTCATAAACATGCAATTAAATCAATCCTCTCATCTTAACAATCACTTACTTATGTAAACTAATCATTTTAAGCGCAAATTAATTACCGAAAAGTCAATCATAAGCAAATAATCATTCAAGAAGGTCAAAATTGCTAAAACCCTAACAAAAAGTCAACTTTCAAAATCAAAACATCAAATCTAGCCATGGAAACCTCGAATCACTTCCGCAAACATGTTTACAATCAAGAATATAGCACTTTGCAAGCAAAAAACATGAAACTTGATGATCAAAATCCAAGATCTAAGCATAAACCCTAACTTTATAAAAATATTCAAAATAATGATTTTAGGTTAGAATCATACCTCAACCTTGATGTAAAGATGATCTAGATGCAAAAGAGATGAAGATATGGAAGATTTGAAGCTTGATTTGAAGAAAAATGATGGAAAAATAGAGAAATGGAGATGGTGATGGTGGTGACGGTTTTGGAAGAGAAAGGAGGAAGAAGAAGTTACTTTTTACTTTTTTGTAAAAAGTGGTGGAAGCTTCCTTTGCTTTATGTATTTTTAAATTGCATTTTTAAAATGCATTTTTAATTTAAATGCGAACGAAACGAAATGTATACTTGGGTTTTTTAAGTTTAAATATTTTTTTATGAAAATCAACCAAAATACGCACGAAACTTTCGTATTTAAATTTGTATATTAAAAACGTAACATTAATTCGTGTGCGAAAACATTTGCATTTTTAAATACGTTTATTAAATCTTTTTGTGTTCTTTAAAATTCAAAAACAATCCAAATAAAATTTTCCAAAATTTAAATAAAAACTTTGTCAAATTTCTGAAACGTTTGGACTGTTTGCGAAAATTCGTTTAAAAACTTACGCGTTTAAACTTTAGAGAACGTTTTTCTTTGTTTTTATAAAAGTAAATTAAAAGAAAATCTAATTAAAATTATTTTTGTCCTATTTAACAAAATATTCAAACCTATTTACATTAGACCATCACCATTTATCTATTAGTGCTTGTGACAGCACTTTCAGATAATCCTGAAACATGCGAGAAAGTGTGGCGAAGAACGAACGTACCTTGAAGTGCTTTAATGATACTATGAATTAGGTCAGCGGGATTTATATAATAACGCTCAAATTCTCGTAAGAATTCCTTTTCTTCTTGACCTAATGCTAGTAACGCATTAATGAATGGGTTAAATGCTCGTCTTACCTTCCTCGGATTCGAAATACCGTCCCTGAATCCTGTATCTATAAAACATAGATCAAAGAGCAATTCTCGGATGACATGCTGAAATTCCTTTTCTTCTTCTGAATCAGGGTTTCCAGTAGTAGAGTGAACTACTTGTGAAATCTCTCTGATGTAAATCCTTTGTTGCTCAGTAAAAGGGAATTTAGATGTTAGTAACAACCGAGTAAGCTTAACATGGATTTCTTTTCTCTTTTGGAAGAAAGCAGAATCCATGGCTTCCTCAGTAGAATCAGGGAAAATTGATCTCAGTTCATTAATCAGATAAGTGGCAGGATCAACAAAGAACAGTTTAACGCATGGAATCAAAGTATAAGTGATAGGGGCTCTTTCAATCCAAAATTCGATCTCGTCAATCAGGGCAGCAACATAACGATTAACCCTAATCTGTGAAACAGATGGATACTCGGTGCTAGCTATTAGATCCATTAGTAGGTCTAACTCTGATTTCAGTGATAACTCGTCTTTTTGATCGTAATTAGCACGTAGACATGTTATTATCCTATCGATCACTACAAAGGTCTTCCTCTGCTCAGTTGAAAAAGGGAAATCTAATATCTTAAGTTTTCTAAGAAAATCAGCACATATATCTATTCTCCTACTGGGCTTGTGAAAGTTTCCTAAGTGGTGTTCGTTACTTGATTCTGGTGGGTTATTACTTGATTCAGTGTTGGGCAAGGTTGGTGTTTCTAGTTCAGGATCTTCTGGATATTGGAGACGCTCATCCACTTCTACACTTTGGAAAAGAGTAGTGGGGTAGGCTCGCAATATATCTGGAAGATCATACCTGAAGTATTCATCTAAGCAATGAAGTCGTTCATTCAAATCCATCCAGGGCATTGGTGGATAGAAGAAAACTTCAATACCGAAAGGAACATCTTCTGGTAGGGTGGCAGGTCTAAGGTAATGTGGGTACTTAGATAAGATTGATAAAATCTCAGGGTCAAGTGTGGGTTGACCACTTAATTCAATAGTGACAGAAGGTGGAATCTTCTGCTGAGATATATTAAAACCTAGGTCTAAGGATGAATATTCGTCAATCTCAACTTCCTGGTTAACACAGACCTCTTTGTGGGAAGACACAAAGAATTCCGCATCGTCCATGATCGTTATCTCATCCATGGGAGAAATAAGATTGGAAGGAGAATTAGGGTTTTCTATTTTTTTTGTATTTTTTTCTAAATTAATTAACTACTAAAGTAAATAACTTCCTAAAGTAATGAAAATCTTAAGGAAGGGTCTCCTAAAAGTCAACTATTTACGGTAATCTTAAAGTTCACTACGCTCAACCGATCCTCGGCAGCGGCGCCAAAAACCTGTTGCACCGTCAGAGTGCTGACTCAGCCGCGGTCGTCTGGGGTGCACGGCGGTCCTGCAGGCAACGACGCAACAACGTGGAAACGTATTAGGTTTTAAATTTATATGAGCTGGGGCTCAAACTATAAGTACTACCTACTTTTGGGGAGTAAGCAGTAAGTATAACTCGAGTGTCGTTCTTCAAATCGGAGCGAATGGAACCAAAAGGGACTTACCGTAAATGAGCTTCCTGATAGGATGGGTTTATAAAAGTAGGTAGGTTTTGGTTGGTTATCTAAGCTAATACTAAATAAAACAAGTAAATAAAATAGAGAGTAGGCAACAGGTAGAGCGTGATTGCTGAAACTTCGATAATTAGGGTTTCTGGATGATATAGATGATTGGAGACTACCTTGGGCAAATCATCAGACGGACAGTCGGTGTAAACACTAGGACCCTACGTTTTAGTATAAAAGCCTAAAAGCATATGTCACTGAATCCTAGGTTATCCTGATGCTGATCAGAAACAGGTTGTTCAAACCCCCCTCACTTGCCTTGTAAGACTAAGCGACCTCTACGGATGATATATCCTGGGTGTAGGCATAAGGTAACAAACTGCAATTTTCTATCTGACCTTTCTTAACACCTAAATCTATCTGAGTTTATCTAGGTATGTACTAATTGTATGCTGTATATGTTGAGCTGTCGGTTATGTTGAGTTAAGCGGTTTAAGCATCTTGTATTACAGCCGAATACTTGCTTTCTTTTCAAAACTCATTTATTACTGGTTTAAGCATAATTAACTCCGTCATGAATTAGACCCTCCTTTGTTATCAGGCGTTCATCCCTAGGAATACTCACGGTGTACAGTGCATTTGGCATATCCACAGTGTTCCGGACTCAAGGTATACTCATGGTGTACAGTGCATTTGGCATATCCACAGTGTTCCAGACTCAAGGCATACTAACGGTGTATTGTACGTTAAAGTAGTTCCACAGCTGTATGTTAACCTTGGTGTACTAACGGTGTACGGTGCAGCGAGCATTTCCACAGCTGTATTTTAACCTTGGTGTACTAACGGTGTACGGTGCAGCGAGCATTTCCACAGCTTTATTGTTCCTAGACCCATATTCTAAAAGGGTGACTTCTAGGTATTCCACGATGAAATAAACCTACGGCAGTTCCTTAGCTTCCACGTATTTGTACTCCACATGAGGTGTTTCCAACGCTATACGAAGTACTGTGCCGTTTTAGGGAATATTCATAGCTTCATACTGTAATATGAGATAACTATATCTACGTAGTATTAGGGTTGATCAGATCCTATCCTAAGGCAATAGTCACGTGAAAGACTGGAAAGGGTGGACACTTTATTAAGTCTATATTCATGTAAAACTCAACCAGATACACAGCAAAACAATCACCAATCATAATACTGGGGACATTATTCCACAACGGATTGTGCCCACGACTTTCATAGCTTCCACGTTCCGTACTACACACATTCGTGATGATTCCGGTGCTATACAAATGAAAGCCGTATAACGTTACTTCCGTTATTTTATAATGTTTATCCCACTGAATTAAATATCATCCATAATCCTAATATCTACATTTCAACAATCACAGTATTAAACTACGTAAATAGCATGGCAATATTCGCAACACAAACAAAGATATCATGCAAACAAAACATAATAACCGTAAGTAAAGGAATAAGTAATAACCAGTATTTAAGCAGCGTAACACTGAGTAGTACAAGCTAGAATCTTGAAAACTTCAATACGATAAAATTCCCAAGCTACAGCTATCTTCCCCACTCGAACCGTGCCTACATCTCTCTAGTTCTCTAGAGAGAGAAACTAACCTAATCTAATTCTCCTCTAACTCCTAAGAGTAGTACTAGAGAGAGAAAGTGTGTGTGAGAGAGAAAGTGAGAGAATTCTATGAAGAATTGGTGTGTGAAATGAGGTGAATGAGGTCTCTATTTATAGGCAAGCCTTGGATCCAAGAGTACAAGTCCACAAGCACACGTACAAGCCAACGAAGCAAAAACGAGGCCATGTGAGACCAAACCAGGCCATGTACTGCCCTATACATGCCGTGTACGGCTCTGTACAGGCCATGTACGGCCCTGTATAGGCCGTGTTCGGCCCTGGGGTGGCCGTGTGCTAGGCCATGTGATTTTTCTGACTTTTCTCGCAACTTCGGAAGGCCGTATCTTCTTCGTTTCGCGTCCGTTTGACTTGAGTCTTTCGCCTACGGCTTCGTAATTCCGTTACGCTTCTAATGATGCCAATTTGGTATAAATTGGATGTGTGGGGCCCGGGCGTGTTCAGAATACGTTTTGTAGTCTTTGGCTGTGCTGTTTCTTGCATAACTTTCTCGTCCTTGATCCGTTCTGAGCAATCCTTATATCCACGTTCTCGTAATCTTCATAGCTACAAAATAAGACTATTATGAGGCTCTGGTATGAAGTTTACAGTAGAATTAGGGTTAGGCTCAGAATAGTGCCTATTTAGGTCAGTTTTCTGCCCTTTTTGCTTGATTTTCAAAAGACCGACAAGTTTATACCTTTATAACAAAAGTTATTGAATAATGATGATTTTAAGATGTTTTTGTTAGAAAAGAAATAAATATGGGACAATTAATGCATGTAAAAAGGTGACTTTTTGCGATACATCACCCGCTCGATCCGAAGGACCAGGAGAAGACAACGTTCACATGCCCATACGGAACATTTGCATACCGTCGAATGCTGTTTGGATTATGCAACGCCCCTGCACCATTTCAGAGATGTATGGTTGCAATTTTCCATGACATGATTGAATAATGCATGGAAGTCTTTGTGGCGACTTCTCGGTCTTTGGAGACTCTTTCGCATCATGTCTATTTAACCTCGACAGAATGCTCGCCAAATGTGAAGAATCGAATATCGTTTTGAATTGGGAAAAATGTCACTTTATGGTGAAGGAAGGAATAGTTCTAGGGCATCGGATATCAAAGTCAGGAATCGAAGTAGACAAAGCAAAAGTTGAAACCATTGCCAAACTTCCACCGCCAACCAACGTTAAGGCCATTCGAAGCTTTCTGGGACACGCTGGATTCTACCGCCGTTTTATCAAGGACTTCTCCAAGATTTCTCGACCTATCACCCACCTTTTGGGAAAAGACATCAAGTTTGTGTTTGATGAGAACTGTATTATCGCACCCCCAAATTCAGGTTGCGGAAGCGAATCGGGTCGGGGCGCGACTAATCAATAATCACAGCACACAAGGTATATAATGAACGACTTTACATGCGTCGTTTTACCGATACATTGATAATAATAAGTTTTACAATGTACAATGTTTACAAAAGCCCAATAGTTACAAATGTTTAGAGATTACGTGACATAACTATGTTACAAAATGTAGTAATGCTATGTAACCTCCTAATGTGCATGCTGACTCGAGCTATAGGCATCCTGACTGAACAGGCCTACTGCTGTTGGGTACCTGAGAACACATGCTAAAAGGTCAGCTAAAAGCTAGTGAGCTCACAGGTTTGTATAATGATAAAGTAACGGGTGAACCACAAGATTTAATAATAAGTGTTTGAAATGAATCAAATGATGTATATGTCTGCCATGAGGTCATAGTCTGAGCTTAACTGAGGTGTCAGGATCACAATCAAGTGCCCGATCTAGGGTGCGTCCCCGCGAGTACCTAATCTACACTCACATAAACAAATGATAATGCGTCCGTTTGACCAGTTAGTGCTTGCTAACCCGGACGAGGATTGTCAATCCTATATGGCACCATAAACTAACATTCACGCTACAAAAGTATTAACCAAACTATGATCGATGGAGGGCTTAGCTCATGCAGAATATATCGAGTTTTGTACTCGTGTTCACATGTAATACAAAGTAAAGCATGTATTCCCACCCCTGGGTTTGAAAACAGTAAAATGAGGGGCTATGAGACTCATCTGAGTCCGAAAGGTTGCAATGAAGCAAGTGTGATGTAATACAATGAGATGTCCGAAGACTATAACCTGCCGGGCGTTTACAACATGCAAGGTTAATAAAATGAGTAGGTATCTTAAAAGATAACCTATGCTAGTTGTTCATCCAACTAGTAATGTCCAAACGATTATTTTGATTGATTAGTTTGAGTTTTGAAAACGTGTACGGTCCGTTGGTGACGGCGTGTAATAATAATTTAATTATTATTATTATGTATTTGATTGTGTTGTATACCTGTGAAGTATATTCATAAGTCTGTCATTTGTATCGCGACGCGATAGTGTATTTGAATGTAAGTTCATGTATACATAACAATTGATTCGAGTGTAAGCTCGTAGAAGTTCGAGTGTAATCTCATAAGTTCTTAAGTGAAATGTATACTCCCCAAAGTATATGTATATTATGTACGATTATCATCGTATAAGGTTTGTAATAATAATTTTTAAAGCATTACTATTTGATTGTTGTAATGTATACTTATAAAGTATATGTGAAATGTTTGTAAGTTGTATTGTATAAGTATAGATGTGTTGTGTAGTTTGTCATTTAGTTGTGAAAAAAAGTTATAAGGTTTTCTGTTTTAGGCGACACTTGAGGCGTCACTGGTTATTTATTGGCGACACTAAGGGTAGTGTCGCATAAAATGTGATATTCAGTATTATTAGCGACACTGGATGAAGTGTCGCATAAGGGTGCATCACTCGATGGCGACACTATTGGGAAGTGTCGGATAATTTGTGTAAATCGGATTTTAGCGTCACTAGGTGTAAGTGTCGGACAGTGGTATAAGCGTCACTCGAGGAAGTGTCGGGTAAGGATTAAAATCGAATTTAGGCGTCACTCCAGGTGAGTGTCGCAGGTGCACAGTTCCGAAAATAGGCGTCACTTAGTGGTAGAGTCGCATGAAGCCCTTAGCTTCTGCGACACTAGCGTCTGAGGTGTTTTGGTCAATGTCGAAAACGTGGTCAACGATCTCCGTTTGACCCGAAACTTTTACCCAACTCTTAAAATGGTAAAATAAGTTTATAAAAATTTTCGTTATGTTTCGTGGGTCTCTCGAGGTGTCACTTTTACAAAATTACCAAAACAACCCTTACACTTTTGTTTTCCAGATTTTAACTCGATTGCGCTCTCGATTTGATCCATTCCTAGTCCGAATCAAGCCTAACCAAAAATCACAGGTGAACATCTAGGTGTCTCGTACTTAACATAATTTTTCCAAGAATTGTAGTGTTAATTTGAGGGGCTAATAAAAATCAAGAACAAAAAGTGTCCAGATTCGGCTAAAAATGTCTATCTCTCACAAATCGTGTTCTACACCAAAATCCGTGGGTTTCCAAGTTGGGCCATAGAAGAACTTTTTGTAGGGGACTTCAAGATACACATTCTAATTCGGTCTAGAGCTCAAGTTATACACGATTTGGTGAGGCGAAAAATCTGATCAGTTTTCTGTTTTTATACAACTTCTTCAAAGACGCGTTTAAGCTTATGTTTTGGACATTATCTTGTTATTTGAACATATTAGCATGTAGATATATGAAATACAAGTAAATCTAGCAAAGAAAAGTGGGTGCTTACAAAGGAAAATCGTGATCTAGAGAGAAGATGGAGACGGTTTGCTCGGTTTTGCTCCTTTCTTTGTTTCCTTTGCTTTCCTTCGATTTTGCTCCAAGTTTTTAGCTAGGTTTTTGGGATTTGTTGAGGGAGACGATAAAGATGGTGTAGGAGAGGTGAGAGAGCCGAGATAGAGAGAAGAGTATGAGAAAGAATGAAAATAAAATGGGGTAGAAAAGGGTTGTGGTCAAAGAAGTCTTCCAACGTGATCCCTAATTTAAGGGGGCATGTTTGGGGGGAAAGGGGGGCCTGATTTCGGCTGATAGGGCCCAGGGGAAGGTGTGGTTTGGTCAAACTTTGTTTCCTCAAATTTGTGCTCCGTTCGGTGCTCGTTTCCCCGGTCGTTTAAACGTTCGATTAATCGTAAAACGTATTATACATAAGTTTTCGTAAACGATTTAAAACTCGATATTTTAAATGAAAGTTTTATTCAAAATGTTATGTTTTAATGTACAAAATAATATTTGGGTTTTCGTTTGGTCGTCGGTAGCGAATTGTACGTTTATTTAAATTGTGTGATGTTTTTAGATGTTATAAATGGTTGCGTGAAATCGCGTAAATTTTAATTGAAGTATTTTATCATAATACTTAGAAATGAGTTATAAAAATATAATTTTTATAGATTCGTTTGTCAAGCACGTTTCGAGGGTTTTTGTCGCATTCGGTTACGTTTTAAGCAAAACGTATATGTTCGTTATATTATAATCATAATATAAAGTAATAAGTAATGTTATTAAATAATTCCATATTATTTAATAAAAGTTTCACCAGCGTCCGTATAATTTTGTATCGGAATTCGGCCGATAATTAAATGACACGATTACATCTAATCGCGTAAATGTGTATATATAATAATACACGTAATGATACACGCAATTAGCCTAACTTGGCACTAATTGTATGTATTGTAAAATGATTAGGACCTATTAACTAGTCCTAATTTGATGGGTGTTACATGTATGAAGGCCTTAAACTACCTAAGAAAGGAGCTAACCAACGCACCAATCATGGTCGCTCCAGATTGGAGTCTACCATTTGAGATCATATGCGACGCTAGCGATTTCGCAGTTGGGACAGTTCTAGGGCAAAGGCAGGATAATCACTTTCGACCAATCTACTATGCCAGCAAAACACTTACAGACGCTCAAGAGAACTACACAACCACGGAAAAGAAGCTTCTGGCCGTAGTATTTGCCTTTGACAAATTTCGAGCCTACCTAATACTATCCAAGATGGTAGTATACACGGATCACTCAGCTCTAAAATACCTCTTCAAGAAGCAAGACGCAAAACCCAGATTGTTATGATGGATTCTACTCCTACAAGAATTCGACATCGAGATAAAAGATAAGAAGGGAGCAGAAAATGTCGCCGCGGATTATTTAAGTCGACTTGAAAATCCGTCGATGGAACAACTTGCAGAAAGAGATATTAAAGATCGATTTCTAGAAGAGCAGTTAATGAGTTTAGGAGAATAAATTCAAGGTTCGCAATTCACCGACGACCCTTGGTTTGCAGACATTGTCAATTTCGTAGTTGGAGGGATCACAAGAAAAGGGATGATATCATCGCGAAGACAAAAGTTCTTCCGCGACGTCAAGCATTACTTTTGGGATGATCCATACTTGTTTAAGGTCTGTCCCGACCAAATTATAAGAAGATGTGTCGACGGAAAAGAAGCCGAACACATCCTCCATCAAAGCCACCACGGACCAACCAAAGGACATCATGCAGCTAATTTGACAGCAAAGAAAGTTTACGACTCAGGATTCTACTGGCCCACCATTTTCAGAGACGCATAAGACTTGGTGAAACGCTGCGATATTTACCAAAGGTTTGGAAATATCACGACGCGTAACGAAATTCCGTTGACGAACATCCAAGTATGCGAGATATTTGACATATGAGGATTAGACTTCATGGGACCATTTCCGAAATCTTACGGAAAGGAATACATTCTAGTAGCTGTCGATTACGTATCCAGATGGGCTGAAGCTCAAGCTTTTCCAACAAATGACTCAAGAGTCGTAACCAAGTTCTTAAAACAGCTATTCTGTCGGTTTGGAACTCCGCGAGCGATCATCAGCGATCGAGGCACGCACTTTTGCAATACTCGGTTTATGAAACTATTGCAACAATACGGTATTACCCACAAGACCTCTATGGCCTATCACCCGCAGACGAATGGGCAAGCAGAAATAACAAACCGGGCGCTAAAAAGAATTCTGGAACGAACAGTTGGTCAACACAAGGAGAGATGGGCAGATATGCTAGACGGTGCTTTATGGGCATTCCGGACAGCTTATAAAACGCCATTAGGAACAACCCCCTATAGGCTCGTTTATGGAAAGGTATGTCATCTTCCGATTGAACTTGAATAAAAAGCTTACTGGGCGCAACAAGATTTTGGCGCAACAAGTTTAGATCCTACGATAACGGGAACGCACCGGAAAATGCAACTGAACGAGCTAGCAGAGTTAAGAGATCAAGCTTATGAAAGCTCCTACAAATTCAAGGAAAAAAACCAAGTTGCTTCACGATGCGAAGCTCCGCCCCACACGGTTCAATCCAGGTGATAAAGTTATACTCTTTAACTCACGATTTAATAAATTTTCTGGTAAATTCAAAACACGGTGGAGCGGTCCATTCACAATTTCTAAAGTATTCCCTTATGGTGCCATCGAACTCGAGGCTCCAGACGGGAATTTCAAAGTAAACGGTCACCGTTTGAAACACTATGTAGAAGACTTTCCCTCAGCCGAGGAAGTCTATAACTACGAAACACCCTAATAGAATAGTAGGTATGAAAGACTCAAGCTACGAGACTCGATAAACAAAGCGCTCTTGGGAGGCATCCCAAGCCTATCTTATATTTTCAGCATTAATTTTTCTTTTACTTTTGTGTTTGATCTAATCCATTTTTCATACAGTACCTTGCCTTATGAAAGATTAATGATTATGTTTAGACCATTGAACTTTTATATTTTGCAGGATAAGTTCGCAGTTAGCCAGAGCACTAGCCCCCAGTCAGAGACGCTCACATGCCATGTATCACTCCCGGAGTTCATCACCGGGTAGTAGCATAAGTACCGTCAGAGGATCACAGTCGCTGCCCCCTCAATTGGACGAGATCTTGGTAAACTTGGTGGAGGTGAACGTTCAGGAGTCATTCCTTTTACGTCCAGTCCGTACCGGGTTACCTTCATCTCGCCGATCAGAGGGACAGACCGCAGGGACCTCCAGAGTACCCACCTTTCATCATGGGGTGACTACCGTGGACCCTGCTGTCACTTGGTCGATACTGAGAGCCCTCGAGGTCCAGCACACTGCCATCTCCGAGATCCACCATGCACTAGGACTCCCCACCTTACCCGTGTGCCCTTTCCGGATGGGACATGACCTCGCTCCGCAGATTCCATCGTGGGACCTCTTCCCACCTTGGAACTCTACTGCGCAGGACTACCCCGCCGCTATGGTCCCATTGGAGGAGGAGGCTGCCGCGTTGGATGCCTGGATCCAGGAGTATAGCACTACTTCTCCTGACCACGCCCTCGATGAGTCCTCATTATCTACCTCGATCTGGGATAACCCGCTCTTTGTGGAGGATGACTTCATCGATTGGGAGGCGCTCTAGGCTCATATGGATTAGCTACTATTAGTTATGTTATTTCTGTTTAGTATTAACGTGTATTGACATTTGTGTTTCCTGAAGGATGTTTATTATGCAGAACTCGACGTAGGAATTATGGAACAGGTTCATTTTAATGAGCCTGGTCCATTTCCAACGAATTCACACACTTGAATTTGGTCCATAAAATCCAGTGGCTACGCACGCAACATAAGGAAGTATCTCTTCTAACCTTACTTTGCTTGATTAAACACACTAAAATTCTAAGTAAACTCTAAGTGTGGGATTATGACTCACAAACTAGGAATGACTTCGAAAATATTGACCCTCATTCGAAAATCTAAGTGTGGGATTAATCTAACTTAGAAATAAAACATTAGGGACAACTTTCTTTTAAGTGTGGGATAGCAGTAGTATTCACTACTGAAGTGCAACATTTAATTTTGATCAATTTTTTTAGCAAACTCAGATTTTCAGCAAAATTTTCAAATTTTTAATCAAGGAAAGTCTAAAAAGGGTATTTCTGGTCAACGAAAGTTCAAAGGTTTGGGAAATAGACAATGACGGGCAAAACTCTTTGAGAATTTTCAAACTAAGTTTTAAAACAAGCAATCGCATGACTAGGCACTAAACCACCAAAATAAGTGAGGAATCTTGAGCCATATAAAAGCATTTATCTTTAATGCTTAACTTTTCGATTGTGAGTGTGCCGATGTACTCCTTTTAAGTCAGAACTTGATCAAGCAATACATTTCGAAACTACAAAAATGGGCGTCATACGTGGCGAAGGTGCAATTAAAAGACCTTGACTTAAAACCCTCTCATAAAAACTCATGTTGTCAAGCCTGACCCTGCCAATGCCCACTTTCAGCATTGAAGTCCGATTAGAAAACCTGTTGAGCCTTAGCCTTTTCGTTTCAAAAACTCACTTCAAAACCAATCCTTCCTTTACATCTCTTGGTCATAGCCTAAGTTTCTGTTCTGTCAGAAGAATTACTACAAGAAACACATTCTTAGAAGGAATCCCCGAAGGATAAAAATATTATCCACAAAAAAGACTCCGAAAGAAAGCATAAACAAAGCTGCCAGAAGAAACCAAAGAACTAAAAACCCAAGGATCATCTAAAGCCAAGGGAAAAGTTCTTCAAAAGAAGACGTGAAAGAAAAAGCTACGAAAAGAAGGCTCAAACAGAGAGAAATCCAAAAGAGGTATCACTAAATCGTCAAAGATAAGTCATCACAGACAAACTCTTAGGCTATATCAAAACCCCCGACTAAACCACCTACAAAACCCTTCTTCCATACGCCATCTCTACCCTCTTACAAATGTCTAGGGATAATTAGCACTGTCCGCATTTAAGTATTATAGATTTGATTCTCGACCAAGCTTATGACGACAAAAGAGCTACATGACTGGCCCCTGAGTGAATTAGAAGTTAGGAAACCCGATACACTTGAGTGAATTGAGTGACCACCTGTGAGGACCCCAGTCATGTATATCTTACATCACGAAGATTGAAAAGAGAGCTTGTTAGAACCAGTTTGGGAAAACATCAAAGGTTAAAACCACGTCTGAAATCTTTTCACCCAGCCTGCAGGAATCAAAGTTCTCCAGGATACAAAGACACCCTTTCAGATTTTCGGAGCAGTTTTACTGAAGATTTGCTTGAGGACAAGCAAAACTTTAAGTGTGGGATACTTGATATCGCGTAAAAAGTCACGTTTTTACTACCGATATCTCTCTCATTCTGGAACAATACTTGGCATTTGGACTCAAATAACATGCAAATCAATGAAACTTTGCCAAGGATATCAAAATGAAGATGCACGGGAAAAATCAAGCAAAACGAACGAAAAACGAAGGTTCTACGCACGTTTGAAGATTCAAGGCATCTGAGACAAGATTTGAGATAAAGTACCCACCACTAAGATTTCTCTTATCCAAGATCTTCGTTTTCAAATTACGAATCCAACAGAAGAAGAATCAGCAAAAACGGACGAAGAATGAAGATTCTGCGTACGCCGAAAGATTCAAATGATTCATACAAGACATCTAAAGATCAGAGACACATCTCATGGATTTCTTTTCATCAAAGTATTCATTTTTGAAAAACGAATCCAACGCAAAAATAATTGACGAAAATGGACGCATAACGAAGAAGATACACGAGAAACGAGAAACGAGCGAACGGGCAACGACCCGGGACGGCCGGAAGCCAGCCGCCGCCGGCCACCCTCCAGCCGCCGCCGGCCTCCCTCCAGCCGCCACCTGCCGGTCGCCGCCCGTCTCCACCTCCCTTTTCTGTCCTTGCTCGTACTTGTCTGGTACATGTGCTAGCACTTTCCGATACTTTAGGGTACACGTGCTACCACTTTTCACGCCTTTAGGGTACATGTGCCACCACTTTCTGGGCAAGTACCACCCCCCGAAAACCTGCTAACTTGCACCTTGGATGGCTAAAATGCACCGGATTTCAGCTATAAATAGAAGCATCATGGTTCATTTGAAAGACACACCTTAGAAAACACACACCACACACCATACACCAATACTTTCTCTTCTTTGTAATTTAGTTGTAATTCTTCCTTTAGACTAGTTAGTTAATTAGACTAGCTAATTAATTAACTAAGGAAGATTTGTAAGGAGGTGCACAGTGATGCATTTTAGCTACGAGTTATTGTACACCTTTCCAGGTTCTTATCTATCGTACACCTTTCCAGGTTCTAATCTATCTTCCGTATTTAAAAATGCTTGTTCTTTATGTTAATAACTTAAATATGCATGCTAGAATTGCCATGATTAACTAGACAACTCAATTGTCTGCTATGATAGTCGTTTAGGAAGTTTTAAATATGTAATTAGGTTGTATGTTATGAGATTGCGGATGGCTTATATTATAAATAGATGTAGGAATTAAATCTTTATCGTTTATCTGCCCAACTCATGTTGTGACTAAAACCTTATCCACAAATGAATGTAGCTAACTCATAGGGTATAGGTCACTTAGTTATACTATGTTAGATTGAATCATTGAGCTCGGCATGGCCGGTGTTCTCTAGACTGAAATAAGATCTAAGAGACACGGAAAATGGGAATAGAGGTAGATTAAGATCAAATTCGTATAGATGATATTTTTGAGACAACTTTCGGAATATCCTCGACTTAGATAATACTTTTGTATGCTTATATTGAACTGTTGTTTTGATCGTCTTATTGCATGTTCTTGTTTGATTGTTGCCTTAGGATTATCATAATAGTGAAATACAAACGGCCTTAATTATCGTGAAATAATATGACGGCCCCTATTCGACTGTTCTTTGATATAGTACTGGAAACGCTTACGGTAGAGTACAAATGTACGGAAGTCAAGAACGACCGAAGGTAGTTATATTATGAATCGAATAACAAACATATTGCTTAGGTTTCTATTTGTAGCATAAACCATCCTTGTTTTCTTGCATACTTGAGTAATGTTGATAATTCGTACGAATAAGTGATGACGTATTATCCGGACGCCTAGACCAGTTGTTCCAACCTATTCCGGCGAGGGTAAACCCCGTTCATAAGGTTGTTTATTCAACAAACTATGCCATGATTCGGACATCTCTGACGACCGAGATTGGGGAATAGGATTCGAGATTAACTGTCGGATAATATAGACATACATTTAAGAGAACTTTCGGTGTATGTTCTAATATATTCTGCAACCCACGTGACAATTTGTTTGCCTGACTGTGGACACCTCCGTGTTAGCCCGATAGAAGGATTGTAGTAATAGCTCACATTAACTTACGAACCTATCCTCATTAGAACTCTTCATATTTAACATCACCTAAACCACTTCATAGTAGACAATCGCTTTAACTGCTGAACGCCCGAAGTAACCTCCACTCTTAGTTTAATTTAGTTTAATTTAGGATAGAAAACCCAAAACCAAAACCAACCCTCTTATCCCCAGCTAAATTCATAAAAGTTTCTAAACCTCCTAGTTTCAATTCTTCGCGCTTTGAAGAACGATCCTAGGTCATACTTATCCTTTGCTAGCCCTTTAGATTAGCAATAATAGTAACCCTAGGCCCCAGCCTTATAAATTTAAAACCCGCTGTTGCAACCGGTTAGTCATCGTTAACAATATTGACCTGATCGGGCGCAATAGAGTACTAATACATAAACCATTTTGAGGACTCGTATGAAGAATTAGACTAAAGGGAGTGTACTAATATGAGAAAATGTAAGTTGTTAATTATATTAAGGTTTCAATAAAATTATTGAAAGTTTGATGTTGGTGAGTACTATTATATAACTATATATGTGCTATTACGAGAATACATGTAAAGAGATAAACCAAAAGAGGTGTAGTGATATGAGAAAAACTGAGAGTATGATATTAACTTGTGATGGTACTCGACATTATGATTAATAAAAGGAGGGTTATAAATACACGAGAGTATAACCTGAAAAAATATATGTTGGAAAGTGGAATGATTTACGAGTAAAACTATCGAGTAATTGTAGAGTATAATGAGATGAGAACGTTGATATTTAAGAGAGTAATAAATAAAGAGACTAATATGTCGAGTGAGCAGAAACTAAAGTAAGGAGTAATTATAGAGTTGCGAGTTGGTAAAATTTTAACCCTATAATTAACATGAGATAATGAGAATTCTTACATCCAAATTAAACGAGTTTGATTCCTATTATAAATATGATACGAGTTTGAGATATCTTTGAGAATAAGTATGAAGTAGCCTCCATAAAGTAATGAGAGATCATGATAATTGTGATTATATACATATATAAGAGTACAAGTGACGAGGATAAAACGAGTTAAGAGTAGTAGGTAAATATTCAATAATGGTAACTCATGTGCGACTATGTAGGTGAATTTAAAGAAACCTAACATGAGTTAAGTGGATTATAAGATAACTTCGTAGGCTACATATTGTGTGTAAGAGTAAGATGAGTTAAAAGTATGTGAGAAAGTATACATATGATGATTGATAAGTCTTTAATGATTTACCATGACATTAAATAAAGAGGATACTACGATAATGAGTAACTAGAGAAGAGGTAAAATTTAATTTAAATATTATTGAGAAGTAAATTTTAAGGTGGCGGGTCGGTAAAATTTGACCATGTGCTACGAGATAATGAGAAAATACAAGAGTTATTTATAATGAGGATTTAATAAGTTTGAGATCATGATATTGAGTAAAAATGGTGAATTAACCATGAGAATAATGAGTTGGATATATGTAAAGTGTGAGTAACGAGTAATTAAGGAGAAATGCATTTAAATACATGAGTATATGATGAGACAGTAGGAATTTAAATTTGAGCCTTTACGTAATTAGAGAGTTATTAATCCTTAAAATGTGAAACCTATAATGAGAAGTGACGAGAATTTTGTATGCAAATAAATGAGTTGATTTTAATACTATTAATGCAATGTGAGTTGAGTAACCTTGAGGATGAGTGTGAAACAGCTTCTAAGGTAATGCGAATTGAAGTAATGGAGATTTAAACAAAGATGAATATAGTTTGGGTGCCGATTGCTAAAGGAGCCAAGAATAATAATAGACAATCTGAAATGTGAGAAGAAATAAAGATAATATTATATGCAAGTAAATTATGCAAACTTGAAAGAGACTTAATAGGAGTTACTGTTGAGAAGACATTGAGACGAGAAATGAGTTTATTACGAGACTAAATTTTATGACTAAAAATAGAGGAGGAAAATGTTAGTTATATGAGAGATGCAGTATAATGAGATATTTTGAGAATTTAAATTATAAATTATGTGGGAGTTAATAATTAAGTTATTAATAATTGAGAAATACATGAGGTGGATATATACGTGTATTAGCTTGAAAACGTTTGAGTGAACAAATTAAATTTAAGAGGGTTGAATTAATATGAAGTAGATGAGAAATGAGAAGATAAGCTAAATATTGAATTCTGAAATTTATCAGAGAAATGAAAGTCTGATTGATCAGAGGGAACAGCTGAGTGAACATTAAATGAGAATTGAAATTTTCTATAGATACTATAAGTAATGAGTATTATCCGGGTTGAAAATTATTAGAGGTTGATTTGTTACCGGAGGTAAAACATTAAAAGAGTATAGCAATGTAACCTACTACTTTGAGTTATTGGGAGAATTTGAAAGAGTTGGTGACACTTTCATATGTTTAGGAGAAATAGAAACCATTAGTGAATCAAATTATATTAAAGAGTATGAACGAATATTAACCAAGAGTCAAAAAGAGTAAAGAGATTTGGGTAGAATATGTATAGAAAATTTTGAGTACACCGAGTAAGAGAATTGATGTTAGATTTTGAGCATATAAGAGGGATTAAGAAAAGAGATTAATGAGAAACATATTATGTTGAGAACCGAGCAAGGATTGTGAGGACACAATCCCATTAAGTGGGGGAGAGTTGTAACACCCCAATTTTCGTAATTCCTTATTTTAAATACAAATGCGTAAATTAATTGATTATGTTATTCTTGGTGAGAAATTTGTTAGTGGCTAAATTAAGAGAAACAAAACTTGTATAACTGAGTTGTGGTTAATATTCTATAAACAAGAATGGAGGGTAGGATTTGTAATTTGATTTAATTAGCCCCTTTAATTGAGAAAAACTTGGAACTTTGGAGATGTTTTTGGTCTTGGTCGAAGAAAACAGAAAACACACACACACACACACACACACAGAGAGAGAGAGAGAGAGAGAGAGAGAGAGACTAGCGAGATTGAGAGAAAGAGAAGGAGAGAAGCAAGAAACCATTAAATTGAAGCTAAATTCTAGTGTGATTGATGCTATAATTTGCGTATAAGCAATCCATACGGTATTACTTGTTCTCTAACATCTCAATTTCATGTTCTAGTGATTATTGAGATAAACCCTACGTGGGGTTTTGTAAGAAAATGATGATTTTAGATGATTAAAGGATTTTATGATATTATTAAAGTTTAAAGAGGTGAATTTCATATTATGTTATATAAGTTTTGTAATGATCTTGAGTTTTGATGATTATGAGATTAAATGAGTTAGAAAACAAAGATGGTGATGATTGAGTATGTGTAAGAGATATGAATCTTGTGGTTATTGTAATTTTGATGAATCATGAGACTTAATATGCTAGAGAATGTAGAGGAGGATGATATTATGATAACAATAATCATAATTTGTTGTTAAAATTTAAAGAGATGAGTTAATTATATATGAGTAATTGATTGGGAATCTTGAAATAAGGATTTTGATGACTTATGAGTAATCACTTGAGAAAAGTGTTAGAGAGGTGATTGATTAATTTTATGAATTAGCTAGTTGTTATGAAAAATTAGCTTACGAGTAAATGAGAAGTTTAAATAGAGATATATAAATTGATATTGAGTTGAGAATCTAATTGTATGTATAATATTGTGTGTTCATATGATGTTATAAATAGGTGTATCTAAGAGCTAAACTTGGAGTCTTTGAGTTAGCTAGAACACACAATCATCGTGGAATCGAAGTAAGTAATGGGAGGGGGGAAGAGGTAATTTTTGAGTTTGAGTTTAATGACATTGAGTTGTCACTAAAATTGAGTAAACGAGAATCAAGTGTATAATTGAGTTTTGGAGATTGAGTTCACTAACGAGTTTGATAATGAGATATGAGTATTATAATACACTTGATGAGTAGTTTCCTTTGAGTAGGAAACTATTATGAGAAGGATCCTTAATATTGAGTATGGATAAATCAATTGAGTATGATTAATGAGTTACATATATATCATTTGAGTATGATGTTATGAGTTTAAGTGATTGAGTACACCAAAGATATATTTATGAGTTTATTATAAGTTATTATTTACCATTACTTACTAAGCGTAAAGCTTACCCCTTTATTGTGGTTGTTTTATAGGTAATGCAAACGGGTCAAGGGGTTATTTGGACGAGAAGTCAAAGATTGACTTTTGGTGGGACTTGCTATTGCGCTAGTAAGTCAATCCCTATTATTAAATCATGCTAGCGCCATTTGAGTAAACTTGATCATTTGTATATGATCATGTGTTTTGAGAAAATGGTGTTTAATTGAGAAGTTCACGTGTTTGGTTGTTTGTTGTAAAGAGATTGTTGAACTTGAGTAATGTTATCGGTACGTGTAAATGAGTTTGATGTTAAAAGAGTATGAGATTTTGAAAGTGTCCAAATGGGTCGTATTCCCAAAAAGAGTCGAATTAATGTTTATATGTTGTGGTCATGAGTTATTGAGTGAAATAAGTTTTTTGAAGTTGCTGGAATCTGAATTGAGTGGTTAACTTTAATAGTGTTGAGTTTTTGACCCAAAAGAGTTAAAGTGGCGATGTTTTAGTTGAGCGATCTTGCGAAAATGAGTATTTTAGAAAAATATATGAAGTGAAAGTCTCGTTTTATGATTTGAAAAGTGACTGCAGAATTTCGTGTTATAAATCTTAGCGAGTATAAAGATATGTGTGTTTGAGTTTGGACTTAAAAGTTGAGTTTGGTCAAGAACTGCTGGTGAGATTGCGTACGAGATCCCAGAAATATACCAGGATCGCGTATGTATGCGTAAAATGGTCACAGTGTGTTTTTCAGTTAAAGTACGCGATCCCAGCTCCTTTCTTGGATCGCGTATCATAGCGTATTTTGGTGACAGTTGAGTTTTCTTCTTTAATACGCGATCCCACTCCTTTCTTAGGATCGCGTATGCATGTTATAAACTGAGTTAAATGTTTTGAGTCCAACTTTTATACATGAGTTAAAATAAACAAATTAAACGAATTATATTTATTGTGTAAGGGACATTATAATGAGTAATAAAAATTTCGGGGCGTTTCAATTTAAATGGAATGCTTAATACCTAGATGAATATTATGCGATGTAGACATGAAAGGGGAATTTTTAATCGATGGAGAAAGCTAGAATCAACATTATATTTGATTGCGTAAGAAGATAGATGAAAAGATGAAGTGAATAACTGGAGAAACAGAATGAAGAAAGAAGATGAATGTGATTTATGAACTAAGCTCCTCAATTTTAATTTGAGTGGCAGAAACTGCAGAGAAGTCAAGAGAGGCGTGATATTGGTCGGCAAAAGAAACCAATAAAATTCAAGCATTTTAAATTAGGTTAGAAGTCTCAAGAAAATGAGTGGGCTTTTTGAAAAGTATCTTTTATCCATTTATTTATCTTTATAAAAAATACTTTTCAGCTCATTTTATAACCGCAAAATTACTCAATTATTACATTATCCATTAAACCTCATGCGACACATCAGCTTCATGACATGCCTTAAAACGTGCCAAATCAGATTTATGATGTCAGCCAAACTCCCCTTTAGTAAAGATGAGCAAAGACTAGTTTAAACCGGTTTTCAGTCCAGTTTAAAACAATTCAGTTTTTTAACATAAAATTAAAAGCCAGTCTTTTCTAGGACTGGTACAGTTTCAGTCCAGTTTTTTGTCAGTTTTTCAGTATTTCTTAGAATTTTAGTCCATTCTCAGTCCAATTACAGTCATTTCCAATTTTTATTTCATGGTCTATAACTTTGTCAATACTTACAATTTGAACTTTTATTTATTTTTCATCAAGATTTTATTAATAGTTATTAACAACAAACTTTTGATGAATAATATAACTTCATATTTCATGATGCAAAATTTTAAAATAAATAGAAAAAATCAATAAATGTGAAGTACGATTAAATTAAAATGTATACAATTGAAATTGTTGATGTGAAAAGAAATAAAAGTTCATAAATAAAGAAATAAAAATGTATCAAATATAATTTACTCCAATTTTAAATTTAATAAGGAAAGAAAAAGGTGAAAAAACAATAAATAAACATACGTAGCTTATAACACATTTCAGTCTTTTTACCAGTTTTAAACCAGTTTCAGTCTTTAACCAGTTTAAACTAATTTCAGTCCAGTTTTTAACCAGTCTTCTGATTGAAAGTAGGACTAAATTAGGGCTGTCAGGCAGTCCCAGGATCAGTCCAGTCTTTTCTAGGACCGGTCCCAGTCCGGTTCAAGACGAGTTTCAGTTTTAGACTGTTTTGTTCATCTCTACCCTTTAGAAACCAATGACTAAATAGCGTAGTGGTAAGGGCAGCCCATGACTTTCTAGAGGTCATGTGTTCGAATCCTGCCATGGGTATTATTTATCATAAAGGTACCTACCACCAATGAAGCGCATGGCCTACAACGTTAAGGCTTAGTCGGTGCAAGTTTCGGCTCGGACGTTGTGGTATATGTGATGGAGGTGATTTACCCGGCGATGTTGGACCTTGTAGGGGTTCGGTCGTGCTCCACTAAAATATGAATTGGCTCCAGTGGTTGGCCCAAATAACCATTTGTTTCAAACTCCCCTTTAGAAGATAGAAAGATGGGTGATGATTCGTACACCACCAGTTTTTCTCCGTACACCACTAAACATGCTTTAAGTTGTTGTACAGTACAACAGTCTAAAACATATTTAGTGGTGTACGGAGAAAAATTGGTGGTGTATGAATCATTACCCTAGAAAGATAGATGCACGAACCACTTTTAAAAAGATTAAGTTGTCTTTTCGCAAATTTATGTGTATTTTATTCTCAAAATTGATGATTAATTAAAATGAAAAAGACGTTTATGTCTAATTCTCTACGATTTGCGTAGCATTGCATAACTATTAAACATAAACATTTTTAATAACTATATTTGATGGAGCTTAAATTTTTAATCACGCAGATAGTACAGTAAATCACTTACAAGATATTGCAAAAATCTTACAACTTATATAACTTAAATGATAATAATGTAACTCTCATGTTATTAAAATTGATCATTTCATATTACCAATCTAGCTATTGGGTACGTCCCAGTAACACTTTTTCGACAGTTTTATCTTCAGCATAGCCATGATGCTGTCACAGTAATAAAAAATAAAAATGATTTCGGTTGGCCTTATATGACCGGATATTTTGTATGTAAAACATTTCAAGCATTTAATATTGAAGAAAGAATTTATAAAAAAAATACTCTTCAAGAAAACGAAAAAAAAATAAAATAAATATATATATATATATATATATAATGTGTAACCAATTTAAAAAATATTTTGATGATAAGCTATGTTGGTATTTTTGCTTCTTATCACTACACATATGTAATGATAATATCAATCATATGTAATGATATATCAATCATACATATAAATAAAATAAAGCAGACTTTTATTTTTTCCTTAAAGGAAAGTATGCTTCATTTTGAAAAACAAGTTAATATGTCATTTTATAAAAATGCTAAGGTGCTCATACTTATTTAAGGGAGGTGATATAATACAACAAAAAAATTGATTCATACACCGTACTGTACCACAGTTGAGGCTCACAATACAAGTATAACATAACACAACTTTGGTGTTGGAAACAATTTGTGTATTGTATTTATCAACTCCCTTATTTAATTAATGTGCATTCACCAATATCACGAATAATTTTTTTTACTAATGTCTTTTTAGTTGGCGTCTCATTTTTCACTAACACTTATTTATAAAAACATTTATACACTCTAATAGTTCATTGATTTATTTTTCAAAAGTTGCTACACGTACACCTATTACAACAAAAGTCTTCAAGTAAAGAATCAATTTTCTCAAAGTTATAATACGGAGTAACTAATAAGGTTGTAATCTTCAATCGAAAAAGTATTTTAAGTCGTCACTGTAACAAGAACCGTCTAGAAAAATCATACATTGTAAATGCTCTAAAAGACTCTTTAACAACCCCGATTCAAAAGGGCGGCGTAGACGAAAAACTTAATGCGGAATACAAATTCTCTAACATCCGAACTTACAAAAGCCTCAAGTAATGTAACTAAATCTTCGGGGCAATGTCGGATGTCATAAAATCTTGGTCCAACTTTATTCATCTTACTTTCATTTGCACCTGCTGATGTGAACCTGAGAATGTACGTAATGCGTAAGCCTAAAGGCTTAGTGAATTCGTGTGTGTTTGTGTACAAAAATATCACACGCAATGATGAACATGATCAATTAATGATTCAACATAATTTATTAATATTAGGGATCCCGATTATCGTGTTACGGACTTGATATACTTAATTAGGTGAATCAATCAGTTAATATGATTTGTACATTTTTGGCATTAATGTGGATCAAGATGTGGTAAGGGACATTTCAAATAAGATTGGGTGTAGGGTGGGTTGTTTGCCATTTGAATATCTTGGACTTAAAAAGGGAGCAAACATGAATCTACATAAAAACTGGGCTGATTTGATTGAGATATTCAAATGTAGGCTGTCCCATTGGAAAGCAAACAGATTATCTTTGGCGGGACGACTAACTTTGGTAAAATCTGTCCTAGATAGCCTGCCTGTGTATTATTTTTCTTTATTCAAAGCTCCTAATAAAGTTATTGAATCCTTGGAAAAAATAAGGAGAAACTTTCTATGGGGGGGATCGGAGAAGAATGCTAAAATAAATTGGGTTTCATGGTCCAAGGTAATGGCTCCGAAAAATGAAGGGGGTCTTGGGATAGGTTCTCTTAAACATTTAAACATAAGTTTATTGTTGAAATGGCATTGGAGATTTAAGCAGGAATCTATTCCCGTCTGGAAGCAAGCAATATGTGCAATTCATAATAGCATGGAAATCTCTTCTTGGCTTCCTCTCAAAAATAATCTCTCATGCTCCTGGAAAAACATTTGTAAAGTCCAGAACGAGCTTCGGTCATTCAATATTGAGGTTTCACAGATGATGGTAGAGGAAGACAGTGAATGGCATTGGAAACCGGAAAATTTTCTGTGGCATCTGCTAGATGGACAATTGTTAATTCTTTTAGTCGGGCTAAGGAGTTTACTTTTTGTTGGAATAAATGGGTCCCAAGAAAAGTGAATATCTTTGCTTGGAGGGCGGAAATGGAGAGACTACCTACTAAGATGGCTTTGATTCGGAGACAAATTCAGGTTCCTTCATCTCTTTGCTCTTTATGTAATTTATATGAAGAGTCGTCAGAGCATCTTTTCACCTCTTGCGAATATGCTAATATGATGTGGTGCTACATTAGTTCTTGGTGTAAAATTCAGCCTCTCTTTAATTTTTCCGTTCGAGATATTATTTGCTATAAGGGCAGCAGAAATGAGGAATTGAATGAAGTGGTCCGAGCAATTTTATTGACTACCTGTTGGTGCATTTGGAAAGCGCGAAATGAGTCTTGTTTCAAGGGGTCTAAACAATCGTGGCTAAAGATCAAAGAAGACGTCCTCTGCCTTAGCTATTTGTGGATTAAAAATCGAGCAAGATGGTCTCAGTTGACATGGGAACAATGGCTGGGATTTAATATCAGTAGCTTGGATGGGTGGGGCACGGCTTGGATCAAATAAGCTGACATGTCCTGGAAGTTTGTGTTTACAGCAAGCATTATTTGTCTTATTAAATTTAGTGGTGTAACCAAGTCTTGGTAGTCTATCTCAGGATCCATTCGGGGAGTTATCAAAAACGGGGTGAGGTGAAAACCGGTGGCTCGGCCCTCACTTTCGGGGATTTTTTCCTGACTTTGGTTAGGTTTTTTTCATCCCTTTTATCTCCCTCTCAGTTCGGATCTTGAGGGTCGGGTGGTATTAGAAGTAAGGTGATTCTCATTGGTGTATGTACATTTGTACGTTATTGGCATCTAGTATCTTGCTAGTTGTCTATTTAATATATTCTGCCTTTCAAAAAAAAAGTTAATATGATTTGAGCTTCACTCGTACTTGATTTAATACCAAGAACTTTTATAATCGGTCTGTTGCACAATAATCATTATAATCAAAATATATTTTGATTTGACATGAATATACAAATGCACATCAAGACAACACGATCAATCAATATATAAATGCACATAAGGTAATTCATTATGATAGGCTTAACAATCAAGCATAATTAATATAGCGTACATTCCCATTTTAAGTAAAAACATGAGAATACTCGACTCGGGTCCAAGCTAAGGTATGATCTCTACTTCGTTCATATCCCTTAGATCGAAGCTTAGATTGATGGAGGATTGTTTTTCTTCAAACTCCTTCCTTGTAATAAATTTACACGAATCTCTAATGTTATCTCAAATTTTATTTCACTCTCTCTCTCTTTGATTCTTTCTGGTCGATGGGTGAAGAAGAAGAAGAAAAAGATTGTGTATTCTTTTTATAAAAATACGTCTACAAGTGAGCAATGATGGTACCTAGTACTAGCTTGTACACCCATGTCTTATGTGTTGCCACATATCTAGCGTAGCTTTGCTACTTGTCGAATTGAGAGAAGCCTACACAAGGTTAATCTTTCCCCCATCAACTAAAGTAGTTAAGGCCAACTCAAAAGCTTCAATCATTTGTACCATGTGCATCACCAAATATACTTGGTGTTTATTTCTAGGTTTTAAGACATATAAATGACTTATTTAGGTTCCATACGTGTCCAACATATAGGCTTTCAAGTAATGTTTCATGAAGACTACATAATATTTTGAAACTAGACCATCAAATGTGGTAGGTGTGTGCATAATTTACTTGTACATTATGCATTAAGATTAAATACATAAACATTCTAATTGATGTGTCACAAGTTACTTAAGAGCATCTCTAATGTACTCCTTATATGTACCTTTTTGCACTATAAGTGTGAAAAACTCACTCTAGTGTTAGCATTAAACACTGCACTATTTTAGTACAAAGACAAATAGTGTTTAGTGCAGCACTAAATTTGGTGCAGCACTAAACATTGCACTAAACACTATTAACATTAAATAATAATATATATAATGTATAAAATGTTTTAATATGATGTGTTTATTACAAATTTTGTGATAATTATTTTTTATAACTAAATATAATGTTTGCTATTATATTCATTAAAAAAACTCTATGATTTTAATATATTTTCAATTTATTTTTTTAAAATTTCTAAATACAATGATTGTTATAACATTTATCAAAACAATATAGTGGTTATATAAAAATTATATTATCATACGGTTGAGTTGTGTATTTTAAATCAATTAAATAAGGTTTAGTGTGACACATTGGAGCAACTTTTTTTTAGTGTAAGCATATTCTGAAAAGATTCTCCTTTTTCACTAAAATAGTGCAATTTTGTACACTAAAATAGCGAACACATTGGAGATGCTCTAAGTAGACTAGTCTAATCTAATCTAATGTATGTATGTACAAATTACCTAACTCTCTTAATGCATCATCTAGTTGTAGTACATGCACATTTTAATGTTAGTTCTTGGAATACTGTACAAACGAATTTGCTAAATATATAGCACAAAGTCTATGACACTCATTTTATCCGGAACCATTTTAATGTTCGTTAGACACTTGACTTAAAATAGTTTTATTTTGACTTATAATAGTCTTATTTGTGAATGGCATGATTTTTGGGTCGTTACAGACTCTAACCTTTTGGCAAAAATATATTGAGAAAGTAAGAAAATTTGATAATATTATTGCGATGTGTGTTTGTGGAAAGAGTAAAATAAATATGACAAATATGACGTTAAACTAACATTGTTAGAAAGCTGTAAAATAAGATTCAAAAAGTTAAAGTGTTTAAAAAAATGTAATATAAGATATCTATTTATCGATAGAAAAGACATTAATATGACAAATTTTAATGTATGTCAAACGAAGTCTGTTAAAAACAATAGTACAAAATAATAGAATGAAAACGAAGGTGTTTGATTAGAAAATTCAAAGGCGTAGATAGAAGTGGTTTTCCTTAGTGGTTTTCCTTATATATAACTTAAGAAATGAGATGAAAAATATATTTTTTGATCAATAGATGAGAAAGAAAATTATTTTATTTTATTTTAGATTTGTAAATTTAGTTTATTGATCTCACATGTTTAAAATGATTAATACTAGCACACTCAAAAGAATTGATTATCTAAAATTATGTTATAGATTACCGTGCATCACACGAGTCTGAATCTAATAATATATATTATTCTAGCATTGCGTACAAGCTAACATAATCACTTTACTTGTCATACTATACGTATCACTATTATTATTATTATATATTATATATTATATATTTACACAAGTTATTTCAAGTTTTATATAAGTGAAAGTTTGATGCAAATATCACCCTTTCTAAGTATATAGAACATGGATCGAATAGCTAGCTACATATATAAGCCCTCAACAACAACAATTATCATGATTATGCCATTCTCGTTATGGGCTCGTCATGAGGCGAGCTCATCGTGATGATGACAAATAATGAGCGGCGAAAATCTTTTTTTTTCCTTTTTACTCTTAGCGTACCTATGTAATTTTATATGTAGCAAAGAAAAGTGACATAATCCTTTTTATTGGCCCTAAACAAAAATATTGGAATAGATATATAAATTATTTAATCTAGTCTACCCATAATTATATTTGATAGTATTACTATTATTTTTATTTTTAGATGTGAATAGGATAGGGATTGGTCTTGAAACTTAAATATTACGAGTATATATTTAAGGTACCTTTATGGCTTTATGCAACCTAAACAATACATGCAAAGGGAACGCATTAACGTCCAAAAACAGAGTTTGTTATTACTTGCAGTCGGTCGGAGGTCTTCGCCTGAGACAAAATAAACGCCGAGAATAATGGAAATCATGAGAGACAAAGATAGAGATCTTGAACGTCTGATTCCGTCAACCGGATTCGCAGACATTATCGGTGCTCCGTTATCGCCTTTGCAATCCGACACCCCTCCAGGGGCTTCTAGTCCTCCCTCTCATCATTCCGGCAGAGAGGTCTCTATAATCTATTTGTATGTATAATGTTAAATCATTGCCTTTTATTCGACGTGTGTGTTGTATTTGCGATTAATCAAATCGTGAAGCAACGTGATTATATTAGTCTATTAGATCATATTTCATTTTAGTTGTTTAGAATTATATCTACATAAGGTAACATGTTGTGTTTTCATGCATGATTCAATTGAATATCATGTTTTCTGTTTTCTAATGCATGTGGTAATTATATATATAATGTTTACCATAGGTTTTTACTGATTATATCTCTGAATTATGTTGTTTCTACTAATGTTTTTTTTTTTAATGGTTGTGCAGGCATTTATAAAAGTGATTCGCAGCTGGGCTTCAAAAAAGTTCATTACTGGATGGTATTATTCATATGCTTGTTTCATCTGTAAGTTAATCATGTATTGATTGCTGATTGTCATAACAATTCCAAGTCGTCCCATTATTTCCCTAACGTGCAACCGTACATGAATCCAAACCATCCTTAAAGTTATAACCACCATAAAAGAAATTGAAACACTATATGTATATGTACAATAAAAAAAATTTATATTTATTGTTGACTCCTCATGGTACTCGTCGGACCATACAGTATTTTAGAAGGCAGTTGACAAGGTTGAGTCTTGAAATTTATACGTAAAGATCTTATATGCACATTTCAGCTATCAGATAACGAAGCAGTAATTATGCAATTCAAAGTTGACATTCACAGAAATGATAAAAACTACTGGAGTTTGGGATATTTTTGCGAGTTATTTGCTAATAGTTGATTGGTTGTGCAGTGTGATTTTATCTCCCATTGCCATTACATTTTATGTGACTTGGTGGTTCATTCAATTTGGGGATTGGATCTTCTACCCGATATACACTCTTTTGGGAATCAATATATTTGGTTAGTGCATCTTCACACAATGGTGCTTCTTTTATGTATATTACACAAAACAGTGTTTCTTTTGATATAGGTTAACTGTTCATATCCTGCTGTGCATCAATTAGCCCTAAGAAGTGCTAATAATTGATCGTCTTTAGTATCAATATATTATTGTTATGACATCTCAAAACTTGTGCTAATTCTGCTATGTTAGCAGAAAAAGTTTCTTGAACTTGGAGGTGGCAAATGGGTGGGTCGGGTAACAAATCAAAATGAGTTTCCGTCGTACAGGTCTAGGTTGGGTTGGTTTGAACTGCGGAGTTTTAACTTGCTCTTGTGTATATTGTTACATTGATTTTGGTTCACAAGATTCCTTTAATCCATTCCTATTCATAAGCAGAACCGGGAAGTTGCACCCAACCAACAAATAAACACTTAATATGTCCAGTCAAATGTAGATACTTTCTGAATTCATTAGCTTTTTTTCAGGTCTAGGATTCGTGACCACAATAACTTCCATATTTTTAGTTGGTGTGTTCATGTCATCATGGTTGGGAACTTCTCTTCTTACTTTAGGGGAGTTTATAATAAAAAAGATGCCTCTCATGAGTTATATTTACACTGCCTCCAAACAAATCAGTGCAGCCATCTCACCAGGTATTTTGTTCCTTGACCAAATTTCAATGATCCAAGATATCATCAATCTGACTTCGATTCCCAATTTTTTCAGGTCAAGGTTCCCATGCTTTTAAAGAAGTTGCAATTATAAAGCATCCAAGTGTTGGTGAATATGCATTAGGATTCATAACATCAACTGTTATCCTTAGAAAGAGCACGGGTCCTGAAGAGCTATGTTGTGTGTATGTGCCAACTAACCACCTTTATCTCGGTGATATAGTCCTTGTGAATTCAAAAGATATCATGAAGCCTAATATCTCGGTTCGAGAAGGAATAGGTAAGTGAATCAAATCAGAAATGAAGGCTCTTTTATGCTCCAGCAGAGTGATATGTTTACACATGTCAAAAAATAAAGTTAGAAATGGTGTTAATTCAGTTTTTTTTTTTATCATACAATATGCTGATTATTGCAAGTTTCATATTGTGAATTATACAGAGATTATAATTTCAGGAGGTATGTCGATGCCAAAGATGTTAACTACAAAGCGCTCACAACCCCGTCGATCTCCAAGTGTTGAGAATTTTGTTGTTCCACATGTATGATACGAGTGTAGATGTGGTTTTTGATCATGTATGTTATCATTATAAGTTAGTCAGCATTCAAACTACTGATGAAGATATCCTACAAAGAACACGTACAAGAATAATTGTGTAAAATACAATTCCCTAATCTAAAAATACAGCTGATGAGTTGGAGGGATATAATGTATAGAAATTTTAATGATTCGGTTGTAACGGTTTGTTGGAATCAAACTTTATATGGCTTTAATCACACCAATGAACTTTGGTTCAATAGGTTGCAAATTTTAACTTATTATTGGTTCGCTTATTGTCTTGTCCTGTTTTATTTCAATATGTTCACAAATCAGCATTATGTTTTATAAATTGTAAACCATTCAAAAAGATACATCAATGTTTTTTTTATTAATAACAAATTTCTAAAGCTTTTTAGGTTGTAGTGGTCAAATACTCAAAAAAATGTCCTTCAGACTTGGAAACATGCCTGTAGTTTTGAATCAGTAACAGCTGATTTTAGTTTTCGATCTTATTTAACTGTGAAAATATTAATGAATAAATGCAGATACATTAGATCATTACTAAGAAGATAAATTTTGAAACAAAGACAATACTAGTGTTGCTTTTTTGTATCGCTATGTCGATCTTTGAGGGCAGAAAATCAATAGATCATGTCTGGGACGCCCTTTTTAATATGTGAAATGCAAAATAGGTTATAATGTGCTGATAAGAAAAACAAACGAATATTTTCATGTAAAAACAACCTTAAACATTGATTGAGGTTGTGAGCGTGATTGCACTTATTATGACACAACTTGAATACAGAAAATCAAATTACTAGTTGATCGACCGAAAAGTGATAACTCTGCCACTAGCACTAAAACACTTTCACACTGCATAAATTTTTAGACAGTTGATGAAATCTAGAACGTACAATTCGAGAATTGTGATGTAAATTGTGTAGTTGCAAGTAATTACATCCTGAATTTCTGACATAAAACTTAATCTAAGGTTAGCATCTGACAAGTTTAAGCATTCCAAACTGCTTAATTAAATGCAAAATCTAGGAATTTAAAACATGATACAACTTACAAAATATGACAGACAAAATCGCAACATATAAGTATACTACTTGGTTTCATCTTATAACATACAACATATATTAGTCAAAAGTGTATGTACAACGTTACAAACATGGTCGATCCAAATGCTTCATGCTTATTTCTCTTATCTACTTGATCCCTCTGATGAATATTTCCCAACATTTTCATAAACCTTACCATAATGTCCTGTAGCACCTGACCCGAGTCATTAAACATCAAAAACAGCTTTCGTTGCACCTTACAAGACATGTGTTACCTATCAAGAGCATGTTGACTTGCGTTAGCTACTAGCGCTTTGATAAATCATCTACCATCTCCTTGAACTTCTTCATGTCGTCATTGTAGGCCTGGGTGTCATTAACGATGGAAGTTGATGTGTCGGGGCTCATATGGCTCAGCGTGGAGTCTATTCGTTGCGGTTTCAAGGTATCATTCAAGGCGTCTAATGATCCCTCGCCTTCCAATGCTCGTACAATCTGTATATTGAAATTTCTCCCAATTATGCCCGGTAACAGAATAGGTTGGGTTAATCTGACCAAGACTCCGCTTTTTTGCTCCATATTAATACTATACTGTACTCACTAGCTTGAGGTAAACATTTTGATGCCGCTTAACTTCATTTTTATAGTTAGTGGTTGTTTGGGATTACTTATTTTTAAGTACTTATCTGATTAAAATTTTAGTGTGGACCAACCTCTTATTTTTAAGGGCTTACTTTTCTAAAATAAACAGATAAGCCGTTTTTCAGAGGGTCTTTGTAGTTGCTTCTCTGCTGTAAAGTAAGCAATAAGAAAATACCCACTTAAATAAGCAATCCCAAACACCATCTCAAGACATGTTTATGCCAAAATAATTTTTTTCAAATAAAACAAAAATGATAACCTTACCTGGCTCATCTTGGGACGCCGTTTAGCAGAATGGCGGATGCTGGCTGCAATAGAAGAAACCATACAAGCCACCTCATTAGGTTCGTAGTTCCCTTCCAACCGCTGATCAACGAGCTCATTGTAGTTTCGATCTTCTAATGCCTTGGCCAGGAGTGGCCCCGCCTGAAATTTAAACATAACAAAGCTTTAAATTAGTATAGAAGATATCATCATAATTTAGTATCACTTGCCTACATTAATCGCATACTAAGAGTTTTAACTCTTGGGTGTGATTTTGAAATCTATATATATTAGAATCTATAGAATAAAAATGGAAGGTTACAAACCCATTCCACCAAGCTATCTTCCATTGTATTGGAGGTACGGTCAATTGGTTTCCTTCCGGTCAACACTTCCAGTAACATGACCCCAAATGAAAAAACATCAGACTTTTCTGTTAGCTTTCCACTCGAAGCATACTCTGGAGCTAAGTACCTACAATCAGACACAGGTGACAATGTTCGCTTTGCATTATTTTGTGGCAATCTGTAAAATAGGCAAAACCTGCATGTGAAGATAATTATTGTGAGCTATAACAAACTTACCCAAAAGTTCCCATAACGCGTGTTGAGATATGAGTGTCTTCACAAGACGCTAGTTTAGCCAATCCAAAATCAGCCACCTAAGTCTTTTACAAGTTAGTGATGTATACGAGTACCGAGCTTTTAAGCATATTACAATTTTGATCAAATGAGTGTGTACATAAACTCGTAAAGTGCTTACCTTTGCTTCAAAGTTGTGGTCGAGAAGAATGTTGGAAGACTTTATATCACGATGGATGATCTGAGGATCACCTAAAAGTTTCCGAGACATGTATAGTGTCGTAAATAAGACATTACTCAAAGCACACATTGTTTGCATTATTTGTACAAAAATGGTTTAGGAGGTTTTACAAATGAAAGATATACTTGAACAACTTTGACCCGTTTTTGTTTGAGCATATATTTTTTTAGTTTGCCTGATCATAGTGTTATATGGGTCAAACTCGTCAACGTTAAAGCCAACCAACACATACTAAAATATTTAAAAATCAAATTTGTCCTGAATTATATAAAGTTTGAATCATAAACCGTACAATCTTCATGTAGGTATGCAAGTCCTTTAGCTGAACCTAGTGCGATATGGATCCTAGTTTCCCACTTCATGACAGGACAACCCTTTCCTGCAGATCAAAATGTGTTACAATATTAACATGTCATTAAAGATTTGGATTAAAATAGTAACTGAAAAACTCACCATGAAGATGGAAGTCCAATGTCCTATTAGGAACAAACTCATAGACAAGCATTCTCTGTGCATCAGCAATACAGTATCCAACAAGTGACACCAAATGTCGATGGTGTAATCTACTAATAATCTCAACTTCTGCTTGAAACTCTCGCTCTCCTTGACTACTACCTGATTTCAAACTCTTCACTGCAACTTCATGCCCATCAGTCAAAATCCCTTTATGCACGTACCCGAACCCACCTTGACCCAACATGTTGGACTGTGAGAACCCATCAGTGGCGGTTGATAGCTCGTTGTATGAGAAGTGAGTCATGCTGAATGCTAGAGTCATTTTGGGGGGAGGCAATGATGAGGGTGATAAGTTGCCACTGGTGTTGGACTGTTGTTGTGAGGCAGAGGTCCCGTATTTGCCACCAACACCTACGGGTATACCCATCATTCCAGGTCTAGTGAATTGGATCACGTGCTCATGCGGGTAGTACTCTCCACCTCCTGTTCCACCTGTTAAATGTGTTTATTAAGTTGCTGTTTGAAGTAAGTGGATACATAATTTTTAATATTATTATCAATTTTCAGCATCATGTTCTACATCATATGTTGAGTTGATCATTATCATACATAACTATTTTCCCAAAAAAGAAAACAGTTTATTTTTGCAAAATTGTACTAAAATTGATCCTCTGGCTCCTACGTCTTTATTGCTTTTCTGGTTTACACACTTATCATATTTAAGGACACGAAATTATTATATTTCTATTTCAAATATTCAATAAGCTACTTGAACTAATAAATCTATGATAAGGTGTACATAATGACTATGCATAATACCTGGGGGTGGTTTATTATAGTAACCGGCCGCTTTCAGCCTCTTCTTCTTCCTCCTCCTCTTAGTACATGTAATACAAATGGTGACGAGACAAATACACACTAAAGCAACCAAAACTAATGCAATAATAATTTCCGTATTAGTTGTAGTAGATTGTCCTGTATTTGAGGATTTATAGTGCGCTTTGTGGAATTTATGGGCAGGAGGTGGTGCAGATGTTTTGTGCACAAGATCACCATGACCAGGTGGAGGAACAAATGCACGACGAGATGTAGATTTGGTTGGCGAAGGTGATTTTTTTGGTGGTGGTGATTTTGATGGTGGTGGGGGCGGTGATTTTTGTGGTGGTGGTGGTGGTGAGGGAGGAGGTGATTTTGGTGGTGGCGATCGAGATGATTCTGGAGATGGTGCAGTTTTAGGGGCCGGACCCATGCGTTTGATAATCTTTTTCAGTATCTCAAATTTGGATCAAAGGTGCTGCGTCCTAAAAATCAATTTCTCATGTATGACTTCTAGTTGCAACAATCAGGATCCCTTGACAAACATTTAGATTCTTTTGATCATCTTTAAAAAGTCAAAAACTACATTCCAGCAAAGAAAATTCATCCAACTGTCTCAATTATATCAAGGAAATGATGATCAAGCTTCAAAATCTGTACTGCAAGATGAAATTATAAGATTGAGAAAGAAGCATGTATAGCAAACGACTTACAAGTAATAGATGCAATTACAGAATTAAAAGGCAAAAATACTTGCAATTTGGGAACATCCACTTTTAATGTTTAAGCTGTTGGTTTATTTGACATGAAGATCTGCCAGCAACGAATCATCAATAATCTCCAAATATAATATGTCTTATGAAGTTGCATTGATAATTGTATGAGAGCGAAAAGTTTGATACCCGATTGAAGAAAATGGATAAAGGCTCAACATAGAGAAAGATGGGTCAAGTGTAGCATTATGAGTGATTTTCCCAATTTAGAAAGGCCACCAAGTCTTCTCCTTGTTACAGTCCTACAAAGATGGAGACTAATTCTCTCGTTTTACAACCTGAGTCGTTCTCTTATCAACCAATTGTAACATCACCTGTCTTTTTCCTATATATTGGGGTTCTTCAAATATTTGTCATCTAAAAGTTTACCAAAATCACTTCCTGCATAACAAAGAGCAACAACACCTGTTGGAAACTACTAATATGATAATGTGCTAACTCTTCCATCGATTCCAGAAAACGGCAAAAAATGATTTTTTACATGATTGAGTTCAACAAATATTTTAAAAATGCTATCTTGATCAGCATGTCTGAGAAGAAGATTAGGATTAGATATCGTATAGAACTGCACAAACACGAACCTTTTGTTTTCGCACTTTGATTGAACTTATGCGTTTTTCCCTGGTTATAAATAGAGACCATGAGCATATTATAAGTTGTGTCAAAATTAGAACGATTACACTCACTATTACATCAATCACTGTTTCGTGTTAAATTAGCACCATGATTTAACCTGGTTCTGTTTCTTATGAATCAAAATAAACTACATTGTTATAGCTGTATCTTCAATTGTCAATCTTTTCATTTCACGAATACAGAACACACAAACATACTATAGCTGTATCATTATGCAATAAGCATCACATTTCTCAAACATGAATACGTTATATGTGCTACACCGAAACCATATTTTTATAAATGCATATCAATCAATAGTACACGTTATTTCGAATACACAACAATAATTACATATAGATCAAATTGAGCTCAACCAAAACACTGGTCACCAGGAACGGGCACCGGGCCAGGGATAAAACCCTGTTGATAAAACTGCAACCCAAACACAACCAAAATCGCAACCAAAGACAAATACGACAACCCTTCCACAGCACCCAACAAACCAAACGGTCCATTCGGTAGACCAGACCCAGTTTTCGACTTGGTATACAAAGACCAACCCACAATTCCCACAACCACCAAATAACTAACGCCTTCCAATGCACCAATGGATCCACCGGGGCCTGGCGGTAGGCCACAGCCGGTTGTCTTGAGAGTGTAAAGAGACCAACCGATCACCGGATTGGAGATCAAGCCACCTGCTATAGCCAGTTTCTCATTAGTGGAAACTGGTTGTTCTTCACCGGTTTGTTTTGCCATTGATCTGACATTGAGATGGCGGTTAGAAGGGTAGTAACGGGATTGAGCGATGTAAGGTTTTGTTAGTGGGATTGAATAAGTTGATCGGAGTAACATATTTGAGAGCTCCATTGTAAGTGTAGAAAAGAGATAAAACAGGTTTTGTGAGGGATATGGGATGAATGGTGTGAGGTGTAATAAAACAAACTTTCATTTTTGGAACGAATAAAACATATGTTAGTCATTGTTTTTAGTTTATTACTCCGTATTATTTTGGCAGTAAAAATAATATTAATTCAACTAAATTTAAAAAAGAAAAAAAAATTAGAAGGTAAATACTCACGCATACACACCCGTAAATATATACAATCGGTATATACGCGTCTCGAGTGAAACTTATGATATTTTAGTTTAGTTTAATGGTCACGATGTACCGCTAAACTAATGGTCATTCGGTTTGAAAAATAATACTTTGTGCTGTTAGAGATAGTTATATTCAATTTTGATCAATTGATTTATTTGTGTGATGTTAGATCTAAGTTCAAAACGATAGTTCATATACTATACTGTGAACTCTATATATGAAATCTATTATCTTTGCACAACTTCCCTTTGATCGTCTAAATGAAAGATTTCGATCTTACAAGTTTCACACCACAATTTCAACCGAGACATGCAATTGTGATTCACTGATTTTGTCTTGAAGCAATCGATTAGATTAAGTCGTTGATTATGCTCCAATAGTTTTAGTTATTAGTTATCTAGTGGGTAGCTCAGATACCCATTTAGAGCATTGTCATAATAATACGAAATCTAACTGATTCTTTAGCTGGTATAGGGATGACAATTGTTGTACATTTTTCACCCATGCTCGTATCCGGTTGTAACTATTGGTCATATGAATTTTACCTATCGGTCATATGAATTTTCTCACCCATTGCCATCTCTAGACCGTAAGGCAACGATGAACTTCATATATCACAATATCCTTGATCTATCAAAGTCGGCTTTAGATACTATTCGAGTAAGAAATTTACCCACATCAAAATTTGTATCATCAATATTCCAGTACTCATGAAATACCCATATTTCTGATCTTTAAAAAATCAACTCATATTCAATAAAAGGTCACAATAAGATATTTAAACACCTCTATATATACACCATGTTTCAGACAATTAATATTATCTCCCAATGTGAGTATAGTCCTATACATAATGTTTTAAAAATTACATCGGTTTAAACACAAACAATAGAATAAGAATAACATAAAAATTGATCCAGATCAACCAAAGCATCGATCACGGATTCGGGTACCGAACCAGGACTGAAACTCTTCTGATAAAACTGCAACCAAAACACAACCAAAATGGCGAAAAACGACAAGTACGACAACCCTTCCACAGCACCCAACAAACCAAAGGGTCCATTAGGCAGACCCGACCCAGTTTTTGACTTGGTATATAAAGACCAACCCACAATTCCCATAACCACCAAGTAACTAACTCCTTCCAATGCACCGATGGAGCCACCAGGGCCTGGGGGTAGGCCGTAGCCGGTGGTCTTGAGAGTGTAAAGAGACCACAAGATTACCGGATTGGAAATTAAGCCACCGGCTATAGCCAGCTTCTGGTTAGTGGAAACTTGTTGTTTTTCGCGTGTTTGTTTTGCCATGGATCTGACATTGAGATAACGGCGGTTAGAAGAGTTATAACGGGATTGAGAGATGTAAGGTGGTATATAAGTGGGTGATCGGAGTAACATTTTTGAGACTTCCATTTGTATACTAGTCTCCTCCGGTCTTCTTGTCTAGAGATAATATGAGGCTTTGTCGAAGATATGGGATGAATGACTCAACGGTGATTACGTGTCAATTGTAATCAAATTACACCTATGCGTGTTTCATTTATTTATATTTTAATAATTAAATCTAATCTAAAATCTAAATCTAATCTAAAATCTAAAATCTAATCTAATCTAAAAATATAATTAAACCAAAATACCATTAAATATTAATAAAAAAATTCAATTTATAATACTATTAAATAAAATAAAATAATACAAAAAATATAAATAAACATAACTTTCACAACATATTCTCAATATTAATGAATTTAGTTCATAAATATAAGTAAAATCATTTATATTTAAAATAAAATAACCGGTTGTTCAATATCCCAAAAGTCCAAAAAATTGGAAGGCACGATGTATGCATTTTTTAATTAATTTTTTTTATATATGACAACGATTAATGTACTCATATTCAATTGAATATCTATAACAATTTCAATTTAGTCGTTGGTGTTGTCGTGGGTCGTAAAGTTATACATATACGAATTATAAGAATTTACTTTTAACGCATTAACATATATACTAATTTATCGAACTAAAAAATAAAGGTTTTAAATCTATAACAATTTCGATTTAGTCGTCCGCGTTGTTGCGGGTCCTCACCTAGTATAAATTATAATAATGGTTGTGCATAGTTTTGATTTAGAAGGCTTATGTTCTAGCTTCAAACTGTTTAATGCTAGTTCATTTTAAATGAATTAAGATACAAAAGTAAAAGGTTTAAGGGTTTTTTTATTTGACACGATAAAAGGTTAGTTGCTATCAAATGTTGGGAACACATCTTTAAACTAATTTTTGGAGCTACTAACATTACAACTTATTTAAGATATCATGAAAAAAATTGGGTATTTAGGTCACCCACCGAAACCGCTTCATATTTCAATGGAATAGATATAGATATTATGTATGATCAGTTGATGGCACATTATATATATACATTCTTTGATAAGATTCAAACTCACAACTTATAGATCGATAAATTCCTCGCACAAGGATTTTAGTAACCATAATATAAATCTGATCATTTGCAAGGTTATTTAATCAGATTTTACGGACAATAATAAGTTTTACAATAGTAATATTTAAATAAGGAAAAGGTGACTATATTTCGAATAAAATATAAGCAAAATGAAGGCATGAAATAGAATTCAATACATAAAAAGGTAAGCGAACAATTTAATTCTCTCTTTTTACATAGCGAATAAATTCATGTGTACACCACCCACCTCCACATGGCCACAAAATTGATTACAAAAAAATCAAAAGCCGAGCTAAAGCCAAACAAGCCAAGCCAGCTCTTCGTAATGCCTTTGAAGTTTGACCGCATCCTTATTGGGCCTCTTAACCGTTTTTCAAGCGAGCCCAGTCCAATACTCCAATAGACCAATGCCCTCTTGAATCTGACTACTTTCTCAAAGTCCCAATAGGATCACAACACCTGTCCGACCGCACTTGCCCAATCTTACAACCCACAACTACTCCATCTTTCCTTTGTTCATTCATTTTACAACAACAAAACTTGCAACTTGCTTCACTCCATTTTTTCTCTATTTAATTCAATACGACGTCGAATCAATCTTACACCCGCCCGCCCGCCCCGTTCTCCGAATTTGGTATTCGTTCATGTTTCAATTCAAGTACACCCACCACACCACACCACACCACATGTGGATCTCTCCTTTGCATCTCATTTTGATTAAACTATTACTCCTCCATCTCTATATGATGATTCATTCATATAAATATAAATATATAAATAAATTTAGAAGCTTTTTTAGTTATCTTTCCCTCCGTTTTCAAACTTCTTGTCATTCAAAAAACCTGCTGTTTCCCTCTTTAAACATCAACTGCTTTTTGAATCTTAAATGTCAAACGGATACTAGAAACCCATCATCATCACTCTTGTTGTGTATATACTACTATTAAATCTTTAATCAAAGTTTTTAACGACTTTTCAAATACTTCCCATCATCCTAATCCTAAGCACCTTACCTTACATCCTTTCTTTTCCCTCCTAAATATCTTCTTCTCATTAGAAAAACACAAAAGGATAGTAAAACTCAAACATTAGTTTACAGTTTTATCAAGATAAACCCATTACCACTTCTCTCTGCATAATCCCAATTCCCCAATTCATGAACATCAACGCCATCAGCAGCAGCAGCGCATCAAACACCATAGGCATCCCATCACTTTTCACATAATCTTGCTAGTTGTGCTTTGATGATTTGGAATGATGATGAACAAGACTATCATCTTCTCCGCCATCACCACCACCACCATCATCATCATCATCATCTCCATCCCGTTTTCTTTTACTTGAAGAAGATGGAAGGTGCACCTCATCATCATTTTCTTCATCCTCATCACCATCCTCATTGTCTTCCTCTTCATCCTCCTCTTCCACTTCAGGATCATCTTCTTCATCCCCATTTACTATACCTTCTGCAACCTGTGCAACTGGTTGTACCAGGTACCCTGTACCAGCATCTTCTTCTTCCTGCCATCATTTAAACACAGTTTCAAAGACACTTTATTAAAAAATCAAATTCATAGCAACTAAAAAGTAGAACATGAAACACTCAAAACTCCATAACAAAATAATTTCCTAAAATCAGCAGAAAATTCTAAACTCATCCTTAAAGCAATACAACCAATATTACTTGGATTAAAAACAGACTCTTCTTGAATTTTCATGGAATATCCCCCTATAAACTAGCAATAACCCGAAATTTAAACATCATCACAAAACTTTCAAGCACCAGAAAAACTCCTCTGTATTGCAGTAATTTGGGAGATAACATATTTACACAGGCTTTAACTTGCACCTTGCAGATAACTCCTTACCATGACTCAAACCCATGGCCCGCAAAACTCACAACATATAGTAATTTGTATATTTTGTATTACTTCTCTATTAACACAAAAAAACTTTATTTCCTAACATATCAGATAGAAAGTACTCGCATGCAGAATTTTACATGATTGAGTAGAAGTAAGTCACATAAACAAGTAATAACATAGAGATACAAAGAAAGTAATAGAAACTTCAGAATAGGACATTAAAAAAAAAAAAAAAAAAAAAAACCCTCTATCCAACCAATCATACGAATCCAAAGACACGCATCATGTTGACAGAAAAAATTTGAAAGCCCAAAGCATATGTTATACTCCATACCAATTCAATGCAGTAATAAAACATCTCATGTTATATTAAAGAAATAAATAACAGATCACAACATCCTGTGTACCTAATAATTCAATTATGGGGTACTTTTTTAAACAATAGCCCGATAACAAAGAGAAACACAAATATTATTACAAGAATCATTAAATGGTACAAAGTCACGAACACAGATAATAAAAAACATTACTATGACCTAAACAGCCACCATTTTCATTGGATAATAACTACAGTAGCAAACAATTTACAAAGGTCACATATTTGCTATTTTCCTTTAAGAATGCAATCACCACCCCTCCACCGAAAACGCTAAAAAGAAGGTACAGGCAAAACTATAACAGACCAACTCCTTGCAACAGAGCACGAGCAAAAAGAGAATATTATAAGTCCTTCAAAGCCATGTACACCCCACATACAGAATCAGTAAAAGATGCACCAGATACTGCTAAGATTGTAAATAGAAGCACACAATTTGTTCATGAACAACAAAAAATGTCATATTTTGCACACATAAATATTCAAATAACATATACACAAAATTTAAGAGGTCCCGGTCAATAAAATAACAGCAAGGTGATCAAAATCAAGCTCTTATTTATGCTATGAGCCTATGAATAACAAAATATCATCAAATAGCAGTAACAAAACACATTATATATGCAAGTATGCAACAAAAACATAGAAAGTAAACCCAAATAGCAAATAGAGTACACATGGTTTAAATAATAAATACTTCAAGCTAGAAAAAGAGATACTACCTCATCCTCAGCATCTTCATCATCCTCAAAATCACCATCATCAATACCGATTTCTTCCTCTCCAGTCTCTCCATCATCATCCTCATCTACATCATCCTCTCCCTGCTCATGTCCATCGATCTCACCTTCTGTACTAGTCACCCACCCACTACTTCCCGGCTCACCTATATCACCATCATTATCAACCTCCTTATCCTCCTCGTCATCTTCATCATCATCATCCTCAACTCCATCCTCTTCATCATCACTATCATCAACCTCGTGAACTTCAATCACATCCTCCTCATCCTCTCCACCTTCGTCTTCATCAATCTCATCCGAATCATCATCACCATCCTCCTCATATTCCTCCTCTCCATGAAAACCATTTGCCTCAACATTAGATCCGTTCCTGTTCCTGTTCCCGTTGCCACTCGATCCTCTCACAATCTCCGATTCCTCCTCATCCGCGTCACTCTCTTCGTCTTCATCTACATCAACCACACCATCTTGCTCTACAGCATGTCCATTTGTTAACCGATTCGGCCCATTCTCCTCACCATCAATCTCTCCACTACCAGGATCATCCTCTTCCTCCCCTTCATCCTCATCCTCTTCATCATTATCATCATTTTCATCATCTTCGTCCTCCGATTCAGGTCGTTCGTTCTCATCAACATCCATTTTATCTAAATACTTCAGCGATTTAATCAATCCAAACACTCTAGACCTATAATCCTTCACCCTAGTAACAGGGCACTCATACAAATCAAGCGAAACAAGCCTTAACTCAGCCAACGGCCTCAAATCATCAATCTCCTGAATTCGATTATTCGATAAATCTAAATCTCTCAACGATTCTAGACCAGCCTCAACCAAAAATTCCAAACCACCAGCGATCCGATTATCAGATAAAATCAATTTCTGTAGATTTTGTAAACGCGGAAACTGTTCAAGCGATGATACACCGATGTTTGCAATTGATAGGTGTTGTAAGTGAGGAAACTTCTGAAATAACGACGGATGTGGTAAACGGCCGGGAACGCACTTAACAGCGCCGTCTAGCGTTAACGTTCGGACTGACGTCACATCCGTTTGACCGTCTAACGCCGTTTCCACCGCTCTCTCCCAGATCTCGTCCATTTTTGGATTATAAAATTAGGTTTTATATATATGTAAATAAATAATTTCGAAACCCTGGCAAAACTGATATCCTATAATTATAACCCTAATAATAACTAATAGATGATAAGTATTTAGCTCTAATCCTGAAGAAATTGATGATAAATCTGCTTAAACCCTAAGATTTCAGGTGTTTTTGTTTGCCCTAATTTTTTTCAGAGGTGGTTTTGTTTTTCTGATGATAATATGATAATATGATATGATATGATGATGGAGCCCCGAGTCATCACACAATGGCATTGCTTGGGTTAAACAAACCTAACCCTAGAGTTTAGACATTTTGTCTGGTTCTGGATAGGGATGAAATCGTGATCGTTGGATATACAAGACACGGATGGATGACGTGGGAAAGATCTACGGTTGAGATTTGTAGTTGGTGTGTTTGTTGGTTTTCAAGAAAAATAGAGATATCGTGACCCTAGGAATATGCCTCTGAGATTCGATTAATTTACGATACTACCAGTCTCGCACCACCTTCTTATTTTCATGATAGAGGATCACGAGTTCAGCACCCATTTGGGGAGAAAGAGGACAACCTCCACACCTATTTATAAAGGGTGGTGATATTTTCACCATTCAAAATGATAAATCTACCATATGTATGCATTAACGGGTTGTACTGTCCAACCTGTTAATGCATACATGTGATGAATTTATCATTTTGGATGGTGGAAATATCAATTGCCATTCATAAAGTGACAAGTGTCAAACATATAATTTTATTTTGGTTCCTCCAATTTTGATATACTTTAACTTCCTTCCCCCCAACTTCTTCCATAACACTCCTCCACCCCCACCACCAACCACCCACTCCCACCGATTGCCACCAGCCGTCGCTGCCCCCGCCGCCACCGTCGCGGATTCGGGCGACTTTTAAAAAAAAAAAAAAATTTCCCAAATTTCTTTTTTTAAATTATATTTTTACTGCATTTTTAATAAAATTATATAGCATTTTGTATACATAATTTTTAGTCCATATTGTTGTTTTATATTACCCTTTTTATACTGCATTTGAATTAATTATATGACATATTATTTTTTTATCGCATTTTGTAACAAATGTTGTTTATTTTGTACTGCATTTTGTATAAAATGATAATGCATATTGTTGTTTTTTACTGCATTTTGTATATATATTTTTAGTACATATTGTTTGTTTTGTACTGCATTTTGTATATATAATTTTTTAGTACATATTGTTTGTTTTGTACTACATTTTGTATTATATGTATTTATTTTTTACTGCATTTTGAATAAGCTATACTGCATATTGTTGTTTTTACTGCATTTTGTATATATAAAATTTTAGTACATATTGTTTATTTTTGTACTGCATTTTGTATTATATGTATTATCCTTTTACTGCATTTTGAATAAATTATACTGCATTTGGTTGTTTTTACTACATTTTGTATATATAACTTTTTAGTACATATTATTTGTTTTATACTGCATTTTGTATAAATTTATACTACATATAGTTGTTTTTACTGTATTTTATATTTATATTTTTAGTACACATTGTTCGTTTTATACTGCATTTTGTATTATACATATTATGCTTTTTGTACTAGATTTTGGTGACGGTGTATATTCAAAATATAAGATGCAGTAAAACATAAATCTACAAAATGCAGTAAAAAAGACTAACATGTACAAAAAAGAATGATGCAGTAAAAATATATACAAAATGTAGTACAAATGTGATATCACGTATAGAAAAATAAGTAACAATGAATACATAAACATACACGATGCAACACAAAAAACTACAATATGCAATAGTATATAAATATATATATATATATATATATATATACACACACAAAAGGCAGTTAAATAACCATAAGATGCAACAAAATGTTTTTTTTTGTTTTAAATTAATATGCAGTGTTTTTAAGGAGGAAAAAATTTGTAAAAAAATTTTGGGGAAAAAAATTTAGAAAAAAAATTGGTCGGAATTCGGCGACGGTCGACGGCGGCGGACGATGGCTGACGGTGGCTGATGACGGTAGCGGGCGGTGACTGATGGCAGGAGGTGGGAATGGGTGGTTAGTGGTGGTGGGGTGAGGGAGTGTTATTTAAGAAATTGGGGGAAGAAAGTAAAACATAATTATAGTGGAGGGGTCAAAATGAAATTTTATGTTTGACACATGGCGCATTGTAGATGGGTGTGGAGGCTGCCCTCCTTTCTCTCCATTTGACCCCTGTTCTCCTAAACTATTTTTTCCATTCAATTCAAAATAAAATGAAGTAAACGAAAATCGACTTTTAAATTAAATTAAAACACCAAAATAAATTAATTTCGAGCATATTACATCAGAAAATCTTTTAATGTTGGGTTTGGTTCCTAAAATGTTTTTGTTGGATTGAAATTCATCAAATAAATTGAAATTTAAAGGATTGTGAATTGACGTATGTGTAAAGGAATTTGTCGACTTACAATTCAATTCAGAACATTCTTATAGAATGGAACCCGGATTCAAATTCCATCAAATTTCTTGAAATTCTACGAACCCTACGTAAGAATATTTTAAAAGCGAATTAAAATGTTTTTTCTTTATATAAAAAGCTTCTATAATCTCCACGAATTAAAATTTTTTATTTTATTTTAAAAGCTTATGTAATCTTCACTTATATTTGTTTGTGAAAATTGACTTATTTTAGTTACACCCTAGACCTGATATAATGCAGAAGCTCAATGCCTTAGGGATGCTGCCAAACAAACCGGTACATAAGAGAGTTATCGTTCATATATATTACTATATAGTAGACAAAAATGTTGAATGTTAAATAAGAGTAAGGTTCAAATGAGTACACCTACTTTGAGTGAGAATAAGGGAACCAACAGATTTCTGTTATGTGTCACTTTATTCTCTCTCCTCTACATTTTTAAAAATTAAATATCTCACAAACGGTAAGTAGAAAAATCATGAAAATTGCACCATAAAACTTAGCTTTTTCTCCTCTTCGATTTGCCGTCCCTCAAGGCATACTTTCGCCAACTTTTTTTCCTTCCATTTTTTCGTGGGTTTTACAAATTAGTAACACATGTGTTAGTGATTGGTTATACATTTAATTTGTGGTTAAGGTTAGGGTTTAGGGTTAGGGTTTAGTAGGGTTTAGGGTTTATGGTTTAGTAGGGTTTAGGGTTTAGTAGGGTTTAAGGTTCAGGGTTTAGTATGATTTAGGGTTTAGAGTTTTGTAAAGCGTTTAGGGTTTAGGGTTTGGGGTTTAGGGGTTAGGGTTTAGGGTTTGAGGTTTGGGGTTTCGGGGAGAAACCCCAAACCTCAAATCCTAAACCCTAACCCCGAAACCCCAAACCTTAAACCCTAAACGCAACACTAACACATGTGTTACTAATTTGTAAAACCCACCAAAAAATGAAAAAAAAAAAAAGTTGTCAAAAGTATGTCTTGAGGGACAGCAAATCGAAGAGGAGAAAAAGTTGAATTTAATGGTGCAATTTTCATGATTTTTCGACTTACCGTTTGTGAGATAATTGATGTTGGGGGTAAATGGGTTTTGTATATGTGGAGCATTCTCTTGGTACACATGGCACAATATCATTGGTTCCCTTATTCTCACACAAATTCCTATTCTCATTTGAACATCACCCTGTTAAATAAATCTAAAAAAAAATATGCTGCCATCTCAACCCAAGTAAATAACAATACGTCAAATAAAAATAAATATAGAAACCTATAACATTTTTTTTTTTGAACGACCAAATTTAATTACCCCCATACACCACTGCCTGGGCTCGAACCCTAGACCTTTAGGGAGGCAAGCCTCCCACCTCACTCTTACCACTTGGGTAAGAGATCATTGGCAAAAAGAACTCAGGTCACAGGACTCGAACCCATGACCTTTCGGTTACTAACACAAAGTTTTACCATTAGGCTAGTTGCCAACCTAACAATCTACTCCATATTGAGTTTCTTTTTAAAATACCCAATATGATAATTGAGATACACAACCCTTTTTTTAATGTTATGTTTGAACAATCTACGTAATTGATATTTTCTTATCTTAAGTCTTAATAATAATAATAATAAGTTATATATAAAGCAAACCATATGTATTCTCTATTTGACACATCATCACACCCTTTATCATTCTTTTCCAAACATTTTATATTAATCTTATGTTAATTAATTAATTAATAACAATAAAATAATAATAATAATAATAATAATAATAATAATAATAATAATAATAAATAGAATTCACGATAGTAATCATAAAAAAATTATAATCTACGAAGATTTTATCATCTTCATATTCACATTTTCGACCCTTCTACATCTTCGTATTTAATAAAACCCTTACAAATTTGTTAGTAAACTTGTTTAACCAATTTTATAATTAATTTGTCATAATTAAGTGTTCTCTATCGAAATGTATACATCGTATTTTACATTTAACATCATTGAATGATGGAGACGAACAATTGAAATATCATTTCTGGGACGTACCTAAGCTAAATGTGTGACACCCCCAAATTCGGTCAACGCGGTCAACGCGCGATTAGCGGAAGCATTAGTATGTGCGGGGGTGCTGACGTTAACGTTGAACATCATGCCAGATCAGAGCTTATGATTATTGCTGAACAGTAAATTAAGATGCCATTTATGAAGTTTGTTTGTAACAAAAAGGACTACAACTCGCTAAAGTCGTAGAATAGTATTATAAAATACAATCTGTATAAAATACACAGTTTCCGAAAGAAGATTTCATAAATATAATTAATATAAACCATTTATACAAAGAAATCTTAAGTGTCCCAAAATGTGGCATCCTAATTAGTCACGGGTCGCCTAACTCCATATGCATGCAGTCTTATCTGTGCTGCTAGTTACCTGAAAAACATAATAAAAGTCAACAAAATTGTTGAGTGAATTCACAGGTTTTATGTTTGTAAAGTGGTTTGTTTATCCATGTTCGTTTGCGAGTTGTTGACATAAGAGTCAAATAAGTTTCGTACATAAAGGTTTGTAGGAAAACAAATATCCTATCGTACAGTTCGTACAAGGGCCTATAAGTATCCACATATAATCAGTAGCACATAAGCACCAAAGCAATTTAAATAACACATAGGCACCAAAGCAATTATATAACACATAAGCACCAAAGCAATTATGAACAGTTATTGCATGTTATAGCAAAAACGTTAGCTATGTTTTTCACCCCAAGTTTTAAAAGCTGTAAAACAGTAAAAAGAGGGGCTGTGAACTCACCTTTGGGTGCTAGCATTCCTAAATGCGCGTGTGATCCAAATATTAATCTCCTAGTATCCTAAATACACGAGGTTACATAAGTAAGCGGACGTTTAAATAAACTATCCATATGTGTGTTCATTCGGTTTAAATCTTGCCCAAAGTATTCGATTTGTGTTCTTGTTTGAGTTTTGTAAATAAGTACGGCCCGTTGATGACGGAATTGAGATTATATTTCAAATTGGTTTGTTTTCGTAAGAACATTCGTCGTGTATATATATGTATATATATAAAAAGTTCGTCGTGAAACTGTTTTGACATGGCTGCACTGTTTTGGCCATATCTCCCTCATACGAACTCGGATTTAGACGATCCACCTGCCCAAACGACCACGACGCAGAGGGCTACAAAACTACCAAATATGGTGGGCTGGATACATGTGACCCGTCCGGGTAAGGCCTCATACCCGTTCGGGTATGGAAGGATTACCCTTCCGGGTGGAGCAACTCACCCGTCCGGGTGGAGAGGCTCACCCGTTCGGGTTAGGCCTGGTTCAGGTCTGTTTCAGTTCGTAGTGCGAGGAGAAATCAAAATCTTTCCATGTCGTTGTTATGATTCGAGTAGTAATCATTTTACATATGTTTGTACACAATGCTACTTAAGTTTGTCTTTTTCGATTTCACTTTTTATACCCATTTACATATATGTATTTTAGGTATAGAGGGTGTTTTTCATGGCATCATTTATATCATCAGAATCATCAATCATCCATTTTGATAGTTTATATACATGTATTATGTTATGTTAACAATATATATACAACGAAATTTAAGTAATAACATGGAAAGGAAAGTTTCTCACAGTGAAGAAAATGGCGATGATGATGGTGGTTAACTGTGATGATGATGATGACTATTGTAGTGTATATGTTTGATGTTTGATGATTATGAGTATGGTGAAGATGGTGAGGTGATGAAGCTCAGCTTCTTCTGCTTCCTGTTGCTTCCTCCGTTCACTTCCAATAATGAAGAAAGGAACCAGTGAATTATTGTGGTGGTTGGGTTGCAATCTCAGTACGAAAAAGGAAGTATATAAAAATAGATTTTGGTTCCCAATTTCAAACGGGAGTATGGGGTTACATTATAGTGTCGAGCAAATATCTGGATTGTGATCATTTTGTGGGTTTTTGACCCGTTAATTTTGTGTACGGGTATAATTAGTGCAATATAAAATTTGATATTTTATAGATGTTCTCCATATACGTTATTTAAAGTCAGAATAATGATATTTTAATTATCTTAGACTGTTGTACCATTTATACATTTATTTACTGCGCGTATCCAATTGGGCGTCAAATTTCAGTTAAATTATGAATTCATATTTTGAAGTAATGTTCCAAATGGTAAAACAAGAACTGCAAAAATAACATTTTTGTTATTTTTGGCTTTTAGACACGTTTTATAATTGTTTCTGTTCATGTATGACGTGTCCTAAATAGTCGTCTAAAGGTTCCCGAACAACTTTTGTTCTAACTATTTTTCATAATAGTTTCAAATAAAAATACTTCAAAAGTATTTTGAAAACCTTTTTGGACTTTTGTACTGTGTCCGATACGTTAAATAATAAACGTATAATATATTATATTTTATCCAAAATCTAAATATAATAATAATCGTAATTAATAATTTCCGAATTATTAATTATTTTTGTATCACCAACTTATTGTATTTATTTATGTTGAGTTCGTCCCAATAAGTTTGTACGTAATTACAGTTAATTACGAATTACATAATACTTTTTGTTTAAAAGTATTGGGCTTGCTAGGCTTATATCACATTAAAAGTTTTGTTAAAACTTAACTAGGAAATTAGCGAAAAATACATATGTTTACTGTTCTTAATTGTACTCAAATTTGCGGGGTGTCACATTCTCCTCTTGTTAAGGAAATTTCGTCCTCGAAATTTAAGTTATGTTATGAGTTGTTTGCTCATGTATACCTTATCTCATGACTCAATTGTAACTAAGTCTTTTGACTGAGAGTAGGCCTAAATTGTCTAGATCGAATTTGAAGGTAGTCATTCCTTGACCGTTTCGTAGCTCACAAGTATAGTTGGGAGTGGGGTCTATATATTAATATACACATATATAATAGCCTAGTGTGTCGATAGGTGTATCACCCAATGATAGTTGGGTATGTGTCAAGTAGTGTGACGTTTAGTCGGGTTTGTCTTCCTCCCCTTGTTAGGCTAGTGCCCTGCTGGCAACTAAAAGAAAATAGATAGGAGGTTTTCTATGTGATGACCTTTCACATCCGAGGGACTAATGTCTGCTCATTAGTTCACAGGTGCATAGTTACCATTGGTGTTGGTAGCTTACATCGACGTTGTTAATCATCCATGACTTATGTTGTAGTCCATCATAATAGTTATATCGTAGTAGTCGGGTTCCGACCATTTCATAGTTCGAATCATAGTTATATCGTGATTACAAGGTAACCATTTGTAAGATAGTCATTTCTTGGCTAAATAGTTTTCATAGGATGGTTGTTTACAGTGTAGTCCTATCGTGACTAATCGGTTGACAACCTAGTGAGTTGGCTCGTCTGCTGAATGCAGACCCTGAGTTTAACGTTGATCTAGATATGTTATTCCTATGATGCTCTTGATGTTAAATCAAAAGAGGTGGCATCGAGGAAAGAGTAACATGCGTTTAGTGTCAACTAAAATTACCGAATTAAGTTCCTGAGATAGGTTTAGTTCGTGAGTCTAGGACCAATCCTTACAAGGATTTTCGAAAGATCCTAAAAATATTTCGTGGGTTAAGTTTTTCCCAAGTTGTGCGACCCCCTTCCAGGGCAATACTTTGTATAGAGTTTTGTCACCCACTTGAAATTTAAATGGGTTTACAGCGGTTATCGGCGAAACTCTTTTGTCAATCTCACGTTGTTTTCAGTTGGTTAAGTACTTGAGATACCTTATCCGTAATTTCCTAGACAATCTAAGAATCGGATAATTGTCTGTCACCCACTATGTCCTATAGAGTGGTGATCAGCATTTTTGTTCATACAGTGCCTTAATGGCGTCATTTGCACACTAATGTGGTCACTATTGTTGTAGGAGGATTCGGTTAGTGGGAGACGAATATTCCAATTTCATCCAGAATTAATTACGCAGGCTCCTAACGAGTCCTCAAGCGTTTGTTTTGGCCGTCGGTTTTGTGAATGGTAGGTAGTTCTCGTATCGAGACAAGTACCAACTGTCTGTTGCTATGATTGACAGGTGCGAGATGTAAATCGCCTATCTCCATTAGAGATAATAGATAGTGAATAGTGGTATTCGTGCCAACTTATCGGAACATACACTCTCAGTTCTATTCTTCGACAACCAGTCCATACCGACTATAACATCAAAATTTTCCAACTCTACCGGTAGTAAGTCTATTTCGAAGAGATGACCCTCAAAAGTTAGGATACATCCCGGTACTATTTCTCATGATTCGATCAACTTACCATCGGCTAGTTCTATGGCGTGTTTATCATCTAGTTTACACGAGTCAACTTCTAAAAGTTAAGTCTTCGTTTTCCACAACATCTCGGTGACGGTGTTGGGATACAATCAATTTCGTTTTGTTGGATTGTCGTCCAAAAGTAAGATTTCGTTGGGATGTCACCCAAGATACAGCTTAGTTGTGATATCTATCCAAATTACAACTTAAGTGGGATGCCTTCCCATGATATAGTTTTTTGGGATGTCTGCCCAAAACGCGGTATAAGTGGGATGTCTGTCCCTAATACAATTTAGTTGTTTGCTTTGTAGGGAAACACAAGTTTATCACTTAAGAGAAACATTTCCTAACGTAACGGTTTATAGGAAACTCAGGTTATTTAGTAAAATAACATTTCCCAAAATAGTTATTATTGGAAACACAGGTTAATTAAAAAAAATAACATTTCCCCAAGTAGTTATCGTAGGAAACACAGGTTATTTAATTAAAAATAACATTTCCCAAAGTCGTTATCGTAGGAAACACAGGTTATTTAATTAAAAATAACATTTCCCCGAGTAGTTATCGTAGAAAACACAGGTTATTTAATTAAAAATAACATTTCCTCGAGTAGTTATTGTAGGAAACACATGTTATTTAATTAAAAATAACATTTCCCCGAGTAGTTATCGTAGGAAACACATGTTATTTAATTAAAAATAACATTTCTCAAAGTCGTTATCGTAGGAAACACAGGTTATTTAATTAAAAATAATATTTCCCCAAAATAGTTTTCGTAGGAAACACAGGTTAATTCAACCAAGAATTAACATTTCCCAAATAGTTTTCGTAGGAAACACATGTTAATTCAACCAAGAATTAACATTTCCCAAATAGTTTTCGTAGGAAACACAGGTTAATTCAACCAAGAATTAACATTTCCCAAATAGTTTTCGTAGGAAACACAGGTTAATTCAATCAAGAATTAACATTTCCCAATGTCTACCGGTCGTTCTCCGGTTTGTAATACTGCTGGTCGTTCTCCAGCAAATCATAGTACTGGTCGTTCTCCAGTTTACCTACCGGTCGTTCTCCGGTCATTAAATGTGTACTGGTACGTTCTCCAGTATTCAATTCAAAGTGTATGTAGGGATGTTATTCAAAGTTATTGTTTCCGTTGGAACGCTATCCAAAATATAGTTTTTATTGGAATGTTGTCCAATACATAGTTCTTGTTGGAAAGTTATCCAAAATATCATTCTCGTTGGAATGTTATCAAAAAAATATAGTAAAACGTTTTCGTAGACAAATTTTATAAAAGCTGTCAAGATAAGTCTGTCATTTGTGGAGAGGAGTTTGTTTCACATAATTGGGTCTGGTTTCCCTAGTGGTGGTTTGAGACTCCATCTCGGTTGGTGCATGTCGACACCTTCCTATGTTTTGTTCGTATAGTACTTAAGAGGCTTGTTACTACGACACCTATCACACTCCCCATTTGTTCTTTCCATTCATTCGACTAGTAAGTTGTCAGTCCTAATCGTTAAGTGTTTCGTGAGGATTTGTTCGATCATTTAGAAGGTGAGAGTTTGTTTGCATAGTAGTCAACCATGACTGAGTAGTTATCAGACAGAACGTTTGTACGATTGTTTTTCGTATGTGATGTGACAGAATAGAAGTTTTAGTATAGCGTAATAGGGGCACAGTCCGCCGTACATAGATTTTACGCAGATACGATAAATACCACTTCTGCCGTCATGTAGTCATCATCATGTTGATCTCGGCTACATTCTCTACCACTCGAGCATGCTTCCCTAGCATTTGTACTCGGGCATAAGTAGCATTGGAAATTTTCGTCATCCAAGTTCCTATGGCATTCAACAGGCTCGTGGCGTTTTGTATGTGGAGATCATGTCTCCATCCTGTCTTGAGGTACCGCTTTCTAGGAAGTCATCTTTGTGTGTGTCAGGGAGTTACCCGAATAGTGTGCGGAGTATGGCAACTAAGGTAGGAACCCTTAGTTTTATATATGTTTGCTCTTCAAAGTGAGAGCGGTATGTATAAGATGTGATCCAGACTTTTAATATGATAAAAGTACACTTAAGTATTCTTCTAATGCTTAAGTAGGATTGACCGTCTCAGGTGTAGTTCGTTTCAGGGGATACAAGTCGGATTAACTATACATCAGACGATAACGTCTGGATAGATTTAAGTGTGTTATGTTGTTGGTTGATAGTTTCTCGTATATCGAGTTGTCATTGTTATTTCAACCATAATTGAAAAGTCACGCGTAGGAACTCGCAATTTTTCATCTAAACGCATTGCGACAATGATTGTCATATAGTGAGTTAGGCATATGCAGTTGTGTGCATGTATGTTCTAGCCAAGGCTATAGTCTAGGTCTCTAAGTCTCTAGGTCACTTAAAGAACTCTAGTTCGCTATAACCAATGGCTCTGATACCAATCTGTGACACCCCCAAATTCGGTCAACGCGGTCAACGCGCGATTAGCGGAAGCATTAGTATGTGCGGGGGTGCTGACGTTAACGTTGAACATCATGCCAGATCAGAGCTTATGATTATTGCTGAACAGTAAATTAAGATGCCATTTATGAAGTTTGTTTGTAACAAAAAGGACTACAACTCGCTAAAGTCGTAGAATAGTATTATAAAATACAATCTGTATAAAATACACAGTTTCCGAAAGAAGATTTCATAAATATGATTAATATAAATCATTTATACAAAGAAATCTTAAGTGTCCCAAAATGTGGTATCCTAATTAGTCGCGGGTCGCCTAACTCCATATGCATGCAGTCTTATCTGTGCTGCTAGTTACCTGAAAAACATAGTAAAAGTCAACAAAATTGTTGAGTGAATTCACAGGTTTTATGTTTGTAAAGTGGTTTGTTTATCCATGTTCGTTTGCGAGCTGTTGACATAAGAGTCAAATAAGTTTCGTACATAAAGGTTTGTAGGAAAACAAATATCCTATCGTACAGTTCGTACAAGGGCCTATAAGTATCCACATATAATCAGTAGCACATAAGCACCAAAGCAATTTAAATAACACATAGGCACCAAAGCAATTATATAACACATAAGCACCAAAGCAATTATGAACAGTTATTGCATGTTGTAGCAAAAACGTTAGCTATGTTTTTCACCCCAAGTTTTAAAAGCTGTAAAACAGTAAAAAGAGGGGCTGTGAACTCACCTTTGGGTGATAGCATTCCTAAATGCGCGTGTGATCTAAATATTAATCTCCTAGTATCCTAAATACACGAGGTTACATAAGTAAGCGGACGTTTAAATAAACTATCCATATGTGTGTTCATTCGGTTTAAATCTTGCCCAAAGTATTCGATTTGTGTTCTTGTTTGAGTTTTGTAAATAAGTACGGCCCGTTGATGACGGAATTGAGATTATATTTCAAAAACATAATTTGGTTTGTTTTCGTAAGAACATTCGTCGTGTATATATATGTATATATATAAAAAGTTCGTCGTGAAACTGTTTTGACATGGCTGCACTGTTTTGGCCATATCTCCCTCATACGAACTCGGATTTAGACGATCCACCTGCCCAAACGACCGCGACGCAGAGGGCTACAAAACTACCAAATATGGTGGGCTGGATACATGTGACCCGTCCGGGTAAGGCCTCATACCCGTTCGGGTATGGAAGGATTACCCGTCCGGGTGGAGCAACTCACCCGTCCGGGTGGAGAGGCTCACCCGTTCGGGTTAGGCCTGGTTCAGGTCTGTTTCAGTTCGTAGTGCGAGGAGAAATCAAAATCTTTCCATGTCGTTGTTATGATTCGAGTAGTAATCATTTTACATATGTTTGTACACAATGCTACTTAAGTTTGTCTTTTTCGATTTCACTTTTTATACCCATTTACATATATGTATTTTAGGTACAGAGGGTGTTTTTCATGGCATCATTTATATCATCAGAATCATCAATCATCCATTTTGATAGTTTATATACATGTATTATGTTATGTTAACAATATATATACTACGAAATTTAAGTAATAACATGGAAAGGAAAGTTTCTCACAGTGAAGAAAATGGCGATGATGATGGTGGTTAACTGTGATGATGATGATGACTATTGTAGTGTATATGTTTGATGTTTGATGATTATGAGTATGGTGAAGATGGTGAGGTGATGAAGCTCAGCTTCTTCTGCTTCCTGTTGCTTCCTCCGTTCACTTCCAATAATGAAGAAAGGAACCAGTGAATTATTGTGGTGGTTGGGTTGCAATCTCAGTACGAAAAAGGAAGTATATAAAAATAGATTTTGGTTCCCAATTTCAAACGGGAGTATGGGGTTACATTATAGTGTCGAGCAAATATCTGGATTGTGATCATTTTGTGGGTTTTTGACCCGTTAATTTTGTGTACGGGTATAATTAGTGCAATATAAAATTTGATATTTTATAGATGTTCTCCATATACGTTATTTAAAGTCAGAATAATGATATTTTCATTATCTTAGACTGTTGTACCATTTATACATTTTTTTACTGCGCGTATCCAATTGGGCGCCAAATTTCAGTTAAATTATGAATTCATATTTTGAAGTAATGTTCCAAATGGTAAAACAAGAACTGCAAAAATAACATTTTTGTTATTTTTGGCTTTTAGAAACGTTTTATAATTGTTTCTGTTCATGTATGACGTGTCCTAAATAGTCGTCTAAAGGTTCCCGAACAACTTTTGTTCTAACTATTTTTCATAATAGTTTCAAATAAAAATACTTCAAAAGTATTTTGAAAACCTTTTTGGACTTTTGTACTGTGTCCGATACGTTAAATAATAAACGTATAATATATTATATTTTATCCAAAATCTAAATATAATAATAATCGTAATTAATAATTTCCGAATTATTAATTATTTTTGTATCACCAACTTATTGTATTTATTTCTGTTGAGTTCGTCCCAATAAGTTTGTACGTAATTACAGTTAATTACGAATTAGATAATACTTTTTGTTTAAAAGTATTGGGCTTGCTAGGCTTATATCACATTAAAAGTTTTGTTAAAACTTAACTAGGAAATTAGCGAAAAATACATATGTTTACTGTTCTTAATTGTACTCAAATTTGCGGGGTGTCACAAAATGGGTCATACGAAATGATCAAGTATGAATGAAATGAAAAGTCATTGATATCATTTAATTCATATACATTCTAAGATTTTCACCTAATCATATATTTTCTTTCCCCATAATTTAAACTTTAAGATGTATTAGGTGTAGTTATTAAGTGTTAATGTTTTGTTGTGCTAGGCAATAGTAAAGAAGAAAATATAAACATATTTCTTTGTTTTAGTTAAACATTAATAATTCCGAAGATAATCTACATATAAATTGTAAAAATTAACATTAACCTATTCTAACTTGGGCCGTGCATCACACGACCAATTTGCTTACTAGTAATTGATACAAATAAAATCATCCTGACAACGATATTAGGAATATCAATAGCTGATCAGCCCTGTTGAGACATAGATTGTGACAACAGATCTAGCTTGAAATAGGACTGGTGTAATTATTATTATGTTTGTATATTGGTTTGGATTTGTAAATGCATATTCGTTTTGTTATTAATATTTAGTATTAAAGATAGACGAAATATGTTTTTAGTATATACGTTTTATGCGAGACGAGTCGAGATCTCAAGTCGCAGCGAGTTGAGCTGTGAGGTGAGACCTGAACTCGCGAAGCATTAGTCTGGCGAGCCGAGTCCTATACTGGGCTTGGGCTGCGAGTTGGACCGAACTCACAGGCCCATACGAGCCGAGCCGAGACTAGAGTATTTAATGTTTTTCATACGGTGAAAAACATAACTTTTGGCATTCATTCTGATCTGCGAATTCGAAAAACCCAGAGAAAACAAACCTAACGGCTAGGCTTTGACGTATTATCGTTTAAAGCTAAGTTTTAGCATACACAATTACGAACGTATTCGTTGTTAGTAAGATAACATCGTATTGAGGGATTCCGCACCTTAATACTACAGATAACGAAGTTATCGATCCTAGAACTAGGGACTTACAACTGGTATCAGAGCTTTCGGGCTAAATACGAGTGTGTTGGTGAGTTTTAGTGATATTGCGTTTTTGATTCGGGTCGTTTTTACGTGCTTTCTTGCAATACTAACGATCAAAATCACTCTCTGGACGTTTTAGGGTTTGTTTACGGTCGAAATTCTCAGTTTCAGTCGTAAAAATACCTTAAACATTCGTTTTCGGGTTTAACAGCCGTTTTGCGAGTCGAGATTAGGGTTCCAGCTTCGCCTGCGAACCGAGTTGAACTAGCGAGTCGAACTAAGACTTGCGAGTCGAACCGAAATCCCTCGCGAATCCAAATCGCTTGCGAATCGACATCTTTAGCAATCCGAACTGAGGCTTGCGAATCGACATATTCTGCGAGTCGAGCTGAGATTGCGAGTTGAGCTGAGTCTTGCGAGTTGAGTTTTCTGAATTCGCTGAAACAGTTTTACTTTACGTTTTAAGATGTCTGACTTAAGTAGAATGATCGAAATGGACCACGAGGTGGGAAAATCAAACGTTCCACCTAAGTTGTTGAGGATCGAGGATTACTACAATTGGAAGGACAGATTTGAATCTTACTGTAGATTCCATGACCTGTCAATCTGGATGTGTATCAAGAGTGGATACACCGCACCTACTCAAACTGTTCAAAATGCCACTGTGGTTCTTACCTATCCGGACATGAGTGATCAACAGAAGGAAGCTTACAGAAATGAAAATAAAGCACATTCATGCATAAAGATGTGTCTTCCTAAAGAGATTGCTCATCAACTGAAGTCTTTTCATACTGCTAGAACGCTCTGGGAAGCTCTAGAGAAAAGAGGTGAGGGAAGTCCACAGGTGAGAGCTGGCAAGAGTAGTCTTCTCAAAAAGCAGTTTACTATGTTTAAAGCTTTAAAAGGAGAAGATCTTGATGCCTATGTCACGTGTTTCTACCATCTGCTAAGTGAATTAGAATACCATGAGATTGTTGAAGAAGAAGTAGCTAAAACCGACAAGTTTCTTGAGGGTTTTCCTTCTAAATGGGAAATGTATGGCGTTATGATTAAGGATAACGAAACCATGTATTCTACTATGACCTTAGAGTAAGTCATTGACAAGCTGAAAGGTTATGATTTCTCCAGAAAGTCAAGAGATAGTGATTCTGATCAGGTTCAGAACCCTGGGTTGTATCATGGAAAGACAAATCTTTCGACTGCGTCCTCTAGTTCGACAACTGTACTGTTAGTTGGTGATACTGGTGAAAATTGAGAAATGATTACTGAAGATCCATGCTTTGTTTCCTCCTCTAGTGATGAGACAAAGGGAAAGAATTCTGAGAAGTCACCTCAAGAACATCAGAAGATGCCGATGAGTGTGAAATCTGCTGAACAGCAACTATCTGTTCTTGCTTCCTTTGTGGCATCATATGAGAATTACATAGAGGGAAAGATCAATGATCCTGTTCTATTTGACGAGGATTATGAGCAGATAGATCCGGATTATGTTGAGGAATTGGAACTTCAAGAGATGTTAGCATTGGTTTCAAGAAAAGTTAAAAATTTCTTCAAGAGAACTGGTAGAAAGGTGTTGGGCAATAGATCAGGGTTTGATAAAACCAAGGTCAGATGCTTTAACTGTCAGGGTATTGGTCATTTTGCTAGAGAATGCCAAAGACCTAAAGTAGAAGCACAAGGAAAACAAGGTTCGGGAAGTACTCTTGCTTCCAAAGCCTTAGTGGTGAAGCAGTTGGATGGTTCTTATGATTGGCAAGCTCATTCCGAGGAAGCCTTGATGGCCGAGATCGAAGAGACAACTGCTGGATCAGTGTCATATATGCCCACTGATATGGAACAGAGAGTAGAGGTGCCTGAGTCTGAAGTGAAGGCAAGTGATGATGACGTGCTATATATGGATTCAACTCCAGATATGAGTCCTGAAGAATTCGTGGCACGCATGGCTGAAGTACAAACTGACAAGAAGAAGGTATGTTTAGATATTCTTAATCTTGCTGATGTTTGTTACTTAGTTACTGATTTACAATCTCAGAATAGTGTTTTAACTGTCTCAAATAGCAATCTGTCATCACAATAGAATGTGGATAAGGAATCCTATAAGACTGTTAGATCTGAACTTGATCAAGCTATTATGGATATTCGTAGATTAAGTGATGATAAACAGGCCTTAAAAGATAAAATTAAGTCTGATGCTTCGGATAGAACAAAACTTAGAGATACCATAAGTGAAAAATCTGTTGTCATAGATGGTCTCTATATGAATATCAAAGACTTAAATGAGACAATTGCTAGTAAGGATCAGGAAATAGTGAACCTTAACTTAAGGTTAATTGAGCAAAACCATAAACTTGAGAACTATAGGACATCTCAAATGGATAAAATGTTAGATGCTCAACGTAGTGTAAATGACAAGACTGGGTTAGGTTACAATGATGTATCCCCTCCTTTTAATGCCAATTACACTCCTATTCCTGAAGATTCTGAAATGACTGAAGTTAATCCTGAGGTTTCAGTAACTAATAACCATGAACAGTTAGAGGCACAGAAGGATGTTATTAAGAACTCTTCATCAGATAATAATAAGGCTTCTCATTTCACCAAAATACAATTTGTATCGGGTGGAGTGATTAACGATGCTAAGACTGATGATAAGGTTAATAAGGAACAAATATCTGAACCTTTAGTGCCTAAGACTCCGAGTAGTAATGCAAAAGTTCCTAAATCACGTAAGCAGATGTCATGTTTCAAGTGTCACCAAAAGGGACACGTGTCTTCGTGTTGTCCTAACAAAAAGCCTGAAACACCACATAAGCTTGTGATAGATGAAAAGACACAGACCGACTCTAGTATGACTGTAGATGGGTTAGATACCAAACCTAAATTAGGTAATAAACCTGTTAACATTCTTAAAAGAGATGGTAAGCATAGTGTCTGCCCACCTAAACCTAAACGGCCATATACTCAAAGTGATAATGTTATCCATAAGTCTAGGGATGTGACACCGTCGAGGTTTAGAAATCCAAGTAGAGGCCATAGTCATTATGAGAGTGGTACTACTTCGCGATCACATGAGTTTAATTATAATTATCATAATAGAGCTCATAATTATGTGCCTAGGAGGTTATCCTCAAATTCACCTCTTAAGGATGATCATTCACAAACTCAAGCTACTTCAAAAGTAACCAAAGCTCCTGATGGGAATGATGGTTATTTTAAAGAGCTTAAGTTTGTTGATGATAAGGGACAAACCAAGACCGTAATGGCTTGGGTCCCTCTTGATAACTGATTGTGTTTTGTGTTATGTGCAGGAGCATGCTGTGAACAAGGACAGCTGGTGGTATGTAGACAGTGGATGCTCGAGGCACATGACCGGAGAAAGAAGTCTACTGAAGGACTTCAAGGAGAGTCTCAAGCAAAAAGTAAATTTTGCAGGAGATAAATGAGGAGTAATTTCGGGAAAAGGAAAAGTTTCAAATGGAACTTTGACTCTTGAGGATGTGAACTATGTTGAAGAACTAACTCACAACCTAGTGAGTGTTTCCCAAGTCTGTGATAAAGGTCATCCAGTTTATTTTAATGAAAAGGAGGCCTTAGTCCTGAAGCCAGGTTTCAAAATTCCTGATAAATGGATATTGATGAGGGCTCCAAGGAAGAAGGACATCTATGCTATCAACATGGGTGTTCCTAACTCTTCAATGGTGTCTACATGTTTATTATCCAAGGCTTCGGAAACAGACGCTTTATTATGGCATAGGAGAATGGCACACCTGAACTGGAGAAAGATGAATTATATAACCAAAAATGGTTTGGTTCTAGGTGTACCACAAAAACGTTTCGACTCTGAGGATAAGTGTGTTCCTTGCATGAAAGGAAAGCAGCACAAGAAACCACACAGACCTAAGACTGAAAACTCTATCTCCCTGCCATTTGAATTGCTACATATGGACCTCTTCGGCCCTATAAGCAAGAGAAGTCTAGGTGGCAAATGGTACTGTTTGGTTGTCACAGATGACTATTCTAGATTCTCATGGGTATTCTTTTTGGGATCAAAGGATGAAACTCCTGGAATTCTAATTGAGTTCTTTGATCTAGTAGAGAATGTCTATAAAAAGAGAGTTAAGCGTATTCGTAGTGACAATGAAACATAGTTCAAAAATTCAACGTTGAATATCTATTGCTTAAGCAAAGGGATATTACATCAATTCAGTGCACCTTATGAACCTCAACAGAATGGTGTTGGTGAAAGGAAAAATAGGACGTTGATTGAAGCTGCTAGAACAATGCTTGCTGATTCAAAGCTTCCGGTCACCTTTTGGGCAGAAGCAGTGAATACAGCATGTTATGTTCTTAATAGGGTTCTTACGGTTAAGAGACATAACAAGACTTGTTATGAGCTTTTGAACAATAAGAAACCTAACTTAAAGGGGTTTGAACCCTTTGGAGTTTCATGCACCATATTAAAGACTGGACATCAAGCAAAATTTGGTGAGAAGGCTGACGAAGGATTTTTCCTAGGTTATATGCCCAATTCGCCAAACAAGAGAGTCTTTAATAAAGTCACAGGACGTTTGGAGGTAGTTTATAATATTGAGGTTACGAGCTACTCACCGGATGTTCATAAGGGCTTAGATTGGCAATTTGACTATTATGATCTTTTTGCATCATTTAAAGTTCCTATTAGTGACTATGTCAGTGATTCAGAGATAGCTGAACATTTATTGTTTGAAGATGGGAATATTGGTCCCACAATCATCCCCTATGCCCCAATTCGATCTGATTCAAGGCAGGAGCAGGCCGTGTATTATCTCAGCAGGGTCTTACAGGGCCTAAGAAGAATTATTCGCCGATCGAGAAGATGTGCTTATTGCTCTACTTTGCAGCAACCAAGCTCCGACACTACTTCCTTTCCACAACAGTGTTGGTAATTGCTCGAACGGACCTGATTAAGTATATACTGACCAGACCCGTGTTGAAGGGGAGAATTGGGAAGTGGATCCTAGGGCTATCCGAGTTCACTTTTCGGTACGTTCCTATGAAGGCGGTCAAAGGACAGGCATTTGCAGACTTCTTGGCAGATCATGCCATGAATGTTTTCGAACCAGTGGAGCTCGATGAAGAAGTCCTCGCCTTTGCAGAGGTGGTTCCGCTTCAACATCAAGTGTTAAGAAGTCTGGAATTAAGACTAATGTTGACTCAGATAAAGCTTCTACAAGTGAGTCACAACAACCTTCAGAGGATAAGTCTCAAGAAACAGAAGATCTTGATGATATTCCTACAAAGTTTGATGATATACTTACTCCTTTGAAACACTTAAGGATATCTTCTGCTCGTACGGAAGATGTACCTGCATTGGAAGAGATTGGTACTAATTTAGGAGATGATATACCGGTTGAACCAGTTGCTTCAACTAGAAAGAGTAAGAATCATCCCATTGAAAACATCATCGGTGATATTAATACTTCGGTTCAAACTAGGCATCAATCCAGAGCTAGTACGTCTGAGAATATTGAATACCAAAGCTTGTATACTGCAATGAAAGAGACAGGGATTCCTAATCAATGTCTATATTCATGTTTTATCTCACAAGTTGAGCCTAAAAATGTTCAAATGGCTTTAAAAGAAAGCTCGTGGGTAGAAGCAATGCAAGAAGAACTATCTCAGTTCTCTAAATTACAAGTATGGGAGTTGGTTGACCTACCAAAGGGAGAATATCCAATTGGAACTAGATGGGTATTTAAGTGCAAGAGAGATGATAAAGGAATCGTTACTCGCAATAAAGCTCGTTTGGTGGTTCAAGGTTTTAATCAACAAGAAGGTATTGACTACAATGAAGTGTTTGCACCAGTTGCTAGGCTAGAAGCAATTAGAGTATTCTTAGCATTTGCATCATATTTTGGTATAAAAGTGTATCAGTTGGATGTTAAGAGTGCCTTTTTGTATGGCAAAGTAGAAGAATTGGTATATGTTTCACAACCACCAGGGTTTGCTGATCCTGAGTATCCAGATAGAGTATATCGTTTGAATAAGGCTCTATATGGATTACATCAAGCACCTAGGGCATGGTATGGAACACTATCAACGTATCTACTTGAGAATGGATTTACAAGAGGATCGATTGATAGTACACTGTTTGTGAAGTGGAAAAAGAAAGACTTTCTTCTTATGCAAGTTTATGTTGATGACATTATCTTCGGATCGTCTTATGAAAAGATGTGTCAAGAATTTGAGAAAGTCATGAGAAAAAGGTTTGAAATGTCTGCAATGGGAGAGTTGAATTTCTTCTTAGGATTACAAGTTGATCAAAAGAAGGATTGATTCTTTATTCATCAATCTAAATATACATATGAGCTATTAGAACGCTTTAAGATGGATGAAAGTAAGGTCTACAATACTCCAATTCCAGTCAATCATGGACTAGGTCCAGATACATCGAGTGATAGCGATGTGGATCCAACTCTTTATAGAGCCATGATCGGGTCACTAATGTATCTAACAGCCTCTAGGCCTAACATAATGTTTGCTGTTTGTTTATGCGCAAGATATCAGGCTAATCCGAAAGAGTCACACATGCAAGCTGTTAAACGAATCTTTCGTTACCTCAAAGGGAAACCTAAGCTGGGTCTTTGGTATCCGATTGATGGAGACTTAGATCTCGTAGCTTATACTGATTCGGATTATGGAGGATGCAATTAGAATAGGAAATCTACGACCGGAGGATGTCAATTCCTAGGAGGTAGATTAGTATCCTGGCAGTGCAAGAAGCAAACCTCGGTAGCCATTTCTACATGTGAAGCTGAGTATGTTGCAGCTGGCAGCTGTTGCTCTCAAGTACTTTGGATTCAACAGCAACTGCGGGATTACGGGTTAAATATAACCAATACTCCTATGATGATTGATAACGAATCTACTATGTCGATCACCAATAATCCGGTGAAGCACAGTAAAACTAAGCATATTGATATTAGACATCATTTTATTAGAGATTGTGCTGAGAAGAAGTTGATAAAGTTAGTTAAGGTTCCATCATTGGATAACTTAGCAGACTTATACACAAAGGTGTTCGACAGAGCAAGGTTTGAGACGTTGGTTCAACTAAATGGAATGAGAAATCCAGAGTGATTAGCCTTCCAAGGGTATTTTTGTAATAGTTAAAAAAAAGGGCGTATGGCATTCATTTGCTTGTTACCTAAGGGGAATCGCCTTCATTAAAGAATATAAACAAAATATTCATTTAAGTTTTTATTTGCAAAAACTAAGGGAAATGATAGTACATTAGGAGAATAAGCTTCACAATAACAAGCTTAAGTCCTAAGTATGATATGGTAGTAGGTTCAAATAAAGTTGCTTTAAGTCCTATGTGTTTATATTTATTTGATTATACACCTATATCCACAAGTTATAATTTGTCTATTTTTAAGTAAAAACTTTAGATGGCTTCATCATATGATGTACTGGTAGGCAAATTATATGAAATTTTCTAAGCCTTAAGAAGTTAATTAACTACTTGTTTATTATCTTGTGTTACTATTCTATGATGTATGACATTAAGTCTTAATTGTTGAATGATGGTATTGCCATACACTGTTATCATGCATTTTAATTTGAATTGACAAATAGTAGCAATATGGGTATTAACTTAATTACTGGTAACTTTGTTGTACTAAGTACGGAACTGAAACCTTTAATTAAATTAATATTCTCAAATATATTTTGAATTATGCTAGAAGGGATCTTCTGTTGTACTACGTACAGACTTAGATAACATAGCATATTCAAAGTATGTCTGATATTTGTCTAACCTTAAAAATTCAAGTGTATGTTATATGTTTCGAAAAGATACATCATTTAGTAACCGCTACCTTGAAATTTAATGATACAGTGTTATGAGTTTTACTTGAAATTCTTCAGTATGTCATATAATAAGAAGCACTTGATAATACTCATACTAACAATAAAGTGTTTGCTTAGAAAATTGAGTATAATTTGTTTATGTGGATCATAATACCGGTAATCGTCTTGGACTGTCTATAATTAAAATATCCACTTTATGTGAGTAATGCATTTATTAATTATGCTATGTGGATAAAGGTACCTAAGATATAGTTTTATAAATATAAATGTATAAATGATAAATTTAGTTATAATTTTATAGTAATTTACTTGAATTTCATGAGGTATGTATACTACCAATTTGCTTAGACTTTTAAATATATAATTAATTGTTTATTCTTACTAATATGATCCCTAAGCAGATAAAATCTTATTTATTTTGTATATTTACTTTGTCTTGAATGATTAATAAAATGGTACTTGATACCAATGTTTACATAATTGTGTTTTTATTTTATTTTAGTTTATGTTTAATTTAAGTTTATGTGTTTATTAGATTTTACCCTTCTGAATTAAATTATACTGAATATTTTTGAGTTGAACAAACGTAACAAATACAAGTGAAAAATAATTTTATTTTAGACTTGTACAAATAATGGGTTTTTAATTTATACTAAGTATTTAATTCTCATTTTTATTTATTCCTGCGAGTTGACTAAGTCAACTTGCGGATCCACTTGAAATCTCGCGAATCGGATACAAGGTATAAAGGGGGTCAAACGAGTCAAGCCAACCCACCGAACCCACAGACTTCGCGAGTTCACTAAAGCTTGCGAATCCGTTTTACAGGCGAAACGAGGCGATATTTAGTTTTTGTTTGATTTCAATTTTTAGAGTACGAAGAACGAGTTTTTGATCCGTAGACTTTATACATCTTCACTTTGCGCACATTTTGAGGTATATAACAACGGATTTCACCGTTTAAATTGCACGAAATCGAAGGTTTTATGAACTTTGGGTTTCGGTTTGAAGTTTAAACGATTCACATAGATTTAAGATGTTATTGGACATGGATCTTTAGGGTTTATGTTAAACGAACATCAATGAACGTAAAACAATCGATAGATCATGTTAAAATTACAAGATTAATCGATTTTGAAAACAAACTCGCGACGGCTGTTCATCGAACGAGTTGACACTTCGATTCAACTCGCAGCGAGTTGACTAGCGAATCGACATGATAAGCGAGTTCACTTCAATAGCGAGTTGATAAGTGTAGCGAGTTGATCAGTGACGCGAGTTGATAAGCGAAACGAGTTGATCTCGATTCGCAAGGCCAGTTTATGCGAGTCCAGTACTTAAAAAAAATTTATTTTTATTTTTAAAGTAGTGATATAAATGTTAAGACTTTTTAAGTAATAGCTTTTATATAATGGATTTAAATTAGACTTAAGACTTTTTAGTTATAAGTTAAATTTTTATATACGACTTGAGACTATTTTGTAACAAGTTATATATATTTTCAATTTTAAACTAAGATGTTTGATGAATCTTGATTCATAATACGTTATAGTTTAAAGTCTTTTAATCATGCATTAAAATTATATCTGTTGTTTGTGTTTATTTTACAGATATGGCTAGAGCATTTAACAAGGGCCACAATATTTTGGTGGATCTGAACCTTGAAGCCAAGCGGGCTGACAGGGTTGCTGATATTCTTAGATTTCTTGCACGATCACGGATTCGATACGCCATTACGGCCAATCCTCCTATCTCTCAGGCGATTTTGAACGATTTTTGGACGGATATAGTATATGACAAATCGGTCAATCCACCAGAGATTCGAGCTACGGTTAGCGGCCAACCTGTTACGTTTTCGGCTGGAAATCTCCGTGAGATTTTGCAGCTAGGTACAGAAGAAAAGGAGAATGGGGATGTTAAGTATCCCATGGATTTTATAGAGGGAGCTATAGGTCGTATGGGTTACACAAGAGATAGACGCGGACGTTAGTTCCAGAAACCTCTGGTTATTGGTCAGTGGAGGTTTCTCTGGCACGTGATGAATATCGTTTTTGCAGCGAAGAAGGGTGGATTTGATGAGTTGAGTCCTGCGATTTTATCGGCTGCACTGTCACTGGTTTATAATAAACCATACAGTTTTTGTGATTATCTTTTCGGTGAGATTGCGAAACAGATATCGGGGTCTGTTAGATCAAGATTTTTGGTTTATCCGAGATTTTGTATGTTGATTATCCTTGCGCGTCTACCGGATTTGGCTATACCTGAACCACATCTAGTGGTTAATACGATTGATCATCGAGGGTATAACGCCATGTTTATGCAGACAGTGAGGAAAGAGGGAGTGGTGAAACCTGAGGTCAGACCACTCTTTGGGTATATTATTGACCCAAACTACGTTACGCCACCAAATCATGGTTGGCTAGATGTTGTTGCTCCTGCTGCTGCTGCTGTTGCTCCTACTGAAGCTGATGTGGTTCATCCTGAAGATCCACAAGAGCTTTTAGAGGATGTTTTGGAACATCCTGCACATGCTGGGGAACAGGTGAACCCAGATGTTGCTGCTCAGATTGTTCAGGAGGTGTTGGAGCATAATGATGATGCGACGAATCCTTTGCTTCAGGATATTGATAGTTATTTTGCACCATCTGAGGTAATATTTTAATTAGTATATAATAATATAGATGCTTAGTTGATAGATTATTATTATTAATCATAGATGCATAATATTATTATCTAATGATTATGATATTAGATATTTAGTTAATTGGATATTATTTCTGATTTTAAAATATACATATCATTAAACGAACAGGAAGCTGAAGCTGAGGCTGCGAACCCAGAGGTTGTAATACTTGAGGGGGAGTAGATACAGTTAGATGAATCAGTTGTAGTACCGAATGAGGTATTATATCTGATTAATCTTAAATATACAAGAACTTGTATGATAGAGCTTATGCTAATAATAAATGTTTAATATATTCAAAATTTAGGATCCTGTTAGATCATCTGGAGGTCGTGATGGTGAGACGGCTTCAGACGGCTTCAGATGAAGGGCAAGAGTATTTTGGAGGAAGGTCCTGAGGAGATTGAAACTCCTTTGAGGAAGAGGTTTGACCATTAGAGAAGGTTAGTGTTATACAAAATTAGATAATCTTAACTTGTTGTTTATCAGGAGTTAAACTGAGACAGTTAATTCTGTATACAGTTGCTCAAGATACACCGCAGGTCGAGACGGTGATATCGGTAGAGTCTGAACAGATGTCTGTACCTGCTAAGGTATGAGATTTAAGTTTAGTACTACAAGTATTCCAAAATTAATTAGAGATTGAGACAGAGTAATCTGTAACAATTACTTATTTAATTTTTGTCTAATATTTTAGGAGATTGTTGACTTAGTACGTTCGGAGCCGATTCCGACTACTACAGCAAGCACATTTACAGCTGATCTTCTGAAGACAGCTTTGACTCAGCCACTTCCACCGCGTACATTTGAGTCACATGTTGCTTCGCTGACACCACCTGGACCGACGATCATTCCTATTACTCCTGTGACTGATGCTGAAAGGATTACATCCTTGGAGTCGAAAGTGAAGGAGTTAGAGAAGGTTGTTGCTAGGATTCCAGAGTTGGTTGTGAACAATCTTACTCTTGGTCAGCAAGTACTTGAACAGAGTCAAGCTTACAATACACTGCTGAAGACTCACAATACGTTACTTGATGATTTCAATACCCAGCGACTGAAGCTTGATAACTTAGAACGTTTGGTGTTAAGAGTTAATTCAGGACAGTCTGCTCAGGGGGAGGTATTGGTATATCTGGAGTCGTGTAAGCAGGATGAGCTGAGAAGGAAAAGAGATTCAGACAAGGACGATGATCCCAATGCACCAGAAGGTGGTGAGCAGACTGGTCCTTTAAAGACTGGTGAGCAAGCTACACGTCAGGGGGAGTCTGGTGCTGAAGCTAGCGGTTCGGGAGCTGGTACAAGTGCAGATAAGACTGTACCGGGTGATACTGAAGCTGGTAAGATAGCTTAGTATTATCATAGTACTGTAATATTTGTAATAGTTTGTAGTGAACAAATGTAAACTTAATTTATTGTGTAAATATATTCGGCTTAAGGTTATTATTATTTTAAGTAAAATATGTTTGATGTAATTTAAGTTTATATAATTATGTTAAGATAAAATAGTGATCGAAAGACTTCTGACTCATTGAGTAGTCGAGCGGCGTGTTTCGATTAATTTCGGCGGTCAAAATTTTATAATAACATATGCATTTTAGATTTGATTATGGACTTAAGACCGTAAGGTATATAAGTAATTAACAAGTTAAAAATGTATTAGTATTAACTAGATAAATGATATATAATTTAAAGGTTAAATTGATAATGAATGAGATCAATTAACACTTGGAAATTATATAAGGTAATTAATAGTAAATTTAAATGTTTGGTGATTATTCACAATGCATTAGAATTTAAAATTAATTAATATTTGTTAAGTAGACTTAAGAGATTTTGGATTGATTCAGGGTAATCAATTAAAGATTTTATAAGTTATTTGTAAATTGCGTTATAATATACAAAAGAATTAATAAATAAATTCTTAGGTTGATTCAGGAAAATTGATAAGAGAGTTTTAATTATTAATATTGATTTGTATTTGTGGTTTTCTTTTAGGATTGGAAATGCTTGATCTATCTGATTCGGAAGATGATATTTTTGATGAGATAGATGAAGACATTGATTTTGATCTTGAGGATGGAGAATTTCTACCACCTACTGATTGGACTGCTGTACCTGAGATTGTGCAAGACATTGGTGTAGATCCAGATGCGAATATAGATGCACACCATGTGAGCCCATCTAGGACAGAAGTTATTATTGAAAATGAACAAGGTCCAATGGTTGTCGATGTAGATGAAGAAATCGATGACTCAACCGATTCTGAAAAAGATGAAACTTTGATTCCTACCAAGAATCCTGCTGTTTTTCTAAGGAAACTTCCAAAGCAGAAGAAGAAGATTGGAGTTTCAGAAGTAGATATTACGGGAAAACGTGTTCCTCGTAAAGGGATTGTTGGATGGTACTTTGACTCTGAGCTGAAGCTTTTTGCTATTAAAAGGTTTGATGGAGTTCAATATTTTGAGCGAAAGCTTACATTTTTTAGCTCTTTACCACGTTATGAGATACATGACTTGGCTAGATTGGAGATAAATAATCCAAGTAATGATGATTATGCTAAACGTGTTGAAAGAATTATTAGAACTGAAGTTGGTTCAAATAAGTTTGTTCAGATTAAGCCAAGAAAGGGAAAGACTGTGAAACTACAAGAGAAAAGTCAAAGAACTGGAAGAAGAAGAAGGAAAAAGATATATCCAGCTGTTAGATGCATACAGCAGATTCCACTGAAGACAATGCCACAGGATATTTTGGGAAATATGAAGAGTTGGCACGTGGATTCAGGAACTGGAGAAGCTGTTATGGTTGAAGCTGATGATGAGGTTGAAGGTGGTGAAAGAGAAATTTTCAGAGTTTATGATCATCGACACCTAATGAATATGTCGAGAAAGGATCTGTTAAAGTTAAATGAGAACAGAATTTTGACGACTATTGAATGGGCTGATTTAGCAAGAGATTATCAGTTGATGGTTAAAACTTGTATCAAGATGAAGATTTACGCAGGTAGTAAGATTTACAAATGAAGACCAAAGACAGCGTGAAGATAAAGACGCTAGAGCTATTGTCAAGGGGGAGTCTGTTGAGATATAGATTGTGACAATAGATCTAGCTTGAAATAGGACTGGTGTAATTATTATTATGTTTGTATATTGGTTTGGATTTGTAAATGCATATTCGTTTTGTTATTAATATTTAGTATTAAAGATAGACGAAATATGTTTTTAGTATATACGTTTTATGCGATACGAGTCGAGATCTCAAGTCGCAGCGAGTTGAGCTGTGAGGTGAGACCTGAACTCGCGAAGCATTAGTCTGGCGAGCCGAGTCCTATACTAGGCTTGGGCTGCGAGTTGGATCGAACTCACAGGCCCATGCGAGCCGAGCCGAGACTAGAGTATTTAATGTTTTTCATACGGTGAAAAACATAACTTTTGGCATTCATTCTGATCTGCGAATTCGAAAAACCCAGAGAAAACAAACCTAACGGCTAGGCTTTGACGTATTATCGTTTAAAGCTAAGTATTAGCATACGCAATTACGAACGTATTCGTTGTTAGTAAGATAACATCGTATTGAGGGATTCCGCACCTTAATACTACAGATAACGAAGTTATCGATCCTAGAACTAGGGACTTACAAGCCCTAATATAATAACATATTCATATTAGTTTCTTGTCTAGAGAGAAAAGATATTTGGCCCATCCATCCACAAAATATTTATCCTTGAACCTTTTAAAGCTTAACTAATTAAAAAGTAAAAATTATACTCCCTTTGTCTCAAAATAAGTGTCTCATTTTAAAATGCATACAGTTTTATTGTGGTAGAGATCAAAATAATTGTTTTAAGTTTTATTTTTTTAAGTGATATAAAATAATAATAATTGTGAATTGTTTTTAATTTCCAGACAATGATAATTACATAGAGTAAAATTTAAGGAAACACTTATATATGTACGCACGCTTACATACATATCCATATTTTATTCCAAACACTTCCAGAGAGCTAGAGAAAGAACGAGAGAACTCAGGAACCAAAACCCATTACCAAAATCAGTTTCAATCATCAAATTAAAGCTAGAGAACTCGAATTCTTCATCGATTAATCATTCTAAACTTGAGGTAATTATGATTCTTGTTCAATTTTGATTTAAACCCTTGAGTTTCATGGGGTTTTAAGAGGTTTGAGTGATCAATGGTTTCTAAAATGAAATTAAGCTTAGTTGTGATTGAATTGAAGTGTGAAAATGTAGAAATCAATGTTAGTAACACTAATTCAATCTAAAAGTTGATAATTCGAATTGTGTGTTTAGTAATTAAGGTGGGTTTTGTTTAAATGATTATGAATTGTTATTAATTCACCTTAATTATTAGTTAGAGATGCTGTTGAATGTTATTAGTGAAAATTGAACTAGTGAATCAAATAGTTATACACCTGAGCTAATGGTGATCATGAGAATGATCATGGTTTTGTTGATAAAATGATGATGAATATAATGAGGTGATATGAATTATAACACCCCTCATTTAAAGCCATTTTTTTATACATCGAAAGCGTGAGTCCAAATATCACGAATTTACATAATAATTTACAACATAACAAAAGTTAGATTGGTCTAAACATTATACATAAACTGGGCGTTATATGAATTTCTAAAACATAACATAACATAAATTTCAAACATAATCAGAGTACACCATCGTCAAACATTCCTTCCAATGCAACCTTCTTGCCCAAAACATATCAAACATAACCTACAAGAGTATAGTGGTGGGATTAGCACGAAGCTAAGTGAATAGACATGAAACTAACAGTCTAACTCAGCTTAACAAATCTGTTTACACAATAAATTGTAAACACATAATCATCTCAGAGGATCGGTGGTCCTTGAGGAACCCTCAGTGCCGCGGTGGTCCTCCAAGTAACACTTATAACCAACTACAGGCCACGCAGTGGTTTTACCGATAACTCATTGCTATCTTTACCCAACATTGAATCTTACTCATAACGCATGTTCACAATATCTATGTTGACTAACCTATAGTAACCAAGTCCAACCATAGTTGACCTCCACAAAACATAATGCCCAAAAGCCAGGTATCATATAATCACATGTATCAAGTCAGACTAACAGTTTATAAACATCAAAACCATGTTTACTCGTAGTAACCAAACATGTTACACCAATTTATACTGAGAGTCACAAGTCCACTCACCTGAATATCTCATAATCCAAACTCAAAAGTCTTATTTTACTGAGTCTTCGATTGATCTGAGAACACAACAAAATAACAATTTAGTAACTCATTCTATAAACGTACAATTATTTCAAAATGTAATATCAAACTAATAACAATTAAATAAGCTCCCTCAATTCATAATTGGTATAACTGAATGCAGTTATATACATCAAGTAATTTAATACTACATATTTTGAATCATACTTAAAACATATGAAGTACTATTACTAAGGTTTAGATAAAAGTCACTAAGTTTTAGTGTTAAATTTCAAAATCCTGAAAACTAACTAGTACCCGCCGGGTACCCATACTACCCGCCGGGTAGTCCACTCCATCAGCCGGGTAACAATAGAAACAACCAAGTGATTTAATTTTGAGTGGTAACAGACCCATGTCGAGTTTTAAAGCTTGTGGGAGCCGCCGGATTACCCGTTTACCAGCCTGGTTACACACTACCCGCCGGGTAACCGGTTTACCCACCGGGTACTATCCCTGTACCAGCGTGCTCTCTACCACCAAACCCAAACCCAGATTGTAAGTCCCCTAGTTTTAGGATCGATAACTTCGTTATCTGTAGTATTAAGGTGCGGAATCCCTCAATACGGTGTTATCTTACTAACAACGAATATGTTCATATTGCGTTTTAACTAGACTTAGCTTTAAACAACGAATCGTCAAAGCCTAGCCTTAGGTTATGTTTTTCTCTGGTTTGTTGAATTCGCAGCAATTGAAATCAGAATGCAAAAGTTATGTTTTTCACCGATTGAAAAACATTATATATGTCCAGCTCGTCTCGTCTCGCAAGTGCCTGCGAGTTCGGTCCAACTCGCAGCCCAAGCCCAACTCGGAACTCGGCTCGCCAGACTTCCACGAATTCAGTTCTCATCTCGGCTCGTTAATCTCGCGACCTGAGAACTCGACTCGCACAGAATGTATTTATTTCGTATTTAATAATTCGTCTAACTTAACACAATAATATGTTTAACGAATATTACTAACAAAACAAATATTTATTTACAAATCTAAACCAATATACAAACGTAATAATAATTACACTAGTCCTATATCAAGCTAGATCTGTTGTCACAATCTATGTCTCAACAGACTCCCCCTTGACAATAGCTCTAGCGTCTTTATCTTCACGCTGTCTTTGGTCTTCATTTGTAAATCTTACTTCCTGCAAAAATTTTAAGCTTGATGCATGTTTTAACCATCCTATGATAATCTCGTGCTAAATCACCCCAACCAACAGTAGATATGATCTTGTTCTTGTATAACATAATCAAATCTTCCTTTGATAAATTCATCAAATGTCTGTGATCATATACACGAAGAATTTCTTTTTCGCCATTAGGATAATCATCATCAGCTTCAATCATAAAGGCTTCTCCTGTTCCAGCATCTACCCCCCAATATTTCAATTTTCCCAAAATATTCTGAGGCATAGTCTTCATTGGTATTTGCTTAATGCATTTGACCGCTGGATAAACCTTCTTCCTTCTTCTTCTTCCAGTTCTCTGACTAAGTTCGTTTAGCTTTATCATTTTTCCTTTCCTTGGCTTAATCTTCGAAAACTTCATAGATAATCCTTCAGTCCTAATGATACGCTCAACATACTTAGCATAATCATCATCACTTGGATTTTTCATATCTAATCTAGCCAAGTCTCGAATCTCATATCGAGGCAATGAACTAAACACGGTAAGCTTCTTCTCAAAATATTGAACCCCGTCAAACCTTTTGATCGCGAAGAGCTTCAGGTCAGAGTCATAATACCATCCAATAATGCCAGTTTTAAGTACACGCTTTCCAGTAATATCAACTTCTTTCAAAATGCGTTGCTTATTTTCCTTTTTCTTTTTCAGCATTTCTTGGATAAACATAGGATTACCAACCATATGTTTGTATTTGTCCTCTATTTCTTCAACTTCAGTATCTGAATCTTCAGAAGCATTCTCAAAAGCTTCTAAATCAATAACTGATTCTCCTTGTTCATTTACAAAAACAAATTCAGTCGTTGATGGATTCACAACATGTTCATCTACATTTGCATCCAGATCAACACCTTCATCTATCACTGATTCAAATACTGCAGTCCAATCTTCAGGAAGTTTGAACTCTCCTTCTTCAATATCATAATCAATCTCTTCATCTATCTCATCCAGAATATCATCTTCCGAATCTGATAGATTAAGCATTTCCATTCCTAGAGAAAAACATAAATACAAATATATTAATAATTCAAATTCTTTATTGATTTCCCTGAACCAATCTAAGAATTTCTTTATTAATTCTTTTGTATATTTTAACCTAACATATAAACGCAATATAAATATAACTTATAAAATCTTTTATTGATTACCCTGAATCAATCTAAAATCTCTTAAGTCTACTTAACAAATATTAATTAATTTTAAATTCTAATGCATTGTGAATAATCACCAAACATTTAAATTTACTATTAATTACCTTATATAATTTCCAAGTGTTAATTGATCTCATTCATTATCAATTTAACCTTTAAATTATATATCATTTGTCTAGTTAATACGAATACATTTTTAACTTGTTAATTACTTATAAACCTTACGGTCTTAAGTCTATAATCAAATCTAAAATGCATATGTTATTATAAAATTATGACCGCCGAAATTAATCGGAACACGCCGCTCGACTACTCAATAAGTCAGAAGTCTTTCGATCACTATTTTATCTTAACATAATTTTATAAACTTAAATTACCAAACATATTTTACTTAAAATAATAATAACCCTAAGCCAAATATATTTACACAATAATTAAGTTTACACTTGTTCACTACAAACTATTACAAATATTACAGTACTAAGATAATACTAAGCTATCTTACCAGCTTCAGTATCACCCGATACAGTCTTATCTGCACTTGTACCCACTCCAGAACCACTAGCACCAGCACCAGACTCCCCCTGAATAGTAGCTTGCTCACTAGTCTTTGAAGGACCAGTCTGCTCACCACTCGGTGCATTGGGATCATCGTCCTTGTCTTGATCTCTCTTTCTCTTCAACTCATTCTCTCTGCAAGACTCCAGATATACCAATATCTCCCCCTGAGCAGGCTGTCCTGAATGCGATCTCAAGACCAGACTCTCTAAAGAAGATAACTTCAGTCTCTGTACAGTGAAGTCCGCAAGTAACGTCTCATGAGTCTTCATCAACAGATTGTACGATTCACTCTGCTTGAGTATCTGTTGTGAAAGAAGAAGATTGCTCGACACCAGCTCTGGAATCTGAGAAGTAAGCTTCTCCAAATCCTTTACCCTCGACTCTAAGGATGTAATCCTTTCAGCATCAGTCGTTGGAGTAACAGGTATCGTTCTGGGTCCAGGCGGTGTAAGAGACTCAATATGCCAGTCTCTGGTAAGCGGTGTATGAGGTTGAGACAAAGCTTGCGTAAGCAAACTTGTCGCAAATCTAGCTGTTTTGTTCGTCGGAAAATTAGCTCCATGAACTAGATCAGCAACCTCATGCTGTAAAGTTAAACACAATTAAAATCAGTTATTGTTACAGATTACTCCGTCTCAAACTCTAATTAATTGCATAACACTCATAGTTATAGAATTTATATCTCATACTTGAAGCGGTAAAGACATCGATTCCGTAACCACCGGTGCAACCAACTCTACCTGTGGTGTATCCTGAGAAACTTCTCGAATAGTAAGCGTTCTCGGACGCTTCATCAAAGGAATCTCAACTTCCTCAGTACCTTCCTCCAGAATACTCTTACCCTTCCTCTTCTTTTCAGAAGCAGATGGAGGAGGAGAAGGTGTATTATCAGAATCTTTATCTGAAGCCGTCTCACCATCACGACCTCTAGATGATCTAACAGGATCCTAAATTTTAAATATATTAAACATTTATGATTAGCGTAAGCTCTATCATACAAGTTCTATATATTTAAGATTAATCAGATATAATACCTCAGTTGGTACAACAACTGATCTATCAAGCTGTATCTGCTCATCCTCAAGTAATATAACTTCTGGATGTGCAGCCTCAGCTTCAGCTTCCTGTTCGTATAATGATATTTATATTTTTTAAAATCAGAAATAATATCCAATTTACTAAATATCTAATATCAGAATCATTATATAATAATATTATGCATCTATGATCAATAAAAACAATCTATCAACTAAGCATCTATATTATTACATAAGTAACAGATTACCTCAGGTGGTGCCAAGTAACTCTCAATGTCTTGAAGCAAAGGATTTGTCTCATCATCATTCTGCTCCAAAACTTCTTGCACAACCTGTGCAGCAACCTCTTGATTCACCTGCTGATCCACCTGACCAGCCTGAATAAGAACATCCTCAAGGAGCCCTTGTGGATCTTCAGGTTGAGCTTCCTCAGCTACAGGTGCAGGTACAACATCAGCAACAGCAGGAGCAACAACAGCAGCAGGAGCTACGTCCAACCACCCATGATTTGGCGGTGCAACGTAGTTCGGATCAACAATATATCCAAAAAGTGGTCTAATTTCCGGTTTCACCACTCCTTCCTTCCTAATCGTCTGCATAAACATGGCATTATAACCACGTTGATCAATGGTATTCACCGATAAAAACGGCTCAGGAATAACCAAGTTCGATAGACGCGCACGTATGATAAGCATACAAAACCTCGGGTAGATCATAAATCTAGATCTAACAGAACCCGATATCTGTCTAGCTATCTCTCCAAAAATGTAATCACAAAAACTGTATGGTTTATTGTAAACCAGTGACAGTACAGCCGATAGAATCGCAGGGCTCAACTCATCAAAGCCACCTTTCTTTGCTGCGAAGACTATATTCATCACGTGCCAAAGAAACCTCCACTGACCAATGACCAGAGGCTTCTGGAACTGACGTCCACGCCTGTCTCCTGTATATCCCATACGTCCAATAGCACCCTCAATAAAGTCCATAGGATACTCAATATCCCCGTTCTCCTGTTCTACCGTACCTAGCTGCAAAATCTCACGAAGATTACCAGCTGAAAAGGTAACAGGTTGTCCACCAACTGTAGCTCGAATCTCTGGCGGAGTGACAGATTCGTCATAAACAATATCCGTCCAGAAATCGTTCAGTATAGTCTGTGAGATAGGAGGATTGGCCGTAATGGCATATCTAATCCTTGATCGTGCTAGAAAACGTAATATATCAGCAACCCTGTCAGCCCGTTTGGCCTCAAGGTTCAGATCAACCAGGATGTTGTGACCCTTATCAAATGCTCTAGCCATATCTGTAATAAATACAAACAACAGATATAATTTAATGCACGATAAAAAATATTTAAACTATTATGTATTATGAATCGAGATTCATCAAACATCTTAGTTTAAAATTGTAATTATATATAACTTGATACAAAAATAATCTCAAGTCGTATATAAAAATTTTACTTATAACTAAAAAGTCTTAAGTCTAATTTAAATCACGTTAGGTACTTGTTATTTTAATAAAAATCTCAAGTCGTTAACGTTAAAAATTATACCGCTAATGTGAAATTAGGACACGCCACTAATTTTCTTCTTAAATTAGTAGACTTTCGATATAATCATATAAGAATTAACACAAATCCATTTCATAAAAGTTATTACTTAAAAAGTCTTAACATTTATATCACTACTTTAAAAAATAAAATTTTTCTAAGTACTGGACTCGCATAAACTGGCCTAACGAGGTGAGGTCAACTCGTTTTGCTTATGAACTCGCTAAACTTATAAACTCGCTACATTGATCAACTCGCTAAAGTTATTTAAGTGAACTCGCTAATCTCATGGATTCGCTAGTCAACTCGCTGCGAGTTGATTCAAAATGTCAACTCGTTCGATGAACTGCCGTCGCGAGGTTACACTTAAAATCGATTAATCTTGTAATTTTAACATGATCTATCGATTGATTCACGTTCATTAATGTTCGTTTAACATAAACCCTAAAGATCTATGTCCAATAACATCGTAATCGACGCAAATCGTTTAGTTTTTAACCCGAAACCCTAAGTTTTATAAAAACTTCAATTTCTTGTTATTTACACGGTGAAATCCGTTGGTTTATACCTCAAAATGTTCGCAATATGAAGGTGTATAAAGTCCTCGGATTGAATAACTCGTTCCCGTAATCTAAGAATCGAAATCAAACGAAAACAATAAATCGCCTCGTTTCGCCTTGTTGACGGATTCGCAAGCTTTACTGAACTCGCGAAGTATGTGGGTTCGGTGGGTTGGTCTGACTCGTTTGACCACCTTTATACTTTACATTCGATTCGCGAGATTTGAAGCGGACTCGCAAGTCGAAGTCAACTCGCAGAAATAATTAAAAACGCGAATTTTAATTCTAAGTATAAATAAAAACCCGATATTTTCACAAGTCTAAATTATAATTAATTTTCACTTGTATTTGTCACGTTGTTCAACTCAAAAACATTCAGTATGATTTAATTCCGAAGGGTAAGCATAATTAACACAAAAATTAAAAACTAAAACAAAATTACATAATCATAGGTATCAAGTACCATTTTATTAAACACTTGAAACAAAATAAAATACATACACAAAATGAATAAGAATTTATCTGCTTAGGGATCATATTAGTAAGAATAAGCAATTCATGATATATTTAAAAAGTTTAAGCAGATTGATAGTATACATACCTCATGAAATTCAAATAAATTACTATAAAATTACAACTAAATATATCATTTATACATTTATATTTATAAAACTATATCTTAGGTACCTTTATCCACATAGCATAATTAATAAATGCATTACGCACATAAAGTAAATATTTTAATTATAGATAGTTCAAGACGATTACCAGTATATGATCCACATAAACAAATTATACTCAATTTTCTAAGCAAACTCTTTATTGTTAGTATGAGAATTATCAAGTGCTTCCTATTATATGACATACTGAAGAATTCAAGGAAAACACATAACACTGCATCATTAAATTTTCAAGGTAGCGGTTACTAAATGATGTATCTTTTCGAAACATATAACATACACTTGAATTTTTACGGTTAGACAAATATCAAACATACTTTGAATATGCTATGTTATCTAAGTCTGTACGTAGTACAACAGAAGATTCCTTCTAGCATAATTCAAAATATATTTGAGAATATTAATTTAATTAAAGGTTTCAGTTCTGTACATAGTACAACATAGTTACCAGTAATTAAATTAATACCCATATTGCTACTATTTGTCACTTTAATTAAAATGCATGATAACAGTGTATGGTAATACCATCATTCAACATTTAAGACTTAATGTCATACATCATAGAATAGTTACACAAAATAATAAACAAGTAGTTAATTAAATTCTTAAGACTTAGAAAATTTCATATAATTTGCCTACCAGTACATCATATGATGAAGCCATCTAAAATTTTACTAAAAATAGACAAATTATAACTTGTGGATATAGGTGTATAATCAAATAAATATAAACACATACCTGATAGAACCGCTGTAGTTCTAAAGCAACTTTATTTGAACCTACTACCATATCATACTTAGGACTTAAGCTTTATTATTGTGAAGCTTATTCTCCTAATGTACTATCATTTCCCGTAGTTTTTGCAAATAAAAACTTAAATGAAGGCGATTCCCCTTAGGTAACAAGCAAATGAATGCCATACGCCCTTTTTTTTTTTTTTTTTTTTTTTTTTTTTTATATTTTTTTTTATATTTTTTTTAATAATAAACATATAAATACTAACTATTACAAGAATACCCTTGGAAGACTAATCACTCTGGATTTCTCATTCCGTTTAGTTGAACCAACGTCTCAAATCTTGCTCTGTCGAACGCCTTTGTGTATAAGTCTGCTAAGTTATCCAATGATGGAACCTTAACTAACTTTATCAATTTCTTTTCAGCACAATCTCTAATAAAATGATGTCGAATATCAATATGCTTAGTTTTACTGTGCTTTACTGGATTATTGGTGATCGACATAGTAGATTCGTTATCAATCATCATAGGAGTATTGGTTATATTTAACCCGTAATCCCGCAGTTGCTGTTGAATCCAAAGAACTTGCGAGCAACAGCTGCCAGCTGCAACATACTCAGCTTCACATGTAGAAATGGCTACCGAGGTTTGCTTCTTGCACTGCCAGGATACTAATCTACCTCCTAAGAATTGACATCCTCCAGTCGTAGATTTCCTATTCTGATTGCATCCTCCATAATCCGAATCAGTATAAGCTACGAGATCTAAGTCTCCATCAATCGGATACCAAAGACCCAGCTTAGGTTTCCCTTTGAGGTAACGAAAGATTCGTTTAACAGCTTGCATGTGTGACTCTTTCGGATTAGCCTGATATCTTGCGCATAAACAAACAGCAAACATGATGTCAGGCCTAGAGGCTGTAAGATACATTAGTGATCCGATCATGGCTCTATAAAGAGTTGGATCCACATCGCTATCACTCGATGTATCTGGACCTAATCCATGATTGACTGGAATTGGAGTATTGTAGACCTTACTTTCATCCATCTTGAAACGTTCTAATAGCTCATATGTATATTTAGATTGATGAATAAAGAATCCATCCTTCTTTTGATCAACTTGTAATCCTAAGAAGAAATTCAACTCTCCCATTGCAGACATTTCAAACCTTTTTCTCATGACTTTCTCAAATTCTTGACACATCTTTTCATCAGACGATCCAAAGATAATGTCATCAACATACACTTGTACAAGAAGAAAGTCTTTCTTTTTCCACTTCACAAATAGTGTACTATCAATTGATCCTCTTGTAAATCCATTCTCAAGTAGATACGTTGATAGTGTTCCATACCATGCCCTAGGTGCTTGATGTAATCCATATAGAGCCTTATTCAAACGATATACTCTATCTGGATACTCAGGATTAGCAAACCCTGGCGGTTGTGAAACATACACCAATTCTTCCACTTTGCCATACAAAAAGGCACTCTTAACATCCAACTGATACACTTTTATACCATAATATGATGCGAATGCTAAGAATACTCTAATTGCTTCTAGCCTAGCAACTGGTGCAAACACTTCATTGTAATCAATACCTTCTTGTTGATTAAAACCTTGAACCACTAGACGAGCTTTATTGCGAGTAACGATACCTTTATCATCTCTCTTACACTTAAATACCCATCTAGTTCCAATTGGATATTCTCCCTTTGGTAGGTCAACCAACTCCCATACTTGTAATTTAGAGAACTGAGATAGTTCTTCTTGCATTGCTTCTACCCACGAGTTTTCTTTTAAAGCCATTTGAACATTTTTAGGCTCGACTTGTGAGATAAAGCATGAATATAGACATTGATTAGGAATCCCTGTCTCTTTCATTGCAGTATACAAGCTTTGGTATTCAGAATTCTCAGACGTATTAGTTCTGGATTGACGCCTAGTTTGAACCGGAGTATTAATATCACCGATGATGTTTTCAACTGGATGATTCTTACTCGTTCTAGTTGTAGTAACTGGTTCAACTGGTATCTCATCTTCCAAATTAGTACCAATTTCTTCCAATTCAGGTACATCTTCCGTACGTGCTGAAGATATTCTTAGATGTTTCAAAGGAGTAAGTATGTCATCAAACTTTGTATGAAGATCATCAAGATCTTCTGTTTCTAGAGACTTATCATCTGAAGGTTTTTGTGACTCACTTGTGGAAGCTTTATCTGAGTCAACAGTAGTCTTGATTCCAGACTGCTTAACACTCGATGTTGAAGCGGGACCAATATTCTCATCTTCAAACACTAAATGTTCATCTATCTCTGAATCACTGACATAGTCACTAATAGGAACTTTAAATGATGCAAAAAGATCAGAATAATCAAATTGCCAATCTAAGCCCTTATGAACATCCGGTGAATAGCTTGTAACCTCAATATTATAAACTACCTCCAAACGTCCTGTGACTTTATTAAAGACTCTCTTATTTGGCGAATTGGGCATATAACCTAGGAAAAATCCTTCGTCAGCCTTCTCACCAAATTTTGCTTGATGTCCAGTCTTTAATATGGTGCATGAAACTCCAAAGGGTTCAAACCCTTTTAAGTTAGGTTTCTTATTGTTCAAAAGCTCATAACAAGTCTTGTTATGTCTCTTAACCGTAAGAACTCTATTAAGAACATAACATGCTGTATTCACTGCTTCTGCCCAAAAGATGACCGGAAGCTTTGAATCAGCAAGCATTGTTCTAGCAGCTTCAATCAACGTTCTATTCTTCCTTTCAGCAACACCATTCTGTTGAGGTTCATAAGGTGCACTGAATTGATGTAATATCCCTTTGCTTAAGCAATAGATATTTAACGTTGAATTCTTAAACTCTGTTCCATTGTCACTACGAATACGCTTAACTCTCTTTTTATAGACATTCTCTACTAGATCAAAGAACTCAATTAGAATTCCAGGAGTCTCATCCTTTGATCCCAAAAAGAATACCCATGAGAATCTAGAATAGTCATCTGTGACAACCAAACAGTACCATTTGCCACCTAGACTTCTCTTGCTTATAGGGCCGAAGAGATCCATATGTAGCAATTCAAATGGCGAGGAGATAGAGTTTTCAGTCTTAGGTCTGTGTGGTTTCTTGTGCTGCTTTCCTTTCATGCAAGGAACACACTTATCCTCAGACTCGAAACGTTTTTGTGGTACACCTAGAACCAAACCATTTTTGGTTATATAATTCATCTTTCTCCAGTTTAGATGGGCCATTCTCCTATGCCATAACAGAGCATCTGTTTCCGAAGCCTTGGACAATAAACATGTAGACACCATTGAAGAGTTAGGAACACCCATGTTGATAGCATAGATGTCCTTCTTCCTTGGCGCCCTCATCAATATCCATTCATCAGGAATTTTAAAACCTGGCTTCAGGACTAAGGCCTCCTTTTCATTGAAATAAACTGGATGACCTTTATCACAGACTTGGGAAACACTCACTAGGTTGTGTGTAAGTTCTTCAACATAGTTCACATCCTCAAGAGTCAAAGTTCCATTTGAAACTTTTCCTTTTCCCGAAATTACTCCTCCTTTATCTCCTGCAAAATTTACTTTTTGCTTGAGACTATCCTTGAAGTCCTTCAGTAGACTTCTTTCACCGGTCATGTGCCTCGAGCATCCACTGTCTACATACCACCAACTGTCCTTGTTCACAGCATGCTCCTGCACATAACACAAAACACGATCAGTTATCAAGAGGGACCCAAGCCATTACGGTCTTGGTTTGTCCCTTATCATCAACAAACTTAAGCTCTTTAAAATAACCATTCTTCCCATCAGGAGCTTTGGTTACTTTCGAAGTAGCTTGAGTTTGTGGACGATCAGCCTTAAGAGGTGAATTTGAGGAGAACCTCTTAGGCATAAAAGTATGAGCTCTATTATGATAATTATAATTAAACTCATGTGATCGCGAAGTAGTGCCACTTTCATAATGACTATGGCCTCTACTTGGAGTTCTAAACCTCGACGGTGTCACATCCCTAGACTTATGGACATAATTATCACTTTGAGTATATGACCGTTTAGGTTTAGGTGGGGAGACACTATGCTTACCATCTCTTTTAAGAATGTTCACAGGTTTATTACCTAACTTAGGTTTGGTATCTAACCCGTCTACAGTCATATCAGAGTCGGTCTGTGTCTTTTCCTCAATCACAAGCTTATGTGGTGCTTCAGGCTTTTTGTTAGGACAACACGAAGCCACGTGTCCTTTTTGATGACATTTGAAACATGACATCTGCTTGCGTGATTTGCTCACTTTTGCTTTCTCATCCGGAGTCTTAGGCACTAAAGGTTTAAGCTGTTCCTTATCAACTTTATCATTAATCTTAGCATCGTTAATCACTCCACCCGATACAAAATGTATTTTGGTGAACTGAGAAGCCTTGCTATTATCTAATGATACGTTCTTAATAACATCTTTCTGTGCCTCTGACTGTTCAGGTTTATCAGCTACTAAAATCTCAGGATTAACTTCAGTCATCTCAGAGTCCTCAGGAATAGGAGTGTAATTGGCATTAAAAGGCGGGGATACATCATTGTAACCTAACCCAGTCTTGTCCTTTACACTACGTTGAGCATCTAACATTTTATCCATTTGAGATGTCCTATAATTCTCAAGTTTACGGTTTTGCTCAATTAACCTTAAATTAAGGTTCACTATTTCCTGATCCTTACTAGCAATCGTCTCATTTAAGTCTTTGATATTCATATAGAGACCATCTATGACAACAGATTTTTCACTTATGGTATCTCTAAATTTTGTTCTATCCAACGCATCAGACTTAATTTTATCTTTTAAGACCTGTTTATCATCACTTAATCTACGAACATCCATAATAGCTTGATCAAGTTCAGATCTAACAGTCTTATAAGATTCCTTATCCATATTTAATTGTGATGACAGATTACTATTTGACACAGTTAAGACACTATTCTGAGACTGTAAATCAGTAACTAAGTAACAAACATCAGCAAGATTAAGAATATCTAAACATACCTTCTTCTTGTCAGTTTGTAATTCAGCCATACGTGCCACTAATTCTTCAGGACTCATATCTGGAGTTGAATCCATATATAGCACATCATCATCACTTGCCCTTTTTTCAGACTCAGCCACCTCTACTCTCTGTTCCATGTCAGTGGGCATGTAGGACACTGATCCAGCAGTTGTTTCTTCGATGTCGGCCATCAAAGCTTCTTCAGAATGAGCTTGCCAATCATACGAGCCATCCAACTGCTTCACCACTAAGGCTTTGGAAGCAAGAGTACTTCCCGAACCTTGTTTTCCTTGTGCTTCTACTTTAGGTCTTTGGCATTCTCTAGCAAAATGACCAATACCCTGACAGTTAAAGCATCTGACCTTGGTTTTATCAAACCCTGATCTATTGCCCAACACCTTTCTACCAGTTTTCTTGAGGAAATTCTTCACCTTTCTAGATATCAACGCTAGTTGATCTTGAAGTTCCAGTTCCTCAAGATAATCAGAATCTATCTGCTCATAATCCTCATCAAATAGAATAGGATCATTGATCTTTCCTTCTATGTAGTTCTCATATGATGCCACAAAGGAAGCAAGAACAGACAGTTGCTGTTCAGCAGATTTCACACTCATTGGCATCTTCTGATGCTCTTGAGGTGACTTCTCAGAATTCTTTCCCTTTGTCTCATCACCAGAGGAGGAAATAAAGCACAGATCTTCAGTGATCATCTCTCCATTTTCATTAGTATCACCAACTAACAGTGCAGTGGTCGAACTCGATGACGCAGTCGAAAGACTTGACTTTCCATGATACAGCCCAGGGTTCTGAACCTGATCAGAATCACTATCTCTTGACTTCTTGGAGAAATCATAACCTTTCAGCTTGTCAATGACTTGCTCTAAGGACATAGTAGAATACCTAGTTTCGTTATCCTTAATCATAACACCATACATTTCCCATTTAGAAGGCAAACCCTCAAGGAACTTGTCGGTTTTAGATACTTCTTCTTCAAAAATTTCATGGTATTCTAATTCACTTAGCAGATGGTAGAATCGTGTAACATAGGCATCAAGATCTTCTCCTTTTAAAGCTTTAAACATAGTAAACTGCTTTTTAAGAAGACTCTTCTTGCCAGCTCTCACCTGTGGACTTCCCTCACCTCTTTTCTCTAAAGCTTCCCAGAGCGCTTTAGCAGTATGAAAAGACTTGAGTTGATGAGCAAGGGATTTAGGAAGACACATCTTTATGCAAGAATGTGATTTATTCTCATTTCTGTACGCTTCCTTCTCTTGATCACTCATGTTTGCATAGGTAAGAACTACAGTAGCATTTTGAACAGTTTGAGTAGGTGGGGTGTATCCACTCTTGATACACATCCAGATAGACAGATCATGGAATCTACAGTAAGATTCAAATCTGTCCTTCCAATTGTAGTAATCCTCGATTCTTAACAACTTAGGTGGAACGTTTGACTTTCCCACCTCGTGGTCCATTTCGATCATTCTACTTAAGTCAGACATCTTAAAAACGTAAAATTAAACTGTTTCAGCGAATTCAGAAATCTCAACTCGCAAGACTCAGCTCAACTCGCAATCTCAGCTCGACTCGCAGAATTTGTCGATTCGCAAGCCTCAGTTCGGATTGCTAAAAGATGTCGATTCGCAAGTGATGTCGATTCGCGAGAGATCTCGGTTCGACTTGCAAGCCTCATTTCGACTCGCTAGTTCAACTCGGTTCGCAGGCGACGCTGGAACCCTAATCTCGACTCGCGAAACGGCTGTTAAACCTGAAAAACGAATTTTAAGGTATTTTTACGAACGAAACTGAGAAATTCGACTGTAAACTAACCCTAAAACTTCCAGAGAATGATTTTGATCGTTAGTATTGCAATAATGCACGTAAAAACGACCCGAATCAAAAACGCAATAAACTAAAACTCACGAACACACTCGTATCTAGCCCGAAAGCTCTGATACCAGATGTAAGTCCCCTAGTTTTAGGATCGATAACTTCGTTATCTGTAGTATTAAGGTGCGGAATCCCTCAATACGGTGTTATTTTACTAACAACGAATATGTTCGTATTGCGTTTTAACTAGACTTAGCTTTAAACAACGAATCGTCAAAGCCTAGCCTTAGGTTATGTTTTTCTCTGGTTTGTTGAATTCGCAGCAATTGAAATCAGAATGCAAAAGTTATGTTTTTCACCGATTGAAAAACATTATATATGTCCAGCTCGTCTCGTCTCGCAAGTGCCTGCGAGTTCGGTCCAACTCGCAGCCCAAGCCCAACTCGGAACTCGGCTCGCCAGACTTCCACGAATTCAGTTCTCATCTCGGCTCGTTAATCTCGCGACCTGAGAACTCGACTCGCACAGAATGTATTTATTTCGTATTTAATAATTCGTCTAACTTAACACAATAATATGTTTAACGAATATTACTAACAAAACAAATATTTATTTACAAATCTAAACCAATATACAAACGTAATAATAATTAAACTAGTCCTATATCAAGCTAGATCTGTTGTCACAATCTATGTCTCAACACAGATTTTTAAACTCAAACTTACAACTCAGTTTCTATGGCATCATAACCATATCAATTTAACAACAACCACAACTAATAGCATCAGTTATCATCTTTACTAACACATATATATATATCACAAAATCATTTATGCATCAAATTGAATCAAACAAGTTATGAACAATTTAAAAATTAACTTACAACTTGATGGTAATGGAATAAAGAAGATGATGAGGTTGATTCTAGCTCAAGATCACAGCTCTATAATCTGATTTCAAGCTTTGTATGAAGTTCTTGGCTCTAGGTTTTTAGGTTTGGAGTTCTTAGATACAAAGGAAGTAAGGTTTCCAATTTAGGAAAGTTGGTTAAATAGGTCGGCCCACTTTCTAACCAACCCCGTATTCACTTAAAAATAGTCCCCTTTTAAATCTATTGTCTGGAACCTAAAAACCATTTACGATTTCAACAATTTTATTTTACCGTTAAATATATAAAGTTAAAACAAATAATAATTTACTAGTCACAATTATTCCAATTGAGCACAAATTTCCTAACATATTAAATAACAATTTAAAGCTAGAAAAATTACCAGAATACCCTTAGGTCCTTAGGGCGGATGTTAAAAATCTTCCCCCCTTAAGAAGATTTCGTCGCCGAAATCTCATCACGATCAAACAAACTAGGGTAACGCAATCTCATACTAGACTCAGTTTCCCACGTAAGATTGGGACCCAAACTATGTTTCCATTTAACCAATACCATAGGACTCTCTTTCTTGCGCAGTTTGGTCACCTTTCTGTCTAATAGCTCAATGGGTTCTTCTACCAACTTTTGACTTTGATCAACTTTCAAATCTTGCAATGGAAGGATTTGTGATTGATTCTCCACATTACATTTCCTCAACTAACAAATATTAAAAGTATCGTGAATACCAGATAATTCAGAAGGAAGATCCAAGGCAACAGTTTGATCATTAACAACATGCCAGATTCTAAACGGGCCAATGAATCTAGGAGCAAGTTTCCCACGCTTACCAAACCGAATCACACCCTTCCAAGGAGAAACTTTGAGATAAACCAATTCACCTTCCACAAAAGAAACCGATCGACGACGAGGATCAGCATATTGCTTTTGTCTGTCTCTGGCAGCTTTCAGTTTCTCTCGAGCAATAGCAACCTTATCCGCTGTAATTTGAACAATATCTGGCCCCGCAAACTGTTTTTCACCAGCCTCTAACTAACATGTAGGTGTTCTACAACGACGACCATACAACATTTCATACGGAGGCATACCAATACTAGAATGATAAGAGTTATTATAAGCAAACTCAATCAATGGAAGATGAGAATTCAAGAACCACCATATTATAACACACAAGCTCGCAACATATCCTCCAATGTCTGAATAGTATGTTCTGACTGGCCATCGGTCTGAGGATGATAAGCTGTACTCAGGTTTACTCGGGTACCCAACTCATGCTGTAAGCTTTGCCAAAATCGAGATATAAACCGAGAATCCCTGTCAGAAACAATAGATAAAGGAATCCCATGCCTCGAGACAATTTTATTAATGTACAACTGAGCCAATCGAGTCAAAGATTCCGTCTCACTGGTAGCCAAAAAGTGAGCACTCTTCGTCAATCTATCAACAATCACCCAAATCATATCACTACCACATGGCGTGTGACAACCGGAAAAATTAGGACAATTAATTGTGCCTAATTATTATGTGATTATAGGTATTTAGTATATATTAGGCTAAATACTTACGGTTATGTATGTTCATATACGTACACTCGGATACGATTCATTTAAATCGTATAAAATTCGGTTTGAATTAATATTCTACAAAATCCAATACAAACCTTGGTGAACCATTTATTAAATAATACGAAATTATTTAAGGACATTATTCATTAATTTATATTATGGTAATAATATAAAACAAAAGTATACGTTTATTTAAAACGTTAACCGAAACTTGTAACCGACAACTAAACGGAACCAAAAATTTTTCTAATAACTCAAATAATATTATTTTGGACAAAGATTTTCATTCAAAAAGATGAGATTTATATTGTCTACGAAAACTAATATATATAACGTTTAACGTTTATATGGACGACGAAACGAACGGGGAAACGGGCACCGCAAGAAGTGCAAAAATTGAGGAAACTAATTTTAGACCAACACACCCATTTGGCTGATTTTTGTGACACCCCCAAATTTGGTCAGCGCGGTCAACGCGTGATTAGCGGAGGCATTAGAGTAAACGAGGGGGTGCTAACGTTAACGTTGAACATCATGCAGATCAGAGCGTATGATTATTACAGAACAATTAAATTAAGATGCCATTTAAGTAAATGTTTTGTTTACAAAAGTACTACGACTCGTCATGTCGTATAAATAGTATTAGTTTTACAAAATAAATCTTGAATTGTCCCAAAATGTGGCATCCTAATTCGTCATGGGTCGCCTAACTCCGTAAGTATGCATTCTTACTTGTGCTGTGAATCACCTGAAAAACATAGTAAAGGTCAACACATGCTTGAGTGAATTCACATGTTTTATGTTTGTAAGTGGTTTGTTAAACCATATTCATTTATATGTTGTTGACACGAAAGTCAAATAAGTTCATACATAAAAGTTTGTAGGAGAGTAAGTATCCTATCGTAAAAGTTCGTACAAGGGCCTATAAGTATCCACATATAGTTCTCAATCATATAATAAAATCAATCACATAATCAGTAGCACATAAGCACCAAAGCAATTATGAACATTTATTGCATGATATAGCAACAATGTTAGCTATGTTTTTCACCCCAAGTTTTAAAAGCAATTAAAACAGTAAAAACTGGCTGTGAACTCACAGTAGTATATGCGATTTGAAAGCTAGCGAAGAACTGTAACGTTGCCCAAGGTATGTTAACCTATACACCATAATTGTATTAACATAAGTATATTGACTATTGATCAAATTATGTTAATAGTTTGTTTGTTCTGAAGAAATTGTTAATTTCTTAGGTTGTACAATCGTTGGTGATGACGTTTGGAAATATTGTTATTATTTCTCGAGTCATATTATTTGTCGAAATATTTTAAAGTTAAACATTTGTTTTCGTTTAAAATTACGCGTTCCAACTAATAACTCGAGTCGTTTTATATTCTATGGTTTGATGATTCGTTGCACTCGGCCCAATATATATTTATATTTCTAAATCTTACGGTCCAAGTGAGCTTGGCCAAATTACCCGTTTATGTTATAAAAATCTTTTGGCCCAATATTGTAGTAATCTAATTTGGCCCGTTTACTCGTTTGACCAAATTGTTTATCCGGTCCATTTAAACAGTTTTGGCCCATTTTAAATGATCTGGCCCATAATTATATCACCCGACTGGTTCTGACCTTAGTATAATACGCATTTGAAAATAAATTCTTCTTACAAGGCCATGACAAGTACATGATCGACTTAAAAGTACTAACTTAATTTTTTTATCAGTTCGCATTAATGTTCTTTTTTTTTTCCTTTCTTTCTGTTTTATAAAAGTTACTACTCGTACATGAAAATTTTAAAACGTTAGGCAACGTGTTCGATCGTCATCTTCGTTTCAAGATAGAAAATCCAAATAGGTTAACAATCTACTAATTATCCATAATCTAGAGGTATGTACGTACGACACATCTAAAATTTATGGCAATAAGGTGCCGAGGCCCAAACCTAACATTACACAAGTTTATTATAAATGTATTTCACTTATTTTTCATACCAATTTTTGTGTATTGCGTTTAAACTTTTTGGTTCCAAGTTTTTATTTAAATCATCATCACCAACAATATTTCACAATCATCAATATATATAACATAGTGATTGGAATTTGTACAAAAATCTAAATTGAAAGGAATTTCTTACAATGATTTTGAGGTGATGATGAAGAACGGATGAGGATGATGATTATTGTTAATGTTATTTAGATTGATTTGTTGTTGCTACTTTGTTGCTTGTTGTTTGAGTGCTGCTTCTGCTCTTCGAGAATGAAGAAGAAGAAAATGATTGTTGAGAGTCAATAATTGAGGTTGGGTAGATCACTAGGAATGAAAGGGGGTATACATTTTTAAAATGGGATACAGAGTTCAACCAAAATATGGCTCGATCACAGTATCCGGTCTCCAATAATTGAGTCGGGGTTGTGGTATTTAGCTCGTTAATTTCGGGTACGGGTATAATTAGTGCAAAATAACATTTAATATTTTATATTTTTATTTTGTAGATGCTTTCCTGGTTCGTTATTTAAATTTAGAATAATGAGATTTTCATTATTTTAGACCGTTGTACAAATTTGTACATTTTACTGCGCGCATCCAATTGGGTGCCAAATTTCAGTTAAAATATGATTTCATATTTCGAGGTAATGTTCCAAATACTTTCAAACGTATGAGAAAAATAGAACTTTTATGATTTGTGATCTCGGGGTACGTTTTACAATTGTTTCTGTTCGTTTCGTAATACGTTTTATATAAAACGTATATCTAAGTCGTTTTATCTATATGTTATAGATATATTAATACTCGTACTTAATAATTGAATTATTAATTGTTTTTGTGTCACCAACTTTTGTTATTTATTTTGTCGGATTCGTTCCGATACGTTTGTACACGATTATAATTAATCACATAATATGTAATACTTTTTGTTTAAAAGTATTGGGCTTGCTAGGTTTACAACACATCAAAAGTTTTGTTTAAACTTAACTAGGGAATCAGCGTAAAACGCATGTGTTTACTGTACTTAATTGTACTCAAATTTGCGGGATGTCACATTCTCCCCTTGTTAAAGAAATTTCGTCCTCGAAATTTAAGTTATGCTATGAGTTATTCGCGCACGTATACTTTACCTCATGATTCAGTTGTAACTATGTCTTTTAATTGAGAGTAGGCCTAGAATATCTAGAGCGAGTTTAAAGGTAGTCATTTCCTGACTGTTTTTGCAGTTCACATATATATGCACATATATAATAGCCTAGTGTGTCGATCGTAGTATACTATGTATCACTCACTGATAGTTGGGTATATGTCAAATAGTGTGACGTTCAGTTGTGTTTGTTTTCCTCCCCTTGTTAGGCTAGTGCCGTGCTGGCAACTAAAGAAAATAGGGAGGAGGCTTTCTATGTGATGACCTTTCACATCCAAGGGGCTAATGTATGTTCATAGTTCACTGGTGTATGGTTACCATTGGTAGTGGTAGCTTACTTCGACGTTGTTAATCATCTCGGACTTATGTCGTAGTCCATCATAGTTGTTATATCATAGTAGTCGTGTTTTGACTATTTCGTGTTTCGAATCGTAGTTATCTCGCGGCTACAAGATAACCATTTATAAGGTAGTCCTATCGTGACTAATAGGTTGACAACATAGTGAGTTTAACGTTGACTTAGATCGGTCATTCCCATGATGCTCTCTACGTCAAATCAGTAAATGTGGCATTGTGGAATGGGTAACATGCTTTTAGTGTCGACTTAAAATCTATGAGTTAAGTTTTCCAAGTTTTTAAAGTTTTTCCAAGGTTTTGTACATACACCAAATTACAGTATGTCCATTCTAAACATAGATGGAATTGTAGTTTTTATCGTAGTGGGACTTATAGTTGTTATCATAGTTGTTTCCATATTTGTTATTGTAGTTGTTCTCGTAGTGGGACTCGTAGTTATCCCCATAGTTGTTGTTGTTGGGTCAAGCACTCCGTCGGAGAGGCACTTTTCAAAATTAGTATTTTGAAAAGTGTCATAAGGTTATTGAGCTTCTGCGATAGGTTTAGTTTGTGAGTCTAGGACCAATCCTTACAAGGATTTTTGAAAGGTCCTAAACATTTCGTGGGCTAAGTTTACCCAAGTTCTGCGACCCCTTTTCAGGGCGATACTTTGTATAAAGCTTTGTCACTTTCTTGAAATTCAAGAGGTTTACAGCGGTTATCGGCGAAATTCTTTTGTCAGTCTCACGCTGTTTTCAGTTGGTTAAGTACTTGAAATATATTGTTCGTAGTTTCCTGGACAATCTACGTACCATATAGTTGTCTGTCACCCAACTCTCTCCAATAGAGTGGTGATCGGCACTGGCGTCCATATAACGCCTCCAACAGTGCCATTCGTATACTGATGTGATAACTATCATTATAAAGAGGTAAGGGGGTATCTCAGTTACCCCCAAGGTCAATCGCACATGCTCGTGACACAAAGTCGAGTGTTTGTATCGTTGGTTCGCTCTGACCGTCGATTTGTGGATGGTAGGCAAGACTCGTATCGGAATGAGTACCTAGTGCCTGTTGCATTGACTGCCAGATGCGTGATGTAGAGTGATTATCTTTGTCGGAGATAATGGATAGTGGTAATCGTACCAACATATCGAACATACATCTCAATTCCATCCCTTGACAACCCGTCCATACCGAATATGTTGTCAAAATTTCTCAACTCCACCGATAGTAAGTCTATTTCGAAGAGATAACCCTCAACGTTAGGATACATCCCGGTACTATTTCTCCTGATTCGATCAACTTACCATCGGCTAGTTCTATGACGTGTTTGTCATCTAGTTCACACAAGTCAACTTCTAAAAGTTGAGTCATCGTTTTCCACAACATCTCGGTGACGGTGTTAGGATTTATTAAGTTTCATTTTGTTGGATTGTCGTCCAAAAGTAAGTTCGTTGGGATGTCACCCAAGATATAATTTAGTTGAGATATCTATCCAAATTACAATTTAAGTGGGATATCTGTCCCTAATGTAGTTTAGTTGGGATGTCTGCCCAAATTACCATTTAAGTGGGATATCTTCTCATAATATAGTTTTGTTGGGATGTCTGCCCAAACATGGTATAAGTGGGATGTCTGCCCATAATATAGTTTAGTTGTTTGTTTTGTAGGAAACACAAGTTTATCATTTAAGAGAAACATTTCCTAAAGTAATGGTTTATTGGATACACAGGTTATTTAATAGAAATAACATTTCCCAAAATCTAGTTACGTTGGGATGTTACCCAAAATATAACTTTGTTGTGATATTACCCAAAATATAGTTTCAAACACTTTGAGGGTCGTTCTTCAGCGTTTCAAAAGTCTACCGGTCGTTCTCCGATTTGTAACACTACTAGTCGTTCTCCAGCAAATCAAAGTACTGGTTGTTCTCCAGTTTATCTACCGGTCGTTCTCCGGTTTAAAGTCTTACTGGTACGTTTTCCAGTATATTTAAATATTATCGGTACGTTCTCCGATTTAATAAATGCGTACTGGTACGTTCTCCAGTTTCCTATTCAAAGTGTTTGTAGGGATATCATCCAAAGTTATACTTTTTGTTGGAATGTTATCCAAAATATAGTTTAGTTTGAATGTTATCCAAAATATCGTAAAGCATTTTCGTAGACAATTTTTTTTATAAAGATTGTCATAAAAAGTTTGTCATTTATGGGGAGGAATTTGTTTCACAGGATTGGGTCTGGTTACCCTAGTTGCTGTTTGAGACTCCATGTCGATTAGTGTATAACGACACCTTACTATGTTTGTTCTTGTAGTACTAAAAAGGCTCGTTACTATGTTACGCATCGCAAACTTCGTTTATTCCCTCCATCCATTCGACTGATAAGTTGTCAGTCCTAATCGTTTAATGTTTAGCGAGGATTTGTTCAGTCCTTTAGAAAGTGAGAGTTTGTTTGCATAGTAGTCAACTATGACCAAGTAGTTGTCAAACATGACTTTTGTATGATCATGTTCGTATAAAATATGATGGAATTAATGTGTATTCGTCATATAAAAGTTTTAGTACAGTACTGCAGAAGCATAGCCCTTCGTACGTCGGTTTAACGAAGATAAGATAAGTATGCACCTACAGCCGCCATCATATAGTCATCATCATGTTGGCCTCAGCTACACTCTCTGCCACTCAAGCATGCTCTTCTAGCATTTGTGCTTGGACACCGGTAGCGTAGGCAGTTTCGTTTTCTAAGTTCGCGTGGCCTTTAACAAGTTTAAGGCTCTCTTATGTGGAGATCATGCCCATATCCAGTCGGGAGGTGTCTCTCTGTAGTTTTAAGACGTCATTTTGTGTGTCAGGAAGTTCCCTGATTGGTATGTGAAGTATAATAACTAAGGTAGGAACCATTAATTTTATATATGTTTGCCCGTAAAAGTGGGAGGTCGTAATGTATGAGAAGAGTCTCAGGCTTTTAATATGATATATGTGCCTCCCAGCATCCTTCTAATGCTTAAGTAGGCTTGACTGCCTAAAGTGTAGTTTGTTTCGGGGACTGCAAGTCAGATTAATTATACCTCAGACGATAACGTCTATATAGATTAAGTGTATGATGTTTGTTAGTTGATGGTCTCTCGTGTATCGAGTTGCCATTGTTATTCCAACCATATTTGAGAAGTCACGCGTAGGAACACGCAATTATTCATCTAAAGACATTGCGACAATAGTCGTCTTATAGTGAGTTAGGCGTATGCAAATATGTGCATGCATGTTCTGGCCAAGGCTATAGTCTAGGTCTCTAAGGCTTTCAGGTCACTTAAAGACTCCTAGTTCGCTATAACCAATGGCTTTGATACCAATCTGTGACACCCCCAAATTTGGTCAGCGCGGTCAACGCGTGATTAGCGGAGGCATTAGAGTAAACGAGGGGGTGCTAACGTTAACGTTGAACATCATGCAGATCAGAGCGTATGATTATTACAGAACAATTAAATTAAGATGCCATTTAAGTAAATGTTTTGTTTACAAAAGTACTACGACTCGTCATGTCGTATAAATAGTATTAGTTTTACAAAATAAATCTTGAATTGTCCCAAAATGTGGCATCCTAATTCGTCATGGGTCGCCTAACTCCGTAAGTATGCATTCTTACTTGTGCTGTGAATCACCTGAAAAACATAGTAAAGGTCAACACATGGTTGAGTGAATTCACAGGTTTTATGTTTGTAAGTGGTTTGTTAAACCATATTCATTTATATGTTGTTGACACGAAAGTCAAATAAGTTCATACATAAAAGTTTGTAGGAGAGTAAGTATCCTATCGTAAAAGTTCGTACAAGGGCCTATAAGTATCCACATATAGTTCTCAATCATATAATAAAATCAATCACATAATCAGTAGCACATAAGCACCAAAGCAATTATGAACATTTATTGCATGATATAGCAACAATGTTAGCTATGTTTTTCACCCCAAGTTTTAAAAGCAATTAAAACAGTAAAAACTGGCTGTGAACTCACAGTAGTATATGCGATTTGAAAGCTAGCGAAGAACTGTAACGTTGCCCAAGGTATGTTAACCTATACACCATAATTGTATTAACATAAGTATATTGACTATTGATCAAATTATGTTAATAGTTTGTTTGTTCTGAAGAAATTGTTAATTTCTTAGGTTGTACAATCGTTGGTGATGACGTTTGGAAATATTGTTATTATTTCTCGAGTCATATTATTTGTCGAAATGTTTTAAAGTTAAACATTTGTTTTCGTTTAAAATTACGCGTTCCAACTAATAACTCGAGTCGTTTTATATTCTATGGTTTGATGATTCGTTGCACTCGGCCCAATATATATTTATATTTCTAAATCTTACGGTCCAAGTGAGCTTGGCCAAATTACCCGTTTATGTTATAAAAATCTTTTGGCCCAATATTGTAGTAATCTAATTTGGCCCGTTTACTCGTTTGACCAAATTGTTTATCCGGTCCATTTAAACAGTTTTGGCCCATTTTAAATGATCTGGCCCATAATTATATCACCCGACTGGTTCTGACCTTAGTATAATACGCATTTGAAAATAAATTCTTCTTACAAGGCCATGACAAGTACATGATCGACTTAAAAGTACTAACTTAATTTTTTTATCAGTTCGCATTAATGTTCTTTTTTTTTTTTCCTTTCTTTCTGTTTTATAAAAGTTACTACTCGTACATGAAAATTTTAAAACGTTAGGCAACGTGTTCGATCGTCATCTTCGTTTCAAGATAGAAAATCCAAATAGGTTAACAATCTACTAATTATTCATAATCTAGAGGTATGTACGTACGACACATCTAACATTTATGGCAATAAGGTGCCGAGGCCCAAACCCAACATTACACAAGTTTATTATAAATGTATTTCACTTATTTTTCATACCAATTTTTGTGTATTGCGTTTAAACTTTTTGGTTCCAAGTTTTTATTTAAATCATCATCACCAACAATATTTCACAATCATCAATATATTTAACATAGTGATTGGAATTTGTACAAAAATCTAAATTGAAAGGAATTTCTTACAATGATTTTGAGGTGATGATGAAGAACGGATGAGGATGATGATTATTGTTAATGTTATTTAGATTGATTTGTTGTTGCTACTTTGTTGCTTGTTGTTTGAGTGCTGCTTCTGCTCTTCGAGAATGAAGAAGAAGAAAATGATTGTTGAGAGTCAATAATTGAGGTTGGGTAGATCACTAGGAATGAAAGGGGGTATACATTTTTAAAATGGGATACAGAGTTCAACCAAAATATGGCTCGATCACAGTATCCGGTCTCCAATAATTGAGTCGGGGTTGTGGTATTTAGCTCGTTAATTTCGGGTACGGGTATAATTAGTGCAAAATAACATTTAATATTTTATATTTTTATTTTGTAGATGCTTTCCTGGTTCGTTATTTAAATTTAGAATAATGAGATTTTCATTATTTTAGACCGTTGTACAAATTTGTACATTTTACTGCGCGCATCCAATTGGGTGCCAAATTTCAGTTAAAATATGATTTCATATTTCGAGGTAATGTTCCAAATACTTTCAAACGTATGAGAAAAATAGAACTTTTATGATTTGTGATCTCGGGGTACGTTTTACAATTGTTTCTGTTCGTTTCGTAATACGTTTTATATAAAACATATATCTAAGTCGTTTTATCTATATGTTATAGATATATTAATACTCGTACTTAATAATTGAATTATTAATTGTTTTTGTGTCACCAACTTTTGTTATTTATTTTGTCGGATTCGTTCCGATACGTTTGTACACGATTATAATTAATCACATAATATGTAATACTTTTTGTTTAAAAGTATTGGGCTTGCTAGGTTTACAACACATCAAAAGTTTTGTTTAAACTTAACTAGGGAATCAGCGTAAAACGCATGTGTTTACTGTACTTAATTGTACTCAAATATGCGGGATGTCACAATTTTCAACACCAAAACAACTCCCCTAATTTTTGGATCTTGCCTCCACATTATTGATTTCAACTCCCTTTTCCATTTTATATATCATTTTATCATCATATTCTTTAATCTATATCTCCATCGGCTCTCTCTCTCTCTATCTTTATAACCTCCATCATTTTAATCAACAACCATCCAAACTCTAGCTCAAAAGCTTGAAGGAATCAAAGGAAAAGCAAGGAAGAAGAAGGAGAACACAAAACCGAGCTCATCGTCTTCATTTCGGCACTAGATCACATTTTGTTTGGTATAAATCTAAACTTTTCATTAATTTTACTTGGATTAAGTATATTTACATGTTTATACGCTTACTCAACTTGAAAATGTCCAAAATAATGAACAAAATATGTTATATTTTTATTTTTTTTACAACTTGTATAAAAATCTGTTTCGGTTCTAGAAAAACAGCCCACGGAAAAGTTCATATAAAATCGTACACATGGAATTAATGGATGAAAAACCCGTCAAAATTTGCGTATTGAAGTTTACTACAAATTTCGTGAAGAAATTTTTCGCTAGAAATGTACCGATCATTACAGAAAATAGGATTTGTAGGTGAAGTACAAATCTGGCCGAAAATGGAATATAGTTGCTTGTGATTTTTGTTAAGCTATTAAGATGGACACTATAAATTGTGGAAAATTCACTAAAATACTAGACATATAGATGGTTAAGTGTGATTTTTGGTAGATTTAATTTCGGAGTGCAAGGGGTCGAAAATGAGAAACAAAGTAAGTCGAAAAAAACCGAAATCACTAACTTTGGACTGTTTTTGTAAGTTTCTTAATAACGACACTTTGGACCAAACATAAAACATAACGGTAATTTTCCCGAGGCCTAGAAACATATTTAAGGATATCCTAAAAGTTTCGGGTCAAACCGAGTCCATTTGACCAAGTCAACAAAATTGAGCCCAAAACGATAAATGCGAGCCGACTTGAGGAACGATAAGATTTCGGACCAAGAATGAACTTTGATAATTTATTTATGAAACTTGGATAAAAACGACAACATATATATATATGTATATATATATATACATATATATATATATATATATATATGGTACAATATACGGATAAACAAGTTATACTCATATATCTATACTTTGATAAGTATACATTTTAAACACATGGAATATACGGATAATAGTTTCAACATATACTACGGATAATAAAATATGGAACATACTTTATAAGTATACAATGGAATACATAATAATACTTAAATTATTATCATGGATCGTCACCAACGGGCCGTACACTTTTATAAAATACAAATTTAATCGGTTTCAAAAACATACAATTGGAAAATATCGGACATTTAATAGTTGAGTGGACACATATCGGGAATGATCTAATTAAGACATTCACTCATATGTATAACCTTATATGCTTAGGGCATTGGAAGGTTTCGCGGTTGTTCATTCCTTATCGGATAATCATTGCTCGGTGACTCAGGTGAGTCTCACGGCCCCATTTTACTGTTTTACTATTTTAAACACGGGGGAGATGCAACACAAATTGTTTTCGTGATCACAGTTATTCGTTTAGTTAATTTAGTTATTAACTTGGTTAATTAAATTCGGTTATTAATTTCAGTTATCATTGTCGGTATTGATTTGTTCGGTTATTACATGAGTGTTTTAATTCGGGAAAGTCCTCATCAGTGTATGGTTCATTAACTTAATAAGGTGCGATTACTAAAAGATAGATCTATCATGGGAGTGACGTCCCCGTCCGGGTTACTAGCTACAACCACGTACAAACGGGCATTTTAGTAATTGTTATGGGTGTTGACACCGTTCGGGAGGCAGAAAATTGGGTTAGGCCTTGAACCATAGCTCAATGCAATGTCAGTGTCGGTATATTTAATTCGGAAACCTTAATTGGTTTAAATCATTGTTCGGTTATAAATTGTCGGATAATATTTTGTATCACATCAATGTTTTATTTTAAACCTGTGAGATTCACCAGCTTTATAGCTGACCTATTAGTGTTGTATTCTCAGGTGATCAGCTACAGTAAGGTGGGCCGCAGGATTATGCTAGCTAGTACGAGTCGCATGCATCTATATACTTATGAAGATTTTCACGCATTATCTTTTGTTAATCGGTTATGTATTAAAATCTTCAGAATCATTATGCGAACTCATTAATATTGTAAACTTATGACTTTAATCTATGTAACTACTTTTGTAATATATATAAACGTCTTATGTAGAGTCGTTTGCTTATACTTTGGTATTCTGATTATTGATTAGTCGCACCCAAATGATCGCTTCCGCAAATCATGAAATCAGGGGTGTGACATGGCGTTCGGGGTAACTTAGTAACAAAATTCATTGTCAGGTGTTCCCACTTCCATTCTGGAATCTCAAGCTGTCTCAATGAACCATAAGGTTTCTGATGTTCAGCTTTGACCTGAGAGCATATATGAAAAGATTCAACAACCCGTGCCACGTCAGTTTTCATAGTTGGCCACCAATATAAAGGTTTCAAATCATTGTACATCTTTGTACTTCCAGGGTGAATAGACAAACAAGATTTGTGAGCCTCAGTCAAAATCAACTCACGAAGTCCTCCAATCAATGGAACCCACACTCGAGACTGAAATGTCTACAAACCCCGAGAATTATCAATTAACAATTCCTTTCTTTTTAACATTATCTCTGACTTTAAATTCTCATCCTGCAGTGCTTCCAACTGAGCAGCTTTTAACTGTTCTATTAAATCAGAAGAAACTTCTAACCATATAAAACAAATCCTGTCAGAAGCGCCTTTTCGACTCAAAGCATCTGTATAACACCCCATATTTCATAACATAATTTAATATATTTTACATCGAAAGCGCAAGTCTAAAACGTTCATTTCATATTATATATAAAGTCAAACCTTTCAAAAGTCATAAGGTATCAAATTGGGTGCTATATAATTCCAAAATATAAAACACTGATTATACAATCAGATGTCAGAGTAAACGCTGGTCGTAAAACATTCCATTCCAATCAACAATTCTTGCCCAACCCGTTATCTAATCATAACCTGCAAGAAGTAATGTGGGGGATTAGCACGAAGCTAAGTGAATGAAACTATAGCCATCAGCACAACTTAGCATAACAAAATCTGTATACAACAAATAAATGTAAACCCACAGATATCAAAGAGGACCGGTGGTCCTTGAGGAACCCTCAATGCCCGGGTGGCCCTCAAGCAACACTTGTAAACCCCACTGAGCTGCAGGCCAATACATCGGTTTACCGATAGCCTATTGCTATTCTCTCACGCGACTAAGGTTCCCATTAACGACGTGTACAAGGAACCCTCCGTCGGCCAAACAATAGTTACCAAGCCCAACACTTGTTAACCTCTTTTTTATCACATATGCTCAAAGGCCATGTAGCACATAATCCATAATCATCATGGAATCATATCAGACTAACAGTCTATCAACAGTAACATCTACGGTTACCCATTGTAACCAAACCTGTTACAACCGAATCATACTGAGGGTACAGATTCACTCACCAATACCTTAGTCGTCCACTCAGTAGTCTAATATCACTAAGTCTGCTCACAATCTGAGAATAAAACAGATTAACAAGTCAGTAATTAAGTTTAAAACTGATATACATAATCAAAACCACAAGTTTTTGAGTAACAACACAATCATAGGTTATTTAAACTAGAACAAGTCTCATCACCATTTAAAGATCAAAACTCAAAAACACACAAAACACAGAGTACCCGCCGGGTACCCTTATTAACCGCCGGTTAATTAGGCTAAGCAGCCTGGTACATCATGGATCAGCCGGGTAAATTTCTTATTGTGGTAACAGAAGCAAAACGCGTTTTAAAACTTAGAGGAGCCACCGGGTAACCCGTTTAGCAGCCGGGTTCCCCCATCAGGTCACACTACCCACCGGATCGGGTTATTACCCGCCGGGTAACTCACAAACGGCACTACCCGCCAGGTACGGGTCATACCAGCCGGGTAAGACCCGTCTTCCAGACCTGTGCGATCTGGTTAAACCCAAACCCGAGAAATCCTCACCAAAACCATCAAAACTCGGTTCCTAACAGTTTTATACAGCAAACAACTTCATATAATCATCATGTAATAGTTATAACAAGTTTCTAACATCCAATTCTTACAATTCACCAATTGGCCTACAACAACAACAACAACACTACCTAATCCCGCCTAGGGCGGGGTATGGGGGAGGTGAGATGTAGACAGTCTTACCCCTACCCAAGGGTAGAGAGACTGCTTCCAGAAAGACCTCCGGCAGACACGAACGGACAAAATGAAAATAATAGAAATAGTAAAAATAGAAGTAGCAGCAACAGCAATCACAATCGCAATAACATACAAGTCCGCAATCGTAACCGCATCCACAACCGCTACCAACAACCTGCAATCTCAACGGCGACAACAATAACAATACAAACAACAATGATAATAATAATAGAAACAATAAACGTGCTACTAATACTAATAATAACGGTAATCGTCATAGTACCATTAATAATAATAATAATATAAGAATAATAATAGTAATATTAACGGTAATAGTGGTAGTAATAGTTGCAATAATATTAATAATAATAATAAAATAATAACAAATAACAGTAATAATAATTTTATTATAATGATACAAGTAATAGAGCTAATATATTATTATTAATACTAATAATAATGATAATAATATTACTTATGGTAATCATGATCATTAATAATGAAATAATAAAAATGATAAAAATAACATACTTATAATAATAATAATAATAATAATGATAATAATAATAATAATAATAATAATAATAATAATAATAATAATAATAATAATAATAATAATAATAATAATAATAATAATAATAATAATAATAATAATAATAATAATAAGTACCACTAGACCTCCCTACTCCTCGACCCTAATCCTACGTCTCCAGTCGTCCTGATCAGAGGTCATATCCTCGGTAAGTGCTAACTCTTTGAGGTCGAGCTTCACTCTATCCTCCCACCTAAGTTTAGGTCTACCTCGCTTCCTTAGGCCATCAATAATGATGTCTTCTACTCTTCTAACAGGAGCTGACTGTGGTCTCCTCCTTATGTGTCCAAACCATCTAAGTCGTCCAATTGACCTAATTTCAATAAAATCAAATTCTAAAAACAACTTACAATTTGCAAGGAATTAGATGGTGATGATGATGATGATATTTAATTCAAATCACAGCTCAAGATCACAGCATAAGTTCGATTCAAACTTTGGTTAGGATTTCTTAGGTTTTTGGTTGAAGTTCAAAGAATGGCTAACTTTCCTTTTTAGGAAAGTATGATATAAGTCGGCTTTTTTTTTCCAACCGACTCCGTATCCATTTAAAACTAGTCCCCTTCTAACCTATTGTCTGGAACCCTAAAACCATTTGTGAGAACAACTATTTTATTGTTCCTGCAACTTTATTAATTTAAAATAATTAATAATTTATCTATCACAATAAGTCCTTAAACTCTTTTACCTATTATTTTCAGATAAACCAAACAATACTATTTCTTAACACATTAAATAATTATTTAAAGTCAGGAAATATATCATAAACTAATAGGCCCAGAAAGCGGATGTTACAAATCTCTCCCCCTTAAAGAGATTTCGTCCCCGAAATCTGATCAACCTCAATTATCCAAAATACATAATCGCATATAATCCACATTATCATCTGAATATGTCAGGTTATCTCCATATTCCATAGGACTCTTAGTACTCGATTTAAACTTAAAATCGTACTTATATCAAGGATTCTTAATCCATGTCACGTCCATTCCTTGACAATCCTTCAATATAAGGAAATCAAATTATTATGCAATTTAATACTCTCTGATTGCACAATTAATCAATACTCAAAAGTTCCAGTTAAACTTACATCCCAAAACTCTCAATTCAACTATTCAACACAAGATTACAATCTTGAATCCTCTAAAATTGTTCCATAACAATTTCCAAATTTCTGATTATAATCCATCAGATTTCAAGCTAAATAGCTTTAATAAATCCACTAAGTCTGGAAAGATTTCTAAATATGTAAGGCAGATCTTGTCATAATTCTGCAATAACATTATCCTTTCCAGATGATATAACACCCCTCATTTTTCATCATTTAAATATAATAAACCCGGAAGCGTTAGTCCAACTTTCAACAATACCAAGTTACATTACAAATTCAAACTAATTTAAAACATAGTTTATCAACATGGGTGTTATTTCAAAACCAAAAGATAACAATGATTTATACAAATCAATATCAGAGTAACGCCTAATCATCAAACATTCCTTCCATTTCAACTTCTTGCCCACCCGATAAAATCTATAACCTGCAAGAAGTGTTAATGTGGGGGATTAGCTCAAAGCTAAGTGAGTAAATCAATAAAAAACAGTCCAACTTAGCATAACAACTTTGTGCACAACTACTAACCATATGCACACAACACACCTGTTTACAACTTATCCAATCACAATCAACTGGCGTTAAAGAGGACCGGTGGTTCTTGAGGTATCACCTTCTCAAAGAACACTTTAAAACCACTGCAGGCCCATACAGAGGTTTAACCGACTAATTGGTGCTACAACTCAAATAACACAGGCTACGACAATAATACTTGTACTAAGACCCTGTGTTATCCAATCAATAGCAAACCCAAGCCCAGCCTAGATGTCCGCTGGCCTCTGAATCAACTGGTGCCCAAAGGCATTACAACAAGTGATCACATAGCTACAGACTCATCATGTATCATATCAGACTAAGAGTCTATCAACAGTATTATTATTAAACCAAAATAATCATGGCAACTGAATCAATAATAATACGTTTACCCGTTGTAACCAAACCTGTTACAACTAAATCACACTGAGGTTCATAGATCCACTCACCGAATACCTCAGTCGTCCACTCAGTAGTCTAATGTCACTGAGTCCTTCTGTTTATCTGAAAACACAACAGAACTACACAAGTTAGTCATTTGTCCCAATGTAGATATAACATCATACAATTGTAATTACATCAAACAACTTATCACTAACTTGTATTAATTCAACATTCATTATTTCAAGATTATGAATAATCATTAGAATCACACCATCATGTTAAGCTACTTTAATTATCACTAATCAACTTGATAGTCATGTGATCATCTTATTACATTCATCAATCTTAATCTTTTTAATCACATGATTACTTTAATCATGGCTTCTTAACATGATATTATCACTATCATTATCATAAGTATAGTTAATTCTCATAATCAAACACTCGATTCAATACTTCAATTCTTCCTAATAACATTCCAACAACTTTTATAATCACTAATTATAGTGTATTAACATCAAAACATCATCATATGATCAAACCCATTTTGATCATAAACTTTACAGCTTAATTAATCCACTTCTAAGTTAGATTAATGTTACTAACCACTTTAGTTACACTTCTTAACACTATTTTAACTAACATCAAGCTTTAATTTCGGATTAAAACCATTAATCCATCAAAAATCCCATGAACTCATCATAATCATCCATTTCTCTTGAACACCAAATCAAATTCGAAACCCTTAGCTTAATTAATATTAACCATCACCATAATTAAGCTTAAGTAACATCAATTTAACAATTTCAAACCTTAAATTCGAATTATAATCAATAACCCATCAAAACCCATATAAGAAATCATTTCTAGGTCAATTAGAGGAAGAACATAAGATCATACCTTGATTATGATGATGATAGAAGCTTGAATTCGTGTTTAGAATCTTCAATTTGATGTTAGGAATTGATTTCATGAATCAATTTAGGGTTTCACATGTATAGTATGTATGTATCGTACGTACGTATGTATCTGTGGATATATTTGAAACAAACACTGACTCAAAGTCTAAGGCTATTACATAATTGCCCAAATTTCTTTCCCCGTACTTATCATTGTCTGGAACTTAAAAACAATTTGCGGGGAAACATTATTTTATTTTACCGTCAACTGAATTAATTTAAAACAATCAATAATTTATTAGTCACAATAATTTATTCGCCTCTTTTCCCATTTATTTTCTAATAACACAACGCACCTATTTTCTGACACATTAAATAATAGTTCATAGTCAGAAAATATTAAAATACCATCAGACCCGAGGAATGGATGTTACAAATCTCTCCCCCTTAAAGAGATTTCGTCCTCGAAATCTGATCACCTTAATCAATCTAGTGAAATAGAATCACACATAACATTTCACTAATACTATATATATCTCATACACCTCTAACCACATACTTATTCATTACTATATGCACACAAAATGTGGTTATAATTTAATTCACTTATGCATATCATCATTATGCATATCTTTAATTACACAAACACAAAAGGTGTATATATATATTATTTCATCAACTTACACACCACCAGTGTGTATTACAACTGAATTCACATCAACACATATGTTGTGCTTTGTACTCAATTTAATACTAATCAAATTATTCCACAATAATTGTAATATTATCAACTACTTCACAATTACAATTCTTTCTACATGCACATTTCCACGTGTACATGTTTCTATCCTTTCCCCCTGCACAAATACTGTGCATATATCCTATTTCCAATAAGTTAATGGGCTTAGTGTCTAGGAATGTATCAAACTTTCACCAAATCTCTATTGTGTGTATCCAACTTACAAAACTCAATATTAATGCACTCAACTTGTAAAAACCCTTATATTGATGTAATTTGATGACGTGTCACGCACATATCATGCCATGTGGCACAAGGAGAGAGTGACACGTCATCAAAGTACATCAATATAAGGGTTTTTACAAGTTGAGTACATTAATATTGAGTTTCGTAAGTTGGATACACACAATAGAGATTTGGTGAAAGTTTGATACATTCCCAGACACTAAGGCCTAAGTTAATCGACCACTTACATGACCATTCACACTTAGTCATGTAAATAATTTAAAACACATAATCACTGGTAATAAATGTAGTACATATCCATGTGAACATTTCAACTTTACTACAATCACAACTAGTGGTAATGAATACCACAAGACACATTGGCCATAACAATTTTTTACTCAATTCACAACTAGCAATTTAGCTAATCACCACGTATTTCTTTAGCTAATAACTTGCTAGATTATCTCTACATTTGCAACTAGTCAACTTCTACTTTACAACTTGTAATTATAAACTTAACTAGGTTATACGAAACTCTTTCTTCTAAGGAAATCAACATCATATAACCATTAACACGTACGAATCGTTCATAAGCAATATGTAGAGGTCAAATCTTATGGGTAAAACCATTATCACATAATCAATTAGCATCCTTTCACATCAACTCGGACGCTAAATCAACACCTGTTAATACCATGCGCCATCAGCATAGGTATTTTAACAACACTAGGTGCTGTCGTTACTCATCTATTCAACAATATTAGCACAATATTATTTGCAGTCAACTGACCTCTACTTTGCTTAAATCATCTTTTGATTATCACTAGTTGCAATTAACCATATACACATCACTTGTACCATAGGTACCATATTAACAACCAATTTATAGTTTACTACTCTTTCATTTCAGTCAATCATTGACTATTTCTCAACTACAGGTCAACATATCCTACCTGTTATTTTAAAACCATTTAACTTTATCTAGTATTTAGTAGCCTCAACAATTCTATGTGAAATGGCATAATATAAATACGTTGGCCAGACGTCGTCATATTATGTCAGGTACACTTTATTTTCAGGCTACTTCATACCATCAATCTTCAAGTTATTAATCTTTACTTTCACATGTCTCACAAATGTGATATCCCAATTTACACACCTATACAACACCTTAACAACAGGCATACAACCAAGTATTAACTTGCTACCATTTTTTAACTTATCACTTTAATTGTAAATCACTCATATCATCAGGTATGTATAAGTAACACAGACATTCAACACCATTTTTTCACTGTATTCCTAACACAGGTGTAATGTCTAACACCATTATCTCAATTAAACACTTTATTACCTGATTCAATATCAATTACTAGTTACATCTCTTATAGTACATTTAGTACCACACGCTTTGTCAACACTATGTGCAATATTCAACACATATTCGTCAATCTAGACACCTTTAGTACCACACGCTTTGTCTAACACCATTATCTCAATTAAACACTTTATTAACTGAATCAATAATAATACGTTTACCCGTTGTAACCAAACCTGTTACAACTAAATCACACTGAGGTTCATAGATCCACTCACCGAATACCTCAGTCGTCCATTCAGTAGTCTAATGTCACTGAGTCCTTCTGTTTATCTGAAAACACAACAGAACTACACAAGTTAGTCATTTGTCCCAATGTAGATATAACATCATACAATTGTAATTGCATCAAACAACTTATCACTAACTTGTATTAATTCAACATTCATTATTTCAAGATTATGAATAATCATTAGAATCACACCATCATGTTAAGCTACTTTAATTATCACTAATCAACTTGATAGTCATGTGATCATCTTATTACATTCATCAATCTTAATCTTTTTAATCACATGATTACTTTAATCATGGCTTCTTAACATGATATTATCACTATCATTATCATAAGTATAGTTAATTCTCATAATCAAACACTCGATTCAATACTTCAATTCTTCCTAATAACATTCCAACAGCTTTTATAATCACTAATTATAGTGTATTAACATCAAAACATCATCATATGATCAAACCCATTTTGATCATAAACTTTACAGCTTAATTAATCCACTTCTAAGTTAGATTAATGTTACTAACCACTTTAGTTACACTTCTTAACACTATTTTAACTAACATCAAGCTTTAATTTCGGATTAAAACCATTAATCCATCAAAAATCCCATGAACTCATCATAATCATCCATTTCTCATGAACACCAAATCAAATTCGAAACCCTTAGCTTAATTAATATTAACCATCACCATAATTAAGCTTAAGTAACATCAATTTAACAATTTCAAACCTTAAATTCGAATTATAATCAATAACCCATCAAAACCCATATAAGAAATCATTTCTAGGTCAATTAGAGGAAGAACACAAGATCATACCTTGATTATGATGATGATAGAAGCTTGAATTCGTGTTTAGAATCTTCAATTTGATGTTAGGAATTGATTTCATGAATCAATTTAGGGTTTCACATGTATAGTATGTATGTATCGTACGTACGTACGTATCTGTGGATATATTTGAAACAAACACCGACTCAAAGTCTAAGGCTATTACATAATTGCCCAAATTTCTTTCCCCGTACTTATCATTGCTTGGAACTTAAAAACCATTTGCGGGGAAACATTATTTTATTTTACCGTCAACTGAATTAATTTAAAATAATCAATAATTTATTAGTCACAATAAATTATTCGCCTCTTTTCCCATTTATTTTCAAATAACACAGTGCACCTATTTTCTGACACATTAAATAATAGTTTACAGTCAGAAAATATTAAAATACCACCAGACCCGAGAAATGGATGTTACAGATAATATCAATTTCCATAATCAGATCTTTACAATGTTTTATCCATCAACAATGTCTCCACACAGAGCAATAATTCCAAATTCCAAATCAAAGATAAGATAATTCCTCTCATCTAGTTTCGGCTGTCACAAAGCATAAACCTTAATTCCATTCTCATTACATCACATCACAATCTGAATTCACAAATGTATTTCAATACATTATAAGGTCATTATATCCATCAAGAAATACTGAATCCAAAGCCTGACATAACAGCTATTTCAATGTCAAAAGACGATTTCCTGCTGTTCATTCCACAGTTAATCCAAGAAATAATCATTTCTCATATCCCTTAAGCCAAATCACACGCCTTATCCGAAATAAAAATTAATCATCACTTTCAATATCATATCACATGTCTTAATCAATACATGTCAAAATCTTATGAAATAAAGATTAATATTAACAGGATTTAACCCACTATCAAATACTAATTCCAGTAACCTACGTGGTAACACGCATTATCTATTATCAATTAATTCTACTATAATAGAATTAACAACCACAGTGGGCTCAATTCCAGTTTATCACATAATCAACCAATATAAAGGAACAATCAGTTCCATAATCATATAAAATATATGCTAGCACAGGGTTAATACAAAAGTACCTGGAATGACGTCAGTCGTCCCGGCAGTCTTATCAACTATCATCTGAAGAACTCTGTCAGCAACTGATGGCAGATTCTTCCGCTTATGACCAGACAATGACAACCCCACGACCAATTCCGACTCTTATCTCTTAGCCTCGGGACACTGATTCGCTCGATGACTCTCCTTGTGACATTTCCAACATACATGATTAGGATAAGTACAATCCTTAGCATCGTGTCCAAACACACCACATTTCATGCATCTAGCAGTCTGAGAAGTACACTGCCTCATATGTCTGGATTTACATTTATAACACCATTTGATTTATCAGCTGAACCATCACGGTTACCTTGCTTCCTGTTTTGCTGACAACCCAGCCATTTCCTTTTACCCTTACCAGAAGGATCACTTTAAGATTGTTGCAAAGCCCTTTCTCTATTTTGTACATCCTGAGCCCGTAAATCACTATCCACTGAACGAGCTAAGGCAAAAGCCTGAGAAAGCGAATATGCTAGTCTCACCGTTGTCCGATAACTAGGTGGCAATGTTCCAAACAAATGATCAATTTTGGTCTTGTCATCTGGAACCCACTGATGTAAAAATCTCAATTTCTCGGAAAACTGATTAATAAACTCATCAATAGTCATCTGATCATTCAGGTGAAGTTCCATAAACTCTTGCCTAATACGAGATATATCAAAATCAGAACAAAATTGTTTACACATCTCATTATAAAAATCTGACCATCTAATAGATGCTTTCTGTTGTGGAGTCAAAACAGCTGAAATCGAATCCCACCAAGTCATTGTCTGACCTTTCAAAAGTTGGACTACATAAGGAACCTTAACTTCCTCCTCACATTGACAAACCTCAAATTTTCTCTCAGTATCCCGTAACCAATATAAAGTAACTGAAGGATTTGAACTTCCATAAAATTCTGAAGGTTTACTAGTCATGAATGTTTTAAAAGAACAAACCTTCTGCTGAGAAGATCCAATCAATCTATCCTGTAAAACCTGTTGTCTGAATCCTCTAAGTTCAAGTAATTCATCTTCTAACTGAAATACATAATCATCCCTGTCAATATTCTCATGAGCTGAAAATGAGGTACCAGTTTGCCCATGTCTATCATTCTGTACTTTCAGAGGAGAAGCATCCATCCGAGAGGCATCATTGGGAATATTGGTCGTGAAATCATTATCTGCCATATCTGTATCAAAACAACATCTCACAACTTATTAATGGTTAGTACATATCATGCTAACCAGTTCTCATGCAACACTAATCCCACACTTCGGAATGTTTGATTAACACAAATAGTATTGAGATTGTTCACTTACCACGTTCAATTCGCCCAAACCTATGCTCTGATACCAACTTATAACACCCCATATTTCATAATATAATTTAATATATTTTACATCGGAAGCGCAATTCCAAAATGTTCATTTCATATTATATATATAAAGTCAAACCTTTTAAAAGTCATAAGGTATCAAATTGGGTGCTATATAATTCAAAAACATACGACACTAATTATACAATTAGATATCAGAGTAAACGATGGTCGTAAAACATTCCATTCCAATCAACAATTCTTGCCCAACCCGTTATCTAATCATAACCTGCAAGAAGTAATGTGGGGGATTAGCACGAAGCTAAGTGAATGAAACTATAGACATCAGCACAACTTAGCATAACAAAATCTGTATACAACAAATAATCATAAACACACAGATATCAAAGAGGACCGGTGGTCCTTGAGGAACCCTCAATGCCCGGGTGGCCCTCAAGCAACACTTGTAAACCCCACTGAGCTGCAAGCCAATACAACGGTTTACCGATAGCCTATTGCTATTCTCTCACGCGACTAAGGTTCCCATTAACGATGTGTACAAGGAACCCTCCGTCGGCCAAACAATAGCAACCAAGCCAACACTTGTTGACCTCTTTCTCATCACATATGCCCAAAGGCCATGTAGCACATAATCCATAATCATCATGGAATTATATCAGACTAACAGTCTATCAACAATAACATCTACGGTTACCCGTTGTAACCAAACCTATTACAACCAAATCATACTGAGGGTACAGATCCACTCACCAATACCTTAGTCGTCCACTCAGTAGTCTAATATCACTGAGTCTGCTCACAATCTGAGAATAAAACAGATTAACAAGTCAGTAATTCAGTTTAAAACTGATATACATAATCAATACCACAAGTGTTTGAGTAACAACACAATCATAGGTTATTTAAACTATAACAAGTCTAAGATCAAAACTCAAAAACACACAAAACAAAGAGTACCCGCCGGGTACCCTAATTAACCGCCGGGTAATTAGGCTTAGCAGCCGGGTACATCATGGATCAGCCGGGTAAATTACTTATTGTGGTAACAGAAGCAAAACGCTTTTTAAAACTTAGAGGAGCCGCCGGGTAACCCGTTTAGCAACCGGGTTCCCCCATCAGGTCACACTACTCGCCGGATCGGGTTATTACCTGCCGGGTAACTCACAAACTGCACTACCCGCCGGGTACGGGTCATACCAGCCAGGTAAGACCTGTCTTCTAGACCTGTGCGATCTGGTTATACCTAGACCCAAGAAATCCTCACCAAAACCATCAAAACTCAGTTCCTAATAGTTTTATACAGCAAACAACTTCATATAATCATCACGTAATAGTTATAACAAGTTTCTAACATCCAATTCTTACAATTCACCAGTTGACCTAATTTCAATAAAATCAAATTCTAAAAACAACTTACAATTTGCAAGGAATTAAATGGTGATGATGATGATATTTAACTCAGATCACAGCTCAAGATCACAGCATAAGTTTGATTCAAACTTTGGTTAGGATTTCTTAGGTTTTTGGTTGAAGTTCAAAGAATGACTAACTTTCATTTTTAAGAAAGTATGATATAAGTTGGCTTGTTTTTCCAACCGACTCCGTATCCATTTAAAACTAGTCCCCTTCTAACCTATTGTCTGGAACCCGAAAACTATTTGCGAGAACAACTATATTATTGTTCCTACAACTTTATTAATTCAAAACAATTAATAATTCATCTATCACAATAAGTCCTTAGACTCTTTTACCTATTATTTTCAGGTAAACCAAACAATACTATTTCCTAACAAATTAAATAATTATTTAAAGTCAGGAAATATATCATAAACTACTAAGCCCATAAAGCGGATGTTACAATCTGCAACCACATTGGCTTTACCAGGATGATATCGGATTTCACAATCATCGTCTTTGATTAATTCCAACCATCGACATTGATGCATGTTAAGTTCTTTCTGAGAAAACATATACTGGAGACTTTTGTGGTCAGTACAAATAACACATCTAGTGCCATATAAGTAATGTCTCCAGATTTTCAACGCGAAAATAACTGCTGCAAGCTCCAAGTCATGAGTAGGATAATTCTTTTCATGAGGTTTCAACTGAAGAGAAGCATAAGCTATTACACGATCTCGCTGCATTAACACGCAACCCAATCCAGCATAAGATGCATCACAATATACTACAAAATCATCAGAACCATCAGGCAGTGCTAACAATGGTGTGACACCCGCCAAATTAGGACTAGTAATTAGTACCTAATCAAGTTTTAATACATGTAATTAGTTCTGTGTTTGGCTAATTTGTATATCAAATAATATATATTGTTGAATATATACAAGTATGCGATTTGTTTAAATCGTACAAGTTCCAAATCGAATATAATTCGGTTAAATTAAACACGGACGTTGGTGAACAATTTTATTAAATAATATAATATTATTTAATAACACAATTATATCCAAAGCTTTATTTTTATAATATTTCGTATCGTACAAATAAAATTTACGCGATTAAAATGTAAACGCACAAACAAAACGAAACAATTTAAGTTATATTATATAACTCAAATATTAAGTATTTGGCTAAATACTTCAATGAAAATATTAGATAATTATTCACATTTTAAAATGTATATTTAAATGCGTATTAAATTAGTTAAACAATTAAACAATCGGGAAAACGAACACCGCACGAAGCACGATTGCAAAAAGTAAAAATTGGTGAAGCCCACCTCGTGGACCCCACCGAAATCAGCCAACATGGGGGGGGGGGGGGGGGGGGGGGGGGGAATCCCCACCACTTCTTCATTATCACCATCTTCTTTATCTCTCTATCTCTCTCTCTTCCATTTTCTCTCAAAAACTCCACACCACCATCACCATTAAACCACCAAAAACTACCTCAAAACCACCTCAAATTTCGGAGGTCATTTGGAGAAAAAGATACACCACGCAACGATCTACAACTTCATCTTTTCGGAATTTTGATTCGTCACCGCGTAAGTTTCCGACAAAAACCCGAAACTCTCCGATTTCACTCATTTTTACATGTTTATTGTTTATATATGTCCAAAATGTCCATATAAGGGTTGGGTAAAAGATTTGGAACAAATGGTCGCCGGAAAACACGTTTTCGGCTCAAAATTCGGCGAACAGTTGGAAGTGTCGCTAGTGTGCCAAAAACAGTGCTAGCGACACTACCTAAGTGTCGCTATGCCAAGTGCCGCCCCTATAGCGACACTACTTAAGTGTCGCTGAATTACTTAACCAGATTTATATTAGCGACACTCCCTTAGTGACGCCAAAATTCGTAACTGTCGCCTATAGCGACACTAATCAAGTGTCGCCTAACAAGTGCCGCCTGTAGCGACACTCACCTAGTGTCGCCTAACTAGTGTCGCCTATAGCGACACTAGCTTAGTGTCGCCAATAAAAGAATATTCACAACTCATTGTTACTAAGTGTCGAGATCAAAATTTTATCACTTGATTTCTCCCAAACTCAAGTCCAGATGCGTTTTTCACCAAAGCAATTTAGTAGAAATAAAAAATTTTCGAGCTGACTTGGCATCTCGACCCCGCCAGGGGTTGCCACCCCTGGAACCCCGCTAACCAGGGGCGCTGCCCCCGGACCCCCGTCACCTAAAGGTTTGTAAACGCTTTTTAAGTACAACACTTCAAAATCAAAATAATAATATCGAGATTATTATTACAAACAATCACCAACGGGCCATACACGTTTTTTTTTTTGAAACTTAAGTCAATCAACCAAATCGTAGTAATTTGGACGAGTCAAATCAACCAAATCGTAGTAATTTGGACAAGTCAATCAACCAAATCGGGGTAATTTGGACAAACAACTACAAGGGTAGTCATTTAAGATACATATTCAATTAATAACCATCGCGCGTATTGAACCCCTCAGGTTACAAGTTTCGGACATCAATTCACAGCTAATCAATTTCAGTTTATCTAGATAACCACTTCAAGACTCAGGTGAGTCTCATGGCCCCTATTTTACTGCTTTTCAATTAGGGGTGTGATATTATTGCTCATTTTATTTTACAAGTTGAACGCAAGTACAAACCAAATCAAATACTACATGAGTTACTTCAACTAATCAATTTAAAGCCCTCCATAGCATAGTTTGGTAATACGTAGTAGCGTGAATGTTAGTATATGATATCATATAGGATTGACAATCCTCATCCGGGTTAACACGCACTAACTGGTCAAACGGATGTATTAGCATTTGGGAAGACGAGTGTTGATTAGGCACTCGTAGGAGGCAACCTCAGTTGGGTTTCCTTAATTGGACCTGACAATTCAAGTTAAGCTCAGACTATGTGCTCATGACTGTATAACTTTTATTTTGCTTAATTGCATTCTAAATTCAATTATAAATCTTGCGGTTCATACAAATATTTGTTGACATACAAACCTGTGAGCTCACCAGCGTTTCGCTGACCCATTTTAGCATGTATCACAGGTACACAGCAGTAGGTTGGACTACCCAAGCAGGAATCATTAGCTCGAGTCAGCATTCATACAATCAGAGATTTAGCTGCATTATTACATTTTGTATAGATTAATTATGTACTTAAATCTCTCAATTTCAACCGAGCTAATGTAACTATATTTTTGATGTAAACTTTGATTTTATCAATACAAGTTGTAAAATACACATATAGAGTCGTTCATTATATCTTATGTGCTGTGATATGTAATTAGTCGCGCCCCGACCCGAACCGCTTCCGCATCATAATTTGGGGGGTGTGATAGATTGGTATCAGTGCCTAAGGTTATAGTGAACTAGGTTGCATGTAGTGGGCCTAGACTATGACCGTTAGGCAGTATTCCCTTATTAGGCATGACTGGTTCAGGAATTACAGCATACGACTTTAATTTAACATAGCCTGATCAACTATGTACAATTAAGGAAAGATGATGTAAGGTCTGAAACGATTATGTTGAACAGGAATACACTAGTTGACTCTGACCTCGAGAGAACCAAGACTCAAACAAGTCTGTGCTAGACACCTTAGGCTATTATGTGATATATATATATATATATATATATATATATATATATATATATATATATATATATACATAGATAGGCCTCGCTCCCGCTCAATATCTCAGGCTATATTACATATTATATGGATATAGGCCTCATTCTTTCTAACGCTTTGTCTTAGAATGGCAAACACACCACCCGGTTCATCGCGCTCTTATCCGTACGAATCACAAACCTCAAGGGTAGCTAGGAGGGACACCAGGTCGCCTCGGGCTAGCCCATATCCAACTCACCCCACTCTACCGGACTTAGCCGCTAGGGTACATTACCACGAACAACGACTTAACGCTATGGATATCGAACTCCAAGAAACTCGCGAAAACTGGAGACTCACAGCTATGGAATGAATCGAGCAAGTCTCTGAAGATCACGAGCACACTGTCAACACCATGAAGACTCTTCAAAATCAAATGGAAGAAACAGTCGAAACCATGGAGGTTGTCCACAACCAAGTGATTGGCAACCAAAATGAAATCTCTGTCCTACAATGAAGGCTACATCAGTGCGAGACACGTCTAAGGGAAACCGAGGACGCCCTCCGAACTGCTAACAGACTTGCAGAGTCTGTGAACCATCTCACTGCACTACTGCCACAACTCAATCTGAGTCAGAATTAGCTTAGGCTGAAATCTGTACTATATTATGCTTTCGTAGGACCTATGTAATTTCGACCGGATGTAACAATTCCCGGTACTTTTGTAAAACATCTAACCCTGTAACTTTTGGAACTCGTAATTTGGAATTGTCTATCATCTTTTGAACTCGTAATATAAATTGACAATTCCCCTCGATTATTCTATATTATTGATTTTACATTGTGATGTCGTATGTTACCGCTTTTACATATATGCATCTGTTGTAATTTTCACTCTGGTACAATTTCTTATGTACCTTTTGTTTCTTTCTTGAAGAATCATGCCGCCTAAGAAGAAAAGTTACAGTGATGCCGAAATCAATGCTATTGTTTCCCGAGCCGTAGCCGATGCTCTGGATGCTCGGAGCTCACAACTAAACAGCGATTAGACTGTTGACACCACTCCTGTCGTCAAACCTTGTTCCTACAAGGACTTTCTTAGCTGCAAACCTCTATACTTCAAGGGCACTGAAGGTGCTATTGGTCTAATCAGGTGGATTGAACGTATGGAATCCGTCTTCAACCTCTGCAACTGTGCTGAGGAGAACAAGGTCAAATTCGCTGCTTACACCTTTCAGGAAGGTGCACTTACGTGGTGGAACACCCATGCCAACTCTGTAGGTATCGAATTAGCAAACCAACTCCCCTGGGCTGAGCTGAAGAAAAAGCTTAGGGAAAAATACTGTCCAGAAGAAGAACTGCACCGTCTAGAGGAAGAGTTCTGGCACCTGACTGTGCAAGGGACTGATATTGCTGGGTATACCACCAAATTCCAGCAATTCGCTTTGTTATGCCCGGGACTGGTTGATCCGGAGGAGAAGAGCATCAAGAGATACATTCGCGGTCTCCCGGAGAATATCCAGGGGAACGTTGCTTCATCTAAGCCAACCACTACTGAAAATGCTATTCGGCTAGCACATGAGTTCATGGCGCTGGTTGTCAGCCGTGAGACACCCAATACCTCCTCTAACAACAAGCGAAAACCCTCCGAACACCAAAACCAACCAAACAAGAAAACCAACACCATCCAAGTTTACAACACCAATTCTGAAACCAAACGCAGCTACACTGGGGACAGACCATACTGTTCCAAGTGTATCTACCACCATGATGGTCCATGCAGTAATCCCTGCAACAACTGCAGGAGGTACGAGCATCTGACCAAGGATTGCCGAGCACCCAAAACCAACAAAAACTCCTCCAACAACAATACCCAACAACCTAAATCCTGCTATGGATGTGGAGAGGCGGGACATTTCAAGAATGAATGTCCTAAACGAAAGAACAAGGGCAACAACAACAACGCCAGAGGTAGAGCCTTCGTACTCAACTCTGGGGAAGCCCGTCAAGACCCGAATGTGGTCTCGGGTATGTTCCTCCTCAACAACTTATCTGCTTCTGTTCTATTTGATACTGGTGCCGATAGAAACTTTATTTCTGATGAGTTTTATCCACTACTTGACATCACACCTGTTGCCCTAGATGTTAAGTACATTGTAGAACTAGCAGACGGAAAACTCATAGAAACCAATAGTGTGATACCTAATTGCACTCTAAACTTAGCAAATGAAACCTTCTCGATCGATCTTATGCCTGTAAAAATTGGAAGTTTTGACGTTATCGTCGGTATGGACTGGTTGTCCAAGCACCGCGCTGAAATCATTTGCTACGACAAAGTCATTCGAATCCCTCTCGCCACCGGTAGAACTTTGATCATACAGGGGGAGACCGGTGGGACGAGACTGAATATCATCTCTTGCTTAAAAACCCAGAAATTTCTGAGGAAGGGTTACCCAGCAATCCTCGCACACATCATGTAGAAAAAGTCGGAGGAGAAACGACTTGAGGATGTGCCGATCGTTCGAGACTTTCAAGAAGTCTTTCCTGAAGAACTGCCTGGTCTACCACCACCTAGACAGGTTGAGTTCTCAATCGATCTCGTGCCAGGTGCCGCACCTGTGGCCCGAGCACCATACCGTTTAGCCCCATCCGAACTTCAGGAGTTGTCCACCCAATTACAGGAACTCCTGGACAGAGGATTCATCAGACCGAGTTCTTCACCATGGGGAGCTCTTGTCCTGTTTGTTAAAAAGAAGGACGGTTCATTCCGAATGTGTATCGACTATCGAGAGTTGAACAAGTTAACCGTCAAGAACCGATATCCACTTCCACGCATCGATGACCTGTTTGACCAACTCCAAGGGTCGAGTTTTTATTCAAAGATCGATCTGCGGTCAGGTTATCATCAACTACGTGTTCGCGACACCGATATCCCGAAAAATGCTTTCAGAACCCGTTATGGGCATTACGAATTCCAAGTGATGCCATTCGGTCTAACCAACGCACCGGCTGTATTCATGGATCTTATGAATCGGGTGTGCAAACCTTATCTCGACAAGTTTGTCATCGTTTTCATCGACGACATCCTCATATACTCGCGCAACGAACAAGAACACGCGCAACATCTCAAAACCATTCTAGAACTACTTAGACACGAGGAGCTTTACGCCAAATTCTCCAAGTGTGAGTTCTGGATACAGACCATTCAATTCCTTGGGCACGTTATCGATAGTCAGGGAATTCATGTTGATCCATCGAAAATCGAGGCTATCAAAAATTGGCAATCGCCGAAAACTCCAACAGAAGTACGGCAGTTTTTAGGACTGGCCGGGGTACTATCGACGATTCATCGAGAACTTCTCAAAAATAGCCCTACCGCTCACGACACTGACTCAAAAAGACAAAAAGTTCGATTGGACTGATAAACAAGAGTCAGCATTCCAACTTCTGAAACAAAAGCTTTTCAGTGCTCCAATCTTATCATTACCCGAAGGCACCGATGACTTCGTGGTATACTGCGATGCTTCTCATCAAGGTCTCGGTTGCGTGCTAATGCAACGAGACAAGGTCATTGCTTACGCCTCACGACAACTCAAAATTCACGAAAAGAACTACACCACTCATGACCTCGAACTTGGAGCAGTCGTTTTTGCTCTCAAAATCTGGAGACATTATCTATACGGCACTAAGTGCACAATCTTTACCGACCACAAAAGTCTCCAACACATATTCGACCAAAAAGATCTCAACATGAGGCAACGTCGCTGGGTCGAGTTGCTTACCGATTACGATTGCGAAATCAAATACCATCCAGGGAAGGCAAATGTTGTTGCCGATGCCCTCAGTCGAAAGGAACGATCAAAACCACTTCGAGTCCGAGCCCTCAGTATGACTATTCACAATGATCTAAACCTTCAGATTCTCACTGCTCAACTCAAAGCCCTTAAACATGATAATGTCAAAAACGAAGCCTTGCGAGGCATGGACAAACAATTTGAAATCAGACCTAACGGAATTAGGTGTTTCTCAAACCGAATCTGGTTGCCTAATTTTGGGAACCTGCGAGACTTGGTGATGGATGAAGCCCACAAGTCCAAATACTCTATTCACCCGGGATCCGATAAAATGTACCACGGTATCAAGGAATTCTATTGGTGGCCGAACATTAAAGCCGAAATCGCCACCTACGTCAGCAAGTGTCTTACTTGCTCAAAGGTCAAAGCTGAATACCAAAAACCTTCGGGTTTACTTCAACAACCCAGCATTCCCGAATGGAAATGGGAACAAATCGCCATGGATTTCATAACCAAACTACCCAAGTCATCGAACGGTTGCGATACCATTTGGGTGATCGTCGATCGTCTCACGAAATCTGCTCACTTCCTGGCGATCAAGGAAACCGATAAAATGGAACGCCTCACACGAATCTACATCAAGGAAGTAATTTCTCGACACGGTGTTCCAATCTCGATTATCTCCGATAGGGATAGTCGTTTCACATCTCGCTTTTGGCAATCACTTCAAAAATCACTGGGTACCCGTCTTGATATGAGTACCGCATACCATCCTCAAACCGACGGCCAAAGCGAACGAACAATTCAAACACTTGAGGATATGCTACGAGCCTGCGTAGTTGACTTCGGTGTAAACTGGGAACAACACCTACCATTGTGCGAGTTTTCGTACAACAACAACTACCATACCAGTATTGGTCCTGCACCATTCGAGGCACTGTACGGTCGTAAGTGCCGCTCACCTATCTGTTGGACCGAAGTTGGGGATAGCCAACTCACGGGCCCGGAAATCATTCACAAAACAACCGAGAAAATAGTCGAAATTCAAAACAAACTCAAAGCCGCACGTGATCGTCAGAAAAGTTATGCTGACGTGAGACGCAAACCACTCGAGTTCCAGGTTGAGGACCGAGTATTACTCAAAGTATCGCCTTGGAAAGGCGTAATCCGATTCGGCAAATGCGGGAAGTTAAATCCCAGGTACATTGGACCATTCGAGATCCTTGAAAGGATTGGTCCAGTGGCATATCGATTGCAACTGCTATCCGATTTAAGCAGTGTGCATCCCACTTTTCACATTTCAAATTTGAAAAAGTGTCTGTCCGATGAGACACTTATCATTCCACTCGATGAAATTCGGGTTGACAACAAGCTTCACTTCGTTGAAGAACCCGCCGAAATCATGGACCGTGAGGTCAAACAACTCAAACAAAGTCGTATTCCCATCGTCAAGATCAGGTGGAATTCGCGACGTGGTCCGGAGTTCACCTGGGAACGGGAGGACCAAATGCGACGCAAGTATCCTCAGTTATTCGCTGATGCTACTTCAAACACGACTTCAAGCTAAATTTCGGGACGAAATTCTTCTAACAGGGGGAGAATGTGACACCCGCCAAATTAGGACTAGTAATTAGTACCTAATCAAGTTTTAATACATGTAATTAGTTCTGTGTTTGGCTAATTTGTGTATCAAATAATATATATTGTTGAATATACATAAGTATGCGATTTGTTTAAATCGTACAAGTTCCAAATCGAATAAAATTCGGTTAAATTAAACACGGACGTTGGTGAACAATTTTATTAAATAATATAATATTATTCAATAACACAATTATATCCAAAGCTTTATTTTTATAATATTTCGTATCGTACAAATAAAATTTACGCGATTAAAATGTAAACGCACAAACAAAACGAAACAATTTAAGTTATATTATATAACTCAAATATTAAGTATTTGGCTAAATACTTCAATGAAAATATTAGATAATTATTCACATTTTAAAATGTATATTTAAATGCGTATTAAATTAGTTAAACAATTAAACAATCGGGAAAACGAACACCACACGGAGCACGATTGCAGGAAAGTAAAAATTGGTGAAGCCCACCTCGTGGACCCCACCAAAATCAGCCAACATGGAGGGGAGGGGGGGGGGGGGGGGGGGGAATCCCCACCACTTCTTCATTATCACCATCTTCTTTATCTCTCTATCTCTCTCTCTTCCATTTTCTCTCAAAAACTCCACACCACCATCACCATTAAACCACCAAAAACTACCTCAAAACCACCTCAAATTTCGGAGGTCATTCGGAGAAAAAGATACACCACACAACGATCTACAACTTCATCTTTTCGGAATTTTGATTCGTCACCGCGTAAGTTTCCGACAAAAACCCGAAACTCTCCGATTTCACTCATTTTTACATGTTTATTGTTTATATATGTCCAAAATGTCCATATAAGGGTTGGGTAAAAGATTTGGAACAAATGGTCGCCGGAAAACACGTTTTCGGCTCAAAATTCGACGAACAGTTGGAAGTGTTGCTAGTGTGCCAAAAACAGTGCTAGCGACACTACCTAAGTGTCGCTATGCCAAGTGCCGCCCCTATAGCGACACTACTTAAGTGTCGCTGAATTACTTAACCAGATTTATATTAGCGACACTCCCTTAGTGACGCTAAAATTCGTAAGTGTCGCCTATAGCGACACTAATCAAGTGTCGCCAAATTATTGAAAATCAGAAATATAGCGACACTCACCAAGTGTCGCCTAACAAGTGCCGCCTGTAGCGACACTCACCTAGTGTCGCCTAACTAGTGTCGCCTGTAGCGACACTAGCTTAGTGTCGCCAAAAACAGAATATTCACAACTCATTGTTACTAAGTGTCGAGATCAAAATTTTATCACTTGATTTCACCCAAACTCAAGTCCAGATGCGTTTTTCACCAAAGCAATCTAGTAGAAATAAAAAATTTTCGAGCTGACTTGGCATCTCGACCCCGCCAGGGGTTGCCACCCCTGGAACCCCTCTAACAAGGGGCGCTGCCCCCGGACCCCCATCACCTAAAGGTTTGTAAACACTTTTTAAGTACAACACTTCAAAATCAAAATAATAATATCGAGATTATTATTACAAACAATCACCAACGGGCCGTACACGTTTTTTTTTCTTCGAAACTTAAGTCAATCAACCAAATCGTAGTAATTTGGACGAGTCAAATCAACCAAATCGTAGTAATTTGGACAAGTCAATCAACCAAATCGGGGTAATTTGGACAAACAACTACAAAGGTAGTCATTTAAGATACCTATTAAATTAATAACCATCGCGCGTATTGAACGCCTTCAGGTTACAAGTTTCGGACATCAATTCACAGCTAATCAATTTTAGTTTATCTAGATAACCACTTCAAGACTCATGTGAGTCTCATGGCCCCTATTTTAATGCTTTTCAATCAGGGTTGTGATATTATTGCTCGTTTTATTTTACAAGTTGAACGCAAGTACAAACCAAATCAAATACTACATGAGTTACTTCAACTAATCAATTTAAAGCCCTCCATAGCATAGTCTGGTAATACGTAGTAGCGTGAATGTTAGTATATGATATCATATAGGATTGACAATCCTCATCCGGGTTAGCACGCACTAACTGGTCAAACGGATTTATTAGCATTTGGGAAGACGAGTGTTGATTAGGCACTCGTAGGAGGCAACCTCAGTTGGGTTTCCTTAATTGGACCTGACAACTCAAGTTAAGCTCAGACTGTGTGCTCATGACTGTATAACTTTTATTTTGCTTAATTGCATTCTAAATTCAATTATAAATCTTGCGGTTCATACAAATATGTGTTGACATACAAACCTGTGAGCTCACCAGCGTTTCGCTGACCCATTTTAGCATGTATCACAGGTACACAGCAGTAGGTTGGACTGCCCAAGCAGGAATCATTAGCTCGAGTCAGCATTCATACAATCAGAGATTTAGCTGCATTATTACATTTTGTATAGATTAATTATGTACTTAAATCTCTCAATTTCAACCGAGCTAATGTAACTATATTTTTGATGTAAACTTTGATTTTATCAATACAATTTGTAAACGACGCATATAGAGTCGTTCATTATATCTTATATGCTGTGATATGTAATTAGTCGAGCCCCGACCCGAACCGCTTCCGCATCATAATTTAGGGGGTGCGACAAATGGAGCCTAACACAATAACTGCTTCAGAGTTTGAAATGCTGATTCTTGCTGTTCATCCCACTGAATCTTTACATCCTTACGAGTCAATTTAGTCAATGGACCAGCAATCTTTGAAAAGTCTTTAATAAACTTTCTGTAATAACCAACTAATCCAAGAAAACTTTTAATTTCAGAAGAAGTCTTTGGAGCATTCCAATTCATTACAGCTTCGACTTTAGACGGATCAACTTTTACCCCATCTTTACAAATCCCATGACCCAAAAACTGAACTTCTCGAAGCCAGAACTCGCATTCAAAAAATTTAGCATACAAGTGTTCTCTTTTCAAAGTTTCAAGAACCACATGCAAATGCATTTCATGTTTAGCTTCAGATTTGGAATAGATCAAGATATCATCGATAAAGACAATCACAAACTTATCAAGAAAAGGCCGACATACATGATTCATTAAATCCATGAAAACTGCGGGAGCATTAGTCAACCCAAAAGGCATAACCAAGAACTCATAGTGACCATACCTGGTACGAAAAGCAGTCTTAGGAATATCTTCCTCACGAACCCGTACCTGGTGCTAACCTGATCTCAAATCAATTTTAGAGAAATACGAAGATCCCTGCAGCTGATCAAACAACTCATCAATTCTGGGCAGAGGATACTTGTTTTTAACGGTTCTTTTATTCAGTTCCAGGTAATCAATACACATACGAAGGGTACCATCTTTCTTTTTAACAAACAGCACAGGTGCACCCCACGGAGAAGAACTGGGTCTAATAAAACCCTTATCTAACAATTCCTAAATTTGATTCATCATTTCCCGGATTTCAGAATGAGCTAATCTATAAGGAGCCTTAGCTACCGGAGTTGAACCTGGAATCAAGTCGATCTGATATTCTACCTTCCTAACCGGTGGCAAACCAGGTAATTCTTCAGGGAAAACTTCCGAGTATTTAGAAACTACTCGGATATTAGAAACAGATTTCTTTTCTAACTTAGCATCAACCACATAAGCCAGATAAGACTCACACCTTTAGCTAAAGATTTTCTAGCTCTCATCAAAGAAATCAATGGAATACTACCTTTCTCCCGCTCTCCTCGAGCCACGACATATGACTCAGCAGAGATAGGGATCTTTATTAACTTTTTATGACATGAAATATCATCTTTATTATGACTCAACCAATCCATGCCAAGAACCACATCAAAACCAGGGATTGACATTAAAAGAAAAGAAACTGGGAAATTATAACCCTCTATTAATATACTAGCTCCAGTTACCGATGTGGTAACAGGAACCATTTAACCATCCGCTACTTCAACCTCAAGAGGATTAGCAATCAAGGAAGGAGTCAATTTCAACTTATCACATAAATGTACAGACTTAAAAGAACAATTTGCTCCAGAGTAAAAAAGTACACGTGCTGGTACAGAATTAATGAGAAAAGTACCAGTAATGACGTCCTCAGTAGTGACACCTTCATCGACTGTCATTTGGAAGGCTCTACCAGCAGCTGGTGGCGGATACTTCCACTTTTGACCAGAAGATGATGACCCACCGACCATACCCATTCCCTGTCTCTTAGCCTCTGGACAAACTCCTGATCGATGACCTTCTTTATGACAATTCCAGCACACATTATTCGAGTATGTTCAATCTTTCGCAGCATGTCCGAATACCCCACATTTAATACACCTAGAAGTTTGTAATGTACACGGTCCTGAATGGCTGGATTTACATCTATTGCACCAAGGTCTGTCAACTAAACCACTACTGGTATTTGATCTCCGGTTCTGTTGGTTATCTTAGCCTCTCTGTTTACCTTTACTAGAATCACTTTTGGATCGTTGCAAGGCTTTCTCTTTATTTTGTAAAGTTCGAGGTTGAATATCACTGTCTACTGCACGAGCTAAATTAAAAGCATAGGGAAGAGAACCTGCTAATCTTACAGTAGTTCAGTAGTGTAGAGGTAAAGTTCCTACAAAATGACCAACCTTGGTTTTATCATCCGGAACCCACTGTTGAACAAATCTTAACTTTTCAGAAAACTGGGTAATAAGTTCATCAATCGACATTTGATCTGTCATGTGCAATTTCATAAACTCCCGTCTGATTCTAGACATGTCAAATTCAGAGCAAAACTGTTTACACATTTCATTGTAGAAATTTGACCACCGGATCGATTCTCTTTGCTGAGGAGTCAAAGTTGCAGTGATTGAATCCCACCAGGTCATGGCTTGCCCCTTTAGAAGCTGAACATCATAAGGGACTTTAACTTCCTCTTCACACCTGTAAACCTTAAATTTTCTTTCCATATCTTGCAACCAATCCAAAGTAACAGAAGGATTACTGCTACCAGAATATTCTGATGGTTTACTGGCCATAAAGGTTTTAAAAGAACAAACCTTTTGCTGTTGCTAAGCTAATTGTGGAAACGCCGGTAACTGATAACTATAAGGCCCAGAAGAGGATAATGGAATAGAAGTCTGATAAGATGTACCATAGGGTTGCTGATAGTAAAACGGTAGGGATACCGGAATCTGGGAAGATGATACCACAGGAGGTGTAATACTACTCTCAACCGGCTGTGACTGACAAATTTGTTGTGAAGATCCAGCTTCTAAAGTTCTCTGTCTAAATCTTCGAAGTTCCTGCAGCTCATCCTCTAACTGCAACATATAATCATCCCTATCAGTCTCCTCACCCACTGAAACAGAGGTACCAGACTGCCCGTATCTCTCATTAGGAGTCTCAGAAGGAGGAACATCGATTCTAGAGGAATTGTTGAGAGTATTGGTCAGGTGTTCATTATCTGCCATATCTGTAATCACAACACATCTCACAGCTCGTTAATTGTTAGTACCTAACATACTAAACAATTCTCATTTCATAACTAATCCCACACCTTGGAATGTTTGACTGACACAAATATATTTGGGATTGAACACCTTACCTATGTTCAATTCGCCCAAACCTATGCTCTGATACCAAATTATAACACCCCTCATTTAAAGCCATTTTTGTTATACATCGAAAGCGTGAGTCCAAATATCATGAATTTACATAATAATTTACAACATAACAAAAGTTAGATTGGTCCAAACATTATACATAAACTGGGCGTTATATGAATTTCTAAAACATAACATAACATAAGTTTCAAACATGATCAGAGTACACCATCGTCAAACATTCCTTCCAATGCAACCTTCTTGCCCAAAACATATCAACCATAACCTGCAAGAGTATAGTGGTGGGATTAGCACGAAGCTAAGTGAATAGACATGAAACTAACAGTCTAACTCAGCTTAACAAATCTGTTTACACAATAAATTGTAAACACATAATCATCTCAGAGGATCGATGGCCCTTGAGGAACCCTTAGTGCCGCGGTGGTCCTCCAAGTAACACTTATAACCAACTACAGGCCACGTAGTGGTTTTACCGATAACTCATTGCTATCTTTACCCAACATATAATCTTACTCACAACACATGTTCACAATATCAATGTTGACTAAGCTATAGTAACCAAGTCCAACCGTAGTTGACCTCCACAAAACATAATGCCCAAAGGCCAGGTATCATATAATCGCATGTATCAAGTCAGACTAACAGTCTATAAACATCAAAACCATGTTTACTCGTAGAAACCAAACATGTTACACCAATTTATACTGAGAGTCACAAGTCCACTCACCTGAATATCTCAGAATCCAAACTCAGAAGTCTTATTTTACTGAGTCTTCGGTTGATCTAAGAACACAGCATAATTACAATTTAGTAACTCATTCCTATAAACATATAATTATTTCAAAATGTAATATCAAACTAATAACAATTAAATAAGCTCCCTCAATTCATAATTGGTATAACTCAATGCGGTTATATAGATCAAGTAATTTAATACTACATATTTTGAATCATACTTAAAACATATGTATTACTATTACTAAGGTTTAGATAAAAGTCACTAAGTTTTAGTGTTAAATTCAAAATCCTGAAAACCAACTAGTACCCGCCGGGTACCCATACTACCCACCGGGTAGTCCACTCCATCAGCCAAGTAACAATAGAAACAACCGGGTGATTTAATTTTGAGTGGTAACAGACCCATTTCGAGTTTTAAAGCTTGTGGGAGCCGCCGGATTACCCATTTACCAGTGGGGTTCCCGGTTTTTGACACACTACCCGCCGGGTAACCGGTTTACCCGCCGGGTACTATCCCTGTACCACCGTCTTCTCTACCAGCAAACCCAAACCCAAATTTTTAAACTCAAACTTACAACTCAGTTTCTATGGCATCATAACCATATCAATTTAACAACAACCACAACTAATAGCATCAGTTATCATCTTTACTAACACATATATATATATATCACAAAATCATTTATGCATCCAATTGAATTAAACAAGTTATGAACATTTTAAAAATCAACTTACAACTTGATGGTAATGGAATAAAGAAGATGATGAGGTTGATTCTAGCTCAAGATCACAGCTCTACAATCTGACTTCAAGCTTTGTATGAAGTTCTTAGCTCTAGGTTTTTAGGTTTTAAGTTCTTAGATACAAAGGAAGTAAGGTTTCCAATTTAGGAAAGTTGGTTAAATAGGTCGGCCCACTTTCTAACCAACCCCGTATTCACTTAAAAACGGTCCCCTTTTAAATCTATTGTCTGGAACCTAAAAACCATTTACGATTCCAACAATTTTATTTTACCGTTAACTATATAAGGTTAAAACAAATGATAATTTACTAGTCACAATTATTCCAATTGAGCACAAATTTCCTAACATATTAAATAACAATTTTAAGCTAGGAAAATTACCAGAATACCCTTAGGTCCTTAGGGCGGATGTTACATGAATTAGTGATTAGTTTGACTAAAAGCCAAACTTGATAGATACAATGGGTGGTGGATTGATGATTATGATTAGTTGATTATGATGATTGTTAGTTGCTAAATGTGTTGTTGTATTGATGTGTTACATGTTAGGTGTTCAAAAGATATGGTATCAATAATCGAGTGTGAAATTGCATTGTTTGCCTAAAAAGCAAATGTGAGTGATATGGGGGTTAAATCGGTAATAATTGTGTGATTCCAGATTGCTTCCGAGCAAGAGGTTCATACAATCAAGTGCAGTATTATCCTGTTTCTAATCATTGATTATTATGTTGTTGTTATGGCACGTTATGTTGAATATGTGCTAAGATGATTAGTGTTGACAAATTTTGTTGATATGTGGAAGATTATGTGGAATTATGTGGAATGAGCCTTTGTAGAGATTTGTTGTTGATCATATCGCTAACTGCGGTTAGCACAGAGCTTGTTTCAGAATACGTGCATGCAAGTGATATTGTTGTAATATGCATACTATTGGCTGCGGAACCGCATAGAGTTTAGCTAACTGCGATTAGCATAGAGTTGTGGACTTGGTATGCATATCGATGTGATATGGTGCTAAGGTGCTTGTTTCTGACTTGGTATACATATCGACGTGATATGGTAATGAGGTGCTTATTTCTATTGGTCGCGGATCCGCATAGAGAAAAGAGTGATCTCAACAATTGCTCAGTAGTTATTTGTATAAGAAAATATGTGTTGTTAATATTTGCTATATGTTGTTTTGTGAATTATTCATTTAATTGCTCGTATGTTCACTAAGCGTTTTGCTTACCCCTTCGGTTGTTTTATGTTGTAGGTGCTTAGTTCGATTGAACCAAATGGATGAAATGAGTAAATTGTGGTTGCAAGAAAGTAGTGTAGATTGGAGCTTGCTATTTGGTTAGAAAAGCCCTTCCTTCTTTTGAATTGTCGTTATGAATTGCCATTGTGTAAATCGCCCAAAACTATACTTTGATGACACGTGTGGAATAAGATTAAAGTGTCTAGTGAATTGTGGAAGTATGCCTTTGACTTGGTAAAGTCAATGTGGAGAGTGGTCAAAGTCAAATTAAAGTTGAATGTTGTGGTGTCAAAATGGGTGAGAACCATGTTGTAAAATTGTAAGAATCGTTAGACGTGAAAATGTGTGATTTTGGTCATGACTTTGGCGGGAAAGTGATTAAAACATTAAATGTTGATTTGTGTGGTAACGAATCGTTGGTCATATTTAGTTGTCAAAAGAAAGTGAAATCTGAGGTTAAAAGATGAAATTGTTGTTAGTGTTAAAAGTGTCAAAATGGGCCTTAAATGGGTTGACACGCTAAGTGAAACCAAAAATAGAAGTATGGCACTTTTGTTGTTGGTTTGCGATTCAATGTATGTAGTGAAATATGTTGGTAAAGTGTCCAAGTCAGATAACACGTGGTTTGTGATTTGACTTAGTCACGAAAATGGTCCAAAATGACCATAATTGAGTCATACGTCCGATTTCTTCGTTATTGTGAAATTTGAAAAAGTGTAAAAAGGGAAACCTTCATTTTGGTATAGTGGAGGTGCCTGCAAAATTTCAGGTCCTAACTCTTAACGAGTTAAAAGTTATGTGCGTCCGAAATTCTCTTTAAAAACTGAGTTTGGTGCAGGCCTACAGTTCAGATGAACTACCCGGCTATTTTCTGTGATACCCGGCTACTAACTCGGTTTACCCGGCGGGTAAGCCCTGTACCGGGCGGGTAGTGAGGTGATACGCGATCGCGTGGCCTATGTAGGATAGCGTAACTTAGGCAAAACCGGTGACAGAAGTTAGAAGGTGTTGAGTGACAGTTGTACCCGGTTGGTACCTCGCCTACGGGGCGGGTACCCAGCCAAAATGTGAGTACTCGGCGGGTACCCGGCCCTACCCAATGGGTACCTAGCCTGTTTCAGATTTTGTTGTTTCTAAGTACGAGTCCGATCGTTCGTGTTATGTATAAACCTAATCAACTATAAATAAGTTATGGGACATTGTCTATAGTGTTTTAATAGTATAAAAAAATTGAGGCGTTTCAAATAGTAAAAGATCATGGATCTACGGATAATATTCTATAATGCTAAGAATGACATATTTATGTAGAAGTATTACTTAAGCAATCCTAAAATAATATGAACATTGTTTAGGCAAATGTAGTATTTATAAAATCCAAATATAATATGAGCATAGCTTGTTTGTGTTCGTTTATTAAGTTTAAATCGAACAAACAATCAAACACGAACAGATAAACGAACAAGTTTCTTGTTCATATTCATTCATTAACAAAATATGTTTGTTCATTAACATAAATATATGAAACCAATTGAGCACTGCCCAAGTGGTAACGTCACCACAAATGCCCAGATTCTACATGTATGACTTATAAGTCAGGGGTTCGAATCCGTGCATCAGCATATTTGGGTGATTTGTAGACATGTAATTTGTCCGGCGTTAATGTGCTCCTTGCAGGTGGGGCGAACGCATACCTTTGAAATATGATATGAGAGTCAGGTGTACCCTCCAAATTACTCTTTCTTATATAAATAGAAGAAAATATATAAATTAATGCATCACCACAAACTTAATATATGTAGTTAAACTTATACGTAGTATAAGATATCCATTATATGAATATCATTAACGATTTAACGAGAACTATATATGAAATTTAAACAAATTACATAACACAATTTTGATAGGTAAAATAAAAAGAAAATATATATAGTTTTTTTATGTTTACAATAACAGAGATACTTAATTTTAATATTGTGTACATTAAATCTTCCATCTTTCATATATACTAAGAGAGTATCCGCTTTCCTATATGAGATGCTCTCATTATTCATAATCCAATGTGACACTCTAATAGTTCACCATTCAATCTATTATGTCATGTCACACAACACAATCATTAATTATTAATTATATTTTATTAAGAATTAATAAGTTTTAATTCAAGTCAATATTAAATGGGGTAACCAAAAAACACAAGTTGAAATGATTCGTCATTATGATGAAATTTATAATTTGTTTAATGTTGTTATGAAATGTTATAACAATGTGAAGAGATATTGAAACAATGAAATGAGTTTGTAAGTTAACATTTAGGCCAATAAACATTGCAAGTCATTTCAGTAAAAATGAATTTAATAAATTATAATTGTGTATTTTTTAAGAGATCAAGTAAATCAAGCTTTTTGAAGATAGTTAAAAGGAAATTGTAAGGAGTCTGTAAAATGATACTTCTATTTCTATGTAGTATTATTGAATGAGCATATACAAGTTATCATCGCTTATGAAAAAAAAATTAGAATTTTGGCTAATTTATTTTAATGTGTCGGTAAACTGAAACGCCCAGATTTTTTTTACTCATCTCAAAAACTCATTTATTAATACCCAACTTTTTGAAATAACATTATTAAACTCTTGATGAAAGTTACATACTCGATTTGGACTTAAAAAGATGAAAACACAAAAATTAACAGGGTACGCGATCCTACCATAGGTACGCGATCGAGTACCTAAACATTTTGGAGAGTACGCGATTCAGGTTAAGTTACGCGATCGCGTACTTAACACGTGAAGATATTCCAGTCAAATTTTAGTTCAATGTACCCGATCCCGATGAGGGTACGCGATCGCGTACATTACACTGGTTTCTCAAAAGTTTCAGCAACTTAGCTTTAGACCCAAATTTTAACCACAATCAAAACAGCACACTTTAAATCTATGTGCAGAATTCTTAACAACCAAAACACCATTCCTTACACATTTTAGCCTCTTTCAAACTCGGCAACTTTCTCAAAACATATTTACAATGACCAAAATAATTACTTCCAAAATCAACTAAAGTATCATAATTATAGCTCAAGTGTAAACTTGTTTATCTTTGACCCAAAGTCCACAACACATTTGTTAACAATATTTATTATAATAAATCATTCATCGAAACATCTTCACAACCATATTTTACCTATCAACATTTATCACACTTTAGCAATGAATTAGACACTTGAAATTCAACTTTTCTCTTAATTATATTAAATCTCAATTATACAAATCAATAAATCAACATTTTTAAACAAATGACTCCATGTCAAATTACAACACTTACCGAATACTCATTACCAACATCAATAACTAGAATTACCAACATTTAGTCTGCAATCACTCCAAAACTTGTGTTACCACAATTTGACCCATTTAAATATAAAACTCGATTTAACAACTTTCACAAAGGTCAAGTTTATTCACAAAAGTGATCATACTCAAATAAAGTTGTTTAAGGTACAATGGAAGCATCAAAAGGGATCAGAGTTTACATGGGAGCCGGAGGAAGAGATTATAAGATATTATCCGGCATTGCACCAAGATTGGATTGTAAGGACACAATACTTATAAGTGTGGGAGAGTTGTAACGCCCCAAAATTTTGTAAGCATTATTTATATAATTAAAGATTTGTTATCTAGTTATAAGTATAAATGTAAAATAGAAAAGTTGTATACAAGTATAAAGAATAAAGTAAGAAGGGGTGGGGGGGTCCAAAGTATAAGTTTAAATTCTTTAGGGTTACAAATAGAAATAATTAATTAAATTAATATTTCTATATTCTAAAATTAGAAACTAGAAAGAATTGGAAGTTCGGAGAGTATCTGGTCTTTTCTTCCTTCCTTGTGGCAACGTGAAGAACAAACAGGAGGGAAAAAAGATTTCTAAAATTGAAGCTTTAATTCAGTTAGAATCAAAATTCTAAATCCATATTAATAATCCTCAAGGTATGAGATACTCTTCTAACTATTCAATTTGATGTTAAGGTTTTATTAACATAAACCCTAGATTTGCAGAAATTGAGAGTTAAGCGATAAAATTGATATAAAAACGTTTTATACATGTTATTGAGTCATGATATAAGCTTATTTTGCTAATTATTATGTAATAGAAATTAGTTTTGTATACACATGGATGGTTGATGATTCTTGTATATGTGGTTAATATTATGTTGATGAAAGTTATAATTTAGTTGAAAAAGAGAATCATACATCCATTTGTATGCAAAATTCGAAGGAAAAAGGTATAGGAAACAAGTGATTTGAGTAGGTAGGTATTATTAAGTTTAACACATAAGTTATGAGCTTAAAGTAGAAGGATTGAAAATTTGATTGTGTTAGTGATCTATGTATATGTGTTTATGTGATTAGGTGATAAAAAGCTTGGAATTTTTGTTGATACTTTCACAAATCAAAGTAAAGGTAAGTAGATGGATGAATATTGATTCAAGTAATGACCAATTGGCATTAGCTTGATGATCAGCCAAGTAATGATCAATTGGCATTAGCTTGATATTTAGCCAGGTAATGATCGTGACATTAGCTTAATGATTAGCCAAGTAATGATCATGACATTAGCTTGATGAATGATGTTGATTCTCATGAATTAACAAGTAGATGTTGTTAAGGATCTTTAATATGTGGATGATGTTATATTTAGCACATTACTTTCTAAGCAAATTGCTTATTCTGTTATGTTTATATGTTGTAGGTGAACAAAGTAGAACAAGGGAAGATTTGGGAAAGAGGCCCGTGAGAAGCTAGTGGTGGACTTGTTGCTTAGCTCGGTAACAAGTTAATCCCTTTTGAATCATGCTCATAATGATACTACACCTCTTTTGATATGTTTAAAAAGATGTTTCGACACTTGATGTTTTGATCATGAATTAAGTATAAAGTTGTCGTTTAAATGATAAGTTAGAATGAAAGAAGTTTTGTGGACAAGTTATATGTTTTGATTAAATGGGTAATTAAAGGTTTATGGTTAATTGAATAAGTTATGTATTGTGTTTGTGAATTGGTGAAAAGTGTTAAATGAAACGCCCTGAAATATATTTATTTTTAAACATTCCTCTTAAACTCATACATATCGAAACGTGAAATCCTTTTTACTTATATATAGCGTATACACAACAAAACTGAACGAAAATGACAAAATCTGAAACTAACACAATCGCGTAGTGATTGGCTAGAATCGCGTCGTGAAACCTCATAATCACGCCGCGATCTTTATGGATCGCGCCGCGATCGTCTGCACAGACCTGCACAACTCAGTTTTAAGTACGAACTTCGGACGCGTATAACTTTTAACTCGTTAAGAATTAGGACCTGAAAATTTGCACTCACCTTCACCATCACATAATAAGAGTTTCATTTTTACACTTTTCCAAAATACGCGTTAACGAAGAATTTGGACGTGTCACTAATTAAGGTCATTTCGATCACTTTTTAGAAACAAGTCAACACACAAACCATACGTTTTCTGACTTCTATATTTGACCAACACATTCTACCATACATTCTACTCTTAATTCAATAACAAACGCAACATACTTACATTATAACTTGTTTTGATATAAACACTCTTAAACGACCCGTTTGGGCACATTTTGACCAATTTTCCATAACAACCACACTTTGACTTAATCACTTACAATTTCCACATATACTTGACCATTTCAAGGTAGTTGACTATATGTCACCACCAAACTCAACCAAGACTTTATTTCAACACTTAACCATATTTCATCATTTAACAAAACTTGACATATAACTTTTCTACTAATCATTTACTTCCATCATCCACCTTAACTTTACTAAGTCAAAGGTGTACATCATTAACCATTAAAACTTTACACTTTAACCACTTCATATCATCAAAACTTGTTTTGGGCGATTTACACAAATGACCATTCATAACGATAATTCAAAAGAATGAGAAGCTTGTCTAACCATAAAGCAAGTGTCGCACAATTCGATGTTTAGCGGAAGCAATTATCGGGCACGACTAATCAAGTAATCAAGCACAAAGGATACAGTGAACGACTTTATATGAGACGTTCGAAAAGTAATACATTACATAAGTATTCAAAAATACATAAGTGTCGAGTTCGCTAGTAAATTCTAGAGATTTTAGTACATAACATCTATTACAAAAGTAATGCATATTAATCACCAAATCAATATATGCATGCCACTCGAGCTAGTAAGCGATCTTACTGGGCAACCCTACTGTTGCTGTGTACCTGAGAATGCATCACTAAAAGGTCAACCAAAATGTTGGTAAATCTCACAGGTTTGTAGTAAATAGTAGTTTGAACACAATTTCTAGTAGTAAGTAATGATTTCGCATATGCAATAAAGTAATAAGAGTAATTGCACGAATGCAATAGGGTAGATATACATTGCCATGAGCATCATAGTCAAAGCTTAACAAGTCTGTAAGGTACAATCAAGTACCAGGTAATTTGCCCCCATGAGTGCTAATCCAAAAACACTCATGTGTAACGAGTAAGAAACGCCCGTTTATATGAGTACGGTTTGTGGTAGTGCGTGCTACCCCGGGCGGGGATTGTCAGTCCCAAATGGATCCATTTACTAAAACTCACGCTTATCCTATAACTAACAACTACGATTCAGAGGACTTCATTGGATTAAAACGTAACCCATGCAATCTATATATCAGTAAGTCTGTAAGTCGGTAAAACAGTACATGTGTTCAAGTAAAAACAAGTAATGCATCTCACCCCTGAGTAAAAACAGTAAAAATAGGGGCTGTGAGACTCACCTGAGTCTAGCAGTACTAGGCAGAAATTAAGCAATATGGTTCTCCGAACCAGTGACCTCTAGCGTCCTAAACGCATAAGGTTAAGTAAGTAAATGGATATCTTTAAATATTATCCATGCTAGTTGTCCACTTAACTAGTTAACGTCCATTTGTCTGTTATTTGTATTTGTTTGCATCTGTAGTCTGTAATTATGTCTGTAGTCTGTAATTATGTACGGACCGTAGGTGACGGTGTGTAATAATAATTCAGTTATTATTATTAAGTATTTCGTGGTATACTTGTAAAGTATATCAGTATGTCTGTCATTCGTATCCATATACTAAATTTGTGCACGAGTGTAAGTTCGTGTGATAGTGTTGTGAGTGTGACTGTAATCTCATATTAGCATGAGTATCAAATCATTCGTATTCAAGTAGTAGTGTATACTTATAAAGTGTATGTATTCGTACGTTCCAGTATTATTGTATAAAGTTTGGTTGATGTAAGTATTCGATACTTAGTTGTAAAAGTATTTTTCAATTTTTCCGTTATTGTATTCGAAAGTTCGTATATTTGTTTATATTCGAAAACATATGTTCATAAATATGTATGTCCGAAAGTTCTCATATAATTAGGTCCGAAAGTTAGTGAGTCCGAATGTATAACTATTTAAGTCCGAAATTTCTTTATCCGAATATATACTTATGTTTAAGTCCGAAAGTGGAGTCCGAAAGTGTAAATATACAAGGTTTTGGGCCAAAAACACTATTTATCCGAATTTAGCAAAAGTCAACACCGAACATTGACTTTCGGAGTCAAAATCCTAATTTGACAAGAAAATCCGAAAGTCAACAAAAGTCAAAGTTCAGAGTAAAAATTAGTTCGAATTTGTGATTTTTATTTGACTAAGAAAACGTTATTGAAATGTTCTGAAATTTTTACGATGTTCCCACATATCTTATGTACTTCCTGTGACATCCGTCACTAAATTCTCTTTGTACAGGTTCGTTCGTGATCATTTCTTACTTTCTTGCACACATTTCGCAGTTAATCAACGACAACCATCATCGAACCGTTGATGACGTTTAATCGAATAAACACTGATTTTGTAAAAACACTTAACGTTGAGGTTTAATTACATCAGAAGTCTTCGTTTTTGAAAAACGAATCCAACGCAAAAAGATTCAACTTAAACGGACGTCTAACGAAGAAGTTAAGAAGCAAAACGTAAACGAGAACGGGCTAGAACTAAAGCCCCAATCGCGACGCGATTGGGGGGTGCGATTAGGTCACAATCGCGGCGCGATTTAACCCAGATCGCGGCGCGATCCGTGTGTCGGTCAGTTTTGATATTTAAGCCATTTTAAACCCTAACTCGTATTTTCTCAAACCACAGCCGATTCCAGACGACCAGGAGCGTATCCAACATCATAATATCGATTTCTAAAGTCCAAAAACATTATCACATCATCTCATCATCATTCTATTGATCGAGAAGGTGTTTATTCGTGTGTTTCGGTAAGAATCGTGTTCTAATCTTTCGTTTTCTTCATAATCTTGATGCATGGTGAATAAATCCTCATGCTAGACTCTTTATTTACAGATTGTGGGTAATTCTATCGTGCGGATTCTCGATAGTCGGTATAAAATCCCTTCCGAATCACTCATTTTATTATGTTTCGATTATTTGTTATTGTTGGTTATTCTCGGTTAGTTTCCATTGTGTTCCGGGTAATAAAAATTGTTAGGAAAATGATAAGATCAGTATATACGATAATAGGAATAAGAACTTTGATTATGTTGCAGTTTGGATTGATTATATTAACGATTAGGGTTAGTTTATTGAAAACCCTAATCTGTCCAGATTTATATTTCGGATTGAGGGGCTCGTAACTTGGTCAAATCATGATGGTTTTTGATGAAAAAGGAGTCTAAACATAAGTACTTTGAGTCTTCTTTCAAATGGCGTCAGTTTCATGGTCAAATTCGGAGATTAAGTTGGTCAAAATGATTTTACAAGATGATGTGTCATTTCTGAGTTTCTCGGTTCTAGATTTCGGTTGAGTTGTCGATTTTTGAAACGTATCTTATACTAAGATTTAGATCTTTAGATTTTTACTGGAGTGTCTTTAAAGTGTTAAGTAATTTCTGTAAAAACATGATAATCATTTGAAACTTATAAGTATTTTAAGTAAATTAAAACTTTTGCGAAGTCAGAAAGAGTAAACAGTTTAGAGCAGTTTAATTTGTGGAATTTTTAAAAATAGTAAATCAACATAAATCAATCTGGAAACATTACTGAGTCTTCTAAACACATTAAAGTATCATTGGTAAAAATTATAGAGTCAAATGGGTTCAGTAAGTATTATTTAAAAATTCGTGAAATGGATCCAAATTTCTGGTCAGAATCTGAGTTTTCATTTATGATTAATTCTTGAAGTAGTACACTAGTCGAATTGTAAGGAAACATATTAGGAGTGTTTGGGGTGTGGAATATAATGGAATGACCTGGTTATGCCTAGGTTATGACCCATACGTATTATGACATTGTAGATTGGCAAGCTGCTTAGTGATTATACTTAAGGGACGATACTTGCATCAGTTTTTGAGGTGAGTTTTGCGGCCCCATTTTCTTACTTAATTTCGAACTGTTTTCATATGCTGTGTAAACTATCTAAGTTTTCTGTTTTGGACATTATGATTGAATAAGTGACATTCTGATTGTTGTGGACTGATTGCTGATTGTTGTGGACTGATTGCTGATTGTTCAGATGAGTTTTGTGTCTTCGGGACCCTGACAATACTCCATATTTTTTACTAATACGGATATGATTATTGATAGTACTATCGGACGACGGTCCCTCTCTTGTGATAGATACGTTATCCTTGAGTGAATATTATCCAGGAACGGAACAGATTGCTTATGGTGGATGAGTTGGCTATTCTATGTGCTTATTTCATATCATATGTCCTACTTACTAAATTAACACAGCAAAAACTATTTTCTTTGTATATGTGTCTTATCAAACCTGCTTAACTCACCAACATACGTGTTGACGTTTTCGAGCATATCTTTTCAGGTAATTCTAGTGGACTGAAGATAGAGGACAAGAAAGCTTAGTGGACCTCTAGGTTGCATTTAAGCTAAACTTTGAAACTATCGATTGAGGTAGAACATTTGCATTCTAATAATTTGGGAAAGGCGTGTTTTTGCCTTAATATTTGATTATGGTTTGGTTATCTTTTTCATTGTTGATATGTACATGTAGCGTGAGCTCCTATTCATGTTACTTGTATCATAACACATTGGATATTTATTTTTATATAGACATCTTTATAATAATGTGTTGTGATACTATCGTGGTTATATCCCGTTGTTTCCGCTTTAGACGGGTTGTGACAGATTGGTATCAGAGCCATTGTTTATAGAGATCGAGGTGGATTGACCTAGACTGTAAATAAGGAACCCTCATATAGAACATGACATAGGAAGCTATCTGTGCATATTTTAACATGAAACGAATCCTTATTTTTTTTTCTAACGTTTGTTGCACAACACAGTCATGTCAAATAGCAACGCACCCATCGTTATCTCTTCAGCTTCCGACAACAAATCCGTGTCCACTCTGAAAGCCACCAAAGTTCCTGTTCAGTATAAACGCCTATGAAGGTCTCGTAGGATCTCGTGGATGAGACAGATGAAGAAAGCAAAATCTCAACGAATAAGAATGGTTATAGAGGAAATCCCCTTGACCAAAGAAGAGCCAAAGAAAGAAGAAATGGAAGAGGAGGAAGAACCGATGGAAGAGGAGCCAGAGGAGGACGAAGAAGAACCCCTAGAAGAATATGAAGAAAGAAAGCTTGAGGATGCGTTGTGGGCAAGAGACCAGAAACCCACGACCTCGGGGGATAGTATCTGTAGTCGAGTGGGTCCTGAACCAGAAGTTGCATCTCCTCTTCCTCGCATACATAGGGATGAACCGTTCCAAGCCAACTGTACTTGGAGCCCGTGATTGTCCTTAGGACATGCCATATTTATTATCATATTTTTGTATTTCGTCATTTTGACCTTGTTTTCGTGGGGATTACGACAATTGTTACATTGGGAAAATTTTTGAATTATATGAAATGAACTTTTTCTTTACTCCTTACTTGTGATCAATTTGACATGTGTTGTGCGTATTCTTTGTTATACTGTTAATTTATGCCCTTTGTACAAGTATATGGTGTTACGAGAACGTGGAGAATAGCTATGTGGGTGAATGAACACTTTTACGATTATGGCGGCCGACGTAATTGAAGAAGGTGTTTCGACACATGCATATCTATCTAACGGTTTTTGAGTATACCGTATGCTACCTGTAAAGGGGTACAAAGGACGAATTGGAATTCGAATACTTCCTTATGTCCTTTTATATTGTGAAATCCTGTTCTTACATGCATGAAAGGGTTACTAATCGATATATAAATTCATGTGTGTATAAACTCTATCTTTATCCTTCAATTGTGCTAAATCGTGATATGTTTCCCATTGTAGTGATCATGCCACCAAGACGTTCTGCGTGTGTTGCAAATAGGGGTAGTGGTACTAGAGGTGGAGGCCGAACAGGCGGCCGTACTGGTAGGGGTGGTGGTCGTACCGGAGGCCGTACAGGTGGAGGTGACGAGGGTACTGGGGGGTGAGGCCCCCAATGTAGCCGCTATGATAGCGGAACATCTGCAGGCATTATTGCCAAATATTGTTGCACATGTTACTCAGGGCGTATTGCAGGGTACCGGAACAGGTGGTGGCGGAGAAGAAGAGGAAAATCTTAATGGGGAACCTGATGGTGATGATGGAACTGTTAATGGAGCGGCTGCTAGAGGATGTACTTATAAGGAGTTTAAGGCATGCAAACCACGAGACTTTGATGGCAAAGGGGGAGCGATTGCCTGCTCTAGATGGATTGAGAAGATGGAGTCGGTGTTGGATATAAGTAATTGCGCCGAAGAACATATGGTTAGATATGCATCTACTGAGTTGTCGGGTAAGGCGTTGACTTGGTGGAATATGCAGGTTCAGGCCAGGGGAAGGCCTGCTGCTGTGGGTATGACATGGGAAGAGTTTAAGGCACTATTAGTGGAGGAATACTGTTCTACAAATGAAATGGACAAGTTAGAGAAAGAGTTTTTGGAGCATAAGATGGTGGGGGCTAATCATGCAGCGTATACTGATCGTTTTCATGAATTAGCCAAGTTGATTCCGAGTATGGTGACACCTGAGTCGAGAAGGATTAAAAAGTATTTAGGGGGATTGGTACCCGAAATTAAGGGGATGGTGGAGGTGACTGAACCAGCCACTATTCAGAGTGCGATCTTGAAGGCAGGTGCTCTTACTGAGGAGATGGTAAGGAATGGTACATTGAAAAGGGGAAACGAGAAGAGTAAGGAGGTCGTTGAATCTAGCAAGACTCGGGTTAGTGAAATGGGTACTAAGAGGGTTAAAGTGGGCAAGAGTTTTGTAGTCGCCAACACTGAAAGGAGGGGTTATACTGGTCCTCTTCCATACTATGAGAAATGTAATTACCATCATGCCATTACTGCTTCATGTCGATTCTGTACGAAATGTAATCGAGTGGGTCACTATCCTGGTGAGTGCCGAGTTCCGGTGCGTTCTGTGGTACCGGTTAATGCTGTGAGGTGTGCTAATGGGTGTTTTGAATGTGGGGGCTTCGGATCACTATGTCAATGTTTGCCCTAGGTTGGCTAGGACAGTAAGAGCTGTGGGAAATAATAATAATACTCGGGGTCCGACTATGGGTGGTAATCAGAATCGGGGTCGTGCTACAAACACTGTTCCTGGGAGGTCTTTTGTTATGAATGCTAGTGAGGCACGACAGGCACCCAACATTGTGACCGGTATGTTTCTGTTAAATGATCATTTTGCTACGGTTTTATTTGACAGTGGTGCCGATTTTAGCTTTATATATGTGGAATTTGTGCCTATACTTGATATTATACCTAGTAAGCTGGACGTCGTGTATGAAATTGAAATTGCGGATGGGAAACGGGTAGACTTGAATGAGGTTATTAAAAATTGTACACTTGTATTGGAGGATCATACTTTCAGCATTGACCTAATACCTTTTGGGATCGGTAGCTTTGATGTTATAGTAGGTATGGATTTGGATGTCGAAATATAGGGCCGAAATTGTGTGCTTCGAAAAGGTGGTCCGTATACCTATGCCAGATGGCAATATGTTGGAAGTCTCTGGGGAACAACCGGAGACTAAATGTGTTAAGCTTATGAGTGCAAATTCCGGGGAATCAAAACTTGAAAATGTCCTTATTGTTCGTGATTTTCCTAACGTTTTTCCGGATGATTTGCCGGGATTACCTCCTCTTCGATATGTTGAGTTTCGCATTGATCTAGTTCCTGGAGCGACCCCAGTTGCTAAAGCTCCATATCGTTTAGCTCCTTCTGAAATGCAAGAGTTGTCCGCTCAACTTCAGGAGCTCCAAGACAAGGGTTTCTTTCGCCCTAGTCACTCTCCTTGGGGAGCACCTGTTCTGTTCGTTAAAAAGAAAGATGGTTCGTTTCGTATGTGTATTGATTATCGTGAACTTAATAAGCTTATGGTCAAGAATCGTGATCCTCTCCCAAGGATAGATGATTTATTTGATCAACTTCAAGGTGCTCAGTGGTTTTCAAAAATTGATCTTCGTTCTGGTTATCATCAGTTGAGAGTACATGAGTCGGATATACCAAAGACTGCATTCAGGACTTGTTATGGGCACTTCGAATTTCTCGTTATGCCCTTTGGTCTTACTAATGCGCCGGCGGTATTCATGGATCTAATGAATCGTGTTTGTAAACATTATCTTGATAAATTCGTTATCTTCTTTATTGACGACATTATGATCTATTCAAAATCTAAAGAGGATCATAAGCTACATCTAAAACTCATTCTTGAACTTCTCTTGAAAGAACAACTCTATGCAAAGTTTTCGAAATGCGAGTTCTGGTTGCGTGAGGTACAATTTCTTGGTCATGTGGTAAACGAGGCGGGTATTCATGTGGATCCAAGTAAGATTGAGGCGGTGAAAGCCTGGAGGACTCCACAAATTCCTTCTGAAATTCTTCAGTTCTTGGGTTTGGCTGGATACTATCGGCGTTTTATTGAGAATTTTTCTAGGATTGCTCAACCGCTTACACTGTTAACGCAAAAGGAAAGGAAATTTGTCTGGGGTGAGAAACAGGAGGAAGCATTTCAAACTCTGAAGAATGCTTTGTGTGAGGCACCGATTCTGGCATTACCTGATGGCTCAGATGATTTTGTGGTTTATTGCGACGCGTCTAACCAAGGTTTGGGATGTGTTTTGATGCAGCGTGGGAAAGTGATAGCTTATGCTTCTAGGCAACTCAAAGTGCATGAGAAAAACTACACCACTCATGATTTGGAATTGGGTGCGGTGGTTTTTGCACTCAAGTGTTGGAGGCATTATCTGTATGGGATGAAAAGTGTGATTTATACTGATCATAAGAGTTTGCAGCACATCTTTGATCAAAAGGAATTGAATATGAGACAAAGGAGGTGGTTGGAGTTGTTTAGTGACTATGATTGTGAAATTCGCTACCATCCGGGGAAGGCGAATGTGGTAGCTGATGCTTTGAGTAGGAAGGAAAGGGTTAAGTCAAGAAGAGTGAGAGCGATGAGGTTAACCATTCATTCGGGTATTAAGGAGAAGTTGATTGAGGTTCAGTTGGAAGCACTACTGGGTCCCAATGTTGAAGGAGAGTCGTTGCGAGGGTTATATGGACAGTTGGAGTGTAAGGATGATGGAATGTATTACTTCATTGATAGACTGTGGATTCCGTTACTAGGCAGTCTGAGGACGCTGGTGATGGATGAGACTCATAAGTCTAAGTACTCGATTCATCCGGGGGCGGATAAGATGTATCATGATATGAAAGATTTGTATTGGTGGCCGGGCATGAAGAAGGATATTGCATTATATGTTAGCCAATGTATGACTTGCTTGAAGGTCAAGGCTGAACATCAAAGACCCTCAGGATTACTGCAACAACCGGAAATTCCCGAGTGGAAATGAGAGAAAATTGCTATGGATTTTATCACTAAGCTGCCTAGAACCAGCAGCGGGTGGGATTCGATTTTGGTTATTGTGGATAGGATAACTAAGTCTGCTCATTTCTTGGCTATCCGTGAGGACTATAAGATGGAGAAATTGGCAAGGTTGTACATAAATGAGATTGTAGCGAGGCATGGAGTGCCGGTATCGATTATATCTGATCGCGATGGTCGATTCACTTCTCGGTTTTGGCAAACGCTACAGAGGGCGTTAGGGATGAGACTGGATATGAGTACGGCTTACCATCCTCAAACTGATGGGCAAAGTGAGCGTACTATCCAAACGTTGGAGGATATGTTGAGGGCTTGCGTTATCGACTTTGGAGGAAACTGGGATACTCATTTACCATTGGTGGAGTTTTCGTATAATAACAGCTACCATTCGAGTATTCAGTGTGCACCATTTGAAGCACTCTATGGGCGGAAGTGCCGTTCGCCTATAATGTGGGCCGAAGTAGGAGAAAGTAAGTTGATTGGACCGGAAATAGTCCAAGAGACTACTGATAAGATTGTGCAAATCAAGGAGAGATTGAAAGTGGCTCGAGATAGACAAAAGAGCTATGCTGATAAACTTCGTAAGCCTTTGGAATTTGCGGTTGGTGATTACGTGCTATTAAAAGTGTCACCGTGGAAGAGAGTTGTTCGTTTTGGCAAAAAGGGAAAGCTTGCACCAAGATTCGTTGGACCATTCGAGATTATTGAGCGTGTTCGCCCAGTTGCGTATAGATTAAAATTACCTCAAGAGCTTGGTGGGGTTCACGATGTATTCCATGTGGCGAATCTGAGGAAGTGTTTAGCTGATCAGACTTTGCAAGTACCTTTGGAAGAGATTCAGATTGATCCTAAACTTCATTTTGTGGAAGAACCAGTTGAGATTATGGATCGTGAGGTTAAGAAGCTAAAACGTAGTAAAATGCCGATTGTTAAGGTTCGTTGGAATGCTAAGAGAGGTCCTGAGTTCACTTGGGAGCGCGAGGATCAAATGAAACTAAAGTATCCACATCTTTTCGGTGATCATGTTGGCAGAACTAGTACCAGTTGAATTTCGGGACGAAATTCCTTCAACTGGGGGATACTGTGACATCCGTCACTAAATTCTCTTTGTACAGGTTCGTTCGTGATCATTTCTTACTTTCTTGCACACATTTCGCAGTTAATCAACGACAACCGTCATCGAACCGTTGATGACGTTTAAACGAATAAACACTGGTTTTGTAAAAACACTTAACGTTGAGGTTTAATTACATCAGAAGTCTTCGTTTTTGAAAAACGAATCCAACGCAAAAAGATTCAACTTAAACGGACGTCTAACGAAGAAGTTAAGAAGCAAAACGTAAACGAGAACGGGCTGGAACTAAAGCCCCAATTGCGACGCGATTGGGGGGCGCGATTAGGTCACAATTGCGGCGCGATTTAACCCAGATCGCGGCGCGATCCGTGTGTCGGTCAGTTTTGATATTTAAGCCATTTTAAACCCTAACTCGTATTTTCTCAAACCACAGCCGATTCCAGACGACCAGGAGCGTATCCAACATCATAATATCGATTTCTAAAGTTCAAAAACATTATCACATCATCTCATCATCATTCTATTGATCGAGAAGGTGTTTATTCGTGTGTTTCGGTAAGAATCGTGTTCTAATCTTTCGTTTTCTTCATAATCTTGATGCATGGTGAATAAATCCTCATGCTAGACTCTTTATTTACATATTGTGGGTAATTCTATCGTGCGGATTCTCGATAGTCGTATAAAATCCCTTCCGAATCACTCACTTTATTATGTTTCGATTATTCGTTATTGTTGGTTATTCTCGGTTCGTTTCCATTGTGTTCCGGGTAATAAAAATTGTTAGGAAAATGATAAGATCAGTATATACGATAATAGGAATAAGAACTTTGATTATGTTGCGGTTTGGATTGATTATATTAACGATTAGGGTTAGTTTATTGAAAACCCTAATCTGTCCAGATTTATATTTCGGATTGAGGGGCTCGTAACTTGGTCAAATCATGATGGTTTTTGTTGAAAAAGGAGTCTAAACATAATTACTTTGAGTCTTCTTTCAAATGGCGTCAGTTTCATGGTCAAATTCGGAGTGTAAGTTGGTCAAAATGATTTTACAAGATGATGTGTCATTTCTGAGTTTCTCGGTTCCAGATTTCGGTTGAGTTGTCGATTTTTGAAACGTGTCTTAAACTAAGATTTAGATCTTGAGATTTTTACTGGAGTGTCTTTAAAGCGTTAAGTAATTTCTGTAAAAACATGATAATCATTTAAAACTTATAAGTATTTTAAGTAAATTAAAACTTTTGCGAAGTCAGAAAGAGTAAACAGTTTTGAGCAGTTTACTTTGTGGAATTTTTAAAAATAGTAAATCAACATAAATCAATCTGGAAACATTACTGAGTCTTCTAAACACATTAAAGTATCATTGGTAAAAATTATAGAGTCAAATGGGTTCAGTAAGTATTATTTAAAAATTCGTGAAGTGGATCCAAATTTCTGGTCAGAATCTGAGTTTTCATTTATGATTAATTCTTGAAGTAATACACTAGTCGAATTGTAAGGAAACATATTAGGAGTGTTTGGGGTGTGGAATACAATGGAATGACCTGGTTATGCCTAGGTTATGACCCATACGTATTATGACATTGTAGATTGGCGAGCTGTTTAGTGATTATACTTAAGGGACGATACTTGCATCAGTTTTTGAGGTGAGTTTTGCGGCCCCATTTTCTTACTTAATTTCCGTTGGGGGAAAAGAATGCTCAAATGATTTCGAACTGTTTTTATATGCTGTGTAAACTATCTGAGTTTTCTGTTTTGGACATTATGATTGAATAAGTGACATTCTGATTGTTGTGGACTGATTGCTGATTGTTCGGATGAGTCTTGTGTCTTCGGGACCCTGATAATACTCCATATTTCTTACTAATACGGATATGATTATTGATAGTACTATCAAACGACGGTCCCGCTCTTGTGATAGATACGTTATCCTTGAGTGAATATTATCCAGGAACGGAACAGATTGCTTATGGTGGATGAGTTGGCTATTCTATGTGCTTATTTCATATCATATGTCCTACTTACTAAATTAACACAGCAAAAACTATTTTCTTTGTATATGTGTCTTATCAAACCTGCTTAACTCACCAACATACGTGATGACGTTTTCGAGCATATCTTTTCAGGTAATTCTAGTGGACTGAAGATAGAGGACAAGAAAGCTTAGTGGACCTCTAGGTTGCATTTAAGCTAAACTTTGAAACTATCGATTGAGGTGGAACATTTGCATTCTAATAATTTGAGAAAGGCGTGTTTTTGCCTTAATATTTGATTATGGTTTGGTTATCTTTTTCATTGTTGATATGTACATGTAGCGTGAGCTCCTATTCATGTTACTTGTATCATAACACATTGGATATTTATTTTCATATAGACATCTTTATAATAATGTGTTGTGATACTATCGTGGTTATATCCCGTTGTTTCTGCTTTAGACGGGGTGTGACACTTCCTGTATTTTTTTAATGACTTTTGGAGGTCGTTTGATATTTTTTAAAAAATTCACAAAGCATCAGAGTTCAGTTTGGTCCGAAATTAAACCTTTGTTCACAAATATAATTTTCCGAAAATATAGGTGTATTTTTGTTACGAGCCAAAGAAGAACTTTTTGTAGATAACATCTATACGAAGATTTTGGTATATGATTCATCCATTTATTCAACCTAGAACTCAAGTTATGGCTCCGAGAAGGAGGTGAAGACAGAAAGTTATATGTCGCCGGAGAAAATTATTCTCGGGTACTAAAAGGAGTCAAAATGCTACGAAATAAATTTTGTTAGAAAGCTTACTTCTTGTAATACATTTTAGGCTTAAGAAACAAGTTATTTCATGGAGAAATGATTTTTCTAAATATCGTTTAAGTGAGGACACTTTTCTGTCACAGAAAACTGTTAATACATATAGGTTTGTAAAACAATTTTTAACTTATGTTTTGGACATGTTATGGTTGAGAGAGTTTACTAACATGAAAATATACACAAAATAAGTAATTCTAGTGAGAAAGAATGGCTCACAAAGTGGTGATGGTTGATCTAAAGCCGATTTTTTTTGAGGTGATGGTGCTCCTAGCTTCACTTCTTTGCTAACCTTCTTGTTTTTCTACCAAGATTGATGATGGATGATGGTGATGATTATGAAACCGTGGGAAAGGAGGAGGAAGAGAGTGAAGAGAGTAGGTGTTTTAGAGAGAGAGAATCGAGAGATAGAGAGATGGTGATGAATGAGTGAAACAAGGATTATGTTTGGTTATGTTAGTCAAAAGCATGATCCATAATTTATGGGTCATGTTTTGGGGCTGGATTTCAGCCCAATGGGGCCCACAAGAGGGTGTGTGTCTCCCGAATATTGTTCCGCAAGTTTGCGCTCCGTGCGGCGTTCGTTTACCCGGTCGTTTCGTTGTTCGTTTATACGTTAAACGTTATATATAATACATTTCGATATCGTTTTAAAACTCGATATATTTAAATGATTTTTTCACCCAAAAGATTATATTTTGAGTTACGAAAATATTGTTTGGGTTTTCGTTTGTTCGTCGGTTGCGAATTTTTTATTCGTTCGAGTCGTGTAACGTTTATATATGTTATGATTGTATGCGTGTAATCACATTATTTTTACTTGAAGTATTTTATCAAAATAAATAGTTTTAAGTTATAAAAATATAACTTGAACTTATTTCGTTGGTCGGGTGCGTTTCGCGCGTTTTTGTCGCGTTCGGGTGCGTTTTTAGCAAAATGTATACTTTGTACTTTGTTTTTGTAATATATCAAACTAAATAATATTTGTTTGGGAATTTCCCTATTATTTAGATATTTTGTCACCAACGTCCTATTTTAAACGTGTCGGGTTCAGCCCGACACATTATTTGCATGATTTGGACAGATCATGTCTGTGTGCGTATGTAATTATACATAATCCTATATGTACTTAGCCTAATATAACTAAATACACGTAATTACAAGTTGGATTAGGCAGATTAATGACGGTCAAAATTACGGGGTGTCACATTCTCCCCTTGTTAGGAGAATTTCATCCCGAAATTTGTGTAAAGTTGGTATGGCGTGCTGCCTAATAGGAAGTAGTATAGGCCTTAAGTCGTGGAGTAGAGACGTACCCTTTTGAGGGCAGTTGATCTTTACGTGTCCAGCGTTCCCACACTTGAAGCAGATTCTTGCTGTGCAGTCCTTCATCTGATGCCCATAGGTCTTGCATCGACTGCAACTGGTACCACATGGCCCGGTGTGATGACGATCGCATATGGAACATAGGGGTTTATTTCCCTTATAGGCTTTCTTTTGTGGTTCTGCGGCATAAGTCTGAATTATTTTTGCCCTTTTTGTTTGGGGTTGAATGAGGGTGTTGTCACTGGGTCCTTCATTCCTGTTTCCCTTAGGACTTGTTATGTTTGGCTCAGCATCTTTGTCAGTAGGCATACTTTGTTGAGTTGTTGGTGTGATCGAGTTGCAAACCAGCTGGATTACATCCCCCAGAGATGAGCAAAGAAATCTTAGTTTTTCCCAATAGATTCTAGAGTTCGCAGACGCAATCCTTGCTCGAGGGTGTATTAGCGTAGGTCAGCGATTTCCTACTGAACCGTAGCTTGTTGATTGCGTAATGCATTCAGAGTTTCGTCTGTATGGCAGGAGTTTTCAGTGGTTATATTGACAATGATCGGGGTGGTAACAGTAGCAGTGGTATGGTTATCAGCAGCGAGGTTCGAAGTGGAATTTACTCGAGCTATTTCAGTAGCTTCTGGTGCTACTATTTGAGGTGGAATTTCTCTAGTTCCTTCCAGGTGTGCCATTTCTTCCAACGGTTCTTCATTCAATGATTCGTTGTCGTTTTCGAGAGTAAGTAGGTAAGGAAACATTAGCTGCTTCTCACCGAGTTGATCGTCCTTTGACATGCGGCTGTCAGTGGAGTAACTTGTCATTTCCTACGAAATGGGTGTTTTATTAAAATGATGTTTTAATGATGACCTTTAGTATTGTATAATGGCAGGTATGAGTGTTTAAGTATAAAAGTTTACTTCTAGCGAAGACAATAAAAGTACAAACGGTTCTCTCTAAACAGACGATTCGCGGCGTAGAGTTCATGCAGATGACGCGTAAAGACGGTAGTTCCATGGTTCCCAGTGTTAAATAGTGCGAGATGTATGGGAAAGAGTCTGTTTGTTAAGTTCATAGTGTAATTATGTATTACACTTGTCAGCCTATAAGTAGTTTGCTTATCCTAGGGTGTGCCTAAGATCTATAGAAATAAGTGGAACATTAAGGAATAGGCGGGATTTATCAATCAAGTAGTATAGAAGTAATTAGGTTGATTAAGAGTGAATCGTACCCGCATCCAGATTCGGGTCTTGATGATTGTTTCCAGCGTTGATGATATAAGCTCTGCCTCATGCGTTGTTGTTTTGGTTCTTCAGTTTTTGGCAGTCCTTCCTGAAATGTCCAGTACCGTTGCACTCATAGCAGGTCTTGGGTGCAGTGGTGTTGATACCAGTTGTGATTGTTCGGCAGTCGCTGGCTAGATGTCCGAATCGTTTGCATTTGGTGCAAGGACATGAATCATCATGATGAAGACTACATTTAGAGCAGTAGGGCTTGCTCCCCTTGTACGTCTTCGTGTCATCCGAATTAGCAGCATAGGCCTTAACAGTTGCTGGCTTTTTGTTGGGTTGGTTTTGGGTGTTGGGGTTTCCGGTCCACTTACGTTTGTTATCCCCTGATTGGTTTCCTGTACTTTTTTCAGCAGGAGTGGCTCGGCGAGCGGCCTGAGCCATGAGATTGTGTGCCATACGGATGGCACTCTGGATGGTGTCTGGTTTGGATGAGGTCACCATCCCTTGAATCTTTTCTGGAAGTCCCCAGATGTATCTCTCGATTCGCTTGTACTCCGGATCTACCATAGTCGGGCACAGGAGTGCCAACTGATGGAACCGGGTGGTGTAGCTGGTGATGTTGTTGTTTTTAACAGCGAGGTTCCAGAATTCAACCTAAAGCTGTTGCAGCTCTTCTCGAGGATAGTATTCGTCAGTCATCATCCTTTTGAGCTCATCCCATGGGAGCTGATAGGTGACATCAATTCCGACAGTTTGGGCGTGGGTGTTCCACCAAGTAAGCGCACTATCCATGAGAGTGCAGGTGGAGTATTTCACTTTGAATTCCCTAGGGCAGTTATAAATCCGAAACACAGATTCCATCTTCTCGAACCATCGTATTAAGCCGATAGCTCCTTCAGTGCCCTTAAAGTTCAAGGGTTTACAGTTCAGAAACTCTTTGTAGGTGCAGGTTTTGGCTGGAGGTGTGTTGTTTAACGTATCTTCACTGCCCTGATTTGGATGTGAGCCACTATTTGACGGCGTATTTCGAGTAGCTAGTGCTTTGGTCACTCTTTGAGAAATCAGTCGTTCCAGCTCAGCAGCGGTGAACGATTGTCATTTTGGAGGCATGTACCTTTAATTAACAAGATAAAGGACATGTGAGAGTTTGTACGAAAAATATGATTATCACAGTTGTATAAATATTGAGAAAGTATGCCAATGTATGACGTGTCGATAGATAATAAAAGTAACAGGATTGAAATCATTTAGCATTGGGATTCAAAAGATTACAAGAGTTAGAGTTTACAAAAGGTGCCGGGAATTATGACATCCGGAGGAATATAGATGGATTGTACAAAATGTGACGGGATTTCTATAGACCCATCGGATTAGAGGTTTCTAGCATGAACTACTACGTACATAATTTCGTTGTACAAGGTGGTTATAGTTGTCGATGATTTATTCTAGGTTTAGGTCGTAGGGGTAGTATCGAGCTTCGAGCATGTCCCTGTATCGTAGAGGTACAGGTAGATCAAAGCATCTTCGGTTGCTTGTTGGTACACCCATTTGATCCACATTGTTGTTCTGTGACTCAAGTTAGCAGTCACTTCCTTCCAGTAGTGGAACTGATCTTGGATTCGTTCAGAGATTGATCTCCTTAGAATCCTTAGCTCCAGCTCGTATGTTTTACATTTCAGTTTTAGTTCCCAGTTTCGGCCATCTAAATCTCCGGCCTGGTCTCGTACTCGTTCGTACTCTTCAATGTCGATTACCCCGAAGTTTTGATGCTCGATCTGTTCGTTCACGATTTCCGCCATTGGAGCGATATCTCATCAAGATACGTATATTGGATTTGTTCATCATTGATTTGGTCGTTATCTGACGTGTAATCGTCCGTCGGGAAGTTTGCCATTTTCCACGCGAGTGAGTTCTATAGCAATGGCAGGAAAAGGATTTTAGTCCTTGGGAGTAAGTGAGTTCGTGTAACTATTAGAGTTCACCCTAAGGTGGTGTAGCAGTGTTCAAGTCTATCGTCTGTTCGGTGTATATCGGTAGGTGAATTTCGTAGGTGTTATGATAGAAGAGTCGGCTATCTCTATAGTGAGTGTATCAACGTGTGAGGCCTATTCATATATCTATACAATATACAATAGCCTAATAATACTGCAAGTGAGTGAGGCCTATATATGTATATATATGTATATCACATAATAACCTAGTGTGTGTCTAGCACAAAACAAGTAGAAGTCCCAGTTCTCTCGTGGTCAGAGTCAACTAGTGCATTCCTGTTCAACATAACTCCTTTCAGATTTCACATCATCTTCATTTAATTGTATATAGTTGATCAGACTATGTTAAATTAAATTTGTATGATGTAATCACTGAACCAGTTATACCTAATAAGGAATACCGCCTAACGATCATAGTCTAGGCCAACTAAATGCAACCTAGTTCACTATAACCTTAGGCTCAGATACCAATCTATCGCACCCCCAAATTTGATGTTTAGCGGAAGCAATTATCGGGCACGACTAATCAAGTAATCAAGCACAAAGGATACAGTGAACGACTCTATATGAGACGTTCGAAAAGTAATACATTACATAAGTATTCAAAAATACATAAGTGTCGAGTTCTCTAGTAAATTCTAGAGATTTTAGTACATAACATCTATTACAAAAGTAATGCATATTAATCACCAAATCAATATATGCATGCGACTCGAGCTAGTAAGCGATCCTGCTGGGCAACCCTACTGTTGCTGTATACCTGAGAATGCATCATTAAAAGGTCAACCAAAAGGTTGGTGAATCTCACAGGTTTATAGTAAATAGTAGTTTGAACACAATTTCTAGTAGTAAGTAACGATTTCGCATATGCAATAAAGCAATAAGAGTAATTGCACGAATGCAATAGGGTAGATATACATTGCCATGAGCATCATAGTCAAAGCTTAACAAGTCTGTAAGGTACAATCAAGTACCAGGTAATTTGCCCCCGTGAGTGCTAATCCAAAAACACTCATGTGTAACGAGTAAGAAACGCCCGTTTATACGAGTACGGTTCGTGGTAGTGCGTGCTACCCTGGGCGGGGATTGTCAATCCCAAATGGATCCATTTACTAAAACTCACGCTTATCCTATAACTAACAACTACGATTCAGAGGACTTCATTGGATTAAAACGTAACCCATGCAATCTATATATCAGTAAGTCAGTAAGTCTGTAAGTCGGTAAAACAGTACATGTGTTCAAGTAAAAACAAGTAATGCATCTCACCCCTGAGTAAAACCAGTAAAAATAGGGGCTGTGAGACTCACCCGAGTCTAGCAGTACTAGGCAGACATCAAGCAATATGGTTCTCTGAACCAGTGACCTCTAGCGTCCTAAACGCATAAGGTTAAGTAAGTAAATGGATATCTTTAAAGATTATCCATGCTAGTTGTCCACTCAACTAGTTAATGTCCATTTGTCTGTTATTTGTATTTGTTTGCATCTGTAGTCTGTAATTATGTCTATAGTCTGTAATTATGTACGGACCGTTGGTGACGGTGTGTAATAATAATTCAGTTATTATTATTAAGTATTTCGTGGTATACTTGTAAAGTATATCAGTATGTCTGTCATTCGTATCCATATACTAAAGTTGTGCACGAGTGTAAGCCAGAACCCCATACGGGGCAGTGAGAGGAGCTGCTTCTTCTATTTATACTTTGATCTTAGGCTCGCAGCGACTAGGTGCGTACCCTTGAAACTATATCGGGGAACGAGTTAAAGAGGACAACAAGAAGCAGAAGACCAAGAAAGAGGTATTACGCAAAAAGGGGCAGGCTATATTAGCTAATGTCTCTCAGCAGGATGTCGTGTGAGTGTAATCTCATATTAGCATGAGTATCAAATCATTCGTATTCAAGTAGTATATACTTATAAAGTGTATGCATTCTTACGTTCAAGTATTATTGTATAAAGTTTGGTTGATGTAAGTATTCGATACTTAGTTGTAAAAGTATTTTTCAATTTTTCCGTTATTGTATTCGAAAGTTTATATATTTGTTTATATTCGAAAACATATGTTCATAAATATGTATGTCCGAAAGTTCTCATATAATTAGGTCCGAAAGTTAGTGAGTCTTAATGTATAACTATTTAAGTCCGAAATTTCTTTATCCGAATGTATACTTATGTTTAAGTCCGAAAGTGGAGTCCGAAAGTGTAAATATTCAAGGTTTTGGGCCAAAAACACTATTTATCCGAATTTAGCAAAAGTCAACTCTGAACTTTGACTTTCGGAGTCAAAATCCGAATTTGACATGAAAATCCGAAAGTCAACAAAAGTCAAAGTTCGGAGTAAAAATTAGTCCGAATTTGTGCTTTTTTTTTACTAAGCAAACGTTATCGAAATGTTCTGAAATTTTTACACGATGTTCCCACATATCTTATGTACTTCCTGTATTTTTTCATGACTTTTGGAGGTCGTTTGATATTTTTTTAAAAATTTACAAAGCATCAGAGTTCAGTTTGGTCCGAAATTAAACCTTTGTTCACAAATCTAATTTTCTGGAAAAATAGGTGTATTTTTGGAACGAGCCAAAGAAGAACTTTTAGTAGATAAATCCATACGAAGATTTCGGTATATGATTCATCCAGTTATTCAACCTAGAACTCAAGTTATGGCTCCGAGAAAGAGGTGTAACTTTCTGTCTTCAGAAGACAGAAAGTATATGTCACCGGAGAAAATTATTCTCGGGTACTAAACGGAGTCGAAATGCTACGAAATAAATTTTGTTAGAAAGCTTACTTCTTGTAATACATTTTAGGCTCAAGAAACGAGTTATTTCATGGAGAAATGAGTTTTCTAAAAATTGTTTAAATGAGGACACTTTTCTGTCACAGAAAACTGTTAATATATATAGGTTTGTAAAACGATTTTTAACTTATGTTTTGGACATTTTATGGTTGAGGGAGTTTACTAACATGAAAATATACACAAAGTAAGTAATTCTAGCGAGAAAGAATGGCTCACAAAGTGGTGATGGTTGATCTAAAGCCGATTATTTTTGAGGTGATGGTGCTCCTAGCTTCACTTCCTTGCTAACCTTCTTGTTTTTCTTCCAAGATTGATGATGGATGATGGTGATGATTATGAAACCGTGGGAAAGGAGGAGGAAGAGAGTGAAGAGAGTAGGTGTTTTAGAGAGAGAGAATAGAGAGATAGAGAGATGGTGATGAATGAGTGAAACAAGGATTGTGTTTGGTTATGTTAGTCAAAAGCATGATCCATAATTTATGGGTCATGTTTTGGGGCTGGATTTCGACCCAATGGGGCCCACAAGAGGGTGTGTGCCTCCCGAATATTGTTCTGCAAGTTTGCGCTCCGTGCGGCGTTCGTTTACCCGGTCGTTTCGTCATTCATTTATACGTTAAATGTTATATATAATACATTTCGATATCGTTTTAAAACTCGATATATTTAGATGATGTTTTCACCCAAAATATTATATTTTGAGTTACCAAAATATTGTTTGGGTTTTCGTTTGTTTGTCGGTTGCGAATTGTTTATTCGTTCGAGTCGTGTAACGTTTATATATGTTATGATTTTACGCGTGTAATCACGTTATTTTTACTTGAAGTATTTTATCAAAATAAATAGTTTTAAGTTATAAAAATATAACTTGAACTTATTTCGTCGGTCGGGCGCGTTTCGCGCGTTTTTGTCGCGTTCGGGTGCGTTTTTAGCAAAATGTATACTTTGTACTTTGTTTTTGTAATATATCGAACTAAATAATATTTGTTTGGGAATTTCCCTATTATTTAGATATTTTGTCACCAACGTCCTATTTTAAACGTGTCGGGTTCAGCCCCGCACATTGTTTGCACGATTTCGACATATTATGTCTGTGTGCGTATGTAATTACACATAATCCTATATGTACTTAGCCTAATATAACTAAATACACGTAATTACAAGTTGGATTAGGCAGATTAATGACGGTTAAAATTACGGGGTGTCACGGCAAGCTCCATTCCATGCTACCTTCTAGCATCCATATCTACTCATTATAGCCAATTGGTTCAACCGAGCCAAGCACCTACAACATAAATTTATGGGGTGTTACATAAACTTATATCATTGACTCATTTATTAAACATTTGGAACATTCTAATTACCTTATATATAATTTTATCGTCTAATACGGATTTACGATGATATTATCGTGCATCACTTGAGTTTTACACTAGTTATATATATTTCCTGTATTTTAATCTTCTATCCAGTATCCCCTGATCCACGTGAATGTGGGCATAGTTTGATGAACTCTCTAAGATAGTTGTGCCATGTAAGAAATTTAATTTATCAATTTTTTCATAAGTATTAATATTCGTAATTAAAAATGAGACTTTTCATATATAATCAATATTAAATACTTCACATGGGATACTGTCAAAAACGATATAGGGTGAAAACCGGTGGCTCGGCCCCTATTATCGGGGATTTTTTCTCGAAAAATTTTTTCGGGTTTTTTTCATCCTTTTCAGTATCCTTCCAGTTCGAATTTCTCCAAGATTTATCTTATGAGGTTTGGACATTATGGTGTTTGTACATTATGGGGTCTTTTTAGCATCTTGCTATTAGACTTGTTTTAATATAATTAGCCTTTAAAAAAAAAAAAATACTTCTACGGTTTTGCTTTTTCTTCAAAATCCCATATTAAATCATCTTTATAATATTCATTTGATTGTCGTGTAAATTCCTAAAGGAGTCTCGGAAGGTTGGCTCACAACATGATTCTATATATGAATGTGTGGCAAAAAGAATGATCCCAGATTCCCAGTGCAATTGTGCAAAAACGCCTCATTTGTTGTGAAATAATCAAAATCAGTGGTTTATTAGGAGAGAATGACAGAGCACTTTGATAAAAACAAAACCACTAATTTGACTCTTTTTTTTTTTTTTTTTTTTTTTTTTTTAAGGCAGAATATTATAAATAACATCTTGCAAGGTGCTAGAGCCACAATTGTGGGAGAGTTTATACACCAAATAAGTCACCCCTACTACTAATTTGACTCTTGGTTGATCAAATGGTGCCAACAATTAAAGTTTTACCATTTCTTGTTATGTTTCCCTATTACTTGACAATACCCGGTGAAATTTTAGGGAATGTAACATATATGGATAACATCATTTTTCAATCTTACTTGAAAACATAAGTCTCACTGATCAATAGAATAAAATTTAGCAATTGAGTTTGTGATCTATAATATTCATGTCAACACACTCCATATTATTTAAAATATAATCAGTTATAATTTAACTTAAATCAAGTTGTTGTTCATCGCACGCATTCAAACACTAGTATATATAGAGGGAGGTTCAAATGAGAACTATATATATATATAGGGATGGGTTCTGGTGAAAACAAGGAGATAAAAAAAACAGTGAAAACACATTCCCACCCTCCATCTAATCTAACATATATATATATATATATATATATATATATAAAAGGGGTGGGGATAAAAAAAAATGGTGAAAACACTTTTTGATTCACAATTTTTTTAAGTTGTGAACTTTCATTTTTTTTGCTTCACATATGAATTTTTTTGTGAACCCTTATATTTTTTTTTGTTTCACATAAAATTTTCATCATGAACCTTCAATTTTTTTTGCTTCACACAAAGTTTTTAACATTTTCAATTGTGAACCTTATTTTTTTTCACATAATTTTTTTTTTTAATTTTTTCATGAAAATTTTAAAGTTTTCTTATCGTGAACTTTAATTTTTTTTTTTAGGTTCACGAAAAGTTTTTAATATTTTCAACTGTGAACCATAATTTTTTTTGTAGTTCACGGAAAGTTTTTTACTTTTTCAATTGTGAACCTTTTTTTTCAACTGTGAACCTTAATTTTTTTTAGGTTCACATAAAGTTTTAAAAAATTTCAATTGTGAATTTTTTTTTTCAACTCTGAACCTTAATTTTTTTTTTAGTTCACGGAAACTTTTTTACTCTTTCATTTGTGAACCTTAATTTTTTTTGTTCACGAAAAGTTTTTGACTTTTTTAATTGTGAACCTTTATTTTTTCAATTGTGAACCTTAATTTTTTTTGGGTTCACAACAAGTTTTTAACTTTTTCAATTGTGAACCTTTTTTTTTTCAACTGTGAACCTTAATTTATTTTAGGTTCACGGAAAGGCTTAAACTTTTTTAATTGTGAACCTTTTTTTGTTTTAGGTTCACAAAAAGTTTTTACGTTTTTCAACTGTGAACCTTAATTTTTTTAAGTTTACGGATTTTAATTTATTTTATTTTTTTCACAAAAATTATTATTATTTTTTTTGAACCTTTATTTTTTCTAGTTTACAAAAAAAAAAAAAAAAAGTTCACAAATTGAAAAAATTGTGAACCAAAAGTGTTTTCACTGGTTTTTTTTTATCCTCACCCCTTTTATATATATATATATATATATATATATATATATATATATATATATATATATAAGTTAGATTAGATCAAGGGTGGAGATGTGTTTTCACTGTTTTTTTTATCTCCTTGTTTTCACATGATCTCATTCCTATATATATATATATATATATATATATATATATATATATATAAAATGAAGTAACCTTATCAAATATTTACGAGCTTAACGAAATAAGGAAAGATATTTTTGTCTTCAGTCATTTAACTAAATCAACAAAAATCCTATTTATGTTCGTAGATTACGAAACAAGCATAAACGAACTTTTCTCATTCATGAAATGGGTTTATTGTTTCGTTATGTATTAAACTTTACACAATTTACAATTTTTTATCGTATGTGTTGAACATGTAAATATCGTCTATTGTATGTAAACTTTCTTTTTTGGGTAAAGCCAAAATAGGAAAGTATAGGGCACGTTTAGTTACATAAAAATTTCTCTATTTTTCTTTTTCCACTTCTCTAGAGAATGAGAAGTGTTTTACTTTTCTAGAAATGTATGGAATATATAGAAAACGTGTTTAGTTGTAATGGATGAAGTTTTCATTTTCTAAGGAAGAGTAGAGATGGAAAAATTAGAAAACTATCAAAAGTAGTTTTCAACTTTATATTTATAAAAAGTAAAATAAGAAATTTCATTATCTTAGAAAAGTTTGTTAGAAAACTCGAATTCGAACACGTTTTCTAATTTTCTTAGAAAATTTTTCTGGAAAAGTGGAGAGTTTTCAGTAACTAAATGCACCCCTTACTTTTTGAGTATTACCCAAAAAGAAAAGTTTACGTATAATAAACGATATTTACAAGTTCAATTCATACAATAAAAAAAAATAAGGATTTTGCTATTTGTAGCCTAAGGGCTATGTTTAAAAGTTAATTCATGCTTTAAAATATGGTAAATTAAGGTGGTTGAGAGAAGTTATATTCAGGGGTGGGTGGTTATTATTAAAGTACAAATATTCAATGCGTGCCTAAATTTCTTATCAATAACCTTAAAGGCTACGTATATCATTTTTCAAAAAATAAAAGTATGTTTCATATAATGTTAAAAAGTGATAAATAAAATAAAATATTTGATCTAATATTCGATTCTTTTACGGGTCCGACTAATAATAAAGGGAGTTGATAGATACAACATTGATTTTGATTCTTACGATAAAACTGTGTATCAACGAGTTATACAGTATGCTTTAAGTTTTAAGTGTGTAAAAGTGTGTTATAAGAATGAAGTAATGTGGTGCATTTATCAATATCCAATAATAAATGGTTTTATCAATTTGTAAAATAAGTCCACATGGCAGCAATAAAAAAGATTCGTTATATTATATGCCGACTACCTTCGTGCTTCACAATAACTTTCCTTCATCGACTCATCGTCCCCAACTACACACTACCATCTATTCTCTGTTTATCATTATTTATTTATAAATAAATTTCTCTTTAACTGTTGAATTATCAACAATTATCATAATATACATTAATCTCCAATATATCTAAACGAAGAAAAGGAGAGAAAAAATGAAAGATGATGAACCCCTGCCAATAATATCACCAACATTAATCTCCAGTAAAAAAGAAACCCTAGATTGGACTATATTCACCAAAGACCGTTACAAATTTTGGGCATTTACCGCCATTATTCTTCTCGCTTTCTGGTCAATGCTCACCGGCACCGTCACTCTCCGTTTCTCCGCCGGCAATCTCAACGGCTTATCAGATGACATCGCCGGTGGCTCACCTATTCTCTACGATCTCGATGCTATTGTCCGTACTGCTTAATTAATTTTATATATAATTGCACTCTTTTGTATGTATAGCTAGTAATTGATCTGATTAAGTTAGGGTTTTGTGACAGGAAATGGAGGAAAGGGAGAAGATTGTGCAACATATGTGGGATGTGTATAGTAATGGTAGGTCTTCATTGATTAAATTGCCTCGATTTTGGCGGGAAGCATTTGTAGCTGCTTATGAGGATTTAATCAGTGATGTAACTGAAGTAAGAGAAGCTGCAATATTGGAGATTGCTAAGATGTCTGCGAATTCGATTAATCTTGATCCTTCGTCTACTACTGTACAACCAATGGTTTGTGTTTTTATTATCTGATCTGATTGTTGATATTTCGTTTGCGAATTAGTATGATGAGTAGCATACTTGTAGAACTTGATTAAGTACTTGATATACATGTATGCATATAAGTCTTGGAATCGTGCTGTAGAGATATGAGTTTTGACACATTACACCTATATAAAAGGAATTATGGATAAAATCGATTTCGATATTAGCCCCTACTATGACGAATGTTGTTATGCTTGTGTTGCAGGATTGATGCTTAACTTATAAATACGATATTAAGCGTTAATGGAACCTGAATACTTGCAAATCCGCATGATGTTTGTCCTTCTTCATGAGTCATGACTAAGTTGCATGTCTTTCGAACTTCAGAGATACTGATGCATCGTTTTTATTTTATGAAACAGAATCTACGAGAATTAAGTTCACACGGAACTAGATTATCTTGAAGAAAGTCGGAGATTAAAGCCAAGAAGAACATCCCTATTCTTTTATACAGTTTGGATCTATCCAGGAATCTGCTCACCTTTGATATGTTGTATACTATATACTACTGTACACGACAAACAATTGTAGTTGTTTATTTAGGTCTTGATCTTGCAGCTATACTGTCATTTCCCATATTGCTTGTTGCTAGAAAAAAACCATTTTTCCAACTTATGATCAGAAGTTACAGAATTGGTCTACATTATACAATGGCTTTTAGGCCCATATAATTCTTGATTCTCCCCTGCTGCTTCCATTTTTGCCTTCCTTGTGTTAGAGAAGGCATATCAAGTTATATATGCTGTTCAAAGCATAAAAAACATGATATCATTAAAAAGTCTTCAATTCTGAAGTTGCCCTGTGTTGCTTTTGGAAAACAGATTAAACAAGAAAAAACTCATACATCTTTAGTAAATTTTAAACAGTCCTTAGCACAGAACAAAAAAGGCTGTATTGACTAGCTTCGTGTTGATTGCTTAAAGACAAAATTATGGCACTTGGTCAATACCTTGATGTGAATAACTTTCCCATAATTTGCTCTTCACATATTGTCTTCATAAGCATAGTAGAGCCTCTGCATGTTCCATATTTACATAGTAACCCATTATCACATATGCACTTAAGCTGTTTTCCCTTCTTTTGTGACTTCAGAAGGTGGCTTAAAGAAATCGTTGTTCAGTCCCCAAACATTAAAGTGAACCTCTTCAATATTCCACTTCTCCTCAAGCTCTCTCTTATGATTCGATGACTGTTCTCCGTATCTGAAAATTGTTACAGAAGTTTTCCCACTATGTGCGATATTGACACCCTCTACATACCTATAATCCTCGATCACGGATTCTGTGCTGGTTTCCCAGAAAATTCCCTCCCCATTTTCACTGTTTACAGTTAGCAGTCTTGAATCCTCAAATTTGACTAAAAGACCCGATCTTTGGCTAAAGTAACCCCAGATTGTGTGATGTATGATCTCAAACTTTGGATTGGCTTGTGCCTCGAGGTCTGATTGACTCGTATCAAGCTTTAGAATAAAGCATTCCTCGTCATTTATAATCTTTTCACCTATGCATACTGCTTGAAGAAACAAATCTCCTGTGGACCTTGGGTCCAAACCCTACAGAATACATGTCAGACAGAAAATTTTCAAATTTGGAGTATTTTCATAAATATTACTTATGCTTTATTCCACTTGCATCCCAGTATTTGGTGAAAAATTAATCGCATAGTGCTTGTAGTTCAGGTTGGGACTGCGTCGACCGCAATAATATTGTGTCAAATTTCGTTGCTACTTTGTGTCACTTAAACTGTGTTAGTTTCATGCGGTGCTAAAGAATTGCAAGTCCTAGTGTCTATACGAATGTCAAAGTTCTCTTTTTGATTATTGACTCGCATCAATCATCTATCCTATTCCTTGTCCCTTATACCTTCCAAGACGTATGGAATTAAAATCATGATTAGCCCAGTCTTATTTTCAATATTATAATTGCTAATAATTTAGAATCACTTCGATGGAAGACCTTGTAGATGTGATAAAGTTGTTTATGTTTATAAGATATCTGTTTAAACTGGGGTTTAGATTGCTAATTTAGAAATGACTAATACCTGAAGAAACCGACGTAGAGGACGAGGAGGACCTTTGGTCATTGGTCTTAGTTGGTTTGAAGATTGTCTCCAAGAAATCTTACCATTGCTTCCTGAAATAACCTTGCAACCTGAAACTAGTAGCTCTAAGCACCATAAATCTGGATTTTTTTGCCAAAGAACGAACCCTCCTGTCTCCTCTTTGGTTCGGGCCTTGACTGCTTCATCACCTTGGTGGAAGTCTGAAGCACTGATCTTCACTTGACCGATTGCACATAAGCTTTGTACCGAATTTAAAGCCGGCTGTCCTCCCATCGCAGCCATGTATTGTTGCACTATATATTTTGCTGTTGATGCTTCCTGTAAAACACACAACAATTCATCGTTAATACACATCTTTTATAAATACCACATACAGAATAGACTGATATGCATTAATCAAGCAGTGCTAGAGTCTGCTTACAATAGAAGAATTGCGAATAGAACGAGCGTTTGAATCGTCTAGTTGAATCTGAAGGGGAAGAAGAGGACATCCAACTATGTAAAGCAAAAAACTCAACTCGTTATAACGATTAGCTATAACAGGAGAAGACCATTTTTCCAAAGTTTGAGCCCTCATCCATGTTGCCATGTTTTGCCATCGTAGAGCGACAGTGGTTCCCATGGTGGTAAACATCTCCTCTGGTATTGGTACGTCGAGAACTGTCTCCAATGCATCTTCTCGGTCCACATTCGGACAAAGCACCCTCATTGGTAGCGTTTGATTTGGGATGTTATATATTTTATTTGGCTGGTTTTATGAAAATTCAAAGGGAAGAAACCTTAACTTTTATTTGGCTATTTTTCAAAGTTATTGAAGGTGTTAAGTGGCCTGTGTTTGAGGATGACAAGGTGATGGTGTAATGGTGTTAAATCACATTTGACCAATTTCTGCCCTAAATTGTAGTGGTATTTGTGGGCATTATTTTAGTTTTGAGTGTTTTGGGGGACAAATATGTGGGCATTATTTTAGTTTTGACTGATCCAATCTTCATTTAAATCAACCATTATTACCTTTTCTCTGTTTTCTTTTCTCCTCTAACTAAGCTAAATTCAATCAAATTCTTCAATCCACTAAATGCCATGCTGTACTCAGTAGTCAGTACTGTAACTAAATCTTCCATAAATAATTAGTTTGTTATATATTATATGGTAAGTCAAAGGCAAAATAAATTTCAACCAATAATAACATTGTTTATTATAACAACACAAACTAATATTAACAATTTGTATCAAGTAAGAACTTTGAATACACACAAATTCAATCAATCTATTGTGTCTTATGGATTGAAAATTATTATACATATATACTTAGAGCTATACAACTTAAATAGCACGTAATTGAACCGATAAACATTTAACATCTAATACAAAATCCGCTACTTTGTGCGGATCTTGTGCTTGTGTACTCATATACTATTAGTTTTTTATTTGGTCTCTGTCTTACAATATAATGATAGAATGAGCGTGACTAAGTTATTGGGCCAGTATGTACGTATTGATTATAGACAAAATTTAAGTCGTTGATCGATCATTCAAGCGCTGAAAAGACGAAAACTTATAATTAACGGACCATTTAAGAATTCGATGTACTCCTGTACTATTATATCAATATCAATATGACACTTGATCTATCACTTGGAAATTCATGCACATATTTAAAGCATAGGCACACATTTTCAATCATATTTTTCATATTATAAAGAAACTACAAATTTGTTTTCACTTTTGATCAGTTTGCAACTCAATATCAGCATTTCTTGGTTTATTGCCTCTTGTGAACACTTGTTCCATTTCTTCGAGTGATCGCCCTTTAGTCTCGGGCAAGAAAAAGAAGAAAAAGATCCAAGCCAAAACAGACATACCAGCAAACAAGAAGAATGCACCTCCAATTGTGATTGCGTTTGTCAATGACAAAAATGTCATTGAAACAGTTGCATTAGTAGCCCTGTTCACAGCCACACCAATACTTGCCCCTTGTGCCCTTAACTTTAGGGGAAATATTTCAGAACTATAAACCCATGTTATTGGTCCTAACCCAATTGAAAAAAACATTACATACAGATAACATGTTGCTATACTTAACCAAAGTGCCCAAACTACTTTTTGGTCATGGGATTGATGCACTATGGTCAAAGCAAACCCTAAGGCTGATAAAGCAACTATCATCCCTCCAACACTTGTTAAAAGAAGTTTTCGCCTTCCGGCTTTGTCGATATAGAAAGTGGATGCTATTATGAATACGAGTTTTGTGACCCCGACTCCTATAGTAGCTAAGAAGAGCTTGTCCTTAGATGTAACTCCGGCTTTCTTGAAAATCTTTGGGCCATATAAGATAACGGCTTCAATCCCAGTTGCGTGCTCGAAGAAATGAATTCCAACAGCAGCTAGTAGGACCCACCGGACTGATGGGGTTGGTCGTAGTAGTAATTCTTTCCACACACCTCTGCCACCAGTTGGTTGCTTGAGTGTGACGATATCATCGTTACATTTGGGGTCTATCCCGACTGCCAGTTTGATATCTTGTAGTCGGGATTGAGCTTCTGCCTTAGTGTTTGATACTTTCAATAAGACATTTTCAGCATCCCTAAGATGACCCTGCATGACGAGCCATCTTGGGGATTCTGGCATTAAAAGAACGCCAAAAGCTAATACAAGAGAAGGAATAGTTGCAACCATGAACATCACCCTCCAACCAAGGTGCAATGGTAAATTACCGAAAACATAGTTAGATATATAACCTAATAAAATGCCTAAACTAATACCAATTTCAGGTAAAGAAGATAGGATTCCCCTAGTGTTAGCAGCGGAGATCTCGGCTGAGTAAACCGGAGCTATCACAAGAGCAAACCCTACTCCTATCCCAGCCACACATCGGCCTGAGAAAAGGGTTGCATAGTTTGGTGCAAAACCCATGACTAGTGATCCACAAAGGAAGATGATAGACGCTAAGCTTATGGTGTACCGGCGGCCTATGTAATCCGCGATTCTTCCAGCGCTCAAAGCGCCAACTAGGGCACAAAAGTTAATGATTCCCCCAAGGACTTGGATTTGTGAGTCGTTGATGTTAAGATATTCTTTGATGAGTACCATTACTCCGCTCATAACGCCCGTTTCTATATATCGAACAAATACAATCATATCATACACTAATTAACCAAAGATAAACAGATCAAGTAGATATATATAGAGAGAAAACTTAACATACCATAACCAAAGATGATGGAGATCATAGAAGCAACTATGGTACAAGCCAAAGAATACTTATTAATCTTACCATCTTCTATCACTTTTCTTTCTTCCATGACAATTGAGTTATTATGATTTTTGTGTAGGTGGTGAGATGAGAGGATGAGTTGTACAGATATGTGAAAAGAAAGAAGGAAATATATAGGCTTAATAGTCGGCTAACGACTTCATTTAGATGATTTTTTCAAATTTTGTTATTCATTGCAAGTTGTACGTACTTATTTATTATGAATAGTTGAATACGGACACAGGACAGTGACAAATTCTCAAGGAGTGTGGCCATCTACCATATATATTATCCTTAACGTAACATCATTTCTTAATATATCTGTCTGATATATAAATAAATAATAAATATAAATTAATATAAATATAAATAATAAATAATCATTTTAAAAAGAGGATTGTTAATCCTAATGCATTAATTTAATGGCGATATAGCTCTAAACAATAATGTAATGCTGAAATATAATAAATACAATAAATAATATATTAATGATATATGCAATAAATACGAAACCTTATTTGTATCTCTCATATCCTACTCAGTTAATGGTATATGCTATAACTGATTAGTATCTTTCATTATCTTAATTTGGAATTGTCTTTATCATGAAATGAAATCATCCATTTTTACACAATATATATCTTGTAGCTAGGGTTTTTCTAACGGATGCCCTAAGGGCTTTCGTTAAGAATAATCTGACGTCATAAATACACTTAAAGTTTCTATTTATAATACAAATCTCATTTGATACATGTGTTGTAAAAGGAAAGTTTGGGTGTATTAAATACAAAGTTTAATTTTATCGGATATAATTGTGAATAAAAAAGGAATGTTTATCTTTATTTGATGCATATATTAATGCATATATTTTATAGTTTCTTTAGTTATTATACAAAAAGTCAGAATCAAATAATGAGATCATAATTAAATACTGAAATCACAGCTATCAAATACCTTTTTTCAATAATAAGAGTAACCCTTAATTATTGATGTTTAGAAATTATCATTAAATTAAATAGTCTCGAATCATTTTAAAATAAGTTATCATAACTAAAATTGATATGTATAAGGTATAATTTCAATTAAAACAATAGTTCATGCGACAAAAATATGGTAAACAATGTACAACGTAATATGTGACGATTCGTGCATCACATTTTAAACACACGTGTACTCAATTTATAAGACCACACATAGTGCATTGCGTGCAGGGTCTCGTGCTGAGTGATGACGGCACCACGGCCGAAGTGGGAACCGTGGTGGTTGATTGTCATCATGGTTGTGACGAAGAAGCACGGAACAAAAGTGGGGCCCAGTTACTTTAATTTTTCTTTTAGTGTTTTTTCCCTGTTTTTTCAAGTCTAACAAAAAAAAAAGTTTTTTTTAAAGGTGTGACCAACTCTTAGTCGTGGTTAGTTGTGTGTCTCCCCACTCCTACCAGTCATTCGCCATTCGTTGTTGCTGATGTAGCTTTTAGTCGTGTCACGACTACGAGTCACCATTCCAAGTGGTCTAAATGACACATATTTGCTTAAAAAGTTTATTAACAGTCTACACATAACAACCTCTTTTATTTGCTATAGTTTTGTAACCATAAAAAATGATTACGAAAACTAACTTCATTGATCCATAATTATTTATAATAACATATTTTATAAACATCAATAGATCAAGATTATAGGTAGTGATATTCTCAGAAACATAATTAAGTATAGTAGGCACAATAACTTAAACATATTTAATAGACCTTCCAACCTGGGTTTTAAATATCAATGCACTTAATGCCATATAATGATACCAAGTGCATTGATAAATTACTACATAATAATATATAATCCTACAAGATTTCTCTTTTTAAATTAAAGCTTTGTCTGATAAGCAGAGGCAAAACAAGAAAAATTCTAATTGAAAAGAGACATAATTTCTTTTTTTCTACAACTTTTAAGGGGACAAATAGTTTTTAATATCTTTAAATACATAAATTTTTTTACTTTTTACATACAGTAAACTTTTTTAAGGGGTGAATTTCCATTCGGCTCCCATTTCAGATCCGCTCTTAGAGCACAAGGAGTGGTTGCCCTTGTGCTCGATGTTCAGTTCGATGTTCATTTAAATCGTTGAAATTTAACATGCGTATGAATTTGAGGGGAGTGGTTCAATGTTCAACTCGAAGTTTAATTAGGTCCGCAAAAATAATTTGGAACCAATCAGGAAAAAGGAAAAGAAAAAAAAGAAGAAAAAATCGTTTGCTGCAGCGTTCAATTTAACACGGTGAGGTTGAATGCCGGTCCGATGTCGTGAACGCCGATTACCAGCATTTAAGGTGTTTGAACGATGGTTTTTGGACCCTCCACTCCCTATGCTCCTACTGATAGAAGACTTCAAAAGTCCAACGTTTATGTACGCGATGCTAGTTCGGTGCATGAACAATGCATAAACTAATATTGTTGTCTTATGAAAGAAAGTTGATAATTATCCACACAAAGTTAAAAAGTACAATTACACCGTCAAACAATAAAATTAATGTTTATCCAGTTTAATATTTTCTAATTAGTTATAACAATATTGAAATGTATGTAATTATTTTTTAAAAAAATTAAGTTAAAATAATCGTATATACAAGTAGAGGATTAGATTGAAAGATAAGGCCAAAAGGAATAATCAGTGAGTGATAAGAAAGTCAATATTGGGTTCCTAATGTTAGAAAGTGAAAGGGAGTAGAAAGTCAATATTGGATATACTCATTAGTCAACGTGTCAACTATACACATAAGTCAGAACTAGTAACTGTGAGTCGTGTACTCGTGTGTGACATGGCATTATAGCGCATGGTTCTCGTGGACCAATCTCCGACATCGACATGTCAAACTAAATTTAATCAAATATCTTAATCTCTGTATAGTCATGACCTTCTAATCATGAAGTTGGGGTTGTGAACATGCGGTGACTTGTATGTATGAGTATGTAAGTATGTGACTTTCTAAGAATTTGTAATTCAATTGGCTAATACAAATTTGCACAAAAATTACGAAGGGGTCTTTAGATTAGCGGTATATGAGTTGTCCCTCAACCTGGTGGTTCTGAGTTCAAGCCTCGTGAGAGGCATTCTAAATATTCGTAGTTGTATATATAATATGTGAGGTAGTTATAGGTTTGTCTTCCTAAGAAAAAATTGCACAAAAATTACAATAATTATACCGTGAAGTTCAAAATTATTCTCTTAAACACTTTCTGAATAGTTGATGAATTTTAACATTCATTTTGGGACATCACGTAAAAAAATATGGACATTAAAATTGGAATGGAGGTACTATAATTGATGTCGACATATATGTTTTGTAATTTAAACATCATCATCTTCTATGTATTGAATAATTCTATTTAGTTATATCCATACGAGTATTTTCTAATTGTCACATACTGTTTACTATCATCTATAATGTTACTGCATTATCATTTGCCTTAAAAAATTCAAAACATCATCTTCACTACACACATTGTTGCCAATTATCTTAATTTTGGATCATTAAGTAGCTCGATCATTTCGTCCCTATAATAATTCGAAAATAAAATTTAAATTTCTCTTTTCATAATTTTGGTTCTATGATTCATTATTTCGCTTTCATGTGGACATTGTGTAATCAACTTGACGCTTCAAGTGGGTGTTTCGGGTAGTAATCAATTAACCTTCGTATCTTTTATTTCAAAGTATTATGTGATCGACATCTCCTGTGTGTTGGGTCACCTTAGAATAATTCACACGGATCATTTTTACTAATATATATCATTTTTAGGTTGGAACGTTATTTCTATAACAGATGCACCCTATCGTCTTAGAAAAAATAGATTTCCATATTCGTAGTGTCTCCTGGAGAGCTCCAAATCACCATATATATATGAAAGCAAAATTTGTTTGAAATGAAAGGCTTTTCTAACCAATGAAAAGACATCATGAAAAACACAAGTAAACGATCGAGTCGTAGTTTAGAAAACTTACGTTTTGCATCTTCTTTTGTTTAGAGGTTAACGTACAGGTCGTAATGCATATACAATTGTTTCTACCTCATTGTATCTAATCTGTACCCCCTGCATAATGAAGCATACCTCTCTTACTATTTGGACATGTCGACAAATTATTATTATTATTATTTTATTTTTAACAAAAGGTCGAAATCGAAAATTTTATTTATAACGGTAACCACTTCTCAAAAATGAGGCGATTTCAAACAAAATATCAATCAAAATATAAAACATGGCCATTTGTATTAATTAATTGTCATTTTAATTAATTACATAGCTTACGGTTTACAGAGATTTATTATTATTATTATTATTATTTTTTGATCAGAGAGATTATTATTATTATTATTATTATTATTATTATTATTATTATTATTATTATTATTATTATTATTATTATTATTTGTGTTACATAAGTGATTAATTGATGATAGTTAACATTGATTAGGTGTTACCTCCTTAATATAATGATATACTTGCTAAACATCAAATCAACTTTTTCTTCTATTAAAAGCAGAAGAAAATAAATTAGTCTTTCGACTCATGTTGGTGCCAAGAATTTTGTGGCATTTTCCACATGGTAAAGCTAGTGATCACACCATCATTATTAGAGTTGTCATATGGTGTCAAAAACTACATGCATGCACCTTTGTGTTCTATACAGAGAAATGAAATCTCTGGTACTTTAATATATGTGTGAGAATTTTTTTTTATTATTTTTTTTTAAATAGTTGAGTTTCGCAATAAAAGATGTCTTAACCATGAAAAATGATTAATAGGACTACTTATGTAGACCTAAATTACTCCTTAACCATTTGTGAGGCCGATTTGCCTTGAGAACGTTAAATATTTAATTTACAGGTTAAACTTTCTCCTTTAAAAATTAGTTTTTACAAAAAAAAAATAAAAATATATATATATATATATATATATATATATATATATATATATATATATATCGACCTATAGACTATATTTACCTTGTAGATTTTTTCCCCTTTCTGAACTTTTCAAATAGTCGACAATTTTCACGGGATCTGCTTAATATAGCCTACGATCTAACTAGTATACTTTTTATAACTTATAATAATCTAATAATAGAAAAATGTTACTACTGAAAATCAAATTGATCAAGTTCATGTATACGATCGAGTTGATTTTAGCATTTTTAAATTTGATGGAAAAATATATATAGGGAAAAGGTTAGAGGAAGAATCAGGGCCGGTCCTGAGTATTTTGATGCCCCGGGCGATCCCACCGAAAAATGCCCCTAGTGAAATTATAAATGTTCAACACATTACTTTTTAGTTGTTTGAATCTAGTTAAGCTAGTGGTTCATACGGAATTAGAGTTTTAACATATATCAACTAAAATAATGTCAACACGATGACTTTTGGGGTAAATTAAATAACTTACGAACATATGGTTGATTAAAATTTGCTAGAATAAACATATTTAAATCTAAAATTGTAGTTATAGTAAAGCTAAGTTATACTATAGGATTTCACTCTCATTATACATTGAACTAGTAAAAAATAGAAGTCAAACTTTCTATAAAAGTGAAATATGCAGAGACTATTAAGCTATAATAGAACCACTGTAGCTCGGTGATGATCCATAGTTTTTGTGAAATACTTAATATTTACTGTTATATATAGATATGCAAAAAAAAAAAAAAAAAAAAAAGTTATATACAATCTCATGCTTTAAATTATGCAAAAGTATAGATCACGAAAAACGGATCTATTTAGTTATGTAAATTATTACTACTAATTTTTACGAATGGCAGCTGGTAAAATTATCAAGGGCTGTTATAAAAGAGATAAGTTTATAAGGGTTAAAAGTATGATTTTAAATAGTGTGAAGTGGTTAGGCCAAACAAAAAATACTACAGGGACTATTGTGGGAAAATGTGTGTCATCTCTTTCATCTGCTCACCCCAAACGAACCTTCCGCCATTTCCACCTGGTTTTTTGTTCGTCAGATTTACTTCAAAATTACACAAGCGAATACATACAAATCTCCTTGTTTGATGCCCCTTATTTTCTGATGCCCCGGGCCGTCGCCCATGGCGCCCAGCCCTAGGGCCGGCCGAAGAATATGTATGAAAGATACTCACTTTCATCTTTTCGACATATTTAACGAGGGATAACCAAAGACGACTGAAAATGACGTATCCATTGAAGCAGCATTTATCAAGATTCAAGTGGGTACAGTGATATATCAAAACAACAAATCATAACTATTGATATTGAAATATCATTCGATATATATTTGTTTAATTACAAATATTACGTTACATGTTTAGTGTGTTACATAAATTTCGTGATAGTGACAAAAGAAGATTTTTAACCAAACAATAAATGGCGACTTGCAACATCAGGTTGAATATGAATCGAACCAATTAGTACTAGCTGGTATAAAATCTCGCGCTGTGAAACGGAAATCGATAATGAAATTATATGAACTTTTAGTTCGATAATCCCGCTTTTTCAAAAAATATATTGGAATCGTTTTGAACACATTTATTTTATTAGCATCATATCTCATTATATGTCAATGTATGATAAAGTTATGAATATCTTTCTTTTTTAAAGTTTTTAAGCCAACCTCTCAATTGGTTTATAAGGGGTTATGATTAAGAGTGATTAATTTCCCATGCATTTAACAAAACTAGTTTATTAATCTAATAATAATAATTTATTAGTTTACAAATCAAATTACATTGATAATGTAATTTCATTTTTAAACATAAGAAGGTAGAGATCGAAGGCATAAATCATGCTTGTATACAAGTATATTGTGTGGGTGATGATCCGTACACTACCTGTTTTTTCTGTACATCATTAAACATGTTTTATACTTTTGTACAATACAACAATTTGAAATAAAAATAAAGATGTACGAAGAAAAAATGATGATGTACAAATGAGTACCTATATCTCATGCATAGAAAGTTTAGTAATTTAGTATGAACGAATGAAGTTTTACTAGTTACGTACCCGCGCAATGCAGCGATACCTTATACACTTACATTTGGAAAGTTAACATATTGTGTTTGTAGCAAAATAGTAAGTGTTAAGACCCGTGCGACATATTCTAATTACACGTGAATTATGTTAAATAGAATCATGAGATTATGTTGATCAATCTGACTCATATTAATCATTCATGTATTTCATGAGCATGGGTATTTTGATAAAGAAAAAATTTTGAAAAAAATAAAGTAATGGTATTAGTTCATAATATGTACAATCTATCAACAATTCAAGATTTTTTTCAACTAATTTCCGGATTATCATACCAAATTACACTCAGTCAACAATTATCATAAATAATGAACGTCAAACCATTAAATTTTTAAAGGATTATATGAATAAAAGGGCAAATTAGTCAATTCGGATTTTTAAAGTAGTCAGTTACCTCATAAACAACCAAAACCCTTTATATGGGTGTTAGATGTTAGATTAGATGTTAGATATATTATTGTTGGCTAGGCCCTAGAGCACGTGTTGTGTTTGAAGAATAGACCAGAGGATGTAACCAGGCTTTGTAGAATTTACAAAAATACAAGAATAATTATGATCATTAATTTCTTTCAATTCCAATTGCCATAAGTTACATCAATGATTTTAGTTAATAAAGTCATAAAACTGTATTTTGAAGTATAAAAGGCAACAAAAGTATAAACGGACACGATTTCATCCTTTATTTTTATCACTAGAATACAACTAGAACAAGCATTTTAGATGTCTAACTAGCAAATTATTAAATCAAATTCTTTCATAAGTTATATGTCCAATAAATGCCATGTTGTACTCGTATAACTATTTGAATTAAACGTCGTATCGCTAATATTTTTTTTAAGATATAAAATATATGGCATTTATATTGTGACAGTTCAAAATAATCATTTTAATAGTCTACGAGTAAGTTATGGGGTATGTACGTGAACATGGCCTGTGTAAAACTGTAAATTGACTAATGAATGAATTTATCATAGAAAAAATATATAGTATAAGTCTGTGAGCATGCATTCAAGTATTGAAAAGATGAAAACATTTAAGAATTCGATGTACGGATGAAGTATAATAATACTCCATGTATACTTTATCAATATCAATGTGACACTTGAATCTTTTCACTTGGAAATTCATTTACAAATGGGCTTACAGTGTGTTTTCGAGCTGAAAATTGAGTAGAAAGGAAAAGAAATGAAAGGATTTAAAAATCAACTTGTATTCAAAAAAAAAATTTTTGAAAGGGAAGTAAAAGAACCGGAAGGAAGTAGAGGGGGGAGCTCCCCATACATTTTTGTTCATATCATTTCCTTCTATATTTGAGATGAAGATGAAGGAAGCTTCCTTCCTTTCATATCCTTCCTACTAGAGAACACAAACACATAAGTTACCTTCTTTTCTCTTCTTTTCTTTTATTTTCTTCTTTGTTACTTTCTCTTCTATTCCACCCAATTTCAAACTCGAGAATAGAGCGTTAGTCTCCCGTATATATACAACTACATACAACTTTCTATTCTTGTATCCATTTTTTTTTATCGTCGCTATTAATATCATGAACTCTTAAAATTCACTAGTAATTGTATTGCACCAGTTATACCAGGTAATCATTTATTTTTAGCCGGTCACCATACTTTTCCGGTCATCTTCTCCGGCGAGACTAATTATTCGATCATCCTTTCCGACGAGATTAATATTGGGGGTTGTACTCTCTGGCTGTACCATGTGTTCTGGACCTTCCAGACATATTTAACATGTATATATATATATGTTTTATATGTGTGCGAGTAAGAAACGTACATAGATCCGTCGAACTCAGTTTTCGTGAAACTTTTACTCTGGCGTTCTCCAGTGTTGCTGGTGAGCTCCATTAATTCCAACGAGCTCCATTTCCGACCTGCTTGTGTAAAAATGTCATCTTATTCCAACAAGCTCAGTTTTCGATTTTATCATTTCAAAAGATACTTCAAATTTTCAGATCTTGAATTTCCGTTTGTCGGTTTTATTAGTTTTAGATCTTGGATTTTTGGCTTTTAGTGTGGCAGTGGAAGATGTAGGTGCCAAGGAGTAAGGATCATCTTAAGAATATGAAAGATTGTTGGCAAAAGATTCAAGAGGCTGAAAAAGATGGTCAGTAACATGACACCCTTTACACTAATTGTGAGTTTTTAGAGCACTAGTAGTGGTGAAACTGTTTTTACAGTGTTTTCGGAGGACAGTCAGAACATTGTCTAGAACATTGTGCTGAAAAAGTAGAGGATTGGGGAACAGTGTTCTGGAGTTTTTGTTTTTTATTTTTTAAAAAAAAAATTTAATACAAATAATTGAAAAAATTGAATAAGTAACAAAATAAATTAATAAAACATAAAACATTCATTAAAAATAATTAAGAAAATTACAAGTCCTAAATAAAAGAGTACATAATTGAAAGACGATAATTTAAAGTCCTAAATTATTAAGAAAGCGTTAAACATAGAAATCAATTATCACCCGATCCCGATCCCGGGTTGTACTCCCACCCGTTCTTCACACAAATCTCCATCTTTTGCATTTCCATGATGTTGCGGAGTTGTTGATTCAAGTGATCTGTAGGCACGGCCAAAATATGTAGTTGGGTTTCATGTGATTTATTTACGTAGTATCCTTTTCTGTCATCGCGGATACCTTCAACGGTATTGGTCCATGTGTCTTCAAAGGAAGCCCGAGTTGAAGGTGTGGAACCGGAATCCGTTTTTTTTTTTTGAGATTTTGGATTTCTTGATTATCCTTTTGGTCGAGGGATTGGAAAATTAGCAAATAAGGCGGCATTCGGATTTTCATCGTCTTCTTGATTTTCTTGATTCTCCGGCTCATCTTCCAAGTCTTCCAAATCTACCAAGTTAATTGTATCGCAAAATTTTGGAACGTTGCGCCTACCCACGACAATCGGATCCAGATTCTTCCACTTGTTTTTATCCTTCAAAAAGTCCCACGATAACTAACTTTTGAAAGTTTTATAATCGTTTTCCGCCGAATATTGCAAGTCACACCGAATTCGAAAGTCTTTCGGACCTTCACTGCTTTCGGTTGGTTTGCTAAACGTGTGACAATTCATCCACCATATTTATGGCAATCGGCGTTGAGTTTCTGCCACTTTGAAGACAACGCATCCTTGCCTCGAATAATTAGAGGGTTTCGGCCATTGTACTCGGTCATGACAAGAAACCAAAACGATTCACCGCTTTGCGCATTCCCTCGGTTTGAATATTCAGAAACCGCAATCCAACTTTGTGCCAAACGGAGTTCGTCCTCCGGTTCCCAAAGGTTGCGGTTTGGATAAGTTTTTTTGGGTTTAAGTTGGTCGGGTTGGGTGGCTACTTTTTTTCCTTTTTTACCTTTAGTTTTTTTGGAGGTTTCGGGTGTCGGGTTGGTTTCGGATATTGAATGGGTGTCGGGTTGTTGGGTGGATTGTTGTTGACACCATAAAAGAAATTCATTGTACAAAGCGGGATCTTGGTAGGATTATTGCGATTGATAGAATTATGGTGGAGTGTTTTGTTATGGATTGTAGGATGATTGCAGGTATTGTGTTTGTGGGACTTGAGTTTGGCATGTGGTAATGCTGACCAAAAGCCGGTAATTGAGCGTTTGATGGGGTGGGTGTTAATGGGTTTGAAGAAGGTGAAGCGTTTGTAAACGGATTCCATTGAGATTGAAGGTTGTAGTGATAGTTTGGGTTGTTTGGGTATTGAGACATTGTTGGTAAATTGTATAGAAATTTTGTGGTAGTGAATATGAGAAGAGATTGAGAAAAGAATAGTGAATTGGTGATATCGCGTAAAAAGTCACGTTTTTACCATCGATATCTCTCTCATTTTGGAACTATATTTGGCATTTGGACTCAAATAAACACACAAATCAATGATAATCTGTCAAGAAGATCAAAATGAAGATGCACGAGAAAAATCAAGTAAAACGGACAAACAACAAAGATTCCACACACATTTGAAGATTCAAGACATCCGAAACAAGATTTAGAGACAAAATACCCATCACCAGGATCCATATTATCCAAGATGTTCGTTTTCAAAATACGAATCAAACAGAAGAAGAATCAACAAAAACGGACGAAGAATGAAGATTCTACGTACGCCGGAAGATTCAAACGATTCGCACGAGACATCTAAAGATCAGAGACACATCTCAGGGATTTCTTTTCATCAAAGTCTTCGTTTTTGAAAAACGAATCCAACAAAAAAAGAATCGACGCTAACGGACGTATAACGAAGAAGATACGCACGAATCAAGAAACGAGCGAAAAGAAAGCGAACCGGGGCGGGTGGCTGCCAGCCGCCGCCGGCCACCACCACACCGCCACCGGCCACCTGGTGGCCGGCTCCGGCCGCCACTCCCCCGTCCATTTCGCGCTTTATTGTCCTTACCCGTACTCGCTTGGTACATGTGCTAGCACTTTACGCAACTTTAGGGTACACGTGCTAGACCTTTACGCGATTTAGGGTACATGTGCTAGCACCTTTAGCACCTTTTGCTAATGTGTTCCCCAAGTTGCTAAAATGCACTGAATTTCACCTATAAATAGGGTGCTCATAGTTCATTTGAAAGATACACCTTCCACACCTTGGAAACACTTCATACACCTTTCATTTCTTTTTTCATTCTTGTAAAATTAGTTATAGTTCTTCCTTTAGGCTAGTTTAATTAATTAGAATAGCTAATTAATTAACTAAAAAAGATTTGTACGTAGGTGCTCCGAGACGCGTTTTAGCTACGAGTTATTTGTACTTCTTTCCAGGTTTTAATCTATCTTCCATATTTAGATATGTTTGTTCTTTGTATTAATAAATTTATATATGCATGCTAGAATTGTCATGATTAACTAGATAACTCAATTGTCTGCTATGATAGTCATTTAGGAAGTGTTGAATATGTGATTATATTGTATGTTATGAGATTGTGGATGGCTTATATTACAAATAGATATAGGAATTAAATCTTTATCGTTTATCTGCCCAACTCATGTTGTGACTAAAACCTTATCCAAAAATGAACGTAGCTAACTCATAGGGTATAGGTCACTTAGTTATACTATGTTAGATTGAATCATTGAGCTCGGCATGGCCGGTGTTCTCTAGACCAAAATAGGATCCAACAGACACGGAATATGGGAATAGAGGTAGATTAAGATTAAATTCATATAGACGATATTTTTGAGACAACTTTCGGAATGTCCTCGACTTAAATAATACGTTTGCATGTTTATATTGAACTATTGCTTTGATCGTCTTATTGCATGTTCTTGTTTGATTGTTGCTTTAGGATTATCATAATGGTGAAATACAAAAGACACTAATTATCGTGAAATAATATGACAGCCCCTATGACGGCCCCTATTCGACTGTTCTTTGATATAGTACTGGAAACGCTTATGGCGGAGTACAAATGTATGGAAGTCAAGAACGACCGAAGGTAGTTATATTATAAATCGAATAACAAACGTATTACTTAAGTTTCCATTTGTAGTACAACTCATCCCCGTTTTCTTGCATACCTGAGTAATGTTGATAATTCGTATGAATAAGTGATGACATATTATCCGGCCGCTTAGATCAGTTAGTCCAACCTATTCCGGCGAGGGTAAAACCCGTTTATAAGATTGTTTATTCAACAAACTATGCCATGATTCGGACATCTTTGACGACCGAGATTGGGGAATAGGATTCGAGATTAACTGTCGGATAATATGGGTATACATTTGAGAGAACTTTCGGTGTATGCTTTAATATATTCTACAACCCACGTGACATTCTATATGCCTGATTGTGGACACCTCCGCGTTAGCCCGATATGAGGATTGTAGTAATGGCTCACATTAACTTACGAACTTATTCCCATTAGAACTCTCCATATTTAACAACTCCTGAACCACTTCATAGTAGACAATCGCTTTAATCGCTGAACGCCCGAAGTAACCTCCATCTTTTAGTTTAGTTTAGTTTAAGTTAGAATAGAAAACCCAAAACTAAAACCAACTCTCTTATCCCTAGCTAAATGCATAAAAAGTTTCTAAACACCCTAGTTTCAATTTGTCGCGCTTTGAAAAACGGTCCTAGGTCATACTTGTCCTTTGCTAGCCCCTTGATTAGCATAATAGTAACCCTAGGCCCCAGCCTTATAAATTTAAAACCCACTGTTACCGCGCATCACCATTAGAAATTTCAACGACCGGTGTGTGAGGTAACAATTGGTGTGTTTAAATTGTGAGATATGTATATGTTTTTATAGATAAATATTAGGGTTTTTTTTTAAAGAAATTAATTATTATTATTTTTGTAAAAAACAGCCATAAACGGATATTTTTTGAAAATTTAATTAAACCTTTTTTTTATAATGTAGCCGTTGGTTTTGAGTTTGAAAAAAAAAGGGGAAACGAGTTGGAGCAACGGCATCGGGAACGGCGTCGGGGAGTGGGGGAACACTGATCAGCAGCGTTCTGGAGCAAAAACGACGCTGGCAACGGTATAAAAATGGTCCACTCCGTATGCTCTTAGGAGTTGAGGCATGTAATAAAGAGAATTAAAAGTTGATACATACAAAAGAAATTCGTGTATAGTTTGATACATTTTCATAATACGCCATATACACATATATTAAAAGCATAAATTAAGCACACATCTAAATCATGATTTTCCATCATATATTGAAGCTACAAATTGTTGTCATTTTTGATCAGTTTACAAATTTATATCAACATTTCTTGATTTTTCCCCCTTGTGAAAACTAGTTCCATTTCTTCTAGTGATCTCCCTTTAGTCTCGGGCAAAGAAAAGAAGAAAAAGATCCAAGCTAAAACAGACATGCCAGCGAACAAGAAGAATGCACCTCCAATTGTGATTGCGTTTATCAGTGACAAAAATGTCATTGAAACAGTTGCATTAGTAGCTCTATTCACTGCCACACCTATACTTCCCCTTGTGCCCTTAACTTTAGAGGAAATATTTCAAGAACTATAAACCCATGTTATTGGTCCGAGACCAATCGAAAAAAACATTACTGTGACACCCCCAAATTCGGTCAGCGCGGTCAACGCGCGATTAGCGGAAGCATTAGAGTAAGCGGGGGTGCTGACGTCAACATTGAACATCATGCAGATCAGAGCGTATGATTATTGCAGAACAATTTAATTAAGATGCCATTTATGTAAAAAGTTGGTTTACAAAAGAACTACGACTTGTCGAGTCGTAGAAATAGTATTAGTTATACAAATCAAATTCTTATTTGTCCCAAAATGTGGCTTCCTAATTCGTCATGGGTCGTCTAACTCCGTAAGTACGCGTTCTTACTTGCGCTGTGAATTACCTGAAAAACATAGTAAAACGTCAACACGTGGTTGAGTGAATTCACATGTTTTATATTTGTAGTGGTTTGTTTAACCCCATTCATTTAGTAAAAGAGTTGACAAGTAAGTCAAATAAGGTCGTCCACAATACTTTGTAGGCAGGTAATATCCTATGAGTTGTTTATACAGCAGCATGTAGGTATATACAAATAGTTCACAACACAGTATGAAATCATCATATAATCAGTGGCATATAAGTACACAAAGCAATTAAGAAACACATAAGCACCAAATTGATTACAAACAGTTATTGCATGTTCTAGCAGTTGCATGTTCTAGCAAAATAGTTGTTATGTTTTTCACCCCAGGTTTTAAAATCAATTAAAACAGTGAAAAATAGGGGCAGTGAACTCACAGGTAGCAAGTCTTCAGCGAATAACAGCTAGTAATACAGTAGTCCAAATGCGTCCCTCAAATACCTAGACGCAAATAAATATACTTTATTTAAGTACTTGGACTATTCATTACGTTTAAGTGTTTGTATAATTGTAATACAATTGTCGTAGTCCATTTATATATATATATAAGTTATAGTCGTTCGTGTATATATATAAACCATTTATAGTGGCTAAAATGTTATTCGTTTCGTTTTACTTGTCCCTTATATATATAGCTTCGGTTTAAGTTTGTGTTTTAAAACTACACAATTCGTTGGGCTTGGCCCAACACATTCGGCCCAATAGTGTGGCCCAAATAGTACGGCCTATTTAATGTGGCCCAATAATGTGATCAAAATTGCTATGGCCCAATTTAATACCAAAACCCGGCCCAAATATAAATGAAATGATTTTGGTCCCCTTTGTTTTAGCCCAAAAATAGTTTGGCCCAAATACAAAATAATAGTTTTGACCCATTATATAATTAACCCGTTTGGCCCAAAAATTCTAACGTTTAATATTTGTATAAAAAAATTGTCCCGCGGTCGTGTACAATTTTAGTACCAAATTTAGTGTCGCAAGGTTTTAAAAATATAAATCGTACGAGTTATATCGTATTTAGTTTTGTTGTGGATATATTTACCCGAAAGTATATATATATATATATATATATATATATATATATATATATATATATATATAATATTCAAATGAAGACAATTAGTATTAATGTTGCTTATTTTAATACTAATGACACTTTCTACATATAGTACTTACTATATTAGGAAATATATCTACTTTCTAATAGAATGTACTAGCCGTATGTAATCAACTTAAATAAATGAAGTCAAAACTAAGTGTTAGCCGTTCGGTTATACTTCTTTTGAGCCGTACGGCTCCTTAATCATCTAGCCGATCCTCTATATTATTTGAGCAGATCGGCTCACTTTATGTAGCCGATCCGTTCATCGTTGTTACAATCCAAGCCTCCGTTTCCAGTCCGAAATCGTTATATGTTTTTGCTAAATATCGTGTTATAACTTTTTTTTTTACAAATACTATGGTCAATGTTTACACAAGTTTTTACCTTTTTATTTCACATTTAACCAACAAATATATACATCAAATTTTGTGTACAGATATTTTTATTAAGTTATCATCATCCAATTTTTGTTTCAAAATCATCAATATATACATATTATTATGTTATGTTAACAATATATAATGAAATTTAAGTAAAGAGCTTAGAAGTGAAAGATTTCCTTACAATGAAAGTGGAGATGATGATGAAGAACAAAAGAGATGATGATTTCATGTGATTTCTCCTACTGCTACTGTTGTTCCGATTGAAGAAGAAGAAATAATTGAGATGTAATTATTGAAGGTGTGTTTGGTGCAGTCTCCATTGAGAGGGAGTATATATTTTAAGGAGTATATATTTTAAAAGGTAATACGGAGTATGGGAGGTCTCACCAATAATTCAAGTTAGAGTGTAATATTTAACCCGTTAATTTCGGGTACGGGTATAATTATTGCAACAAAAAATATAATATTATATATTTTTATTTTGTAGGTGATCTCCATATACGTTATTTAAAATCAGAATAATTATGTTATCATTATTTTAGAATGTTGTACCATTTGTACATTTTACTGCGCGTATCTAATTGGGCGCCAAATTTCAGTTAAATTATGATTTCATATTTTGAAGAAATGTTCCAAATACTAAAACAGGAATGGAAAAAATAACACTTTTGTTATTTTTGACTTTTAGGCACGTTTTATAATTGTTTCTGTTCGTGTATAACGTGTCCTAAATAGTCGTCTAAAAGTTCCCGAACAACTTTTGTTCCAACTATTTTCTATAATAGTTTCCAATAAAATTTGTTCAAAAGTATTTTGAGATACTTTTTGGACATTTGTACTGTGTCCTATACGTTAAATAATAAACGGGTATAATATATTATATTATTTCAATAATATAATTATAATAGTAATCGTAATTAATAATTTTCGATTTATTAATTATTTTTGTATCACCAACTTCATTGTATTTAATTTGTCGAGTTCGTCCCGATAAGTTTGTACGTAATTTAGTTAATTACGAAATACGTAATACTTTTTGTTTAAAAGTATTGGGCTTGCTAGGCTTATTTCACAAGGAAAGTTTTGTTTAAACTTTGGTCAGAAAATTAGCGTAAAATGCATGTATTTACTGTTCTTAATTGTACTCAAATTTGCGGAGTGTCACATTCTCCCCTTGTTAAAGAAATTTCGTCCTCGAAATTTAAGTTACGTTATAAGTTGTTTGCATATGAATACTTTGCTTCATGACTCAGTTGTAGCTAAGTCTTTTAACTGAGAGTAGGCCTAGTTTGTCTCTAGCGAGTTTGAAGGTAGTCATTTCCTGACCGTTTCGTAGCTCACAAGAGTAGTTGGGAGTGGGGTATATACATATATGTGCACATATATAATAGCCTAGTGTGTCGGTGATAGTATATGTGACACCCCCAAATTTAATGATTTGCGGAAGCTTGATTTGGGTGTCACTAATCAATATACAAAGCACATAAGATATAATGAACGACCACTATATGCGTCGTTTTAAACTTGTATAGATAAAGTAAATGTTTACATCAAAATATAGTTACATTAGCTCGATTCCTGAAATTGAGAGATTACATAGCATAATTACTTTTACAAAATATAATAATGCAGTCCAATCTCTAGTTGTATGTATGCTGACTCGAGCTAATATTTCTTGCTTGTGCAGTCAACCTACTGCTGGGTACCTGTGATAAATACTAAAATGGGTCAGCGAAAACGCTGGTGAGCTCACAGGTTTGTATGTCAATGTATAGTTGTCAGAACCGCAAGATTTATATTGAATTTAAAATGCAATTAAGCAAAATAAAAGTTATACTGTCTATGAGCACATAGTCTGAGCTTAACTTGATTTGTCAGGCCCACTTAAGGAAACCTAACTTGAAATGCCTCCTACGAGTGCCTAATCAACACTCGTCTTCCCAAATGCTAATACATCCGTTTGACCGGTTAGTGCGTGCTAACCCGGATGAGGATTGTCAATCCCATATGATATCATATACTAACATTCACGCTATAAAATACTAGAGACTATGCTTATGGAGGACTTTAAATTGATTAGCTTGAAACTCATGTAGTATTTGAAGTTTGGCACTTGCGTTCTACTTGTAAAACAAAAAAAGTAGTAATATCACACCCCTAGTTGTAAAGCAGTGAAAATGGGGCTATGAAACTCACCTGAGTCTTGGAGTGTTTAAGTTAATAAACTTGAAGTAATTAGCTGTGAGTTGATGTCCAAAGACTTGAAACCTGAATGTGTCCACGACACTTGATTGTTATTAATTGTACCGGTATCTCGAAAGACTACCTTTGTAGTTGTTATTTAATTATATATGTCCAAATTACTACGATTTGGTTGATTAATTGTTTTGTTTCAAGTTACTACGACTTGATTGACTAAATTATCCAAGTTACTACGACTTGGTTGATTGAATAATCTGTTTTGTAAGTTTTGAAAATGTGTACGGCCCGTTGGTGACGGTTTGTAATAATAATAATTCTAAAATGTTGACTTTGCTACAGTACTGCTACAGTACTGCTACAGTAAATTTGACTTTTTGAACAGTAACTTTGACTTCAAAATTCTGGTTTTTCTGTGTTTTGCGACACAACATGCGACACAAAGATTTGACATGCGACACAATGGTTGTGTCGCAGACGTCATGCGACACAAGGATACGACACAGGGACTGTGTCGCATCGAATACGAAATGCTAATTTAATAGCGACATAGTGGTTGTGTCGTATAGAAACACGACATAATTTGTGACATAGTGTACGACACAATATTGTGTCGTATGGGTTACGACGTTAACGGTTTGGTACGACACAAGATGCGACATAACGGGTTTTATGCGACATAGTATGCGACACAATGCTTGTGTCGCATAGATGAACATCAGCCCAGAAACTTGCGACTGACGAGATTTTCAACCTCAAAACCCAAATTAAACTCGTTTTCCAGCTGTAAAATCATGTTTCTTTCATGTATTTGGACATATATAGTTAAATACAACATTATAACACTAAAACAAACACACATTTGATAGATCTAAGAGTTTTTATAAAAATCCTTACAATCGAATTTTGAAGCGATTTGAGGCCGAAAATGATGTTGTTGCTTTTGTTAATCTTGTTCCACTTGTAGTGAGGATTCCGAAAATGAAATCTTTGAGGGTCGATTTGGTGATTCCGAAATTTGGTGATGATTTGGTTGAGAGTGTTTTAGTTGTGTGTGTGTGTTTGGTTAGATGAAATGAAAAAGAGGAAGGAAGGTGGATGATGATAGGGGCTGCATTTTTGGAGGGTGGGGGCCCACCAAAGTGTGGGTCTCCATCTTTTTAATTTCTGTACCCGCGCTCCGTACGGTGTTCGTTTTTTTTTTTTTTTTTTTTTTTTTCCGATTGTTTAAACGTTTAAATAATTTTATGAACATTGAATTATAATTTGTAAAACCCGGATATTTATCTAATGTTTGCCTTGAAGTATTTCACCAATTTCTTAATACTTGAGTTATAATTATAACTTAGTTTGTTTTGCTTTGTTTGCGCGTTTACTACTTTAATCGCGTAGACTTCGTTTGTACATTATGAACTTGACTTGAGATATTCTCCAAATAATATTCTTGATATAATTGCATTATCAAATAATGTTACATTATTTAATTAAATTGTTCACCAACTTCCGCATTTTATTGAACCGAAATACATTCGATTTGAATTGAGCGCGATTTAATCAAATCGTTTACTTGTACATATATATTCAACAAACAATATATACATATATATATTAATTGATACAGTAATTAGCCTATCAAAGCACTAATTACACATATAAACACTTGATTAGGCACTAATCACTAGTCCTAATTTGACGGGTGTCACAGTATACTATGTATCACTCACTGATAGTTGGGTATGTGTCAAGTAGTGTGACGTTCAGTTGCGTTTGTCTTCCTCCCCTTGTTAGGCTAGTGTCGTGCTGGCAATTAAAGAAAATAGAGAGAAGGCTTTCTATGTGATGACCTTTCACATCCGAGGGAGTAATGTCTGCTCATTAGTTCACTAGTGCTTAGTTACCATCGGTATTGATAACTTTTAACGACATTGTTTATCGTCCATGATTCATGTCGTAGTCTAAAACAATAGTTATATCATTGTAGTCGTGTTCTGACTATTTCGTGTTTCACATCGTAATTATATTGCGGCTACAAGGTAACCATTTATAAATTAGTCCTATCGTGACTAATCGGTTGACAAAACAGTAATTTGACTCGTCTGCTAAATGCAAACCTTGAGTTTAACGTCGACTTAGATCGGTCATTCCCATGATGCTCTCGATGTCAAATTAGTAAATGTGACATCGAGGGATGTGTAACATACATTTAGTGTCAACTAAAATTTATGAGTTAAGTTTTCAAAGTTTATAAAGTTCTCCAAGGTTTTGTACATACACCAAATTAAAGTATGTCCATTCTAAATCATAGATAGAATCGTATTTGTTATCGTAGTGGAACTCATAGTTGTTTTATAGTTGTTCCCCATAGTTGTTATTGTTGTGTCAAGGACTTCGTCGAGAAAAATGATTAGTTTTTCGTCGGAGAGGCACTTTTCCAAATTAGTAATTTGAAAAGTGTCGTAATTGTTATTGAGCTCCTGAGATATGTTTAGTTTTTGGAACACAAGACCAATCCTTACAAGGATTTTCGACAGGTCCTATACGTATCGTGGGTTAAGTTTTTCCCGTTTTTCTCAAGTTGTGTTACCCCCTTCCAGGGTGACACTTTTGTGTAGAGCTTTGTCACCATTCTTGAAATTCAAGAGGTTTACAGCGGTTATCGGCGAAATTCTTTGTCAGCCTCACGCTGTTTTCAGTTGGTTAAGTACTTGGGACATCTTGTCCGTAGTTTCTTGAACAATCTAAGAACCAGTAGTTGTCTGTCACTCAACTTTATCCAACAGAGTGGTGATCGGCACTTGCGTCCGTCTAACGCCTCAAACGGTGCCATTCATACACTATTGTGATAACCACTGTTGTAAGGAAAGTCTGTCAGAGGTAAGTGAGTATCTCAGTTACTCCCAAAGTCAATCACACATGCTCGTAATATGTCCTCGAGCGTTTGTATCGTTCGTTCACTCTGACCATCGGTTTGTGGATGGTAGGCAGTACCTCTATTAGGATGAGTACCTAGTGCCAACAGTCAGATGCGAAATGTAAAGTTCTTATCTCTGTCGGAGATAATGGATAGTGGTAATCGTACCAACTTATCCAACATACAACCTCAGTTTGATTCCTTGACAACTAGTCCATACTGCTTATAATGTCGAAACTTCTCAACTCTACATGTGGTAAGTCTATTTCGAAGAGATGATCTTCAAACGTTAGGATACATCCCGGTACTATTTCTCCTTATTCGATCAACTTACCATCGGCTAGTTCTATAGCGTGTTTGTTATCTAGTTTACGTGAGTCGACTTCTAAAAGTTGAGTAATCGTTTTCCATAACATCTCGGTGACGGTACTAGGATTCAATCAATTTCGTTTTGTTGGATTGTCGTCCAAAAGTAAGATTTCGTTGGGATGTCGCCCCAGATACAGTTTAGTCGAGATGTCTACCCGAATTACAATTTAAGTGGGGATGTATGTCCATACTATAGTTTTGTTGTTTGCTTTGTAGAGAACACAAGTTTATCAATTAAGAGAAACATTCTCTAAAGTAATAGTTTATGGAAACACAGACTATTTATTAAAATAACATTTCCCAAATTAGTTATCGTAGGAAACACACGTTATTTAATTAAAAATAACATTTCCCAAAGTAGTTATCATAGGAAACATGGGTTATTTCAATCAAGATATAACATTTCCTAAATCCTACCGGTCGTTCTCCGGTTTGTAATACTGCTGGTCATTCTCCAGCAAATCATAGTACTGGTCGTTCTCCGGTTAATCTACCGGTCGTTCTCCGGTTTGTAATACTGCTGGTCGTTCTCCAGCAAATCAAAACATTACCGGTACGTTCTCCGGTTAATTCAAAATAGTACCGGTCGTTCTCCGGTTTATAAATGCGTACTGGTGCGTTCTCCAGTATTAAACATCATTGTTACGTTCTCCGATTTCTTATCCAAAGTGTCTGTTGAAATGTTATTCAAAATCTATAGTTTTTGTTTGGATGTTATCCAAAATATAGTCCTTGTTGGAAAGTTATCCAAAATATCGTTCTCGTTGGAATGTAATCCAAAAATATATTAAAGCATTTTGTAGACGATTTTTATAAAAATTGTCAAAATAAGTTTGTCATTTGTGGGGAGGAGTTTGCTTCACATAATTGGGTCTGGTTACCCTAGTGGTTGTGTGAGATTCCATCTCGATTAGTGGATACGACACCTTACTATGTTTGTTCTTGTAGTACTTAAAAGGCTCAATACCATGTTACGCATCGAAACCTTCGTTCATTCCCTCCATTCATTCAACTGGTAAGTTGTCAGTCCTAATCGTTTAATGTTTAGCGAGGATTTGTTCGTTCCTTTAGAAAATGAGAATTTGTTTGCATAGTATTCAACTATGACCAAGTAGTTGTCAAACATGACTTTTGTACGATCGTGTTCGTATAAAATATGATGGAATTAATGTGTATTTGTCATATAGGAGTTCTAGTACAATACTGTGGAAGCATAGCCCTTCGTACGTTAGTTTAATGAAGATAAGACAAGTATGCACCTACAGTCGCCATCGCATAGTCATCATCATGTCGATCTCAGCTACACTCTCTGCCACTCGAGCACGCTCTTCTAGCACTTGTGCTCGGGCACAGGTAGCGTGGGCGATTTCGTTCTCTAAGTTCGCACGGCCTTCAACAGGTTTAAGGCGCTCGTATGTGGAGATCATGCCCTCATCCAGTCGGGAGGTGTCTCTCTGTAGTTTTAAGACGTCATTTTGTGTGTCAGGGAGTTCCCTGATTGGTATGTGAAGTATAATAACTAAGGTAGGAACCATTAGTTTTATATATGTTTTCTCGTAAAAGTGGGAGTCATATGTATGAGAAGAGTCTCAGGCTTTTAATATGATATATGTGCCTCCAGACATTCTTCTAATGCTCAAGTAGGCTTGACTGCCTAAAGTGTAGTTTGTTTCAGAGACTACAAGTCAGATTAATTATACCTCAGACGATATCGTCTGTATAGATTAAGTGTATGATGTTTGTTGGTTGATGGTCTCTCGTGTATCGAGTTACCATTGTTATTCCAATCACATTTGAGAAGTCACGCGTAGGAACACGCAATTATTCATCTAAGCGCATTGCGACAATATTTGTCATATAGTAAGTTAGGCGTATGCAAATGTGTGCATGTATGTTATAGCCAAGGCTATAGTCTAGATCTCTAAGTCTCTAGGTCACTTAAAGAACTCTAGTTCGCTATAACCAATGGCTCTGATACCAATCTGTGACACCCCCAAATTCGGTCAGCGCGGTCAACGCGCGATTAGCGGAAGCATTAGAGTAAGCGGGGGTGCTGACGTCAACATTGAACATCATGCAGATCAGAGCGTATGATTATTGCAGAACAATTTAATTAAGATGCCATTTATATAAAAAGTTGGTTTACAAAAGAACTACGACTTGTCGAGTCGTAGAAATAGTATTAGTTATACAAATCAAATTCTTATTTGTCCCAAAATGTGGCATCCTAATTCGTCATGGGTCGCCTAACTCCGTAAGTACGCGTTCTTACTTGCGCTGTGAATTACCTGAAAAACATAGTAAAACGTCAACACGTGGTTGAGTGAATTCACATGTTTTATATTTATAGTGGTTTGTTTAACCCCATTCATTTAGTAAAAGAGTTGACAAGTAAGTCAAATAAGGTCGTCCACAATACTTTATAGGCAGGTAATATCCTATGAGTTGTTTATACAACAGCATGTAGGTATATACAAATAGTTCACAACACAGTATGAAATCATCATATAATCAGTGGCACATAAGTACACAAAGCAATTAAGAAACACATAAGCACCAAATTGATTACAAACAGTTATTGCATGTTCTAGCAGTTGCATGTTCTAGCAAAATAGTTGTTATGTTTTTCACCCCAGGTTTTAAAATCAATTAAAACAGTGAAAAATAGGGGCAGTGAACTCACAGGTAGCAAGTCTTTAGCGAATAACAGCTAGTAATACAGTAGCCCAAATGCGTCCCTCAAATACCTAGACGCAAATAAATATACTTTATTTAAGTACTTGGACTATTCATTACGTTTAAGTGTTTGTATAATTGTAATACAATTGTCGTAGTCCATTTATATATATATATAAGTTATAGTCGTTCGTGTATATATATAAACCATTTATAGTGGCTAAAATGTTATTCGTTTCGTTTTACTTGTCCCTTATATATATAGCTTCGGTTTAAGTTTGTGTTTTAAAACTACACAATTCGTTGGGCTTGGCCCAACACATTCGGCCCAATAGTGTGGCCCAAATAGTACGGCCTATTTAATGTGGCCCAATAATGTGATCAAAATTGCTATGGCCCAATTTAATACCAAAACCCGGCCCAAATATAAATGAAATGATTTTGGTCCCCTTTGTTTTAGCCCAAAAATAGTTTGGCCCAAATACAAAATAATAGTTTTGACCCATTATATAATTAACCCGTTTGGCCCAAAAATTCTAACGTTTAATATTTGTATAAAAAAATTGTCCCGCGGTCGTGTACAATTTTAGTACCAAATTTAGTGTCGCAAGGTTTTAAAAATATAAATCGTACGAGTTATATCGTATTTAGTTTTGTTGTGGATATATTTACCCGAAAGTATATATATATATATATATAATATTCAAATGAAGACAATTAGTATTAATGTTGCTTATTTTAATACTAATGACACTTTCTACATATAGTACTTACTATATTAGGAAATATATCTACTTTCTAATAGAATGTACTAGCCGTATGTAATCAACTTAAATAAATGAAGTCAAAACTAAGTGTTAGCCGTTCGGTTATACTTCTTTTGAGCCGTACGGCTCCTTAATCATCTAGCCGATCCTCTATATTATTTGAGCCGATCGGCTCACTTTATGTAGCCGATCCATTCATCGTTGTTACAATCCAAGCCTCCGTTTCCAGTCCGAAATCGTTATATGTTTTTGCTAAATATCGTGTTATAACTTTTTTTTTTACAAATACTATGGTCAATGTTTACACAAGTTTTTACCTTTTTATTTCACATTTAACCAACAAATATATACATCAAATTTTGTGTACAGATATTTTTATTAAGTTATCATCATCCAATTTTTGTTTCAAAATCATCAATATATACATATTATTATGTTATGTTAACAATATATAATAAAATTTAAGTAAAGAGCTTAGAAGTGAAAGATTTCCTTACAATGAAAGTGGAGATGAAGATGAAGAACAAAAGAGATGATGATTTCATGTGATTTCTCCTACTGCTACTGTTGTTCCGATTGAAGAAGAAGAAATAATTGAGATGTAATTATTGAAGGTGTGTTTGTTGCAGTCTCCATTGAGAGGGAGTATATATTTTAAGGAGTATATATTTTAAAAGGTAATACGGAGTATGGGAGGTCTCACCAATAATTCAAGTTAGAGTGTAATATTTAACCCGTTAATTTCGGGTACGGGTATAATTATTGCAACAAAAAATATAATATTATATATTTTTATTTTGTAGGTGATCTCCATATACGTTATTTAAAATCAGAATAATTATGTTATCATTATTTTAGAATGTTGTACCATTTGTACATTTTACTGCGCGTATCCAATTGGGCGCCAAATTTCAGTTAAATTATGATTTCATATTTTGAAGAAATGTTCCAAATACTAAAACAGGAATGGAAAAAATAACACTTTTGTTATTTTTGACTTTTAGGCACGTTTTATAATTGTTTCTGTTCGTGTATAACGTGTCCTAAATAGTCGTCTAAAAGTTCCCGAACAACTTTTGTTCCAACTATTTTCTATAATAGTTTCCAATAAAATTTGTTCAAAAGTATTTTGAGATACTTTTTGGACATTTGTACTGTGTCCTATACGTTAAATAATAAACGGGTATAATATATTATATTATTTCAATAATATAATTATAATAGTAATCGTAATTAATAATTTTCGATTTATTAATTATTTTTGTATCACCAACTTCATTGTATTTAATTTGTCGAGTTCGTCCCGATAAGTTTGTACGTAATTTAGTTAATTACGAAATACGTAATACTTTTTGTTTAAAAGTATTGGGCTTGCTAGGCTTATTTCACAAGGAAAGTTTTGTTTAAACTTTGATCAGAAAATTAGCGTAAAATGCATGTATTTACTGTTCTTAATTGTACCCAAATTTGCGGGGTGTCACAATTACATATATATATATATATATAACATGTTGTTATACTTAACCAAAGTGCCCAAACTACTTTTTGATCAGGGGATTGATGCACTATGGTCAAAGCAAACCCTAAGGCTAATAAAGCAACTATCATCCCTCCGACGCTTGTTAAAAGAAGTTTTCGCCTTCCTGCTTTATCGATATAGAAAGTGGATGCGATTACGAATACGAGTTTGGTGACCCCGACTCCTATAGTAGCTAAGAAGAGCTTGTCCTTGGAAATAACACCGGCTTTCTTAAAAATCTTTGGGCCATATAAGATTACGGCTTCAATCCCAGTGGCATGCTCGAAGAAATGAATCCCAATGGCAGCTAGTAGGACCCACCGGACCGGTGGGGTTGGTCTTAGTAGTAATTCTTTCCAAATACCTTTGCCACCAGTTTGTTGCTTGAGTGTGACAATATTATGGTTACAATTTGGGTCTATCCCGACAGCCAGTTTGATATCCCGAAGTCGAGATAGAGCTTCTTCTCTAGAGTTTGACACCTTTAATAAGACATTTTTAGCATCCATAAGATGGCCCTGCATGACGAGCCATCTTGGGGATTCTGGCATCAAAAGAACGCCGAAAGCTAATACTAGAGAAGGAATAGTTGCAATCATGAACATTACCCTCCAACCAAGATGCAAGGGTAAATTCGCAAAAACATAATTAGATATATAACCTAATAAAATGCCTAAACTAATACCAAGTTCGGGTAAAGAAGATAGTATTCCCCTAGCGCTAGTAGCAGAGATCTCAGCTGAGTAAACCGGAGCAATCACAAGAGCAAATCCTACTCCTATCCCAGCCACACATCGACCCGTGAATAGGGCTGCATAGTTTGGTGCAAAGCCCATGACCAGTGTTCCAGAGAGGAAAATGATGGAGGCTAAGCTTATGGTGTACCGACGACCTATGTAATCCGCGATTCTACCGGCACTCAAAGCACCAACTAGCGCGCAAAAATTGATAATTCCCCCAAGTACTTGGACTTGTGAGTCATTGATTTGAAGATATTCTTTGATGAGTACCATCACTCCGCTCATAACGCCCGTTTCTATATATATATTAAACAAATACAATCATATCATACCTGAATTATCAAATAATAAACGGAGATAAGTAGCTAATACATAGATAAAACTTAGCGTACCATAACCAGAGATGATGGAGATCATAGAAGCAACAATGGTACAAGCACAAGAATACTTATTAATCTTACCATCTTCGATCACTTTTCCTTCTTCCATGTTACAACTTATAACAGTTAGGTTTCAGTGTAGGTGGTGAGATGAGAGGATGAGTTGTACAAATATGTGAAAAGAAAGAAGGAAATATATAGACTTATTAGTCTGCTAACAACTTCATTTAGATGATTTTTTTTTCAACTTTAGTTGTTCATTGCAAGTTGTACATGATTGTTATGAATACAGATACTGAACAATATTCCATCCATGAAGGTGAGACGGATGACAATGACAATTAATCAGGAGTGTGGCCATCTATCATTTAATTGTCCTTACCGTTATTTTTTAATTTATTTATGTGTTAAATAGTCATTTTACCAAGAAGATTGTCTAAATTGCATAATCCCTTTTACTAGAAAATAAAAGCCCGCGCTTCGCAATGGACAATCGAACAAATATATTTAATTAATAATTATTGTGTCGTTTTTCAAAATAAGATAAGTTATACTGTATATTTTGTTTATTAATCTTAATTTAATGAAGACATTTTAGTCTCAAACAATTATAAGAACTAATATATCATGTTGCTACAAATAACTTTTTGTTTAAACAACCTCAAATTTAATGAAGTTCGATTAGTTTAAGCAAACAAAAAAAAATGATAATTTGCTTTTTCAATAAAAAAAAACACTAAACTCATCTCTTTACAAAGGGTTAAAAAACCTAATATTGAAAGTTGCATTATCAATTATCAAGAACCACATACCTTAAAAAACACATGTTATAAATCATTTTTATTCCCATTGACATTCTCATATATCAAAAACCTCAAACACACCGTAAATAATACGAATAATATATAACCAAAGTATAATAATAGCAATTCTAAATAATATATATATAGTACCCCTTAAAACAAACACTGTTTGTCATTTCCGTTCATTTACATTGTCATTCCTAATTTTCTACAAATCAAAAACCTTAATTCAAACTAAATGATAAAATAATAGGCAAACTACAACAATAGTAATGGTTATATCGACTTCCTTTTTGATTTCCTTTAAGTATTTAATTACTAATAATAATTTTATATTAGTAAGTCACAATTCAATCATATGTAGATCATTTATCCACTTTGTATTGTATCATACGTTTTGGGATTGATTTTTTTCAAAAGAAAATCCCAAACGATAAAAGTATATGGTTCATAATATGTCTATATAAGTTATAAGTTTTGTCTATTTGAAAATAACCTAATCATATACCCCCTTTGTCCCATTCAAAGTGTCATGTTTTGATTTTTAAAGTCTTTCTTTTTTAACTTTAACCTAAAATATTTTTGTTTGTGAATAATTTTCATTATGTATTATATAACACAAACAAAAATATTTAAGGTTAAAGTTGAAAAAGAAATACTTTAAAAGTCAAAACATGACACTTTGGGTGAGACGGTGGGAGTAATACATAACATTGTGATATTCATTGTGGTCGTTAATACTTTATAATGTATATTGATCAATAATTAATGCAACAATATAATATAATACAAATATTTATAAAATGAATAAAAATAATAATGTGTATTAACCAAAACATTGCATGTGAGAAAATTTTATTCTTTATAACTAAATAAATTTAACCACCTATCATACATAGTATTTATGTACATTGTATTGTACATCAGATTTATTTTAAAACTGACTTCAATTTAATTTGTTACGAAGGGAAAAAATGTTACTAAACTTTTTGCTATGTATTTTTCTTTGCATATGTATGAATTACTTAAAATGGTAAAGTTACATAATTAAGATTGTAATTTCATGATAAATTAGTCAATTTATTTGTTAATTTGTTAATTAATTATAAGACGTAAATACCTATAAAATGTTACAAAAAGTCTTTGTTGATAATAGTCAATATTAAAGGGGTATCAAGTAAAATTTCAAGTAGTATAGGGACCTTAAATAAAATAATAAAACATGTCACAAAAGGAGGAAAAAAAAAAAACTGCCCATAGGTCTTGAACTCAAGAACTCTCAAAGCTTCCATTGCATCATCACCACTGGGCTAAAAGCCCAATATTGTTGAAAGTCTGTAATCATTTATTATATATGTTAAATAATGTGTCAAAACATGATTGGTTGAGTTACTATTAATCGCACCCAGAATTGTGGGCTAAAAGCCCAATATTGTTGAAAGTCTGTAATCATTTATTATATATGTTAAATAACGTGTCAAAACATGATTGGTTGAGTTACTATTCATCGCGCCCAGAATTGTTATTATTTATAATTATAATTATAATAGATGATAACGACAACAACAAGAATAATAATAATCATATTTTAAAATTTAAATTTTGATAAGTTCTAAATATAAAAGTGATTCATCATCCATTAGGGGGTGTTTGGGGGAACGTTAGGGGATGACTTTTTAGTTTTTGTGGTATCATAACGCAGAAAAGCTCTATTTTAGTGTTTGGGTATATGGAGCTTTTCCCTGTTTTAAAGGGTTAAAAAGCTAAAAAGCCATGATTTTAGAGCTTTTAGTTAACGCATAAGCTAAAAGCTTAACGCCACCCCAAACACCCTCTAATGGTAGTATACAAGTCCTATAGAATCTCTCTAATCTCTTTCTCTCTCTCATACACGCACACACACATTAGTCTCATCCTTATCCATAATTACCACAATTGTCGTTACGTTAATCAAAGTTGAAACATTGTAAATTACTCTTGTAAACTTAAGCAAATTATTACATACAATTAAATTTTTGGATACAAGTATATTAGATCTGAAAACCGACCTTTTTGATATTTCTGAAACTAAAACGTCACCTAATTTCTTGAGCAAATGTTTCATTGTTTAAAGTCCAAAAGTTAACATTGGTATTCATCATCAAACACATCAAAAAATCAAGTTAACATGTGTTTGGTGCAACTTGTATACTACACATTAATAGAACAGTACCATTAATATTAATCTACATTCTCGAGTTTAAACCTGAGCGGAATAGAAGAGAAAAGAAGAAAAATGAAAAGAAAAGAAGATAAGAGGAAGAAGATAAATTACGTATTTGTGTTCTTTAGTACTCTAAGAAGGAAATGGAAGGAAGAAAGGATTCCTTCCACTTCATTCGAAAAAGTGGAAGAAAATGATTAGAAGAAAAATGTACGGGATCTCCCCTCCATTTCCTTTCCTCTCCGTTATTTTCCTTTCCTATTATAAAATCAAGAGTAAAATGTATAGTAGGTTGTACGGAGAGTCTGATAAATTTTGAATACTTAACTATGGTTGAGATAAAGTGAGAGAAAGATGTAATTAGTGGGCCATGATCACACTTTTATCTTGCAAAAAAAAAAAAAGAACCCCATTTACAGCCAATTTTTGAAAAAGAATCATATTGTCAGAATAGACACTGCCTAACCATAGCAAGACAACTTTCCAATAGCATCTAAAGTAGTACAGACAAGACTTGACCCACTACATGATCACCTCATCCTTTCTGAAAAGTCATCAGTTGCTGAAACTTGTAATATTGACCCCATCGAATCCCCCCACCACCCCATCGAATCTATAGACACCCTCACTATTCATAATGGTTATTCTCGAAGAAGTATTTGAAGCATCTTCATATTCTTCTTCACCAACTAATGATCACCATCAACAGTATGACGTGTTTTTAAGTTTTCGTGGTGCTGATACCCGTCTTAGCTTCACTGATCATCTCCTCAAAGCCCTTGAGGAGGGTACTAATCTCAAAACCTTTTTAGACGACAGAGAGATTGAAACCGGGCTATATTTGAAACCGGAACTGGAGACTGCTATCAAAGCATCCAGGGCTTCTGTTATCGTGTTATCAAAGAACTATGCTTCTTCGACCTGGTGCCTTGATGAGCTACTTCATATTCTGGACCGGCATAAGAATTTCAACCAAGTTGTCATTCCCATCTTCTATCACGTTGAGCCCACTGATGTGAGGAAGCAACAAAACATCTTCGGAGATGCAATCGAGAAACATAAACAGAGGATGGAGGCAGAGACAGATGTGGGGAAAAGAACTGAACTGGCTGAGAAGATAGAGAAGTGGAAGGAAGCACTAACACAGGTTTCTCATTTAAAAGGACAAGATGCAAAGGGCAGGTAACTACTTTACCAATTTCACTAGTAGCGCAAGCTAATCCTTATACATACATACATACATACCCAACTGTACTAATATAAAATCAACTAAAAATATGTATTTATACATAAAAATGGTTGACCACTTTGCCGACTACCTCTAATTTTCAGGGCAGAGACAGAGTTTATAAAAGAAATCATTGAAGACATCTACCGGAGATTAGGTGCTCCCATAAGTGGTTCTCTGCCTCTAATTATTGGGATGGATTATTCCGTTTGTTGCATCACTTCATGGTTGAAAGATGTCTCCTCACATACTGTCGACATTCTTACTATTTTGGGCATAAGTGGGATCGGGAAGTCATCTGTAGCCGATTATGTCTATAAGTTGCATCATAGGGAATTTGATGCGAGAAGCTTTATTGAAAATATTAGTAGGACATGTGCTGATCAATTCAAAGGCTTACAAAAGCAACTTCTTGGCCACATTTCGAAAACAAGTCCAATTCAAGTTGACCGCGTTTCTGAATACACCTCCTTAATCGAAAATGCACTATCCCGTAAAAAGGTGTTTCTAGTTCTTGACGATATTGATAGTGTTGATCAGTTAGATGCGCTACTTGGAAAAAAAGGTTTGTGTCCAGGAAGCAAAATCTTAATTACGGCAAAGGACGCGTCGTTGACAGAGAAATGTGCACTATTCAACCTGCAAGTTCAACCTAAGCATACAACACACTTACTTGAAGGCTTAAATGAGACTGCATCACTACGTCTTTTAAGTTTTCATGCATTCAAGTGTGAAGAACCTAAAGATGGCTATGAAGAGGTGTTTCATAATATTGTGAATTATTGTGAAGGACATCCATTAGCTCTTGAAGTTTTGGGGAGGTATCTACATAATCGAGATGTTGCTTATTGGAAGGACAGCATAGAAGAGCTAAAAAAAGGACCACAAGGCCCCGTTTCTAATATAAATAATGTCTTGAGATTGAGTTTTGACAAATTGTTAGACAATGATAAGGAATTGTTTAAGCATATTGCTTGTTTTTTTCTTGGAATAGATATAGATTATTCAGAAACAATATTAAAGGCATGTAAGATAAAAACAAATTCTGGGATTACTAATCTCATTGAGCGATGCCTTCTTCATATTGGAAGGGGGAACAAGTTCACTATGCATTCATTAATTCATTAATCAAAGTTCAAACATTTTAAATTATTCTTGTAAACTTAAGCAAATTATTACATACAATTAAATTTTTGGATACAAGTATATTAGATCTGAAAACCGACCCTTTTTGATATTTCTGAAACAAAAACATCACCTAATTTCTTGAGCAAATGTTTCATTGTTTAAAGTCCAAAAGTTAACATTGGTGTTCATCAAACACATCAAAAAATCAAGTTAACATGTGTTTGGTGCAACTTGTATACTACACATTAATAGAACAGTACCATTAATAGGAAGAAGAGAAGGGAAACCTGAGTTTAAACCTGAGTGCAACTTATATCTACATTCTCGAGTTTAAACCTGAGTGGAATAGAAGGGAAAGGAAGAAAAATGAAAAGAAAAGAAGATAAGAGGAAGAAGATAAACTACGTATTTGTGTTCTTTAGTACTCTAAGAAGGAAATGGAAGGAAGAAACGATTCCTTCCTCTTCATTCGAAAAAGTGGAAGAAAATGATTAGAAGAAAAATGTACGGGAGCTCCCCTCCACTTCCTTTCCTCTCCCTTATTTTCCTTTCCTATTACGGAGTATAAAACAACTTAAGAATACAACTCTTTTTTTATTTTTTTTTCAATTCTTTTCCTTTCAACTCAATTATCAACTCGATAACACAACTTTAAAGAATCGATAATATAAAACTTTAAATATCGTTATGTAATTTTAGATAATCGAAGAAAACAAGTTATAAAATGCCCCTCACAACGTGAGGGGATACATTTGATATTAAAATTGATAATTGATAGATCATGTAAATAGTAAGATGTAAGAAAATTGTTTGAGAATTACATATCTCTAACCCTTTATTAATCATTTCCATATGTTGACCTTATGTCATATGGGAAATCCCCATAATGCCCTTCTATTTAATCATCTAACGTGTCAACTTATTTTGGCAAGTCAACTATATAATAACTCTACAAAATCAATTACATCAAAATATTCACTACTCAATCAATTACAAAATCACTACAAAAAAAAAAAAAAAAAAACATAGCAAAATTAACACTATATAAACAACTTGTACTCATGAAAAAAATACCAATCTATTCATGTGCATTTGGATTTTGCTATTTGAAAGTTAAATTTATTTTCAACTATCTGTTATGTAATTTTTCATGTAATCATATGAATATGACATTTATAATGCACATATCTTAGACATGCAGTGTTTTTATAATTTGTTATAGTGTTGTTCATCATATTACTTCGTATTATTATTATTTGTTTGATTTAAACCCGTATATTTTATATCAATTTTTCAACTGCTCTTTCACCACTTTTTTTAACGAATTTCAAATATATTCCCGCCGCATTGCGCGGGTTATCGGCTAGTCCTTGATTAATAAGCATTGGCCACATCTTTAATGAATTGTTATTATTCTTTGTGTAAATAAGTTATGTATACATAAATATTTTCAGATACTATAGAAAAATATTTAATTCAACAAATTAAAGGTTACGCAATCTCAATATTAACGTATTTAAATGTATAAGTATTATGTCGCTCCAATCTTGTTAATCTTAACCCACATAATAATATCATTTTTAACAAATAGTTTATCGTAATAGTGTAAAGTACTTCGTTGCAAGATTATTCTCTAGAAGTATGATGTTAGTCACAAAAACTTTTTTTTTTTTTTCATCTATTAATTCTTATTACTTTTATCATTTGAAGATGTGAAAATTTAGTGAAATTTTGAGCTAACCTTTGATACTTACAATTCAATTTTTCATTATTTAGATATAAAATGTTTTATATATACATAGTATCACTACAACAAAAGTGTCAATTCTCCACGCTTTTTTCTTCACATTTTTATAAAGTGTTTTATTTGCTAAGTTATTGACACTTATACGTGTGTACAAAATGTTCTCGCTTTTAAGTGTGAAGAAATTGAACTAATAATAATATGTATTACAATGTTGACGCTTACAAGCGTGAAAAAATTCAAAATTTGCAACACTTAAAAGTGTGAAGATCATTTCTTAACACTCAAATTCTTCACGCTTAAGAAGCGTGAACAAATTGAGTGTTATGAAATGATCTTCACACTTTTAGGTGTGAACTTTGTTTAATTTTTTCACACTTATAAGTGTGAATATTGTGATAGATATTGTTATTAGTTCAATTTCTTCACGTTAACAAGTGTGAATATTTTGTACACACTTATAAATGTGAATAACTTAGCAAATAAGTTAACACTTTATAAAAATGTAAAGAAAAAAGCGTGAAGAATTGACACTTTTTTTGTAGTGTATATATATTTTGATAGTTTAAGTAACAATTTTATTTAAATTTAAAGCTTATAACCTTCCAATAGTTACAATTATAAATTATAAATACAAATTATAATATCAAGGTAATACATATATATCAAACAGTCCGTTAGAGCTTTCGACTCTAACTTCCACATCGATTTATAATCATTCGACGCTTTATGCCGACACTACGTTGATTATATCATTATATCTAAAACATTATATCAATTTTTAGATTTATATTGTTAAGTCCTTCCCCCTTGTTTTCTTACACCTTGTAAGTAAGGATGGCAAAAACATCCGAACCCGATGGGGAAAACCGAACCCGACCCAATTAATACCCGTACCCATATGGGTAGATGGGTTTGGATAAGGGTTTGGGTACAAGTTTTTCTTTCTTCGCGGGTTTGGGTTTGGGTACGGGTTTTAGTAATACCCGCCCCGATTACCCGTACCCGTACCCATACCCAATTACCCGTACCCGTATCCGCATAATTGTTATTCTTAATTATATGTAATCTATAATATATATAATATAATTAAAGCATAATTAATTTGTGGATGAAAATTGAATAATGAAGATTAAGAATTATCATATTGTCTATATATTTTGCATCTATTTCTTAGAATTTGAATGATCATGACATTTGAATTTTGTACTTTCAAAAACATGTAATTGTTTGTATTATGACCAGTTTGAACAACCATTCTATTATTTAGGGTATCTTGGTTTGCTTCTTTTGTTTTGTCACATTTCCGTTTTAAGACATCATTTATAATCGTCATACTTGCTATTTTATATGCGGAATAGTCAAACGGGGATAACCGATACCCATGGGGAAACCCGAAAAACCGATGGGTAATATTAAATGGGTACCCGCTAGCTATTGGGTTGGATTTGGGTATGCATATTCTAAATGAGTTTGGGTACGGGTTCATTAAAATCCGACCCGAACCCGACCCATTGTCATCCCTACTTGTAAGAAGGGGATTGAGTGTTGGTGGAGTTATTAGAGCACCTCCAATGATCATATTTCTAAAGCTTTATTCAAAATTTTTCTTCAAAATGGTGTCATAGCTTTTCTTAAAAAAGCTTTACAAAAAGTCATGACTCCAATGTTAAAAAGCTTTTCATACTCTTAAACTATTAAAATGTAATATAATAAAAAGTAAAAAGAGTACAAAGACTTGAGATTTATCAAGTCTTTGCATTCTCTCTCCCTAATATATATTAATATTTAATTATTTTTAGATGATGAAAAGCTTTTTAACATTGGAGATATGACTTTTTGTAAAGCTTTTTTAAGAAAAGCTATGACACAATTTTAGAAAAAAACTTTGAATAAAGCTTTAAAAATATGGTCATTGGAGGTGCTCTTAGTCCTTGTCTGTAGATGGTATTGTTCTGTGTTTTTGGTTTGGTATTATAATAAAGTCTACTTTTTCTAAAAAAAATATTGTTAAGTCCTTATAAAAATGCTCATCTAAAATATAAAAGTTAAAAGGGGAATTACTGATAAGAAAGTCAACATTGGCTTCCTAATAATATAAAGGTGATATGACAAAGGGAGTAAACATTTTCTCGTTAGTCAACTATCATAGAGTCAACGATATGATCAACAAAAGTGGTAGTAATCGTGAGTGATATGGCAGATAGGGCATGGGCCTCGTGGGCCAAACTCCATACCATCGCCTGCCAATTCAAACTTCAAGTCTTCAACCAAATATCTCAATCTCTATATATGTAGTTGTCTTAATAATATATATATATATATATATATATATATATATATATATATATATATATATATATATATATATATATATATACATATATATATATATATATATATATATATATATATATATATATTATATTAAGAGTACAGGGTTTTTTTTTTTTTTTTTTTTTTTTTTTTTTTTTTTTTTTTTTTTTTTTTTAACTGTTTGATGTAATGCCGACATAAATATATTGTTGTGTAAACATCAATGTTGAATTATTTATTTTATATTTATTTTTATTTTATTGTATTAAATGTATTATACTATAGGGTGGGGTTCAAATGAGAATAAGAATTTGTGTGAGAATGAAGGAATCAATGATATCATGCCAAGTGTATAAAGAGAGTGCTCACATGTACAAAACACATTTACCACTAACATCAATTATCTCACAAACGACAAATCGAGAAATTATGAAAATTGCACCATTAAATTCAGCGTTTTCTCCTATTCGATTTGCCATCCATCAAGACATACTTTCGACGAATTTTTTTTTTTTTTGGTGGGTTTCACATTTACTAACACATGTGTTAAAGTGTTGCGTTTAGGGTTTAGGGTTTGGGGTTTAGGGGTTAGGGTTTAGGATTTGAGGTTTGAGGTTTCGCCCCGAAACCTCAAACCTCAAACCCTAAACCCTAACCCCTAAACCCCAAACCCTAAACCCTAAACGCTTTATAAAACTCTAAACCCTAACTCATACTAAACCCTAAACTTTTAACCCTACTAAACCTTAAACCATACTAAACCTTAAACCCTAAACCCTGCTAAACCCTAACATAACCCTAAACCCTAACCTTAACCCCAAATTAAATGTATAACCAATCACTAACACGTGTGTTAACCCACTAGAAAATGGATGAAAAAAAAAGTTGTCGAAAATATGCCTTGAGGGACGGCAAATCGAAGAGGAGAAAACGCTGAATTTTATGGTGCAATTTTCATGATTTTCCGACTTACCATTTGTGAGATATTTAACTTTTAAAAAAGTGGAGGAGAGAGAATAAAGTGACACATGTCAAAAATCTGTAGGTTCCCTCATTCTCACTCAAAATTAATGTACTCATTTGAACCTTACTCTTATACTATACTAGGTATTGAGCCTGTGCGATGCACGGTCGTTTAAAAAGTAAAGTTATATATTGACATATATTTGTCCTTTGAACTCTTTAATCAATATGTTTGTCCTTTGAACTCTAGAAAGAGAGACATATATTGACCCTTATTAATTGCAATTACGAAGCATACCGTCAATGATGATAAAGTTGAAGGTTGCTAACTAATGAGGATAAAATGATTGGTTTAAAGTAATCTTATCTGGCTAATAATTGCAAATCATTAGATGATTTGTTTTGTATCATATCACTCGAGAGAGTGTATTATATATTTTTATATTATAAACTAAATTATCAGAATAAAACAATAGATTTTAATAGAAGTTTGAGAAATATAATGTTATTAAACACTTTGAAATGATGATGTTATTATTATTAAAATATAAAGAGGTTGTTCAACTTTATATTTATAAAGAGATGTCTTCATCAATAACATGATTCAGTTATTCAAAAAAGAAATAACATGCTAAATATATATGTGGTATAAATATGAATAAATTAAAAAATTTCTTAAAAATTTGTTTTAATAACACATAGGATTTTTAAGAAAATGGAAGACAAAAACACATACCGCATAAGTTATACAACACTTGTTTTTAAGCACGTACGATGCACGTTAAATATTATTAGTATTGTTGTCTGAAGTTGTAAGCTTTTTACTAATAATTTAAAATAATTATTAGTATAGATTAAAACATATAAAAAATAATGAATTTCAAAGTATTATACATACAAATATATCACCGATGATGTTAAATTCACAAATGTTGCATAAAATTTTTATAAACTATACCATCTACCAGTATTAACCTGAAATAAATGGTTTAACTGACGATGTTATTAATATTGCGAGTCAATACTTTTGAATATATAATTTTGTTAATATAATTTACTTTACGTTTGATGATTATTCGTTAAGATAAATAAATTTATTTTTCATCGTTTTTAATTAATTTGATATGATATTTAGGTGGCAAGTTCATTTTTCATCGTTATTAATTTAATTTGATATGATATTTAGGTGGCTAGACCTTCGTGTGTAAGATATATAATGGATTCAATCATAATTTCATTATTATTATTATTATTATTATTATTATTATTATTAAGACGACGACTATTATTATTATTATTATTATTATTATTATTATTAAATTAAATAATTTGATATATGGAAAGCCATATGGCATATTTAAAAATTAAGATTAATTTAAAAGTTTATAAATTAATGACAAGTCATCGTTACTTAAAATATCATGCTCTAATAATCAAGTTTAAAATCTTTGTTTTATATATATATATAGATTCACAAATCTTGTAATAAGCTGTTCTACTTTCACTATTAGGGTATGTTTGGATGACGAGCTTCTAGGGGCTTTTAGGGGCTTGAGCTTCTATTTTTTATAAGCCCCAGCTATAAGCCTTGTTTGGCAACATAAAAAAAAGTAGGGCTTCTTGAAAAAATAAGCCCTCAGAAGCCCCTAAACAAGAAGCTTTTTGAAGTGACTTGTGAATAGAAGCCCAAGCCCCAGCTCCAGCCCCAAGCTCTAGCTCCAGCCCCAGCTCCAGCCACAAGCTCCAGCCCGTTGTTACCAAACACACCCTTAATGTTATGTTATTAGTTATTACACTCTGGTTGGACTTTATATTCATGTATCATCCTAAATAGTAAATACCAAACATACATAATTCAAGAAGTTTATATGGAAATCTTTCTTTTCATTTTTGTTATATGCTTCATTGTAGATGTACAGTACATTTACATGTTGTCATTGTGTAGTTAACTTCACGTTTCAACCATTCAACTATCTTATCGATCCTTGTTTCAAAGTTTTATGTGATGACTTTCAATTATATCGCGAGTTGGATCGAATTAGAATAGTTTGATTTTCTCTTTTGCGGGCAGAACTTTTTCTTTCTATACCAAACGCACACCCTATATATATGGTCGTACAAAAACTGGTTTTCCATATCTTGAGTTGTTCGTGTAGATCTCCAAATCACCATATATATGCATAGAAATTTTGCTTCAAAAAGTTCATGCTCTGATCAATCCATGAAATTAAGACTTTATTAACCAATGAAAAGAAACGAGTCGAAATTTAGAAAAACGTACTGATGATGTTCTGTATCTTCTTTTGTGTGGAGGTTGACATGTAATTGTACGTGCAATTATTTACTTCATTTTATTCATTTACGTACCAAGTTTTTACGTATTAGAGAAATCGCGTAGTTGCAAAAATTTTATTATCTTCTTTTAGTTGTTGTACTTTTGATTTGGATTTGTATTTCTTTGCCTCTTTACCTCTGCTATAATAAAATTCTCATTTGTACGCACCTGTTTCTACACGGGTTTTCAAAAACGTGTAAATTTCTTTCGGTTTTTTTAAGCATTTAATAGCTTATTTCCTTTCGTCAATATGAATGTCCACTTTGACTTTACACATTAATCGTGTACCATGTCGCAAATCCCTTATTGGGCTTGCCAAGGTAAAAAAGGAAAAAGCCATCGGGCCCGTCACATTTGTACAGGAGCCCAATAACCAGGCCTAAGGTGTATGTAGGCCCACCAAGTTAGGGTTTGTATCCCCTTGATTTGAGACCACCTAGTACTAGCGGTGCGAAAAAATCGTTTTTTCAGTTTTTTAAAAACCGTTTTTTTTTCGATTTTCGGTTTTTTTCGGTTTTCGGTTTTTCTGAATCAGTTTTTTTCGGTTTTAAATGTCCGGAATCGTTTTTTTTTTGGGTTTTAAACCGGTTTTAATCGGTAAGTTTTTTTCGGTTTTCTTCCGGATTCGAATTCGGTATAATTGTATAACAAAATTTAAATAATACAAATGAAAATATAAAATACAAACATAACTTTTATTTAAACAATACAATTACAACTAGAAACATAAAATGCAAACACAATTTTTATTTAACATTACAATTACTACTAAAAATATAAAATACAAATACGAATACATTTCGAGCTTCGGCATGGCCATCACCCGGAAACATAATCGTGTAGTAAAGTATATCGAGCTTCGGCATTGCCATCACCCAGATACACTTAACTACTTATTTCATCATATCCCAAACGTCATCTTCATCCACAGATTCAACATCAAATTGTTCAAATTCACCTTCATCTTTTTCGGTCGTTGGAGGTGATATCCCTAATGCGACTTCTTCATCTTCGATAATTTCTTCAACGTTACCTAATAGTTGGCCTTCCAACGTTGTTACATTTTGTATCCTATCTACTCCATCCAAGTAATCTTTCAAACATACACATATTTCCACAGATTGAGCGGTTAGTCGTGACCTTTTTTCCGATATTATTTGATGGAGGCCCAAGTATTGAAGATTGGGCCCACATGTTTCTAGAGGCCCACGAGCGTGTCACAAAAAGGGTTGCACGAAAAAAGGCGTAACTTGGGCTACAGGGCTCCGTTTCAGGCCCATGAGTAGGCGAATCGAAGCTCGGTTCGACGCCCACCAAGTCGCTAACCGCCGTTCGAAGCCCAAAAATGGTTCCGTTTGGAATATACGGCCCATTTTATAATTTTCCTGTTCATTTTGGACTTTTGTTTTGGGTGCTATGTTTGCCCCCGTTATGTTTCTTAGGCCCATTTAAATTTCTGCTTGTTATTTAGGTTTCATGTAACATTGTTTGAGACTCAGTTTTCAATTTCAAGATTTTGGATTTCACTCTCAATTTTGTGAATCAAAGTTACCCATCCACGGCATTCTTTGTGAATCAACGTGTTTTGGAAGAATTATTCCTGGCTATTCCCTGAATCAACATGATTAATTTGTTTATCTTATTCTTGCACTACATCATTATTCTACCGCTAGTAGAAAAGGCCGACTTGGAAGCTACCGTCGAAGCTTGGACGGCTAATAAATCCCAAGCCATAGCTGCTAAAATGGGAAATTGTACTTCTCTTTCTTTCCACCAACTCAAAATGTCAAAATTACGAAACTCATCAACACTTAATGTGTTTAAAAAGATTGTAGCCTTATAGTTTCCCAATTCGCTTGTTGGAGCCGATGTTCGTTGACGCTTTGTAGCGTCTTCAGCCAAAGCATTATAAAGGTTTATATTTATATCGTTGGATGTTGCTCGAGATGTTCCCGCCTGCATTGACTCAACTATTGGGTTATGTTGTTGACCATATTTTGTTGCATAAATCTCAAGTAATTGTGTAAAACCATTTTCAAATTTCAAAAGTTCATTTGATTTATAGTTCGGGTCCTCGTGTAAGTTTAAGTCTAAATTTTGCATAATTGTTGTGAGTATACATTGTACGCCGCCAACATTTATAGTTGGATTTAGTGCGGCGGAACAAGTAAAAACCAAAGGCATACTACCAAAATATTTTATAAATTTCTTTTTAATAACTCTACCCTTTTTCTAAACATTGGATATGCCGAGATTTCAAATTCTTGTAATTTTTCGGTCATTATAAAAATTTGGTTTAGAACTAAGGAGCTAGTTGGGTAATATACACCCGATAATATGGTCGTATCATCTTTAAAAACTACTAAAAACGAAGTTAAATCATTTAGTCGTTCCCATTCATAATCGGTTATAGATACGGACTTATTTTTAGCAACTAACATTTCATTAAAAGCATTTAAAGTATCACGCTTTCGTAAAATATTTTCAAACATAGTGTGAGTAGAATTCCACCTAGTATTATTATCGTAGCAAGGTCCTAGGGGAGTTGACCACATTGTACACGAAAACGTCTATAATTAGCTTGACGTTCGTTACTCGAACTATATATAGTTACTAATAAACTCTTAAATTTGCTACATAAATTATCACATATTTTTAACGCCGCTTGCACGGACATATTTATAACATGAGCAACACAACGAGAATGAAAAAAGCGTCATTTAAAATTGGTTTTATACGTAATTTTAGTAAATCCATAGCTCTAGTATTATTAGACGCATTATCTAGTGAGATTGTAAAAACTTTATCGTCTAAATTATATTCAATTAAAGTGTCATTTAAAATTTTTCGCAAATTACACCCCGTATGCGGATAACCAAATAATTTAAAAGCAATTGTACGTTTCATCAATAACCAAGACTCGGGATGAAACCAATGGGCCGTAACGGCTAAATAAGAATTTGTCGTACGATGTGGTGCGGTTCAAACATCACAAGTAATAGAAACGCCATATTTATAGTTTTGAAAACCATCAATTATATCTTTTTTAACGTTTTTTCAATGTTTATAAGCAGCATTTCTAAGGGTAGTACGACTTACTTGTTGGTATCATGGTTGTAGTCTCTTTTTGATGATATTCGTAAGCCTTAGGTTGTCGAAGTGGTTGAATGGAAGCGCCTCTTGGATGACAAACTTCGTAAAATCTTTTCGAAGCGCATCATTGTCGTATATAAATAACTCACCATCGGAACCAAGTGTCGATTGTGACGCATCTTGACTAGCCACTCTACAAGCCCTTTTTTGTGATTTCGTAATGTTGTGTTTGATCCGGGGTTATAAAACTTACCACATCTCTTGCAACGGGCCTTTTCCACCCCATCATTCATTAAGCACAATTCGTAATTCGACCAAATTTCCGGGTTCCGGGTCGTTGATTTAATTTGCACTATATCAACATTTGTGTAATGTTTGTTTTGTACATTGCTACCAACGGAAGCGGAACCGAAACCGAAAGCTTGTGATTGTATGTTTTTCATTTTCGCAAAAAATATATATATATAATATAGAGATTTAGAGTTGTAACACCCCCCTCCATCGTCCGCAGGCCCAAGGAGGAATGTTAATATAAGCCATTGGGCCAGGTCGGCAGCCCAATGCACCCCAACCTATCTCCTGAACATCTCAGGTAGGTTGTTGGATTCGAACATGAATCCCTTTAATACTAAGTCTTACCACTTAGTATCACCAATTGAGCTGCAGCTCAATTGGTGATACTAAGTGGTAAGACTTAGTATTAAAGGGATTCATGTTCGAATCCAACAACCTACCTGAGATGTTCAGGAGATAGGTTGGGGTGCATTGGGCTGCAGACCTGGCCCAATGGCTTATATTAACATTCCTCCTTGGGCCTGCGGGCGATGGAGGGGGGTGTTACATAAAAAGTGCACTTTTTATGTAACACCCTCCCCCAAAGCCCATCCGCAGATGCAAGCCCAGGAAGGAATGTTAATATAAGCCATTGGGCCAGGTCTGCAGCCCAATGCACCCCAACCTATCTCCTGAACATCTCAGGTAGGTTGTTGGATTCGAACATGAATCCCTTTAATATCAAGTCTTACCACTTGATATCACCAATTGAGCTGCAGCTCAATTGGTGATACTAAGTGGTAAGACTTAGTATTAAAGGGATTCATGTTCGAATCCAACAACCTACCTGAGATGTTCAGGAGATAGGTTAGGGTGCATTGGGCTGCAGACCTGGCCCAATGGCTTATATTAACATTCTTCCTTGGGCCTGCGGGCGATGGAGGAGGGTGTTACAAGAGTGATTTTGAGAGAAGAATAGAATAGTTTTGATGTGTTTATAGTGAGTTTAGAGGTGCCAAAACCTCCCAAAAGAACGCTCCTCCAAGATGTCCAATGGCTATGGAGCCGTTTTTTTTTATTTTTTTCAAAAAAAACCCGGTTAAAATCGGTTTTCTGGAATAACCGGTTAAAACCGGTTATTAAACCAGTAAAAAACCGATCCTAGCTAAAATCGAAAACTGGTCAAACCGGTTCGGGTTCCAAAAAACCGGTTCGGTTTTCAAAAAAACCGGTTTCATAAAAACCGGTTTCAGTTTTTTGTCGGGTTTAAAAAAGCCGGTTTTCGATTTGCACGTCTACCTAGTACGGAAGATCACCACTATTAGTGGTGGTCTCCTAGGAGTAGACAAGGGCTCAAATCTCACATGGCCATTGGTCCACGTCAGACACAGGGGCTCACAGTTAACGACCATACACCACTGGTATCTCCAAATATGCCACTTACGTGGCTAAACTTGCCTATCAAAGTAATCAAATCACCACTATAAATACAAGGGTATATGCATCATACCCTTCAAGCACCTCAAAATATACTTTCATTCACAAACCCTAGAAACCCTAATTACAAGAGAATATAACAAACTTATCTTCTCCAAGCTGATTCACACCACCTTTAGCTTCGTTCTATACAGGCTAACGGGCTAACCACGTAAATCGGAGTGTATCGAATCAATCCAACCCACCTGCACTCAAGCTTACAAATTATACTTGATCAAATGACGCCATCTGTGGGATTTGAATCGATCCAACCCACCTGCACTCAAGCTTACAATTTCCTATTTTGTTCACTTACTATACACTTTAGTATTTACCAATAAAATAACATCTTTATCCACTAAGACTTTTTTGATTTGTTGTTACATGAAAGTGGACATTTATTTGGGACAATCAAAAATAGAATAATGTAAATTTTTTAATATGAGACAGAAGTAGTACATTTGACAAGCCTAAAAAATATTAATATCATGACATTCTTCACAAACATAGTTGTATATAAAAAGTTCACAAAAATATTAATATCATGACATTCTTCACAAACATAGTTGTATATAAAAAATTCACTTATTAATGTGTACAAACATAAACTTGATCACATTAAAAAATGTGAAGTGAATTAATTTGCCACACTCCATTTATTCAGACAAGCGAAAATGTAAACAAATTGAGTATATGATATATGGATGTTGACACTTAAATGTGTGTACCATGTGAATTTATTTTATTGGAGGGTTGATACGGGAACACTTTTTTTGGTGAAAACGGTAAAAACACACATTTTTATTTTTAACTTTAAGATATATTAAATTTTTTGATAAAACTTTTGTATCAATATTATTAGAATTTTATGCTTTTTAATGCGAGATGTATTTTTTTTTTAAATATGATACATATCATAAAAATTTAGTGTGTATCACAGTGTCACACATAAAAGTTGTGATACACAACTTTTTTTATAATCATATATTTTTTATTATTTTTTTTAAAAATCAATCTAATATTAGAGAGGATAAAATCTTAATAATTTTGGCATTTCTTTTTTTGGCAAAAAGTGTATATATGTTGGAATTAAAAATGAAAAAGGTTGTTCCTACGGTTCTCACCATAATAAATGATTCTACAATAACCCTCCCCTAAAATTTTCTGCGTGCAAATGTGATGATATTTTACCCTTAAAGGTTTATGATATTTTACCCTTATAAGGGCACCGGGAGTGCCCTTGAACGGCGTCGCCGTTCTTCATCATGAACGCCGGAGGTCGGCGTTTTGCACTTCGAACCGCCGTTTAAACTCGGCGTTCAAGACCACCGTGCGGTCCAAAACGGTACTCCAACTAGCCATTCACCATTTTTTTATTATTATTTTTTTCTAACGGTTAGAAAAAAATAACAAAACAAAACTAATTTAAAAAAATAGCCGTTGGCTGTTAAATGATTTAAATTTTTTTTTTAATTTCTTTTTTACTCTATAAATACATACCCATTTTATACAAAATTTTCACACCATCCTTTCTTTCTTTCTTTCCTTTTTCTCATTCAAAATACAAGCGACTTGGATCGAGAGATGTGATACACAAAGGCAGAAAAACAAGGAATTACACGGTAGAGATGTCCACGATAACTTCCGAGCCGATCTTGTGGAACATATTTGGGAGCATCGTCCATAGTTTATGGTTATTTAATTTTGTATTTTATTTCATGTACTTTTATTTATGCATCTTGTTTAATGTACTTTTAAATATTTTGAACTTATAATTAATGTATTTTAATTTATTTGTTTTCTTTTAATATATTTGTTTTACAAAAAAAAAATAATACTAATAAAATATTCAACTGAACACTGAACTTCAAGATTAACCATTACCTCACTTTTCTGCTTCAGTGTTCAAGTTCAGTGTTCTACCGAACACTGAACTAAACATGAAACTCCATCAAGCACTCCTCGTGCTCTAAATATTATTAACGAACACTAAACTAAACACTGAAACTCCATCAAGCACTCCCTGTGCTCTATATATTATTATACAGGGTGGAGTTCAAATGAGAATGTGATTTTGTATGAGAATGAGAGAATCAATCTCAACAACTCGTTTTCATGAAATACCCATTTCCACCATCTATTTAAAAACTAAATATCTCACAAATAAAAAGTCAAAAAATTAAGAAATTTGCACCATAAAATTCAGCATTTCATCCTCTTCGATTTGTCGTCCCTCAGGGCATACTTTTGACAACTTTTTTTTTTCATTTTTTTGGTGGGCTACAAATTAATAACACATGTGTTAGTGTTGCGTTTAGGGTTTTGGGTTTAGGGGTTAGAGTTTAGAGTTTGAGGTTTGGGGTTTCGCCCTGAAACCCCAAACCTCAAACCCAAAACCCTAACCCCTAAACCCCAAACCCTAAACGATTTACAAAACTGTAAACCCTAAATCATACTGAACGCTAAGTCATACTAAACCCTAAACCCTACTAAAACCTAAACCCTACTAAACCATACTAAACCTTAACCCTAAATCCTAACCCTAACCACAAATTAAATGTACAACCAAGTACTAACACATGTGTTACTAATTTATAAAATCCACCAAAAAATGAAAAAAAAAAAGTTGTCAAAAGTATGTCTTGAGGGACGGTAAGTCGAAGAGGAGAAAACGCTGAATTTTATGGTGCAATTTTCATGATTTTTCGACTTACCGTTTGTGAGATATTTGAGTTTTAAAAATGTTGAGGAAATGGGTATTTGATGAAAATGAGTGGTTGAGATTGATTGCCCTATTCTCATTCAAAATTGTTACTCATTTGAACCCTACTCTTATTATACATTTATAAGTGCATGGAAATTTAACAAAAAACAATCACACTTTCTAAATGCATATAGAACGTGTTAATAAATAGCATACATGTTGTAGTGCTCTCATTTTAATTTTATAGAATACGGCTTATTTTGTAAATAACCTTAATGTTATAACGTAATGGGTGAGGTTCCTGGAAGAAGGTGCAAAAATGAGGGAAGAGAGAGAAGTTAATGAGGAGGTGACAAATGTCCTTCTCATTTCTCCACCTTTTTATATATTTCCTTCATTTCTTTTTTCATTTCTCCACCTTTTTATTTATTTACTACTCTTTTTTCATTTCTCCACCCTTTTAATCCATTTCTCCCCCATTATTTATTTATTTATTTATTTTTCTATTTCCCTTTCTTTTCCAAAAACTTTTGTTAAAAAAAAAATAATAAAAACCCATTTTAAACTTTAAAATACTTTTTTTTAACTTGTAAGGCATTCTATAACACTTTTATCAAAAATAAATACTTAAATAAAATTTGTTAGATTTTTTTTTTAAAATATCGCTTTTAACAATTAAAAATAAAAAAATAGTTTTTAACTTTTTTAAAACTTTTTTTACTGTTTAGTTTTATTCGTTTTTACATCATTTTCACATTTGTGATGCACCAGATATTATTTACTATGATGCAGATGAATATCAAAAATAAGGTGCAATAAAAGTAAATTATTATTATGTTAACTAACATTATAAACTATGATACACTGATTTTCTCTGAATACGATGCATCGAGTGTTTAAATATCATACATCGACTTTCAAAATATACAATAAAACATCTTTATTGAATTAAAATGTGGTGCATCATAGTTATAAAACATGGTTCATCATAGTCATAAAACATCGTGCATCGAGTGTTTAAAATATCATGCATTGGCTTTCAAAATATACTACTACGTATAAAACTTCATTATTGAATTAAAAGGTGGTGTATCATAGTTATAAAATATGGTGTATCATAGTTATAAATATGACGCTCCGACTTTTAGATATACGATAAACATCATTAGTGTATAAATCTTGGTGCATCATAGTTATAAAATATGATGCATCATAATTTAAATTTTACGATACAGTGAAGTTATAATTTTGTTATATCAAAATTTATTTTATATAAGGTATGAATATGGTGCATTACATAAATATATTTTTTTTGTAATACTATGTATAGAGTTGTATTTACACATAACAACGTGAGGTAAAACAACAATAGAAAAAATGTTGAAAACACGAAAAAAAATAAACAAAAATGATAAACAAGTCGTGAAAAAGGTTAAAAAAATGATAACAAGAACTTTAAAAAATGCAAAAAAAAAAAAAAAAAAAAAAAAAAAATGAAAAAATTAATAATAAGCAAAAAAATTAATATGAAAAAATAAATCACTATAAAAAGTTTAAAGAAGAAAGTGGTGGAGAAATGATTAAGGGTATAGAAATGAAGAATGTGAAGAAATGAAGGAGGTTGAGAAATGGAGGAGGACACTTGTCACATCCCCATTTGTTTCTCTTCCTTTCCTCCTAGAACCTCTTTCTTACAAGAACCAATATCTAACATAATAATCTAAACAAAGATTTTTTGATCCATAATTAAATTGAGTTCGTGCATATGTACGAGTCGATTTTAGCATTATTAAATTTGAAAAGGACGTATCCAATTCGTTGAAGGATATTAATTAGACCACCCACTATGGTGAACACCAACTGACGCATCAGTTGGTGCCACCTCAGCGCCACATTAGCTTTTTTCAAAACTGACACAAACTGACACTCCACTACCTATGGTGAACATCAGTTTCCATCACTTCTCTTATTTTGGGACCCACGTACTAATTTCTTTATTTATTTAAAACACAAACATAAATAAAAACATATTCATTAAAATTAAAAACATTACATTAAATTAAAATAAAACATTACAAATCCTAAAAAAAAAAAAATACATTTATTGAAAATAAAAAAGACAACTAGTAGTCTACTCCGAATCCTCCGAACCCACTTCGTCTTCATTTTCGCCGTCGTCTTCGCCCGAATCGTTGACTTGCACCGAACCCGAACCCGCTTCGCGACCGAAAACCGTTTTATAATCATTCTCATAATTATCGACCACGCTTTTTCGCACCTCCTCGAGCATCCTTTTTTCCTTGCCTTTAAGCCCCTTGGGTATTTTTTTGTATAACATTTTCCACGATTTTAATATAGTTTTTTTGACCGAATTTTTATCGATCGTGGCCAATGTTTGGGTTTGAGCTTCCGCGGCTTCTATGTTGGCTAGCCGTTCCTTTTCTTTCAAACTACGCGAAGAAGTAGCGGCGTCACTTGAACCCGAACTTTTTTGGCTTTTTTTTGCTTTAGCTCGGCCTGGCGGGCGACGAATAATGTCGTCTTGGAACAACCGTTCCATGTTACTCGTGAGAGGCCCGGAAGTAGGCTCGGAAGTAGGCATATCGTCACCAAGATTAATCGGTTCGAGTTCGGGTTGGCTTGGTTGTCGGCTCATGACTCCATCATTTTCCATAAATTTCGGACAAAATCGTAGTACATTCCAACATTTTTCGTATATGAAGGTGTGCCTTTGTTGAGATTTAAACGCTTCATGGCACGCCTTAAGAATGTCGGCGTCATTTGCCCCGCTTGGACGAGGATTGGTAAGATGTTTGTGAATTGCAATGAAAATTTTGGTTTCGCTACGAATTTTGTTCCACTTTCCTTGGAGTTGGCTCAAATTACGTTCTTGAGGTGCCACCGAATTATAATCGTTTAAAACTTTGTCCCAAAAAGCTTCAAAACTTTGTGAAACCCCTTTCTTTGATTTTTCGGAACGGTGGATCCAACGTTCGGCTAATATGAGAGCCTCCTCGTCGGACCATTTAACTTGAACCCTTCTTGCCTTTGCTTTTTCTTTCGCTTTTGGTTTTCCATTTCCTTTCTTCGGGTTCGGGCTTGGCACCGGTTCGGTCTCGTCTTCTTCGGGCTCTTTATCGGGTTCGGGTGGAGTGTTGACGTTTCCGAATTGTGGATAATTAATTGGAGTAGGTGGAAACGGAGAGAAAGCGGAGGATGGTTGGGTTAAAAATCGTGGGTCTCCAAATGGTGGTGGAGTTTGATGGAATTGTGGTGGAGTTTGTTGGAATGAAGCATATGGTGAAAAGTGTTGGTAGTTTTGGAAAGCTTGATAACCTTGAAATTGTGTCGAGTATGGTGAAAACCCGTGTGGTTGACTTGGTGACGAGTTGCTAGATTGAGCGGAAGACGTAGCCGTTGGTGAAGTTGGATTATGAGTCGGATTGGGTATGGGATTATTTATTAAATTGTTCCACATATCTTCACCGGTTGATTGATTGCGACTCATTTTTGTGAAGTAGTATTTGGTGTAATTTATGTATGAATGTTGTGTTGGATGGGTATAAATTTTGTGAAGTGAATGGGTTAAAAATTGTGAAGAAAGGTGTGTATATATATAGTGTAAAATGGTGAAAAGTTTGGTATTTTTTTTTTGTTTTTGTTTTCTGTCCGTTGCACCCCCACGCTCCCCATTTAATTTTTTTTTTTTAACGGTCCAATGCTAACTGACGCGGGCCCCCCTATTTAGTAAAAACCTTCGGTTTGGCGACGATAAATACCGACGGATCGGAACCGACGGCCCGTGCCTATGGCGTCGGTTCCGTCCCTTAAACCGACGAGGAAAATTGACGCCCCATAAGGAGGGGTCTTACGACCTGTTGTTTCTCCATTTGTGGGTAGTGATCGATATATCAGAACAACAATTCCTAACTTACTATCGATCGATCATATATTCAATATTTTTTTTACTTCAAATATTTAGGTTACGTGCTTAGTGTTACATAAATTTCATGATGGTGACAAAAGAAGTTTTTTAGCCAAACAATAACTGGTGACTTGCAACATCATGTTGAATAGGAAATAAAACCATTTGTTCACTACAGAAATACTCAAATTATAATTATGAGAGACATTGAGAGTACTAATGTATTTTATTACTCAAATTAAACAAATAGTATTTTATCTGATTCTTACGTAAAAGAGTTTTGTTATATTTTCATTTTTCAAATCAAATAATCAAATTTAAACAACTTTATGGCATCACCATTTTTAGAACTTTAATATAATTCTCTCTTTTTATTAAGTATTTTTTAAAATTGTCCAAGAAATATGAATAGATTCATATATATGTCACTTATAGAAAAGGAATTCGTTGATAAATTGTCATTTGTGAAATGATAAATATAGATAATAAAGTTTTGTACCTTAAATCAACAAAATCCCCTAATTTGATGAAAACTGAGAGATTTGATACCTTGAAGTAAAAAAAATATATAATATAAAGTTTTATACTGAACAAGGAAATTGGCAATGTAGAATGCCTTTCTTTGTATTTTTCGCATTTGTTTTTAAAAAGTTCAAAATATTTAGATGGAGTAAATATCTTTTATTTATAGGGCAAATGACTCAAAAATGTAATTATTTTGTCAATAAAGAAAATATAACTTTTCTCGATGCCCTAAAAGACCAACAGTTTGAGATCGTAGCATGAAAATCGGGAAAATCACGGATTTGATCCATTGACCATACCCTCTTTAACAAAATAATCCTTTGACCAACACTTTTCACAAAATAATCCATTGACTAGCGCCAAACATGGCGCCCCCCGGCGTCACACTTTTATTTAATTCGTTTTTAAACCTTAAAGTCAAAAAATTGATGGGCCCGACGCCCCTCGGGTCACCATCGGCGCCCCAACCTCTCACACATGTCACCATCGGCGCCCCACCCCCTCACACATGTCACCATCGGCGCCCCACCCCCTCACACATGTCACATCGGCGCCCCACCCTCTCACACACGTCACCATCATTAGCGCCGGGCCCATCAATTTTTTTGACTAAAATGGATTAAATAAAGTGGGGCGCCGGGGGGCGCCATGTTTGGCGCCAGTCAATGGATTATTTTGTGAAAAGTGTTGGTCAAAGGATTATTTTGTTAAAGAGGGTATGGTCAATGGATCAAATCCGTGATTTTCCCATGAAAATGATTTAAGTTGTCTGAAAATTCAGTTAATGGTAAAAGTATCTTTGCATTTCGAAAACGTGCCATAAAAAAATTAACATTTTAAAATCATGTTCTAAAAGGATTTAACATTTTGAAACCGTGTCCTAAATGATTTATCACTTACAATGAGATTAGGGTTTAAACACTCAAAAAGTGATATTAGTGTTCATATAATATGTTTGTTAGCTTAACAATGTCACATGTTTAAAAAAATACTAGTATAGGGTCCGCGCGAAGCAGCGGGTTATTCTTTCATATAGTTTAATGTATATTTCTAGAGCTGGTTTACATGTTTTCAAATTTTTTTAGCTTGTATTATAAAGTTAGCTTGTATTATAAAGCCACTAAATTTAAAAAACACAACAGATTAAAGAAGATTATAATATGATACATATAATACAAATATTTAGTGGTTGTATGATTTCTATAATTAGCGTTTAAGAGTTTAAGAAAGAAAAAGTTAAATGTTTTATTATATATGTAGTATAAATATAATTATCAGGCCCCAAATAAGCTAGAACCAATAAAAATTTATAAAAAAATAGAGTAATAAATAAAAGGTAATTTTAAGTTTAATTGAATTTTTTTAGCAACTTAAATCTTTTTATAACACGATTTTCAAATTTGGACCCTTTTAAGGTATCGACAAAAGTCATATTTAATTTATTGTCAAATTTTGATAAATACATTAACTTGTTAGGCATTTGCCCTTATTTTTATATTAACTCGGGCAAGCATTCTAGATGTCTAAGTAGCTAATTAGTTGTAACATTCTTTTATGAGTCGAACATCCATATATCTAGCAAGTGTTATGTTTATCCAAAGAAGTGTTATGTTGTAACATTTATAATCATTGGTCATTGTCTAACACATATTACTATATTATTTAATCTTTTCAAGAGCCACACTAACAACGATAATGGTTTGAGTCTTGTCGATGCTTCTTATGACGAGTTTCCAGAAGCGGAAGAGTTAAAAACAAACTGTGAGAACTTCAAAAATTTTAGGAAATTGGTAGAAATACTATATATTGGAGAGAACCATAAAGGTTCTACAAATGACAAAACATTCGAGTAGTTCATTAAAGATATGGCAAATTACGATTAGGAAGTTTAAAGGTCCCTTTTTGAATTGGCGTATTTTAGCTTCTCTTTAAAATCACAACAATGATTTTCAAATTGGCAACACCTCATGTTAGCTTGAATTTGCAATGAATATTCGTCATGACTTTGTTCATTCAGTTTGGATGAACTTTGAAGGCTTTTCGTTGTCCTCAAAGCTAGATCCACATTTCATCTTTATTTGTCACAGTTCTTCGATTTGTTTTGTCGTATCAGTTTCGTCATCTTAACCTTGAGATTCGTGAATCTATTGACCCACTTGTCTATAATACCATTGCTAAGATCTTGAATAGAGCATTAGTGCGTGAAAAGGATTTACAAGCTAGAGTTGCTGAATCAGTGAGTAAAAGAAAAGTAGAACACACCACTTCACCATCTGTTGTGTCTAAGAAAACACGTTTTGAGGAAACCATTCCACAACCACAACCATTACAGCAAGTTAGTTCCCAAACTCAACCAAGAGAGATACCCCCATGTGAGAAATGTGGTAGGAAGCATACAGGGGAGTGCAAATGTTTTAAGTGTGGGAGACCGGGGCATATGGCATCAAATTGCCCAAGTCTTCTTCGTTTGTGTTATTATTGTTTCAAAGATGATCATATTCAGGCTGATTGCCCTGATCGGTCAAGAGATAGGCGCAAGAGAATGGAAGAAAAGGTAGCTATGACTGTTCCAAAACCTAAAGTTCGTGCTTATCAGATAACTGAGGGAGAAGAGAAGGAATCATCAAATGTGACGTCAGGTACCTATATCCTTAAATCCCATACATGCTTACATTTTGACTCATATGTTGTTGAATCTTTAGTGTTCTTGTTGTTATGTATGTATTAGTAATCTTAAGATTTGATTAAAATATAGTATGTATCTAGAATGTTCGTGAGGACACGAACAATTTTAAGTGGGGGAGAGTTGTAACACCCCAATTTTATCAGGAATTTAATTTCGTACGCGGATATAATTTTATAATGAAGTAATATTGTGTAAATATTAAGATATAGTGAAAAACGTAAAACGAATTATCAGTTCCAGACTGTAAAACAATAGAAATTAAAATAATAAGCAGATAGATGTGTGGGATGTCGTGGTTTACTCCATTTCATTCCAAAATCTTCCAGTAACATTCACAGAAGCTAAGAAAAACGCAGGCATCAATCCTCCATCTTCAAACCTTCAATTAAATCATAGAATTAAGCTTGTAATCTTCAAGTCTTCATCTATTTTCTATTTCTAATCATTGTAAGTGATCTTTCTTCAAGTTTAACCTAGTTCATGAGGTTTTTAGTGGGTTTTTAAGGGGTTTTGTAAATTAGAGAGTTTTAATACGAAATTAGGGTTTGTAATTGTTAGAATTGTTGTTATTTAGTGTTTATGAGCTTAATAGTAATCAAATAACATGTTAAAAGTGATTAATTTGTGATAGTGTTCTTGAATGATTTCTAGAGTTTTACCAATTCTTTGTATTTTGATGTTAATAAGTTAATAGGTGTGATTAGTGATGTAATTATAGTGTAAATAACATATTTATATGAGAATTCAAGGGCAAAATGTTAAGAAAGTGAAATTAAGTGATTATATTAATGATTGTGAATAGATATCAAGAGATGATTATGAAGATAAGCTAAATGGTTATGTTAGTGATTAATTGTTTGAATTAGTTGAATCAAAGTGGGGGAGTTATCACATAGAAGTTATTAGTATAACTTAATGAATTCTAGTGACTTAAATGTGTTATTATGTATTGTATGCTTAGGTGTTAAAGAGTTGGGCATATCACCAATTGTTGTATCTTGTGACTTATCAATCAAAGGCCAAGGTGAGTGATATAAGGATTTGATCAAGTAAATGGTAATATATGTGTCTGGATTACTTTTGAGTATGAGGAGCATATGATCATTTGAAGTTAATTGTGTTTTAATTGTTTAAATTGATTTATGAATTGTTAAAGATACGGATTGATTGTACATGTTACCGGATAACTTCCGAGCTAGAGGTGGGTACAATCAAGTGGAGATTTAGTGTATTAATTGTATATGATCATAGTGATATGAATTGTGATTGTACATGTTACCGGATAGCTTCCGAGCTAGAGGTGGGTACAATCATAAGTTAGTGATATGAAGCTTATGAAGTTATGATATAGAGTTGCTAGTTTTACTAGCATAGTGTTTATGTAGCCATGATATATGTATTATTTGATTAAGTTGCTTATATGCTCACTAAGCAAAAGTGCTTATTGTTTAAGTGTTTTATGTTTTAGGTGGAAGTGGACAAGGTAAAGGGAAGGCAGTTTAAAAAGGGGATAGCGTGGATTGCATGATGTTAGAGTATGGCAAGTAATCTCTTTTGTATCGTTTGATCTATCTTGTGTAAATCACCCTCATGATATGTTTTAAAAAGGTTAGTCATGGTGAGCCATGACATGTGAATTTTGTTGTGATTTGACTTTTAAAGTCAAGAATATATGAATATGATGTAAATTATGGTTTGGAAGTTTTAAAATAAGTATTTGAATTAAATTAGTGTTTATGGATTGGTTTTATAAAAATAGAGTGAATCAATGGTCAAATGTATTTTTATTTGAAATGGAGTGTTGACATGTAGTCAACCATTCCATTAGTCAATTATGGGTTGTGATTGGCTAGTCAATGGGTCAAAATAATCTTTGTGGGTCAGCGGGTCAAAAAGGGTCCATATGGGTCATTAAGTGCACGTACGGTCTAAAACAGGTTAGAAAAGGGTTAAGGGTGTGGTGATGTGTCTTATAACTTTGTTTTGATGTGTATGATGAGTGGTTAAAAGCTCTATGTCTCAGCCTTCATGGTTTGAGACTTGGTATGCTTTCAAAATGATCGTTTTTGAGTCAAAAAGAGTTACACGCCAAGATCCCGTGTCGTTGTGAAATTTGGAAAAGTGCAAAAAGGGAAGTCTTCATTTTGACCATATGAATTTGCCTGCAAAATTTCATAACCTAACTCTTTGTCGTTTATGAGTTATGTGCGTTTAAAGTTCGGTTTTTGGTCATAAAACTTTGCAGGTTGAAATATGCTGTAATCTGATGAATCCGGGCGGATTCTGATGAATCCGGGCGGATTCCCTAGGATGGATTCCCAAAAATCACTTCTGTTCATGAGTTTGGCTGAAAACGCAAGGGAATCCGGGTGGATTCCCTGAATCCGGGCGGATTCCCCCGCGTCCCAGAAATTCGAAACTTAAAACGGTCATAAAAGATGAACCGTAACTCCGTTTTTGACGTTCTTTATATCGTTGAAAAGCTAAGAGAGTCTACTTTCCAATGGTTATGTCCTTATGATGAAATTTTGATTGAGTAAAATAATTAAATTAGGTATAAATGTGTTGGTACAATGAAATATAAAGTTTTCAAGTATGGTATTGATTTAAATCATTACTGGGACCAATAGAGAGTATTTTATGATATAAAATAAATGGTTTAAAAAAAATGGTTCTGTTTTCGGGGCGTTTCAAGTTGGTATCAGAGCGATAGTTTAACAGAATTATGTAATCCACTTTAGGATTGCGTAGTCTTAAACTATTATGAATGTATGATTATGTTTTTATATGATTTCAAGATGTGTTGTTATTACTGATTGTGTTTAAGGGTAATGAATAGAAATGTGTGGTAAGTCTAATATGATTTCGTCTAGCCAACGAAATTAATATTATACTATTGCACATGGGTGATTCATAGCACTTAAACATAATGCAGATTAGGGGAGAATTGTTTTGATAAATTGTGCATGAAGTTTAATTGTTGTTTATATTATGTGGAGATTGAAAGTACTAATTGAGTTATTGATTTTGTGTTAGATGGATGCTAATAAGAACACCAGTGAACGTTCTCCCCCGCAAGAGGAGAACCGAAATTTGACTCATGAGGAAGAAATAGTGATAAAGAGGATAGTTGGACAATCTTTAGAAGCTTTTACCCCAACGATGATTACTAGGATGGAAAACATGTTGACTGAGAGGTTTAGTGATTTTGAAAGACAATATATAGCTCCTTTACGAAATATTAGTACTTCTTCAACTCATGTCGAGACGAATAAAGAGAAAGAGAAGTTTGAATATAAGAGTTTTGCTACGTGTAACCCGCCCGAGTTTAGTGGAGAGTTAAACCCAGTTATTAGTAATCGTTGGATTAGTGAACTTGAGGAAACCTTTTTGTTGTGTAAGTGTCCGGATGAGTCCAAAGTGATATTTGCAGCTCATCAACTTAAGAAAGATGCTCATGAGTGGTGGAATTCACAGTTAGAAACGTATGGTCCTGAGGTAGCTTCGAGGTTTACCTGGGATAAGTTTAAAGAGATATTTAGAGAGGAATTTTCACCACCCGCAGAATTAGAGAAGTTAAAAGGAGAGTTTTTAGCGATTGATCATGGAAATAAGTCAGTTGCCGAGTATTCTAAGGCATTTCATGAGAAAGCTAGGTTCTGTCCTGAGTACACCTCCAATCCTAAGTTGTTGACCGACCACTTCTATCGTCATCTTAACCTTGAGATTCGTGAATCTATTGACCCACTTGTCTATAATACCATTGCTAAGATCTTGAATAGAGCATTAGTGCGTGAAAAGGATTTACAAGCTAGAGTTGCTGAATCAGTGAGTAAAAGAAAAGTAGAACACACCACTTCACCATCTGTTGCGTCTAAGAAAACACGTTTTGAGGAAACCATTCCACAACCACAACCATTACAGCAAGTTAGTTCCCAAACTCAACCAAGAGAGATACCCCCATGTGAGAAATGTGGTAGGAAGCATACAGGGGAGTGCAAATGTTTTAAGTGTGGGAGACCGGGGCATATGGCATCAAATTGCCCAAGTCTTCTTCGTTTGTGTTATTATTGTTTCAAAGATGATCATATTCAGGCTGATTGCCCTGATCGGGCAAGAGATAGGCGCAAGAGAATGGAAGAAAAGGTAGCTATGACTGTTCCAAAACCTAAAGTTCGTGCTTATCAGATAACTGAGGGAGAAGAGAAGGAGTCATCAAATGTGACGTCAGGTACCTATATCCTTAAATCCCATACCTGCTTACATTTTGACTCATATGTTGTTGAATCTTTAGTGTTCTTGTTGTTATGTATGTATTAGTAATCTTAAGATTTGATTAAAATATAGTATGTATCTAGAATGTTCGTGAGGACACGAACAATTTTAAGTGGGGGAGAGTTGTAACACCCCAATTTTATCAGGAATTTAATTTCGTACGCGGATATAATTTTATAATGAAGTAATATTGTGTAAATATTAAGATATAGTGAAAAACGTAAAACGAATTATCAGTTCCAGACTGTAAAACAATAGAAATTAAAATAATAAGCAGATAGATGTGTGGGATGTCGTGGTTTACTCCATTTCATTCCAAAATCTTCCAGTAACATTCACAGAAGCTAAGAAAAACGCAGGCAACAATCCTCCACTTTCAAACCTTCAATTAAATCATAGAATTAAGCTTGTAATCTTCAAGTCTTCATCTATTTTCTATTCCTAATAATTGTAAGTGATCTTTCTTCAAGTTTAACCTAGTTCATGAGGTTTTTAGTGGGTTTTTAAGGGGTTTTGTAAATTAGAGAGTTTTAATACGAAATTAGGGTTTGTAATTGTTAGAATTGTTGTTATTTAGTGTTTATGAGCTTAATAGTAATCAAATAACATGTTAAAAGTGATTAATTTGTGATAGTGTTCTTGAATGATTTCTAGAGTTTTACCAATTCTTTGTATTTTGATGTTAATAAGTTAATAGGTGTGATTAGTGATGTAATTATAGTGTAAATAACATATTTATATGATAATTCAAGGGCAAAATGTTAAGAAAGTGAAATTAAGTGATTATATTAATGATTGTGAATAGATATCAAGAGATGATTATGAAGATAAGCTAAATGGTTATGTTAGTGATTAATTGTTTGAATTAGTTGAATCAAAGTGGGGGAGTTATCACATAGAGGTTATTAGTATAACTTAATGAATTCTAGTGACTTAAATGTGTTATTATGTATTGTATGCTTAGGTGTTAAAGAGTTGGGCATATCACCAATTGTTGTATCTTGTGACTTATCAATCAAAGGCCAAGGTGAGTGATATAAGGATTTGATCAAGTAAATGGTAATATATGTGTCCGGATTACTTTTGAGTATGAGGAGCATATGATCATTTGAAGTTAATTGTGTTTTAATTGTTTAAATTGATTTATGGATTGTTAAAGATACGGATTGATTGTACATGTTACCGGATAGCTTCCGAGCTAGAGGTGGGTACAATCAAGTGGAGATTTAGTGTATTAATTGTATATGATCATAGTGATATGAATTGTGATTGTACATGTTACCGGATAGCTTCCGAGCTAGAGGTGGGTACAATCATAAGTTAGTGATATGAAGCTTATGAAGTTATGATATAGAGTTGCTAGTTTTACTAGCATAGTGTTTATGTAGCCATGATATATGTATTATTTGATTAAGTTGCTTATATGCTCACTAAGCAAAAGTGCTTATTGTTTAAGTGTTTTATGTTTTAGGTGGAAGTGGACAAGGTAAAGGGAAGGCAGTTTAAAAAGGGGATAGCGTGGATTGCATGATGTTAGAGTATGGCAAGTAATCTCTTTTGTATCGTTTGATCTATCTTGTGTAAATCGCCCTCATGATATGTTTTAAAAAGGTTAGTCATGGTGAGCCATGACATGTGAATTTTGTTGTGATTTGACTTTTAAAGTCAAGAATATATGAATATGATGTAAATTATGGTTTGGAAGTTTTAAAATAAGTATTTGAATTAAATTAGTGTTTATGGATTGGTTTTATAAAAATAGAGTGAATCAATGGTCAAATGTGTTTTTATTTGAAATGGAGTGTTGACATGTAGTCAACCATTCCATTAGTCAATTATGGGTTGTGATTGGCTAGTCAATGGGTCAAAATAATCTTTGTGGGTCAGCGGGTCAAAAAGGGTCCATATGGGTCATTAAGTGCACGTACGGTCTAAAACAGGTTAGAAAAGGGTTAAGGGTGTGGTGATGTGTCTTATAACTTTGTTTTGATGTGTATGATGAGTGGTTAAAAGCTCTATGTCTCAGCCTTCATGGTTTGAGACTTGGTATGCTTTCAAAATGGTCGTTTTTGAGTCAAAAAGAGTTACACGCCAAAATCCCGTGTCGTTGTGAAATTTGGAAAAGTGCAAAAAATGAAGTCTTCATTTTGACCATATGAATGTGCCTGCAAAATTTCATAACCTAACTCTTTGTCGTTTATGAGTTATGTGCGTTTAAAGTTCGGTTTTTGGTCATAAAACTTTGCATGTTGAAATATGCTGTAATCTGATGAATCCGGGCGGATTCTGATGAATCCGGGCGGATTCCCTAGGATGGATTCCCAAAAATCACTTATGTTCATGAGTTTGACTGAAAACGCAAGGGAATCCGGGTGGATTCCCGGAATCCGGGCGGATTCCCCCGCGTCCCAGAAATTCGAAACTTAAAACGGTCATAAAAGATGAACCGTAACTCCGTTTTTGACGTTCTTTATATCGTTGAAAAGCTAAGAGAGTCTACTTTCCAATGGTTATGTCCTTATGATGAAATTTTGATTGAGTAAAATAATTAAATTAGGTATAAATGTGTTGGTACAATGAAATATAAAGTTTTCAAGTATGGTATTGATTTAAATCATTACTGGGACCAATAGAGAGTGTTTTATGATATAAAATAAATGGGTTAAAAAAAATGGTTCTGTTTTCGGGGCGTTTCATTGATCTTCTTCAATCTGAAACTCATATACAAATTAAAAGCACAATTATAATTTAGGCATGAATTATAGGCTATAATAGTGGGCATAGCCCGTGCGATGCACGATTTTTGTTATATTACTACTACAAGAAAACAGCCATTTAGCGACATATTTAGCGACATGTTTAGCGACATTTTTTAGGCTAGCGACTTCGACAAAGACATAGAGCCCGTAGTCTCTATAGAAAAGTCGTTGATTTTGCGACATCTGTCGCTATATTTGGCGTCATAACTAGCGACATCTAATATTTCAACGCAGATTCGCGACACTCCAAATGGATCGCGATATACGTCGCTATTAATTTAGAGACTTGTGTGTACATGATGCTATGTATATCGCTAATTTTACAGTCGTCACTACCTTGGACGCTGCTTGTGTCTCTGTTTGTGAAGAAATCGCTAATATCGTCACTGAAAGCGTCGGTAAGCATTGGAGACACCTATACTTGTGTCTTAGATCATGACGCTAGTCTTCATAAAGTCGCTACTGATGTCGCTAGTAGAGTCGTTAATTTTTGCGACATTGTTATTTGGGTTGCTACCGATGTCGCAAACCTCTTTTTAATACGAGTATAATTGTCATATATATATATTCTTGTTTCCTTTTAGCTATAAGACTTGTAAATAAAAAAAAATGTTGGACTACCAGATTATACATAATTATAACAAATCAAATATTAGAATATAAGTGATACAAATGTAAGTCATAATCATAATTACACATTCAAAAATATTCTATTCGAAACCAAACACAACACGCTTTGGTTCTTGATCAATGACATCTACCACTTCTTGAGGTAGTCATCTTCCTCTTGAGTATTTGCAATTTGCAAGAGTTCCAAACACAGCAGGGCAAACTACCATCAATTAAGACAAGATATTTTATTATGTTAGTCAACTTTCATGTTAGAGTATTTGTAGTTGTGCAGCTAAACATGATACCCAAAAACAAAATAATATAAATTAAAATAAGCATTTAAAACACTAAGGCTAGTACCTTACCAAGTTGGCATCAAGAAGTTAGTTCTCGAACAGGTTTTTCAACATTTTCTGGAGTAGCTTTTACCTATGAAAGACAAGAAAGCAATCAAGCATTACATGACTATATCCTGACGCTATCTACCAGTCTACCACAATAAGGTTTGGAAATAACGAGTTAGATGTAACAAGAGAATAGATAAAGAAGAATTCTAAAACTCAGCAAATAGCTTATATCTATCGAGTCCACACCAAAAACAGAAACTCTAATAGCTTATTTTCTAGTGGTATATCTTCCATTTCAATTAACAAACGGATAGCCTATAAACAGATATGCAAAAATCTATGTAAGCTCATACCTCATAATCAGAACCAACAAAAGCCACTGATGATCCAAGGGGCTGCAATAATCCATATTATATATCTAATTGTTAATTGTTAATAACAGCAACAACAACAATCAATGTCAATCATCTGCATTTAGTAAAGATACACAACAGAAAAGTACCTGGTGGTGACGTATCATGTTAGCTTACATTTAAATACACCCGCATTCCACCCTGCGTAGTTGATTTTATCCGCATCATGTAATTGAACTATGCATCTAATTACCAAGAGGTTTTTCGCCAAATGGCACTAAGCAAGACTTACCTTAACTTCCTTTCTATTGCAGTTAACGTAAGATCATCTATGTCCTGGTAAACTTATCAATAGAAGTGAAGAGGCACAAGGCTAGAACCACATTAGTAGTACGTAGGAAGTTCCAACCTTTTTTAATTTGAGGTAGCAGGAAGTCCAGACAAAACATTCATTCTCGAACACTTTCCGATATTAAGATCACCACCTTGCACATTGCACCGACTGGTTGATCGATCCTCCTTACAAGGAGCCATACCTTGTACATATGCATAAAAACAAACTTTTGGGTCAACATGACTTTCATACTTTATGAATAAACAGAATTGAAGTATATTATTGTGTATCAAGAATAATGCTAAAATATCTTGCAAGAATCTCTCTTTGAAGAGATTAACTAGTCATACTAGAATAAGATAAAGACAAATGAAATCCATGAATAACTAAAAAGCATACTAACAATCAAGTAACAAGAAACTTGGTTTGTATGACTAATCCTTGGATATCAGAATTCCTTTACCTACATCCAAACCTAGATCCTTGAGTGCCTTCATATGCAACTGCAACTTAACAGATTATCAGTGATTGGATAAAAAATAGTTAGTTAAATCCTACATAATTAACTCACTCAAAGTCGGATCGAAAAATGTAAAACATAAAAAAGAAACAAATTAACAGATTGTCATTGATTGGATAAAAAAAAAGGCAGAACTAACTAAGATTTGATTCAAATCAAATGCAAATTACATTACACACACTCATGTGCTTTAAGTATGTGTGTACTACAACTCTTGATTAATAACCAATCAAATAAGAAACAATTAATTAGGTAAAAATGATCATATTCAGTCTCAAAAGAAACACATCAGATCCATAATCATTCTAATTTCAGTACAATAGATGAGCACATAAAGTTGGATCATATACCTATAAATAGATAAAATAAGAGTATTGCAATTCAATTACCAATTGTAAGTCTATAAGCCATCTTCGTGAATCGTACATTCAATGTAATCACGATTGCTGACTCAAACCTACAAAATCATTATAGGTAAAATGCATTTTCAAATTAGATTATACAACTAGCTATCTTACCTTGAAGTGAGCAGCAAGGCTGTATATGATAGCAAACTTATAAAGGGCCTAAGAAGCATACAGTAGAAAGTGAAAGATATGAACATTAAATTGTAACTTGTGCACCTCTAATATCTTATGAAATTATCAATTATAAGTTGGGGAAGCTATTACAATGTCTTCCAACATTTCAATTGAACTAAGCAACACAACAAATCAAAGCTCATATAGCACTACTGTTATGTATAACACTACTTGTATCTATTGCGATTAATATGTGTCTATATACATTCATTTAACTATTATGTATGCACAGACACATGCCGACATAGCACAATTAGAGTGCTATCTAGAAAACAGGTAGTTGCTTCAATATAAATCAACTCAAACAAGCAATACATTAACAAACAAATTGATAATACGGACAAAAAATGCGATCAACGAACTTAAGATCAATTCGTATACCTAAATCAGCGTAATTGTAATAAAAAATGAGTTTCAGTAAAAACTAACCGTAAATCGAGAACGATTGACGAGGTGTGGTAGCGGTGGCAGAGAATGAGGAACAATGGTGGTGGCCGATAGGTGCGGTGACACTGAGGTGCAATAAAGGTGGTTGTACGATGACGTTGAGGTGAAAATGGCAATTAAAACGGCTTTGCAATGACGGTGGCGATGAGGCGCAATAGCGGCGCAATTAGGTGACGACGACGGTTTTAGGTGGCTATGTGATGACGGCCGCGGTAGTGAGGTGATGGTGGAGGCGGCGAGGTGACGTTGTGGAAGCGGAGAGTTTCGGAATTGAGTTGAAATATAAACCCTAAATTTGATTTTGGGGGTATTCGTGAGATTCTGAGGTATCGTAAATATTTTTATTTCCTATTCTATACGTATATAAATACCAAAACTAATTGTTTGTGTGTCAACAATTTTATAAAACTGGCTATTAATTATTAAACTTGTTAATCTATAAACAATTCAATGGCAGTAGCTTGATGGCATTTGTAAAGTTAAGTGTATATAAGGAGAGGTCGCAAGTTCAACTCCGATCACTATTTTGTAAGTCTCTTAATTTTGTGACACTGATTAAGACTTGCAGCCCAAAGTCTCTAAGTTTGCAACGTTCATGGAGACTTGTAGTTCAATGTCTCAAAATTTTGCGACTCTCATAGAGACTAGAAGTCCAAAGTCTCAAATTCTGCGACTTACTTTGCAACTCACATGTATATGTCGAAACACAGAGACCAACATAGAGACACAAGTAGGGTTAGGTCGCAACATCAACGACTCATTTAGCGATGTACTTTGCGACAAGGTTGATTAGAGACGTCATTTGTGACTTATCTTACGACTTTAGCACCATCTCTGTCGTTAGTTGAGTCGCAAATTGTGTCGAAAATTAGCGTCGATGTATTGGGTGTCGATAAAGATGTCGCTGATTAGGTGTTTTCTTGTAATGATAACCCGACATGCAATCAGGCCTTGATGAGAATATCCCATCTTTGTCCTTCAAGAATCCACAAGCTATCTTTGGATCACTAACAGCTATGACATGAACGTTTCCTAGACGAATGCATATGATCTTGGTGTTCATTTCATCCATCATCCTATGTATCCATCGAAATGTTGGCTTGTTCCTTATCATGGGGATTATGCTTCCGAAATAGGGCCATGGTTTAGGGCCTGGAGGAAGTGGTTGTGGGGGTTTGATACTAATGCAGCTGGTGATCAGCAAGATGGAGAACATTAATATGGAAAAAGGTATGAAGATCATGATGGAAGTAGTGACATAGTTTCGACATAAATTGGAGTATATTTATAGGTGTCTTGCCTTCTCTATAAAGAAAGTTAATTTTGAGTGTTAATCGGAGTATTTGAATTCTTTAAAACTTAGAAATAAACTAAAAAAATATATCATATTTTAGGTATTACTATTTGAATTCTGTTAAATTTAGAATTAAACTAAAAAAAGAAAAATCATAGCTAAATTATCTTTTTGGATATGATTCATTATTTCTTGAATATGCATTTACTTATTAAACATCCATAACTGTAAGTATTATAATTTAGAAAATAAATAAAATATGGACATGCATTAATCATTTATATATGGGTTAAGTATTGGTGAACGCAATCAATTTGAGCCGAATGTCTAATGTGTGTACCCAATTTACGGGTGCCCTTTTAATGGATTCAACTTTCAAAAATCATTTTTTAATGTATTATGTAGTATTTTCGATGAAGTGTCATCTTCTAAGGATGCCACGTGGCATCTTAAACGGATGACACATCATCAAAATACATTAAAAAATGATTTTTGAAAGTTGAATGCATTAAAAAGGACACCCGTAAATTGGGTACACACAATAAACATTAAGTCCAAGTTGAATGCATTACCATATACTTATCCCTTTATGTATGCACTACACTATCTCTTTTCTGGTAAAAAAATTATCGGATGTGGCAAATACAGGTTAGATAATACAGATGAATTTTAATGTATAGAACATTTGGAAGAACGTGAAGAAGCATAGCAACATATTAAGAATTATCATTATGTAATTTGATTTGGATATCAACAAAAAAGGAAATACAATGTGCAGTTTCATGTGTACAAATATGAATTTTTGACTCAATATAACAACAAATTATGTCACACGCGTACATTTTATCAATAATACTAGTTGGTTTTCAGGCTATGCGATGTGCAGGCCGTACCTAAGGTATTGATACTAATTTTGTTCATTGTCACATATATTTATTATCTTGAAGATTGACTATCGATATAAATGAAAACAAACTATATATTGTAATGATTATAAAACGTAACAAAAACCTCCAATTAGTTTGAAAAATCTTCTTTATATATTAAAAGAAAGTGTTAATTAGGTAATCTAATTTAATCTTAACCATTAAATGATTTAAACAGTTAAATGTGAACCATTGATCTTAAGTTGAAAATCATGATTACCTAAATCGCGTAACGTGTACAACGTCGTATACCTATAACTTAAATCAAGACAGAAGATCACTACTAGAAAATTGATGAATTTCAACGATAAAATTCGTGGGAAATTTGTTGAAAACGGCCATTTTTCACGAATTTCCCACGAAATATGTCCGTCTTTAAAATGGGCGTGGGAAACATTTTTCCCACGGATTTTTTACGCTCAATAATTTTTCAACGGACTTCCAACCGGCCAATTTTGATGATGAGTCTTTTTTTAAGATATTGTGTTTCAAAATATTGACGAATTTTCAACGGGCTTTCAACGAAGATTTCCCACGGATTTTATCTTTCAACGGATTCTAATCAAAATTTCATCAAATATTTCCCACGGATTTTTCACAAATTTAATTTTCAATGGAATGGTGTCAACTAATGTTTTCCACAGATTTTTAACAGCAATAATTTTCAACCAAATTTCATCAACAATTGTTTTAACAGATTTCCATCAAACAAGGTTTTCAACCAATTTCCCACGATACGTTTCAAGAGTCATTTTCATTAGTAATCCATCACAAAGTACTCATTCATTTTTTTAAGGAAAGACTATTTTCTTCTTTTTTTTTACAAAATTATCTAAATTCATTTCTGATAAAATTATTATTAGTATATATTTAAATAGTTTTATTATTAGCCAAGTTACCTAATTGTTTGTGTTATTTACGTAGTGACATACTGACATCTTTTAATCAAAAAGATTATAGAAACAAATAATTTGTTTCACTTAATCTTTCTCTGTCGTCTCATTTTTTACTTTCATATCTCTAAAATAAAACAAAATATCCATTTATGTATGAAACAAACTATTCAAGACAATTTAAGATCAAAATGTAGATCTATGGGTTTTAAAAAAATGTGTTGGTTCTATGAAGTAAGAACACACGGTGGTTTGATGGCAGATTTTATAGCACCTCAATAGCAACGATTCGATCTTGACGGTGTCCGATGGAGTTAGTTCTTACGGGGATGAACGGGAGTGAACGGTGTCGTTGGCAATGGGACCGTCAGTTTAATCGGCAACAACACCGGCATTTGTGTTGGTGAGTTACTCCTAATTACGGTGGAGGTGCTCAGATTTAATTTGGAAGGGTGGCTTTGACATTTGGTAGAGAAGTAGAGAGAGATTTGGGATTGGTTCTAGATAGAGAAAGAGACATTGATAGTGGAGAGTTGAGATGGGGTAAAAATAGTGAACGGTGAATTTTCTACCATTAGATTGTATATTTTTAAACCATTTATCACCCTTGGATCTCAATCCATGTGAAATGGATGATAGCTTTTGATTGGTCAAGATAACTTTAGTTCTTTTTTCTCTATAGTACAATATCTAAGTGAATTTGTTAAATGGAATTTTAAAGGGTGGTCTAAATAATACTCCGTACAGAATATACTTTAGTTTGAAAAGATTAGGGTTAATAGATAATTTCGTTACTGTACTTTCCGAAAAAGTTCAATTTAGTTACCGAACTTTTATTTGGTTCAATTGAATTACTGAACATTTAAATAATTGATCAAATTGTTACTCAAGTTTCTAATCATACACATATTAGTTACTGTAGTTTACGAAAATGTTCAATTTCGTTATTGAACTTTCATTTTTTTGGAATAAAAAACGAGGATTTTACACTTGTAAACCGGTTTTGTAAGTTCAGTAATTCAATTGAACCAAATAAAAGTTCGGTAACTAAATTGAACTTTTTCGGAAAGTACAGTAACGAAATTGTCTATTAACCCAAAAGATTAAGAGTTTTTACTTTAAATATATTAAATAGTAGGAAAAATTACATATATATCCAATTTAGGTGGAATACTATTATATTTACCCAAAACACAAGTATTCAATGCATGACGTACAAATGTACAATACTTCTTATGCATGTTTGGGGAAATATGTGATGATGAAACTTTACTTGGGTATATACGTAATTATCTTTATTTTAGTTTATTATACTTTTTACTTTTTAAAGTAAGTATATATATATACACATATAACTTATAAAATTGTAAAAAATTTATTTTGTCGTATTTAAAATAAAAAAGTACACATATATACACATATAACTTATAAAATTATGAACTACACATTATTGCGGCTAAAAGGGATTGTCCCCGACAAGTTTTATAAATCAAAATATAAGCGTTACAATTACAAGGATGTGGAGAATCCACATTAATCTAATGCTAGAGCATGAAAGACTAAGTATACACATATGACATGTCATGTGTATAATAACTACATAAACAACCAAATACGTTGATTGTTGCAAGCTTTTATTCGATGAAACATATAAAACGATTGAAAATCCATCAAATCGGTTGAAAATTCGTGGAAAATTTTCACGGATTTTCAACAAAACCTCTAAATATTATAAAAAGATATATCACATTCCACACATTTCCAATGAAACATCTAAATTTGTTGAAAATCCGTGGGAACTTTTCACGAATTTTCAACGGAGCATCTACATTTGTTGAAAATTCGTGGGAATTTCTTATGGATTTTCAACAAATTTATAAAAATTTCATTCTCTTTAAGAATTTAGAGTAAGAATGCACATATATACATATATAATGTAGTAATATATAAAATAAACATTAACTATATCTACACATATATACGTTATATCCCAATCTCCCTATGTATATATTTAAGTTATAGTATGTGTATGTAAATGTTTAAGCATATGTAAATATTTAGATATATGTAAACATAAATAGTTATATATACGTTATTAATATGTTAAATTCAGATTAATTGTATGTATAAGTATATAACTTCATCATTTTTCTTCATACGTATCAATAAGTAGAAGTATATCTCATATACATTCAAATACATTTAATAAGTACATAAGTACATCTATGTGTGTGTGTAAATATATACAGTATTCATGTCTAGGAATCAATAAATCTACTATGTGTGCGCGGACGAGTGCTTTTGGTTGTAAGAGATCACACATTCTCACGGATTTCCAACGAAATGTCTAAATTTGTTGAAAATCCGTGAGAACTTCCCACAAATTTTCAACGGATCAATTATATCGATTGAAAATCCGTGGGAATTTTCCACGGGTTTTCAACAACTTTTTTAATATTTTAATATTTTTGATTATTTGAAACAGGAATGCACATGTATAATGTAGTGATATATAAAACACACGTTTAATTGTATGTATATACCAACGTTCCTCATTCTTTCTATTATTATTATATATGTATATAAACATCAACTATCGTATTTAAATTTATAGTATGATAGAGCATATATAAATATTTAGATATATATTAACAAAATATACTTATATATACGTAATTAATATCTTAAATACATATTAATATTAATCGTATGTATATGTGGATAACTTCATCACTTTTACGTTATTACTATCTTAAATACATATTAATTGTATGTACATGCGTATAACTTCCCATGTATTTTCAACGACTAGGTATGTTTAATTAGATTTCAAATATAAATTATTTCCACGGATTTTCAACGGAATATCTAAAGTGGTTGAAAATCCGTCACAGTTTCCCATGAAATTTCAACGAAACACTTAAAATGGTTTCCCACGATTTTTTAATGCCTATGTATTTTTTATAAAACATTAGTGATAAACTATTTCCACGGATTTTCAACGAAACATCTAAAATGGTGGGAAATCCGTTACAATTTCCCGCGAAATTTCAACGAAAACACTTAAAATGGTTTCCCACGAATTTTCAATGATTGTATATTTACAATTAACCATTAAAGTATAAATTATTTCCCACGGATTTGTTACGACCTCTGAATAATAATTATCTTATTAAATGTTTAAAAAAATACCAAAACTTTTGTCGAAAATCCGTTGAAAATTTGTGAAAAATATATTTTTGACTGTCGAATTTCCCACGGATTTTGTTTCGTGGTTAATCCGTTGTAAATCCGTGGTAATTATTCCATGAACTTCTACTTATGTGTTTTTGACAATATTTCGACTAAAATCCGTGGGAAAATTCCCACGGAAAAACTTGTGGTGGGAACTCTGTAAGTATAAACAGATTCTCTAGTATCGATCATGTACACGGTATGCGATAGCATGGTTTTTGGCAGGTTCACGTAGGAAGATGTAGTACACGATCGCGTATGACTACTAGGATCGCGTACCTGGGGCAGTTTACCAGCTTTTTTGACCTTGGTATAAATACGATTTTTATTACTTTTAACCTAACTTTGGATACACAAAACGGAAAGGAACGAATTTAGAGTATTTTTAAGGGTTTTTCACTATTTTAAAGATCTTTCGTTGCATTCAATCATTCGATTACTAGGAATCAGCATTAATACATTGTAATCACTCGGTTTCCATTATTTATTTAATAAATCATGTTTCCTTCGGTTTCAATTGTTAATCTTGATTGTTTTAGCTTAGTTATGCGTAGCTAAATCATTTAACATTTGTTTTCACTAATAGAAAATTTCATATAGACTACGGTATAAAAAGCATACAGATCATGGCTTTTTAGGGGTGGTTTATAAGGGGTAAGTCTATTTGAAAAATAAAAGGACTACAGATTTTTTGGGGCGGTCTATTTAACTAATTATAAAAAGGAACAAGGTTTCTACACTAACAACCGTGGTCTATTTGACAAATTATAAAAAATAGTATATATAATTTTTATTTATTTTCTAGTTCATTCAATTCTATATAAAATATATATTTCAAAACTAATAATAAAATTATGATTCTTACAAAAAATAGATAACAATTTGCAAACATATTGAAACGCCCAAAAAAAATTTTTAAATCTTATTGAGGTCCCACATCCAGTACCGTTAATACCATATGAGGAACGATGTCGAGTTAAGAAATCAAGTTTACTTAGGTGTATTATAAGAAAGTTCAGGTGCATCATTGGTTGTGCACTGTAGTTGGGTTGTGCACTGCAGTTGGGTTGTGCACAGACAGGCCTGCACAAGTCAATGCCAAATATAGAAATTCAAACGTATATAACTTTTAACTCGGTGCGAGTTATGACCTGAAATTTTACGAGCACCTCCATAATACCAATATGGAAGTTTCCCTTTTTACACTTTTTCAAATTTCCTAAAAATGACCATTTTAGCCTTATGACCTATTTAAAGTCATTATCGCCACTTTTTGACAACAACCCAAATCACAATCCACATTATTTCAAGTCTTGAGCTTTTGGTCACTTTTCAAACATATTAAAACCAACCTAAGGCACACGACCCAATGTTCTTAACCTTAGTCTAACTCACTTTACCCATTTTGGGCATTAATGACCCAATTTGACACTCATGACCCATTTGAGTTCTTAGGGTTGTTTTGACCCTTCCAATGATCAACTTCAATCCAAAACCAACTAGCAACACTATTATTACACATACTACTTTCAAAATTGACTCGAAACATAATTCGACCATTAACACCACTTAGGTTATTTCATGAAACAATTTTATAACCAAAGAAACTTATCCCTTTAAAATCTTATGATACATAATTTACATACGTTATTGACCTTCGAAGTCAACAACCATCAAAAAATACATTCAACCCTTACTTTTAATATTTCAAAATCAAGTTTGGGGCGTATTACACAATTGGATAAGAAACGATAATCCAAAAGAGAACATGCTTGCTACTTACTAACGTGCAAGCTAATCCACGCTATTCCTTCTTTGCTTCCTTATCCTTCCTTTGAGAGCTATTACCTATAATACATTTAAAATAATACGGAGTAAGCATAATTGCTTAGTGAATACATAGATTACCAATTAAGCAATTCAAGCAACACATAACCTAGTCATTCAACAAATGAGCATAGGTAGAGATTGATACCGATTTGGATCCGCGGTCCTTAAGATACATGTTGTGCTTAGCACATATTTCGTATTAATTATTATTTCAAAATGATTAGACTCTACTATATTGCTCAATCACATAATCACAACAATTTGATTCATCAATACCAACTATAATCATACTAAGCAACCATAATAACATGATTATATGAAATCTCTTGCTCATAAGCAATCCGAAATCACATAATCATCACCTAAGTGATTCTCCATGTACTCACCTTGATACTTGAATAAGGGTTACAATTCACAATCCACCAAAGTATTCCAATTCTCTTAATACCTATTTCAATTAACACATAATGATACATAATTATTAGAATCCTAAAACTCATGATATCAATTATTAATCAAAATCTACACTCCCCCACTTTAATTAGTTTTAAGTGATCACTCCTTTACTAACCAAAGTTAATCTCAAATTCATCTTTATTCAAAATTCTTATCAATTCCTTGTTTATACAACATATCTATACTTTCAACAATCCAAGTAACCATACTTTAGGTTAGTAAACTCAATTTAATTGATTCTCAACAAAATCCATGATTTCACCATAAACCCTAATGGTGAAATCATTATTTTCATGAGTTAAATTGATATCTATTAGTGATATTCATGTTAATACATACTAACCAACTCAATTTCATGCCCTAATTCAAATTAATTTGATGAAATCACCAAAACCCCTTTAAACTCCCTAACCCTTTAAACCCTAGGTTTTAATTCACAAAGAAATACTTACAAGAGAGGTTGAAGATGATGTTGAGGATGATATTTGAATGATTCTGGAGCTTAATCAAGATTGGAATTGAAGGGATTTATGATGATGATGATGCGTGTCTTTGGTTCCTCATGATATTAGATTCTGGAAATGTTTTAGAAACCTCGGGCAATTGATACGTAAAATATGTATTAAATCCAATTCTTTTAATTAATTACAATCTGGAACTGAGGAATCCAATTGCGTTTTATATTGTATCTTATTACTTATATAATAATATAATAATATTTCATAATATGTATATTTCTGGATACACTAAAATAATACCTCAAATATTGGGGTGTTACAAGTCTCCCCCACTTATTCAGTTCGTATCCTCACGAACCATTCATGGTGCACTGAAGGATAGTACACCATCATCCATTCCTCGGGTTCCCAAGTGAATTCAGAACCCTTCCGATGTCTCCACTGGACTTTAATAGTAGAAACCGTCTTATTTCGTAATTGTTTAATCTTTTGATCAAGAATCTGGATGGGTTCTTCAACGTAATTGATGCGTGTGAAAGCGTCTAGTTTATTAATTTATAAAATGGAAATACCTTATATATACTTCTCACACAACCAGGCAAGAATACCCGATCGAATGTTAGTATAGACTTGGTAAGTCCGAGTCGAACACGAGGAACGGATGTCAATATTAAATAAATTGGAAATTAATACAAATAATGAAAACAATGAATATTGGGGGGCGTTTTAGTTCCGATCGAACAATTGACTATCAATTATGTAATATAGTTTTAAATTAAAACTGAAATGAAATAAATAATAATTAAGAAAACAATTAATCAAATATAGATACTTGCACTACTACAAAAAAAACACTAAGAAACCACTTAAAAACACATTTAGAAACCATTTGTACGTGGGGTTTCTTTGGCTAGAGGTTTCACTCAAAGAAACCTCGTGTAAACAGGTCTCTATGATTACATAGAAACCTGTTGGTTTAATACTACCTGGTCTCTATTGTGTTTCCGAATTCAGTCAAAATTTCCCGCCACAAGTTATAGAGACCGTTTGGTATGTAAACAACTGGTCTCTATCTCATTTTTTTTTCTTTTTTTTTTGGTTCCAGAATGCTAGATATACTGTAATATTCCGACTTTTTTTTCCAGAAACCTGCTATAAACTAGCTGTGCAACAAAATTACCCAACATATAAAGGAATATACCAAAAAATTTCCACAAACAAAATTATATATATAACATACCCAACATATCTGTACAAGACATACTTTTTCCACAAAACATAAGTACATATAACAAAGTCGTAGTTTATTCATCGGGAATGTAAAATACACCTAAAAATTTCTGAACAATGGCATCTAACTTCGAGTGGTCATATGGTCCTCTCTCGTGCCAAGGTAGCTGTATGAAACAAAACGATAAAAGAAATTAGCATTACTTACCTATAATAGTGACACATTAGCTTAATTAACTCGCGAACAAAAAGGATAACTGAATGTTGAAACCTTCATATGCAATACTATCACAGATTGACATACAACAGAAAAATAATCAGTAACGTGATGAGAAACTAAAACATTATCAAAAACAATTCAACTTAACACATGTTTCTGAACAACGAAACTCATACACACCCTGCCTGCTACACTTAGACTTGTGTCATGAGACTTGAACATGACCACCATATTTCTTGTAATAGGTAAATGAATAATTTTTGGTGCTAGTACTCTATGAGTGGTACCAAAAACCATAAGGGGTTAATGAATTAACAACAGCAACAAATTTTATAAAGAGGTCGTTCAGCTCGATCTATTGTTATCTCTAAAATCTTACGGGTCATAATAGTCTGATAAGCGGGCATGAAACACTCTAACAGGGATGGTTTATATGCATTTTATCTCTAAAAGCCAAGGCCACCTATCTATTGTTAAATACACTGCTGACCAAATAATGCACATCAGCTTAAGTGGTCCCATCGCTATTTAGAACTTGAAAAGCAAGACCAGCTCAATCAAGGAATCATACAGGCTAAAAGCAATAGTAAATATCATGTGCCAAATAGATACATTAGGTCATTGATGCGTAATAAGTTACTAAATCAATAAGAAATAGTAAAACATATGGCCTTGACAAATTCAGGTTGTAAATAGATTTAAAATCACTTACAAAAGCCGGGAAATTATGTTGTTGAATATTGACGAACTCGTCCATCCATCGCATGACATAATATCCACACTCCCATATTGATCTTTGTTGTTGGACCTATAATAATAACAAACAAATATATAATTTTTAATCAGGTTGTTCCTAAAATCCATACGTTTATATATGTATACACTGTGAAAAGATTGACCTGGGGAATATGCCATTCGAAAGGGCCAGCAACATACCTATAAGATTATAAGAGAGAAAAAAATTGTAATACTTTTCCAAACAAACCAAATGGATATAATAATAAAAATATTATACAACTGTTACCTATCGAGAATGCTTGTTAAGGTATAGAAATGTTTAGTCTTATCAACATCACGGATGGAGTCTAGTATGTACCCGGTTCCTTCAGTAGGACGCAATATAAAAAGTGTCCAATGACCCCTAATAATGTAGTAATGTGTAAACCATTCATTATACACAAAACATATATAAGGCATGTAACAAAGATAATCGTATTTTGTGGTGCGTACCCTTGTAGATAAGGCACTAAATAAGTGTCTGTACCATATTTTGATGAGAAGGCCATCGTAAAATAAGATTCAACTATGTGTCGGCTATCTTGACACATTTCACCGTTGACCATATATGGGTTCAAAAAAGCACATTTGTTGTCAAACCCGTTAGTCGTAATGATATTATGAAGAAACCTAAAAAAATGAAAAAATACATATGTTATGATGTACAATAAAATGATATATTAAATTATCGTTACGAGACTATGGTACACTGAAACTGTACTTACGATTCAAAGAGTGCTATAATAGACGTGTCGACTTTTCCTTGAGTCAATAACTGCATAATCTCCTCAGCATTGACAGGGACATGATAATCCTCAGGCAACATAAAAGTATCAGCGGGGACTGTAATCGTTTTTTGGACATAAGGATTTCGTCGTTGCATCCACTTTGTATAATACTCTTGCATATATGGAGGTCTATTCAATATCTTAACACTGTACTCCGACAAACGATCTTCCCCCTATACACCATACATATGCAAAGGTTCTAAGTTACATTAATCAAATATAATGAACATATAGGCTTATGTAAAGGTTTAAGGTTTACCGCTCCATCTATAGGCATCACCTCAATATCTTTATTTTTTCGACGAGATTTTGACTGCATCTATTAACAAGTACCATTACTTAAACATGAGTAAAGATTACTGCAACATATTTTAATAGATATTATTAAAGGAAAGGTTCTTATGTTTACCGATGCACCATGACGCGCACGTTTGGTGGGCATTCCAGAACTTGAAGGCGTGGAAGAAGCTCCAAGATCACTTCGGCCTGATGTTGTAGATGGTCTGGTGTTGGTCGGCACTCCAGAACTTGATGGCGTGGAAGAAGCTCCAAGATTTCTTGGGCCTGATGTTGTAGATGGTCTGGTGGATGACTATTAACAAGTACGATTAGTTACACGTGTTAGTAAACTTACTCCATGGACTATGCTAGATACTTGTAGTATTGTACAATTATACCATATGTAAAGAAATAGCCCTTTCAGGCCACTGTATAAAGCTGCCTATGGCATGCTGAAGTTGAGAAATTTCAGGTTCAACATCACAATCATCTGGGACCGTCACGGGCAGATAAAAGCTAAGGTGTTCCGGTTCCACGCTGTCCACCTGCACCTTCGCATGCCCCTCCCTTATAGGCTTTCCGTGCAGTGTCCTAGACCCATATACTAGTCCTCTTGCACAAATTCTAGGTCTTTGAACGTGTGGGAGCAACAATGCGCATCTTTTAGGTTCCTAAAACACATTTGTATGTTTGTTATTACGTATTAGAAGTATTACAAAGCAAACCAAATAGAAAAATACCTGTGTATCATCATCACCAAATATCGGCAACCCACAACTCCTCAACATCGGACTACCAGATCCTTCCCCTTCCGGCATACTTGTCTCATTTCTCATAACAGCCACAATGTCCTCTACGTTCTTCATTCTACCCTTTATTTCAGCAATCACTTGGTCTCTCATCTGATCCTTTGTCATCCTCTTCCTTGTTTCTTTATAGTTCACTATCCCCTCTCGGATTCCAATAGTGTACCCGACCCCTCGGCATTGCCCAGAATGTTCGGGTCCTATGACATACCACAACAAGTCTTTCCCAGGCGGAAGCTCCAAATGTCCCGCTTGTATCTGTCCATCTAATTGTAGCTGTTATAACAAAAAAAAATAAAATAATAAGTAATATGTTACAGATTATAACAAATAAGACATGTAATTAATATGTTGTAGTTAGCTATTAAAAAGGAAAAGGACAAATCAATCAACTTACCAACTTGTCCATTTTTTCACTCAACTTGATAGGTATATACCCGCCCTTTCCATTTTTTATCAGCCTAGCTAAAAAGAAATGTCGAGCACGAGGGTCATACAACCTGTGGATCTTGTCTACATCTTCTTCTTCTTCTTTTTCCTGTGAATCTTCTTTTTCCTGTGAATTTTCTTTTTGGGAATTTTTTTTGTATTCTTCGTACTCTGCTAACCATGCATCTTCCCAACCCCGATAGCCTCTCGGGCCTAGGTGTGTTTGAATATCCTTCATTAGGGCCCGTTTTCGCCCTATTACACGCATCTCCTAAAACGAACAAGTTAAAAAATGACATTATAAATGTGGAAACATAATAACGAATAAGCAATATTGTATAATACTATATTAAGTGAAACAAGTTACCCTTCTTTCTGGCGTATTTTCAAACGCTACAAATTCAGCCCAATGTTGTTTCTCTATCCCATAAGTCTCACAAGGATCTTCACCATGGTCCATGTATTTCTTCCGAAGCTTAGTTTTGAATCTTTTCCATGCCGCAGAACATTGTCGAAGCACCTTAGCCTTGGCAGTGTCATTTTCAATGTGATAATCACGTTTAATTTCATGCCAAACTATATCTTTCACCTCCGCTGGTACTTTGCGCCAATCACTGTATGTAATGTTTACATTATTCCGTGTTATGATGCCAGCCTGATTACCGAATGTGACAAATTTTGCTCCTATCGGTTGTTGAAACTCATTAAACGAAACTTCTCTATGGGTACTCTCCTTAAGCTTTTTATTTATACCTCTAGTACCCTTACGTTGTTGTTGTTGTGGTCGTTCTTCCATTTCTTCCTCAAAGCTATCATCCGAATATTGTTCTTCATTATGGTCCTATAACAAAAAAATACAGCAATGAGATTAACATTCTGTTCCAGAGTTTAGAAATATATATTAACTAAGAAGATAATGTATTTGACAGCACATTTGATCAAAATATTTACACAGTAAAACATTGACAATCAAATATTAATGGGCAAATAACTTGTACATAGTTACTAACAGTATATGAGAATTAGTCAAGCATTCAATTTATATTATCAAAATATTTCATTGATTTTACTATCAAACATGGCACCAAAACAGACACAAAAAAGAGCAGCAACCACATAAACTAGAAGCTAACAACTAAACAAACCAACAAAGCTACTTTTGACCCATTATGCCTAGTCGGGTAATATCCAGTTTATATTATTCTAATAACAGTCTAACTTTTTAATGTGATTTAAGAGGTTTAATAATCAAATAGAACTTAAAGCAACTTTTGACCCATTATGCCTATCTCTGATATATATGTATATCTGACGTTACTTATCTGATCCCTTAGAGAGAAAACAAAGTCTGAATTGACCCATTCATAAGTTATAGTTTTACGTTTTACCATATGACTTATGTACTAAGAAATTTAATCTAATATTTCATTAACATGTTACTCCTACTCATTATGGTTTATGCATACACACAAAGAATGATATCGCCTATATTTTTGACAATATGATTTAGTAATTTTTTTTCCTTTCACATACAGTTTTTTCTAACTTTATATGGTATACACACAATGACTAAATTGACCATGTATGATGTTTCCATTTATATATATAAAATCTTTTTTGTTTTTTTAAGTAACAAATGTAGCTCATATAAGCCTTGTCAGGCTCTTTGACTTTTCATTTGTTATATATTTAAAGTTAACATATTGAATCTAAAATTTATTATGTTCTTTGTGTTAGTGCAGGATGTTTGAACTGATGTCGTGGCTACATGAGCCTTGGAGTGATAAGTGGATTATCTTTTCCAGTTTCTTGCTTTGTTATCATAGATCTTTTTCATCATGCTTGTAATTAATTTGCTTTGAACCTCATATATATCTCTATATTCTAACATCTTTATATTTCTATTGGACTTGGTTAGAAGTACAGAGTAAGGCAAGGTATGGTTCATTGGTTGTTACCATTCCCTTTATGTAGTTTTCATTCATGGTTCTTCGTTTCTTTTAATGTGAATTTAACCTTTTATTTTCTTGATATTTTCTAAGTATATGTCTTTCGTCAGTTTCGATAATTATATCCCCTCAAACATCGTACATTATACTGGGATGAGCTAGCGATTCACATTGTTTCTTCCTATCTTACTCATTTTCTTTGCAAGTTTTTGTCTTTATTCTTCAAACACAACATTTATTACGTTAACCATAAACAAAAATATACGGAGTACATGTTTAACGTACTAAAAAAACGGTTTACCCGGGGCACCGCCCGGGTATTACACTAGTTAGCAATAACCCTACACTGTCATAAAATATTAAAAGGGCAGTTTAAAGATTTTCAATTCATACTTCGAGTAACCATAGGTATACAACAACCAATCATATGCAATCACTTCACCATAAAGAATAGAGTCAATTTCTATTAAACCCTTTTTGCAACTATTGATTTAGGACTATAACAATTTCTGATAAACCAAAGTATATAGAAATGTTTGGCATTTAAGATGAATATCATACTAACAATTACGATTTTATAAGCTACCCATAGTGATTAACCATAACTGACACAAAATTGTAAACCCTAAAACTGAAAATAGAACAAAAAGAAAGTTTACCATTTTGTGGTGGTGTTGGTGCCGAATTAGTGCTGGTTACGGTGGCGCAGTGGTGGTTCCACAGTGATTTACAGGTTTTGTAAAAAGAAGCGGTTTAATCCGGTGGTTTTGCGGTGCCCGGTGAGTGGCGGTGGTAGTAGTGGCGACTTACGGTTTGGAGGACGGCGATGGGCTAGTGTATATATATGAAGTTGGTACTTACGGTATGGAGTTGAGAGAAGTAGGTGCAGTGGAGGTTACGGGAAAAACATGGAATTGAAGAAGAGGAAGCTCTCAAATAGCTGTAAAATATTTGGGGGGAATTTGTGAAGTATTTGGGGGGAAATTAAAATAGTTGTGAAATATTTAGGAGGCAAGAGATGATAAATCGACATTCATAGAGTTGTCTAATATATTTTTAAAATACATATTTGTGTCAAGTTTTCTTTATTGAATAACTGATAGTTTGCATTTAATACTTGTAACTTGGTTATTATGACCTCGAATTTGTGTTCTGCACTTTTTTAAACATCAATTTTGGCTTGAATAGTGATTGAAGAACAAAATATTAGCAGCATTAATTTGAGTTTGCATAGGACTAATATAAGTTTAGATCATCTAAGTAAATTCCAAAAAACAGTAGGTAGCTAGAATACCATACAACCGATCAAAATTGGCAATGTGAATTTTTAATATCCAAATTTGACATAACATAAATATCCTAAAATAGATCGTCGAAAAAAGTTACAGACTTAACAACAAGTAATAACAAAATCAAACATCGTGTTACGTCTCTTTATTATTGTGGTTGGTCTTGTGTTCCTGAAATAAAGAAAAAAAGGAAAATATATAAACAATGTATTATGTTATATTAGAAACTTACAATTTTAAATCAGATATGAAGTGACTAAATATAATACCTTCACGCGGTGCTAGGTAAATCAACCCAAAATCCTTCCTTGTGGTCTGATCTTAAATAAATAGTAGTTTCAATGACGTCATTTCTTGATGAGGTATTAGCGGCAGAGAATGGAGGTAGCTCGTCAAATTTATCATATTCTTCCTCGTCTTCAACATCCTCAACACCAAGTATACGTCTTTTTCCGTGGATGACTATGTGTTGTCTTGAATTACTCGGGTCTTCAACAAAGAATACTTGGGAGGCGAGTCTAGCTAAAATAAATGGGTCTGATACATAGCCATTTGTGGAAAGGTCAACAAAAGTGAAATCATAATCTTCATCAGTAGTAACACCCATTTCGTTATCCACCCATTTACACTTGAACAAAGGTATATTGAATGCACCATAATCTAGTTCTACAATTTCTTCAATAGTACCATAGTAAGAATCCTTTGCGATCGACTCCCTCGTCGAGAAAGATGTGGTTGTGGCTATTACCGTCACGCCGCTATTTTGCACGGTAGTTTTTTCATCGTGATGTTTTGTGTAAAATGTATAGCCGTTAATGTCGTATGCTTGGTATTTTAACACACGGTTCTTCGGACCAGAAGCCAACATTTTCACTTCTTCATTCACAGAATCTGCTTTCTCTACCTCAGCCCTCAACCATGACGCGAAGCTTTTGTAATGCTCGGCATCCAACCATGAATCTCTCTTGGACCTGTGCTTGTTTTTTAAGAATGCTTTGTGCTCATTTATGTAGTCATCAATGCATGTCATGTGTTGTAGAACTGTAAAATGCGCACGGTGCATATAATCATGTGGGGGAACTTCAGCCTTCTTTCCTTTTGTACCAACACCTCCAAGTCTACCCTCGTGTCGATTCACCGGAAGCCCGATACTTTTAGAACCTTCCAGGTAATCACTGCAAAACTCAACAACCTCCTCTGTAGCATATCCTTCAACAATACTACCTTCTGGTGTAGATCTGTTCCTTACATACCCTTTTAGGAAACCCATGTATCTCTCAAATGGGTACATGTACCGTAGAAACACCGGTCCACATGTCTTTATTTCATAGACAATATGAGAAACGAGATGAACCATGACATCGAAAAAAGAAGGTGGGAAGTACATCTCAAGCTGGCAAAGAGTCAAGATAATATCACGTTGCCATGAATCCAACACCTCCGGGTCAATAACTTTGGAATGAATCATGTTAAAAAACAAACAGAGCTTTGTTATTGTGTGTCGGATGCGATCTGGAAGCAACCCACGGATTGCAATAGGAATCATTTTTGTCATCAAAATATGACAATCGTGAGATTTCATACCACTCAACTTATTGCCTTGTAATTTTACCAACCTTTTGATGTTGGAAGAATACCCTGACGGAACCTTAATATTGTGCAAGCATTGGCAAAAAGATGTCTTTTCAATCCTGGACATAGTATAACAAGCCGCTGGTAGAAAAGTCTTTTTACCATCACTATTGTCTTCTGGAGCAAGTCTTGGTCGAATACCCATATCGACCATGTCCTTTCGAGCATTAAGACCGTCTTTCGATTTCCCTGGAATGTTCAAAAGTAAACCGATCAAACTATCACAAACATTTTTCTCGATATGCATTACATCGATACAGTGTCGGACCTCCAAACGCTTCCAATAAGGTAAATCCCAAAAAATAGATTGTTTTTTCCAAAGGCTTTTTGCTTTACTTTTTTTCCTTTTTTTACCGAAAGCATTCTTGACTTTTGCAACACGAGATAAAACAGTGTCTCCGTTCATTGGTCTGCGTAGAGTTCCGTGTTCGGTATTACCATCAAAAAAATTAGCCATGTCACGGTACGGGTGTCCCATAGGAAGTGATCTACGATGGCCCATATATACTGTTTTCCTACTGTATTTTAACCATCTTGATGCAGTTTTATCTTCACAAAGGGGACAAGCGCTAGCTCCTTTTGTACTATAACCCGACAAATTCCCATAAGCAGGAAAATCACTGATAGTGCAAAAAATCATGGCCCGTAAGTTAAAGTTCTCATTCATATACCCATCATGCACTTCAACACCTGGATTCCATAATGTTTTCATGTCATCAATTAACGGAGCTAAATATACATCAATGTCATTCCCAGGTTGTTTTGGCCCTTGTATCAACAAAGACATCATGATGTATTTGCGTTTCATGCATAACCAAGGCGGAAGATTGTACATGCATAGAAGTACCGGCCAAGTGCTGTGTTGACTACTCATGTCTCGAAAAGGATTGATTCCGTCTGAACTAAGTCCGAAACGGATATTTCTAATGTCAGATTCAAATTCTGGAAATGTAGTCCCTATACGCCTCCATTGAGGAGAATCGGCAACGTGTCTTATTTTTCCATCCTTTTTACGCCCCTCCTCATGCCACCGCAACAATTGTGCATCTTTAGCGTTCGCATATAAACGTTTTAGTCTTGGTATGATGGGCAAATACCACAAAACTTTAGCTGCAGGGCCGTTCTTCACTTCATCATCGTCAAGATCAGTATCTGTTTTTCGCTTATACCGTGATTTACCACATATAGTGCATTTATCCAAATCTTTATTTTCATTTCTATACAATAAACAATCATTTGGACATGCATGTATCCTTTCTACTTCCAATCCCATCGGACATAACAACTTTTTTGCACGGTATAATGAAATTGGCAATTCATTATTATCAGGGAGCATGTCATGCAACAATTCTAACAGGCTTGTAAAACTTGTATCGCTCCAACCGTTATTTGCTTTTAGATTCATCAATTTCAACATGGCAGAAAGTTTGGTGAATTTTGTACAACCAGCGTACAATGGTTTTTCTGAATCAACAAACAGTTGCTGAAATTTATCATAATATTGTTCATCAACATTACCCTCCAAATCGTTTAACATGTCGTCTATATGATCACGATTTTCATCAGTTTCAATATCAATATTTTCATCACTATCAACTTGATTACATACAGAATCACCACTGTTAATGTCAACAATTTTTTCTCCATGCCTATACCAACAAAGATAGTCTCTCATAAACCCGTTTGTTATGATATGTACACTAATTTGTATATGATCGATGAACCAAACTGTATTTTGACAAATTTTACAAGGACAACAAATTTTCTCTCTTCTATTGTTCAACCGATCGGCCTCAGCAACTTTCATAAATTCAGCCAATTGATTCTCAAATTCGTCAGAACGCTTTGGTATCTCATACATCCATCTACGTCGATGCTCCATCTGGAAAATTACAAAAGTGATTATTTAAATAAGATGCACATGTATATATATATATATATATATATATATATATATATATATATATATATATATATATATGCATGTATGATATGATATAGATGTTGTAGGTGGTCCATCCTAACCCACTTTTTGAATACTTTGTCTCACATGTAAATGACACATTAAAAGATTGAGTGTTTTTGGAAATTTCGGCAGCGATTCCCCTTAACTCCCCAAGTAAGCGTATAAAACGCAAACCCGTAGGAGTAAAGGGGAATGCTGCCGAAATTTCCAAAAACACTCAATCTTTTAATGCGCCATTCACATATCCTAAATGAGACAAAGTATTCAAAAAGCAGTCCCAAACGGGGACAATCCAAAATTAACCTCTAGTAGGTTAATTTAGGACGGGTATAAAGCTAAAGGCATATGTTATGTATCCTATACTATATGAATGCATGTCATTGTAAAAATGTATATATTTTATTAACAACCGGAAAATATACCTCACGGCTATACATTCAGCAAAGCTTCCAATCTACAATTCGCGCACGACACGTGACAAGATCGTCAAACTCGAGTACTCGACTACAGATGAAACAAATAAGTAAATTAACATTAAACATATTTATTATTCATAAAATACACGTACATATATTTCTAATTATACTATACAACGATTGATCTACACATTACTTGATTGATCTACAATATATTTATTTATAAGTTACATATAACAAAGTTTGTGAGAATAACTACAAACATAAAATAACAGGGTTAATAACTACTAAGCATATGCCGTAAATACCATCATATAAATAAAAAAAATTGTATACCTTCAATTAAAGAAGGTAATGCTAAAAGTGTTGAATTTATGGAGAATTGTTAAAAGGAATGGAATAATGGAGAATTGTTAAAAGGAATGGTGATTTTGTTGGAATAAAATGAAGATGATGAAAATTACGTAGACGTGTATCTGTGTGTATCTGTTTGTTGGTTTATCTAAGAATATCTGTATCCATTTAATTTGGTATATTAATTTGAACGTGGGAAAAGGATCAGATCAAGTATATTAATTTGAACGTGGGAAAAGGATCAGAGATCGAGTATCATGGAAAAGTTGTTGAAAAATTCATAGAAACCAGTTGTATACAAGCAACTGGTCTCTAAAGTTTAGGAACCACTTGTTATCTATCCAACTGGTCTCTAAAGTATAGAGACCTGTTTTATTTTTACGTCTCAAATTTAACCCACTTAGAGACCTAGTGTTATCTAAGAAACTGGTCTCTATGTAAAAAGTGGTTTCTTTGGAATATTTTTTGTAGTAGTGTTGATTCAAATGGTAAGAAAGATGCATTCGCTTGGATTACTTTCCTTAGAATCCGATTATCACTTTATTGAATTGCTAACATACGGATTTTATTGTGATATGACAGCTGTACCAACCCTCCTTACAAGATAAGTTGATTAAACCCAATTAAGAAAGACATAAAGTTGTTTTCAATACGCTAACAGTTCAATTTAACGTTGCCCACCAAATTGTGTTCTAAATTAAACCTACACCGTTTATGTGATTTATTCTTATAACTTGAATCAACAAAGTTTATAACTAATAATAGTTATCTTGTTCATTAATGATTATTACCAATTATTAACCCTAACCTGTCAAACTCAATATATTCAGCAATAATCGCTAATCAAAATCAACAATTATCAATAATTTTATAATCAAAAGGAACTCAACCTCAATTAATCATAAAATCACGTTAGGTAATCACTAATAATCAAAAAATAACCAAGGATCATCGAATAAACACATAAACATTCATAAAATCCGATATAATCCGCAATTCAATAATCAAATCATCATCTAAGTATCATCATCCAAGCAAATACAATAAAGATTTAGCTACTCATAATGTTCCAAAAAATCAGAAACGAAAACATAACCGAAATCATAATCAAATGAAAATGATTAAAGTATTCGAACCGAGAAATCAAAAGAATGATTGAACAATCGAAAGGGCTTCAAATCTTCTTGCTTTCTACCTTCAAAATGCTTCCGAAACGGGGAAAAACCCCCTCTGGTCGCTTCTGGTCGTCTTAGGGTTTGTGGTGTGAAATTATGGCCTGAAAACCCTAAAATCGGATTTAAATAGTTGATTTTGCATTTTAGCCTCCGGCTTAGGGTTTGTGGTGTTAAATTATTGCTTGAAAACCCTAAAATCGGATTTAAATAGTTGATTTTGCATTTTAGCCGCCGGCTAAATATTTCTCCAAAAGATCTGAATTTTTTATATGTTGTATCCCTCTCTGTTAGCTAAATTCTCCAACTTGAATCACCCCAATCGGAGTTCGTATGAAGAAGTTATGACCAAAATACTAACAGCAGCGCGCAGAAAACTCAGCTTTTACACTTTTCTTCATTTTCAGCTCATCTTCCGTTTTCTTTCCGATTCAAGCTTCATATACACTTATTCCAATCCTCTCATGTCTATCTTTACTATTTTAGCTACTTTTCTTCATAAAAAGCTCGTTTTCCATTCCTTTTCGATCCAAGCTCCATTTAAACTCCTAAATGCAAATATGAATGAAATAAGTATTTTATTCATACAAAATGCATTAGAAACCTATTAAACACAGGGGTAATTAGTACTATAATGTAGTACATTTTGGCGTTCATCAAACATCCCCCACTTGAATCCTACTTGTCCTCAAGTAGACTATCGATTCAAAAACTTCAACACTTTAAATATGAACGGCAAATAAAAGTGCAAAAGGACTTACATACTACACAGCATTCTACAAACCAAATTCTTACCTTAAAATAGATTCTACCTTAAAGCTTCACAATCAAGAAACTCTCTATGGGAAACAACTTCTAATACATTATTATTAGGCATATACGATAATTCACTCAGATTACCAATATTGTTGTCCACTTAAACAATCTAAATTTCAGAAATTGAGCTCAACTTATTATTGTTCTAGCAGGCCTTACCCTTGATTCACAATAGCAAAATACTCTCATACAAATAACGTGTCACAATTCTCCAAATAATGAACATCCAAATAAATCAATCATTTTTCAAACCAAGACATTGGTGACAGGTCTGTACCTCAGTACAACAGAGCGACATAACTTGGCTTTGGTTTTTCAATTTATGAGTCCTTTGTACTCATTTATTTTTATCTATTTTGATATCAAATATACTAACGGAAACCAGGTCTGTACTTTCGTACAACAGAGGAGACAACACCCAGTATATTCTCAAATGATGATAATTAGGATCCCAAAATTATGGATTATAACACGCTATCATACCAGAATTAAGACTAAGGTCATACCCTGCTAAAAGATTCTCATAGGATAAATCCCTACTTAATGCATTATATTTCTTAATAGCTCAACAACCTTCATATAGATTGCCTATCGATACATCACAAGATGAACTATCTAATATTTAAAAATTAAATTCATTTCATTCTTTGCATTCCCAAAATATGTTACAAGATTCATTAAACTTTAACGCAGAAAACAATTTTGAAAGACAAATTTGGGCTGAAAAATGACTAACACGTAGAATGCCCTTTAGCTTTTTAATTTGCCAATATTTACCATTCATATCTTAAGGACAAATAGACTTACTTCTTTTCCCCCATCCACCACTTAAAAGTATGCAATGTCCCCATTGCAAAAGAAAACAATAATATAGGGAATAGAAAAGAAGTGAAACAGAAAAACTCCCCTGATTAAGAAGAAAAATTCATGAATGAACTGGTTCTGAAATAAAATACAACGGCACACTTCCGTAGGCATCACGGTTGCATTTAGCGTATGCAACAAGCCTTTAAACCCCTCAGTATCCTGAGTGGACGAGTTGTAGTCTCGTGAGGGTTTCCAGGGAACATACCCACAAAGTTCAAACCTGCAAGCAAAAACAATAAAACAAAATAACAAAATAACGGGTTGTCTCCCGAAAGCACTTTTGTTTATCACGTCGGTAAGCTCGACATCTTGCTTCACAACTTAACTCAAATTCATCTCCAAATCAAGCTTGGAGTCCCTTGCATCACCATAGTATCTCTTCAAACGACTTCCATTAACCTTGAAAGTTTTTCCAGAATGACCTTGCAGATCAACAGCACCAAAAGTATAAACTTTCTTTACCCCAAAAGGTCCTGTCCAGAGTTTCTTTAACTTACCAGGAAGCAAATGCAGACGAGAACTGTATAGGAGAACCTTATCACCTTTTTCAAATAAACAATCTGATTTAAAGCGTGAATCATACCATTTCTTGGTGCGCTCCATATATAGTCGAGTGTTAACATAAGCATTCATCCCTAACACTTTTTCCAATTGTGCATTCGTAAAATGCGTTTCACTATCACTGATCAAAACCTTCGGCGTTCCAAATCGTGAAAACAATCGCTTACGGAACTTCACCACATCCCATGCATCTTTTATAGGTAATGCCTTCGCCTTTAACATCTTTTGTGACGTGTAATTAGGTCCCTTATGCCCTCTAGTAGGACCATTGTGACAATGACTTAGAATTCGCGTCTCCTGGGATAAGATTGCACATGCTATCACCATAAAACCAATCCTACGTTGAACACAAACATTAACGGAATCGTGCATGAAAAAAAATATATAGCATTGTATGTACATCCAAATTGAACGGTTTTTTCAATTTAAGTAACGTTACTCGGTCAACTAGTAACGTATATATTTAAAATATGTAGCAAACTCTACGATATAAATCGAATGATACGACTATATGCGTGTAGAGTGTGTTTAGGGATTGTCTTAGTATGACAAACAATTTTTTTACCAAAAGAATGTTCAAATTTTCATCATATCAAAAGATCTTCGTAAATCAAATATTCATTTCTATTTTATACAATTACTCATCCTTAGAACCGTGTATACTCACGGGTGACATTTAGAGCACGAGGAGTGGTTGATTAATTTTCAGTGTTCAGTTCAGTATACTTTTGAACACTGAACTTGAACACTGAAACAGAAAAGTGAGGTAATGGTTAACCTTGATGTTCAGTGTTCAGTTTAGTGTTCTTTTAATTATATTATTATTATTTTATTTTATTTTGTAAAAACAAATTAAATACAAACAAATAACACTAAATAAAAACAAATAACATTAAATTAAAAAGTACTTTCATACAATAATTAAAGTTCCTAAAAATACATAACTCAAATACGAAAATTTAAAGACAATAATTTTAAAGACAATAATTCAAACTAATAAAACTTAAACGTCTTTCGATTCCAATCCACCAACGTCTTTCGAACCCTATCCACCACCCGAAGCCGATCCACCACCCGAACTCGGTCGCTTCCAACCGAACTTGGCCCGAATATTCTCTTTTTCCATATCAAGAAACCACGCGTCATCTTCTGACAAGCCATCCGTTGACATCTTCAAAACCGGCATTGCTTCGGCGATGTCTCGGGTACGATAGACACTCGCTTTGGATTGAGTCAATTGTTCAAAGTTTGTAGTGATCGAATCATCAAAAGAGGGCGTGCTACTTTTAGTAGAAGTGTCGAAAGATGTTTTGGCACTTTTAGAACGCCTTGATTTTTCGGGTGGCCGCGGGTGTACATCTTCACCAAAAAGGGCGGCGTTCGGGTTTTCTTCACCTTCCTCGTCATGCCCCAAATCCAAATCTATAACTTTCAAGTCCACCGTCTCCCTCCGCTTGTTCCTACGACCGACTACAACCGGGTCGGGCACCAACCATTTTTGTTTATCTTTCAAATAATCCCAAGCGACTTCCTGGTGAAAAGGCACTTTCGCCTCAAACTTGTACGTCTCCAAACACTGCAACCTAAAATCATCATCTTTTTCACCACTATGTCTTTGTCTTCCCAACCTAGCACGGATTCCTTGATACTTTTGGCACCGATTGTTCAAATATGTCTACTTAGACGAGAACGCGTCTTTGCCTCGTTGGATGACTTTTTCAACTTCTGCACGCTTGTTGTACTCGTCCACCACCAAGTACCAAAATGATTCGTGTTTTTGGTCGATGCCTCGGTTCGGGCATTCGGAAATACAAATCTAACATTGAGCTAAAAGTAGCTCTTCTTTGGAAGACCAAAGATTGCAGATGTTTATTACTTTTTTCTTTTTCGGCTCGCCGGGTTGTTTGGATTTTGTTTTTTTGGCTGAGACGACGTCGGTGTTTCAGCTTCAACCGAAAGCTCCAATGGCGGCGCTTGATTTTGCTTCCATAACATAAATTCGTGGTAAGTCTCGGGTGTCATTTGCAGGAATTGTGATGATGATTGAGGATATTCGGTGGATGAAAGTTGTGTATGCGGTATGTTGTAAGTTTGACCAAAACCCGGCATTTGGGAATTTGAAGGTTGTGTTGGATACTGGTTGTATGAAAAAGATTGTGGTGTTTGCGGGTTGTAGTTTGGCGGAAATGAATTCCATTGCGATTGGAGGTTGTATGGATCGTTCGGGTTTTGAGACATTGTTTGAATTTTAGTTTGGAAGTAGAAGTGTTTTAAGGTGTGAAAAAATGAAGAGAATTGAGGGTATATTTATAGTATAAATTGTAAATCTAAAAAAAAAAGTCAAAAAAGTAAAAAAAAAAAAAAAAAAAAAAAAACACAAAAAAAGGGATACAAAACGGCTCTTTTTCAAAAAAAATTTGATTGAGCCGTTGCGACCGAAAACAGTAAAAAAAACAAAAAAAAAAAAAACAAGAACCTTGCTTCCTTCAACGTTTAAACCCGCACGGTGTTGGTGAACGGTGGCCTTGAACGCCAGCCATGTGTGGTGAACGCCAGTACCGGCGTTCAAGGTGGTGAACGGTGACGCCGTTGTACCCCACTCTGCATGCTCTTAAAATAAATACATATTTTCATCATCTTAAAATGTTCACAATTATATTTTTACACAAAAACTATGATATATACGTGTTCATGTGTACAACTCCAACTTACTTTAGTAGTCACCACATATAAAGAAACTATTTAATCGAACATGTATGCAACGATAAACGGCGCAAAATTAACCATAAAGTTTGTTGTTTTTCTCATTGACGTTTTTTCTATGCCAGATTTTATCTAATTGAACACAATCAAAAAAACTTATTGGTCTATTGAGGTTTTGATGACATTATCAAACATGTTCCCATATTATATTTAAGATATTTTTCGTTATTGTTTGTAGTGTGTTAAGATAAATGTGTATGTATTGGTTGTTTAAATTCGTATGATGTTTTCATCTATATTATTTATTTATGGTTGGCAATGGTTGTTAAAATGCAAAACTACACTGATAGTTAAAGCAAGACTAATATAATGTTAAAAGATGCTTAATACTCCGTATATTTTATCACGTGCTAACAAATCCTTTCATAATCTTTCATGGGATACCTGTTTTCCCAAACAAAAATCCTTTAAAAGTATATTGTAATTAGCGATAAGAAATAAACTTGAATATTTAGATGTAGATAGACAACAAAATTTATGATCGAATTCTTTTAATAATACTAATGAAGAAATAAACACTCAAATTTGAATCAATTATCAATTGTACAGTAAAAAGGAACATTTAAATGAATGATCTTGTTCAGAAATACCGTAATGGAAGGAAGATGGGAGTTTTGCAATAGGTATTTGACCAAATAAGATCGTCCCGTTCCTATATTAAGATTACATAAAAAGATCCCCTAAAACATGAGATTCAATTTACCTTAATCATAATCATTGTCTTCAGAGTTCAGAAGGGGATGTAGGTGTAACCAGCCCATTACACAAAATTTAGGGGTAGAATTCCACCTTTTGTACATACGAAAAACGTATAGTACACGTTTCAAAATTGTTCCAAATCTTTTCCAAACCTCCATATGGATTCGATATTGGCGGTTCCATTCATTTTGTACATGTAGAGTTTGAACCAAACCACCAACACAAAGAAAAAATTAACATTAGATGGAGATTGAACTCGTCACATCCTATAATGGATGGCAGACCACCAGCTTAGCAACCAGAAAGAAGTGCATGATATCCAATCAATATATCATTGCGAGTTAATCTTTATTAAAAAGGCCAAAAAGCAGATTACCCTGAACTTGTCTAACCAGGTCTAGTAGTACCCTGAACTATTAAAGGTATGGTATAGAATCCCTCAACTTGGAAAAATGATACACTTTAGGGCCTCTACTCGTTTGACTCAGTCACACTGGTTTGGTTAAAAAAGTGATGAAGCCGTTAAGTCTTCAACTCTATCTCATCACTACCAGTTTTCACCATGAAAACCCCTGCTCCAAGTGCACTAAATAAAACCCCTAATTTCCTAAAAACCCACAGATTCATCAAGTTTAATAGAATACACATAAAATTAATTTGGTCAAACAAGCTTAGCTAAAACTCCATACCTTACTCTAAACAAAACCCCTAATTTCCTCTTATAACTCAAATCAATTCAATTACAGAAAACTCTAACCCTAGTAAACTTACTATCTGCATGGATCCTTTAAACGAGTTGCAATATCCTGTTTCCGGGGAAGTGCGTGATGTAACGTGAAGATAACACGTAACGTGTCAATTGACCGGAGTCAAGGAGCGTCCCGACAGACGACGGCGGAGATACGACAGTCACAATTATACGACAGCGAGTATACAAGGACTTCGGAGGCGCGACGGCGAAGAAGGCGACGACGGACGAGGTGGAAATGTGTGACTGCATCATGTTTTGTTTAACAAAAATGATAAACAAAGGGAGATCAAGATTGCAGAAAATCATGTAAAAAGTTGTGTTCAAAATATATGTTTCAGTATGTATTTTTAGAATTCAAAACTAGGGAAGAAGACGAAGTAGAAAGAAGTTGACGGTTCCGTCAAATTTCTAACCAAAACATGTCATGTGGGGTCACGTGACCGAGTCAAATGACTAGAGGCCCTAAAGTGTATCATTTTTCCAAGTTGAGGGTACTATACCGTACATTTAATAGTTCATGGTACTACTAGACCCGGTTAGACAAGTTCGGGGTACTAATCTACATTTTGGCCTATTAAAAACAGGGTAGAATGTAATAAGCTTTTGCATGTCCAACTTATGTTTTGGATTAATAAACTCTTTTTGTCTCAAAAGAGTATTAATCCTCAAGGTTTATAAAATGTTTGTTCAAGGTAAGTTGTATTTCTTACCAGCTCAAAATGCTAAGTTGTGAATGTTCCTTAAAACAGAAATACGTGGTGGGCATCTTTCATCCCTTCTGAAATCAAGTCTTCCATATCAGTCAACCATATATTTTTGACTTCTAAACATATTAATTAATTACGTATTCCCAGTATTATACTGGCGGTATATGAGGTTAACCACTATTAAAAATACATGTTTTGATATTTTCAATTAGTTTTATGAGAAATTTAACAAACTGTCTGACAAAGAGGTTTGACTCACCCATTTTATCATGTAACCAAACCCGACACACTTGCCCATTTTGCCATGTTACCAAATCCGAGGACCCGCCCAATTAGCCACCTCTACTAACACTATTCAGAAATTCCAGCATCACCTACTCGTTAACATATGGAAAGGCACACTTACAACATGTCCACGTTAATGTTTCTCCTAAACTGATGAAGGATTAATAGTATCCAGATTTCTAGCAACTGACAAAAGTATCAGTTACGAAGAAAAAAAATGGACATTAACTTATACACAAGTAGTTATCTCTCTAAATATAGATGTCTTTACAGCACTAAGCATATGGTCTATGCCAAACAATCATGTATCATTGACCAAATAGTTAGGGATGGCACCCGCGGGTCGTGGGTACAATTATGTCAAACCCATCACCCGCCCGCGACGGGTTTTTTGACCCGTAAACCCACGAAAACCCGCTAGTGGGTTTAGTTTTACACCCGTACCCATGACCCGCGGGTTTTAAATAATATAAACATTTTATCAAAATATCAAATGATTTTATATAATTTACATGTATAAAAATGTTTTAAAACATGTTCAAATAAATGGATCGTAATTTTAACAAATTAAATTGTTAAAATTTAAGACATGTGGACTAATAATTCAATAACTATCCATTTATTTGATAATTTTTTCTTGATCATTTGATAAGTTTGCTATTCGAAACATGAAAACTATATTTTTTAATCTCTATAGGAATAGTTTTATTATATATAATTCAAATTAACCATCATGTATACATATATATGTGATATATTATACAAATCCACTTGTAGGTATCTATAATGTGTTTTGTAGGTTCGCGGGTCGGGTTTACCCGCGGGTATAAGGTCATACCCATCACCCGCCCGCGACCCTCAAACGAGTAGAAGTTCATACCCATAACCCACCCATGGGTAAAAATTTTACGGGTTTACTCACCCACGATGGGCGGGTACCCACGGGTCACGGGTTTTTTCTCGCCCATTGTCATCCCTACAAATAGTCCTAGATCAATTAGAGCAAAAGGGAACTCAATCTAAAATCCCATGCATTCCCATGTAGTGCACGCAAACATGAAAAATTTTGTCCTTCAGGATGATCAAGGAGAAAGAGTTGTTGATATAGATGCTGATGCAGATGATTCAACTGATTCTAAAGATGATGTTCCTGATAAAACTAACAATCCATCTGTTATTTACAAAAAGCTTCCGAAAGAAAAGAAAAAGATTGGGATTACTGAAGTTGACGTTATAGGTAAGCGTGCTCCGCGTAGAGGAATTATAGGATGGTATTTGACTCAGAATTGAAGCTGTTTGCTATCAAAAGGTTTGACGGAGTTCAATATTTTGAGAAGAAGCTTACAGTCTTCAGTTCTCTTCCGAGGTTTGAGATTCGAGACTTGGCAAGATTAGCATTGAAGAACCCCAGTAATGATCCATTTGGAAGATATGTCAAGAAAATTATCAAGACTGAGGGTTGGTCGATGAAGTTTGAGTGAATAAAGCCAAGAGTCGGAAAGACAATCAAAATCAAGGAAAGAAGTCAGAGAACCGGGAGACGTCTGAGGAAAAAGGTCTATCCAGCTGTCAAGTGTCTACAAGAGATCCCGTTGAAAACTATGCCACATGATATTTTAGGAAAGCTAAAGAGTTGGCATGTAGATTCAGCAACTGGTGAGGCTGTTATGGTTGAAGCTGATGATGATGTTGAAGGTGGTGAAAAGGAAATCTAAACGTACAATAAACTAAATGTCATTGGTTTAAACACAATTAGAGCAATACAATCATAGTAATCATCTTTGTGCGTTCGCAAACGTTAATGATATGGTGTTACCTTTCACGCTAAAATGAAACCTTCTTATGTTGAAAGTCAGGGGTGGCTATCATGGCAATGTGATCAGCTAGACAGTGGTTCCATGACCCCATGATCACATTAACTTTTTACTACCGCACAAACCAATATTACACACATAAGACTTTTATCACCTAACTTTCATATCCTATTTACCTTTTACAACTGAAGGGGCTCATGATTTGTTGTTTTTTTTTTTCTTTCTCCAATACTTCACAGATAACACTTAATATGTTGTTACTTATATCTCATTTTCAACCCTTTATGCAACATGAAGATCATTTATCACATGAATATGTACAACTCATGTAAGTCTCAATTTTACTATACACCTGTACTCCCTTTCTGGTTTTACCACAAGCACTACTTTCATGTTAAGCCTTCATTCTTCAACCTTTTGTTGATCCGATCAAAGCTGTAAATTTGAAGTTCTTGAAATAAACATAATAGATACAATATTTGAACCAAAAATCATATTATTAAGTTCTTCCATATAATATTGTAGAAGCTAACGTACTGTACCGTTTTTCAACCATTTTAAAACCCTCTCCAAGATCTCTCACAAATCCTTGTACTATACCAATGCGTGATCCACTTACTCAATAACTTTCGATCAATTGGACAAAGCACCGAATTCATGTCAATCCATCTTTTGTGCAGCCCATGATGACAATATACAATACTATTGTGCAGTGAAAATGAAAATGATTTTCACTCTCTTAAAGTGAGATAAAGAAAATTATTTAGATTAAAATTTTACAAAATATTAGATTTCTTTGTCGCATGTTTAATTTGATTTCATATGAGATTAATTTAGTATTCTAATTTAATGTACTATTTGGTTCATATTTATCATTTGACCATTTTGTTTCATATATAGAAATAAGTTTTGTGTTTGGCTTTCATTGTAAAAAGTGAATGTTTATTTTCATTGATTTAGTTTCCCTTTCCATTTACATAATTTGAATACATGTGACACTTATATGCTTTATATGTTTTATTTTGAATTTAATTTCCAAGATGGTCAAATTATTTGACTTTCAATGCCGATTCTTACAAACCTAGAAGAAGTTTCCATTTCCAAAGACTTCAAGTTAACATGGGCAAATTCATAATTTCCGATCTCACTGTTTTATGTTTCAGCCTAATACCTAAACGCTTAATAGTATTGTATAGATTTCAATGCCGATTCTTACAAACCTAGAAGAAGTTTCCATTTCCAAAGACTTCAAGTTAACATGGGCAAATTCGTAATTTCCGATCTCACTGTTTTATGTTTCAGCCTAATACCTAAACGCTTAATAGTATTGTATAGATATAGATATAGATAGATGTATAGATTTAATTGGAATTATATGAAAATATGGATTTCAATATTATATTATTTTACTACACAAAAGGCTATATTATTACATTATACGGAGTATTTATATTATTATACTTTATATTATACTATACTATATATAGCAATTTCATTACTGATTTAGTTGTACGAGTCAAAAGCTAATAAATGTACATTTAATAATAATTGGTGCAACTTGCATTTTCTATATAATTCCAAGTTACTTATACTTATAAATCTATACGAAATCAACTTTAATAAACAATATCCATCAATTGTTTAAATTATTTTGCTAAATATTAAAAATGGTTCGAGCAATCTTTGTCTTCCTTTTAATTTTTATTTCAGGTAATCAATTTTTGTATATGCATAAGTCCTTGACGAATACAGATGTACGCACACATACATGATGCGAAAATAACATCCGTTATGCAGTTGATGTAATTTCGAAGTGATATAACTAAACTTATGTTCATTTTTTTTTATTTCTGTTACAGGTCTTGTTAACTTTATTGTAATGGACGACGTAAAATGTCAGAAGGATGATGATTGCTTCATGCATTGTTTTCCATGGGGGTTAGGCGTTTGCTTCAAGGGCATTTGTGAATGTTGGTATCCTCCACAAAAACATTCACGGATCGATAACGGCATCAACAACCGTGCTCCTAAAATTCAACGATTGATAAATGAAAAAAATAAATAGTTAGAATAAGCCTTAAGGATGTAAGTGTAATGCTTTTCCATATATTCTATCATATAACTTAAAAGAAAAACTATGAATTAGAGATGACCCTTGGATTAATTAGAAGATTGATAATCTCACCATTGAAAAGCTTAATGACATCATAAGTCATTATTTGAAAACTATTAAATACATTAATTAAATACATTAAATACATTAAATACATTACACACTAATTAACTAATAACTAATACATTAAATACATTAATTAAATACACTAATTACGTATTTAATTTATTTAATATTTAAGTATTCAACTATAACATATTAACATTGATGCTAACAATAGAAAAGTCAAAAAAATGTTGGTTTGCAGACATTTTAAAAAATTGGGCTTAAGACATGGGCTAAGTGACACTTATGTGAGAGCATTCCCCGTCTAATTCATTATCATTAATCTGCCATTCATGACACAATTGTTTGATGGGTTTTAGATTAAGAGAATATAAAATGAAAGTGATTGATTTTTGTTTTATACTTTGGCATGTATTTGACATCTTTGTGTATTCAGAGGAAGTTAAGCATTCAAATAAATGAAGATAATTTATTCAACATCCCATTCACGAGTTTGGTTTAACATTCAACTGAACGAATATAGTTTTATTCTACATCTGTGTGTATTCACGAGTTTAACATTCTAATAAACAAAGGATAGTTTGATTTAACATCCGTTTCTAATCGAACATTCAAATAAATGAATAGTTTGTTTCGACATCTGTATGTATACACAGGTTTAAAATAAACATTATATATTATCTAAAAAAATATGATATAAATAAATATAAAGGACCGAAGGTGCTTATTTGGGACCAACATTACAACCCTACGAATACTACAATAAATGTAGTATACAAAGAGGTTCCGTAAAAGATATGATGCCTTGCGATCAATTTCTAAGAATACTATTATATTGGAATCTCATGGTTAACATAATTCAACTCTGAATGTTATTCTTACTGTATATTGTTTCAAATAATTCATTATTTCTGTATCATATATGCATGTCAATGTATTAAACAAAAAGATTTTGATTATGCATACCTACCTAATCACCTAATGACTCAATATTAAGAGAGCGAACGATGTTAAATCATCTTACGAAACTTTTTGGTATCGTGGCAATCTAAATATATAATATTTATTTATTGAATCTTAATAATTATCATTATCATACTTCTTTAGACTCAACTCACAATTCGTTCATAAGAATCAAATAATGGAGTAATATATTTGTTATTATGAATATGAAAGAAAATAAAATCTAATCATGGAACTAACACACATATTGTTATACAAAGATTAGGTTTTTTGGCATAAATATAATAACAATATGCTCAATCATTGAGTGACTATATCATCATTAATTCTATATATTTTTATCACTATATGGCCAACATTATTGTACTGCGCTCCGGAATTCTCATATCAATACGATCTAACCCTTTTACATATATGCATGTTATGTATTGATTATTAGCTATAATAATAACAATAATAAAATGTAAAATACAAAAGCATTTTCCCTAACTAATTAGTTTCACTCTAATATTATGGCTAATGTACAAAATATAAATTTATCAACATTCTTGTGTAACGGGTTTAACATTCAAATAAACAAAGATGGATATCTGTGTGTATTCACGGGTTTTACATTCACATAAAAGAATAATAGTTTGATTCAACATGTGTGTGTTCACAAGTTTTACATTTACATAAATTCAACATACGTGTGAATACACGGGCTAACATTCACATAAACGAAAGATAGTTTGATTCGATATCCGTATGAAAATAAGGATTTAACATTCACATAAATAAAATGTAGCTATATGTATCAGTTTTGAATGTGACAACGAATTGAAGAAATGATTGAATATATTAATTTGTGACAAACACGATCAACTTACAAATACTACGACAAATGTAGTTGACACGAAAGTACTACAAGAAAATATGATGCCTTACGATCGATGTTCGGGACTACTTTATTACTGTTTTATCGCTTAACATTTTTAAAGCTCAAAATATTCTTATTTGTATATGTACTGTTGGATATTTCATTAGTATTCTACAACTGTTATTTTGATTGTTAATAAATGATTGTCTACATATTTTCGCGACATAATCTATATTTACACAATTTAACCAATAATATGATTAATACATACTTAACTAATTGGCATTTAATGATTACATATTAACAATTACATAATTAACAATGACAAATGTTACTTATATTTAAGGAAATAATTAATTTATCTTACAAACCCCTTGTATACATGGGTCTATAATCTAGTAATGTATTAAATGAAATCTTTCACTAGAAATAAAAATCCAGCTTAATATATATTCGTAAAATTTATTATGACAGCTTTCCATTATCATTTCCTAAAAATGATAATATATAATATAACTAGACATTGAGCCCGTGCAATGCACGACCATTCATAAAATATAAATATATTAATTTGTAATCTTAATATTGTTAATTAAAAAACGCAATTATCATTAAAATGAAATTGATTAGTAACATAAATCAAACTATAATTGATGAACTTATATATCATTTCCTTACAGTCGTTTAAAATTTGGGTATGTGCACCCTTTTCACGGTATTACTGATATTGTTAACGTTCGAATGATAAAAGTAATACCCATAAGTTGCAAAATTATAAGTTTTGATACATCTGTAGAGCCCTAATTATGCAATATAATTAAAAATATATATATAATTAATCATATGTTTCTTTTAAGTTTCCAATTATATTAATATCGTTGAAAGTTGAAAATTTATTGTTGAAACTCAATAGTAACATATACCAAAATACACAGAAAATAATCAATTTCATATATCTTAATTAAACTAATTTTCTTAAAACATAGGAGTTGATGATGATAATATTAGACTACTGCAATGTATGTGTGACACCCCCAAATTCGGTCAATGCGATTAACGCGCGATTAGCGGAAGCATTAGTATGTGCGGGGGTGCTGAAGTTAACATTGAACATCATGCCAGATCAGAGCTTATGATTATTGCTGAACAGTAAATTAAAATTCCATTTATGAAGTTTGTTTGTAACAAAAAGGACTACAACTCGCTAAAGTCGTAGAATAGTATTATAAAATATAATCTGTATAAAATACACAGTTTTACGAAAGAAGATTTCATAAATATGATTAATGTAAATCATTTATACAAAGAAATCTTAAGTGTCCCAAAATGTGGCATCCTAATTAGTCACGGGTCGCCTAACTCCATATGCGTGCAGTCTTATCTGTGCTGCTAGTTACCTGAAAAACATAGTAAAACGTCAACAAAATTGTTGAGTGAATTCACAGGTTTTATGTTTGTAAAGTGGTTTGTTTATCCATGTTCGTTTGCGAGTTGTTGACATGAGAGTCAAATAAGTTTCGTACATAAAGGTTTGTAGGAAAACAAATATCCTATCGTACAGTTCGTACAAGGGCCTATAAGTATTCACATATAATCAGTAGCACATAGGCACCAAAGCAATTAAATAACACATAGGCACCAAAGCAATTATATAACACATAGGCACCAAAGCAATTATGAACAGTTATTGCATGTTATAGCAAAAACGTTAGCTATGTTTTTTACCCCAAGTTTTAAAAGCAATTAAAACAGTGAAAAGGGTGCTGTGAACTCACCTAGTAAGCTAAGTATGCGAGAGTGCTAGCAAAGTCTAAGCCCAAGTGTTCTCCTAGTCATTAATCTCCTAACGCCCTAGACGAATGAGATTAAATGTATAAGTATGTGGATGTCATACCAGACAATCCATGTTAGTGTTTTGTTCAACCACATTATATCCAAGTATTTTGTTTCTCATTTAAGTTTGTAGTTTTGAATACGTACACGACTCGTGGGTGATAGTTCAAAAACATAATTCCCAATGTTTGATTATGTTTGTTTCGCATTTCAAAGTTTGTCTAAACGTGTATCATATCGTACGAAAATGTTTGTGTTCGCATATATATATATATATATATATATATATATATATATATATATATATATATATATATATATATATATATATATACGATAAAAGTTGGTTGTTAAACTAATTTGGCGAGGCTGCACCATTTTGGCCATATCTCCCTCATACGAACTCGGATTGAGGTGATTCAGGCGCCCAAACGACAGTCACTCAGAGGGCTACAAATCTACAAAAATATGGTTTGCTGGAACATAGTACATAGCCGATCAGCTATGGTTTCTTAGCTGAACGGCTGGTGAACTTCACCCGATCGGCTAGAGGGGTATAGCCGAACGGCTATAGTGGTTTTTCAGGTCTGTTCGTCCGATCATCACTCAAAACACATTTTTAACCCGATTTTTGAACATAAATAGTTAATGGAACAATATAACATGATGATATAAGTAGTTTAAACTTGAAAACTCAAAGAAAAGTGGAGTTTTCTTATTAATCAAAAGTGGAGCCGTGTGGTGATGATGAACACGAAGAAGATGATGATGATGATCGTGTTGCTGTTGCTTCTGCTGATCTTGTTAATGTTGATGTTAATCTTGTTGTTGTTGTTTGAATCCGAGAGAAAAAGAGCGAGATAGATGGATACGTTCGTGTGTGTGTGTGAGTGAAGCACCAAACTCCAATAATGGAGTGGAGTTTGGGCCGGCTCATTATTATAATGGGTCGGTCCGTCTCCAATTCGTAGTATTTTCGCTCCGTGTTCGTGTACCCGATCGTTAAGTGGGGTAATATTTTCAAATGATAATTTCGTAAATATATTCTCGAATATATTTTCAATCGTAGTATTTTATAAAAATACTTTGGTTGAGTTATAAAAATATAACTTTGTTTTGTTTCAGTTTGACGGATAGTTTTGCGTTGTTTCGTTGTGTACCATTTGTTTTAAACGATACGAACTACTTTGTAAATATTATTGACATAATATTTAATAAATAATAACGTTATTAAATAATTTGATATTATTTAATAAATTTCGTTCACCAACAGTCGTATATTTTTGTCGCGTATGTTCCAAATGTTTTTGTACATATTGTGTAATACTACACGTATTAACTAGTTGGGCTTTGCTAGACTTACCTCTAAAAAGGTGTTGTGCATTCACTATAGTCAAGAAGTTAGCCTCAATTGCATGTAATTACTGTTCGTAATTATATCGAAAATTGAGGGGTGTCACAGTATGAGATATCAATAAGAAAATGAATATATCTATTATGTATATTAAAATGATTATATATTGAATGTACTGGAATAATTTTAAAAACTATTATAATGAAAGTATAATACATTAGGACTATTCAAAATTGAAGTCAATAGTTTGTTAGGAATTTAAAATTTTATAAATTTTTAAGATGAAAATATTAGGAATTTTGAAGAATTTTAAGAAAATATAATAATAAAAATATCTTGAATTTATTGATAAAATTATATTGTCCATCGAATAGTGTATACTACTATCTACACATATTCAATTGTAACTAATAATATCTATATTTGTATACTTACTCACATATACCCACTCCTCAACATGGATGTCGGTGAATGTGAAGTTAGTTCCTCTTAAGGTCAACATGATTTTTTTAATTTGTGACATTTGGTGCATATTTCCATACAACAATCTATGGCTAAAAAGATTATCAAAATAACAAAGCTGATTGAGAGATTCTAAACTGTATTGTGTTACAAAAAACAATAAAGCATAATTAACTAAACAATTATTTATGTATACGATTTAAACAATTGTGATGTTTGCATTTCACTGTGACGTCTTCATTATTTGTAAAAATATCTTTTCACAAAAACAATGCATTTTTGTTATAAAGTAAGAATAATAGAGAGGAAGAATTAAATATATCTTATTCATAATCATAATCATAAGGCATATATATAATACATATGTAGAGTATTCACCAAGAAATAATAATCTCCTAAAACAACATATCTCTTCTATACAAAAGTTGATATCGACATCCACTCCATATATAGATTTATAACACTCCCCCTTGGATGTCCATTGATTAAGAATTATGCCTCATTAAAACCTTACTAGGTAAAACCCAATGGGACAAAATCCTAGTGAAGGAAAAAGAGTACATAATCTTTCAATACGCGTGAGGATGCTGCCTCATTAAAAACCTTGTTAGGAAAAACCAGTGGGATAAAACCATAACTAAGGGAAAAAGAGTGCAGCGCGTATTTACTTCCCCTGATGAGTACATCAGGTGAGTTCATCAAGTCGACGCAGCCCAATATCACGAACAAACTTCTGAAATGTTGAATTAGGAAGTGCTTTGGTAAATAGATCTGCTAGATTCTCGCTTGAACGAACTTGTTGTACTTTGATGTCTCCACATTTCTGTAAGTCATGAGTGAAGAAGAACTTTGGTACAATATGTTTGGTTCGATCACCCTTGATATATCCTTCTTTAAGTTGAGCGATGCATGATGTATTGTCTTCATATAATATTGTAGGTGCCTTAGGTCCAGAAGAAATACCACAAGAATCACGGATTTGATGTATCACATTTCGTAACCAAACACACTCTCGACTTGCTTCATGAATTGCTAAAATCTCGGCATGATTTGATGAAGTGGCTGTGATTGTTTGCTTTACTGAACGCCAAGAAATTGCAGTACCACCATTTGTGAAAACATACCCAGTTTGAGATCGACCAGTATGTGGGTCAGACATATACCCTGCATCTGCAAAACCAACTAAACTTGTTTTGCATTGGTTAGTAAAATATAAACCCATATTTTTTGTACCTTGAAGGTAGCGAAATATTTGTTTTATTCCACTCCAATGTCTTATTGTAGGACATGAGCTGTATCTCGCTAATAGATTTAAAGAAAATGATATATCAGGTCGTGTATGACCAGCGAGAAACATCAATGCCCCAACCGCACTTAAGTAGGGTATCTCTGGACCAAGAATTTATTCGTTATCCTTCGGGGGTCGAAATGGGTCCTTTTCAACATCTAGTGACCTTACCACCATTGGAGTGCTTAGTGGATGAGATTTGTCCATATAAAATATTTTCAACACCTTTTCTATGTAAGCTTCTTGGTCCACAAGGATTCCATCCTTAAGGTGCTCAATTTGTAACCCAAGACAAAATTTTGTCTTTCCAAGATCTTTCATTTCAAATCCACTTTTTAAGTACTCAACTGCTTTAGGAAGCTCTTTTGGAGTTCCTATGATATTCAAATCATCCACATAGACAGCAATTATAACATACTCAGATCCAGATCTTTTTGTAAATATACATGGGCAAATAGGATCATTTTTATATCCTTCTTTCAATAGATACTCACTAAGACGATTATACCACATACGTCTAGATTGCTTTAGCCCATATAAAGATTTGTTTAATTTGATTGAATAATGTTCTCGAGAACTTCCCTTACATGAATCAGGCAGATTAAACCCTTCAGGGAGTTTCATGTAAATCTCTGTATCAAGTGAGCCATACAAATAGGCAGTCACGACATCCATTAGACGCAAATCAATTCCTTCTTGTACTACCAGACTAATAAGATATCGAAAAGTTGTTGCATCCACCACTGGAGAATATGTCTCCTGATAATCAATTCCAGGTCTTTGTGAGAAACCTTGTGCAACCAATCGAGCTTTATATCTCACAATTTCATTTTTCTCATTTCTCTTTCGCACAAAAACCCTTTTATACCCCACCGGTTTTACACCTTTTGGTATATGAACTACCGGTCCAAAAACTTCTCTTTTTGCAAGAGAATTTAGTTCTGCCTCAATTGCGTCTTTCCATTTTGGCCAATCATTTCTTTGTCTGCATTCATTAACAGATCTTGGTTCTTGATCCTCATCACCTTCCATTACTTCTAGCGCTACATTATATGCAAATGTATCATCGACGTCGATTGCATTTCGATTCCATATTTTTCTAGACATGATATAATTTATTGAGATCTCTTCATTTTCAGGTACCTGAGGTTCTTCTTGAACCATCATGTCTAAGGCTTCTCCAAGAGAACCTTCTGGCGTATCCTTTGCCTCGATTTGACCATCTTGATTAGTTGCTCCTTTTTTCTTTCGAGGAACTTTATCTTTGGAACCGATTGGTCTACCACGCTTCATACGTGCATTAGACTCATTACCAATGTGATGTCCATCCAATACATCAATTCTCACTGGAGCATTTACAGCTGGTATATATGACTTAGTCACTTTCTTTGGGTCAGTGAATGCGTCTGGTAACTGATTCGCTAATCCTTGTAAATGAATTATCTTTTGAACTTCTAAGTCACATTGTTTAGTTCGAGGATCAAGATGAGATAATGATAATTCCTTCCAACTGATTTGTCTTTCGAGCTGTTTTTCTTCTCCCCCTAATGTTGGGAATACTGACTCATCAAAATGGCAATCAGCAAATCTAGCCGTAAATAAATCCCCCGTTGATGGTTCTAAATATTTAATAATTGATGTTGATTCATACTCAACATATATTCCCAACCTTCTTTGAGGTCCCATTTTTGTTCGTTGTGGTGGAGCAATTGGGACATATACCGCACAACCAAAAATGCGTAAATGGGAAATATTTGGTTCCTGACCACAAACCAACTGTATTGGGGAGGATGTGTGATAACTTGTTGGCCTGATGCGTATTAGTGTTGCTGCATGTAGAATTGCATGGCCCCAAGCAGAAACTGGTAGCTTTGTTTTCATTATCATCGGCCTTGCAATCATTTGAAGTCGCTTGATAAACGATTCAGCAAGCCCATTTTGTGTATGAACATGAGCGACCGGATGTTCAACACTTATCCCAATCGACATACAATAGTCATTGAATGTTTGGGATGTAAACTCACCAGCATTGTCTAGACGAATTGTCTTAATAGGATAATCTGGAAAATGTGCTCTTAATCTTATTAATTGGGCAAGTAATCGCGCAAACGCCAGATTGCGACTTGATAATAAGCACACATGGGACCATCTAGTTGATACATCAATTAAAATCATAAAATATCTAAATGGTCCACAAGGAGGATGTATAGGCCCACATATATCTCCTTGTATCCTTTCCAGAAAATTAAGGGATTCATTCCTTATCTTTGCTGGTGATGGGCGAGTAATTAATTTTCCTTTCGAGAAAGCAACACATGTGATATTATTAGAGTCAAGAACTCTTTGATTCTTTAAATTATGCCCACATGATTGTTCAATAATTCTCCGCATCATCGTAGAACCGGGATGGCCTAACCGGTCATGCCATAGGATAAAGTTATCTTGGTCCATCAATTTAATGACCACATTTGATTCAATTGCACTAATAATAGTGAAATATAAACCGGAGGAAAATGCAAATAATTTCTCAAACACATGCTTTTTACCCGAAATGATATTTGTAATAAGAAGAAATTCAGCATGTCCTTCATTTGTTGTCTCAATATGATATCCATTTTTACGAATATCTTTGAAACTTAATAAGTTTCGTTTAGACTTGGGGGAAAATAATGCATTGTCAATTTTAAACTGTGTTCCTCCCGGTAATACTATATTGGCTCTTCCTGAGCCTTCAATTAATTTTGCACTACCAGATATTGTGCTAACACTTGCTTCTTGAATAATGAAATTAGAGAAATATTTCCTCTTCTTGAGAATTGTATGTGTTTCCTCTTCTTGAGAATTGTATGTGTAGTAGCACTATCCACTAGACACATATCTTCATCCTCATTAGCCAATTCAATAGTATAATTCATATTGCTTCAAAAGAAAAAAACACACTAATACAAATTAAACACATAGATAACCATAATAGTTAAAACCAAAAACACCTCATTAAAATCCAAGCAAAATAAGTTCAAAACTAATCAAAAATAACCATAAACCAAAGGCATGTCATGCAACAAGGTTCAAAACAATCTAAAACTAAGCAAAAGATAAAATAAATAAATAAATAAAGGCATGGCATGCGAAAACAATTAAAATAATCGAATGATCAATCATTCATAAGGAAGTCCCCAACCTCCAAATGAGTTGCTTCCATATTTTCTTGACTTCCATGGGGACTATTAATTTTGTCATCCTCAATAGTGTAATTTGCTTATACCCCTTTGCCTTTGTTCTTTTGGGATTGTTGGTAGAGCTCAACTAGATGCTTAGCGGTACGACAAGCACGTACCCAATGATCTTCACTTCCACAACGATGACATACATTAGACACACCACTTTTAGCTTTTCCACCATTTTCATACTTATTATTATTACCCCTTTGGTGATAGTTCTTAAATGGAACACCATAATAAATTCCATGACCACGTCCTTGACCATGGCTTCCTCCACGGCCACGACCATAACCACGACCATGACCACGTCCACGGCCACGTCCACGTCCACGACCACGACCACGACCACGGTTACCACCATGATTGCGTATGTTACTTTGATCATGGTATGTTGCCACATTCGCTTCCGAGAAGGGAGCGGTACCAGTTGGACGTGTCTCATGATTTTGCATGAGGAGCTCATTATTTTGCTCGGCTACAAGCAAAACTGAAATCAAATCACAATACCTCTTAAAACCCCTTTCACGATATTGTTGTTGCAACAATATGTTAGATGCATGAAAAGTGGAAAATGTTTTTTCTAACATATCCGCATCAGTTATTTTCTCCCCACATAATGTCAACCGTGAGGTAATTCGAAACATAGCCGAGTTGTAATCATTCACAGATTTAAAATCTTGCAACCTCAAGTTTTGCCAATCATAACGAGCTCGGGGCAATATCACAGTCCTTTGGTGGTCATACCTGTCTTTCAAATTTATCCACAAAACCAGAGGATCTTTGACAGTGAGATATTCAGTTTTCAAAGTTTCATGGAGGTGGTGTCTTAAGAAGATCATGGCTTTTGCCTTTTATTGAGGGGTAGTTTGATTCCCGGGTTTGATAGTATTTCCCAAACCACCTGCATCCAAGTGCATTTCAGCATCTAGTATCCAGGACAAATAGTTGTTTCCAGAAATGTCCAAAGCCAAGAACTCAAGTTTTGAAAGGCTTGTCATGATCAACTATATTACAAATCAACCAAAAATTAACATGTACTCACAAATTATCAATAATAAATGCAGTGAATTTCAACAGAGCATATAAAGTCATACTCCAATAATTTATCTTTAGGACTTTTATGGTATAAGATTTAGTAGCGATATGGATATAGATGTTATGATCTACTGTAACGTACTTATTAATAAATTGTACAAAGAAATTTACAAAAATGGTATATGCAATAATTACATGATTTGAATACATAACTAAAGCTATTCTATAACCATATCCAATGTTACGATTATATTATTACTAAGATTCGCATGTGATCTACCCTTTTTCTTTTTATTAATTATTAATTTAAGCCGTAAGAAATCATGTACCATAATATATCACTGACAAATCAAAGGTCATCACGTCAATTAAACATTAAACATACACATATATACTGTACATAATATAAGTTTATCATTGACAATTATGGAGACATGAAATCTAAGATTCACAACATACAAAATAATCAAGTCTAACAGAATAGTCAGAATAATCAAGTCTAATAACAATATACTAATCTTTGATGTTGTTTTTATGTATAATTGATCAGTTTTTATTATTAGATCATACGCAATTAAATCATACATGGACCAAACTAATCATACGCAATTATGTATGCATATCTTCCATGTTAATATGCTGACACATAGGAGACACTTGTGCAATTTATGAAAACGTGGCACTATCTCATCATCATTATTATATGAATTAACTCAATTAAATAATTAAACATGGTTATAAACATGTGATACCAGATTCATATAAGACGTATTAAGACATGCATATCATAACTCATATATCTAATATCTAATATAATAATAATAACATGCAGTTCAAATATTACAAGCAAAAGCATATTGAGCGAACGGAAGAATAATTAAATTTAGTGTCATACCTCAATAAAAGGTGCCGATGCTATAAACCCTAAACTCAAAGGAGAGAGTCGTGCTGATAACGTGTTATAAAGTAAGAATAATAGAGAGGAAGAATTAAATATATCTAATTCATAATCATAAGGCATATATATAATACATATGTAGAGTATTCACCAAGAAATAATAATCTCCTAAAATAAAATATCTCTTCTATACAAAAGTTGATATCGACATCCACCCCATATATAGATTTATAATTCAAATTAAATATTTTAGCCCGCAAAATTTGCGGGTCTTGATCCAGTATTACTACCAAAGTCCTACTATATTCATGCCATCAAATCAAGCTTTTGGTTCTCCGATCCATCTTTAGTGTTTGCTGATTTATTTTAGGGATAAGTCCACCGAAATATAATCAACTTTGGTCCGATATCTATTGTGTGTAACCAACTAACGTGTGTGTGTAAGAATGCAACCAACTCTCAAAAAGGGTGTTTTAATGTAATTTGCTGACGTGTCGCTCGTTGAAGGTGCCACGTGGCATCCGGAGAGTTTGACAAGTCATCAACACGTCACCAAATTACATTAAAACACCCATTTTAAGAGTTACTTGCATTCTTACACCCACACGTTAGTTGGTTACACATAATAAATATCGGGCCAAAGTTGGTTGATTTTCGGTGAACTTAGCCCTTTATTTTATCTTTGAATCCGTTCATCAACTTAACAAGCCAAGAAGAAACTAGAAGTTCATACAATCTTTTTTCTATAGCTTCGTGACTCTATAAAGTAGCTTTAATATCAGTTTTTAAATTTATTATAATTGTCATGCTGATTGTGATAACATTACATGGTAAGAATAGGGGGTTGTCGCCAATGTGCTTTTCTAATTCATGCTTGCTACCTTTACGAGTATAATAATGTAAATTTTGCTATTTTACAATCATTTGATGATTGTTTAGTAACTATTCTATACATTGTAAGTTGCAAATCACCACCGTATCTATAACGATTCCACGAATTAAATTGCCATGCATTGTACGCCTTGTACGGGTACAATAACAAACTGTTCATGATTATGTAATTATACATGCATATATGTATTTCATTTTTAGTAATATATTGTCGTTTTGGTCGTGCAAACTTATACATTGTCCGTTTCGACATGTTTCCCCTCTCGCTCATTTTATCACATCAGGCTCATTCGTCTCTAATGCTATGGACATGATTTTTTCTGAGTCCAACTTCCATGAGCAAAGTAAAAAGAGCCTCACACACCTGAGAAGCATCTGCCTCCAAAGGCTCATCTTTTGTAGAAGAGTAAACCATCCATGCGTGGTCTAACTTCCGTTTGGGCCGCACCACTACTGAGCCCGGGACCTCTGCGTCCCGACGTGTCACGAGCCCATCACTCTTTTCACCGTATCTGGATTGCAGCAGCTGAGCACATGCAGCTAATGTGGCTCCAAGAGGCATAACAATAGGAAGTATAGGGGCAGATAAGGGAGCAAATGTTGGAAGCTCGGCATGTGCAACACGAGAAAGATTTGCTAAAACGGATGGAGAGATGTTGGCTTCGGTATGAAAAGAGACAACCGGGAGTTCTTTAGGCAAGCGATGTTTCTTCAAGAATTCCTTGCGCTTGTCATAGGTCAAATCTTCGAGTGCTTGCAAATCCCCCTTCAAACCAACACCATCATGTCTTAGAACCCCTCGATAGCAAAACAATGCTTAACATGTCAAAATGATTATGGTCAAACGGGTTAGGTTGAGGTGTCAACACTTTATTGCCCATTTTCTAAACTATATATAGTTAATAGAGTATTAATTATCTTTATTTAAATATAGTTAGTATTACGAAGTTTTATGCAATCAAATACATTTTATGTGACTTTAATTTAGACCCAGTTGTCCCACTTGACCCGTTACCTTGGTAGCTAATCTTCCGGGTAATGTTTTAAAAACCGGACCGGACACTAAACCGGTCTTTTTTCCGGTTCACGGTTTTTAGCGGTTTTTTCCGGTTTTTAGCGGTCCGACCGCTAAACCGGGACGGTTCCGGTTCACGGTTCAACCGGTCCGACCGCCCGGTCCGGTTTTTAAAACACTGCTTCCAGGTATATCTATGGACCCATTGGTTGTAGACCACATCCCGGATACCCATATACAAGTAAATGGGTCAGAATTACTACTTATTTTAACCTAACGAACGAAAAAATTAAAGATGATCCTGAACATATTTAAAGATGATTCTGAACAATGAGTAGTACGTAAAAATATGCAGTGTTTATAATACAGAAATTGAACAAGCATGAAGACAATAAAAAACGTAAACATGCAATTAAAGACAATATCAGAAAAGGAAAACCACATATGAAGGTGAAATAGGGATGTACCTTTATCACTTTACAGATCAAGATTTCCATAAGTTTTCGAACGTTGATATAGTCACCTATCTGCCCTTCTCTCAAAATATCGGAAGCTATGGGGCTACCACCATAGGGGCTTTGTGCTAAAGCCAGACCCGCGACTTTATCTTTCAAATTTGGCCAATACATTGATAAAGCAGCTGCTGCGTCTATTCCCCCTTTACTGTGACCAAGAAGAAATACACGCTTCTTAGAACCCCAATGGAACTCTTCGATGAACTCTTTTATTTCCCTAGCATTCTTTTCCACTGATGCCTAAAATATTTGACGTGAATCATACAACTTTAAAGCCACCACGTCACATATAAATTGTGATAATAATCATATAATGTGGCAAATTCAATCAATTTACACATAAATGTGTCAATTTGGGCTATGGTTGATGTCAAGTGGTCTCATATGAATATTTAGCTAAAATGGGAAGGAGTCAAATCTCAAATTGGTAAAGTCTTATTTGTTATATTTGAAGACTTATTTCATTAGGTTGATAATATTTCCACCATGGAAATTGATAAATCCACCACAACAGTGCATCTACTGTGTGTACAATACAACAACTTAATGCATTATTATGGTGAATTTATCAATTTCCATGGTGAAAATATCAACACCCATTTCATTATTGTAATAATGCCGCTTCTGTTATCAACTTATCATAACTAGCTCGATAATTTATCAAAAGTAAAAAGTGGACAAACAGATGCTTGTGGGTCAACCTAATAGCTAGAGCGTGTCTGTTTCAACCTGAACCTGAGCAGTAACATGCCACTAAAATCTCTAGTAGTTATAATCATAATGATAGTAATTATTACTAGTATAATAATAACAATAATAATAATAATAATAATAATAATAATACCTCACTATGGATCTTGGCAATGTGACATGTCAATCCTAATTTTGAGAAAGTTGCCTTTGTGCTGGTAAAATATAGCGGTCCGTGATTGCTAAAAAGACCTCCATGTCAACCAACACTCAAAACATCAGAATAAGCCAATAGAATTTATCAGTCTCAATACAACTTTGACATGAATCATGTTACCCAACAGCAATTACTCATTCACAATAGGATTTATTTTCAAATAAATATACTAATGATATTACCTGGAACCAAGAGATATACCATTGAGCTTGGCAACATATGTACACCTTCCCTGATGCAGATAGAAAACACAATCAATAGTGTATAAACAAACTAATAAAACGAGTAGGTTTGTGACACTAATGGGTACCTGATAATTTCAAGAATATTAGTAAAGCGTTCTGTCCCGTCTTCCACAGGAGGCATCTCTGGAGCACATTGTAGCCATCCAATGTCATCAGATGACCCACGGACTGTCGTTCTAACCTTCTCAATAAGCCTGAAAGATAACTTCACATTATTATATATTAACAATAGATTCCTTGTGTTTTTGCTTGTTTTTTTTTTAAAAAAGAGAACGATTAATGACTCAATAGAGGATATATATAGGTTACCATTACCTTTGAAAAATGGGAATCCGACTTTTCCTCGCCTGATGATAAGATCGAGAACCTTCTTCCTCCGAGTTACTTGCTATTTCACTAGGTACAGTGTTACTTAACAGAGGTTCTCTAATATCTTTTGAAGCGAAGGCCATGATTTTCCGCCCCTCAGAGCCAGGGCCCATACTTGCATTGTCCATTATTCCTCAACGTACGCTCATTTCCATAAGTGTTCTTTCACATACGCGCTCATATCATCCATAGTTGATACATGTTCACACTACTAATATGGATAGATCTGAACAAAAGAGTGTACATAATATCTGAAATTTATTCTATCAAACTCAAGCAACAGATAACTAATTATGCTCAATACCAATGTTAACACTGTAAGCTTAAAGCTATAGGTTAGCTGAATAACTATTTAATAAATTTAAAACCAAGGCGATAGTAACTCATAATATTAATATTATTAGGTGTCTAATCTTATCATTTTAAAACCAATGTGAGACATGTTGTTACATATATATGCGTTAACATTCGCTAACAAAGTTATCGCCAACATTAAGGAAGATAAATGCTCAGATGACTGGATTACAAAAACGAAAAGCATACCCAGAATGATCAAACATTTTAATTAGCTTTTCTAACACATTATATATTTATTCATCGTATAATTTGATTGTAGATAACAATAGAAATATTATAATTTGATTGTGGATAACAATCTTGAATTAAGACATAATGAAATTCTCTTACCGCGATGAATTAATGGGATTGAATCGGCTTTTGAAGAAAAATTTAAATATAGGAAAAATGGGAGCATGATCAAAATATGCTCTTAACGGTCAGGTTACGAGATGCAACGACCATGACGATGTCGTTTTATTGATTTGCCCCGGCCCAATATTTTAAGGACTGTTGATCCATACTGGACCGAAACTTAATTGGAGGCCCACTAGAAAGGTCCACAAATAACATGATTCAAAATCCATACCAAATTCCCTAGTGTTAATACAATGAGACTATCTTATCTTATCTTAATCTTAAATCTTAAACCCTTATTATGCATTTAGTCATTTTGACTTAATATTTGAAATGGGGATATCGAAAATTACATTTATACCCTCTAACTAATTGGATAAATATAGAAGCTAACATAATCAAATCAATTTACACCTACTTTCTTCTCTTAATAAAATAAAGTCAACCATTGATTAAATATGTTCAATTAGATTTCGATGTATAATATAATTTTGAATTGTTTGTACATTTAGTAGAAAGTTAAATTTTAATAATCAAAATTGTTTTCTATCACTATTAAAGTAATAATATTCATATCATAAATCTTACTACCTCCGTCCCATTTAAAATGTCTATTTTTATTTGAGAAAATTGCTCGTTTCGTCCCTCTGTTTGTCCCAAAAATCACTGGCAGTCCCTGGATTCAATTAATGTCACTGGCAGTCCCTATATTTGTCGTTTTCGCTCACTAGTCATCCCTCTTAACGAATTCCGTTAGTTTTCTCCGTTAAGTCAGATGAAATGACCGAATTACCCTTTACCTTCAATCCTTCTTCCACACCTACGTGTCACAGACTTCTTAATTCCTTCTTCCACACCAAAATTTCCATTATCCACACCATCTTACCTGCAATCGCTTGTACACTTTTCATTACAACAGGTACATCATTCTGGATCAACCAATCCTAATACTAATCCTGGAAAACACTTCTTCAAACTCTTACATACCAAGATCGTACCCAACCAAGTTGTTCCTCAATATTCTTTTTTTTTTCAAGAACCTAAAAACTTTTAAAATCCTCAATCTCTCCATCAACATTCCGATCACCGGAGCGAAAAATCAAAATCAAATGGTGTGTGGTCTGTTCGCTTGTTTCCCAAAACGCACATCATCCACGTCATCATTACCGAGCAACACACCCAACACCACCGCCACGTCAGACCCCACACCGGAGAAGATAACCTTTTTCTAGATCTAGAAAGTCACCGTTACTTTTTACCTGACGTGAATGAAATCGACATTAAAAGATAAAAGTCACTCCGTTAAGTAAATCACGTTCCGAATCCCTAAATCTCGAATCGGATTCACTTTCAACCGAATTAGCCATCAATGACTTAGCGGAACCCTCAACGGAGCTATAATCCGGTGCATAACGAGGTAAATCAGTTCCGGTAGACACACATCAATTACTAATCGCTTTTTTAAAGCTAAATTTGGGATTACATTTGAAAAATCAGGTTAGGATTCATCGGAAAGAACTGGAATGAAATCAGGTTACGATTTCACGGTGCAAAACGACGGTGAGGATGTGAAGTTGAAAACGACGGTGGTGACGGCGGTGATTACCGGAACGGTGGTTGATGATGAACCGGTGGCTGTTTATAAGGTTGACAAGGTTTTGCAGCCGCGTGAGTTGTTTAAAGGTGCGAAGGTAGTGGCTGATGAGCAGGCGCCGGCGTCGAAATCGGCAAAGAAGAAGAAGGTGGCGAAGAAGGGAAGCGCTGCGGCGGCGGATGCGCCGAGACCGGATTCTGCGAGTGATTAAAGTGACGATGGTGCCGTGGATCAGAAGGCGAATTCCGGTGAGAGAGTGGTGGCGTCGGTGGTTACGGCGTTATTTTTTGTGGTTGCGCTTGTTTTGTAAGCAGATTATTTTTGTTGATCTGATTGCTAGGATCTCATTTTTGAATGAAGAATGAGGAAGAAAATGAAAAGATTTAGGTTTTAATGGAGAAAAATGAAAATGGAATCTGAAGAAAGAGAGAAAAGAATTGCTTTTTATCATATTAATTTGTATGTATTTTGTTTGTATGTTTATGACTGTATCTATATATAACTGTTTTAAAAACTAAATTTTCCTTCTAATTGCAGGTAGTATGTTCTTCAAGGAAGAAGATGAGGGTAATTCGGTCATTTCACCTGATTTAACGGATAAAACTAGCAAAATTCGTTAAGAGGGACGACTAGCGAGCGAAAATGACAAATATAAGGACTGCCAGTGACATTAATTGAATTCAGGGACTGCCCGTGATTTTTGGGACAAACACAGGGATGAAACGGACAATTTTCTCTTTTTATTTTGCACGTAGTATTAGGATTCTCCACTAACTATACTTTTCACCAATCAAATATTAAATCTACCCACTAAAGTCTTTTTTGATTGGTTAAATATCAAAGTGAAAACTTATAATGGGATATCCCAAAATAGTAATGTGGACATTTTAAATGGGACGAATGAAGTATGATTCTACAAAAATATATATTAAATTTAAATATAGGCTAAAAGAAAGAAAAAATGGAGTAGTAACCTATGCAAATATAATTATTATTGTTACGTCGACTATTATTGCCGACCACCATTATATTTTCTATCACTACCGCCGCATTGCACGGGTTACCGACTAGTATAAAATTATAAATTGTGTTTTATATCTGTTATTGGAACACTCTTTTTTTCTTTCATTAGATTTAATTTTAGCTTGTAATGTTTGTGTAAGATTGATTTTTAATTATTATATAACTTTCACAAATTTGTAAAATGACTTCATAAAATATGGAGTAAAAAATAGTTGCATACATTACGTACCAGTACAACCCTACCGGCCGCTGAACCTATATGGGTAAAGTGGTCAAGTTCTGTTGTGTAACCGATTTAATCTAGAACTAGATCCAAAGCAAGTCAATGCATCTTAGGGGCTGTTTACTTTTTTTCCTATTAAGTGTTGTTTACATGTGATGTCTGTCTGGATAAATATGTCTGTTTATAACAAGTGCTTTTTATGTAAATGTTATTTTTGTTTTGACCAAAATGATGAACTTAAATGATATAAAATTTGAATAAAAAATGACGTGTTCAAATTCTATTGGAGAAAAAATGTTGAAAAAAATGTATATTTATCATTAAGTGCCTCTTTTTGGTAGGGGCTTCATTTTTCCTCCTATTTCAGAAACAGACATTCCTTTCAAATTAAGTGAAAAAGAAACAACAATTTATCTGTCTGAATTAAGAAGTGTCTAGAAACAGATGATTAAGTGGAAAGTAAACAGGCCCTTAGTATCTCACATGATAAGTTTGATAAAATAAGTTTAAGATATAAGAAAAATTTAAATTATTCTGAGTTAATTACATGTTTGATCCCTGTAGTTTACACACATTTGCACCATCAGTCAATACACTTCACTTTTTGCACCAGCAGACCAAAAACATGAAAGTTGTTGCATGGTTGGTCCCTTCAACTAAAATGACTATTATATACGTAATAAAATAGTTTTTTGTATTGAATAAGGTGTGGGTAACTTAGTCATGTTTGTTGGAAAAGGACCAACCACATAACCTCTTTTGTGTTTTTAGACTGTCGGTGCAAAAAATAAATTATAGAGTCTGACGGTGCAATTGTGTTTAAATCACAGGGATCAACTATGCAATTAACTCAATTATTCTAACTAACTTTCAAGAAACTCAGTAAGAACTCAATTTATCGAATAGATTAGAAATGGGTAGTGATCCGTACACCACCATATTTTATTCATACACCACTTTTTATATTTTATTGTGTTGTACAGTACAAAACGACAAAGCATATCCGGTGGTTTATGAATTAGTGGTGGTTTACGAATCACCATCCATTATAAAATGGTTAATTCTCATGGTTAACATCTCACGGGTTAATCCCGGAAATCGTTTTGATCTAATTATCAGTGAACCAGTTGGTATTGACCTGAAAACGAGGTCCAGCATTAGTGGTGAATCAGTCATAGGAAATTGCACCTGAAACCCCTGCACTTTAGTACCTTGCTACATTAACGATCTCACTTTATAAAAAATTCACATTATTTTGTGTTCATTTTAATTTAGTTTATAATTTTTTATTAACATTTTTTTCAATATAAAAAACTCATCTTTAGGTCTATGTCAAGATAATCATCCGAACTTTAAGAATTAAGACGAAAAGTGTGAACCAGACATGTATGAATCTAATTTAGTTCCATAGCATAAATGGGATAATTCCCTCGAAATGCAACGAACTTTGCCCAAAAGTCTATTGTATGCGACCAACTTTCGATGAGGCATAAGAATGCAACCTACTTGAAAAAGTGGGGTTTTTGATGTAACTTGCTGATGTGTCGTTCGTTGAAGGTGACACGTGGCGTACGGATGTGCCACGTGGCTTACGGAGAGTTTGACAACTCATCGCCACATCGGCAAGTTAAATCAAAAACCCCAATTTTTCAAGTAGGTTGCATTCTTATGCCTCGTCGAAAGTTGATCGCATACAATAGACTTTTGGGCAAAGTTCGTTGCATTTCGAGGGACTAAGCCCTAGCATAAAAAGCCAATAGTGGATGCATTTTCCTTATATAATCAACGGCGTTACCATAGTGGGAGCATTGTTTCGTTATGCTGTTAACTTTAGACTTTTTGCTATTGTATGCTCTCAACTTTCAAACCTTCTATTGTATGCTATGAACTTTCTAAAACCTTCTATTGTATGCTCTCAACTTTCAAATATTCTATTGTATGCTCTCAACATTCTAAAAACATTCTATTGTATGCTCTCAACATTCTAAAATCTTCTATTGTATGCTCTTAACTTTCAAACTTTCTATTGTATGTGCTAAACATTCTAAAACCTTCTATTATATGATCTCGGTGACTTGAAAATGGGAATTGGCTAATGTTAGGGGTGTTCAATATTTGGTTTGAAACCGTTTAATCCAAAAATCAAACTGAATTAAAACAGAAAAAATCGAACCGAATTCAAATTCGATTTTCGGTTCGGTTTCGGTTTAGAAAGGTTCGATTTAAGTTAGGTTTTGGTTTTTGAATTCGGTTTTGGTTCGGTTTCCGTTTTTGAATTTTTGAATTCGATTTAACCAAAAACCGAATTCAAATTAATAATAACCGAATTCGAATTCAAGGGATTCAAGTTCGAATCCAACAACCTACCTGGGAGGTGAATTCCTCAGGTGATGTGGTTGGGGTGTATTGGGCTGCAGACCTGACATTGCTCCTCAGGCCCAGCTGTGGACCGCGTGAGCCTAGTGGGCTCAGGGGGAGGATGTTACAAAAAAGTGCACTTTTTTTTATGTAACACCCTCCCCCTGAGCCCACTGGGCTCACGCGGTCCACAGCTGGGCCTGAGGAGCAATGTTAATATAAGCTCATTGGGCCAGGTCTGCAGCCCAATGCACCCCAACCACATCACCTATGGATTTCACCAATAGGTAGGTTGTTGAGTCTCAAACCTGAGACCCCTTTAATACTAAGTCTTACCACTTAGTATCACCAATTGAGCTGCACTTGTAAGGCCCACTCCTTACGCAAACCAAAACATATCATTTATATTTCGAAAATCGGAAGCGCAAGTCCCCCAAAACAAAACATTTACCGACTTACAATGCTTCCAGGTTTAACGACTACAAAGTCTGACAACATTAGTTAAACATTTACAACCATATTAACACAAACGGGCTTATATAAAACGTTTTCCAAAAGACATTCACAAAAGGTCAGAGTTGCGCCAAGCTTTAGTCAAACTTCCAGTCAACATCTACAACCCGAACATCTACATCTACATCAACTAACCACAATCTGCAAAACATTAAACAACGAGGGATTAGCCAATGCTAAGTGAATGGAACCGTAACCGACGGTTCAACCCACTCATAACAAGTCTTACAACTAGGCAACAACAACAAATAGAACACATAAGCACATAACGTCAAGAGGACCGGCGGTTCCTGGTATCCATCCAACCCAGAAACCACGACTACTGGGCGCCAAGCCAATCCCAGTAATCAACCGATAGCTTGAGTACTACCTTCACTGACTAGGCTTGTTCTCAACTATGTGTCTCAAAGAAACCTCGACAACTACACAGTAGTACCCAAACCCAACCCAGACAGCAGTTGACCTCTGAAAACAACCACGTTGCATTCACAATGCAAAAGCACACAACGACAAGCAACAGTTCACAACTGTTCACAACTGATCAACAATTCAACAACAATCACACAATAACTCATATATTTAGCAATATAAACAAACAGACAAGACTGGTACCGGTACGACCAATATCAACAACCTACTGATATAAACTATCCTGGTTACCCGTTGTAACCGAACCCGTTACAACTGGGTGGAACCGAGGACTACAATTCCACTCACCAAATGTTTACGTCTGATCGCCAACTCAGAGGTCTTATCTTACTGAGTGGCCGTCCGCTTATCTGGAAACAACAACAACATCAAGTCAGTAACGGTTTAACACTTACCACGAATCCTTATATTAATCATAATATTATCCACATTATAATCATCATTCAAAACATATATTTCTAAGCATAAAGTGCCACTAAATACACTATCTTCTAAACACTTATGCATTTTCAAAATTTACAAAATCCTTCAAAATAATTCATGCAAACGCGATCCGGGAAAATGTGGCTGGATCGCGTTCCTCTTTATAAAAATATTCTGTTGCGAGATTACACTAGGCAACGCGATCCAGGAAATGAGACGGGATCGCGTTCACAAGAACAAAACCAATTTGACTCAAAATACAAAGAGCAACGCGATCCGGAATAGAGGTTCAGGATCGCGTTCATCAGAACAAAACGACTCGACATCAAATTATAACTGTGGAACGCGATCCGGCCGAGGCCACCGGGATCGCGTTCGAGCGATTTACAGCAAAGCCAGACCTGAACTCAAAATACGAACCCTAACCCAAATTTATCACCAAATCAGTTTACAACTCGAAATTATCAAGGAAAAGACCATAAACTTCGACCATAAACATATAATAACAACAACACACAATCTCTAACTACAATCTAACTCATGCATCATCAACAAATCAATCAAAATCATCAAACCCTAAGCTATGAACACAAATGAAGAACACTAACCATTTCTAGCATTCAAACATCATATAATCATGTTCAATCGTTATCTAGTCATATTGTAACTAATCTCTAGCATCAATTTCACATAATCACATATGTTCATCATTTTACCACTTCCATGAAATATACTCAAGAATACTAAATTTACTTACAATCAAATGGAGAAGAAGCTAGAGATGATGATGAAATCACTTTCCCTTTAGCTAGATTAAATCTCTATTTTGTGTTCTTGATTTAATTCCAAAGAGATGAGAGGTGAGGTTTGAGAGGATTTCAAAGAAAACAAAGGAAAAGAGTTTGGTGGAATGAGTCGGTCCACACACCGACCCCAAATTCTTATTTAGTATAAATTATACCCGTTCCTAGCCTATTGTCTGGAACCCGAAAATACCCGTAAGTCAAAATACTTTTATTTTACCGTCATCTTTAATAAATTAAAACAAACAATAATTTATTAGTCACTATAAAAACTGAGGCTCTTTTACTTGTTTATTATTAAATAAACAAACCGAACTTATTAAAATACAATTTATTTCCAGGCCCAGAAACAGGATGTTACAAATCTTCCCCCCTTAAAGGATTTCGTCCCCGAAATCCACTCCACACACATAAATATACCAAACACTACAATCACACATAGGCATACAATACTATAACTATATTACATCAAAGTCAATATAGAATCTACCTTGGTTATTCACTTCGAGCAATTCTCCCACAGTCACTTGATCCCCCACTGTCATTTGAAAAGCTCGAGCAGGCGCCAACTTTCTCTTTTGCCCAATCGATGATGCAGAACCCGAACCAGAACCCGAACTTCCAGCTAAACCCGAGCCTTGCCTAACATATTCCGGACATTGTCCTGCTCGATGACCCTCTTTCTTGCAGTTCCAACACACAGACTGAGGAAAGGTACACTCTCTACTACCATGCCCAAATGCTCCACACTTAATGCACCTTAATGTTTGAGGAGTACATGGACCCGAATGTCTCGACCTACAAGCATTACACCAAGGGTTTGGATCACTACCCACCGAGCCCTCGCTAAACTCAATCCTTCGATTCTGACTCTTACTTCCAGTAGTATTACTCTTAGACTGTTGCACTGACTTGTTCTTATTAGACTTCTCCCATGCTTGATTGTCACTATGCACCGACCTAGCTAACTCAAAAGCCTCGGTCAAATTACGAGCCAACCTCACTGATGTCCGGTACTGTGGTGGTAAAGTCTTAACAAAATGAGTAATCCTAGTCCTCTCATCCGGTACCCATTGCTGAACAAACCTTAACTTATCGGTGAATTGATTGATGAGTTCATCCATTGTCATTTTCTCAGAAAACTCCAAATCCAGAAACTCATGCCTAAGTCTAAGCATATCAAACTCAGAGCAGAATTGCTTACTAATCTCTCTATGAAACTCAGCCCAAGTAATTCAAGATCTCTGCTCAGGTGTCATTTGTGCAGTCGCAGAATCCCACCAGTTCATCGCTTGGCCTTTCAATAACTGAACCGCATATTTAACTCTTAACTCATCTTCACACTGACACACCTCAAATTTCCTCTCGGTGTCCCTTAACCAATTCAATGTCACCATTGGATCATTACCTCCCTCAAAGTCTTTAGGTCCACACGCTTTAAAAGTCTTAAATGAACACAACCTATTCTGCTGAGGTGGAGGAGGAGACTGATACGTTTGCTGAGCTACCCTAGATTGTAACTCCAAATACAACTGTTCTATCTTTCTAAGTCTTATAACCTCATCCTCCATATGCAACAAATAATCCTCTTGGCTAGCTTCATCATGATGAACATTGGAAGTACCACCCTGATTAACATTATTAATTTCTGGAGGTGGAAGCTCAGTTCTAGCAGCATTATTGGGAGTCGTATTCTCATCATCTGCCATTCCTGTACTCACAACCAAAACACAACTTGCAACTTGTTAATCGTTAGTATCATCTATACTAACCAATCCCCCAACCAAAAGCTAATCCCACTAACTGAAAAGTTTGACTAACACCAAATAGATTTGGGATTGAACATTCGCAAATGCCCAATTCACCCAAACCTATGCTCTGATACCAACTTGTAAGGCCCACTCCTTACGCAAACCAAAACATATCATTTATATTTCGAAAATCGGAAGCGCAAGTCCCCCAAAACAAAACATTTACCGACTTACAATGCTTCCAGGTTTAACGACTACAAAGTCTGACAACATTAGTTAAACATTTACAACCATATTAACACAAACGGGCTTATATAAAACGTTTTCCAAAAGACATTCACAAAAGGTCAGAGTTGCGCCAAGCTTTAGTCAAACTTCCAGTCAACATCTACAACCCGAACATCTACATCTACATCAACTAACCACAATCTGCAAAACATTAAACAACGAGGGATTAGCCAATGCTAAGTGAATGGAACCGTAACCGACGGTTCAACCCACTCATAACAAGTCTTACAACTAGGCAACAACAACAAATAGAACACATAAGCACATAACGTCAAGAGGACCGGCGGTTCCTGGTATCCATCCAACCCAGAAACCACGACTACTGGGCGCCAAGCCAATCCCAGTAATCAACCGATAGCTTGAGTACTACCTTCACTGACTAGGCTTGTTCTCAACTATGTGTCTCAAAGAAACCTCGACAACTACACAGTAGTACCCAAACCCAACCCAGACAGCAGTTGACCTCTGAAAACAACCACGTTGCATTCACAATGCAAAAGCACACAACGACAAGCAACAGTTCACAATTGTTCACAACTGATCAACAATTCAACAACAATCACACAATAACTCATATATTTAGCAATATAAACAAACAGACAAGACTGGTACCGGTACGACCAATATCAACAACCTACTGATATAAACTATCCTGGTTACCCGTTGTAACCGAACCCGTTACAACTGGGTGGAACCGAGGACTACAATTCCACTCACCAAATGTTTACGTCTGATCGCCAACTCAGAGGTCTTATCTTACTGAGTGGCCGTCCGCTTATCTGGAAACAACAACAACATCAAGTCAGTAACGGTTTAACACTTACCACGAATCCTTATATTAATCATAATATTATCCACATTATAATCATCATTCAAAACATATATTTCTAAGCATAAAGTGCCACTAAATACACTATCTTCTAAACACTTATGCATTTTCAAAATTTACAAAATCCTTCAAAATAATTCATGCAAACGCGATCCGGGAAAATGTGGCTGGATCGCGTTCCTCTTTATAAAAATATTCTGTTGCGAGATTACACTAGGCAACGCGATCCAGGAAATGAGACGGGATCGCGTTCACAAGAACAAAACCAATTTGACTCAAAATACAAAGAGCAACGCGATCCGGAATAGAGGTTCAGGATCGCGTTCATCAGAACAAAACGACTCGACATCAAATTATAACTGTGGAACGCGATCCGGCCGAGGCCACCGGGATCGCGTTCGAGCGATTTACAGCAAAGCCAGACCTGAACTCAAAATACGAACCCTAACCCAAATTTATCACCAAATCAGTTTACAACTCGAAATTATCAAGGAAAAGACCATAAACTTCGACCATAAACATATAATAACAACAACACACAATCTCTAACTACAATCTAACTCATGCATCATCAACAAATCAATCAAAATCATCAAACCCTAAGCTATGAACACAAATGAAGAACACTAACCATTTCTAGCATTCAAACATCATATAATCATGTACAATCGTTATCTAGTCATATTGTAACTAATCTCTAGCATCAATTTCACATAATCACATATGTTCATCATTTTACCACTTCCATGAAATATACTCAAGAATACTAAATTTACTTACAATCAAATGGAGAAGAAGCTAGAGATGATGATGAAATCACTTTCCCTTTAGCTAGATTAAATCTCTATTTTGTGTTCTTGATTTAATTCCAAAGAGATGAGAGGTGAGGTTTGAGAGGATTTCAAAGAAAACAAAGGAAAAGAGTTTGGTGGAATGAGTCGGTCCACACACCGACCCCAAATTCTTATTTAGTATAAATTATACCCGTTCCTAGCCTATTGTCTGGAACCCGAAAATACCCGTAAGTCAAAATACTTTTATTTTACCGTCATCTTTAATAAATTAAAACAAACAATAATTTATTAGTCACTATAAAAACTGAGACTCTTTTACTTGTTTATTATTAAATAAACAAACCGAACTTATTAAAATACAATTTATTTCCAGGCCCAGAAACAGGATGTTACAGCTGCAGTCGATATGCCACTGGACCTATCCTCTCGAGGATCTCAAAAGGTCCAATGTACCTGGGGTTTAATTTCCCGCGTTTACCAAACCGGATTACGCCTTTCCAAGGCGATACTTTTAAGAGTACTCGATCCCCTACTTGGAACTCGAGTGGTTTGCGTCTCACGTCAGCATAGCTTTTCTGACGATCACGCGCGGCTTTGAGTCGGTTTTGGATTTCGACGATTTTCTCTGTGGTTTCATGTATGAGTTCAGGACCAGTGAGTTGACTATCTCCCACTTCAGTCCAACAGATCGGTGATCGGCACTTACGACCGTACAGTGCCTCGAAAGGTGCAGCCTTGATGCTGGTGTGATAGCTGTTATTGTACGAGAATTCGCACAATGGTAGATGTCTTTCCCAATTTGTACCGGAATCAACTACGCAGGCTCGTAGCATATCTTCCAGTGTCTGTATAGTTCGTTCACTTTGGCCATCGGTTTGAGGATGGTACGCGGTACTCATATCGAGACGGGTACCCAATGATTTTTGAAGTGATTGCCAGAAGCGAGATGTGAAACGAGCATCCCTGTCAGAGATAATCGAGATAGGGACACCATGTTGGCAAACGATTTCTTTGATGTAGATTTGTGTGAGGCGTTCCATTTTATCTGTTTCTCTGATTGCCAAGAAATGGGCCGATTTGGTGAGACGATCGACGATCACCCAAATGGTATCGCAACTGCTCACCGACTTAGGTAGTTTGGTTATGAAATCCATGGTAATTTGCTCCCATTTCCATTGAGGAATTTCAGGTTGTTGGAGCAATCCCGAAGGTCTTTGGTGTTCGGCTTTGACCTTGGAAGAAGTTAAGCATTTGCTGACGTACAAAGCAATGTCAACTTTCATGTTCGGCCACCAGTAAAACTCCTTGATGCCGTGATACATTTTGTCGGATCCCGGGTGGATAGAATATTTGGACTTGTGAGCTTCATCCATCACCAAGTCCCGCAGATTTCCGAAATTTGGCAACCAGATTCGGTTTGAGAAATACTTAACTCCGTTAAGTTTGGTTTCGAATTGCCTATCCATGCCTCGCAAGGCTTCGCTCTTGAAGTTATTGGGTTTCAGGGCTTCGAGTTGGGCAATGTGGATTTGGGTGGTGAGATCGTTATGAATGGTAATACTGAGTGCTCGGACTCGAAGTGGTTTTGTTCGTTCCTTATGACTGAGAGCATCAGCAACCACGTTTGCTTTGCCCGAATGATATTTGATCTCACAGTCGTAATCAGTGAGTAATTCAACCCATCTACGTTGCCTCATGTTAAGATCTTTCTGGTCGAAGATATGTTGGAGACTTTTGTGGTCGGTGAATACAGTGTTGCGGGTACCATAAAGATAATGTCTCCAGATTTTTAAGGCGAACACCACGGCCCCTAGCTCGAGGTCGTGAGTTGTGTAGTTTTTCTCGTGAACTTTAAGTTGTCGGGAAGCGTAAGCAATGACCTTGTCTCGTTGCATCAGCACGCAACCGAGACCTTGGTGAGAAGCATCGCAGTATACCACGAAGTCATCGGTGCCTTCGGGTAGAGATAGAATGGGTGCACTGCAAAGCTTGAGTTTCGACAGCTGAAATGCCGACTCTTGTTTATCGGTCCAATCGAATTTCTTTTCCTTCTGAGTCAGTACCGTGAGGGGTTTGGCAATTTTTGAAAAGTTTTTGATGAAACGGCGGTAGTAACCGGCCAATCCCAAGAATTGGCGTACCTCGGTTGGAGTGGTTGGCGCTTGCCAGTTCTTGATTGCCTCGATTTTTGATGGGTCTACATGAATTCCCTGACTGTCGATAACATGTCCAAGGAATTGAATGGTATTTATCCAGAACTCACACTTAGAGAATTTGGCGTAAAGCTCCTCGTGTCTAAGTAGTTCTAGGATGGTTCTGAGGTGTTGTGCGTGTTCTTGTTCGTTTCGTGAGTATATAAGGATATCATCGATGAAGACGATGACAAACTTGTCAAGGTAAAGTTTGCACACCCGATTCATAAGGTCCATGAATTCAGTGGCGACATAGGAAGGGTTCAGAATTTACTTGGGAACCGGAGGAGTGGATGATGATATACTATCCTGCGGTGCACCAAGAATGGTTCGTGAGGACACGAACAGAATAAGTGGGGGAGAGTTGTAACACCCCAGTTTTCAAGGTATTACTTTAGTAAATAAAAAATAAGTTTTTATAGCTCAGTTTTACAGTATTATTTTAGTGTACAATAATATATACATCCTTTTAGTTATAGATCTCTAAATAATGAGATACGACAGAAAACGCAAACTAGTTGTCCAGTTCCAGACTGTGTAGTATAGAAATTAAAAGAATATAGATAATTCGTACGTGCTTATCCTCCAGTACTTTCTTATTTCATCCAGAACCAAAAATAGAAACAGAGAAAAATCGCAGGAACAAAGGAGGGAGCAAGAATCATTAATCAAACTTAATTTCAAGCTTCAAATTGTTGAAATCATCATCTTCTACCACTCTCTAATCTTTGTAAGTGATTTAAATTCTATTAGAACCCTAGAACTTGGGTTTTATGGGGTTTTAGTAAATTGGTATGATTTAATCCGAAATTAGGGTATGTAATTGATTAGTTAGTGTTAGTATAACATATAAACAATGATTAGAATCCTAATTTCATATTACAAATGATAGGTTATGATTATGGGTTATGAAATTTCTCATGAATCATATGTTTTAGCTTATAGCATGATTTTGATATGTTAGTAGACTCAAGTAGTGATTAGAAAGTAGTTAAATTCATGATAAAGCTATGATTATGATCATGATAAGTAAGTTAGTTAGTTTAGTTAAAGTGAAATTAGTAAATATCAAGTGGGGGAGAAGAGAATTAGATGATAGTAGTTTAAAGTGTGATTAGTTATTGATTTTGTGTTATGCATATTGTATTAGGTGCTCAAGAAGAATTATTATTGTTTGAACATCTTATTACAAGTTGTGCTACAAATCAAGGTGAGTTTATGAATTGAATAGATCATGATCATGTAACTTGTTGCGATTAGTTTATGATTATATCATGATTGTGATGAAAGCTTGTGATTAGAATGGTTAATGGTTATTAGCCATATTTTGATTAGAATAGCTAACCAAGGTTAGCTTTGTTGATTAGTGGTTAACTTATGTTAGCCAAATTTTGATTAGCTATGTGCACATATGATTAGAATTGTGAAAGTGAAGTTGCAAGAAAAGGGAAGTAGTTCTCTACTTTGTTCATTATTTGCTTTATGTTAATAATGCATTGTATTGAGTAGTTTTCATATTCTCACTAAGCAAATTGCTTAATTAGTTTAGTTATGTTGTAGGTACAAGTGAAAGCGGAAGGGGTAAAGAAATTGCGAAAGGGTAGAAGTGGAGTGCTAACTTGTTGTAAGTTACACAAGCTTTCTCTTTAAATTATCGTTTTGAAACCTTGAAAGATCGCCCAAATAATGTTTTGACATGTTTTGGTTATGAAAGTAACGACTAGATCGACTATGTGTAATAGTATAAATTTGTGAAAGACTAGTAGATAATGTTTGGAAAGTGTTAAGTTGTAAGTTGTAATAGAATTAATATTTTGATTATGTACATATTGAAAGTTTTAATGAAAGTCAAATGTGGTATTAATCAGTTTTGACAGGCGTTTAGCTATTGAATGGGTCAAAATAACCCTTTTGGATCAGCGGGTCATAATGGGTCAAAATGAGTTCTAAAGACGCTTAAGAACAAATTTGAGTTAGATAAAGATTGGAAGTATAGTGGTTAGTCTCGCAGGTTTGTTTTGATAGTAGAAATATGTGTTTAAAGTCTCAGCTCCTAAGTCTCAATGGTTTGAGACTTTGTATGTTAGAAAAAGATTGAAAATTTAGCCGAAAATGACCCATAAGCCCAAATCCCGATAAAATGAGAATTTTGAGAAAGTGCAAAAATAGAAAGTTTCATTTTGACTATAGTAAAGTGCCTGCAAAATTTCATGTTCTAACTCCTTGTCGTTTGAAAGATATGCGAGTTCAAAGTTAGGAAAGTGGTATATAGTTGAAAGCTGAATGCAGGTGCAGTAGGCGCCAGAGTACCCGGCGGGCAGCCGGTGTACCCGGCGGGTAAACCAAAATCAAGAACAAGCCGGCGGCTTCTCAAGCCCAGCCGGCGGCTTCTCAAGCCTTTAAACGGGGGTTAAATTCTGTTACCCCAAAAGTTAATTCACCCGGCGGCTAATGGTAGGAACCCGGCGGCTAGACCAGGGTACCCGGCGGGTAACCCTTCTACCCGGCGGGTAGAGGCTGATTTCAGCAGATTTCATTTTTAAAGTTTTAAAAGTAATACAAATCAACAGAATAGAATACAACCACGATAATACAGATAGTGGGACCAATAGAAATATGTTTCAGTATAAAAAAAAAATGTTCAGATTTTCAGGGCGTTTCAAGTTGGTATCAGAGCGATCGTTTAAGAGATTTAAGCAATCCATAGTAGGATTGCCTAAACTTAAACCACTTATAAATGTGCAGTAGTTAATTACAGTTATGTTTTTGCAATGTTTTGCATATGGTCAGTAGATTATGATTAGAGTAAGAATGATTGCTTAGGTTGGAACATATTTAAGAATTTTGAATAGAAACATGTATTTAGTTTAATATAACTACGTTTGGCCAACGAGGTTATATTTTGCTAAAGCATGTGGGAGATTCAAAGTTGTTAAATATGTGAAGATAAAGGCAATCATTAATTAATAATTGAAGTAGAGATTTCTTATGTTTAATTGTGTTTCTATATTGTTTAGTAAATGGAATCCACACCAAACAAAGAAGCTGAGGGTTCAAATGTACGTTCCCCCACTTAAGAGGAGAATGTTTCAGAAAGAAGTTTAGATCCTGAGGATCGGATGCTATTAAAAGATGTGATTGGGCAAGCCCTACAAGAATTTGCTCCTAAGGTATATACCCGAATGAAGAAAATTATTAATACACGATTAGTAGAATTTGAACGGAAGCATCCTGTCTTAGTTAACCCTCAGTTGAATAGTGAAATGTTAAGTGCTCAGCAGCAAATTAACAAAGAAAAAGAACGTTTTGAATATAAAAACTTCGCAAACTGTAGTCCCCCAGAATTTCATGGTGAAAGAGACCCGATTAGTAGTCATATGTGGATTAGTAAGATAGAAGAAACTTTTCTACTTTGTGACTGTCCAGAAAGGCTACGGGTGTTGTTTGCTGCCCATCAGTTGAAAGATAGTGCTCAGGATTGGTGGGGTACTCAAGTTAAAACACATGGTGCTGCAGAAGCTGCAAAGTTTTCTTGGAGCATGTTTAAAGAGAAGTTTATAGCAGAATTCGCTCCAATGTCGGAAGTAGAAAGATTGAAAGGAGAGTTCTTAGCCATCAATCAAGGGAAAATGTCGGTAACTGAGTACACTAACATGTTTTATGATAAATCTCAGTTTTGTCCCGAATATACCTCGAATCCAGGGTTAATGAAGGATCATTATTACCGACATTTGAACATTGATATCAAAGAAGCAGTTGACCCAACTATTTATGATTCTATTCTAAGATGATGAATAAAGGGTTGACTCGAGAGAAAGAGTTGCAAGTGAAAGATGAGGATCGCGCTAATAAGAGAAAAGCAGAACAATCTTCTTCTCAATCACAGCAATCTAAGAAATTTAAGAATTTCGGAAAGCAGCAATCATCACAACCACAACAACAGAAGTCACAATCTCAACAATCAAACCGTCAATCTCAAGCTCCAGCTCGGGAATTTCCCAAGTGCAATAATTGTGGTAGAAAGCATCCAGGAGAATGTCAGTTAGGAAGTACAGCTTGTTACAAGTGTCGTCAACAAGGGCATATCGCTGCTAATTGCCCTAATCCATATAGAATGTACTTTTATTGCTATAAGGATGACCACTTACAAGCTAACTGTCCTGCTAAACTAGAAGATATGAAAAGAAATGAACAGAAGAAAGAAGTGGAAAAGAAAAGAGAAGCGGGCGGACAGAAAGCTAAAGGTCGTTCTTTTCAGATTACAGCAGATGAGGCAAAGGAGTCACATGACGTGGTGACAGGTACCTTCATAATTAACACTATACCTGCCCATGTTTTATTTGACTCTGGAGCCACTAAGTCTTTTGTATCATTATCATTTTGTGACAAGTTGAATACTCCTATTGTTAAATTAGAACGCCATTTGGAAGTTGAAATTGCCGATAGCAAATTAGTTATTGTTAGATGTTTATAGAGGGTGTACTATTGAAATAGGAGGTGAAGTGTTCAAAATAGACTTGATTCCTATGCAAATGGGGGAATTTCATGTAGTTATAGGAATGGATTGGATGGAAAAGAATAAGGGTATGATAAATTGTCATGAAAAGATAGTTCTCCTGAAAGCACCTAGCGGAAGGGAGATTGTTGTTTATGGTGAGCGTTCTAGTAGATCCATTCCTGTTTGTACTTTTGCTCGAGCTAAAACATTTTTGTCACACGGGTGTCAAGCCTTTTTGGCGCACGTGGTTAATAATTCTAAAGCTGTACAAGAACTTTCTAGTATTCCAGTTGTGAAAGAATTTCCCGAGGTATTCCCTGACGAACTTCCAGGTATTCCACCTGACAGACAAGTGGAATTCCGAATTGATCTTATTCCTGGAGCTATTCCAATCGCTAAAACTCCATATCGGTTAGCTCCAACTGAAATGCAAGAAATGATGAAACAGCTGCAAGAACTTTTAGATAAAGGTTTCATCCGTCCAAGTAGTTCACCTTGGGGAGCTCCAGTGTTGTTTGTCAAGAAGAAAGATGGTTCCTTAAGAATGTGTATAGATTACCGGGAACTAAATAAAGTGACCATTAAGAACAGATATCCCTTGCCTCGAATAGGTGACTTATTTGATCAGTTACAGGGTGCCAGTTTCTTTTCAAAGATTGATCTTCATTCTGGCTACCATCAGTTAAAGGTAAGGGAAGAAGATATTTCAAAGACTGCTTTTCGTACTCGTTATGGTCACTTTGAGTTTACAGTTATGCCATTCGGCTTAACTAATGCTCCAGCTGCATTCATGGACTTGATGAACAGAGTTTGTCGGCCCATGCTTGATATCTTTGTTATAGTTTTCATTGATGATATTCTTATCTATTCTAAAAACGAAGCTGAGCATGCAGCACATCTCAGGCAAGTTCTAGAAACACTTCGGCGTGAAAAGTTATTCGCCAAATTCTCCAAATGTGAATTTTGGTTACGAGAAGTCCAATTTCTTGGACACGTGATCAATCTTCACGGTATTCAAGTTGATCCTTCCAAGATAGCAGCAGTAATGAAGTGGGACCCTCCTACGAGTCCTACTGAAGTCAGGAGTTTTCTTGGCCTAGCTGGCTATTATCGTCGTTTTATCCAAGATTTTTCAAGGATTGCTACTCCTTTGACTCAGTTGACTAGAAAGAGCGTTCAGTGGAAGTGGGAAAATAAGCAAGCTAAAGCATTTCAGATGTTGAAAGAAAAGCTTAGTCAAGCCCCTATTCTTGTTTTACCCGAGGGTAACGAGGATATGGTGATGTATTGTGATGCTTCAAAACTCGGATTAGGCTGTGTTCTTATGCAGCGTGGGAAAGTTATTGCTTATGCTTCACACCCGTTAAAGTCACATGAGCAGAACTATCCCACTCATGATCTTGAGTTAGCAGCAGTGGTCTTCGCTCTTAAAATTTGGCGCCATTACCTCTATGGTGTTAAATTCACTATCTATACAGACCACAAAAGTCTCAAATATTTCTTTGATCAGCGCGATCTGAACAATCGTCAGAGAAGATGGCTAGATTTAGTCAAAGATTATGACTGCGACATACTTTACCATCCTGGCAAAGCGAATGTTGTAGCCGATGCTCTTAGCAGAAAAGTTAGCCATTCTGTTCTTTCTGTGAAATCTCTTCAAATGACTGTGCTTCCCCAGCTATTTGATTCTATTAAAGCTGCCCAGATTGAAGTTTTAGCCTCAAATGACCCGAATAACCAACGTTTAACGGGTCAACTTTCTGAATTAGTAGATGATTTTAGAGGTTTAAAGACTCGTTATGGTAGAATCTGGATACCAAGAACGAGTGAAGTAAAGAAAGTGTTATTAGACCAGGCGCATAAATCCAAGTATTCAATTCATCCTGGTGCTACCAAGATGTATCGTGACCTGAAACGTGACTATTGGTGGCCAGGTATGAAGCGTGATATAGTTAAACATGTTCAGAATTGTCTCACTTGTCTGCAAGTTAAAACAGAGCACCAGCAACCATACGGTAAACTTCAGCCTTTAGATATACTGGTATGGAAATGGGAACACATCACCATGGATTTTGTTACCAAGTTGCCAAAGACTCCTAGGCAACATGACACTATTTGGGTGATTGTTGACCGATTGACGAAAAGTGCTATCTTTCTTCCTATTCAAGAAGCTTCTTCTTCAGAAAAGTTAGCCGATCTTTATGTTAAGGAAGTTGTTGCTAGGCATGGAGTTCCACTTTCTATCGTTTCAGATCGAGATACTCGTTTTACTTCTCGATTCTGGAATAAATTTCAAGAAGATTTAGGGACTCGATTGCATATTAGTACAGCTTTTCATCCTCAGACTGATGGTCAGAGTGAACGTACCATTCAGACTCTTGAGGATATGCTTAGAGCTTGCGCCATTGACTTTGGTGGTAGTTGGGATGCTCATCTTCCATTGGTTGAGTTTTCCTATAATAACAGTTATCATTCTTCAATTAAAATGCCACCTTACGAAATGTTATATGGTAGAAAATGTCGAACTCCAATTTGTTGGGGTGAGATTGGTCAGAGAGAGCTTGGAAGTACAGATATAGTACAGTTAACTACTGAGAAGATTGATCAGATTAGAGAAAGATTAAAGATGGCACAAGATCGACAAAAGTCATATGCAGACAAGCGGAGAAGGCCTATTGAATTTCAAGTAGGTGATAAGGTGATGCTTAAAGTTTCACCTTGGAAAGGGATTATACGTTTTAGAAAGCGAGGAAAGTTGAGTCCAAGGTATATTGGACCTTTTGAAATTATTGATAGAGTTGGAAAGGTTGCGTATCGATTGCAATTACCGGAAGAACTTGGTAGTATACATGATACATTTCATGTGTCTCAGCTCAGAAAGTGTTTAATTGATGAGGCTTCTTATGTACCACTGACAGAAATAGAAATAAATGATAAGTTGAGTTATATAGAAGAGCCAGTTAAAATTCTTGATCAGAAAGTAAAGCAGCTCAGAAATAAATTAGTTTCGATAGTTAAAGTTCAGTGGCGACATAGGAAGGGTTCAGAATTTACTTGGGAACCGGAGGAGTGGATGATGATATACTATCCTGCGGTGCACCAAGAATGGTTCGTGAGGACACGAACAGAATAAGTGGGGGATAGTTGTAACACCCCAGTTTTCAAGGAATTACTTTAGTAAATAAAAAATAAGTTTTTATAGCTCAGTTTTACAGTATTATTTTAGTGTACAATAATATATACATCCTTTTAGTTATAGATCTCTAAATAATGAGATACGACAGAAAACGCAAACTAGTTGTCCAGTTACAGACTGTGTAGTATAGAAATTAAAAGAATATAGATAATTCGTACGTGCTTATCCTCCAGTACTTTCTTATTTCATCCAGAACCAAAAATAGAAACAGAGAAAAATCGCAGGAACAAAGGAGGGAGCAAGAATCATTAATCAAACTTAATTTCAAGCTTCAAATTGTTGAAATCATCATCTTCTACCACTCTCTAATCTTTGTAAGTGATTTAAATTCTATTAGAACCCTAGAACTTGGGTTTTATGGGGTTTTAGTAAATTGGTATGATTTAATCCGAAATTAGGGTTTGTAATTGATTAGTTAGTGTTAGTATAACATATAAACAATGATTAGAATCCTAATTTCATATTACAAATGATAGGTTATGATTATGGGTTATGAAATTTCTCATGAATCATATGTTTTAGCTTATAGCATGATTTTGATATGTTAGTAGACTCAAGTAGTGATTAGAAAGTAGTTAAATTCATGATAAAGCTATGATTATGATCATGATAAGTAAGTTAGTTAGTTTAGTTAAAGTGAAATTAGTAAATATCAAGTGGGGGAGAAGAGAATTAGATGATAGTAGTTTAAAGTGTGATTAGTTATTGATTTTGTGTTATGCATATTGTATTAGGTGCTCAAGAAGAATTATTATTGTTTGAACATCTTATTACAAGTTGTGCTACAAATCAAGGTGAGTTTATGAATTGAATAGATCATGATCATGTAACTTGTTGCGATTAGTTTATGATTATATCATGATTGTGATGAAAGCTTGTGATTAGAATGGTTAATGGTTATTAGCCATATTTTAATTAGAATAGCTAACCAAGGTTAGCTTTGTTGATTAGTGGTTAACTTATGTTAGCCAAATTTTGATTAGCTATGTGCACATATGATTAGAATTGTGAAAGTGAAGTTGCAAGAAAAGGGAAGTAGTTCTCTACTTTGTTCATTATTTGCTTTATGTTAATAATGCATTGTATTGAGTAGTTTTCATATTCTCACTAAGCAAATTGCTTAATTAGTTTAGTTATGTTGTAGGTACAAGTGAAAGCGGAAGGGGTAAGAAATTGCGAAAGGGTAGAAGTGGAGTGCTAGCTTGTTGTAAGTTACACAAGCTCTCTCTTTAAATTATCGTTTTGAAACCTTGAAAGATCGCCCAAACAATGTTTTGACATGTTTTGGTTATGAAAGTAACGACTAGATCGACTATGTGTAATAGTATAAATTTGTGAAAGACTAGTAGATAATGTTTGGAAAGTGTTAAGTTGTAAGTTGTAATAGAAGTAATATTTTGATTATGTACATATTGAAAGTTTTAATGAAAGTCAAATGTGGTATTAATCAGTTTTGATAGGCGTTTAGCTATTGAATGGGTCAAAATAACCCTTTTGGATCAGCGGGTCATAATGGGTCAAAATGAGTTCTAAAGACGCTTAAGAACAAATTTGAGTTAGATAAAGATTGGAAGTATAGTGGTTAGTCTCGCAAGTTTGTTTTGATAGTAGAAATATGTGTTTAAAGTCTCAGCTCCTAAGTCTCAATGGTTTGAGACTTGGTATGTTAGAAAAAGATTGAAAATTTAGCCGAAAATGACCCATAAGCCCAAATCCCGATAAAATGAGAATTTTGAGAAAGTGCAAAAATAGAAAGTTTCATTTTGACTATAGTAAAGTGCCTGCAAAATTTCATGTTCTAACTCCTTGTCGTTTGAAAGATATGCGAGTTCAAAGTTAGGAAAGTGGTATATAGTTGAAAGCTGAATGCAGGTGCAGTAGGCGCCAGAGTACCCGGCGGGCAGCCGGTGTACCCGGCGGGTAAACCAAAATCAAGAACAAGCCGGCGGCTTCTCAAGCCCAGCCGGCGGCTTCTCAAGCCTTTAAACGGGGGTTAAGTTCTGTTACCCCAAAAGTTAATTCACCCGGCGGCTAATGGTAGGAACCCGGCGGCTAGACCAGGGTACCCGGCGGGTAACCCTTCTACCCGGCGGGTAGAGGCTGATTTCAGCAGATTTCATTTTTAAAGTTTTAAAAGTAATACAAATCAACAGAATAGAATACAACCACGATAATACAGATAGTGGGACCAATAGAAATATGTTTCAGTATAAAAAAAAATGTTCAGATTTTCAGGGCGTTTCATAAGTAGTGGGTAAAACTCATCAGATATGAAACTTCTATCAGCACCGGTATCAAATAATAGTGAAGCAGTAAGATCGTTGAGAAGGAACGTACCCGTTACAACATTCGGGTCTTGCCTGGCTTCCCCAGCTTTGATGACAAATGCTCTGCTGCGAGCGGGGTTGTTGTTCCGGTTGTTGTTGTTGTTGTTGTTGTTTTTCTGCTTAGGGCAATTATTCTGAAAGTGCCCAGGACTTCCGCACCCATAACAAGTCTTTGGGGCACTGGTGTTTCGACAATCCTTGGCCAGATGCCCAAAACGTTTGCAGTTTGTGCAAGGGCAGGAACCGTCGTGGTGACGATTGCATTTGGAGCAGTAGGGCTTGCTCCCAATGTACCCTTTCTTTTCTGAAGAACCGGATGAATAAGCCTTAACAGACTCAGGCTTTCGGTTGGTGATTTGGTTGGATGAGTTGGGATTTCCTTCCCACTTTCGTTTGTTGTTTGTAGGTGGGGCTGAGGTTGTGTTACGGCGGACAGCGTTTGCCGTAAGTTCATGGGCCATACGGATGGCGTTCTAGATAGTACCTGGTTTGGATGAAGTCACCAGGTCCTGGAGTTTCTCGGGCAGTCCATCAACGTATTTCTCGATCCTCTTGTACTCAGGATCGACCATGGATGGGCACAGGAGTGCCAGTTGATGGAAACGGTTGGTGTAACCGGTGATGTCATCACCCTGCATTTTGTGGTTCCAGAATTCCAATTCCAGCTGTTTCAATTCATCCATGGGGCAATACTCGCCCCTCAACATCTCCTTCAACTCCTCCCACGGGAGTTTGTAAGCATTAGAAATACCCACAGTCTGGGCATATGTGTTCCACCAGGTGAGAGCGGTGTCAGTGAAAGTACTAACGGAGAACTTAACCTTGTCTCCCTCCGCACAGTTGCAGATAAGAAATACAGATTCGACTTTCTCGATCCAGCGTACTAGACCGATAGCTCCCTCAGTACCTGCAAAGTTCAGAGGTTTGCAGTTCTGGAAGTCTTTGTAAGAACAGGGTTTGGGTTGTGGCCCATTAGTAGCTGTATCTTCACTACCAGGAGTTGATGTTCGGGTAGCTAGGGCTTGGGCCACACTACGGGCAATCAGACCCGCAATTTCGGCTTCACTGAGGGTGATTTGTCGGCGAGGAGGCATGATGCTGAACAAGAAAAGAACAAGGAAGGAGGAATAAGATATTTGTATGAAATTATGATATGTCACAAGTGTAAATGATGAGATACACGATAACAGTACGAAGTGACAATCACATTTCATTTAGATAAACAAGTTGAATACAAGGTACGGGTTTTCCAAAAGATTACAGAGTAATAGTAGTACAAAAGTGACGGGGATTGTCACATCCGGTTGAGTTACATAGGCCCTAATAAAGTAGTTAACTGGTTACAAGTTACAGACTGATCTAATCCTGATGCAGATTAATCTGCTCCATCAGCGCGATAAGGCGGTCCACGGTTTCTGCTAGTCTGTTGGCCTGCCTGGCGTTGTCTTCAACCAAGGCCAGTCGTTGTACTAGTGCTCGAGAGTGATCCTCAGTCTCCTGTGAACGCTGTTCACATTCCTCTAGTCGATTTCTTACAAGTTCATCCGCACCTAATTCAGCGGTCATTGAATCCTGAATTATGCTTACAGAGAGGCTGGTATCTTCTTGTTCTCGCTGAAGTTGTGATATGTGGTCAAGAGCTTGGCGAAGCAGGTAGGTCATTCGGTGTTGTTCCCGTTCGAGATTTTCGAGCATTTGCTCCTGACGGCGGAGTTGGGTAGCCAACACTGGCACCGTGAGATGTGCCGAGTTCTGAGAGTTATGAACAGGATAAGGGTTGCTTCGAGGTGACCTAGTTGTCCTCCTGGCTATTCGCAGGTTTCGAGATCCTTACGGATGAGAGCGTGACGAATTGGGTGATGTGTTTGCCATTCCTGAGGCAGAGTGTAAGTAAGACGAGGCTAATATATATAAGTATATAATATCCAGCCTAGTGTCTAGCACGTATCAAGTAATGGTCCGGTTCTCTCGTGGTCAGAGTCAACTAACGCATTCCTGTTCAACATAACCATTTCAGACCTCACATCATCTTTTCTTAATTGTACATAGTTGATCAGACTATGTTAAATTAAAGTCGTATGATGTAATTCCTGAACCAATCATGCCTAGTAAGGAAATACTGTCTAATGGTCATAGTCTAGGCCCACTAAATGCAACCTAGTTCACTATAACCTTAGGCTCTGATACCAATATGTAACACCCCCAAATTTAATGATTTGCGGAATCATACCTGGGTGTTACCAATCAATATACAAAGCACAAGATATACAGTAAACGACCTCTAAATGAGACGTTGTAAAACGATTTCATAGAAATATATGTCTGAAAACTTAATGTTTTCGTATACAAAAATAGTTCCCTAGAGTCCACGCGTATGACGGGAGATTCTATTACATAATCAACATGTACAAAAGATAATGCTGAGAATCTCCGTTAAATGCAGTTTAGTTGAAATCATGCGACTCTAGCTATGTCTTGGAGAAATTCTACTCCATATGAGTACCCGAGATTACATGCTAAAAGGTCAACACGAATGTTGGTGAATCTCACAGGTTTGTAAGTAATATCAGTTTTGAACACAAGATTTCATAAGTAGTGCCCGCAGGCGTAAATCAAGTATTTGCAAATCCAGCAAATGTAAAGTAAATAAGTTATACCGTTGCCATGAGGCTCATAATCGAAGCTTAACCCGTAAGTAATAGTTTGCTCCCGTGACATGCTCGTAACTGAGCAAGCATAAGTAACGAATGATAGTCGCCCGTTTATACATAACTGTTCGTGGTAGCGCTACTACCCCGGGCGGGGAGGGTCATTTCCCTAATGGATCCATTAACTAGTGTTCACGCTTAAGTCCATAACTAACGATATATGATGGAGAGACTTCTGTAAGTAGTAAACAACTCATGCAATTCCGTTTGGTATAGTTAACAGTTTTTGTACTTGTGTTCAAGAAAAGTAAGCAATGTATCTCACCCCGTATGTAAAACAGTAAAAGTGGGGCTGTAAGACTCACCTGAGCCTTTGCAAGTTACGTTTGTACAAATAAACGAGTAAATGATATCAGTCCGTAGGTTCTCCGAACCCGTAACCTTCAAATGCCTAAACACGTAAGGTTATGTAAGTAGTTGTCTCGCAAGACCATCTAGGCTAGTTGTCCACACAACTCGTTATGTCCAAAGTTGGTTCGTTACCGTTTGTTGTTAGAAAAATATAGTTGGCCCGTTGGTGACGGTTTGTAATAATAATCCCGATATTATAATCGTGTTTTGAAGTGTTATACGTGAAAATGTATTCTAAAGTGTTTTATAAGTCGTATCGTATAAGTGTCTGAGGTTGTACAAGTTTGACACTTGGTGTAAAAATATTTTGACAACTCTCTGTTTTTGGCGACACTTCGCTAGTGTCGCTATAGGCGACACTTAGTTAGGCGACACTTAATGAGTGTCGCTAGATTTCCGATTTTCATAAATAGGCGACACTTGATTAGTGTCGCTATAGGCGACACTTACGAATTTTGGCGTCACTAAGGGAGTGTCGCTAATATAAATCTGGCTAAGTAGTTCAGCGACACTTGGGTAGTGTCGCTATAGGGGCGACACTTAGGCATAGCGACACTTAGCTAGTGTCGCTAGTACTGTTTTTGGCACACTAGCGACAATTCCAACTGATCGCCGGATTTTGGGCCGAAAACGAGTTTTCCGGCCACCGTTCGGTCTAATACTTTTACCCAACCCATATATGGACGTTATAAGTGTAAATAAACAACCATAAGTCAAAAACAAGTAAAACCGAGAGGTTTCGAGAATTTGTCGGAACTTACAAAATGCCGAAATGAAAATTCGGAAAGATAGGAATGTAGATCGTGGTGCCGTGGTTCTTTTATTCCAAAGGAGGGGTATGATTCGGTGTCGTTTTGGTGTGTTATTTTGCGTTTTAATGAGATGGTGGTGGTGTGGTTGTTAGAGAGAGAAAAGAGAGAAAATGGAGGGAAAGAGAGAGAAAGAAAGAAGAAAAAAATGAGAAAGAAAGGAGGTGAGGTGGAAGTTTAACCTCCCATTTTCGGTCTCCGTGATTGTGCTCCGGGTGGTGTGTTTATTTTCTCCGTCTTTTAAGTGTTAAATATTTATTTATGCGCGTTTATTATTCTTTTGAAATCACAAATTTTATTATATAATTTACTTAAATTATTTCTTTAAGTCGTTAATAGTTTGAAATGTAATATAGTTTGTATAGATTTAATTACTTTTGTTTTTAAATCGTGTAAGCTTTTATCGAGTGATACGAGATAATTACTAATTATTATAAAATAGCATTTTGGTCATAATTGCGTTATTTTAGTTTATAAACATTTGTTCACCAACGTCCGTATTAATCGAATAGAATTTCATTCTATTTAAATTGCGTACGATTTGAGTCCAATCGCGTATTCGTATATATTCAACAATATATATTTTGATACATTAATCAAATGTATTAACAAAGAATTAGGCACTAATTCTAGTCCTAATTTGCCGGGTGTTACAAAACCCTTCAAACCTTTCTAAACCGAAACCGAACCGAAAATCGAATTTGAATTCGGTTCGATTTTTTATGTTTTAATTCGGTTTGATTTTTAGATTAAACGGTTTCAAACTAAATTTTGAACACCCCTAACATCAGCCAATTCCCATTTTCAAGTCACCGAGATCATACAATAGAATGTTTTAGAATATTTAGCACATACAATAGAAGGTTTGAAAATTAAGAGCATACAACAGAGGATTTGAAAATGTTGAGAGCATACAATAGAATATTTTTAGAATGTTGAGAGCATACAATAGAATATTTGAAAGTTGAGAGCATACAATAGAAGGTTTTAGAAAGTTCAGAGCATACAATAGAAGATTTGAAAGTTGAGAGCATACAATAGCAAAAAGTCCAAAGTTAACAGCATAACGAAACAATAAACCCTAAGTTTTATATTCCTTCTGCCTCAAAATTATTGTTATTAGACAAAAAAATACACGGTTTAAGAAAAGTGCATTTATTACCGGTGACTACTAAACAAATTTCATCTTTATCATTTTCGAATATTTTGATTGGTTAATTTTGAAAGATGATACTTATTTTTAGACATATCAAAATGGAAATGTGGACAAAATTAGTAAGCATGTAATAATAATTTTTTTATAAAATTATTATTAATTCTTTCAATTTTGGAAGTATGCTCTCATGCCCAATTATATATAAAAAAAAAAAAAACATGACTAAGCCCATAGCTAAGGCCCATCTATTTTTCTTTTTGAACAAGGAAGGAAAGACGAAACTTAAAGCCAGCAAATAATGTTAGTACATGTATTAACATTATACAAGCTATGAAGCAACTTTTATACTGTATTTATATATAGCCAGTGTATGAAAATAAACTTATATTAATACTTAATGTTATACATATAATTAAACTTTTACAATGCCATTACCAGAAGAAAAAAATTTTCTTATAATTATCTTTTAAAAGGGAAAAAAAAAAACATATCAGTCTATTGTATTCTACCGAAATTCCAAAATGCATGATGTATACTACTTTTGAATAGACATATAAACGAAAGAAAATTAATAATAGTATGAGACTACGTTAATATATATATATATATATATCGATTGTTTTGAGTTCGCCCCCTCCTAACATTTTTTTCTGGTAACCCTAAATATACGTATATAAATAATCACTAAAATATATATGTAGAATTTTAATTATGCAATTTAATGAGTTGGACCGAGTTTAAACAAGTAAAAATCTGAGACTGTGTATGAGAGAAAAGAGCCGTGAGTGGTCTTATCTTACTGTTTATTATTACTCCATATACGTGCAGGCATGTCCTCGCATTTTCTTCACTCACCTTTTTATATATTTATTGTTTCCCCGCCACTTCCCATCTTCCCTTTCAGTTTTTAATTGGTTAGTAACTACTAACTATTTTTTTCTTTTTATAAAAAAAATAAAAAATAAAATTAATTTATTCATAAAAATAGACACTTTAAACAGTAAGAATAATAATAATAACATCTAACAACAAGCATTGACCGACAACCAACCAAGCCATGAATGCCTGTGTTGTGGATACGATTGCTTTACTTGACTAAATACACATTTGTCTACATGACTAAAATTGTCATTGATAAGAAATTAATGCTTGTTGATTCATGGATTCAGTTTTCTTACACATACAATTTATGGAAATGTAAGGAAGCCTATCTATCTTATTCTTGATAGTTATAGTTATTTACTTATTTTAGGTGGAACACCATGCATAATCCGAATTCAAAGTATCATGTAGGTCCTGATATACATGTATGGTCAATTTGATCGAAATACGTACACAACGATTTGTCACTCTCTCGACTACTGTATTTGGTTGACTTTGGCAGACAACAATATTGTAACTTTGGGTGCTGATTTGGTCATAAGACTTGATCGATGTGGTGATTCTTTGCTCCAATGGTTGGATTTGGACGATTAGAAATAACAAATCATTCCAAGGGTCGACGACATCCTTGGCCAAGATTCTGGATGATATCGTTGCGAGCTCGTATATTTGATTAAAAAGTAGAGACAAATTTTGATACGTTTTGTGTTGACGTACAGATAGATGTTGCATTGCTATAACTCTACCTAATCTTGTGTAACTACGTTTTTTTCAATGTGGTAGTTTCTTATTAGCGTTTTAATAACATCATCACCTCTAAAAAAAATGTATACTCAAGTTAAAAAATTTCGAAAGTTTTGTAACTCGTTAAATCGTAATTCGTAATTGATATCAACAGGCTAGGATAACACAATCTTACGACAAACGAACATAGTCACATACTCACTAAATGGTCATTAGCTAGATGATTTGCAGTCGATCATGTTTTACGCAGAAGACTAATGAGTAATGACAGTCTTAAAATATGGTTAAATATGCCGTACTTATAAAAGTCCTTGATAAAAGTAACTTGGAACCTTCCCAACCGTAGTTGAACCACTTCCCAACCAGTTGTGTCACATCAACGCCACATCAGCTTTTCACCTACTGATTCAAAACTGATTCAAAATTGATTCGTCCGTGCCAACAGTTTAACCACTTCCAAACCACTTTATTTTCATTTTTTATTATTTAAAAATAACACACACTCACAAAAAGCATGCGGACCCCACAATTTTTGAAGTGATTATCAAGTGATAACCAGTTGTGGGCCAAACCGGTTTGACAACCGATTGGCGTTGGCACGGAAGTAACCAACCAGTTGGCAACCGGTTGGTGAAACTCATTCCCGTTGGCACCGCTCTTATTTGATTTGCGACACTAAAATTTAGTAAATTACATTTTATTGCAACATAACTATTTTAAGAAAACTTGAAAACGAACCTATATATATTAGTAGTATTAATAAGTTGGGTATGGAAAAGTGATAGTGACAAAATTTTGCGTTGCGACAAATAAGTGCTCCGGAAATTGCTCCGACGTGACACTCGTTGTCCAGACCCAAATCTTACTGCAAAGCTTTGTCAATGCTACGTCCTCATTATATTCAGTTCGTAATAAAATAAAATACATAAAGTGTAACAGAATTTATTAAAAAACCTAATTGCATTTCGACAACAATTATCAAAATTGAGGGATTTGGTGAAAATTCGAAACATGTTTGCTAAAAACTGGTGATTTATAGATTATAATACGAATCAAAACAAAAGTGTTTGGACTACGTTGAGTCATTGGCACTTAAAATAATCGTAAAATAGATAGTTTTAACAATTTTCGTGTTTTTATTATTCTAATATACTTGAAATAATGATTGGTTACCTGAGTCATCAATGATACATCCAAATTTCGATGTACATTGTTTTCCTTTGTTTTGTTATGTCTTGTTGTCATTTTCTATAGAAACTATGAAAACATAAAACCATACCAAAAAAAAAAAAAACAAGTAAAAATAAAGTAAAACAAAAACACCACAGGTACAATAAGTATGAACGTCACATATATTAAAAGACAATTTGCTTTCACATGCTTTTAAGGAGTGAGATTCTTTCTTGACCAAAATTGAAAATTAATACATTTTGTCTAAATATACATGTGTTTATTATAGAAGATACAATAATGTATGAACGTCACATATATTAAAAGACGCAATAAATTAGAATTAGAATTATATTTGATCATTAAGACACAAGAAATTAAAATTATTACCGAGTAACCTAGTTGACTGTGATAGATCACGAATATAGTGTGCTAGTTAATCCTTGAAATTATTATACGGAGTAAAGAATATGGAATTTTATAAAGTGAAGTTGAATTTTTGTTAATTTTTTTAACTTACACTTGTTGGTATATAGCTCAAACAAAGTAAGGTATTATTACAATCAACTCCTCCCCCCCTCTTCCCGCGAAAAAGAACGTATATCTTCTGTCTATTAAATATTAAATATATATATTAATAAACTCGGATCATAGGTACAATAAGTACGAGGAGATAACTGTAGTGCTTTGTCCTTAATTTGTAGCATTTTTCTCACGAATATGTACTTTTGTCTACATGACGCACGTGATATATGTACGTGCACGGATCCGTAGCTGCCCGAAGAGTAGAAGATATCGATTTCCAGACCATTGGACTCAAGAAATAAGAAGTGATTAAATATATATCAATTTCTGTATATTATGAAGGGCAAATTGTCTACAAATGCATCGAATTTGTCACAAAATCTTTTAGTATGCATCCAAGTTCTAAATGTTCTATTGTATGTGTCGAAGTGGCTAATTAATCATTTTGTATCCATTCATTAACCTAATACCTCTGTTAATCAACTTTTGTCCACGTCATACGCCACCTAGGTGGCCACGTAGGACTAAAGAAATGTAAGGAACTTTCCTAAATGTATCAAACTTTACCTTCATCAACCTCATCAACTTCAACAATATTTTCCGGTGACTTTTCCGGTGGCTTTTCCGGCGACACCAAAAGCACTACACTAACCAACATCTCCATTATTATCTCTACTTTACAACCATCTCCGGCGTAACCACCATCTCTAACTTCATCCACATTTCCCGGCGACACCATTTTTTCCGACGACATCATACATGTTTTCCGATTACACCATAACAACCACTTCCATTACAACATCATTATTATCTCTACTTTACAACCATCTCTAACTTCATCCATATTTTCCGGCGTGATTGTGACGGCGTCACCGGAAAAGTTGGTGTCGCCAGAAAATATGGATGAAGTTAGAGATGGTTGTAAAGTAGATATAATAAGGATGTTGTAATGGTAGTGGTTGTTATGGTGTAATCGGAAAACATGTATGATGTCGCCGGAAAAAATGGTGTCGTCGAAAATTGTGAATGAAGTTAGAGATGGTGGTTACGCCGGAGATGGTTGTAAAGTAGAGATAATAATAGAGATGTTGGTTAGTGTAGTGGTTTTGGTGTCGCCGAAAAAGTCACCGGAAAATATTGTTGAAGATGATGAGGTTGATGAAGGTAAAGTTCCTTACATTTAGGAAAGTTCCTTACATTTCTTTAGTCCTACGTGGCCATCTAGGTGGCGTATGACGTGGGCAAAAGTTGATTAATAGAGGTATTAGGCTAATGAATGCATACAAAAGGAATAATTAGTCACTTCGACGCATACAATAGAACATTTAGAACTTAGATGCATACTAAAAGATTTTGTGACAAGTTCGATGCATTTTTAGACAATTTGCCCTATTAAGAACGTTAATAACCGAAAACGTTAACTTGTATTTATTCATGCATATTCATAAATTTGGGTGCAACCGTAATATACATATATTACGTTGTGTGAAAATAAACAATGACTAGTGTAAAAATTGCCTATAATTTAAGTGTTATTAAGACTCCTCCCAACAGTGACTAACTACTGACGCGTCAGTTTGTGCCACGTCTGCACCACATCAGCTTTTTTTCACAACTGACACAAACTGACGTTTCACTCCCTACAGTGACATCACTTCTCTTTTTTCTGGACCCACTTTTACCAATTTCCCCTTTATTCTATACACTAAAACAAAAACAAAAACAAAAAAAAGGAAAGAAGGAAGTGACGGACGTCGCCAAAGCGACGCTCCCCAACTGACGGCACGAACTGACGAGTGGTGCCTATGGTGTCACTACCGTTAGTTGAAGGAAAGGGGCAACCGACGGAGGAAGAGTATACCGTAGGGAGGAGTCTAAGAGTAATTATAGACCTTTCAAATAATTTGGATTCACATAAAACATAAGAGATTACTTAACAGGTTCCTTTACGAGTTATAAATTTGTTGCAAAGTACGTGACAAGTGTTTGAAATGTTATGCATTCGAACACGACACATAGATATATATAGCTCAAGTGGTCGTGCCCCTTCTAGAGTTGCCCCTGCCAAGACCGGAAAACAGCAAAAGGGGTGAAGCGCCTCTCCAAGACATATACTGTAACAACCGCCAATTTAGGGCTAGAATTAGCGCCTAATTCTTTGTTAATACATGTAATTAGTTCTGTATTAGGCTAATTTATGTATCGGATTATATGTTGGTTAATATATACAACTTTGCGATTTGATTAAATCGTACGCAACTTAAATAGAATGAAATTCTATTCGGTTAACACGGACGTTGGTGAACAAATGCTTATAAACTAAAAATAACGCAATTATGACTGAAATGCTATTTTATAATAGTTTGTTCTGTCTTGTACTACTCGATTTAAAACTTACGCGATTTAAAGACGAAAGTAATTAAATTTAATTTAAACTGTTAAAGATTTAAGGAAATAATTTAAATAAATTATTTAACAAGAGTTGTGATTTTATAAATATTATTAAACGCGTAAAATAAATAATTTAACGCCTAAACGACGGAGAAAACGAACACCGCACGGGGGCGCAGTGCGCGGACTGAAAATGGTGGGGATTTAACCTCCACCATTTCCCTTTCTTTTTCACTTCTTTCTTTCACACTCTCTCTCTCCTCTTACCTTTTTCTCTCAACTAATCACTTTCCACCATCCACTTAAATCACCAAATCACACCACAAAACGAACTCGGATCATATCATCCCTTTGGAAGAAAACGTTCACCTCGCGACGATCTACATTCCTATCTTTTCGGATTTTCAATCCGACACTTTGTAAGTTTCCGACAAATCCCGAAATCTCTCGTTTTTGATCATTTTTACAAGTTTATGGCTTAAATAGGCTTAATATGTTCATAGAAGGGTTGGGTAAAAGATTTGGACCGAACGGAAACCGGAAAACTCGTTTTCGGCACATTTTCCGGCCAACAGACCGCTACGTCGTTTTTGGACCCAGATTCATGCGACGTCGGCCTCTACGTCGCACAACCCTTCGTGACGTCGCATTGTGCGACGTCCGTCACTACGTCGCATTAAGTTGCGACGTCGCGCCTAGCGACGCCAGCCCCTACGTCGCATTGATTTGCGAAGGTCGCATCATGCGACGTACATGCCTACGTCGCACCCTACGTCGCACCCTACGTCGCATGCTACGTCGCATGCTACGTCGCACAAACCAGAACCTTGAAAAGTCAGATTTTACTAAGTGTCGAACTTACACAACTTCAAATACTTATGTCATACGACTTAACAAACGTCATAGAACATACTTTCTATTACAATTACACTAAATTGCGTTATAAATGATAACGCTTTGAATCATTATTACAAACCGTCACCAACGGGCCATATTTGTTTTCAAACTACAAACGGATTACTAAACAAACACTTGGACATAATGAGTTGTGTAAACAACTAGCCTAGATGGTCTTGCGAGACATCTACTTACTTAACTTTATATGTTTAGGCATTTGAAGGTTACGGGTTCGGAGAACCTACGGTTGATATTATTTACTCGTTTATTGATATAAACGTACTTGCAAGGACTCAGGTGAGTCTTACAGCCCCACTTTTACTGTTTTATACTTTGGGGTGAGATACTTAGCAACTGTTTTACGTATGAACACAATGTACTGAACTGAAAACATTACTGTTTACAAACAAACGCATGAGTTACTTTTATCCACTGAAAGCCTCCTAATCGTAAGTTGTTAGTTATGGACTTAAGCGCGATTACTAATAGATGGATCCATTTGGGACTGACAATCCCTGTCTGGGGTGGTAGCGCCACCACGTACTGATTTACACGTAGAAACAGACATATTAGTATTTGTTACATATGAGTGTGCGGATAGCACTCACGGGGGTACGTGATTTATTTCACACTATACGGTTAAGCTTCAACTTATGAGCTCATGGCACTGTACTGATATACTGATTAACTTACTTTGCTTGATAGCAATACGGGTACATACTTGTGGTTCATTACATCTACTTATTACTAAACCTGTGAGATTCACCAACCTTTTTGGTTGACACTTTTTAGCTTTGTATCTCAGGTACACATACGGAGTAGGATCCCTCCAGGATTACTAGCTAGAGTCGCATGATTTCCAAACTGCATTTAACGGAGATTCTTTGGCATTATCTTTTGTAACTACGATTATGTAATAGAATCTCCCGCTATACGCGTGGACTCTAGGGAACTAATTTTTGTATACGAAAACCTACGGTTTTCAAACGATTATTATTTATGAAACCTTTTCTAAACGTCTCATTTAGAGGTCGTTTACTATTAATCTTGTACTTTGTATATTGATTAGTAACACCCAATGTATGCTTCCGCAACTCGTTAAATTTGGGGGTGTTACATATACAGTATTTTTTTTCCGACCAGAAACTACAACGTTTTCCCCGTCAAAATGAATGGTCACGCCCTTTCATGGGCGGAAGATAGTTAGGGCCAGCAGGGGTGCCACCCCTAGAATTTGAGCTGTTACTTAGATATATTTAGAAGTTTCAGAAAAGTAAACTAAAGTTGTGGTAGATCATTTGGTTGAAGCGAGTTAAATTTACATCTTTGAGTTACATTTGATGCAGATTCAAGTCCTACTACCCCCTATCTTCACCTTTTTTATTTTCCAACTTCTCTTTCGTACAGAATATGATAATGTCCCACTACCACCATTCCTCACTTTTTTTCTCGTTTTCCAATTTTTCTTTCTTCAGAATATATAATAATGATGATAACTATTTAATCATATAACTCATGAATTATATTACTTATAAATATAATATAATATTATGAAAATTGTTTTATATGTAACACTAACAAGTTACAACCACTTCATAATATTTGTTTTTTTTATGTAATGAATAGTTAGAAATATCACTAAATTCATAGATGTTTTTATCATTTCTTTATACAGATATTGATTTGAGTTATTCGCAATTAACCGACCGTCTTAGTTATCAAGCTTTATAGGACAATTGAATTGATGTTTTTAATAAACATGTAAAATGTATATTTAATAGGTCTAATGATTTTTGCCCCTGAAAGTTCTGTTCAAATTCCGCCACTGCACCCTTTCCATAAGAACCCAATGTACCAACTTATTCAACAGTCATTTCTATACGACAAAATTTCGTATCTCCAAAGAATAGAACACAACCGTAATATTGTAAGTGATCGATCTCCTTTGTTCTTCCCACATTAATAAGTTCGGTTGCTACTTTCATTCGGTGCTACTATCGTATTTCATAATTCATGATCAAAAGGATTGAAACATCACGACATAAAAACTATTCATATAGAATTCATATTAAATCGACATTCATTAAATATCAGTCATTTTTAACACATTGTTCATGTAACTATCTTTTTTACGATAAAAAATGGTTAATTCACGAATTGTTACCAACAAACGAAAAACATTTACATATAAACACATAGTATTACATTATATTATAGTCAGATATATAATAATATAATATAATAATTCTAATAATAACATGAAACATGGAATTTGTTGACTTTTAAGTTTGGTAATGAACAGATCTAATTAACCTTACACTATACACAATCATCATCACTAACAACTTAAATCATGATCATCAACATGATTACCAAACATGGTGTCCCAAATTTCCGAAAAAGCTTCAACAATCACTCCATGATGAAACCTTGAATTCAACGACAAAAAACACTGTAATAGCTGCTCTAAATCACTCTGTGTAAACATCTGTTTCTCCAGTATCATCTCCATCATCGACCTCTTGAAATCATCATAAGGATTCGCCGATCGTTTCACCACCGCAAAGCTCTCCTTCATCTTCCCTTCCACTAATTTACACGGTATCATTTTCTTAAAAACAGAAAGTCTCGCCGGCGATCCCCATTCCGGCGACGTCATTCCACCACCGCAGTTAATTACTCTTCCTTTGCTCTGTTTAGATACTATCATTTCTCGCTTTTTTTTCTTCTTTTTGATTAATTTGTAACTATCTGGAGCGCTTTCACGTATCGTTTCTAATTGAGGATTAAAATCGGTTGAAGTATCGGTTGAGAAGCTTCTAGAAGAAGAAATTAGCGTTTCAGTTTCTGTATCGTCGTCAATAACTTCTTCGCCGGAAGACGTACTGATGTTGTTATGACGTAGTTTTACTTTTCTGCAACGACGTCGTTTCTTCTTTTCTAACGGAAGTAAAGGTAAGGGTAACGGTAACGGGAAACGGTCGTCGTCAGTGTCAGCTTCAGAGACGGAAGAGTTGTAGATTTTGCGACGAGGTGATTCGACGTCGTAGATTTTAGCGACGACGTGCCATTGGTCGTCTTCTTGCCACTGAAAGTAAGAATCGGAGTCGGAGTGGTTGCCGGATTTAGAACCGCAACCGAAGGCGGAGGAGACGTGGCTTTTGAAGGAGGAACGGTGCGGTTGTTGGTGGTGGTGTTTGGAGGGTGGTGGTGGTGGTTCGGTGGTTGTGGTGGTAGGTGTGAAGATGTGGTGGTGGCGTTGGAAAACGGGAACCGGGTGGTTCGGAAGGGTAGAAGGGTCTTTTGATCGGCAGGAATGAAATAACCGCAGCTTAAATTTTGCCATTTTTTCGGGAGGGAGAATTGTGAAATTAAAAAGCGAAAGTGAGAAAGTGAAGGATTTTATAGGAAAAAAACTGTATTGTTGGTGGTGGGGGTGAGAGGCCCGCTCATTCTACGTACTGGGTCAACAGGTGAAGACCAGATATGTATGGGTTGTATGGGATTAAGATTAATTAACCATATAATTATAATTATAATTATTTAATCTGACGTTGAACCTTAATCTACGGGTGTTCATCGGTTTGGTTTTCGGTTTACACGGTTTAATCGGTTCGGTTTATTAGAGCAAAACCGAAAACTAAACCGAACACCGAATTCATATTAAAAACCGAACCGAAAATCAAATTCGGTTCGGCTAGAATCGAAAAACCAACAAAATTATCATTTTTAAAAAACACTCTTCAACATACAAACTACGAAATAGGCACGATTATACGATACAATTTATATAAATCTAACTATTAATAATTGTAACTTGTTAGCCAAATTCGACCTTACAAAGGATAAACTGTCAACGTACATGAATTTCAATATCCAAACAAAATATTTATTTTTCACAAATACTCCCACCGTCCCAAAATAAGTGTCTCATTTTGACTTTTAAAAATCATTATTTTTCAACTTTGACCTTAAATATTTTTGATTGTGTTATATAATACTTGATGCAAAATATATGAATGGATTGAGTTTCAATTGTATTTTCATTGGTATAATTTTTATCGAGTATTATATAACACAAACAAATATATTTAAAGTCAAGGTTGGAAAAAAAAGTCTTTTAAAAGTCAAAATGGGACACTTATTTTGGGACGGAGGGAGTATATAGTAGCTAAAAAATTTAAGTTTTCAAAATGTTAAACTCTTCAAGTCTTTATGAAGAATTGGAAAAATCACACACACACACACACACACACACACACACATATATATTAATTTATAATAATAATAATAATAATAATAATAATAATAATAATAATATTTTGATTAAATCGAATTCGGTTTAACCGAATTCAAAAAATTCAAAACCAAAAACAGAATTTGAATCGGTTTAACCGAATCCAAAAATAAAAAATCGAAAATCGAATCAAAAACCGAATTCAAATTCGGTTCGGTATTCGGTTTAGGGTGTGTTTGGCAAAACTAGCTGGAGCTTATATTTTAAGTTAGAAGCTAAAACTTATTTTTTAAAAGTGTTTGGTAAAACTAGCTGGAGCTTAAAGATGTAAATTGAGATAAAAGGACAAACAATGTATAATATATAATGATTTAAGGGGTATTTATGTAATTTCTCATTTCACAAGCTTGTAGCTTAATTTTTCAGAGCTTATTTTTTTAATAAGCTCCTCAAGTTTTGTCTACCAAACAAAGCTAGAAACTTAAGCTTATAGAAAAAATAAGCTTAAGCTCCCATAAGCTCCAATAAACTTATCGGCCAAGCACACTCTTAAACAGTTTCAAACCAAAATTAAACACCCCTACCTTAATCCTTAAAAAAATCAAAATTACTCATTTACCGCTATTACCTAAAAGGAAACTACTGTTTACATTAACTACATCGTTAATAATTTTGGTAAAAGATATTTAGTTTGTATTATTAATAAATTCAATCATTTAATAATATTCACATTCTGAATGATATGTGGAGAAGATTTATTTGTAAAACATATGACGTATTTATTTTTAAGCAATTAAAATATGAGATATTGTACATAAAAAATTGATAAAGTACTTGTCACAGTCACATTACGCGGGCAACAAACTAGTTATTTGTTAAATATTTCAATTTTTATCTATAGGTATATTAAATTACTCATTTTTCTTGATATTCTTATTAGTTGGGGATAAACTGTAACAAATAAAATTGTTCTAGTGTTTAAACAACTGAAACATATCTTTAGCACAAGTGATACTCCATACACTATACTTTTTCGTGCACCATTAAATATATTTTAGATTGTTTTACAGTATAATAACTTAAAATATATTTAACGATGTACGGAGAAAATTGATGGTGTACGTATTAATGCACCTTTTATTTCGAGTGATGTATCGACAGTGTTATAATTTGACGTAGCATGAACGTTGGAGAATGGCAATTTCTTTTTGCACGGTAAAAAGTGCTCTTTACGAATCCCGTACAGCTCACGTATTGACCAATCAATCACAACTTCATTTTTATTTGGTTCAACATACGTCACAAGTTATTATTATTATTATTATTATTATTATTATTATTATTATTATAATATAACTTGGTTAAACTGATTTACAAAGGAAAAAAAAGTTCTCCGTGTCTTGTAGTGAATTTTGTGTCAAAAGACTTGGACAAGGCGAATTTTGTATTGACTTATGTACAGTAATATATCTTTGGATATCTTCTCGATTTCTAAATTACAAAATTATAATATAAAGTGAGCAATATAATGTAGTATACACAAATGCATTAACACCACAAATACATAGGTGTACAAGTATTAAGGGACTATGAAAGACATGTGTTCTCGTGAAGACGTTCTATAAAATGACTGAGCTCGCATCCACGGCATATTTTGACTCTGATCTTCGCTTCCTTCATTTGGTTTCGGCTTCGAAATTTTGAGGGACTGTGACAGTATGACCCTTGCTATCTAATATTTTTTGTTTGTCTTTTAGTGTTGAATTTTTGGGATATTTCTTAGGGTTCTTCTCACATATTTGTATTCCTTAATGTAAAAAGCTGTCTGATATAATTCGATTCTTTAAGAAAAAAATAAAAAACTTAAAGAGTACATATTCCACAACTAGACAATGCTAAGCGTGTAATAGAGAAGGTTCCAAGTACAATCGGACAAAGTTCTATGACCAGTGTTAGCCTTGATTACATGCACACTATTTTTTTCTACCTTACTTGACTATCTAACAATCTAAAAATAAAATTATTGATCTAGGTATTTGATATTAGATGCATTCAAGTCAAATATAGGGGGTGTTTGGCTCGAAGTGAATGGTAAATTACATCTTATTGCTCACTAAATTGTCTTCTTGCAATAAGGTTAAATTCATTGGGATTTTTCCCCCTGAACTTTAGGGGCACAAGATGTTAATTAGTCAGCTACATGTTATATCAAAAGAATGTTATGTTATTTATATGACAATGTCAAATATGTTGCATTTAGTTGATAAGTAATCATATTGTTTAAAAAAGATCAAATTACTAGCTACACTACGATAAATATTTGGTTGTACGCACTTTTTTCTTCACACTATCTTATAAAATGTGTAATTTTATCCATTTATAATCGTGTACAAAATCTTAACATTTTTATATTTAAGTGTAGAGAGACACAATTGTCGCACTTAAAATTTGATTAACAAGATATAAACACTTATAATTATGTAGTAGATACACACTTATAAGTGAGTGACCAAATAAGTTCTACGCATCATTTCTTCCTAGCACGAAAAGATGACATGCATGCATGAAAATTAAAGTATCTTTATATTACATGAACTATTTAATGTTATATTTATAGCTCGTATATGATAATCATCCGTGTCTACTTAAAGCAATATTAAGGTGTAAATAATTAGCTCGATTAAATAGATGACGAGATTAAAAATGTCACATACGCCGTTTTAATAATTATTTCTTATTTTTAAAACGGCAAACCTACAATCTAACACACGATTATGTACAACCATCTCGAATATTCACAATTCACTGCTTCAAATGAGACTTGAACCCCAACTTCTTGGTTGAAGGTTTCCTCACATATACCATTATACATTTATTTTGTTTAATAAATTAAATAAAAAAAGAGGAGTTGGTTATTTGCTATTGTAATTAGGTTAATAGACCTTCAATTCACCCTCGATCTCAAAGAAAAGTTGATTTTACAAAAGAGACTGCAAGCATCCAATGAGGGAACAAAATCATCTTATGCATGCCTATGTCTTTTCTTTTCCTCTCTTTTCCTCTCCTAAAGTCTTTTCTTTCTTTTCTCTTTTATTATTCTACATTAAAATATTAGAAAAAAATTAAAACACTATCCTCTACACGTACATCCATAGACCATAGATACCAAAATCGTATTTCACGAATTCTATTTATTTAATTATATATTATTTTTGTTCAAAAACATCAAAATTGAACTTGGTTTTAGACATCTTCAATTAAATCACTAAATTCATTTATGACGTCACATGAAAAATTACATAGAGCTCAAAAACAATTACCAAAAACCCAAAAACTAAATATTGATGTTAAATTCATTGGAATTGATAATTACAGCCCTAAAAGTTGTCAATAAGAAATACAAAAGGTAATCCATGTATATTAATTAATCTTAATATTTCTTTTTTAATTCAAAATTATGCTTAATACTCCGTATATAGTTAATACACTTGTGATTTGCATTCAATGCACTGAAAATTTTGTTTTATATAAGTTGCATTAAATAATATTTTTGGTTACAAAGGAAACTTTGATTCTATTAAATATCTTTTGTGTTTCTTATTGACAGCCTTTAAAACTGTCAACATCAATTTTCTAAATTCATAACACTGACCTCATGATTTAATTTAATTAGATTATCGATAAACATTAACTGGATTGTTTAACGTTGAAGAAAAAAATAAACTTAATGTATAATCATCTTCACTTAATGCACCAATTATAGACTACTTTTGGGTGTGAGAATGGTGCCCAGGAACTTCATTCCTACGTTATTTTATTTAATGCATCTAAACTTTTAAACAAGATATAGTATTTAAATTGAAGTTCACAATTTAAAACAAGATTTTTTTTTTTTTTTGAAAAGCAGCAATATATATATATTATACTACTAACAAGATACTAGTAGATCACCATTTTAAAGTTGTACATGTACCATCGATGAATAAAACACCACTACAACTAAGACACCCTATCTCTAGATCCGAACTGTGAGGGTACTAAAATGGATGAAAAAAACCTGAGAATTTCAGGAAAAAATCCCCGAGTATAGGGGCCGAGCCACCGGTTTTCACCCTATATCGTTTTTGATAGTACCCCGAATTGATCCAGACCATTTGATAACAACAACAAAACAGACTTGTACATCCATTACAAATGTTAATAAATGGTTCGAACATTCAGGTTGCTAGACAGAAGCTTGCCCGAAGCAAAAGTCCAAATTGACAGGAGTACTTCCGTTAACAGCTACCTAGCATCCTTTTCCAGATTCTGCACTTGAACTTTAACTCACACCATTGCTTCCAATTGCCAACAAGATGGATGTCCCTAGAGCCTTCATCCATTTTAATTCGTCATCTGATTTGGTTATGCTTTAAGATTGAATGCGCACCATCTCTTCCATGTTATGTCCCTCCTGTTTGCTCTGTTTGTGAACCAAAAATAACTAAGACTTAGAACTTCTTCTTTAAGCCTTTGCCATGAGGGTAAGACTCCATTAAAACATGCTTCGTTTCTTGCTTTCCATAGACACCAACAAGCCGTAAGAATGATCATTTGTATGACATCACTTTTTCCACTTTTTTCCTTGTCCATCGAACACAGCAGCTCACGAACCGAGAAAGCAAAAATGGGGGATATTTTGTGTAACACTATAACGCCCCAAAATTTACAACTGTTTTTTTTTTTTTTTTTTTTTTTTTTTTTTTTTTTTTTTTTTTAACAATGCGGAAGCTCAAGTCCCTAAACATATATATATACATAAAATGACATGTCGTCATCTTCCCTTACCTAAGTTCTAAGTGTTGATTATTAACGTTTACAAAACAATCCTATATATCCTGGGCATTATATAAACACACATTTAAAACTGTATTAAATAAATCAGAGGAATCCTAGTCAAACATTCTTCAGTTACTCCTTGACCCGCCCATAACAAAAGATATTAACCTGCAAGGAGTAAACAACGAGGGATTAGCACGAAGCTAAGTGAGTTAACTCATCACTAACAATACAACTTAGTTTAACACTATGAGTTCACCACATTTAACACTTTGACTCAACATCACCAGAGGATCGGTGGCCCTTGTGGCGCCCTCAGCCGCGGTGGCCCACCAAGCGACACTTACACCAACTGCAGGCCAATACAGTGGTTAACCGATAACTGTTTGTTACCTTTAGTCAACACAAGCCTTACTTACAACGAATGTTCACAACCCTTGTGTTGACTAACCTGTAACAACACAGTCCAACATAGTTGACCTCTATTAACACTGTTACCATATAGGTCACTTAACACTTAACACTTTAACACTTTAACACAATTCAACTTAACACAGGAATAACACTTAACACTTGAAGTAACCACAATAGTGATCACTAAATTATAGTGAGAGATCAAAGTCCACTCACCGACTACCATAGTCGCCCACTCAGTAGTCTAATATCACTGAGTCTTCTCCACATCTGAAAATACAACAAAATACACAAGTCAGTTACTTGTATCAAATCTATATAACATTACTCCAATAGATTTACATCAACAAATCCAAATTACTTAAATCATAACGATTTAGCACAATTATTAAAATTCTCAATATTCAATCCATACCTTTATGGATTTACATCATATTTCACAAATCATCATCTAATCATGATTAACTATCATGATAATCACTTTTTATTTACAATTCAATCAACTTATCACCAACTTGATTTAATTCCATATTTATCATCATTAATTCACAATCACTATCAACTATGAACATAGAATCACATCGTTACTTTAATTCAACTCAATTATAGTTAATCAACATAAGTAAACTATCAACCTCATATAACAATCTCTTCTAATTTATCATTCAAGGTGATTAACACATAATCATCACATTTTCACAAATTTCTCTTGAATTAAAATCACACAACTTGATTAATTCACACTTTCAACTTTAAAGCTACTAATCCTCTTATTAACATTTATTAACACCATTTCAACTAATACCAAGCTTTAGTTTATGATAATCACCATCAATCCATTCAAAAAGCACCATGAACTCATCAAAATCTCAAGAAGTTTAAGAACCCAAATCAAAGTTATAACTTAAAGCATGAATCATGATTCCTAACATCATTAACAAGTATAACACTCATCAATTTCACCAATTTAAACCTCTATTTTTGGATTAAAGTAATTAACCCATCAAAATCATAATAAACCCTAAGAACCAACTTAAATTTACAAAGTTTAACTTGAATCTTGTTAGCAATCAACAATAACAAGATTAATTAACAACAATATCACATAATCAAACTCTAATTTCGGATTTTGCTCAAGAACACAAAACCCCCAATTTCTAGGGTTCATGATTTGAAGAATTAAAGACTTACAAGTTGAAAGGAATGATTAGAAGATGATAATCTTCACACTAGAAGCTTAAATCCGAATTTGTGTTCTTCAATTTGATGATTTCATCAAGTTTTGGATTTAGGGTAAAATGTGTGGGTGTATGTATGCATCGTACGTATGTATGTATTTGGGTGGGAATAAAAACCGATCCAACACATATAATATACCATATAAGTGTTAGTTTTCGTTCCCCGTATTTATTATTGTCTGGAACTTAAAATCATTTGCGAAGAAAACTATTTTATTTTACCGTCAACTACATAAATTTAAAACAATCAATATTTCACTAGCCACAATATTTCCTGAGGCTTATCGACCTATTAATTATACAATCAAACACAATAATAATTTTAAATCGCATTTAAAATTTACAGAAAATACCTATTATTTCTAGGCCCAATTTGAGGATGTTACAAACACCCCCAAATTTGATGGTTTGCGGAAGCGAGTTTTTGGGTTTTACTAATCAATAATCACAAGCACAAAGGATACAGTGAACGACTCTATATGAGACGTTCGAAAAGTAATTACATTAATACATAATTAGTTTCAAAATATAAGCTCGAGTTCGAGTAAGTTCCTAGAGATTCTAATACATAACAGCAAGTACAAAAGTAATGTATAAAAATCTCCAAGCCTCTAATGCATGCGACTCGAGCTAAGTAAGCATATCCTGTTGGGCATCCATCTAACGCTGTGTACCTGAGAATACATCACTAAAATGGTCAACCAAAAAGGTTGGTGAATCTCACAGGTTTGTAGTAAATAGTTTGAACACACAAGTAGTATTTGTTTCAGTAAATCGTTTAACTAGTCAGTGAGTAACGATCGTAGGCCATACTAATCGTTCACTCAGTAATGATTGCAGGTCATGCTAATCATAAGTTTATGTTGCCACGAGCCACCATAGTTGAAGCTTAACGTACAGTAGGTATAGTACCCCCCCCGTGAATGTAATCCAAAACATTCATATGTAACGAGTAAGAAAACATGAGCCACCATGATTGCAGGTCATGCTAATCATGCGATAACTCGGCCATGAGCCACCATGATTGCAGGCCATGCTAATCATGCGATAACTCGGCCATTATTAGTTTTTTAAGAAAACAAGTAATGCATCTCCCCCAAAACAGTAAAAATAGTAAAATAGGGGCTGTGAAACTCACCTGAGTCTAGCAGATAATGCAGTAAGCAAGCAAAGTAGTATCCCGAACTAGCAACCCTTAGCGTCCTAATACGCATAAGGTTTAGTAAGTAAATGGAATACTTGTAAAGCATCCATGCTAGTTGTTCCCAAACTAGTTAATGTCCGTAAGTTTGTTTGTACGTTTGTAAGTTGTAGTTTTGTAGAAAAATTGTACGGCCCGTTGGTATTTGCGTGTAATAATAATCTCGTATTATTATTATGTTTCATAGTAATTGTATAGTTGTAAAGTATACTCGTATAACTGTTGATTTGTATCATAACGTGTATCGTTTGCGTAAGTTCCAATGGGTCTAATCCTCAAAGGGTACGAGTGTGATCTCGTATGTGTTTGAGCGTAAGCTCGTATCAGTTAGCGTGTAATCCTACACGTAAGTATCGGGGTGAACTCATAAGTTCGTATCGGGTGCAATCCCGTGTAGTTGTACAAGTTTAAGTTCGTTGGAGTGTAATCTCCTAAGTATTTTTGAGTGCAGTCTCGTGTGTGTGAGTGAAATCTCACGTTCAGTTAAGTATAATCTTGTACGTATTCGAGTATTTGTGTATACTTCCAAAAGTATAGTATTTTCATGTATAATCGTATCGTATTTGATTTGGTTGTTGAAAAGTGATTTTTAAACACTTAGAATGTTTTTGGCTTCTGTTTTTGGGTTTTTGCGACACTAAATGCGACACAGTGCTTGTGTCTTATGTCTGATGCGACACAACGCTTGTGTCTTATGTCTGATGCGACACAACGCTTGTGTCTTATGTCTGATGCGACACAACGCTTGTGTCTTATGTCTGATGCGACACAACGCTTGTGTCTTATGTCTTATGCGACACAATTCTTGTGTCTTATGGTTGTCATGCGACACAACGCTTGTGTCTTATGGATTATGCGACACAAGCCTTGTGTCTTATGCTTCTATGCGACACAAGCCTTGTGTCTCATAGATTTTTGGTCTGATGCAACACAAGGGCTGATTTCGTTTTTAGGCTCGGTTTTTGGGTCAAACGACCTCGGTTTGACCCGAAACTTTTACACAAGTTCTAGGATGTTATAATGAGTTCATAAAAATTATTAGTTGACGTTTTTAGTGTTCGAGGTGTCGTTTTCTTAAAAGTGACCAAAACCGACAATGTTCCGAAATCAAGTTTAAATTATATATTTGGACATTACGAAACTAGGGGAACAACATACATGTAAAAATAATCAAAATCGGAAAGTTTCGAGAGTCGCCGGAAACTTACAAATCGTCGGATCGAGAAACCGAAAAGATAGGATCGTAGCCCTCGTTGCGGTGATCGTTGTTGCTCCTTTCCGTTTTGTGATTCAAGCTTGTTTTTGGTGTGTTTTTGTTAGAGAGAGAGTGAGCCGAGATAGAGAGAGAGTAGAGGGTAGAGAGAGAGTTGAGAGAGTTATGGATGCATGTATGTTTGTGTTTGTGTGTTAGTGTGAACAAAAGGGTGAGGGTTTGGTACCCCCTCACCTTGGCCGGTTTATGGTGGGGCCACCAAGGTGTGGTCTCACCAAATATTGTTCCCTCGTGTTTGCGTTCCGTGCGGTGTTCGTTTCCCCTGTCGTTTAAACATTAAAATCATTTTATACGCGTTTATGTATACGTTTTAAAATATGAAATGTTACTCGATATTTTGTTGGAGTATTTTATCAAAATACTTGTTTTTAAGTTATAAAACATAACTTTGTTTTGTTTTGTTGGTTGGTCGAGTTTTCGGAGAGTTCGGTAACGTTTTGATTAAAACGTACGTTTTCGTTATATTATAACCACAATATAAAGTAGTAGTTGAAGTAATTAAATAATTTCACATTATTTAATAATTGTTTACCAACGTCCGTACGTTTGTACAATTGTAGTTTTTATACGATTTGAACGAATCGTATACGTGTATATATATATCACCTATATATATATATATATATATATATATATATATATATATATATATATATATATATATATATATATATATATATATATATATATAAGTAAGTAACGTATTTAATCCTATTTCATATTAAATACAAGTAGTAAACACGTAATTAGGAAAATTTTAAATTGGCCCAAAATTTGGGGTTGTTACATTCTCCCCTTGTTAGAAGAATTTCGTCCCGAAATTTGTTCGAAGTAGTAATCGGTATCGTTTGGGAAAATTTGTAAAGAGTATCGACCATTAGTCCAAGGGACATGGTCAGTTGAGAATCAAGTGAAAGTGTTCGAGTTCCCGGTCTCAACCAGTGTGAGGTGTTTGGGAGAGAAGTTCGTTTGCTGTATTTAAAGTGCAAAACAAATTGCGCTGTCGGGATTCAAGTAGTCGGTCGTTTCCTAATCCTATCGTGTACTTAGGATCTAGGAAAGTACATAGAACGCAAGGAAATATGCATAAGTTGTTAAGCAGTTCGGGTAATCTACAAATGTGCGTACCCGGGTTGAGCAAATCACAAAGTCTCGGGTTCGGGTCATCCTCCCTAGCGTTAATTACATAAGCTCTTCCTTTCGCGAAGTTGGTTCCCGCCTTTACCTTTGGGCAGTCCTTTCTGAAGTGCCCTGTACTGTTGCACTCATAGCAGGTCTTGGGTGCAGCAGTATCGGTACCAGCAGGGTTGTTTCGGCAGTCTTTGGCCAGATGCCCGAATTTCTTGCAGTTGGTGCAGAGACAAGAGCCATTATGATGCATACTGCATGTGAAACAGTAAGGCTTCTTCCCCTTATAAATCTTCAAGTCGTTGGCATTGACAGTTGCAGGCTTTTTGTCAGAGGTAGGGTTGGATGAGTGGGGATTGGCTTCCCATTTGCGTTTGTTTGCAGATGGGGCAGGAGTTGAGCCACGGCGAACAGAGTTGGCCGTTAATTCATGGGCCATGCGAATGGCGTTCTGAATAGTACCCGGTTTGGATGAGGTTACCAGGTCTTGGAGTCTGTCAGGAAGTCCATCGACGTATTTCTCGATCCTCTTATACTCAGGATCAACCATGGATGGGCATAGAAGTGCCAGTTGGTGAAAGCGGTTGGTGTAACCGGTGATGTCGTCACCTTGCATTTTGTGATTCCAGAATTCTATTTCCAGTTGTTTCAATTCATCTCTGGGGCAGTACTCTCCCCTCAGCATCTTCTTTAGCTCTTCCCATGGGAGTTTGTAAGCATTGGCAACACTCACAGTCTGAGCATAGGTGTTCCACCAGGTAAGGGCGGTGTCAGAAAAAGTGCTGGCGGCGAACTTGACTTTATCCTCTTCCGTGCAGTTGCAGATGAGGAACACTGATTCGATTTTCTCGATCCATCGTATTAGACCGATCGCTCCTTCAGTGCCTTGAAAGCTCAATGGTTTGCAGTTCTGGAAGTCCTTGTAGGTGCAGGTTTTGGGTGGTGGTGTATTGTTAGCCGTATCTTCGCTACCAGGAGTGGTTGCTCGGACAGCTAAGGCTTGGGCTACACTACGGGCAATCAGACCCGCGAGTTCGGCTTCACTAAGCGTGACTTGTCGTCGAGGAGGCATGTTCCTTGAAATAACAAATAAAGAACATGTGAGGGTTTGAACAAAAATTATGATGGTGATGATTTAGTAAGTTCAGAGAACTACGCCAAAGTTTGAAATTTGTTTAAAGTTGTGTACTATAAGTAAGTTTATACGGTTGAAATTTGTTTAATTATTTTATTCCTAGCTGAAGCAACAGAAAAAGTACCCGTTGAATCCCCCTTCCAAATCCAAGATCCATTTTCTTTCTTTATGAGCTCCGATACATCCAAATTATAAGCCCGTAGCTCCTTTTGTATCTTACTAATGTTCACCCATGAGCTCGAAAGTCCTTTCTTAATAGGCAGCAATGATGTATTATCCTTAGTCATGTGAATAGCTCTAATAGCTTGACTCCAAACAGCATTTGTTTCTTTATGAAATCTCCACCACCATTTTAAAAGTAAACTGAGATTGGTATGTTTTAATGACCCAATACCCAGTCCACCCTCCTCTTTCGGAGCAATTACCCTTGACCAACAAACCCAATTTGTTTTGTAATTACTTTCCGTTCCTCCCCACAGAAAATTCCTCCTTATTTTTTCTAGGTTTTCAATGACTTTTGCAGGAGCTTTGAAGACAGAAAAATAATAGACAGGAAGACTGTCCAAAACCGATTTAATAAGCACTATTCTCCCTGCTAATGATAACCTTTTTGCTTTCCATGAAGATAGCCTGCACTTAAAAATATTAATTACTTCTGACCAATTAGTACAGCGATTCATGTTTGCCCCCATTTTGAGACCAAGGTAATCGAAAGGAATATGCCCAACCTTACACCCTATCTGTTCGGCTACAGAAGTAACCACTTCCTGTTTTACATTAAGGCCGAAAATATTACTTTTTGCAATGTTCATTTCAAGTCCCGCTACAAGAGAAAAGCACCGCATAATTCTCATAATATTCATTACATTCGTGACAGACCATTCACCTAATATAATTAAATCATCTGCAAACATGAAGTGAGTAATTATGGGTCCCTGATTGGGAAGCCGAATACCCCTTAAAACACCCAAATTCCTGGCCTTAATGAAGATACAATTAAGAGCCTCCATTGCAATGATAAAGAGAAACGGGGACAAAGGATCACCTTGCCTAACACCTCTAGAGCAGCTAAAAATATCTGAAGGTGATCCATTTATTAATACAGAAGCCGAGATAGATGAGAGAGTACCTGATATCCACATCCTCCATTTTTTTTTTTTTTTTTGGATAAAACATCCTCCATTTTTAAGGAAAGCACATTTGCTCAAGAACCGAATCAATAAAACCCCAACTTAAAGAGTCAAAATCTTTATTAAAATCAACATTTAGTAATGAGTGGTTCATGAATTGTGTCATGAAACAAGATCTAGACTTGAATGCTCCTCAGTTTACCGAATCCCTTTAATTCAACTTGAAGCCTTGGTATAATAGTAACAAAAATGGGCTTCTCTTTCCTCATACTGCTATTGATCAAGGTAAACTCTTAAACTTCTTTTTCTGTGTTTTTGGATTGGCCTGTTATTTGTATCATGTGTGCATAGTCGGGATTATTGTTTGAGCAACATCTTCCGACGAGTGGGAATGTGCTCGTGGGCAATTAAAATGCTACTTAGAAGTTAAACAAGATATAGTATTTCAAATCATTCTTAATTTGTACCTCCGTTTCAAGTTGGTTGTACATATAACTTTTAAGAATGCTCTAAAATATTTTTTCACATTCAATTTCAACCAATCAGAAAGTGCCTAAGAGATTATTTTCGATTGGCACTATAAATATTGTAATTTTATAAAATTGTGTGCAAATTTGTAATAGACAATTAAATTAGGACACATGAAGTACCTTTTTTCTTTTGACAGAGTTTTAAGAGGCATCCACATTTTGAAGAGAAGGAAGGAAAGACGATCTCAACTGTTGATTTATGTGATTAACGGCTCATATCGTTTACACTGAATTTTACGTGCCACTGCATTTTACATATAATGAAGTGTCATGAAAGATGTATAAAATTTGAACCGTCGGTCACTAAAATCAACGCCTAAAACATAAGAACCGTTTTCTCTCAAAATTGAGTTGTCCCTCTAATTCCACACATTTTTTTTTCTTTATGTATAAACACGTACTCCCTCCGTATCATTATAAGTGTTCAGCTTTGACTTTTCAAAGTCTTTTTTTTACAACTTTGACCTTTAATATATTTGTTTGTGTTACATAATACTTGATGCAAAATATATGAATGGATTGAATTTTAAATGTATTTTCATTAATATAATTTTCATCGGGTATGATATAACACAAACAAAAATATGTAAGGTCAAAGTTGAAAAAGAAAAATTTCAAAAAGTCAAAACTGGACACTTGTAATGAAACGGATTTATTATTTATTAACTAGTTTTATAAAAACAAACAATTTTTGCTATTATTTGTACTTGATAATTTATCAAAGTCTGACATGTCTATCCGAACACCAAAACAAGACCTCCTTGTTTGATTACGTATACTCCACGCCAGATTTCCTTTTTGTTCATCCTTTTGGTAATTCCCTTTTTGGCCCTCAAAATTTATTGTTTGTACGAAAATAAAGTAACGTACGTACCTGAAAACTGTGAACATGCTCACATGCATATAAAATATAGAGGTAACTTATTTAATAATTATTATTTTATTTTACTACAAAATTAATAAAATAAAATTTTTGCCCACTTATACACAAACTTTCTTTCTTTAAATTCATTATTATCAAAATTGTTCCTCAAATTTCCTAGCTTTATTTACTCTACATAAGATTATTATTTGTTGAATTTTGCTAAAGAAATCACTTAGAGTTCTTGTTAAGCCTTTCACTTGAATAGTTATACTAAAATCATAATTAACTCTCCCTCTCATCCTGAATTTATGTTGACCCATTAATTTTGATTCGAGTTACAAATAATATATGCATGTATAACTATATTAATAAAAGTTCTAAGGGTTTCATTAGCAAAACTATTATTCATTTAGTTTGATTTAAATGAAATTTAAAAAAAGTAACGTGGATTAACGAGAAAAAGGAAAGGGTTCAGGAGTTTGACACTCCCTCACGGCATCAGAGATTCTATTTTATTCTTTGTTAATCAACCATAAATGAACATTTACCTTTTTCCTATTTTTTTTTCTTTATAACATCTATTCCGTCATTCCAACATGATACTACTACTGTAGTATGTATGTTTTTGATAAATTAAGTTAACAGCTACCAAATCTTTGTCTTATTCAAGATGATCTAGACCGTCGGATTGTAATCTGTGATTCCATTGAGATGTGATGTGGCCATTGGAACAATGGAATGTGGGAACTTGGGACTGTCCAATTCCGGCCGTCCGGCGGTTGGAATGGGAATGGGAATCGGAATAGAAAGGGTCAAAAAAAGAGACACTTTAATTGTTCATTTCATTTGGATTGACAACTCAATCAATGCAAAAGTAAAAAGGTTTTAGTCTTTTAAAAATCCTGAACTTTGAACCCAATTCCAAATCGTTTTCATTTATTCCCTACTTTTCACATTATCACTCTATTTTCCACGTCACTACATAATTTTGTTATCGTTGGCAATTTAGCATTATTTGTAGTGCTCATTTGTGTAATGCTTACTTTAAGCTTAAAAGAGTTTAAATTTATATTTTAAAAGAATCAAGGTACAAATATTGTTTTTTTTTGTTTGGTAGGTAAAAATTGTGAGAGTTTACTTAAAAATGAATATATTCTAATAAACAAACTCGTGGGAGTAGCTTTTGTAAGTTTATTATGGGTGTGTTTGGCAACGACGAGCTAAAGCTGGGGGTTAGAGTTGGGGCTGGAGTTGGTGACTGAAACTGGGGTTTGAATTTCAATTCAAAATCCACTTCAAAAAGCTTCTTGTTTAAGGGCTTATTTTTTTGAATAGCCTTATTTTTTTACGCTGCCAAACAACGCTTATGGGTTGGGGCTTACTAAAAATAGAAGCTCAAGCCCTCAAAAGCCCGTAGAAAGCCTCTTCCAAACACACCATATAACTTTAATTTCCTTATAATTTATAAGTAATAACGTTGTTTATTTCCCTTTTATGTAAATTTAAATTACATTTACATGCTCAAGTTACTTTACAAAACCCCTATATAGACAAATGTAAGCTCCAAGTACAATAAGTTCGGACTATTAGCATGCCCGGCGTTTGATGAATGCAAATATGTATATGTATATTTACATATCTTTTTAAGTCACTTTACATATCACATAATTTAGATATTGGCTAATTTTTTTAAGCATCTCAAAGTTGAAAGCTAGAGGTAGATCTTCAACTTTACTGCTGAAACCTAATTAATAATTAGTAGTGTTCGTAGTTTGCCCGCGTATTACAGTTACGATACATAGTGAAAATACTTTATACATAGTTAAGGTATAATTCAAACTTTTCTACCGTTAGTTTTAGTTACTTTATTATTCAAATACTTTATAAATAGTTTTAGTTTTAGTGAAAATACTTTATTATTCATCTTAGTACAGGGTGATACAATTTAGTAACCAATAAGTCATTTACTCCTATAATGTACATATGGTTGTCTTTTACTCCGTATATAAAAGTAAAAGACAACCGTATTGATTAATGATGAATGTCGCTTTGGTGGACTCTTGCCATCGTTAGGAACCCAAACTTATACTCCGTTTTTTGAACATAAAGCCCAATTCAAGTAAAATGGGCTCAATAATACTTCATATAATAAATTATTTATGAAAAATTAAATTTTATTATAAAGCCCAATTCAGGATTTTATCGAACAACTTACTATAAAGCCATAATATGCATTTTCTTATAAATTTTCCATGTCTTTTCTTTGACTTCTACTGGTTGTATTTTTGTTTGCTTCTTTTTTTTAGTGATTGAGCTTTTGTAAAATATCATTCTAGCTACTTCGAAAAAGCAAAAGAAAAACAAAAAGGAAATAAATAAAAAAGCTATAAGGCCATAATATTATAATATGATGCTCCAAATATGCCAATTGATAATAATAGATATTAGATATATAGAATAAAATCAGAACTGATGGATCTATAAAGCGAATATCAATTTGTATATATGATAATAGATGATAAATTTTTGGTATCATGGTTTCCAGCAGATCACCATCTAGTTAGCAAGTTGTGTTTTATGCGCAACCAGGCTTTTTGTGAGCATATAGCCGCGTTTAAGTTCACAAGGTTCAGATCATGATCATTTTTGACCATATGGATACCAAGCAGCATTCTTAAGGCTCGGGGTCTGTAGCTTATTATATCAGTAACTTCCATCTATATTTTTCTGAACACAAATGAACAAGCATGCACATTTATTTGAAAAAATATTCACCAAAAAAAGCATCTTAATGTTCAACAACCTACAAAATTACCAACCATAAGACCAGTACTAGATAACCTAAGACAGAGACATTATTATTCATTCAAAATTACACAAACTCAATCTGCGGAGTTTCTTGAAATTGCCGTATTTGATCACATCCCACTATCAATGTTCTAGTTTCGTTCTTATCTGGAGGACACGTGTAATCTTCCTTACTCTTCCAAGCTTCCACCACCTCTTCCGCCTCTTGCTGCTGCCTCGGCTTCCCTTTGTCGTCGTGCCATCTCTTCCTCTTCCCTGCTTGCAGCCTTCCCTTCTCCTCCTCGCCCTTGTCCTCTTCCTCCACCACTACCTCCACCACGACTTGCCTCTCGTCGTTGTCGCCTTCTAGCCTCTTCGTCTTCTTGTTGTTGCCTTCTTGTGGCTTCTTCCTCTTGCTGCCTTCTTCTAGCCTCTTCCTCTTGCTGCCTAGCAGCCTCTTCTTCACGTTGTCTCGTGGCCTCTTCCTCTTGTTGCTGCCTCCTAGCTTCTTCTTCTCGTTGTTCTCGTCGTTGTCTAGCAGCCTTTTCTTCTTCTTGCCACCTCCTGGCAGCCTCTTCTTCCTGTTGTCTCGCGACCTCCTCTTCTTGTTGTCGTCTTCTAGCCTCTTCCTCCTGCTGTTCTCGTTGCCTAGCTTCCTCTTCTTGTCGCTTTCGTGCAGCTTCTTCTTCTTGTTGTCTTGCAGCTTCCTCTTCTTGTTGCCTTCTTCTAGCCTCTTCTTCTTGTTCTTTAGCGGCTTCCTCTTCTCGTTTTTTTGCCTCTTCTTCTTCTTGTTGTTCTTCTTGTTGCCTGGCTGCCTCCTCTTCTCTTTCCCTAGCTTCCTCTTCTTCCTTCTTTCGAACTTCCTCTTGCTCTCTTTTCGCTTCTTCTTCTTCCTCCCTTCTCTTAATTTCCTCCTCTTCTTTTTTCCGTTCTTCCTCTTCCTTTCTCCTAGCCTCTTCCTCCTCTTGTTTTTGAATCTCTTCTTCCATTAACCTCTCTTCTTCTTCCGCACATGATGTACATTCAAGAATAATCGCTTCTCTTTGAGCCGATAATATCTCATCCATAGTCGTGTTACTAACACCCAAAGAAGTTGCCAAGACCTTTTTATCCAATGCATGAAAAACCGAAGCCGAACCAACCAAATACTGTGGATGATTATTCTTTTGTGTAGTCGTAAATCCCACAAATACAAACGACTCATTGTTAAATGAAATCTGAGCCATCGGATGGTATCTCGGCACCGCAAATACATCACCTTCTTCAACTCTAAACCTTGAGTTCTTGCACTCTGTCTCATCTATAGTACTCGGACACACCACATGTACCATTCCACGTCCCCTCAATGCTACCGCAATCTCCGCAGTCATTGGGTTCCAATGTGGCCCCATCATCGCCCCCTGATATCATTACAATGTTACCATTGTTTATTGAAGTTACATAAATAAACAAGCTACTACGTACAGGTTGATACAACAGATGATCACCTTGGTTAGATTGACCATATAAACACCGAAATCGGAGTCTTTCAACGCATCCAACTGTTTGCTTGTAACAACAAGACTCCACCCGTTGCAATTATCCACATCATGCTTTGCATCAAGTAAATTATACGCCTTGTTCTTATTTTTTTTATTAACATCGATGACTATATCATTCTTCATACGTCCAAGAAACGCTCTCATGATTCTATAATGAACCCCCAACAATTCTTCCCCTTTCGTCACTCCGTGCACAATCATCGGTTGATTTTCGCCACTTCTTAGCTCTCGTATCACCTGCTCATCAACCTAAATCACAAACATACATTAACCATTTAGTCATTCATTTATATCATCATTTTCTCATGTCTAAAAACTAAAATATTTTCGAATAAGTATTACCCCAAGTGCTGCTTGAAGGACTTTATTATCAAATCCCAGCACTAAATCACGAACACTAGCATATGCTCCGTACGTCGATCCTTCCTGCGTACAATTAACAAATATAAAAATAAAACACTCTTATGAGTTATGATAATGTGGTATGTATTTTTTATTAATTGGGCCGGGCATATGAGTTTGTTTACGTACCCGTATTTCCTCCTTGGAATCGGAGAAAATGGCATTGATCCGAAGCTTCCGGCGATCGGATTCTAAGCTGCTTTGTAAGTAAAAGAAAGATCCGGTACGTAGCCGGTAAACATCTCCGGTCTGCAACTCTACTTGCTTAAGTTTATCATCATCCTTCTCAAGATCAATCCAACTCAAAGTTCCATTTCCTTTTATAAATGATCCAATTAACAATGATAATATAAATTACAAATATATAATTCAAAATTCAAAATTATATAACGTAACATCACTAATAAAAGGTCACTTGCATTTATACACACAAATCTGTATAAATATAGTATACAGCTTTTAATTATTATCTTCATAAAAAAACAAAAGCTTAGCGACGAAATTCTGCTTAAAAAGTTTTTATGTAAAAATTACGTATATGCAAATTGTATAATAAAGTAACGTTACAACTAACTAAGGCATAGTAAAATGTGAATTAATTAATTTAATAATTATTTAAGAGGTTATTAATTATGTATACCTGAATCAACATAAAAGACCATATCTGAATGAAGATGGACAGGAAGAAAAAGAGAATTAGGTTCCATGGTAATAAACTGAAGATGATAGAATCCATCTCTACCATCACTCACTTTCACGGCGGAGATCTCACCGCTCTCCGCCGTAACAACGCTCCGCCGTTGATCCTTTTTCACCACTGTCCCATGATTCACCGGCACCGGAAAACTGCTACCTCCTTCCTTCTTTTCAGCATCATGCAAAGCTGTTGTGGAATGAGGGAAGAAGAGTAGAGATACAACAAAGTATGCAGAGAGTACAACCCGAATTGATAAGTAAGAAGTGCTGATCATCATTTTTGGTTGAAAGTGTGAGGTGTGTGACTGTGATGAAGCTGGTATGATTTAAAATGTTATATGGAGGGTGAGAGTGACGTGGCAGTTGGGTGTTGGACACGTGGGTTGATGAGTTGGATACGTGGCAGTGGCTTGGTTTGAGGCATTGACTGTCTGTTTGTTATTTTACATGCACTGGTTGTTTCATCTTTCAACTTTTTGAGAAACAACCGTGAGTCGTTAAACAGTAACGTTTTGTCGTTAATCTTTTGACGATATAAAAGTTTATATACGAACTTATAACTAACAATTAAATTATATTGTATTTTTATAATTAGTTACAACTTACAAGTGGCTAATCTCCGTATAAGTTTCTCGAAAAATTAATGAAGCATTTTTACTATTTTATGCGTATACTTGTTATTAGTCTTCTTTACACGAAGTATCGTTTTTACGAATAGTTGCAAGGTTAGTTGTAACGAATAATGCATACAGTTTTTCAAAGTTATGGTATAGCATCACCGTTTTACTAGCCTACACAACTATGGTTACTGATGCGTTGCAATTTATATAAATATATAAATTCTATACTTCAACAAATAACAAGTTAAAGGTCCATTATTTTCCTATACAATAAGATGGAACGAAAAACCTTTCACATCATTTCTTTGTAAAGGTAAGTTAAATGTGAATAATGACATGTCATTATTTTCTTACTCGTGCAACCCGTATAGCGCTTGCACTATTCATGCTCTTAAAACGGTTAGGAATTCAATCAAAATAAGAGAATATGTACATCGGGATGGAAATCAATGAGTCAATGAGCGCAGGTAGCGGATATTAGAGATGCACAAGAAACCGGTTTTACCCAACCTGACCCGGTCAAACCCGAAACCTGACCCGGTCAAAAACCGATTTTGACAAAACCGGTTCGGGTTTTCTAGAACCCGGCGGTTTGGAACCGGTTTGGGATATGGGGTTTTCAAACCGGGTTGAAACCGGTTTGAAACCGGTTCGAGTTCGAAAAACCGAAAAAAACCCCGGAAAAAACCCGGAAAAAAACCGAAAAAAAGTTAACAAACCGGTCAACAAACCGGTCAACAAACCGGTTTGGGTTGAGTCAAACCCGGTTTGTTGACTTTGACCAAAAACCGGTTTGGGTCATAAACCGGTTCGGGTTTGGGTAAAACCGGTTTTTGTGCATGACTAGCGGATATCACCTCATTTCTCACATGTTATTATTTACAATCTCACTTGTTATTTCGAAAAGGAGTCATGTTAAGTTTTTAGATGGGCTTACTAGTTACTAGATGAGCTATGTGGGCTTATAAAATGGGCTCCAATTTATGGCAGCCCTACTGTTTTCTCCCGGGTTAAAGTTACCATTTTTTTTATACAGTTTAAACTTTATGAATTATGATCAATGATCAATGATCAATTGCTTATGCGATCAGATTAATTCTTCGGGTTTATAGTTTAGTTATGTATCAAACTTTGGACGTTTTACTATTGCATGCAGTAAACTTTTAAACGCTCTATTGTGTGTATCGAACTTGTAAAAATGTCTATTGTATGTATTGGGTAACCTACCAAGCAGGTATCAAGTTTTTTCTTTCTTTTTTAAATTTTTTCCTTTGTTACAAAAAATCCACATCACATGCCATGTCATCAATTCTTGCCACATATGATGCCAAACCAGCGCCATATAAGCTTGACCGGTGCCACATCAGTAAGCAACAAGTTTCAGGTCAACCAATACATATAATAGACATTTTAAAAAGTTCAATACATACAATAGACAGTTTGAAAGTTCGTTACATACAATTGTAAAACGTCCAAAGTTCGATACATAACCAAACTGTAAACCCTAATTCTTACGGTTGCTATTTTTCTTGTTTCAAGTCTATAAGTTTAAATTGACATCCGTTTAAACATTACCAGTCTTGATTTGATTTGAATCTATGAATGATAATAGATTAAGAGGATGTTTGAGTTTGCTTTTTGAAAATAGATTATACGTTTTGAATAATTATTAATCAATTGTGATAAAATGTGCTATAGACTATAGAGAGATACGATGGTGATTTGATTATCTTTAATGCATTTTAATAGTAATACAATAATCATATAATAAGTTCTCTAATTGCAAAAATAATTTGCGGGAGTCATTCCTATATAGACTCTTTTTGCTTCCGGTAACTCGCAGCTTACAAAAGAAATACTCATTCTCTTCACAATCCATCTTTCTTTTTTTATTGTCCCATTTATATTCTTGACTTTCAAAAGTAGATAGGTAAAATTAAGTAAAAATCCTTTATTACCCATGATGTATATATCTAACATAGAAAGGTGTGCAAAACGTTCAAGTTATTAGTGTCATTTTATCAAAATGTAGAGTGAAATGATGATGTTTTTACAACTGGTGATTTTTGGTGATTTTTGTTTGCGGACAATAATTTGAGACGCATGAGTAAGAGAAAAAGGGTTTTTGGTTGTTGTTTTGCGTTCGACTATATACAACCCCAAAATAGAAAGAACACAAAAGATTTTTATTCAATTAAACAATCAAGATGGATTGTCTATATTATTATTACTTGAGTTTGAATAGCATTAATCAATTGGTGATCTTTGAAGTGCTAGTGTGTGAATTAATTGTAGAGATATTCTACTTTGAATATGTACGTGTTTCTACAAGTCTCATATTAATTGCTAGATAAAGATATATCTAAATTATTGTTTATAAGATTAATCGTATTAATATAATTGGATGTACATAGATTCATAGAAACCGTTTTAATATTCTTGTATAATTGTTGATTATATTTTATGTTGCGTTTATGATCGTTGGATTATTGTTGTTTAGTCAAAAATGGTTTTAATTACGTACAGATTTCCAACAAACACGAGGGTTTAGTGTAATTTCTTGTTTTTTCATCTCTGTATAAATTTTTTATAATCAATCTTTTAAGTTATGTTATTATTGAAATGCATTTTGATTTGCGAAGCAAGAAAACTTAGATCGTGAATCTGTAATCAGTTGATCAAATATGACGTACGACAAATTACTGTAATAATTTTACAAATAAAATACAGTGGAACACTAGCTTGGGATCGGAACACTTTAACTACTTTACTTTCTTCACGATCATTCACCATTTATAACCTACAAATTATATCCTTCATACCAAACACGGAACACTTTACATACTTTACTTTCTTCACGATCATTCACCATTTAAAACCTACAAATTATATCCTTCATACCAAACACGGAACACTTTACATACTTTACTTTCTTCACGATCATTCACCTTCATACCAAACACGGAACACTTTACATACTTTACTTTCTTCACGATCATTCACTAACTAAAACCTACAAATTATATCCTTCATACCAAACATGGGTTACGTGGAGTTCATTCAACATGACTGTCGAAATCGGATAACTCGCTTCCGGAACTCGTTGACCTTGAGCTAAGGAAGGAGTATGAGCTCATGATCTCGACTTACTCGGGTCTATGTCGTTACCGGGCTGACGACATTCTTCAAGTCACGGGTTTCCATAATTCGGCCCACAGTTCAAGTTTATTAGAAGGAAGAATGTTTTGTTACGTATTGATGCTGACAAAACCGATGAAACTGAGTTGCAAAACGCAATTGAAAAGGCTTCTGAGCTTTTACAAAAGTGTCACACGACGATTGTAGAGTACACAAGCTATGGGGACACAAACACAATACCAGGTCACTATGTTATTTATTGGGAATTGTTGGTGAAAGATCCAACTAATGGGCCGAGTCAAGAGATGTTGGATCAGTGCTGTTGGTTATGGAAGAGTGCTTGAATTCGGTTTTGGGCAAAGTCAGGTTGCGGATAATTCTATTAGCCCGTTAGAGATTCGTGTTGCGAAGAACGGTACATTTGAGAATTTGATGGATTGTGCGGTATTTGGAGGGGCATCCATAAATCAATATAAAGTTCCAAGGTGTGTTAGTTCCTCAAGTATAATGGAACTTTTCGATTCGGGGGTCGTATCGACCCATTTTAGCCCCAATACCCCATATTGGGTCCCGGAACGAAGTTTCTAAGTAAGAAAATCAATTGATATGAACAAGATTGGGGAGTTAGGTCGTTTCGGGACCCAATATGGGGCATCAGGGTTAAAATGGGTTGATACGACCCTCAAATCCAAAAGTTCCATTATACTTGGGGAACTAACACACCTTGGAACTTTATATAGATTTATGGATGCCCCTCCAGATATCGCATAATCCATCAACCCCTCAAATGTACCATTCTTCACAACACGAATCTCCAACGGGCCAATAGAATTATCCGCAAACCAACTTTGCCTATATACCAAATTCCAGCACTCTTCCATAGCCAAACAGCACTGATCCAACACCTCTTGACTCGGCCCATTAGTTGGATCTTTCACCAACAATTCCCAATAAATAACATAGTGACCTGGTATTGTGTTTGTGTACCCGTAGCTTGTGTACTCTACAATCGTCGTGTGACACTTTTGTAAAAGCTCAGAAACCTTTTCAATAGCGTTTTGCACCTCAGTTTCATTGGTTTTGTCAGCATTAATACTTAATAAAACATTCTTCAGATATACACTGAGCCATTGCTCTACTCACGACGACGTCAAGATATTTGGTATTGGGCCAAACCAGGGTTATAATCCTTTCCCAATTTTCCTCACAACACTGGTCCCTAACAAACTAGGTAGATCCGGGTCAGGTTTCAGAATCTTGGACATGCAAGCTCGAATATTCGGATCGATGATTTTGGGGTTCAAGAACCTGGTTTCGATATCAAGGGCTAGTTGTTTCCAATCTAATGTGAGAAACTTAATGGCCCGAACTAGACCGAAAGCGAAAACAGCACCACAACGAAGGACTTGTTGATGGTAAATGAGACCACAAAGCATATGAGACTATGAGAGTACATGCTTTTGAAAAGAATTGATACATAGGATGGTTTCATTTGGGCTGGTGTAAACATTATACAGGTCGTAGGGTCGGGCTTTGAATTGTTGGCTTTTGTAGTAACTAGTGAGAACCGGACTAGCTACTAGACCGCTTGGGGTTTTTGTCTCGGCTTGTATGAACAGAAAATGTAAACCTTTGCCCTTGTCAAAACCGGGCACGTACTATACCTACAATTCCAACATATATAATTCATTAAAATTACGATTAAACTCTAAACACAAAATACCATTTTAATCTTATAGGGTTAATTTTTTTTCATCATGAATAATAAGTTTCGAAATACTAGTGTCATATTCTTTATTTATTTATTTATTTATTTATTTATGTACATTCGTTACTCTCTCTATATATATTTTTTAATCCAAAAAGATGCTTATATTATGGTATATGATAAAATAAACTATTTGATTATATAATACGGAGTAATCATCATTTACTCCGTAATAAAGGTCGGGTTCAACTCCGTAATAGTTTACTCTAAATAAGATATCAATATACTCCATACTAATTTGACTCTTTTAACCTTTTAATAAGTTCATTTTTTTTTTTTTTTTTAAAAAAAAAAGTACTAAAAGTACGCACGTACAGATTCATGACAGGCATGAGTAGGCTATACAATTTATGCTTACGGTCCATTTCTGCAGCAATTGCTGGTATCAACTTTCTTTCCCCAGCTGATGTCCCGGAACCAATGATTTAGAAACCGGTTCGAACCGGGCAGTCAAACCGGTTGAACCACGAACATGGTGCTTAACGGCTCAAAAAGAACCGGTTTTAGTCGAGTTTTCTAGACCGCCGGTATTTCCGGCCGGACCGGAAAACCGGCGAACAGGAAAAAATGGATTTCACTCTTTTTTTCTTCCTTCTGTCTAATCTAAAACGTTTTGTGTACCATATATAATATTGCATCCACGCAAAACCAAAAGAAATAAAGAAACAAGCCCATTTGCGTTTGATTTATCCTAGATGTGTAATAATAGTAATATGTACTTCATCATCTTCATCATTCCTTACCTTTCCGGCAATAGTGGAAGTAACCACTGTGGTGGCGGAGCTATGGTTGTTGCCGGATTCAATTCATGTTAGTAGACAAATTTTGGATGGAAAGAATTGGATTCTTGAAGAGAGGGTTTTTGTGAAGAAAGTTGGAAAGAGAGTTTTTTGAAAAGGCAAAAGGTGTAAGGTGAATTAGAAGAATGAGAAAATGGTATGGTGAATAGACTATTAACTTCCCTTAGCCATACATGACATGTCCATGTGAATACAAATAAACATCTTTAGCCACATATTGCGGTATGCAAGTCTCTGAATTCCTTACCAGATTATTATTACTCACTTCATGCACTGTGCGTTATTTAGATTTAGAATTAGATATAATATTTGTTTTTTAATTATATATATATATATATATATATATATATATATATATATATATATATATATATATATATATATATATATATATATATATATATATATATTGATATGTGAAAGATATTGCAGCATCAGCTCGGTAAAGAAAAGATCCCGATACAAATTGTAAACTATGAGTTTAACCCAAGTGATGCGTTCCGATGCGGTCGTCCTCGCAACGGGACACACCGGTGGAGATTTAAATTTATAAAAGCTGGGGACCTAAATTCTACTTACAGAGGTAAGTATAACTCAGGGTCGTTCTTAAGATCAATCGTATTGTGAAGCAGAGTTATCTAGACAAACTATTCAATTTAGCGATGGGTTTTTGAAAAAAGTTTTTGATTTGGTTTTTAGGTCCGTTTAAACTAAACTAATAAAAGCAGAAAATAAACAAAACAGTAAATAAAAGCTAGTAGGGAATCAGTAATGGAGAATAGTGCTTGTTATGACTTCGTTAGCTTGTGTTATGGGGTGATGTCTAGGGTTATTTATGAAAACGTCTTTTAAAGATTTGTGTCTTGCTTTTGCCTGAGTATTCGTAGTGTAAACACTAACACCCTACTGTTTGATTTCTCAGACAGTATGTCACTGGGTTGCTAGGTTATGGTGATTCTGATCAGAGGAGGCTGCTCAACTCTTCAACACTTTCCATATGCTGGAATAGTGACCCTTTTTGGAATGGTATTCCTGGGTGCATGAGTGTAACACCCCCAAATTTAATGATTTGTGGAAGCACGATTTGGGTGTTACTAATCAATAACAAAGCACAAAGATATATAGTAAACGACTCTATATGCGTCGTTTTAACAAAATATATTAATATTGAAATGTTTACAACATTTAAAGCTTTACATAGCTCGAGTTTAAATAAAAGGAGATTTCAGTACATAAGTACTTATACAAAATATACTAATGCAAGAAAATCTCAATCGTCTGTATTCTGACTTGAGCTAAAAGTCCTGAAGCAGAAGCAACCTACTGCTTGGTACCTGCGATACATGCTAAATGGGTCAGCTAAAGCTGGTGAGCTCACAGGTTTGAAATCAAGCAATCAAGTATGAACCGCAAGATTTAATAATGATTTGCATCCAGCAAATAAAATGATACTAATCGTGTATACAGCCATGAGCACATAGTTGAGCTTAACTCGAGGGCCGGGTCCCCTATAGAGAATTCCGGGCGAGGTGCCTCCACGAATGCCTAATCAACATTCGTCTTCCCAAATATTAGTACGTCCGTTTACCCGGTTAGTGCTTGCTAACCCGAACGAGGAGGGTCAATCCTATATGGTACCATATACTAATATTCACGCTACAACGTATTAACAACTATGCTGACGGAGGACTTTAAATGATTAGTTGTGAAAAACTCATGTAGTATATGAAATGTTTGTACTTGCGTTCACATGTTAAAAATGAGCAATATATCACACCCCTGAGTAAAACAGTAAAAAGAGGGGCCATGAGACTCACCTGAGTCTTGTAAGTTTAACTTAATAAACTTGAGTTGATTAGCCGAGTAATGAAGTCCAAAGACTTGTAACCTGAGGGTGTCCATGACACGCGATGGTTATAAACATGATTGGGTATCTCAAAAGATCACCCTTGTAGTTGTTACACAACTATATATATATGCCCAAATTACTACGATTTGGTTGATTTGTTAAGTGTTTGAAAACGTGTACGACCCGTTGGTGATTAATTGTAATAATAGTCCTGATGTTATCACATTGATTTCGAAGTGTTATACTTGAAAACTATATTCCATTATGTTTGAAAAGTTGTATCATATAAGCGTTTTGAAGTCATACAAGTTTGACACTTGGTGAGAAATGTGCTTACGGAATCTAAGTACGGGGGTCCGGGGGCAGCGCCCCTGGCAGGGTCCAAGGGGCTGGCCCCTGGCTGGGGTCGAGATGCCAGGTCAGCTCGAAAAATTTTTATTTCTACTATATTGCTTTGGTGAAAAACGCATCTGGGATCTGAATTCGGGTAAAATCGAGTGATAAATTTCGAGTCTCGACACTTAGTAAAAATCTGAGTTTTCTGTGTTTTGCGACACAATATGCGACGCAAAAGTTGTTATGCGACACAAGGGTTGTGTCGCATAGAAATGCGACACAATATCTATACGATACAAGGGTTGTGTCGCATAGATGCGAGATGCTGATTCAACAGCGACATAGTGATTGTGTCGTATGAAGTTTGCGACATAGTATGCGACATAATGGTTGTGTCGCAAGATTTACAACACTATTTATTTAGTACGACACAAGGTGCGACATAGAGGGTTTTATACGACACAATAGGCAAAATACGACACAACATGCGACACAAGGCTTGTGTCGCATTGAAGAACATCAGCCCAGAAAGTCCGACTGTCGCGATTTTTCCGGCCAAAAACCCAATTCAAACCCGTTTTTAAGCTATAAAATCGTGTTCTACACTTTGTAATGGACATATATAAGTTATATAAACACTAACAAGTGAAAAATACTAAGAATCGAAAGGTTTCGGGATTTTGTCGGAAACTTACAAAGTGTCGGATTGAAAATCCGAAAAGATAGCGTTGTAAATCGTCGCGAGGTGGTCGTGAATCTCTAAAAATATTGATGATACGAGTGCGTTTCGTGGTATTATTTGGCGATTTTGTGAGTTGTGGTGGTTTTGAAGAAAAGAGAAAAGAGAGTAAGAAAGAGAAAGAAAAGAAAGAAATGAGAGAAAAGAGAAAGGAGGTGGGAGGTTATCCTCCCATTTTCAGTCTCCGACTCGCGCTCCGTGCGGTGTTCGTTCGCTCCGTCGTTCAAACGTTAAATGATTTTTATACGTTTAAATATAGTTTTAAGATACGGAAAATTACTAGATATTTTAGTTGAATTATTTAAGTTCCGAAAATTATAAAATGTAACTTAGTTTGTTTGCGCGTTTTACATTTTTAAATCATATAAGTTTTGTTTGTATGATCCGAAGTGAATACGAAATATTATCATAATAATATTTTTTGATATAATAGTGTTATTAAATAATGTTGCGTTATTTAATAAAATTGGTCACCAACGTCCGTATTTATGGAACCGAAATACGTTCGATTTAATTTGCGTACGATTTAATCAAATCGCATAATCGTATATATTCATCAATTTATATTTTGATACATTAATTAGCCTAACACAGAACTAATTACATGTATTAACAGAGAATTAGGCACTAATTACTAGTCATAATTTGGCAGGTGTTACAATGAGATAGAGTAACAGACCCACTAAAAGTTCTGACCGTTCTTAACACCACGGAGATACTAAGGCTAGGCAAGGCATTTAAGGTGAAGACTTGGTTTGGTGACTGCTAACTTTGTATTAATGGTCTTTGTTTAGTCCAGAGCTGTGTGGTTCAACCAGGATGTGACACAGTCTTCAACCGGCGGCAATTTCCTTGGCTTTTCCCACGTATTTAAACGCTATACGAAGTACTGTGCCGACTTATGGTCTTTCCGGTGCCACATACTTTATGGTCACTCTGGACTAGTTTACTGAGTTTGTATTAAATTATGACCATCTATGATATAAACCCAACTCTCACTTATTTAAACATATCTCAATAAATCCCTGATTGATTCACGGTGTACTATACGATAGGGTTGACAGTATTTCCACAGCTACACAATTTAGACCATGTTTGTATTTGAAAGCATAGATAGGTAGTTACCGGTTGATCAAGGTTCGCGACTCCTTGTCATACAGGTTCTAACCACGTTTATTGGAGGAAAGGCGATTTTGGTTTAGAAATTCATAAATACAAAGTTAACAATACACCGGTTTTCATTTTGTAACAATTGGGAACATTATTCCACAACAGATTGTGCCCACGACTTTCATAGCTTTCACGTTCCGTACTACACACATTCGTGATGATTCCGGCGCTATACAAATGAAAGACGTATAACGTTACTTCCGTTGTTTCATAACGATATTATCCCAATTGCGTATTCAAAGTGAAATCACCCCAAATATTAACAAGCTAACTACATCACAACAAGCACATAAGAGAACTACTCACTACGCATGGCAAACAATCCTAAATCTATCATAATAATAATAGCAATCATCATAATAGAAAAGGAAAGAAATAACCGTAGATTATGCGTAGACAGAATAGTGTTACAAGAATACACGAACGGAACCTCCGCAATATCTTCGACAATATTACAAATAAGCCCCTCAGAATATTCCCTATACTATTACAAAAGTAGCCCCTCCGTTAGTCTAGGTTAAATATTAACCAAGATCTAACCTGAAACTAACCTAACTAATTCTCCTCTAACTCCTAAGAGTAGTGCTAGAGAAAGAAACTATACTAGAGAGAGAGTGAGATATGAAAAATGATGTAATGAGGTGTGTGAAATGAGTTGAATGAGGCCTCTATTTATAGGCAAGCCTTGGATCCAAGAGTACACGTCCACAAGCATACGTACAAGCATACGAAGCAAGAATGAGGCCGTGTGAGAGCAAAACAGGCTGTGTACGGCCTCAACCAGGCCATGTACGGCTATTTGAGGGCCGTATACGGCATCCTCTAGGCCGTGTACTGCTTGGGGGTGGCCGTGTGATTTTTCTGACTTTTCTCGTTGCTTCGGAAGGCCGTATCTTCTTCGTTTCTCGTCCGTTTGACTTGATTCTTTCGCCTGTGATCTCATAATTCTGTTACGCTTCTAATGATGCCAAATTTGCCAAATTTGGATGTCTCTAGAGTTGGCGTGTGCGGAATGCCCTCGGTTTGCGCTCAGAAAACTCTATCTTCCTCGTTCTTTACCCGATCTGCACGATTCTTGATTCTACAGTCCTGGAATAACCTGATACATTATATGAGACTATTTAAGAACTTGTATCATAATGTGCTTAAAAGCCTGTGAGAATCAGTGTTTAGAATAATCTGCCTCGATTTACGTGCCTTTTGGACGATTTAAACATTTTTCTATAACAATGCCTATATTCTGACCAACTTTGTGAAATTAAGTAGATAAACGTTTATTTTAAGTGTTTTCACCAAGAATTGGGTCAAATGTGCGGGAAATATGTGCCTAAAAACATGACTTTTTACCACATATCAAATATACCACACTTAGACATTGCTTGTCCTCAAGCAAAACTCAGTTTTTATGAAAAAGGTTTTAAGCAGATTTGGCGAATTCTAAGAATTCTTAAAAGCAATCACCCCGCATATCAGCAAACCATAATAGAAAATAAGGAGAAATAAGATAATCGTCCCAGAAACAAGGAATGACTTTATTAGGCATACTTCCAACTCTCGCGATCTTGGAGTATACATGACCGGGCGATTCCTCACAAGGTGGTCACTCAATTCACTCAAAGTGTATCGGGTCTCCTAACATTCTAGAACAAATGAAATCGCTCAAAAGCCAGTCATGCAGCACTCATCATCATAGGCTTGATCGAGAATCGGATCTCCACCACTTAAGTGAGGACGGTGCTAATTATCCCAAGACATTCATGAGGGTTGTAATGTTTGGTGAGGGTGAAAGGGTATGGATAACAGTTTGTTTTTCGGGTGTAAGGGTTTAGCTGTACCTTAGAATTCTAAAGATCATGGAAAACTTTATTTAGAATAGCGCAAATACGGAAAAGGAACTAGATAGCTATTTTGCTTCTATCAGATTCTTCTGGAGATTGATACTACTGAAAGCACTTAGCTTTATTCTTAGACTAACTATTTTTCTTCTTTTTCTTCTTGAGAATTTCTCTGCTACAGAATTTCCTAGGGATTATTCTTTCATTTTTTTCTTTTTCTTTTTTTTTTCTTTTTTTTTTGGCTCCTTTAGAAATCCTTCTTAATTTTCCTTCTTCATTCATGCCAGTCTTTTGGTGTCAATTTTTCACACCATGTTTCTCTCCTTCATATATAACTTTGATGACTTTGTGGGAGAGGTGATTTGAGAAAGTGGAATGTTGAATCAAGTGAAAAGGATATTCTAAAAGGCGTTTTTCATAACCTAAGAAATTCTGCGGTAAGCTTTTGGGAATTTTGGGAAAATGGGTTTTAGAAATGAGGGTTTTATGAAACGAAAAGGTTTAGGCTCAACAGGGGGTTTACTAAGCGGATCATCGATGCTAAATATGAGCATCGGAGGGGTTTTGGGCTTGAAAAGATATGAGAAAAGGGGGTTAAATCCTAGGGAATGTCAAGATCATTTAATTGCACCTATACCGCGTACGGTACTCACTAATATGGTCTCGAAACGTATGTCAGGAGCAAGTTCTAATTCAGAGATGCATACATCGGCACACACAACAAACGAAAAGTGAAGCATTAAAAATGAATGCTATAAGGGCTCAAGATACCTCACTGCAAGTTTTTGGGTAATATGTGCCTAGTCATGGGATGCCCCTCTTAGATTATCATTTTTGTTTGAGAGATTCCTACCTTATTGTCCTTAGATTCCAAAATGGCATACTCATATACGGGAATGATTCCTCTTTAGAACTTTTAGAATTCAAAATAGCAGAGTTAAAAACTCATACTTTTTATTATTTTTGAAAAAAATTTGAATTTTGAGGAACATTTTCTGAGTTTACTATTTGGACATAAAGGCGTAAAATCAATCCAAGGTATCTATACCTGCTATCCCACACTTAGAGGAACATTGTCCCTAATGTTCACTTGAGTGTAAAATCCCACACTTAGAGTTTGAACATATAGAAAATGTTTCTCAAGTGTCATTATTGGGCTGGAATCCCACACTTAGTAATAAGTTTAGGATACGGCATAGATGACACACTAAATGAAACAGATTATTTATTTATTGAAAAGTGAAGAAAGAATAAGGAAACTCCCCAAATAGCGAGATGCTCGAATGCTTATGATAAGAAAATTGCTGAAATAAGAAGCTGCCAGGATCCATTTCTGCATTTTCTGCTGGTTTTATCTTCGAGACTCTTGCTAGGGTTTTCTTGCACACTTCAAAACTTCATTTATTCATACTCTTCTCTTTGTGAAATGATCTCGTAGGTGTGAACACGTTGGATATGCCTTTTAACAGACTCATATATTTTGCAGATGGTAGTGAAATCATCGTCTCAGATTTTGAAGGGATGTTTTCTATGACAAATTATTTATAAAACATTGTTTTAAACGAGTTCGAGCATAATGCATAGAAGTAGTATGCAAGTACCTCAAATGCTCGAAACAGTGAATTATTTATTTTTACTTCCTGCTGAGACGAGTGTTTTGCAAAATGAGTTGTTTTTGAGAAATAATTTTGAAAATATTTTTAGGCATAACCAAGTGTGAAGGATAGTCGGAGATTCTGCTTTACTTATTGACACTCAATCTTCTTTTTTTTATTGCACGGGTTGCCTCCCGAGAAGCGCTGCTGTTAAAGTCGAGAGCTCGACTTTGCCTTCCTTCAGATTAATGAGAACTGGAACCACTTGGGCCGGAAGTGCGTGGCGCCCAAGTGTTGCGAGGGTAGATCCGTAGAAACTTGTGAGCGATGATCCTGATGATGTTTGGAGTGTGAGATGCAAAATCAGGGAAGCTGTCAAGGTGGTCTTCAGTGACTTTCTGCATATGCAGGAGATCCAAAGTGATGTCTTTTACGGTTTTAGAGATAACTCCATGGGGATCAATCACAAAGAATCCTGCTTCACTAGCTTCCATCAGCTCACGTTCTGGATGGTCTTGCTTCAATGAGTCTATATATCTGAGGAACATCTGATGGATGTTTTCGTGATCGGCTCGGCTAGCGTTTCCTCTGATTTCCCTGATAGACTCGTGAATGTGCTGGATGAGATTGGCCTGATGGGCTGAGAATGAGAGGGTAGAGTCACGAAAGATGTTGTTGACAATATCGTACACCTCTCGTAATCCGTAGTGAAAGATCTAGCGATACTCATCCGGATGGACTTCATAGAAGATCTCCTTGATTCGTTCTGAGAGGAAGGTCGCGATGTTAACCATCGAGCCTTCGGGTATGGAAGAAGGGATGGTACGCGTTCTTTCATCAAAAATCTAAAACTCGAGATCATGGATGATCTTGTAAGCATGGTACTCAATGGTACAATCAATATAGAACCTGTTGGAAGAAGTGTTGTCTATATGATCGTTCTCAGCCATCATATTTATCAATCTTCGAAGGTCATTCATTAGCCGGATATCAGCATCTGCATCAGGGTTCCCAGTAGCTTGGTACATATTTCTCCGATATGAGCTCAAGTATTCATATTGCTGAAAAGAGAATGGGAATGCAGATCTGATCAGTACATCATGTATCTTTCGGTACATGGCCCTCTGGTCCTCGAAGAACTCCAACTCATCAAATGTAGGTTCGGCAGTTTGGTGTAGGAGTTGAGTGGTGAGATCTTCGGTGAAGGCATTCAGGCGGTTTTGAAATAGTAGTGGGTCTCGGCTGCTGCTGGCTTGATAAACGTCATATTCGGCCTTGATTTCTTCTATCAGGTCCCTTTGGCGTGGTGTGTACTCATTGGTAGAACTCATGATGATGCTCATCATTAAGGGGAGGTCATTCTTGAATGCCTCGATAGCACTAATCATTTCTTCGTGATTAGAAACCATGGGGATAGCTGGAGGTTTCGGAAGTTGGATAGAGCAGATATCAATCGGTATATCGATATATACAGTGTTATCCTGATCATCCTCTACTGACGGAGTATCCATATCTTGAGAGTCTGGGAACTCAACAACATCAGAAGGTAGCTGGATATCACTGGTGATCTGAGATATCGGCTAAGAAGAATCCATCTCTATGTCTATCTCCTCAGAATCATGGCTAGATTCGGACGTATCTCCCCATTCGAACAGAGTTCGAGGTGCAGAAGCATCGAAGGTTTGAATCCTTCGGGAAGGTATTTCCGAATAAAGATCCGGTAGCATAGATTCTTTGTATGCCAGTATTTTCTTCAGGAGTTTTTCTCTAAGCTCTGGGTGTTGCTTTGAAAAAGTAATGATCTTCTCAATGTTTAGCAAAGCGTTGAGTCTAGGTGAGACAAGAGGCTAGGAAGGATCTATGATAGATGCTATGAGCTTCTCCATAGTAATACCAATTTCTGCATCATAATCAACATCTGATATAGAGTTTTCTATCCTCATAATCTCAGCTGTCAGAAGGTGTGATTCTGGTAAGTGCTGATGCGATGGTGTAGACTGGTATACATCTTCTTCTTCTTCTTCGGGCTCTGAATCTTCTTCCTGTTCTTCCTCCGATTCTTCCATTTCCTCTGGTTTTGATTCTGGTGCCGTTTCTTCCTCTGATTCATCCATTTCCTCTTCTACCTCTTCCTCCTCTGGTTCTGATTCCTCCATTTCCTCTTCTTCTGATTCTGATTCCTCTGTTGCTGAGATGAGACAGGTGTGATCATCTGGTCTGCATGGTTCTGGATCCGAGTTAGAAGTGTCATCATCTGAAATAACTTTGCCCATTGATATTGCGTAAATCTCTGCCTATTCTGCTAGTGAGCACTCTTCTTGATCAATCTTGAAAGATACAGTTTGTCCATGTGCTCGTAGACTTATGACCTGAGAATAAACATCAATAACAACACGTGCAGTATTCATGAATGGCCTACCTAGGATAATAGGGATATTGATGTCTTCCTGAATATCCATCACTACGAAGTCGGTGGGAAACCAAAACTTATCAACTTTAACCATGACATTTTCAGCTATGCCCTTTGGATATCGAATGGATTGGTCGGTAAGCTGGACACTCATCTTAGTGGGCTGGAGAGGTCCTATTTCTATTCTGGTGTAAAGTGAATAGGGCATGAGATTGATGCTAGCTCCAAGATCGGCCAAGGAACGTATCATGCTTGAGTGATAGATAGAACAGGGCAAGGTGAATCGTCCTGTGTCTCCTAGTTTTTCTGGTAGGGTATTCTGGATGACGGCTGAGCATTCAGCATTTAGAGAGATTTTGGGGGTTTCAGGAACCTTGTCTTTAGTAGCCAATATTCGTCGGATATACTTAGTGCCAGAAGGGATTCTAGACACGGTGTCCATGAATTTTCCGTCAAGTTTGAATGACTTGGCATTATACTTTTTGCATAGACGGTTCGGGAAAGGAACTCGCACCTCTCTAGTCGGAGTGGGTACGGATCTGGTCTCAACTGTCGGCGGGACAGGAGTATGTTCCTTTAATGGAGTGGAATTAGTAGGAGGTGAGCTCAGGGTTTTTGCTTCTTCGACGTGAGGATTCTGAACGGTGTTACTGGGTAGAGATCCTTGTGGTCGGGTATCGAGACGTTGGGCTAACTGACCAATCTGATTCTCAAGGCTTTTTAGGACCGAGAGTTGATTTCTAAGGAATAAGTCCGTCTGGTCTTGTCTGGCCGTAGTCTTCTGGTTGAAAGCAGTTTGTCCCTAGATGAATTTGTTAAGATTGTCGTCAGCACTGGTGATTGGTACGGTAGTCTTTGCAGGCTCAGTAGGCTGGACATCTTCGGGTGCAGTCAATGACAGAGGTTGGTTGTAAGGAAGTTGGGGTTGTTGTGGATATGTCGGATAGCGTGGCTGAAATCTCTGTGGGTACGGTGGCTGGTTATTCCGTGGAGGATACTGGGTTCCTCGGTTTCTGGGTGGAGATGTTCTAGCGAAGCCAGGTGGATTTGGAGGTCTAGATGGAAACTGGGCATAATAGACAGAACCGTCAGTCGGGTCTTCGTACTCAACCTCATATTCTTCAGTGGGATGGTTGGTACAGTTCTGGCAAGCCTGAACTTGATGAACTCGCTGTGGCTGCTTCTTTAGCTCTCTAATCTGCTTCGTTAGGGTTTCAATCTGTTCTGTTAGAGATCGCTTCAGCTTGGATGGAGTTATGAGCGGAGAGAGGTGTTGATGAGGATTGCCCATCAGCTTTCCAGTCGTGGTGATGCATCGTCATGTCTTCGATCAAGCTCCATGCTTCATCATCGATCATCTTCATAAAGTTACCTTGAGCAGCTGCGTCAAGAGTAATGCAGTGTATTTGATCGAGACCATTGTAGAAGGTGCATAACTTGTCGGTTTTCGTCATCTGGTGATATGGACATTTCCTTATCAAACTTTTGAATCGCTCCCATGCCGAGTAGATTGACTCATCGTGAGCTTGTTCAAAGTGCGCGATGTCATTCTTGAGTTTGGTTTGCTTGGACGGAGGAAAGTATCTGGCAAGGAATTTGTTACCCATGTTCGTCCATGAGGTGATTGAGCCGGTCTCAAGTCCCTCAAACCAAGAGAGTCCATGTAAAGCGAGAGAATAGGGGAACAAGTATAGGCGAACTATGTTCTGCTCGACCCCATTCTGCTTGTAGGAGTTTGATATGTGGATGAACTTGTCAATGTGAGCGTTAGGATCTTCACGTGGTAGTCCGTGGAATTGACAGTTGTCCTTGATGAGTTGTACGATGTGATGCTTCATCTCGAAGGATGCTCCCTCAATCTCCGGATAGGTGATTGGTCCTCCTCGTCCTTCAATGGATGGCTTGGTGTTGTCAGCAAGAGTGACACGAGCGGCCATTTCGGGAAGATGGAAGCGCTTTTGTTTTCTGATAGTACGGATAATAGACTCAGGATCAGGTACGAAAATGAGCGGTTCAGATTCGGACGATCTAGTCTGATATCGTTGTGTGTTGTGGGAAGTTATTTTTGGCGGGAACAAAAAAAAAAGTAAAAAGTAAAATACGAAAAATAAAGGTATCACTAAAAAGAAAGGGTTCATCAGGACACCTCTGGGTCTTACGATTGATTCTCCAGCAGCGACGCCAAAAACTTGATGCGTCCCGAAGCGGTCGTTCTCGCAACGGGACACACCGGTGGAGTTTTAAATTTATAAAATTGGGGACCTAAATTCCACTTACAGGGGTAAGTATAACTCAGGGTCGTTCTTAAGATCAATCGTATTGTGAAGCAGAGTTATCTAGACAAACGATTCAATTTAGCGATGGGTTTTTGAAAAGAGTTTTTGATTTGGTTTTTAGGTCCGTTTAAACAAAACTAATAAAAGCAGAAAATAAACAAAACAGTAAATAAAAGCTAGTAGGGAATCAGTAATGGAGAATAGTGCTTGTTATGACTTCGGTAGCTTGTGTTATGGGGTGATGTCTAGGGTTATTTATGAAAACGTCTTTTAAAGATTTGTGTCTTACTTTTGCCTGAGTATTCGTAGTGTAAACACTAACACCCTACTGTTTGATTTCTCAAACAGTGTGTCACTGGGTTGCTAGGTTATGGTGATTCTGATCAGAGGAGGCTGCTCAACTCTTCAACACTTTCCATATAATGGAATAGTGACCCTTTTTGGAATGGTATACCTGGGTGCATGAGATAGAGTAACAGACCCACTAAAAGTTCTGACCGTTCTTAACACCACGGAGATACTAAGGCTAGGCAAGGCATTTAAGGTGAAGACTTGGTTTGGTGACTGCTAACTTTGTATTAATGGTCTTTGTTTAGTCCAGAGCTGTGTGGTTCAACCAGGATGTGACACAGTCTTCAACCGGCGGCAATTTCCTTGGCTTTTCCCACGTATTTAAACGCTATACGAAGTACTGTGCCGACTTATGGTCTTTCTGGTGCCACATACTTTATGGTCACTCTGGACTAGTTTACTGAGTTTGTATTAAAGTTTGACCATCTATGATATAAACCCAACTCTCACTTATTTAAACATATCCCAATAAACCCTGATTGATTCACGGTGTACTATACGATAGGGTTGACAGTATTTCCACAGCTACACAATTCAGACCATGTTTGTATTTGAAAGCATAGATAGGTAGTTACCGGTTGATCAAGGTTCGCGACTCCTTGTCATACAGGTCTCAACCACATTTATTGGAGGAAAGGCGATTTTGGTTTAGAAATTCATAAATACAAAGTTAACAATACACCGGTTTTCATTTTGTAATAATTGGGAACATTATTCCACAACATATTGTGCCCACGACTTTCATAGCTTCCACGTTCCGTACTACACACATTCGTGATGATTCCGGCGCTATACAAATGAAAGCCGTATAACGTTACTTCCGTTGTTTCATAACGATATTATCCCAATTGCGTATTCAAAGTGACATCACCCCAAATATTAACAAGTTAACTACATCACAACAAGCACATAAGAGAACTACTCACTACGCATGACAAACAATCCTAAATCTATCATAATAATAATAGTAATCATCATAATAGAAAAGGAAAGAAATAACCGTAGATTATGCGTAGACAGAATAGTGTTACAAGAATACACAAACGGAACCTCCGCAATATCTTCGACAATATTACAAATAAGCCCCTCAGAATATTCCGTACACTATTACACTATAAACATATTAACTATATATAATTATAACTATTTTAAGTGGATCATTCTTATACATCAAAAATCATAACAAATACTTGTTTTTCACTCATCATTTTCATCGTATATTTTTAGTAAATCGAAATTCCTACATCCATATCCTAATAAAACACCATATTGGTAAATTTTGATTCCCAATATACAATTGGAACTCACAAGTTAGTGATAACCAACTATCAAAGTGTGCCTATCGAACCAAGAAACAATAAATATGTGTATTAAATTCTGTAAAAACTATATATTATATGTATTTGTAACAACTTGTGTTAAGATTGTCACGGTGTTTAACAATTATTTTAAAATCCAATGGATATCCATAAACCCGCTTCATCCAACGGATATGGATGTGGACGGATGATTTGTAAATTTAGTGGATATGGATATGGATGAAGATAAATAAATGGATATGGATATAGCTCAACCCGATCCACATTCGATCCATTGCCATCCTTAGGAGGGAATGAGGGAAGGCTGGCCAGATGATAACAAAAAACTAATAAAAGTTAGCTAAGTGTAATATTTAATCTAATGATGACAATAATGGGTCGGATATGAATTGAACTGAAATATATTCACATCTATTTAATTTTTTTTTTTCATGTATATTCATAGTCATATCCGTTAAATTTTGAAATAATTGATCCATAACCTTATTATCCTTGCGAAAAAGTGGGTTAATGAGATATTTATTAGACTTTTGAAAATTGAGCTAACTTTGGGGAAATGTATCAAACCGTAATCGAGTTTCTATAGTATGTGTTGTACTTTATTCGCTTCTAAAATATGTACTTAACTTGTAGAAACACATATTTAATGTATCAAGTGACCTACTAAACTCTTAACCGAACATTTTGTTACTGTTCAACTTAACCGACGTAGGGATGGCAGAAACACCCAAAATCGATGCGGAAAACCGAACCCAAAATATTTGGGGCAGGTATGGAGGTAGGTTAGCAGGTTTGGGTACAAACATTTTTAATTTCGCGAGTATGGGTATGGGGATGGGTTTTGGTAATATTACTATCAAGTCAAATTTACCTTCATTTATTACTATCGATAACTCATTTCATCATTATTTCAAGTTAAAACTGCATGGAATACAAGGTTAAAAATGACATCTTACCAACCTATCATAAATCCAACCATTTTTGGCTATGGGACACTTAAAGGAGAAGAAGACGGTATATTTTTAATCGTATACATGCATTTCTGGTGATAATAATAAGAGCAATGCTACAATCATATAAATTTTACAAAAGAAAACACACAAAATGATGTGCCATGTAAGGTGGGCCAATCAGAGAAAATTATTTTTTCTCTCTCACCTAATTTCATTGGCACACATCATCATGTGAACAAATTTTTAAAAATTTTTAATGATCTTATCATTTCTCTAATAATAAATGACACTTTAACATTCACAACCTATTAATCATCCACGTTCATATTCTACTACACATTCACTTAGACGACCCATACCCACCTATCATTCACACTTCACTTAATATATAGATAAATTACTTCATCATCTATGAAGGGACATGTATCATGTATGATTGGTGTGATTATTGTACCACTACAAGATATATGCCATTTAATGACTAAAACAAACAGTCATTAAAGATACAAAAACAGTCATTAAAGGCATAAAATGCTACTCCTACTTAATAAAAAAGAGTCACTAACAAAGCCATCGCTAAAAGTCTAATATGACTAATAACTTCAGTGAGTAAAAGTTCAAAGGCTTTAATGACTAAAGTTATTCAGTGAGTAAAGAGCTTTTAGAACCATCAACCACTAGGATCATACTTCCTTACTGGTAACTGATACTTTCTGCACTACAATTTTCATAGGAGGTTTCTAATTTTTTGTATTTGCTATAAATCAAAATAATACTACAAAATAGATAAAGTAACTCACAATGCATATATATAATACTTTCATTCCTCAAAACATGTCCAAACTTCAAGTAACTCACAATGCAAATATATAATCTATAAGTCTAAAACTTAATGATCTAATACATTAGAGGTACAAAAAGGTTGAAAACACAAGAGTATCAACATCTATGCTTGCTCCAAAATAGCTCCATTAAAAGTTTGTTCAACATCTGCAAAAGTTAAAGAAGGAATTTACATGGGCAAACTATAAGATCGAATCATTTTAAGAGCCGCTAACTTACAAACTCAGAATGTGTATGTAAACTAAACACAAAAAAGCTTTCAGTAAGCGTTAATGAAAGCTATAGTCGTGCATAAGTATAAGATCAGTGGTCCCTGATTAACATATATTTACTATTTAAAATTGCAACCGAGCTCAATAATCCAATATATCCTGGATGGATAAGTATAAATACATACCAGAAGTTGAGTAGCTATCATATTCAATCAACATACCTACAAAATCAAAACTAACGCAGTCAAATAACTAAGGAAAACAAGCACATGTCACGCAATGTAAACAAACTGTTATTCTATTGCTCAAAACATGTCCATATATGGCGGTTCGGGTTGGGCCAACCTATTAAGACTTCATTACCTATAAATGGGCAAAAGCCATGTACAAATTCAGAAATATACAGATCTAATCGTGTAAAAGAACATAAATATGACGAACTTGCAGCCCCTGGCCATTTTGAACCATACTAAAAACTAACTTTTCTTTTGGTATACTCTGCTTTGCTACCTCTCTTTAACGAATCCTCACCATTTTGTTGATACTATAATACACATATTCTATGGATTGGCAGCCATTTACCTCTCCACATGATCACCTTCAGCTCCATCCCCCTGCTTTTCTTCATATCCTTTCACCAAAGCCTGCCCAATTTAACAACCGCAACTCATTTTATTACTTCGTGGGTTATCAGAAATTTTATAACTATGTAAATGAAGAAATCAAATGCATATCATCTTATAGGTCACATATACAAACTTCTTTATATTGCATTTGCAACCCATATCTCTCCAAAGACACTTCCGTTGAAACTAAAGCTTGATATGTGAGAATAATTAAAACTATTAGAATGAGAAAGTTAGAGCAACATCCTCTTGAATCAGGTGAACAACAAAATGATCACCGGTCTCCCATATTTCCTATATATCGTTTGCAAACAAGTGGTCTTCTGACTCTGCCATCGATACAATAAGACAAAAACCTAAACTATAAGTTTGAGATTTGAAGAATGGACTAACGGGAATCTTCTACTAGTAATATCACGTTTTAATGAAGAAATCAAAGAATGTAAAGAAGCCATAATAAGAGATATGTAGTTTGGAAGGATAACTCCTAAAACAAGAAGATGGAGTAGTTCGCATATATACAGTACCATATATATGTCTAAACTTTAAAAAATACTTGCATGAGAAATTCAGCATCGAATAGAATATTTCTTTAACTGTGAAAGAGAAGAGGTCTTACATTGCATTGTAAATCTGTACACTTGTGCTGTCGGTCTCCTTATTCCCATCCACAATCACTCACGGTCTTTCTTGAAATCCACACCTGTACAAAAAGATAAAAAAATCTGAGTAATGTACAAGCAACATGAGGACAAGACATAAAACTGACATGAATAACGCACCTTCGAGATATGCATGTAGATGAAAAATGCAAATCATAGAATTCCATAACCTATTACAAACCAGAGGTGTGCTGCCAAGGATCGGATTACAAGTTCAGCTCCTTAAGCCACTAATATAATTCGAAGCAACTGCAAACAAAAGGTTCCCTTCATGGACAAATAAAAAGCTGTTGACTTCCAGCCACCAAGAGCTAGTAAAAAAGAACATCACATCAATTAAATTGCACATAAAGAATATATTATGTGTATAGAGATCACTAAAACTCAAAGACATGAACTACAAGACTCATGCAACCCTTAAGTTACACAGATTGAGTCTATCCTTTTACTTACCCAATCAAGAAGCCTTTCTGCTTTCATGATATGATTCACATCTACAATCATAAGTAGACACAAAGTACAAGTGGCAAACATTATAATGTTCAAGTACTTTAGGAACCATAAAATTACCTTTGAAGCTGATTTTCCAGTAGCATTTCAATTCCTCTCTGCATATAAATTAGGGAAACCAAAATAAGCATACTCAAGAATAACACATTTTTTATTCTTCAAGTATGCTACACTTACCCTCACAGATAAGCCTCTACTGTGAAATAGGACAATCATCATCATTCTTTCTACTCATGATACATCTTTTGCCTACATTATAGAGGCAATGTGACAAATGAAGAAACAATAGCATATGTTAAATACAAAATCACAGAAACAAGTTGGATACAAAACTGCCATACCTTGACTTGCACTTATGCATTATATCAAACAACTTGTGAGTGTAAACAAACATGTAAAAGAACAACCAAACTTGCATTATTAATATTAAGATCCCCTGCTCACCATTTGTCAAATGATTAAACAGATCAAATTCTATTCATGCATTTTATCAAACACTTCCAATGCATATAAACCTATCAAATACAAACTTCTTTAAACTAGCAATTATAGGCACACAAAAATACATGGAAAAAATAACAGACTAGATACATTAGTTGATTTCAAGTAAATGTGCCTAATAAATACTTATTCAAACAGATCAACTGAAAAAATTACAAAAAAAAAGAGTGAATACGGTCTATAATGCAAACCTAATCTTCCTTTGGTGTTTCTTCAATTCGACGATCGATATACAGAGTTCGGGCCTTTTAGAAATATAATCGATCTGTAATTAAGACAATTGTCGAGCATGAGCAATTTATTGATAGATTAATCAATATTTATTATCGTATAGAAACTGAATGAAGGAGAAATTGTACGCTTAATTATGATTACGAAGTTGGAAGTAGAGACGGTGACGATGATAACCGATGACGTAAAATTCGCTTACGGTGATATCGACGATGGTGATAGCCCACGGAGATGAGAGCTGCCGACTGTGACCGCCGGTATAGGAGACCGCATGACGGCCGTTGACAGTGATGGACGATGACGAAGAATCGCCGTAGAGACTAGAGTGTGTGTGTGTGTGTCTATAATTAGGGTTTTGATACCTTCGTATTTACTTGCATTTTATGTTTCGATTTATCTTGTAAAAGTTTTCTCTTATTTTTGTCAAAAGTTAAAGTTATTTCGGTCAAAGTAGGCCTGAAATATGCTTTTAATGACTGTTCTATTTTTAAGTAAGGAAAAACATGAGTCAGTATATGGCTTTTATTTTGTAGTGTACGTTCGGCCGGCATACATGCAAATGTTTACGATTATAAAGAAATTTCCTAACGTGATGTTTGTCATCTTGTCTTATACCAAAATCAATATAGTCCACACGAGTTCAGATCCACTCAATCATCTATAATATGATTAATATCCATTTCCATTTTAAGTTATGACATACTTCTATTTATCAAGTTCATGTGATACTAGTTCGGTGTAAGTGTAACATCCACCTTAGAGGCCTAGTGGTATTCTGGTAAATTTTCTGACTTTAAATTATTATTTAATGCGTTAGGAATTTATTTGGTTATTTCATTATGTTTATTACGAATAACTCGTTAAAAAGTCGCATGCTTTATTGTGACTAGTAAATTATTACTTGTTTTAACTTTATATAGTTAACGGTAAAATAAAATAGTTGTTTTCGTAAATGATTTTTAGGTTCCAGAAATTAGGTCTAGACGGGAACTGTTTTTTAGTGGATACGGAGTCGGTTAAAATTAAGCCGACCTATAATATAACCTTCCTAAAGAGGAAAGTTTATTTCTCATTCACACTTCAAAGAAAACCTAAAGTTAGAACTAAACACAAAAAAACCCTAGTGAGTTGGGATAGTGATCTTTGTTTACTCATCAACTTTTCATCATCACCATCTTATTTCTTTCCTTCCTAACTGTAAGTTTTATCACTCTATTTGATTTAATTCTAAAATTATGATTATAATTGAATTTACATGGGTTAACGATTGACTACTAAATTAGTACTTGAAAGTTGTTATTTGATGCATTAGTAATGACTAAAAGCTGAAATGATGTTATTATGGTTGAAAATTGGGTTCTAATATGTTAGAAATGAATGAGTTGTGTGGATTAGGAAGAAAACAAGAATCAATCATTTATTCACTTTTAATTGGTAAATGACACGTATCTTTATCTCATGATTTCAATTCCTCTCATTTTTAGTTTTTAATATTCATTAATCAATAACATGATGTGAAGTCAGGATGATTATAATGATTATTTTAATATTCATGATAATTTTTTAATATTCATGATTATGATGACTATTTATTTATTTCAATTATTACTAGTAGGCAATGAAGCTATAATATTTGATGATTGTGCAATTCTTTTACTGATTGCATATTTATTTGATGTTAGTGCAATTTAGCTGTTGTTAGCCTAAGTAACTGCTGTTTGCTATAAATTGGATTTTTGCTATAAATTACGTATTTAATGTAGGTGTCAATATAATGTTATAAATTGGATTTGCTATAAATTGGATTTTTGTAGGTGTCAATATAATGTTACGTATTTAAAACAAGTTATACGATTATGAAATGGGTTATTAACTCATTAATTATTGTATTCTGTTGTATTCACAGATCAACCGACGACTCAGTAACATAAGACTTCTGAGTTTGGAGACTGAGACTATCAGGTGAGTGGATCTGTAACTCTCAGTATGATTTAGTTGTAACAAGTTTGGTTACAACGGGTAAACGTAGTACTACTCTTGATAGACTATTTAGTCTGATATTGATGATTATGTTGATTATGTGCAAGTTGGCCATTAGGCATTATGTGCATTATTGAGAGGTCAACACTAGTTGGGTTTGGTTGTTATTGTTGGGCACGTCAGGGGTTCCTTGTACATATAGTTCATAGTAACCTGTGGCGTGTGAAGATAACAACAAGCTATCGGTTAATCACTATATTGGCCTGCAGTTGATTTTAAGTGTTCTTGGCTGGGAGTTTCCCCAAGAACCACCGATCCTCTTTTGGGTTATATGTTTACGATTATTTGCTTTAAACAAGGTTGTTAAGCTGAGTTAGACTGTTGATTATACATTCTCTCACTTAGCCTTGTGCTAATCCCACCACTCTACTTATTGCAGGTTTTGACTTTTGTTATATCTGTTGGGGCAAAAAGTTGTTGGATGGAATGTATGGCTACGTGTTAACTCTGATAATGTTTTGGAAAAACTTAACGTTGTGTTTGTATTATATAACACCCGGCTTGATGTAATTGGCTGTAAACAGTATAACTATTACGTTGTTGTGTAATGTAAATTATCAATATATGTTTGACCAGACGCTTTCGAATGTTAAAAATAAATGGTTCTAAATAAGGGGTGTTATAGTAAGATTATAAGAATCATATCCATACTATAATAGTAGGCGAATCGACGGACCTACGAGCAATAATTTTCCTTTAAACAAGTGTTGGTGCATTTTGTGTGTCAGTCAGTTGGTCAACATATGTACGTGTCAAAGTCAATTAGTCTGGATATTTATCAATATGTAATAGATAGAAAATTGTATGAATATAGTGAATATAGAAATGTCCAAATGTGTTTAGGTGACACTTAGTCAGTGTCGCTATTAGCAACACTTGACTAGTGTCGCTAGAGATACTTGACAGACTATAAATAGAGGAGTTAGAGACAAAATTAGGGTTAGACATTGTGAGAAGAGAGTGAGCCGTTTTCAGTGAGAGCAGAGAGGAGAAAACGAGATTGAGAGTGTGATTGTAAAAGCTTTATTCTTTCAAGTGTGAATATATACAAAAGCTTAGATAATCGTTTGTGTTCGTGAATCATTATCGATTGTTTTGTTATTGATTAATCGATCCGATCAGATCCAAGACTAGCAAACGGGACTTTCAACTGGTATCAGAGCTAGAGAATCAAGGATTCTTCGGCTTTGGATCGTTATTTTGAGCATTTTCGGTTGATTCGCGAAGGTATTAATCGGTTATAATTAGTTTCTGGGTTATTTGTGTTGATTATATCGTGTTTTGGGTTGATTTTTGAGCCCTGTTCATCGTTCGTTCGTCAATTTTCGTTAGGGTTTTGAAAAAATTCGTTTTTGGGGTTTTTGGGGCTGCTGGCCGCGACTTAGCGTCACTTCCTTACTAGCGTCACTTCCATAGCGACACTTCCTTGAGTGTCGCCAATTAGGGTTTCAGCGACACTTGTCTTTTAGCGACACTACTTAGCGACACTTAATCGAGTGTCGCCATTTGACTTTCTGCGGTACTTCTGTGCGTCACTACAGTGCGTCACTTCAGTGCGACACTTCCTAGCGACACTACCTTAGTGTCGCTCTAGATTCGTTAAAATAATAATAATAATAATAATTTTGCGTTTCAAAAATTTTTCCATTGGCTTAAAACTGTTCAATTTTAGCCTTGAAAAAGTTTCATTTTACCCGACCAGTTTTTGACGTTTTCGGACGAAATTTTGGCGGGAAAAACGCAAAAAAAATTGTAATTTCAAATTTTGTTTTTAAGCTTAAAAGAGCTTAATTTTAGTGTCGAATAAGTTTCGCTATACTCGGGTATTTTTCGAAATTATTCAAATTCAGTTTTTGAGGGAAAAGTCGCAAGAGGCCGTATCGACGTTCTGGTTGGAAGATGTCTTCTAAAGCTCTTATGCGTTACAATAGTGGAGCTGTTAGTGAGATAGAACCCCCCATGCTTACATTTGATACTGATTATGCTGAATGGAGATTTGAGTTCGAAGCCTTCATATCTAAAAATGATCCAGATATGTGGAACTCATTGGTTGAAAGATATGAAAGACCAGTAGTTGGAACAAAGAATTTAAGAGTATCACCACAAAAGTCTTACAATGGCATGACATTAGAGGAAAGAAAAGCTTGGAATACTGAAAGGAGAACTTATTCAACAATTATCAAATGCTTATCAAAGGAAGTTCAACAAATGTTCAAACATCATGAGATTGCATATGATCTCTGGCATGCTATTGAAAAATGTTGTGGTGGATATGAAAAATATAGGAGAAATAGAGTGGAACTTGTCCAGAAACAGTTTGACACATTTGATTTACTATCAAATGAATCCTTTGAAGTTGAGTTCCACAGATACTCCCAACTTGTAAAAGAATTGACTGAAGGAGGAATAGTGCTTAATAATGGGGAAGTAAATAAGAAGTTATTAGGTGCATTACCTAAGGATTGGGATACCAAGGTGAAATGTTTTGAACAAGATCCAGAAATTGAAATTATGGATTTGGAAGATCTCATTGATAACTTACAGGCTTATGCTCTTGACATGAAGAAGAAAGAAAAGATGTCAAAGGCGACTGATATTCAAAATCCTAGTCTCAATGATGCTTCCAGATCTAATTCCAATTCAGCTACATCTCCTTCTGGTAGCACTTCATATGATTCCTATACTTCTCAAACAGCTCCTTCAAAGGCTACTGAGGATCATGCCACAATCTTTGCAGCTTTCCTCAACTCTTATGAGACTTTTCTTTCAAAGAAGGCTAGTACTTTGCAGCTTACTGAGGAAGACTTTGAACAGATTGATTCTGACGATCTCGAGCAGATGGACATCAAATGGAGTATGGCCATGATAACCCAAAGAACCAAGAAGTTTCTTCAGAGAACGGGTAGAAAGGATTTGGATGATGATGGTGATACAGGTCTTGGTTTTAATAAAGGCAAGGTGAAATGTAAAATCTGTCAGAGTTATGGACACTTTGCTAAAGAATGTGAGAAGGAAAAATATCCCTCATCTGGATTCACTACACCTTCAGCTCCCAAGACTTCAGAAAATAGCACAACATCACAGGAGATGGTGGTGTTTAATCAAGGAATGTTTGATTGGAGTGCGCTTCAAGGAAAGGTTCAACACCGTGCGCTTTTGGCAAAGATACATGAGGTAGAAACAAAATCTGAAGAACCTTTTACATGTATCTCCTGTATTAAATTGGAAGCTTCTTTAAAATGTTTTCAAATAGACTATGTAGACTTGAGAGAAAAGGTCGAGAAACTTACTGAGTCAAATAAGTTTCTAAAAGCTAATGAAAAACTTTATGATAAGCAGATTGAAGCTTATAAGTTAGATACTCAGACTTTTAAAGCAAAAGTTTTTAGTCAACAAGATGCAATTAAAAGTTATTTAACAGAAATTGATTTGTTGAATAAAGAACTTTCTGAATTAAAGTCTCAGTTTGTGAGTTTCAATAGAAAAATCTCAAGTTTCTCAGAGTCTCGTGATGTTTTCGATGAAATCGTTAACAAGCAGAGGACTGATACAAGTATCAAGGTAGGACTGGGGTATAACTCAGTCCCACCTCCTACTAATCACTATCCTCTGCCTGTTAAGGAAGGCACCGAAGAACTTGTGGCTGACTACTCATCATGGCCAGCTACAAAGTCTAAAGAAGCTAAATCCAATCCCAAAAGGCAGGCAAAGGAGAAAACTAAACGGCCAGAGTATCCCTTGCCTACTTTTGTTAAGTCTGATAGTACACCTCCAGTTAGTGTCGAGGAGGGTGTTGAGATAGAGGATCTACCGGAAGAGGCTGAAATTAAAGTTGAAAAAGTTAATGTAAAGCCCGAAAATCATATACTTACCAATGAAACTATAAAGGTTTCAAATACAAAGGGTAAAAAAAGGTTGAAAATGAATCTAAAAGGGTTCAACATCAAATGAAGGATTCAAATGTAAAATCTAAAAATGAACAACCTTCAACATCTACTTGCTCAACTTCAGAGGCTTCTACATCAACGTGTACACATAAGTGTTCACGTCCTGTAAACGCCTCATCTTCTAAGCCTCCAACAGTTCATTCTCCACCTCAACCTTTTGTGGGTAATCATTGGAATAGGTCGTACATTGAACGACGTTCTTGTTTCCATTGTGGACAACAAGGACATATAATTAGGGATTGTCGGTTATTATCCCTAGATAGGTTTGGTAGAGGGATGCCAAGAACTTCCTCCTTTAGGAATTCTTATTCAAAATTGTTTTCTAGGCGTGCTTCGTATTCGCCTATATCAAGATATGCATCCTCTTCTCCAAAACTCGTGGCTAGAGTAAACAAAGTTGTGCCTAGTAAACCTCAAGTTCAACAGCACAACATTGTTGAAAACAACTCATCTGAACCTACACAGGTTTGGAAACCCAAATCCACAAACAACACATCAATGAAATCTTCTGAGTTTTTAAAATATCATAAACTCATTGATGTGATGGTTATGGATGACCATGGACAACCCAAGTCTATCAAGGCTTGGGTGTCCCATAAGTACTAATGTTTACTTGTTTGTGGTGGTGCAGTCAGGTTTTTACTAGCTAATATTTTTAGTGACTGCAAGGATGTGAATATTTTTGGAAGATTGTTTTCAAAGTGCTCATGTGTGATGATTTTGATTGGATGGATGAGATTTTCGATGCTACGAGGTGGTAAAAGTGCTAAAAGGCATTTGACTTGACTTGATATGTGATTTTGATAATTATCTACTTTTATTTGTTAGTAATGCAACAGCCATTCTTTGTATTGTTTAGTATCAAAGAAATGCAATGTTGCGAAATTTGTTAATTTAAAAATACAAAAATATGTTTTGTGTTTCAGGGGAGTATTTTTTGAATTATAAGAATTTGTTGTTCAGGGGGAGTAATTTTAAATATTAAAAAAAAAATTTCTGAGTATTTGTAGCAGAAATGTGAACAGCAAGATTCTTATTTCTTGAAAAGATGTTGGATTGTGTCTGTAAACAACTTGGGATATGATAGTACATCGGGTGACATGCATAAAAATTGAAATTTTAAGGTTTATGTTTGATGTGTCAGTAGGTTTATCTGGCATATTTAAAATAGCTTTATAAACATTGGCTTCATCATATGATGTATCGGTAGGCATGATACACACCGGTCTCTGAGTGAGTAAGAAGTAATATTAAAACTTGTCTATTACTTTGTGAAAAATGTTATATGATGTATGACATTAGTCTTAATTGATAAATGAAGGTACTACCATACGCTGTCATAATCATTATGTAAATGCAAAATTGGCATATAGTAATAATATGATTATTAGTCTAACTAATGGTGACTATTGTTGTACTCACGTACAGACCTGAATCCATTAGTTATGTAAATAGTCTCAAACTTGTTATGTTCATACTAAGGGACCCTTTGTTGTACTAAGTATAGATCTGGGGCCACTAGTATCTTCATAATAGGTTTGATGTATGCCTAAATTTAAAGGTCAAGTGTGTGTTACGAGATAGCCGAGATAAACTTGGTCTTGTAATATCTACCTTTTCTGTAAAATATGCAGTGTTATGCGTTTTACTAAAGTTTATCAGTATATCATATAATAGGTTTCACAAAATTAATATTCATACTAACAATAAAGGTTAGCTCACAGATACGGATGTAATATGTTTAATGGATAAACAATACCGATGATCGTCTTGAACTAATTTTTATAAAAGGTGCTTTAAATATGTCAAGTAAATTTAAAGTGGACAAATATACTGATGATCGAAATAACACTTACTATTTTCTAATAATTGCATGTTGGCCTGATATGATCCCTAAGCAGACTTAAAACAATCCTATTCCCAATTTATTTTAATATTCGTTCTTTACTTTTCCTTTATAAAGAAAATACAAAAAGATTTTATTTCCATGTTATTTTCTTCAAATATCACATTTCTTGTTAAAGTCAAATATTGAAGATGTAACGGATGTCGGTTATTCTCCAACGACTGTGAAGATAAATTCTATTGGAGATGCTACTAATGATTGAGAGATGGTCACTGAGTTTGAAGATCTTATTGTATGATAAATGTGTGTCAGTTACATGAATCCAGACATCAAGATTTTATTTGAAGACCATGCTATCTCAATGGGGGAGCGTGTGATTGTTGAAGACATGAAGAAGTTTGTTGATGAAGACTAATTGAAGACTTATTTGACCAAGCTGCTGACATGGGGGAGTTTGTTGGTGCATTTTGTGTGTCAGTCAGTTGGTCAACATATGTACGTGTCAAAGTCAATTAGTCTGGATATTTATCAATATGTAATAGATAGAAAAGTGTATGAATATAGTGAATATAGAAATGTCCAAATGTGTTTAGGTGACACTTAGTCAGTGTCGCTATTAGCGACACTTGACTAGTGTCGCTAGAGATACTTGACAGACTATAAATAGAGGAGTTAGAGACAAAATTAGGGTTAGACATTGTGAGAAGAGAGTGAGCCGTTTTCAGTGAGAGCAGAGAGGAGAAAACGAGATTGAGAGTGTGATTGTAAAAGCTTTATTCTTTCAAGTGTGAATATATACAAAAGCTTAGATAATCGTTTGTGTTCGTGAATCATTATCGATTGTTTTGTTATTGATTAATCGATCCGATCAGATCCAAGACTAGCAAATGGGACTTTCAACAAGCAAGTAACTACCCATATCATTGACTTATGAAATAAATTAGATAAAACACTAGATTCACTAAACATAATATTAAATTAATATTAACATAAATTTTCTTTCACTATATTTTTTTTAACACTCTGATTTTTCAAAATATGGGATTTCAAAAACTTTTAATAAATAATCGTACTTAAAGCGGAAGTCATATTTTATAAGTAAAAGCTACTAACAAAGTTGGTTAAATTTCGTTAATGGTGTTACATAACTTGTATCATTATAATAGTATAAGAAAACCCTAGGAAATGTAACTATTCAATTACATAATAGTTCGTATGTGAGCTAAGTTAAATCTTTAGGCAACCTACCCATTTCAGTCGTATCCGTAATCGTATATCTTTCTAACATGTACGTAATATTTGATTGGAAAGTAGAAAAACAAGTGCTAGCTTAAAAAGCAAAGTCAATATAACGGGTTTGATTAAAAATGGACCAATTAAGATAAGCGTATAATCATGTATCGTAAGTAACAATTATCATAATTGATTATAATATAAATGAGGGTAATCATTAATCATATATTTGTGACAATATAATCGGGTAAGGACAATGAAAGATATCATATACCCATAATATCTTAAAGTCGTGCCTATCGTAATTGTATTCGTATCGTATTTTGTTATCATTATCGTTACAACCGAATTGGTGAGAAAAAAATTAATGTCACACACCGTTGTCGTTATGGGATGACACGTCACTACCTATTCATCCATTCCCGAGCAGTACTACCGGAGTATGGCGAACCACATACTACTCAATCGGGTGGTGCTCCACAATAGCATCCTCGATCATGTGCCATGATCATATAATAATGATCCCTCATTGAAAATCATCATGAAACTCTTTTGGGTCTCACCGAGATATCTATAATTGTAATTGTATGTCCAAGTTTCATTAACTTGTTCATATAATCGGTTACTTCATATATAGGTCCCCTAATCAGGTCGGGCAACATAAGTGGCTAAGTGTCATGCAAATAGGTCTAGTGTACAGGATCTACCAACAGGTACAATTAATCGTAAGAAATCAAAACATACATATATATGACAATATACTACTCGTGATTTGCCATCCCTCATACAGTACGGTTTCCCATATATGCACCCGCAAGTCATGGCAATATAATTGGAGTGTAAAAGCATAACAAGTATAGTTGAAGAAATACAAGGTAAACTTATGAAATTATATCATTTTGATCGTGCATACATCATTTTTTGTAAATTTTAACTTACCTTGGTGCTAGCTATCCGGATCCGAAGTTATTCCACTAATACTAACGTAATCATGTAACATATATAATTGATTAATGTTCCGGAAGTGTTTAAGACCTTACAAAATCAAAGCTCAAACGTGTCAAAGTTGTTAAACCTGAACATGCCTGACTTTGCCCAGCTAACTCAAAAGTACGCCCAGATAAGCCTAGGCCAACCCATATAGGACAACTTGACCAAAACTCACTCAATTACAACCCATTTTGGACTCTAACCACTCCAAAATCATTTAAAACAATCAAGTAAATGAAAACTATGCTTTTTGATCATATAGAATGTACTTTATAACATTTCTTTATCAATTACATGCATAAATCCCGCTCAAATTCTCACAATTCAATTCCATTCAATTCACTGGAACCCTGATCATATAATCCTAGATATTTAACTCAATTATGACCATTATAAACTGTGTAAACAACAATTAATGGTTTAATTATCTACCAACTCGTAAAGCAACTTAAATTACATTCATTAATTGTTCAAATTGATCATCACCTTCTACTTTATGGAAATCGATATATTAGACCCGTTTGTAATCATGCAAGAACAAGATCCTTTTACACGACTTTACACAACACTTTCATTTATTCAAATCCAAATATACAAAGCATTCAAGTTAGTTCAATTTTATATTATTATTTAACACACATTTTGTTGAATTCGTTACACAATCTGTCCAGTTTTATTAAGTGACCTTTTGACCCATTTAGAGTCCTAATTAGTAAAATGCTTAAAACTAAAACTTGTAGAAAACTTAGTTTTAACCCGGAAACCATATTTCAAGTCTATCGGAGTAGTTTTAGATTTTACATTAATTTTCTAGTAAATTAGTCTCATATTAACCATATAATTTCATCAATTCTTCTATATCTTCATTAAAACCCTATAACGAAAATCATGGGTCTTAAACTATGAATTAAACCCTCCAGAAGGCCTTATAGACATAATTAATGAAGAAGATTACTAACTTAATTATTACAACGTTTGGTTGATCGAATTGTATTGTCCAATTTCGTAATTTCGACTTCAATGTGACAAGAACTCACAAAGCTCCTTTTCCCTTCTCTTGGAAACACAAAAATGCAAGGAAAAACTTTGGAGTTTAGGGTTTCCTAAACTCCCTAATTAACCATAAGATAATTGTTACAATGGACCTCCCTCAAATTTCCAATATAAACCCAAGATATCATTTTCATTACATTCTAAATCCAATTTGACCATTATTAAATGCTAATATTTAATTGTCAATTGTTTTTTCACTACTTATAAATACTCTGTCCGTCCCACTCAAAGTGTCTGGCCATAAAGTTTTTGAATTTTTTCACTAACTACACTTTTCAAACCAATCAAATATCATATCTATCCACTAAAGTTGTAACACCCTCGAAATGGACCTAGTGGTTTTATATTATTTCTTGATTTAAATTAGTATTTAAATGTGTTTGGAAATAATATTGTTTGAATTAGTGAAATAATTAGAATAGGAGTCGAATATTCCAATGTGATAAGTGAATTATTAATCGTTGTAAATTAATATAGTTGACGGTACAATAAAATGTTTGGACTCGCAAATGGTTTTCGGGTTCCAGACAATAGATTGAGATGGGGTATTAAATTATACCCGTATATTGAAGGCGGTGTAATGAGACCGACTTATATATACGTCAATTCCTCTTTAGGAAAGTTCATTATAAAACTTCAAAAACTCACAGAAACCTTATGAAATCCAAATCAGAAACTTGAAACCTTCGAATTGGAGCTATGATTGATTCTAGTTTCACTATTATCATCTTTCAATTCAGTGTTCTTCAATTGAGAGGTAAGTTTGAATTGAATCATATAGTTTATAAGTTTTGAATTGATTGATTTGGATTGAAAAACATGAATTTGATGTTAGAACTTCGTTATAACTGTTGCATATTGATTATGTGAAGTTATTAGGTGTTTAAAACAGTTAGAATTCGAGTTTGGGTGATTTGGGTATTAAAATCGCGAGTTAGGGTTTGATCGGGGATGAAGATGAGCTGAAAAAGGCTCAAACGCGATCCCAGAACCCTAGCCAGGATCGCGTTCGATAGTTATAAAAGGAATCGGACGAGTTTTGTTCTTGGGAACGCGATCCCAAGACTTTGTCCGGATCGCGTTGCTTAGTTATAATTTGTCACAGAATTATTTTACAAAGAGGAACGCGATCCCACCATGGTTTTCTGGATCGCGTTTGTCAGTACCTTTTTGTAAATTTTGAAAATGCATAAGTGTTTAGAAGGTGGTGTTTTTAGCGACACTTGAAATTGATAAATTTTCATTAACTCGGATTGGGTTGAAATTTACATGGTCACTCGAAAACGGCCCACTGATCAAAGCTATATACTATAGCCTAGTCAGTTTTTGGACATTCGGGGTCGTTTAGGGGTCGAAAATGGCATTTTACAGTTTTTGGACCTTAATTCGGGACTTTTTGATTATGTTCCGAATTGAACTTTTGTTGCTGTGATCTTAGGGATCACTTGATACATGTAATTATGTTATGATTGTGTAACGATGTTAATTACATAAGTATTATCAGTTGATACAAGTTACTAACTTATTGTTTAATTGATTGTATTCTCAGATGTGGAGAAGGCTCAGTAATATTAGACTTCTGAGCTTGCGGCTGAGGTAGTCGGTGAGTGGATCTGTAACCTCGGTGTGATTTAGTTGTAATGATTTGATTTACAACAAGTAATTTATAGTATTACTTTGATATAATGCATCTGTTGAGATATCTTGCTATGATAGTTTAAATAGTTGCTTACTTGGCTGGTTGAGCTAGTATGTAGGATTCTGAGGTCAACTTGACTTGACAGTTGGACTTGGTTGTTATTGTAGACGACAGGAGATCTTGAAACTTGAAAGGTTGGTTTGGAGATCTAGGTCGTGTGTGATTAACAACTGGTTATCGGTAATTCTGTATAGGCCAATACAAATGATTGATAAGAGTTCCTTGATTACCAAACCGGTATTAGGGTATCTCAGGAGCCACCGATCCTCATGACGATTGATAATGTTTGATTGGTGTAGCTTGACATTGATTGGATGTCGAGTGAATGATTGATTTTCTGTTTATTGTTATTTGATGTAAACAGATTATTATGCTAGGTTGTACTGTTGCTTATAGTTTCATTCACTTAGCTTTATGCTAACCCCACCACAGTTCTGCCTGCAGGTTGAAATAGATGGGACATATTGGGCAGGGCAGGAAGTTGTTGGACTGGATGGAATGTTTGACAGGCTTTTACTCTGATGTTATTTTGATAACTAAAGAAACGTTTTGAATTATATAACACCGAGTTTGTTGAAATGTCATGTATTTAGTTTGAAAAAGTTTACTGACATTTTGAGTACATTGATAGAATGTTTTTAAATATACGCTTCCGAGTCGCCATTATTATATTAATTGTTTATAAAGAAACGAGGGGTGTTTTAAGTTGGTATCAGAGCCATAGTTTGGGTGAATTGGACATGATAGAATGTTCAATCCTAAACTTTGATTGAGTTGAGTCAAACATTCCAGTGGGTGTGGGTTTAGTTGATTAGTGATGTGTGAGAAAGTAGTTAGTTGAATATGTACTAACCCTTAATAAGTTGTGAAGTGTTGTTTGATTGCAGAGACGGAGGAACATGAGTATCTGATTTGTATATTTCATGTTTCCTCAACACTCGTGGGCTTAAGATTGTCAGGTAATCTTCGATAAGCCTGTGTTAATTTAAATTAACTTGAACTGTTTACTTTGTTATGATGAGTAAACATTATTGTGAAGTTAATTGAGTCAGACTGCTATGATTCCCCAGTTTTGAGTCAATTATTGATTGTTATATGTTGACATGAGGATAGAAGTACTAAATGAAAAGTTCATTGTTGTGAATATTTCTGATTGAATTGTAAATGCAGAAATGTGATTAAGTAAGTAGAAAAGAATAGATTAGGTTTTAACAGGATTGATGTTGGAACCTACGGAGTGTCTTTATTGGTGAGACAAAATAATTGATAGTATTATATTAGTAGATTGGTTACAGGGTGTGATTTGAATCCTGTTTAAGGACTGTTGTGTCATTTGATTTGAGGATGACTGCTAATTGAGAAAATATGTGGTTATGTGACTACATGATATGTTTTGATTGTAGTTAAACACTTGAGTTAAACCAAGATGAATAAGTTTATGAGGAAAATAACTTATGATAAAGCTAAATTGAATGAGAAAGTGATAGGTCTTTCTAGTCAATTGTGAATTAGAAATGAAATGTTTTATAGTAACATGATTGAATAGGCTTGTTGTGACAGTGATGCATGATATGTTAGCATATGTCAAAGTGATGAAAATTAATTAAGATGTGTCTTGAATTTTGGAGTAAATAAGGACATTGATTAGTGTTAAGTATTGAAACTATGATGATGAGTTATCATGTGTTTGAGGTTTCAGATAAGTGATATACTGAGTAATTCAGTTGTTGAAAAACCAGAACATTGTATGAATATGTAAGTAGTAAGCTGATTTTGAGTATGTATCAGCTGTTAGAAACTATTAAATGAATTTTGATTGATTTGAAATCATATGAGATGAGAATAGATCACATTGATAATTATAATGTAGAGTAACCTGAGAATGGATTGTGAAGAACATAATCTTGCAACGCCTGATCACCGTTGTTATATTATGTTGTGTCACATGAACTTGTTGAGGCTACTTGGTATAAAAGAAATGTAATGTGATTTTGGATATGGAGCATGATAGTATGCTAAGTTGTTTAATAGTTGTTTTGATAAGAAAACAATCAGTTGATAGAACTGTGACCTTTAGACTGTAAAGGTGAGAGTGTAAATGATAGTTGTCATTGATAGAGGCTTTGATGATAAACCTAAGTGACTAATTTGATTATGTTGAATATGTAATTGTGATTGATTGTGATAGATTACATGTAGGCGAATTTGATAGTGTTTAAATGAGTCACTATTTTGTATTTGGCTTGTATGAAGCCAAAGTTGAAATAGGTTGATATTGTCTTGCTTGAGGAATTTCTAGTATTATTGAATGTAATAATTTGAAGTATATGTTTAAAAGTAAACATACAATATGAAATGGCTTGTATGGAGCCAAGATTGATGTAGGTTGACCTTGTCCTTGTAAAAGATTGATAAGATTATTGAAAGTAATAATTTAAAATATATGTTTGAAGGTGAACATATAAGATGAAATGGTTTGTTGTGAGTTAATATTGATGGTATGTTAACTTTGAAAGTCAAACCATGAATAGAGAATTGTGTATAAAATTAATTGCTTATGATTGGTTTGAGGAGTGGTCAAACTTGAAAGAAAGCAGTTAGAAAATTTTATTGATTGGTTGATTGAAATCAAAGTTGACATGTAGTCAACTGTGTGTGTTGAAATAGTCTAACATAGATTGTGATGTTATGATTTGGTGGAATATGATTGAATTCCTTGATTAGTTAAAACATGTTGAAATGGGTCATTTAAGGTCCGAAAGAGATAGATGAGTTGTTTAAGTTTGTGAAACTTGATCATTACTTAAAGCTAGTATTAAGTAATTGAAATATAGTTAAGTGTAATTGAGTACTCAGTTGGGTAATATTTGATATTTGAACTGAATATGTGTTGAAGAATTATACAGATATGAAGTCATTGTTTGATATGACAGTTATAAATTGATAAGATATGTTAGAATAATTAAATCACATTGATTAGAATTGTAATAAGAAAATCTTACCAGTTTGTGAAGCTTGTGATGATAGCTTGATTGGGTAAGAAGGTGAAATGAGAAATAATTGAAAGTTACTATTAATAGTTGTATAGGTTGATTTGTACCTTATGGTGAATTACTTAAGTATTGAAAGAATTGGATGAATTCTTTAGTTATTTGTTGATAGTATACAAGTAAAGTAAGTGATAAAGTGGAAAAACTGGGATTAGATCCAAATAAGGTATGATATGAAAGTATATCTGGAATTGGATGGTGTTAAAGATTTAGTTGATCTTTGTTTGATAAATTGAGGAAATATGAATTGAATGATTGTTCATATTTTAAGAAATTGTATGTGTTAGAGAGTAAGAGAAACCTTGAAATTGTGTAGGTATGTATGTGTGGTATACATGATAATAAATGGCATGATAAGTTTTAATAGATTGAATTAAAATGTGCCATAAGATATGTGGAGGTTAGTTAATTGTGATTAGTAGTTTAAGATTGTAAGGTTGAATTAAATTAACTGGTTGCTGAGATAAGATTCTGATGTCTTACCAGTTTAAGTAATATACAAATTCTAACTTGATGGTTAGTTAAACTTTGGAGATATATAGTGAGTATTGATAGATGTACTGAACTGTATAATCATTAGTGTTGTGATTATTGGAAGTGTTATTGTTGTTGTTAACAATTGATAGGTTGTAATAAAAGGAATTACAAATGGAAATAAGTCAATGTAGAGGTTGGTTGAATGTAGGTAATAGTTGATTTTGGTACTTTTGTTGATCGATGCTGAGTACTTGTTGATTGTGGTTTTACCTACTGAGTTTGACCTCTGCTTTGCTTATTAAGGTGATATGAATCTGAATTACTTTTAAGTAAATTGAAATGATATGTGAATATGATTGGGCATTCAAAAGAGTATAGGTATGAAACTTTTGGATGAAAAGTTGACCTAGATTTGAATTTCAGATCTTTGATGGTAGAGATTTAAGATTATGATTTGTATATTAGGCTGATTGTTAGTCGTGAACTGAAATTAACTTTCAGTGTTGTTAAGTGTGTTGTGGTTTTATAACCACTGTTATTGTTATTGTTTCTGTTATTGTTAACAGTGATGAACAGTGAGAATAGGTTAAAGATTTTAGCAGGTTGCTAATTTCTGGTTGCATAGACCTATTAAGTGATGTTAGGTTTCACTTGTTGAAGTAAGTGTTTGTCTATAAGATATATCTGATTGATGATATTGGTTAGATGCACTGTATGGGTGCGTAGGAAAAGAAAGAAGCATGTACATTTAGATATGTGCATGTGGAAAGAATTCAAATAGTCTAAGTATAGTTGTAAGTTGCTATTGAGGACAAATGTATGTTAAGATATATGTGATTATATCACATTAGTTAGATTGATGGAGGTTAGATTTCGGGGACGAAATCTCTTTAAGGGGGGGAGAGTTGTAACACCCTCGAAATGGACCTAGTGGTTTTATATTATTTCTTGATTTAAATTAGTATTTAAATGTGTTTGGAAATAATATTGTTTGAATTAGTGAAATAATTCGAATAGGAGTCGAATATTCCAATGTGATAAGTGAATTATTAATTGTTGTAAATTAATATAGTTGACGGTACAATAAAATGTTTGGACTCGCAAATGGTTTTCGGGTTCCAGACAATAGATTGAGATGGGGTATTAAATTATACCCGTATATTGAAGGCGGTGTAATGAGGCCGACTTATATATACGTCAATTCCTCTTTAGGAAAGTTCATTATAAAACTTCAAAAACTCACAGAAACCTTATGAAATCCAAATCAGAAACTTGAAACCTTCGAATTGGAGCTATGATTGATTCTAGTTTCACTATTATCATCTTTCAATTCAGTGTTCTTCAATTGAGAGGTAAGTTTGAATTGAATCATATAGTTTATAAGTTTTGAATTGATTGATTTGGATTGAAAAACATGAATTTGATGTTAGAACTTCGTTATAACTGTTGCATATTGATTATGTGAAGTTATTAGGTGTTTAAAACAGTTAGAATTCGAGTTTGGGTGATTTGGGTATTAAAATCGCGAGTTAGGGTTTGATCGGGGATGAAGATGAGCTGAAAAAGGCTCAAACGCGATCCCAGAACCCTAGCCAGGATCGCGTTCGATAGTTATAAAAGGAATCGGACGAGTTTTGTTCTTGGGAACGCGATCCCAAGACTTTGTCCGGATCGCGTTGCTTGGTTATAATTTGTCACAGAATTATTTTACAAAGAGGAACGCGATCCCACCATGGTTTTCTGGATCGCGTTTGTCAGTACCTTTTTGTAAATTTTGAAAATGCATAAGTGTTTAGAAGGTGGTGTTTTTAGCGACACTTGAAATTGATAAATTTTCATTAACTCGGATTGGGTTGAAATTTACATGGTCACTCGAAAACGGCCCACTGATCAAAGCTATATACTATAGCCTAGTCAGTTTTTGGACATTCGGGGTCGTTTAGGGGTCGAAAATGGCATTTTACAGTTTTTGGACCTTAATTCGGGACTTTTTGATTATGTTCCGAATTGAACTTTTGTTGCTGTGATCTTAGGGATCACTTGATACATGTAATTATGTTATGATTGTGTAACGATGTTAATTACATAAGTATTATCAGTTGATACAAGTTACTAACTTATTGTTTAATTGATTGTATTCTCAGATGTGGAGAAGGCTCAGTAATATTAGACTTCTGAGCTTGCGGCTGAGGTAGTCGGTGAGTGGATCTGTAACCTCGGTGTGATTTAGTTGTAATGATTTGATTTACAACAAGTAATTTATAGTATTACTTTGATATAATGCATCTGTTGAGATATCTTGCTATGATAGTTTAAATAGTTGCTTACTTGGCTGGTTGAGCTAGTATGTAGGATTCTGAGGTCAACTTGACTTGACAGTTGGACTTGGTTGTTATTGTAGACGACAGGAGATCTTGAAACTTGAAAGGTTGGTTTGGAGATCTAGGTCGTGTGTGATTAACAACTGGTTATCGGTAATTCTGTATAGGCCAATACAGATGATTGATAAGAGTTCCTTGATTACCAAACCGGTATTAGGGTATCTCAGGAGCCACCGATCCTCATGACGATTGATAATGTTTGATTGGTGTAGCTTGACATTGATTGGATGTCGAGTGAATGATTGATTTTCTGTTTATTGTTATTTGATGTAAACAGATTATTATGCTAGGTTGTACTGTTGCTTATAGTTTCATTCACTTAGCTTTATGCTAACCCCACCACAGTTCTGCCTGCAGGTTGAAATAGATGGGACATATTGGGCAGGGCAGGAAGTTGTTGGACTGGATGGAATGTTTGACAGGCTTTTACTCTGATGTTATTTTGATAACTAAAGAGACGTTTTGAATTATATAACACCGAGTTTGTTGAAATGTCATGTATTTAGTTTGAAAAAGTTTACTGACATTTTGAGTACATTGATAGAATGTTTTTAAATATACGCTTCCGAGTCGCCATTATTATATTAATTGTTTATAAAGAAACGAGGGGTGTTTTAAAAGTCTTTTTTGATTGGTTAAATAGTAAGCTGGACACTTATAATGGGACAACCAAAATTGTAATGTGGAAACTTGAAGTGTGACGGAGAGAGTAATCTTTAATATTTATTTTTTTGTCAAATTATGTATGTTACTATTTTTCCCTTTATATAATAATAATATTAACAATGTTAATACTAATAATATAACAATCTTAAATATAATATAAGAAAGAGTTGTAGATGTCATCAAATATCTATTTAATCAATAAAATTGTTTGATTTTATGAAATTGACTAAATTGAAAGAATGATGACATCATTATTCGATTAATAATCAAATTTAGATAACTTTTTGATAGTAAGGAAAGATCCAACTTTGATAATATTACTATATTATATATCATCTTTGTTTATACATATTTTATTTCAACGTAGAGTAATTCTAATTAAGTTAGCAAAATTCAAAATTTTCACATATCAGAATCAAATTACTCATACTCAAAATATATGTAATCAAAACCGATTAGCATAGAAAACAATATTTAAAACAATTATGATGAAAGCTAGCTTCCTGCAAATCGATAGTAGCAGTCTAACATATTAATGCAACGAATATTAGCCCCATAATTAAATTATTACGAGTAGTATTTTTATATTAAAAAAGATAATCACTAAAATTTTACGATGAGAAACCCTTACTGTATACAACATCTAATTTATTAGCTTTAATTAGAATCCTTATCGTATACAAAATCTAATTCGATCTGTTGTTTTTTTAATTGGCGACTAATCAATTTCTCACTAAAAAATTTGGCGATATGATTATACCTAAAATAATTTAGATTGCAACTTCATTGTACTACAACAAGAAAGAGCTATTGCGACGGACATATCCGTCATTAATCTGTCGCGTCGCGATTGGCCTGTTGAGTTGCGACAGGAATTGGCTGTCGCTAAAAAGTGCGTGGCAAATGTTATCTGCGACGAGAGATTGCTACGAATAATTATATTGCGACGGATATAGGCCTGTCGCAAAGCTATCAGAAAATGGATTTTCAACATTTATATAAGTCGCCATTAGCGACAGTTTTTGCGACTATAATTTGCGACAGCTTTCTAAGGCAATATTTAGCGATAGATTGATTATGTTAATACTTGCAACGCTTTTGCGACAGATGTGAAACCCATTATCTGTAGCAATTGGCAAATGCTCCATAATCACTGGAATCACATTTTAAATTTTCGTGCTTTCCAGCTTAAATCTATATATTCAATAAAACTCAAAATTAAGGAAATTATTAAAATGCATATATATTACAAAATGTTATAAAAAAACACAAAGATCCAATGATGTTCACCAATGTAATATCGTACAGTAAAATATCCAACAATTGATTAAACGTTTATAGTCATCCACTTTTTAGCAATCCGCTCTCCATCTTTGTTGTGCAAAAACCAACTCTCTTTGTGCATCCATCTTTATTGGTCACATCCAATACAGCCATCCCGGATCCCTACTCGACAATTAAACCATCAAAGGGTGAAATCTCATATTAAGCTAAACTTACTGAGTATAATCTCGCATAACATGAACAATCAAAATTAAACATATAGTCAAACAAACATGATCAAAATCTTTTAAAGCTTACTTCTTTTTGGCAGCATCTCAAGCAAGAAATAATACAAAGTAATCACTTAAGTATATATAGTTATAACTAACAAGATATTCGCAGTAGCAGAAAAACTAACGGAAAATAATAGCTTTAAAGTACACTCTTGTCATCTTGTCAAAGCTTAAAAGCTAAGAATTTACCTGTTTTGTTGATTCAATTTATTTGTCGTGTTCGTTCTTTCCTTCAGCAAGTAACCTACGAGAATGAACTTGTGAAAAAAATAAAGATTGAATGCTAGACAAAGCAGAGCTGCCAAGGAATAAAAATAACTTGTTATTAAAAATGCAGGGGCACCGGCACATGTGCTTGAAATTGAACATAATTTTAAGTTATAGATTGGTCAATTTCACCTTCAATATTTGCTACGTATTAAATATGCAGGGGGCATATGTGCTTGAATATACGTGTTCAGTTAGTTTGACTCTCATAATTTAACACATAAGTTGGAACAATGAATATCAATCGAATGTGAAGGTCAAGTAAACTACTTCTCAATATAAAGTAAATATATGGTTTGGAACTTCAAACCAAAATTATCCACATTTATAGACACTGACATCAAAAAATAATTTAAAAATCCATTAGTTATAACATTTTAGAAAACTAATACTAGTCAATTTAACCATAATTGTCAACTCAATAGGCAAGGAAAATAAAAGATGAAGAACAACTTAATATAAGAACTTCAACAGATCTACCAATATATATAACATATAATGAAATTGATCTAATGAATCAACACCTAACCTCTTCCATTCACGACGAGCAATCCTTCTTCAAGCATTTCAAGCAGTTGAAGAATGGGTCCATCACAACTGAAGAATCCATTATAGCATCATCATAATCCCAACTCGCACCGTTTGAAATCTGTTGAGAATATGGATCTAAATCTGCATGCGATGATGTCAACCGAACCCATATGGATCTGGAGAGTCTACAAACACGTGTTCGCCGTTGGTGGTTTGATTGGAGTACGAATCGTTATAATCTCTGGGGGTGTTCAAATGAAATGGAAGACCTAGGGAGGGGGAGGCTGCTTAGATTAGGGGGTTTCAAAAAATTTGGGCATCAAATTTTAGATGGCCGCCAAAATTTTTGCGCCACAAAGGATTTTGATTCACTGAATTTTTTTAAGTATATAAAAGTAATAAAACACTATATATATATATATTTGCTCAAAAGAAAAGGAACACTGTATAAATTTAAAATAAAATAAAAACATGTTTAATGTATATAAAACAAAGACATCTAAAAAAAGATAGTACTTTTATTGGATGATTAAATGCACTTGAAAAAATCGTACGCACATAGACATTCACGAATACTATTATATTTGTAATTTGTGAAAGAATAACTTTTAATAATATAAACACAAAATAATAGTATTTTAAAAATTAAAATGGTACAATTATATGCACACCGTCGATTACCAAACCGACGTGCATCGGCCGACCAATGCCATTCGCAAGTCCGTGTCGGTTGGGTTACGTTGGGCCTACTTCAAGTGGTACAGCGACTGCAAACACTCAGGTCCTATATGTGTGACCGACATGTTAGAGTTCGAAACCGTGTCTCAGCACATGTAGGTGCTTTGTGGACAGGTGATTTACCAAGCATTAATGCTCCTTACGGATTGGGCGAACGCGTACCATTGAAATATGATATCGAGTTAGGGGTACCCTCAAAATTACCCTTTTTTCTACATATTACTAAACAGTTCAATAAGTACTTAAATAAAATTTAAAAGTGAATGAATATACATATCAATACACAAGTATGTGTGTATATCAAGTTCGACATATAAGAAGTATATATTTATCGACCAGTAGTTTAGACATGCATAACAACAAACATATTTGTTGGGAAATGACCATGTCAAATAAGCGCATGTCCGGAAACGTTTAAGCCTACGGGGTCACACGCGTTAACACGTAGATACCGCTTATTTAACCAAGTTAAGTTAACTGTAATAACTAGTTGAGTTATTAGTTAATTTGAAATCATTTAATAAATGTTATTAAATTGTAAAGTTCAAGGTGAAAGTTATTAGGACTAAACTGTTACTTCTAATTACTTAAAGGGGTATAATTAATTAATAATAAAAGTTATTATTTATTAATTATTATGAAATCATTATTATATATTATATTATATATTATATATATTGAAAAAGATGATAACCATTATGACGTGTGTGACATACGAAATCACTTTGCCAACCACCGACTTCTTTTCCTATCTTGTGTATTCGTTTGACGAAAGAAACAAAAACCCTAGAGGGTGTTTGACGTAAAAAGGTAAAGAGGAAAAAGGTTTTAATTTGGTTAATGAACTAGCATTCGGGTGGTGATCGACAACGTGTTGTGTGTGCGATCGTAGAGGGGTTTTACTTTAAACCCTAAACTATATTATTATAGTTTTATTAGAGTTTTGCTAAAAGGTACACATCTCGATCTTAACTAATTATAAATACGTGTTTATATGCTTCCGCAATTGTATGACAATTTGAATATATTTATTTGCTATACTCTAACAGTGGTATCAGAGCCACACGTATATTATGTAATTAGTTAGATATGTTAAAAATTAAATTTGTGGGGGTTATTTGTTTGGTTCGTCGACCAACCGGAACGAAGAAAAAAAATGATTTTTGGATTGCAAGCAACGAACGAACAGCACCCAAAGAATTTTTTTTTTGTTTTGTGTTTTAATTTGGTCATGTACGTATCACAGCTCAACAAAGGGAGAACAAATTTTTTTTTTGGTTTGGCCTTGTTGGACAAGCGACAAACAGAAAAGACAGATTTTTTTTGTTGTTTGGTGATCACGTGCGCAAGTCAACAAACAAAGGAAAAATAACTTTTTTTTTGTTTTTTTTTTTATCAATGTCTACGAACAGAAAAAAATAAATTTGGTTTAAATTAAACTTTATAGTAAAGGTGTTAATTTTTAAATCTCATTGAAAATTTGATGTTTAACTAGAATAATAACATGTTTAAATGTAAATTGATTGTTATTATTGATGTACTTTTAAATTAGCTAGAAAAGACTATCCATGAAATTCATGCACAATTTGTCATGGATATCACTTTGAATATGAACTGCTAGTTACAATTAATTGTTAATAGTGGAGGATAAACTATGTGTTACTTGTTTAAAAGTGTTTAATTGACAAGTTGTCCATTGTTGGCCATGTTTAGGGTTCCACCAAAGAGTTGCATTCAGATTAATTGTTAATTGTTTAATAGTTTATTGATTTTAACAGTTTATTTATTTTGCTTATTATTGTAACTTGTAAAGCATTAATAGTTTTATGAAAAATAATAAACTGGACCAAACGTTGCATGAATAATTAATTGTTAATTGATTAGTAAGTTTATTTATTTTGCTTATGATTATTGTAACTTGGAAAGCAAAATGGTTTTATAGAAAAATAAACTTGACTAATAACTATGAAATAAGATTTATTATTTCTTGCAAATCTTATAGTCAACTCGGGTTGGGCTCACATACCGTAATTTTCTCCCACGACGAGATTTGCAAGTTAATAATCTGTTTTAAATAACGACTAGGAGCTTGTATAAGAGAGGTATCTTCGGCTTGATGTCTAAGACGATGGGTTGGATAAACGATGTTAAGATCCTAGCCCCTCTTCTGGCCTCTTTTATACATGGCCGAAAAGGTTTAAAACATGTTGAATCGTCAATTTTAATAAAAGTGCAATCTCTAATTTAATATGAATATTAAATTAGACATCTTGACGCACGTTAATAAATGAATTAACTGGAAAGTTTTATTAAAAACTATGATACGAAGATGTGTGCATGCTTCTTCGTACATATTTGATACATATTATCAAATAAATTACCCATTTAAACTTAAGTCATTGCCATCCAATCGTAAGAACACTTGCAGTTGCTTTTTACTCTGCGTGAGACGTAGGTAAATTGCAATCCCAAGGTAAATTACTACTCATCGTGAGACGGTGGTGGACTATTTACAGTTCTTAATTGGACGACTTAAAACGAGTTAAGCGGTGAGATCCTTAAGCCCGTGACAAAAGATGAGATGAAACATGTTTACAAATTCACTTATGCTTGCTTCATAAGTATTATTTGTAAGTCCCATAATTTCTAGGATTTGCACTTGTAATGCAATTATTGATCGTCACTTACCTTTTGAATACCATCATTGCTAGCAGATCTACTGATGTGATGGTGGCATGTCAAATAGGATCCTAGCCTTAAGAAAATTAATTGTTTATATATATATATAAACATTTGGGTATTTAATTTTCTTTTAAGGATGTATTATCGAAAATACTAAATTCGAACTTTTATCTAGTTGTAGATGGCAAATCCTGCACCAAACTCGAATTATTCGGCTTTCAGGCAAATGCTAGAAAAGAAAAACTTTCTGGAATTAATTTCAATGATTGGTTTTGTCAACTAAGGATTGTCCTTCGTGTTGAAAGGAAAACAGAAGTCATTGAACAGTCGATGGGACTTGTTCCTGATGCTGCTACTGGTCCTGTTAAGGAATTAGCAGCATGAAATGCTCTTTATGATCGTCATAATAAAGTTGCTTGTTTGATGCTCGGCAGCATGACTCCCGAACTTCAAAACCAATGTGAAAATCATATTCCACTTAATGTGATTACAGAGCTGAAATCGACTACTCCACAAATCCTTACAATTAGAAGTGGAAAGATCCAGAAAGATAAGAAACCGCAAACTAGGGGAAAGGCTAAGGGAAAGCAAGGTGCTTATGTCCCTAAACCTAAGAAAATCCATTCAGCAAAGAAAGAGCATCCGACTAAGGATGAGGCGTGTTACCACTGTGGGACACTGGAAAAGGAATTGTCCAGCCTATCTTGCCGAGTTGATGAATAAGAAGAAGAAGCTAGCCGGCTCGACCGGACCTTCAAGTATCTTCACAATAGAATTATATTCTTTCTCTAAATCAAATTCCTGGGTATATGACACTTGTTGTGGTACTCACATCTGTAATACTCTATAGTGAATTAGAGGAAAGAAGAAACTGAAACATGGGGCACTCTACTTGTACAATGGTGTACGTGAAGCAGTAATGCCAATGGAAGTTTTGACTTAGTTTTGCCTTCGGGCTTAATCATTGTATTAGACAATTGTCATTATGCACCCGTTATTACTAGAGGTGTTGCTTCAGTTTCACTTTCGAAGGATAATGCTATTTCTTATGATGGTATTTTTGAAATTGACATGCATGATCGTATTTCAAAAGTTAATTCTATGTATTCTGTTAGCAATAACAGAGCCAAGCTAGACTTGGACTCTACCTATCTTTGGCATTGTTGTCTTGCTCACATTGGCAAGAAACGCATTGAAAGGCTTCAACGTGAAAGGCTCTTAAAATCAAATGATGATGGATCCTTTGATAAATGCGTATCTTGTGTTTGTGGCAAGATGACAAGGAAACCCTTTTCGCATCAAACGCAAAGGGCTAAAGATCTACTTGGAATTATACATACGGATGTTTGTGGTCCATTTAGACATGTGTCAAGAAAAGGTGCTAGCTACTTCATCACTTTTACTGATGATTTCAGTCGTTATGGTTATGTTTACTTGCTTAAACATAAACATGAAGTCTTTGAAACAGTTAAAGTGTTTAAGAATGAAGTAGAAAACCAACTCGGTAAGACCATCAAGATCCTCCGTTCGGATCGAGGTGGTGAATGCTTAAGCCAAGAGTTTAAGGATTATCTGAAAGCGTGTGGATTGTCCAACAGCTTACTCCTCCATACATACCATAAAAAAATGGAGTGTCGGAGAGGAGGCATCGAACCCTGTTAGACATGGTAAGATCCATGATAAACCTTACAACTCTCTCATTATCATTTTGGGATTATGCTCTTAAATCTGCTGTACGTATTTTGAATATGGTTCCAACCAAGAAGGTTGATAAGACACCACATGAATTGTGGCATGGAAGAGTCCCTAATTTGTCTTACTTAAAGGTCTGGGGATGTGAGGCGCTTGTGAAGCGGGATACGCCTGACAAACTCGAGTAAAGATCTGTTAAGTGCATCTTTGTAGGATACCCAAAGGAAACAATGGGTTACTACTTCTACTTTCCTTCTGAAAATACTGTTAAAGTTGCTCGATATGCTGAATTCTTTGAAAAGAATCTCATAGCTCAAGAAAACAGTGGGATGGTAGTAGAACTTGATGATACTCAAGAGGAAGATGCATCACCTTCTACAAACACTAGCGAACATCAACTTGGGGGGGAAAGTGTTCAAAGTGTTGAACCTCAAGTCGATGTTGTTCCAATTCGTAGGTCCGCAAGGACAATACATGCTCCCAAAAAGTTGTGTCTAAATGTAGAAACTGAGGAGCACATATTAGGGGATCTTAATGAACCTCCTAATTTCAAAGCTGCATTATCAGATTCAGAATCTGAAAAATGGCTTGAAGATACGAATGTGGATGGGAACGTACACACCTTTAGCTCGTCTCGTAGCGAAGGGTTATACTCAAATCTACGGAGTTGACTATGATGAAACCTTCTCTCATGTGGCAGACATTAGGGCTATTAGGATTCTCTTAGCCATAGTATCATACTATGACTATGAGATTTGGCAAATGGATGTCAAGACTGCCTTCTTAAACGGTTATCTAGACGAAGAGGTCTATATGGATTAACCTGAAGGTTTTTATTAACAAAAGGTTTGATGAAGAAATCAAAAAGTTTGGTTTTATTCAAAACCCTGATGAGCCATGTGTATATCAAAAAGCTAGTGGGAGTAATGTTACTTTCCTTGTCTTATATGTTGATGACATATTGATCATAGGAAATCACATTCCAATGTTACAAGATGTAAAATCCTACCTTAGAAAGTGTTTCGCTATGAAAGACTTGGGAGAAGCAGCATTTATTCTTGGAATAAAGATCTATAGAGAGAGAATTAAGCGGTTTATTTGGACTAAGTCAAAGTGCTTATATTGATAAGATCTTAAAGAGATTTAAGATGGAGAATTCTAAGCGTGGAATGTTCCAATGTTAGAAAGACTTGACTTAAATAGCAAACAGTGTGCTTCTACACCTGATGAGGTGGAGCGTATGCAAAAGGTTCCTTATGCTTCGGCTATTGAATCTATAATGTATGCGATTAGATGCACTAGACCTGATGCGGCGTTCGCACAGAAAATAGCCAGCCGTTTTTCAACAGAATCCAAGTGAGGGTCACTGGACTGCTGTGAAAGATATTCTCAAGTACCTGAGGGCTACTAGAGATATGTTCCTTGTTTATGGTGGAAAACCTGAAGCTGAGCTCAAATGTGACTGGTTACAGTGATGCTGGGTTTCAAACCGATAGAGATGATATGAAATCTCAGACAGGATACGTCTTCATCTTGGATGGAGACACAGTGGAAAGGGTTCCTTATGAAGCAATCAAAACTGCTATGTCTGCAACTGAATCAGAGTACATAGCATCTTTGGAAGCTGCGAATGAAAACTGTCTGGATTAGAAAATTTATTTCTGGGCTTGACGTGGTACCCACAAATAAAAACCCCATGGAGTTATACTGCGATAACTCAGGAGCAATTATCATTGCCAATGAACCCGGAGTTCAGAAAGGGGCCAGATATTATCCTAGAAGATATCACTATGTTCTAGGGCAGATCGAATTAGGTGAAATCAATCTACTCAAAGTTCACACAGATGATAACCTAGCTGATCCATTTACGAAGGCTTTACCTAAGGGAAAGCTTAATCTACATGCCGAGGGCATAGGACTTCGTTATGCTAGTTATTTCATGTAACCCTGTGTTTTAGTATTTGGATAAAGGATGTTAGACAATTATTATCTAATAAATGAATTAAAGTACCTGGTATGTTTGTTTTCATTTGATAATTAATTGTATCCTATTTTTGCATGTTTAAATCCTTGAATAATTCTTAAATTATTCTAAAACGTCCATTATCGATTAGCTATATGGGAATATAGTTAAACTAAGATAAATCTGAGTGATTGGTTTGGATGGTCCCACCAAACTCACATGGTATTCATAAGATGCATATCGGACTACCCCAACTGACAAGTTATTACTTTATGGATCGGCGTCATTAAGTGAAACTTGTAAATGGTTGCTTTACTTATCCTTAGACTTGAGATGCAAGTAGGTCTTGCATGTATGGATTGCATCTTCTTGATATAGTTCTAGCTATCCTGAATAAGGTGGTAATAAAGGGCTATTTTCAGAAATGTAGTGAAGTACATGACTGACACGTGTAGTCAAGATAGAATTTGTTCCTTCAATTAGCTATTGAAGAATGATACCACTGGGCCCCTCATTAGAATTAATTAAAATGTGTGTATGGCCATACTCAAATAAAATCCAGATGTGTCTCGATAGATTTGGTAATCTTAATTGATTATTGAAATGAGAAACAGAATCGTTAATTATGGAATGACTTTGATCCATATTCATATTTAACAAAGGTATATGAAACAAAGGGATAGTAAACACTGGAATCATTTTAATATATTTTAAGAAACTATACTTAAATATTTCTGGGAGCATTGGCGTGTTGCTAGACGCTTACCAATGTTATTGCCTTTATTATGACATGCTCAAGTGGGAGCTGTTGGGAAATGACCATGTCAAATAAGCGCATGTTCGGAAACGTTTAAGCCTACGGGGTCACACGCGTTAACACGTAGATACCGCTTATTTAACCAAGTTAAGTTAACTGTAATAACTAGTTGAGTTATTAGTTAATTTGAAATCATCTAATAATTGTTATTAAATTGTAAGGTTCAAGGTGAAAGTTATTAGGACTAAACTGTTACTTCTAATTACTTAAAGGGGTATAATTAATTAATAATAAAAGTTATTATTTATTAATTATTATAAAATCATTATTATATATTATATTATATATTATATATATTGAAAAAGATGATAACCATTATGACGTGTGTGACATACGAAATCACTTTGCCAACCACCGACTTCTTTTCCTATCTTTTGTATTCGTTTGACGAAAGAAACAAAAACCCTAGAGGGTGTTTGACGTAAAAAGGTAAAGAGGAAAAAGGTTTTAATTTGGTTAATGAACTAGCATTCGGGTGGTGATCGACAACTTGTTGTGTGTGCGATCGTAGAGGGGTTTTACTTTAAACCCTAAACTATATTATTATAGTTTTATTGGAGCTTTGCTAAAAGGTACACATCTCGATCTTAACTAATTATAAATACGTGTTTATATGCTTTCGCAATTGTATGACAATTTGAATATATTTATTTGCTATACTCTAACAATATTAACATCTACAAATACTGTTTATTTGATATGTTAAACTTATATATAAAGACATGGTTGACACTCCTATGTATCTAATTGTGCTTGTATAATCAAGCAAATGTAAAACGGCAAAAAATTTCGTAGCAAATCCGTAGCAATTCCAGATATTTTGTGACGGATTTACTACAACCTATTTTGTTTTGATTTTTGTTTTTAATAATAGTTTAAAATAAAAAATGCAAATGTATGTTTATACATATTACTATATAGTTCAATAAGTACTTAAATAAAATTTAAAAGTGAAAGAATATACATATCTATATATAAGTACGTGTGTATATCAAGTTCGACATATAAGAAGTATATATCTAGCTAATAGTAGTAGATTAGACATACATACCCACAAACATATTAATATGTACAAATATTGTTTCTTTGATATGTTACACTTATATAATAGGCATAGTTGATGCTCCTATATTGTGCTTGTATAATCAAACAAACGTAAAACAACAAAAAATCTGTAGCAAATTCGTAGCAATTCCAGATATTTTGTGACAAATTTGCTACGTCTTCAATTTTTTTTTGTTTATTTTATTATTAACGATTAAATTTTCAGGCCGATTTGCGGCGACTTTCCTTTATTACTGTTTATTATATTCTAATTTATAGTTTGATTTTGCGACTTATTTGCTACGAGTATTATCATTATAGATTTTGAATTTGTTAAGTTATTGATTATGTAACAAATTTGACACAAATCTGTCGCAAAACTTAGTCAAAGATTTGAAATTTTAGTCAACTATTTGAATTATGAAAAGACGTGGCAAGTTTGACACTAATCTGTCGTAAAACTTAGTCAAATGTTTGCAAATTTAGTCAACTATTTGGATATTCTGATACTTTGTCGCAAGTTTGACACTAATCTGTCGCAATATTTGGTCAAATGTTTGACTTTTGATGATCCGTCGCCAATTTCTCACTAATTAGTGTCAAAAATTAGTCAATTGTTTGACTTTCTTTCTTCAGTTATATCATCACAAAGCTGTGGCATATGCGTCGCAAATGCAATAAAATTGCTACGGTTTTATTTCCGTCGTAAAATTATGTAGCTATTGCCTGTTTCTGTAGTAGTCGAAAAGACTTTCGTTAGTTTGTATACATTTTTTATTCTATTTAAACATAAATACTTGCGTGAAATAATTTATATGGTCAATATAGGTATTATACTTTGATTTGATAAGTATAAATTTGTTAATATATATATATATATATATATATATATATATATATATATATATATATATATATATATATATATATATATGATGCAAGTTTGATCAAGAAATGACTAAACACCCTAAAATTACATCTTAAAACACATTATAACCAATTTGTTCATGTGTGAACAAATATTTATGTTTTGTGTTTTAACACAGAATTTTAGAATTATTTTTTAACTTTTCTTTCTCTCTCAATAGAACGTATATCAATATTCGCATATAAATGAAAGTAATCACTTGTAAGTAAATAAATAATACACTAGTTATCATAAGTTCTCAAATTTTATATAAATGGTGGTTAATCTTCAAATGCCTACACCTTCCAGAGGTGTTGTTACAACCATTTTCGTATTTCCACATTTGACTTGGACGTATATATTTTGTAAATGGGTTAATAGACACATATGTTACTCTACTTTTTAAAAATGTTCAATTAAGTTACTGAACTATTAATTTGTTCAATTGAAGTACTAAAGTTTAAAAATCACTATATGTAAATTCTTTAACTTATAAGTATTAACACCAAGATCATTTTACTTAACTTATGAATTTAATTAAGTTATTACTAAAATTATAGATATTACTATGTAGAAAAGCTTAATTTGGATACGAAAATAATTTAGTAATTCAATTGAACAAATTAATAGTCTAGTGACTTAGTTGAACATTTTCGCAAAGTAAAGTAACATATTTGTTTATTAACCCTTTTGTAATTCTTGTAGGTATGTTTACAACCAATGCCATGTAAATATTGTGGTTACTAGAGGGATTGTGAATGTTAAGACTATGGTGCAACAATACTCGAGCAACATCATAAGGAAGCTCATCTTTGGGAGTAGGTATTTTGGTAAAGGAAATGCAGATGGAGGACCTGGGGCTGAAGAGATCGAGCATGTTAATTCACTTATGATGATTCTTGGTTACCACCACTAAGGGTTTTAATGCGAATTGTACGCTACAAAAATTTAATCTTTATTTACAATAACTACAATTAATATGCGGAAGCTTATAAAACATTAATCACATTAAATAAACCCTTTAGCCAAGATCTATAATTTTCATAATAAAACATGTACTAAATTAATTACATATAATTAATAGAATAAGAACAAGCATTCTTACATTGAGTGCTCGGCAAGAACTCTAGTCTTCTACTCGTTGCCAAAGTACGAGTCAACTTATCTTGATATTCTTTTGTTCTTCTTGAAATCGACAAGATAAAAGGATACGTTAGGTATCCACCTTTGATTCACAGTTGAACGGTTGGTAGAAACCTAAGTGTGTATACTAAAACCTCTCGCGAAATCAAGTTAGTTGCGATCAAATCATGAACTCGAAACCCCTTTGGGGTTTGGCCGATTTTGGCAAAGAGAGAGAGAGGGAGAAATCGATTAGGAGAGAGGGGAAGGGAGAGAGTTAGGGTTTTGCAACTAACAAATGAAACCCCTAGGGCTTTATTTATAGTTGTAGTTCAACTTGTCCAACAAGTTAAAACTAATAACTCTTTCAATCCCTCTAGTTTATAACTTATTAAACTATTCCCAAACCTATTAATTTACAATTAGAACCTTGCAGTTTAATAATAATTAAACTAACTAACTTATTTATAAAACTAATTATAAATAAATCTTTTTATTAAATAAATAATTACACTTAATCATTTATATTAATAAATGTTCTAATCGTGTTTGACCAACTTATTCATTTCACATAAATGAACGATATCAAATATCTAATTATAGTATCACACTACTTGTTCGGTTGTGCTCATCGGTGTGACCCTGCGGTGTTCATGTGAAACTGGATTTGACACTTAATTATGTTAATATTAAGCACATAATCTTTCAGACTTTCACTTGTACGAAATATTAGCATCGGCTAAATATCATGTACCTAAGGCGGTCCCTACCAGGACACTTAGGTTAACCAGATCAATGAAGCAATCACTCCTCATAGCTTTACAGTCTAGCTGAAATAAAATTCAAACGGTGAGGGTATGGCTATGTCCTTTTGCAATTTCTTAAGATATTTTAGAGTATAAGGCATGGACCGTATCAACCTTACAATACTCAATTCCTATTTTCAATTACAGATTTGTACCGACTAAGCAAGTGACTTATCACTCGAGTATGGCCATACATTTCTTCAGTCCAAATCATCGATGGCCTAGGATATATCTCTCTTGCTTTTATTCAAGACTTGCAAAGTCCCATCTTGCGAGTTAAACTAGAAATCACAACATGTGTTCTTCGTCAACCAACGAATAACCGTTATGGATGCTCATTTACGAACACCTTTAGATCGCATTAGAAACCAACTAGGTTCACATGCGAAAATCTAGCATGCTCAAGTCAAAGGATAGTGCGCCACGATTGAGAATACCCATGACAATGGTCCATGAAGCATTCACTCAAAATGTGGGTCAATCCAACATTTAATCGCATTAAGTGCTAGTGATCAGGCATCACAAATTAACAGTGACTGTACCTTATCTGCAGAACAAGTTGCTTCTTAAAGCTGTAACATACTATCTTTCACTATAACCGATCTCCCTATTGTAGTTCCCACGATAATAAGCGATTGTGGATATGTGTGTTATACACTTTAGAATAAGCTTGCCTTATTCATGGATACTAAAATATACTAAATATGAACAACATGAAGGCCTCGTCATATCTCAACGAGTCATCCAACCTTAACATGCTACAGTTCATGTTTTGGAATCGGGTCATGATATATGAATATAACTAGAACTATTTCTAATCAATCCATTTCAACTATATTTATTAAGATATATTTCTTCAAACATAACTTATTAAATATCTACCCACCAATCAAAATCTTAAAGACTTTAGATTTTATTTGTTGTAGCTATAATTCAAATCTTTGTTAATGTTATCTAATGATCATTTTATATGCACACCAAAGTAAAACATATTAGATCATGATATCATTTATACAAAGCATTTACTATGACTAACCATTAATGAAATTGACTTCACAATGAATTTGATGTTTCCAAATACTTGGATTTTAAAATTACTTTTAAAACAATCATCAAACATTTTTAAGTCATTCCAACAATAAATTTTAATTCTCTAACAATAAAACTAACGATTTAATGTTCTTGTGAGATTTTAAAATTTCCATTTAACGCTCTCACTAAATCTAACAATACTTTTGAATCCAATTTCTACAAAACAAATCTCATGATTCATTTTAGAAATGATTCACTTTATAATATGCATTAATCAAATAATTAAACTAATGTCTTTGGTTTCATAACGTGTTTATAGAAAACACATTATCAATTTATTTCTCATAGTCAAGAATAAATCAAAGCATAACAAGTTTATTATTTTAATCTTCCATGATTAATCGACAACTCAATTAATTTGTACCTAATAAGTTTAGCCAACTTATTCATACATCTGTCATGAATATAATAGATCCAACAATCTAGAAGATTCAATAATCTTGGAGTATTATTATTTAGTGCTAAGTTCTATATAAATCAAACTTTATATTATACGGCAACTTTCGTATTCAATAATTCACAATTATGCAGATATCAACTAATAAATAACATTTATTTAAATGCGTTACTCATGAACTCATATCTTAGAAAGATAAGTTCTAAATGAGTTACACGATAAGATTGTTTACATGTGGATCTTATTTTGGGATTTTAACACAAGTTTCAAATTTCAAAAAATTTTAAATACATTTCAAACATTATTTCACAAATCAAACTTTAATATTAAATAACAAAAAATATTTAAATATTCAAAAAATAAATATCCAAGCTCAAAATGAGCAAACCATAATGTGAAAACTAATGTATGAAATAATATCCCAAAATTTTAAAAATAAACTTATGTGCCTATAGCACTTATTTTCAACATCCTAGCTTCTTGAACAACGCTATCTTCATAGCTCCAATTCAAGTACTCCATCAGTTCTTGACTCCTACCATCAAAGATTGTACACATTAGATCAACCATCTAATATAGTCATATGAAGTAATAAACAATCCTTTATAAGATATCAATACTAACAAGTACTTTCGGTACTATTTCTTTGTTGCTACAGAACTTATGCTTACCTAACACCTCCATCACAGATCATTAACACATCTTTAGACTTCACGGGTTCCATATTCCTTTGTGCAGTTTTCAACATTTGATGCAACTCATGTATGGACCTTTTCGTGTTGTTCATATTGTAATTAAGTACAAATTGCTTGTACTCCTTACTCAATGAAGCGAGGATCATATCGATCGCCAAGTCTTGCGGCAAAGGATGCCCAAGTCTTTCAAGACGGTTAAGATGCCCTATCATTTTTCACGACATGAGCACTCACATCGGATCCCTCGGCCATCTTGCAACTATGCAAATCCTTAGTGGCGTCGAACCTTTCGGTTATAGCAGTGGATTGAAATGTCTCTCTCAATCGGCGAATCAAATCATACGCCGAAGTCTCCATGTAATTAACTTGGAGTTCGGGAGACATAGTAGCAAGCATCAAATATTGCACATCGAGAAGATCGTTCTCATGCTTAGTATAAGCATTTCTAACGTCCTCAGTGACATCGTTTGGTGGCACGGGACCAAGAGGTGTCTCGAGCACATGCCACTTTCGTTCATGGCGAATGACAATTTGAAGGTTCCTTTCCCAATTACGAAAGTTAGGCCCGGTCAACTTATCCTTTTCAAGGATAGAACGAAGCGGCAAGTTCATGGTATTATTCGCGTTAATGTTGTTATTAGCCATCTACAGTAAAACAAACAAACTTAGTTTGAAACGCCCTAATTTATTTTTTTTTATAACATCATAATAATGAGTAAAAATGTATTTCTTTCACATTTGGTCCCATATAACAATCAATAATAATCTATACCGACACTTGACAGTTTCAATTCAATTACATACAATAAATTACAGTTTAGTAAAAACTTTCTTTTAAACAACATCTGATAACAAATCATATTTCTGTGGGCGATTTATACAAGAGTCATCATTACGATAATCTAAAAGAACAGAAGCTTGTCTACCTATGATGCAAGCTTCAATCCACGTAACCGTCTAGCATATTTCAGTTATCCAAATTGCACCTTTCGATTTCACCGAAATTTCCACCTACAACAGGAAACAACTAAAGGAATAAGCTTAAAGCTTAGTGAGAATACAGGCAGTCAAATGGATAATTCACAAAGTCACATAACACCTAACAAATAGCAATATTCCACTTATCTTTTCAAACCATTAATCACTAAGCAAATGTAGAGATTTCCCTATATTCCATACGGATCCGCGGTCCAATAGATACAAGCACGCAAGGCACCAAACCATATCGAAATGGATGCCAAGCTCAATAGATACCAATTAGTGCTAAGCACTTATTTCGTAAAAATCATTTATATCGTAACAATCAATCTCTGCACTATTGCTCAATCCACATAAGTCACATAATTCCACATAAGTTCCACATAACTCAACAACTAGCAACAATTAACAATAATGTTGAATAATACATCTCAACTTAAGATATGAGCATACGATACAAGCATAAGAAACAATTATAAGAAACAAGTACAAGAAACAAGCATAATCCATTGATTTTATGAACCTCTTGCTCGTAAGCAATCCGGAACATACAACCATTACCCATTTAACCCCCGTATACTCACCTTGGCAATTTAGAATATAATCAATCTGCCAATGAGAATTCATCACTTCTTTAGCAACCTAAAAATCAACATATATACATATATGATTCAATAACATATTAGAATCAAATAATACACATACAAATCATCCTTATTAATTTACCCATTTAGTATGATTCGACCCGTATGACTTTCAAAGTCTAATTAGCTACAACTTTATCAATTTGATTCAACCTTATCATGATTATCTAAATCACCACTTTATCTAGCAATTTACTCTTCTCAATTCATCATTATCAATTAACCTTCATTTATGCACCTTACCACATTAAATAAACATTTTACAACACTTTTAATAGGTTTTATAAAAGCTGGACAGCAGCTGTTTGAACCATTTTCTGACAGCCTTCAGAATAGATTTAGACACTAGGTCCATAACCAACAGAAAATAGACTCTTCCACCTTTCCAACGATATAAGATACATCAAAAACGGAGTTACGGTTTATCTTATATGACCATTTTAAAACGACCATTTTTATGCAAACATGCTGTCCAAACGAGTGTTATTAGTTTCAACTAGCTGTTTTGAGCTCCACTTTTAGACCTTCTAAACCTCTCTAAAATAAACATATTTTATATCGTTACGAAGGTAATACAACACACTTCAATGTATAATTTTTACCTTTTCATAAAACGCAACACATGTGAAGTTATAGCCACCTAAAAATGACAAAAAGTCATTTGTACATGCTGAAATCTCAGCAAACAGCACCAACGGGCTGTTTTGCCACCCACTTTTGACCCACTTAGACCCATCCGTTTTCGACAAACTTTATATCGAATTAAAGGTCTTTGACCATACTTTCATTATCTATTTTCAGATTTCTCCACAACATTATACACACCAAGTTACAGCCTCTCGAAGTTGGCTAAAAACATTTATTTCACTTTTTGCCAATTAAACTACAACTAACTTTATGGCTTCTACCTTCTTCTTTTTTTGTACACACTTTGATTATGTTCTAAACATTGTAATAGGAACATAATTACTCATTTAACTACAATTCAATTGATTATAGCTAGTTCATCAATTTTTACATATTTCCACTTTGTGTTCTTGAAGAATACTTATCAAAATTTTCACTAATTCAATAACAATCACCTAAACATTATCAAACCCATATCATATTACCTTTAAGCATCTTTTCCAACTATTATTCTAGTTAATTATCCTTCACATGCTAATATTAACATAATCTAGCATGAACCCCAATTCATAATATCATCTTATTTGTTGAATCAAAGCTAACAATCACAATTTTCATTCTTTTAACTCTAGATTTCATGTACTTCTTATTACAACATCATAACTACACTTTATTAACATCATTAATCATACTTCTAATTAAATTACATAAATTTACACTATTTTAGCAAAACCTCCATATTTACCTCAAGAACACAAGTGATAATTTCATTACTTTCAACTTGTAATATGATTACTAATAGCTACTACTTCATCAATTAATATAAACTCTATGATTACAAACCCTAATTTCGTATCAATTCAACCAATTTTATAAAACTCATGAAAACCCCATGAAAACCCAATAACTAGGTTAAATCAACAAGAAAACTTACTTTGAATGATTAGAAGGATGTAAGAGATGATGATAGGAGATGATAATCCAAAGATTTGAGCTTGAATCAAAGTTTAATTTTAGAGATTTGGTGAGGTTTATGGCTCCTGCGATTTTCTTCTCAACCTCGGGGAAGTTTTTAGAATGTTTTAGAATGATTTATGATAATCACTGGAATCCCACGCATATACCTATGTATTTAATTTAATTCCTTTATTTCGTACAGTCTGGAACTAGTAAACCATTTACGTTTTCTATTATATTGTATCTTTTAAATAGAATTATTTCATAATAAATATATTTCCGCGTACACTAAAATAATACTTCGAATATTGGGGTGTTAAAATCAGAATAACTCAAAACAATAAGTTTTACTTTTACCACAATAATACTTATTTACTTATTAAAATAGTATTTCAAATTTTGGGATGTTACAAGTCTCCTCCACTTATTTCATTTGTGTCCTCACGAATGTCACTCGTATAGATTCGTATTAATTACTTTCTTTACATATGCGGAAGCGTTTATTTCATATACTATACTTTGCACAATCCAATTATTTCATAACATGAATGTATATCATTCATGTATTCACATACTTTCTTGGATTCATACTATAATTTAGTTCCAGACACTTGATTTCGTATTTATTTCATTAGATGCATTCTCTATTTCTATATTGGTGAAGTTTTAAGTATACTGCCACCGACAACAAACTTACTCAACTTCATTCAGTAATAAATATTTTACATTAATCCTAATAGCTTTATAACTATAGGTTTTTCAACAACTTACACACAACCAATGAGTATTTCAAGTTAATTCATCTTAAGTACATAGTTTGTGCTTTTAATTCTATTCCTGTCAATAATACAGAGTACAAGAAAGCAAACGGTTTATATGAAACCTCTGATTCGTAAATAATTCGAAATCATATAATTACAGACACATAATCATTAAGCAACAGGTGTAAAGGTCGGATTTTATATATATAGTACCATAATCACATAATTATTTAGTATAAGTTAGCAGTAGCTACATTAGCATAAGTATTAATAATAATATATTTCATAGTATCATGATAACTATATCAATACGGTATGAATACCAAGACTATCATATTTCGTCAATGATTCTGATACAAGATCAGCACTAACTACAATTAGTAACTGATTGTTTATAATTCTAAAAAAATCCACATTATATAGCACTATGCTATACTAGCATAAGTACTACCACACATAAGATACCATACTTATACACATATATTCCAATTCATCTACATCATGCCAACCGCAATTAGCTGACTTCTACCCTTACTTATTTCATATTTTAATCCTTACTAGTTGCAATTTATTACATAATTTTGCTATTAATATATTCAATCATAAATAATCACATAATATTTCTTTCTTAATGGCAATATCATGATTTATTTCATATTACCCATTGTTATTTCCAGTAACATTTTATTCCTTTATTTATACAAAATTTCAATTTATTCATTTACAACAGGATATTCGGGTCGTTAAAACCCTCGTCGAGCCTTTAATATCATAATTCTATACTAATATTTCTTCATTAAAATAAATTCGCACCTAGATTCTATTTCTGTCAACATATTACTTATTATTTAGTCATAAGATTCTCCCCCACTTAAGATTCATCATACTACTTTTTCACAACACAAATCATATTAATTCACTGGTTAAGTGGGTAAACACTATTTTATTCCGATTAATATTAATTTCTTTTATATCAGGTACCACATTTAACTAATAGTTTAGTTGTTTATTACTACTTTATTTCAATCATTTTCTGATTCTTTCTCAAAATTATTTATGCATTCCTTCATAAATACACATCCTTAAACATCAGCTACCATATTGATTCTTCTTTATTTCAAATTTTTATATTTACATACATGAAGGTTGCTTAATGTCGGCTATTAACACTAGATTACAACTTTTAATATTATTTCACAATTAGATTTAAGTATATTACATTTTTGCCGACAACAACTTATCATAATTATAAACATTTCGTAGTCGATATATTACTTTTACTTCTATCTTCCATACATAAACTAGGTATATGCTCCTTAGCTCTGGCCTTTACTTGATACGAATCAATACTACTATTACACTTAATCTTCTGAAATCACATCAAGTCTTTTTGATACTTGGTAGCCTCAACAATTCCATGTGAATAGCATAATATAACTACGTTGGCCAGACGTCTTTAGATTATGTTATACACATTTCCTTCTCAGGCTACCTCATACCATCCAGTCTCAATGTAATTTCCACGTAAACACATAACACAAAGATTCACAACAGGCAAAACACTCAATAACACATTGATCACACATGTTCAATTTATTGGAAATCATTTATTTCACATAAGCAAATAATTCCACGTATTCCCTTCAACATCATTTACTTCACCTTTCAACTTGTCTCTCTTGTGATTCAGTTTATCGGTCAATCAAACACACATATTCCTGATCACGTAACAATTAATCATATAATAATAACATATACCAATCCTATCATTATTTTGAATTTTACTTACTAATTCATAGTTAATTAGAAAGGCACATCTCTTCCTCAATCAAATGAACGCAATACCCTAACCTACATATTTCATAAACATATTCACATTTATTTCGTCAATTGTTTGACCGTAGTCAAAACATATTCATTACTTCACATATTCCGTCATTCCCTTGTTAGGAGTAAATATCAAAAAATCAAGGTATCACATATTCCGTTAGCAAGGAATTTCAGATCACACCTTACAAATACTACATCATATTCCTATTACTGATTTCACACTTTACTTCGATAATTTAAACACACTTAAGTCCAAACAGGACTATTCCAGATTACTTAAAATTATCTAAGATATTAGCATCTCAATCAATATTTCCCTCTACTAATTTGACACATAATCAATATTCTAAAAATCTCTAATAACTATCCATGATGCTAAATGTCTTATTTAATATTTCCGCTACTAAATCTATAAATATTAATTATCAAATAGTTCGTAACAAGGAAACATATCAATCCAATTAATTCAACTTGACTACTACGCATAGAAATCATAAACATTTATGCAATTCATATTAGTTTAAGTCTAGGCAATCCTAATGTGGATTACCTAATTCCCTTAAACTATCGCTCTGATACCAACTTGAAACGCCCTAATTTTTTTTTTTTATAACATCATAATAATGAGTAAAAATGTATTTCTTTCACATTTGGTCCCATATAACAATCAATAATAATCTATACCGACACTTGACAGTTTCAATTCAATTACATACAATAAATTACAGTTTAGTAAAAACTTTCTTTTAAACAACATCTGATAACAAATCATATTTCTGTAGGCGATTTATACAAGAGTCATCATAACGATAATCTAAAAGAACAGAAGCTTGTCTACCTATGATGCAAGCTTCAATCCACGTAACCGTCTAGCATATTTCAGTTATCCAAATTGCACCTTTCGATTTCACCGAAATTTCCACCTACAACAGGAAACAACTAAAGGAATAAGCTTAAAGCTTAGTGAGAATACAGGCAGTCAAATGGATAATTCACAAAGTCACATAACACCTAACAAATAGCAATATTCCACTTATCTTTTCAAACCATTAATCACTAAGCAAATGTAGAGATTTCCCTATATTCCATACGGATCCGCGGTCCAATAGATACAAGCACGCAAGGCACCAAACCATATCGAAATGGATGCCAAGCTCAATAGATACCAATTAGTGCTAAGCACTTATTTCGTAAAAATCATTTATATCGTAACAATCAATCTCTGCACTATTGCTCAATCCACATAAGTCACATAATTCCACATAAGTTCCACATAACTCAACAACTAGCAACAATTAACAATAATGTTGAATAATACATCTCAACTTAAGATATGAGCATACGATACAAGCATAAGAAACAATTATAAGAAACAAGTACAAGAAACAAGCATAATCCATTGATTGTATGAACCTCTTGCTCGTAAGCAATCCGGAACATACAACCATTACCCATTTAACCCCCGTATACTCACCTTGGCAATTTAGAATATAATCAATCTGCCAATGAGAATTCATCACTTCTTTAGCAACCTAAAAATCAACATATATACATATATGATTCAATAACATATTAGAATCAAATAATACACATACAAATCATCCTTATTAATTTACCCATTTAGTATGATTCGACCCGTATGACTTTCAAAGTCTAATTAGCTACAACTTTATCAATTTGATTCAACCTTATCATGATTATCTAAATCACCACTTTATCTAGCAATTTACTCTTCTCAATTCATCATTATCAATTAACCTTCATTTATGCACCTTACCACATTAAATAAACATTTTACAACACTTTTAATAGGTTTTATAAAAGCTGGACAGCAGCTGTTTGAACCATTTTCTGACAGCCTTCAGAATAGATTTAGACACTAGGTCCATAACCAACAGAAAATAGACTCTTCCACCTTTCCAACGATATAAGATACATCAAAAACGGAGTTACGGTTTATCTTATATGACCATTTTAAAACGACCATTTTTATGCAAACATGCTGTCCAAACGAGTGTTATTAGTTTCAACTAGCTGTTTTGAGCTCCACTTTTAGACCTTCTAAACCTCTCTAAAATAAACATATTTTATATCGTTACGAAGGTAATACAACACACTTCAATGTATAATTTTTACCTTTTCATAAAACGCAACACATGTGAAGTTATAGCCACCTAAAAATGACAAAAAGTCATTTGTACATGCTGAAATCTCAGCAAACAGCACCAACGGGCTGTTTTGCCACCCACTTTTGACCCACTTAGACCCATCCGTTTTCGACAAACTTTATATCGAATTAAAGGTCTTTGACCATACTTTCATTATCTATTTTCAGATTTCTCCACAACATTATACACACCAAGTTACAGCCTCTCGAAGTTGGCTAAAAACATTTATTTTACTTTTTGCCAATTAAACTACAACTAACTTTATGGCTTCTACCTTCTTCTTTTTTTGTACACACTTTGATTATGTTCTAAACATTGTAATAGGAACATAATTACTCATTTAACTACAATTCAATTGATTATAGCTAGTTCATCAATTTTTACATATTTCCACTTTGTGTTCTTGAAGAATACTTATCAAAATTTTCACTAATTCAATAACAATCACCTAAACATTATCAAACCCATATCATATTACCTTTAAGCATCTTTTCCAACTATTATTCTAGTTAATTATCCTTCACATGCTAATATTAACATAATCTAGCATGAACCCCAATTCATAATATCATCTTATTTGTTGAATCAAAGCTAACAATCACAATTTTCATTCTTTTAACTCTAGATTTCATGTACTTCTTATTACAACATCATAACTACACTTTATTAACATCATTAATCATACTTCTAATTAAATTACATAAATTTACACTATTTTAGCAAAACCTCCATATTTACCTCAAGAACACAAGTGATAATTTCATTACTTTCAACTTGTAATATGATTACTAATAGCTACTACTTCATCAATTAATATAAACTCTATGATTACAAACCCTAATTTCGTATCAATTCAACCAATTTTATAAAACTCATGAAAACCCCATGAAAACCCAATAACTAGGTTAAATCAACAAGAAAACTTACTTTGAATGATTAGAAGGATGTAAGAGATGATGATAGGAGATGATAATCCAAAGATTTGAGCTTGAATCAAAGTTTAATTTTAGAGATTTGGTGAGGTTTATGGCTCCTGCGATTTTCTTCTCAACCTCGGGGAAGTTTTTAGAATGTTTTAGAATGATTTATGATAATCACTGGAATCCCACGCATATACCTATGTATTTAATTTAATTCCTTTATTTCGTACAGTCTGGAACTAGTAAACCATTTACGTTTTCTATTATATTTTATCTTTTAAATAGAATTATTTCATAATAAATATATTTCCGCGTACACTAAAATAATACTTCGAATATTGGGGTGTTAAAATCAGAATAACTCAAAACAATAAGTTTTACTTTTACCACAATAATACTTATTTACTTATTAAAATAGTATTTCAAATTTTGGGATGTTACATAGTTATTCCGATTTAAACTCTTAATAATTCATAAACCCTAATAGAACTATTAAGCTAGAATCCGACATTCACACTAAAGTGTGCCCTCAACGAAGGCTGCAATGACACACAATAGCTTTTTAGGTAGATCACATATCAATTGCATCACATATACAACTTCTAGACTCTTGAGACTCTAAATTTTAATGTTTAGGTATATTTAATCTCAACTTACACCTTGGGCCAAGTCTCACTTGGAATCACCAATAGACCAAACCATTTGCTAAATGTGGGGAACCGGCCATCTTCTCAAGTGGATATCGCGGCCCTTTCACTTCACCCTAATCGAGTGCAACCATGCCCACCCGCGGAGGCGGCAAAGGACACGGAGTCGGGTTTGGTATGAATGTCCACAAATGGAGGGTGCTTACGGTCTAAATTAAATAGGGTTTTAGGTTTTAATTCTCTAATTAAACCTACTTCAGTATTTTCTTAAACTAATTTCAAAAACTAGTTTTAAATATATATAAACTATGCATGAGTTTATATATAATAGTTTTAATAAAACACGGCCCTTAGGAAATCATCAAGTTTAAACCATTTCCTAGTTTTACATTTCGTATTAAAATAAGTGTTTTATTAATTTTCTATTAATGTATTCATCCTAGAGGAATCAATGTTTCATAAACATGTTCACTCGATGATATCACATTACCTTATGTTTTATTATTATGTCCTAATTAATTATCTTATAAATTACACATTATTTCATTCAACCAACAAAATAAATAAATAAGGACATAAACAAAAACATATAATATAGTGTCATAGCCTTGCCATAATCTATGTTTGGTTTCCATGAGCCAACACGGAAATCAAAGGGTCAACCTAAGGGACAAACATGACACATGGTTGGCAATCTTAATCTTCGTGCTCCCACTGGCTCCAATGACTCCTCGTGACACCATGGAACGCAAAGACTTCTTTTTGGTTGCTCCTCTTCTTTTGGACTCCATCTTCCTTTTGTATTACATTTTACAAATGAAAATTGAAAAATATATTTTACATAAAACTAAAACTACCTTTTACATAAAATTACAAAACAAATGGGGTCGTAAGTGACATGCAGGTCTCCCCTTATACCAAAAGAAATATACAGTACAACCAAAAATCACAACCACACAGTTCATATATTAGGTCAAATTTGGCTCGGCTATGGTCACAACGCATGCAACAATTATAATCCAAATTATAAAATTATAATGGAATCTTAAACTATAGTTTGCTTAGGGCGTTTAATTGGATACATGCATTATCTAATAAACGCACCTATTCAAGACACACAAACTACGAGTTCCATTATATCTACATTATCTTTGTATCACATACAACAATTAATAATTGTCTTGTTTACAATTCTATTGAATTATAAACTAACAATTACCTATTAATTAGTTTCTTGATTATTGCTTCTTTGACTCAACTTTAAATAGAATTAACATGTTTGACCGAAAATTACACTTTCTTTTAAATAAAACTTTTAAACAATTTTAATTTAAAAAACATGTCAATTTTATTTAAACCTTTCAAAAACATTACTTTAGTGTTTTTCAAAAAATACTAACTTGTTTTAGTGACAATAGTTTTAATTAAGTTCACTTAAAATATTAATTAATACAAAACTAGGGTTTCACGTAAAACCTAATTTGTATATTTTAACTAATCAAAAACATCCAAATCACATGAAGTTTCATAAACCCTAGTTTTTGATTAGACACATGTTTTACGGACCTTATCTCAATTCTTCTATTATTCCAAAATCAATATTCTCAGGTTAAATAACCATAATCTCGATTTTTGCTAAAAGATAAAAATATCCTAGCCAAAGATCAAGTAATCCATGGGTTTAATTAAAACCCTAAATTGAATATTGCTAAAAGTCACATACCTTAGCAAAAATCAATTTGCACATAGAGTTTCACAAACACTAGTTGATCAAATCAATGGATTAAGAAATTGATTTGTAAGGGTTTGTAAAAACCTTACAAGAATCGGCTAATACAAGTCAGTCAAACCCTTGTATCAATTTCTTGATTGCTAAGTTAATTATTAATTGTACTAGATTTCGTTAGGGTATCAAATACCTAATACTTATGCCAAAAATGATTTTCTTAGGGGTTTTGATAAACCCTAAAATCGATTTTGCACAAGTTTAAATCAATACAATTAATAGTAACTTAAAACAAGAAGATTTAACCGTTAGTTTTCGCGTTAAACTATTTAAACCGTTAATCAACAAAACACGATATGTTTTCGGTTATGGTGTTAAACACCATATACCAAAAATCGATCAACAAGGTTTCACATAAACCTTGGAGCAATATTGGTACAACCAAAACACATCTATTTTGGATCAATCGCGAAAAACTAATTTATTCGCGTTGTTTAAATAGTTAACAAACTACATGGTTTAAACCGATTAGAAAGAAAGGAAGAAGAAGAGAACATAAATTAAAACTTAATTGAAAGAAGCATACAAGAAAACTAATTTACAGTTTTATTACAAAATTACATGGCTCTGATACCACTTAAAGGTTTTAATGCGAATTGTACGCTACAAAAATTTAATCTTTATTTACAATAAATACAATTAATATGCGGAAGCTTATAAAACATTTAATCACATTAAATAAACCCTTTAGCCAAGATCTATAATTTTCATAATAAAACATGTACAAAATTAATTACATATAATTAATAGAATAAGAACAAGCATTCTTACATTGAGTGCTCGGTAAGAACTCTAGTATTCTACTCGTTGCCAAAGTACGAGTCAACTTATCTTGATATTCTTTTGTTCTTCTTGAAATCGACAAGCTAAAAGGATACGTTAGGTATCCACCTTTGATTCACAGTTGAACGGTTGGTAGAAACCTAAGTGTGTATACTAAAACCTCTCGCGAAATCAAGCTAGTTGCGATCAAATCACGAACTCGAAACCCCTTTGGGGTTTGGCCGATTTCGGCAAAAAGAGAGAAGGAGAAATCGATTAGGAGAGAGGGGAAGGGAGAGAGTTAGGGTTTTGCAACTAACAAATGAAACCCCTAGGGCTTTATTTATAGTTGTAGTTCAACTTGTCCAACAAGTTAAAACTAATAACTCTTTCAATCCCTCTAGTTTATAACTTATTAAACTATTCCCAAACCTATTAATTTACAATTAGAACCTTGCAGTTTAATAATAATTAAACTAACAAATTTATTTATAAAACTAATTATAAATAAATCTTTTTATTAAATAAATAATTACACTTAATTATTTATATTAATAAATGTTCTAATCGTGTTTGACCAACTTATTCATTTCACATAAATGAACGATATCAAATATCTAATTATAGTATCACACTACTTGTTCGGTTGTGCTCATCGGTGTGACCCTGCGGTGTTCATGTGAAACTGGATTTGACACTTAATTATGTTAATATTAAGCACATAATCTTTCATATACGCATTCTGTGTGACGGATTACTTCCCATGGTTGAGATGGATAACTGATTTTAATGGGCATGAGAAAATCATTAGAAATTCTGTTTGTACTGCACGGAAGTATCAAGATCGTTTGGTTGATGAAAAGATTCAACAATGGAAAGATGGAGTTAGGACAAACGAGGACGACTTGCTTGATGTATTTATTAACCTTGAAAACCCCCGACTAACAGTGGATGAGATAAAAGCCCAAGTCCTTGTAATAAGTGAACTTTGATGCTCAATTCAATTTTAGTAGTCCGAAATGTAGGTCTTCGCCTTACGTATTATATATATACACACACATATTGATTATTGTTGGTGTTCTATAGGAACTTGAGTTAGCAACCTTTGATAATCCATCAAATGGTATCGAATGGGCCATGGCAGAAATGATAAACAAGCCGAGGATTTTCGAAAGAGCAATCCAAGAACTTGACTATGTTGTCGGAAAAGATAGATGGGTTCAAGAATCTGATATACCTAAACTTAATTATATCAAAGCTTGTGCTAGGGAAGCTTATAGGTTGCACCCTGTCGCACCTTTCAATCTCCCTCACGTGGCATTAGCTGACGCTACTGTGGCCGGATATTTTATACCAAAGGGTAGCCATGTGTTACCGAGCCGTATCGGGTTAGGGCGAAACCCTGAGATTTGGGACAACCCATTGACTTTTAATCCAGACCGTCACCTGAATGGTGATAAAGAAATTGTGCTAACAGATAACAACCTTCAAATGTTATCATTTAGCACCGGTAGACATGGGTGCGCCGGAGTGTTGTTGGGCTCTGCAATGACTACAATGTTACTAGCTAGACTTGTTCAAGGGTTCACTTGGGAGTTGCCACCCAATGAACCATATATTGATCTCAAGGAGAACTACCAAGACCTATTTGTTGAGGTTTGGTGAATATCGAACAAAAGAACAAAGAAGAAAAGAGTTGGTCATTTGGTCACGTGATACCAAATTAAATGGTTTTGTGGTATTAAGTTCTCACGTGACTTATTAACATATTCTGTGTAATTAATTTGGCTTGGTGGCACGAAGTCTTTAGCAGCAAGAAAACAGCAGCTGACTTATTTAATTCTTTGTTTGATATATATTATACCCTATTATTGTATAAACCCTGAAGCCACCAAAATAATAAAGAAAACTCTCTCGGTTTGGCCCCGTGGACTAAACTAATCTCCAAGTTGGAGATTGGACATAACCACGTTAAAATCCTTGTGTCGTTTACATTATCGTTTCGCATTTATTTATCTTATTTGCTTGTTAATTGCTTTGTTAGCGATTTGGTTATTCGTTTATTGTTGTGGGTATAATTGTGTTCAATTATGCGCGTTGTTTGGGTCCTAAATTCCTAACAACTGGTATCAGAGCTCAAGGTAGAGCGATTGGGAACAATAGCGGATGAAAGCACGATCAAGATGGATTGTTGATGGTTAGGGTTTTACTGAAGGATGGAGAGCTAGGGTTATTGTGACCAGATAATCATAGTGGATCTAGATTCGGTTGAAGATAATCATCGGGGGAATGATTGAAAACGATGCGGTTTTAGGATTTGTTTGCAACATGTGATCGAGATCGATAGGCTTGTTTTTGTGTTAGATCGCGACGAACTCGAAGAGTTATTTTCCGGATTGAACAAGATTAGGGTTTTGTCTGGTGGGTTGTGACATGACGACACGGCAGGAGGCCGGTTACGTTAAGACAGTGATTGTTCGCGGTGGTAATGGAGTCGGTGATCGGGTTTCGATTGGTGGTTTGTTGCGGAGAGAGATTTTGGGATCCGGGTTTTGGATTCGAGTTTATCATTCTTTGCGATCCCGTGCAAAAGAATAGATGAACGTTATCAAACTTGGGGTTTGATGTTGCGAGTGTAGGGACGTGGTGTCTCGGGAACTTCATTGATACGGAGTGGATTATTGAAGATGTGAGGTTTGTTACGTAGCTCAAGAGGATGGTTTTCTCGGTTGGGTATTTGGGTAATAAACGGTACCGCATCCATTTGGTAATCGACAGTGGGAGTTATCGAGGGAGTTTGTTATTGCTCGCAGGGTTGAAACGGGAGACCATGATTTTGGTCGAGTATTCCAAGTTCTTGGAATGATTAGGCGGGTTAGAGCTGTAACACCCGCCAAATTAGGACTAGTATTTAGTGCCTAATCAGGTGTTAATACATGTAATTAGTTCTTTGTTAGGCTAATTAATGTATCGAATTATATATTGTTGAATATATACGAAAATGCGATTTGGTTAAATCGTACGCAATTTAAATCGAATGTATTTCGATTCAATTTTATACGGACGTTGGTGACCAATTTTATCAAATAACGTTGTTATATCAAAAATATTATTTTGATAATATTTCGTATTCATTCGTATAATACAAACCGAACTTACACAATTTGAAATATTACGACACGCAAACTAAATAAACAAACTTATATTTTATAATTCAAATATAAAATTATTTGTAAAATATTTAAATGAAATATTGCGTAATAATTTACATTTTAAAACATACCATTTAATACATAAAATTATTATTTAACGTTTAAACGACGGAGCGAACGAACACCGCACGGAGCGGAAACGCGGGGCGAAAAATGGGAGGATAACCTCCCATTCCCCACCTTTTCTTTCTCATTTCATTCCACTCACTCTCTCTCTTCCTCTCTCCTCTCTATTTTCTCTCTAAATCAAATCACCACCTCCATCCATCCAAATCGCAAAATAAACATATCAAACGGCCTCGGATCTCACTACTCCTTTGGAAGAAAACGACCACCGCATCACGATCTATCATCCTATCTTTTCGGATTTCTCATCCGACAATTTGTAAGTTTCCGACAAATCCCGAAATCTCCCGTTTTCAAGTGTTTTTGCTTGTTAGTAGTTTATATCAATTTATAATGTCCAAATATGGGTTGGGTAAAAGTTTTGGACCAAACGGAAACCGAAAAACTCGTTTTCGACACATTTTCCGGCCAACAGAACGCTACGTCGCTTTTGGACCCAGATTTATGCGACGTCAGCTGCGACGTCGCAAAACCCCTCGTAACATCGCATAGTGCGACGTCAGTCACAACGTCGCACAAATCCTCGACGTCGCATATAGCGACGTAGCCTATTACGTCGCATTGACTTGCGAATGTCGCACATAGCGACGCAGACCTTAACGTCGCCAACTTAACCAACGTCGCATTAGCGACGCAGCACCCTACGTCGCATTAAATTGCGAAACGTCGCCTTTAGCGACGTCATGCTCAACGTCGCAACCCTACCTGCGACGTCGCACCCAACGTCGCACAAATCAGAACCTCAAAAACATAGATTTTTACTAAGTGTCGAGACTCGAAATTTATCACTCGAGTTACCCAAATTCAGATCCCAGATGCGTTTTTCGTCAAAGCAATATAGTAGAAATAAAAATTTTCCAAGCTGACCTGGCAGCTCGACCCCAGCCAGGGGCTCTGCCCCTTGGACCCCGCCAGGGGCTGCCGCCCCTTGGACCCCGCTACCAGGGGCGCTGCCCCCGGACCCCTGTACTTAGATTCCGTAACGGCTTCTAAAACACAATCAAAAGACATTTTTCAAGTAAAACGACACGAAATCAAAATGATAATAGTTGAGATTATTATTACAAATCCGTCACCAACGGGCCGTACATATTTTCAAACATTCGAATAAATCAACTAAATGTAATTTGGACATTATAGTTGGACGAACAACTACAAGGTAGTCTTATTAGATACCTTCGCATATTATAACCATCGCGTGTCGTGGACACCCTCAGGTTACAAGTCTTTGGACTTCGATTCTCGGCTAATCATTCTCAGTTTATTTTCATAAACTCAACGACTCAGGTGAGTCTCATAGCCCCTCTTTTTACTGTTTTACTCAGGGGTGTGATATATTGCTCAACTTTTAACATGTGAACGCAAGTACAAACATTTCATATACTACATGAGTTTTTCGAAACTAATCATTTTAAAGTCCTCCGTCAGCATAGTTGTTAATACGTTGTAGCGTGAATATTAGTATATGGTACCATATAGGATTGACCCACCTTGTCCGGGTTAGCAAGCACTAACCGGGGAAACGGACGTACTAATATTTGGGAAGACGAATGTTGATTAGGCATTCGTGGAGGCACCTCGCCCGGAATTCTCTATAGGGGACCCGGCCCTCGAGTTAAGCTCAACTATGTGCTCATGGCTGTATACACGATGACAATCATTTAATTGCTGGATGCAATTCATTATTAAATTGCTGGATGCAATTCATTATTTAAATCTTGCGGTTCACACTATATTAACTGATTTCAAACCTGTGAGCTCACCAGCTTTTAGCTGACCTTTTAGCATATATCGCAGGTACCAAGCAGTAGGATGTTTCTGCTTCAGGATTTTAGCTCGAGTCAGCATACAGAAGATTGAGATTTTCTTGCATTAGTATATTTTGTACAAGTACTTATGTACTGAAATCTCATTTGATTTAAACTCGAGCTATGTAAAGCTTAAATGTTGTAAACATTTCTATTATCAATATATTTTGTTAAAACGACGCATATAGAGTCGTTTACTATATATCTTTGTGTTTTGTTATTGATTAGTAACACCCAAATCAAGCTTCCGCAAATCATCAAATTTGGGGGTGTTACAAGAGCTACTACTCTTGAAGATATTGGTTGTAGAAGATGTCGGATAGAACTTATAACACCCCTCGTTAATTGTAAACGATCATATAATATTGGTGACACGGAAGCGTATATTTAAAACATTTCTATCAATGTACTCAAAATGTCAATAAACTTTTTCAAAGCCAAACACATGACATTTCAACAAACTGGGTGTTATATAATTCAAAACACTTTTTACAGTTATAAAATTTACATCAGAGTAACCGTCTGTCAAACATTCCATCCAGTCCAACAACTTCCTGCCCTGCCTAATATGTCCCATCTATTTCAACCTGCAGGAAGAACTGTGGGAGGGTTAGCACAACGCTAAGTGAGTGAACCAATAACAACAGTCCAACTCAGCATAACAATCCGTTTACATCAAATAACAATAAACAGAAACTCAATTAATCACTCGACATCCAATCAATGTCAAGCTACACCAACCAAGCATTATCAATCGTCATGAGGACCGGTGGCTCCTGAGATACCCTAATACCGGTTTGGTACTCAGGGAACCCTTATCAATCATCTGTATTGGCCTATACAGAATTACCGGTAACCAGTTGTTAATCACACACGACCTAGATCTCTAAACCAACATTTCAAGTTTCAAGATCTCCTGTCGTCTACAATAACAACCAAGTCCAACTGTCAAGTCAAGTTGACCTCAGAATCTTACATACTAGCTCAAACAGCCAAGTAAGCAAACCACCTAACTAACATGGCAAGTTATCTCAACAGATGCATCATATCAAAGTAATACTATAAATTACTTATTGTAAATCAAATCATTACAACTAAATCACACTGAGGTTACCGATCCACTCACCGACTACCTCAGGCCTCCACTCAGTAGTCTAATATCACTGAGCCTTCTCCACATCTGAGAATCAACAATCAAATATAAGTTAGTACTCAAGAATATCAATACTTAACTTATATCAATCTTTAACATTAGGAACTTAACATAATCAATATCAACATTACTAGTTCCTAATCATGTATTAATGATTACAACATAACCATTATCATATACTATCATACAACAAATACAAATCATATGACAATTAACAAGTTATAAGAAAGGCTGTGCTATCCCATCAAGCCGCCGGCTAGGGTCTCGGACCCGTCGGCTTAAGGTCACCACCCGCCGGCTACATGTACCCACCCGCCGGGTATATTACCAAATGTGGTAACATAACAAAACCACGTTTTAAAGCCTACACAAGCCATCGGCTCAATATATTAGCAGCCGGGTTCCCATTCGGTCACACTACCCGCCGGCTTGGCTCTTCAAGCCGCCGGTTTCTAACAAATCACGACTACCCGCCGGCTAGACCACGAAGCCGCCGGGTTCTACCTTCGTTCCAGACCTGTGCGATCTGCTCAAACCCTAACTCGCGGATTTTATATCAAAATCACCCAAAACACGATTTCAAACAGTTATAAATCACTAGAAACATCATATAATCCGCATATAACACTTATAACATGTTTCTAACATCCAATTCTCTCAAATCATCAATTTACCCAAATTTAAATCAAAAATCAAATTCTTAAATACTCAAGAATACTTACTGATTGAAGAATCTAACGATGGTAATCTGATGATTAGGAAGTTTCACGAGAATCACAACTTCCTGATTTGATTTCTGGGTTGATTTGGAGGTTTTCAGAGAGTTTCTGTGAGTTTTGGAATAAAAATGAATAACTTTCCTAAATAGGAAAGGATATATATAAGTCGGCCTCACAAACCGCCTTCAATATATGGGTATAATTTAATACCCCATCTCAATCTATTGTCTGGAACCCGAAAACCATTTGCGAGTCCAAACATTTTATTGCACCGTCAACTATATTAATTTACAACAATTAATATTTCACTTATCACATTGGAATATTCGGATCCTATTCCAATTATTTCAACTATTTCAAACAATATTATTTCCAAACACATTTAAATACATATTTAAATCAAGAAATAGTACTATACAAATAACTAGGTCCATTTCGAGGATGTTACAACTCTCCCCCCCTTAAAGAGATTTCGTCCCCGAAATCTAACCTCAATTAATCTAACTAATGTGATATAATCACATATATCTTAACATACATTTGTCCTCAATAGCAACTTACAACTATTCTTAGACTGTTTGAATTCTTTCCACATGCACATATCCAAATGTACATGATTCTATCTTTTCCCACGTACACATACAGTGCATCTAATCAATATCATCAATCAGATATATCTTATAGATAAACACTTACTAAATCAAGTGAATTCACTATCACTTAGACGACAAGTGAAACCTACAATCACTTAATAGATCTATACAACTAAAGATTAGCAATGTGCTAAAATCTTTAACCTATTACCACTGTTCATCTCTGTTATCAATAAAACCTCACAACAGTATCACAACAGTGGTTATTAAACCACAATGTATCTAATACTACTGAAATAAAATTTCTGCTCACGACTTACAATCAGTCTAATAACAGATAACAATCTCAAATCTCTACTATCAAAGATTTGAAATTCAAATCTAGGTCAACTTTTCATCTCAAAAGTTTCATACCTATATTCTTTTGATCAACCTATAAGGTTCACATATCACTTTAATCATATGAAATTTTTATTTTTTTTTTTTTTATTTTTTTTTTTTTTTTTATTTTTTTTTTTTTACTTAAAAGTACTCCAGATTCATATCATCTAAATAAGCAAAGCAGAGGTCACACTCAGTAGGTAAAACCACAATCAACAAGTACTTTGCTCAATCAGCAATAGTACCACAATCAAATATTACCTACATTCAACCAACCTCTACATTGACTTATTTCTGTTTGTAACTCCTTTCATTACAATCTATCAATTGTCAACAACAACAATTTACACAACCAATAATCACAACACTAATGATTATACACTACAGTGTACCCATCAATACTTATTATGTATCTCCAAAGTCTAACTAACCATCAAGTTAAAACTTATTTATTATTTAAACTGGTAAGACATCAATAATATTCTCTTAGCAACCAGTTATTTCAATTCAATTTTACAATTTTAAACTACTAATCACAAGCAATTAGAATTTATACAACTTTAATCACCCAATCATTCAACACTAGATCCCGTCAATCTAGCACTAAGTCAGTCTTAATCCACATATTATGATACTACAGGTCAAGCATCACAATATCACACTATCAAAATGTGCTACTTTCCAACACATTTCCAACAATTTCTACCTCAAGTTAATCAAAATTAACCGACCTCCACAAATCTTATGGCACATTTTAATTCTTTCTATTAAAACTTATCATGCCATTTATTATCATGTATACCACACATACATACTTAATTCCAAGTAATTTTATAAAATGGACATATACACATCAATTCCATTTTTATTCTATACACTAGGCCATTCAGACTGATGAAATCTTTATCAAGCCTTCTCAGTACTACCAATCATCACATATCCATACCACAGGACATGGAATATTTTCAAATCAACAACTCTATGTTTCACTTATATACTTACCAACTTGTATATAACTTAAACAGTTTAATCTAAACTTACAAGAAAAGCTTGGTGAATACAATCATCACCTATCAATTTCAAGGTTTCCCTTACTTCCTAACACCTACAATTTCTTAAAATATGAATAATCATTCAATTCATATTTCCTCAATTTATCAACAAAGATCATCTAGATCTTTAATACAGTTTAATTCCAGATATACTTTCATATCTTTTCTTACTTGGATCTAATCCCAATTTACCACTTTATCACTTACTCCATTTGTATACAATCAACAAATAACTAAAGAATTCATTCAATTCTTTCAATATTTAAGTAACTCACCATGAGGAACCAATCAACCTATGCAACTATTAATAATAACTTTCAATTACTTCACTTCTCACATTCTTACCCAATCAAAGCTATCATCACAAGCCTCATACACTGGTAAGAATTTCTTATCACAATTCTAATCAATGTGACTCAACTTACACTTTTCAACAAATTATAGCTGTCATATCATACAATGACTTTCTATCTGTATAATTCTTTAACACATATTCAGTTCAAATATCAAATATTTCCTAACTGAATACTCAATCATACTTAACACTATTTCAATTACTTAATATTAGCTTTAAGTAATTAATCAAGTTTCACAAACTTAGACAATTTGGGAATTTAACCACATTCCCCACACAATCATAACATTACATCTATGTTATACTATTTCACATACACAGTTGACTACATGTCAACTCTGGTTTCAACCAACCAATCAATAAAATTCTCTAATTGCTTTTCTCAAGTTTGACCCAAACTCAAATCAATCACAAGCAATTAATTTTATACACCATTTTCTATTCATGGTTTGACTTTCAAAGTTAACATACTATCAAGTTAACTCACAACAAACCATTTCATCTTATATGTTCACTTTCAAACATATATTTCAAATTATTATTTTCAATAATCTTATCAATCCTCCACAAGGACAAGATCAACCTACATCAATCTTGGCTCCATACAAGCCATTTCATATAATATGTTTACTATCGAACATAAACTTCAAATTAATTCATTCAATAATTTCTAGTAGTTTCTCAAGCAAAACAATATCAACCTATCTCAACTTTGGCTTCATACAAGCCAAATACAAAATAGTGACTCACTCAAACACTATCAAATTCACCTATGGTCAATTTAACACAATCAGTTACAATTACATTTTCAACAAAATCATATTAGTCATCTATGTTTATCATTAAAACATCTATCAATGACAATTATCATTTACACTGACACTGTTCTATTAACCAATTGTTTTCTTATCAAAACAATTATTAAACACTTTAGCATACTTTCATGCTTAGTTATTCCAAATCACATTACATTTAAAAATATACAAAGTAGCCTCAACAAGTTCATGTGACACAACATAATATAACAACGGTGATCAGGCGTTGCAAGATTATGATCTTCACAATCCCTTCTCAGGCTACTCCACTTTATAATTATCAATGTGATCTATTCTCCTTTTATATTAAATACTTTATGATTTTCAAATCAATCAACATCTATTTAATAGTTTCTAACAGCTGATACACACTCAAAATCAGCTTACTACTTTACATATTCAACCTTACATATGCAAGTCATCTCACATACACACAATGTTCTAATTTTCAGCAACTGAATTACTCAGTATATCACTTATCTGAAACCTCAAACATATGATAACTTATCATCATAGTTTCAACGCTTAACATTAATCAATGTCCCTATTTTCCTCAAAATTCAGGACACATCTTAATCAACTATCATCACAATTTTAATACTAAACACAATTCAATGTCCCTATTTACTACAAAATTCAGGACACATCAAAATTAACTAGCATCACTTTGACATATGCTATACTATCAAGCATCAATGTCACCACAAATCTACTCAATCATGTTACTATAAAACATTTCATTTATTAATTCACAATTGACTAGAAAGACCTATCACTTTCTCATTCAATTTAGCTTTATCATAAGTTATTTTCCTCATAAACTTATTCATCTTAGTTTAACTCAAGTGTTTAACTACAATCAAAACATATCATGTAGTCACATAACCACATATTTTCTCAATTAGCAGTCATCCTCAAATCAAATGACACACAGTTCTTAAACAGGATTCAAATCACACCCTGTAACCAATCTACTAATATAATACTATCAATTATATTATTTCACCAATAAAGACACCTCTTAGGTTCTAACATCAATCCAGTTAAAACCTTACGCAACTCTTTTCTACTCATTTAATCATATTTCTGCATTTCAATTTAATCAGAAATACTAGCCACAATGAGCAACTCATTTAATACCTCTATCTGATATCAACCTATAACAATCACAGTTAACTCAAAACTGTGGAATCATATCAGTCTGACTCGATTAACTTCACTACAAAGCTTACTCAACATAACAGAGTAAACAATACAAGTTAATTTAAATTAACAAAGGCTTATCAAAGATTACCTGACAAATCTTAAGCCAGCAATGTTGAGGAAACATGAAATAAACCAACCAGTTACTCATGTTCCTCCGTCTCTGCATTCAAACAAGAACTTCACAACTTGTTATGGGTTAGTACACATGCAACTAATCACTTTCTCACACATTCACTAATCAATTAAACCCACACCCACTGGAATGTTTGACTCAACTCATCAAAGTTTAGGATTGAACAATCTATCATGTTCAATTCACCCAAACTATGGCTCTGATACCAACTTATAACACCCCTCGTTAATTGTAAACGATCATATAATATTGGTGACACGGAAGCGTATATTTAAAACATTTCTATCAATGTACTCAAAATGTCAATAAACTTTTTCAAAGCCAAACACATGACATTTCAACAAACTGGGTGTTATATAATTCAAAACACTTTTTACAGTTATAAAATTTACATCAGAGTAACCGTCTGTCAAACATTCCATCCAGTCCAACAACTTCCTGCCCTGCCTAATATGTCCCATCTATTTCAACCTGCAGGAAGAACTGTGGGAGGGTTAGCACAACGCTAAGTGAGTGAACCAATAACAACAGTCCAACTCAGCATAACAATCCGTTTACATCAAATAACAATAAACAGAAACTCAATTAATCACTCGACATCCAATCAATGTCAAGCTACACCAACCAAGCATTATCAATCGTCATGAGGACCGGTGGCTCCTGAGATACCCTAATACCGGTTTGGTACTCAGGGAACCCTTATCAATCATCTGTATTGGCCTATACAGAATTACCGGTAACCAGTTGTTAATCACACACGACCTAGATCTCTAAACCAACATTTCAAGTTTCAAGATCTCCTGTCGTCTACAATAACAACCAAGTCCAACTGTCAAGTCAAGTTGACCTCAGAATCTTACATACTAGCTCAAACAGCCAAGTAAGCAAACCACCTAACTAACATGGCAAGTTATCTCAACAGATGCATCATATCAAAGTAATACTATAAATTACTTATTGTAAATCAAATCATTACAACTAAATCACACTGAGGTTACCGATCCACTCACCGACTACCTCAGGCCTCCACTCAGTAGTCTAATATCACTGAGCCTTCTCCACATCTGAGAATCAACAATCAAATATAAGTTAGTACTCAAGAATATCAATACTTAACTTATATCAATCTTTAACATTAGGAACTTAACATAATCAATATCAACATTACTAGTTCCTAATCATGTATTAATGATTACAACATAACCATTATCATATACTATCATACAACAAGTACAAATCATATGACAATTAACAAGTTATAAGAAAGGCTGTGCTATCTCATCAAGCCGCCGGCTAGGGTCTCGGACCCGTCGGCTTAAGGTCACCACCCGCCGGCTACATGTACCCACCCGCCGGGTATATTACCAAATGTGGTAACATAACAAAACCACGTTTTAAAGCCTACACAAGCCATCGGCTCAATATATTAGCAGCCGGGTTCCCATTCGGTCACACTACCCGCCGGCTTGGCTCTTCAAGCCGCCGGTTTCTAACAAATCACGACTACCCGCCGGCTAGACCACGAAGCCGCCGGGTTCTACCTTCGTTCCAGACCTGTGCGATCTGCTCAAACCCTAACTCGCGGATTTTATATCAAAATCACCCAAAACACGATTTCAAACAGTTATAAATCACTAGAAACATCATATAATCCGCATATAACACTTATAACATGTTTCTAACATCCAATTCTCTCAAATCATCAATTTACCCAAATTTAAATCAAAAATCAAATTCTTAAATACTCAAGAATACTTACTGATTGAAGAATCTAACGATGGTAATCTGATGATTAGGAAGTTTCACGAGAATCACAACTTCCTGATTTGATTTCTGGGTTGATTTGGAGGTTTTCAGAGAGTTTCTGTGAGTTTTGGAATAAAAATGAATAACTTTCCTAAATAGGAAAGGGTATATATAAGTCGGCCTCACAAACCGCCTTCAATATATGGGTATAATTTAATACCCCATCTCAATCTATTGTCTGGAACCCGGAAACCATTTGCGAGTCCAAACATTTTATTGCACCGTCAACTATATTAATTTACAACAATTAATATTTCACTTATCACATTGGAATATTCGGATCCTATTCCAATTATTTCAACTATTTCAAACAATATTATTTCCAAACACATTTAAATACATATTTAAATCAAGAAATAGTACTATACAAATAACTAGGTCCATTTCGAGGATGTTACAGAACGCGTTCGACTGGGCTCGGGTATTGGTTGATGTTGGGTCAACGATGGAGCGATTCTTCTTGAGGAATCAATTGGAAATCTTCAAGTGGATTAGAGGCGGATAACCATGTAAGTCCTAATATTTGAGCTTTTGGATATTGTTGAGAGTGTCGAGAACTCTTGGGAGTTCGGTAACCGAGGGAAGTATCGAACCTAGTGGGAGTTTGGCAACTAGTGGAGCTTTAGAGATTGGGGTGCAACTGTTGGATCTCAGTTTCTACGGGTTTAGTGTGCGGATTCCGGATAACACTAGAGCATTCAGATCTTCGAAATTATACTCTCCAATGGCAAAGAAATTTGCGACTGACCGTGGATTATGAACCGGAGTCTTCTCAGATAGCCGCGATTGTTATTTAATCTGTACAGTGGGAGCGGGCTGAGTGGGAGAAGATTTGTTCATAGAAATCATAGCTATGTATTTGGGTCGGTGTACCAGCGGAAAAGCGAAAGTTTGTAATGTAGGTTTTCAAGGTTGTGACTGCGTTCTCACGAGTAAACCTTGATGATGATCTATGGGTTTGTTCTATCGGCGATTTTCTGATTGCTGGGAAGGAAAATCGGATGGACAAAATTCTGTACGGGTTGGTCGTTGACATGTAGGTGGCAAGATTCGATGTGGCTATATCGACGAATTGAAGAAGCGGTTGTCTTCTTGATAGAATCTTGTGGTTGGAGTCGTTGCACACTTCAACGCATCTTCTTGGGCTTGAAGATGGTGGTGCGGATAACCGGAGAGTGGTCCCAGTTTAGTAGTGGTGTTCAGTTAGCTTTGTATATCGAAAGTCTTTCGATTCTGTGAGGTCGAGCAAGCGTGTCCCGGATGGTTTTCCGGCGGTGTTGGTTGAGCTAAGAACAAGGTGTTGCTAAAGGGGTGTCAAAGGTGTTGGCTTATTCCAGTTTTCAATACGTGTAATTGAAGAGCCTTTTATCGAAATCTATCTAACTTGAGTTTAGTTAGTGTGCGTGTCCCAATTGGTATTGGCGGTATGGAGAGGCGGATTCGACTTGGTTGAAAGGGAATTTTTTTTTGGGTTTAATAATTTGGGTTTGTCCGATCTTCAAGTGGGAGATTGTTGAGGTTTGGTGAATATCGAACAAAAGAACAAAAAAGAAAAGAGTTGGTCATTTGGTCACGTGATATCAAATTAAATGGTTTTGTGGTATTAAGTTCTCACGTGACTTATTAACATATTCTGTGTAATTAATTTGGCTTGGTGGCACGAAGTCTTTAGCAGCAAGAAAACAGCAGCCGACTTATTTAATTCTTTGTTTGATATATATTATACCCTATTATTGTATAAACCCTGAAGCCACCAAAATAATAAAGAAAACTCTCTCGGTTTGGCCCCGTGGACTAAACTAATCTCCAAGTTGGAGATTGGACATAACCACGTTAAAATCTTTGTGTCGTTTACATTATCGTTTCGCATTTATTTATCTTATTTGCTTGTTAATTGCTTTGTTAGCGATTTGGTTATTCGTTTATTGTTGTGGGTATAATTGTGTTCAATTATGCGCGTTGTTTGGGTCCTAAATTCCTAACACTATTGAAGGCTAAACCATTATTAGCCCTCGTCAAGCCTCGCTTACCACTGTTGAAAAATATTTTATACTCGTAATAAGTATTTACTTGCTAATCATTTAAAATCAATAATAAATTTACTTGGTATATATATATCCAAGTAATTTTCAGCGTATAATGTATCGAAGTCAAGTAAGTTTGCTTGTGATGTCATTTAACACATAAATATTTGCATTATTGGCTTCAATACACTAATAAAGCATGTTAATGAGAATTCCGTTTTCACTACGAAGTCTTAATTTGGTGCTCTGAGCATTATATGCCTACAGGCTCTACATATTTGACGACTTGAGGGAGGAATAGAACAAATTACAAAAGCAAATTTTGTCATTTCTTTCACTTGTAAAAAACTACTAAAAGTAAAGCTCCACTTTATTTCATTACATATACATATTACATATTTATATTACAGGAGAATTGGTGTTCGTCGGTTACAGAGAATCTTTCAATGCGCACGAACGATCGAACGAGTTGACGTATTTTGAGTGAGAGACAGTATTTTTTTTTATATAAAAGAAGGTAATATTTATAACTCTAATAGTAGGATACATCCATTCACGTCATGTATTTACATAGAGTAATAAATTTATATACCAACTAAAGCATAACGTTGATTTGAAGTACTTGGTCTTCAATCTTCATGTATGTAGCACCTACATTTAGCCATTGGTTTAAGTATATATGATCTAATATTCATAGTATGTCAAATTATTCGGACTTCTATGGTACATGTGTAATAAATTTATTATGAATCGCTAGTGTATGGAAGTATTAGTACTTTTCTTTACAATAACAATAAATATACAGTTCATTACACCTACTAGAATCGGGACTTTTGGCGACGACAAAAGTCCTCGCCAAAGGGCCAAAATGTCCTCGCCGTAGGTCTTTAGCGAGGACATGTCCTCGCCAAAGGGTCCTCGCTTTACTTTCGTAGCTGAATGTTTTTGGCGACGACCATTAGCGAGGACACGTGGGGTCCACGTTGACTTTGATTTTCTTGTTTTAAAAATGATCCGCGACGACATGTCGTCGCCAAAGTCCGTCGCCAAAGATATTTTCTTTTATTTTTGATTTTCTTTAATAAAAAAAAATTGCGAGGACATGTCGTCGCCAAATTTTTTTTATTATATTATATTATTTTAATTAGCGAAGACATGTCGTCGCCAAAGATATTTTTATTATTTTAAATAAAATAAATTAGCGAGGACATGTCCTCGCAAAAGGGTCCTCGCTAAAAATCATAGACATTTTCAACCAGATCTTCCTGTTTTTTCCATTTTCCCAGGTTTTTTCCTGATTACAAGTGCATTTTTTCCCTGATTACAATTTTTCCTGCTGAATCCGCAAATAAAATCAAATCCGCAAATAAAACAAAATCCACAAATTAAACAAAATCCACAAATAAAACATTATCATCCAAAACAAACCTACAACGTTTCAAAGTCATTCAAACATCGAAATCCGTTAACCAAAAACATACAAGGTTTTTAGATTGTCTAACACATGAAATACAAACTAACCACCTTACTCAAGGTCTTCCTCCTCGTCATCCTCCTCCTTGTCTTCCTCCTCATCATCATCTACTATAAACATCATGGGATCCATGAAACTTCATCAGAATTAACTCATGAAACTTCAAAGTGATGCACACCTTGGGATGCAGAATTAGGTCCCGGAACTTAACTACAAAGATGGATTAACCATTAGCAATGATGATCCAAATGAAGCCTGATCAACGCATGTAAATAACGCATGTGTATATGAAGGTCTCAATATAGTGCATCAGGATTCAAAGAAGTCAATTGGCCCATATTCCATGACCATTTAACCTACCTCAAAGAATTTAAGCCAGGATTGCTTTCAAGATGCCTAGAAGGCTTTGCTTGCATATAGGCATGCAACCTCCCAGAAGGGTCCTGTAAATCCGTCCGCATCTTCTTATATGCATATACCTTTTGCGACCCTCCATAAATATAAAAAAGATAGTTAGAAAAAAAAGAGAGATCCATATACAGTAATATATATGATTAAGTCTGAACAACGGAGAAATGGCATCACTTTGCATACCAGAAGTTGAAGTATTTATTGGAGAAACTTTATTTACAGCTACTGAACTGACTGGAGAGCTATCCACAGGCTGCTAAGTAAATCAAATATGATATAACAGCTAAAGCAAATAGAAAGGGGTAGCTCAAATAGCAACATAAAACACTATCCAAACAGATCACATACATCAACTGTGTCACTATACAAACTATTATGACCTCACCTGTGTCACTATACAAACACGTGTTGCACCAGATTTAGATACACATTTACAATCTATGTGCACCTTTGAAGAACAACTAAGGTGATCTGCATCCCCACATATTCTACAACGGTGAATAAAGCTATCTGAAGCCACCGTTGGCCCAAGGGTCTGAGATGATGACATCGATTTTAGGCACACACAAAAATTCAAGACGTTACAATATTTCACCGCTGTAGTACCACCAGTTACAAAATATAATATTAAAGACTTAAAATCGTTTTGCTTAGACGAATTACTCTCTAAGCTCTTAACCGTAGGAGCAGCTTTAAGCCATTAAAAATCGACAACCGTCTTGTATAAACAAAAAACTTATGAATTACACTAAATACAAATCAAAAGCACAAAAGAAATACAATTATACCTTGAATAGTTCTTGATAGCATGGAGCATAAGCTATCAGATAGAGAATAGTTTGCTGGTGGTGGAGGTGACAACAATATGGTAGTTAAGTAATTACTATGCTCCTGCAATTACCATGTCCCGTAAGTTAATCAAAACCATCTAGTCCTTCATCACGAATATAAAGTAAGAATACATATAGGGTGAATCACACCAAAGTATATCAAATTTTACAATATATGTTATTCTATGTATTGAACTAAAAAAAGTTCTAGTGTATGTATTAAATGTCGTAAAACTGGCTATTGTATCGTGTAACACTGTAACCTGTAAATGGATGACGTGGTTCCGGTTATATAATAGCAATCCAACCTTTTTTACTTTTGATAAATACAATAGCAAAAATGTATAAGTTGGATACATTATGGTGTAATTTGCTCATACACATAAAAAACTAATTTACCTGGACATTCCAACCTTGAATCAGCAAGGCACCACAGAGAATAGTAGCAGCGGCTATTTTCTCAATATCGGAACCTTTGGCTGCAATCTGAAAGACCTTTTCAAGCTCTGCTAAGCTTCCGTCAAATACATTAGCTTAAATTCAGTTGCTTTTTCATAGACAGGTGGCATTGTTATTTAGAAGTGTACCTGCATGTAAGAATCGGGGTTCTGATTTTGTGTGTAGAGGTCAAAAGATAACCATAAAGTAAGCTCTAAACTTGGGTCTTAGCTAAAAATAAAAGAAAAAGAACTGTCCTATAAGCTATTGTTAGAGCAATCTGATTCATTTTACTAAGTCATTTTTATACCATAATGGGTCAGACCAGTAACACACCTGTTTTATTTATGAGTTCTAACCTTGGGCCAAGGATCGGACTTGTGCTGCTTCTTTAGGCAGAGTCTTGTGAGGCTTGAATATTATAAATAGTTTTGATCCATATTCTATTACTTAGAAGATTTATGATTTGTAATGAGTATCACTTTATAAAATGTATAATTAGCCAAGTATTATCATTAAGCGTATTTGGCTATCAAGTATAATATGGTTATGGAAGTATGCAGGTTATCATGTGTTGAGTCACTGGTCACTGACCATGATGAAGTCACTGGTCGATGACCAACTCAACTATTTACTACTCGATGAAGAAATGGATTGTATCGAAGCTGCTGTTGCTGATAATGAGTTTCGCTGATCGTCATTCATTTTGTTCGATATTCTGAGGAAGATTTAAAGCTCAACAATGGTGTGTCGCTGATCAATGTCAGCGAGAGCCTTACATATTCAAATCAATAAAGGCAAAAGTCACTGCCAGAATAACAGCTAGTCACTGAAGATCTTCTGTTCAATTCATTCTACAAGAGCATGTTAGCTCGCAGTAAGTGAGGAGGATTGCTGCATCTTCAGGGACTATTCAACAAAGCCTCTCAATCTTCAAGTACTAAAAAGTACTGTACTTATCTATACATCAGCAAGAATGTTCCAGTTCGAAGTATGTCCGAAAGATTACGTGGAAGCAAGTGATTGGTTTTAAGGTAACGAGATATTTGCGGTAACAGAATTGGGACCCGCAGAATGTCGGTTCATCGGAGTTCAAACCAATCAAGCAGCGACACGTGTCCTTCCAAGATCCTATTTTGTAGGCGATATTTTAGGAACTCTTGTAGTATAAATAGTTCAGTGTTTTGTACTGTAGAGGCTAGTCGTTCAATTCGTGTTAATCACTTATATGTCAGTGAGTAGTTTGTCTAAGCACGATTTAAGCGATTCATAGAGTGAACAGTCAGCGTGTTTGTCCACTGCTATTCATCTCGTTTGTAATAGTTTAGCTTAGTGTTTGAATTGGATTAACTTTGGTTAATCCATTCCGCATTCAACACGTGTGAATTTTATGATCAATACAATTCACCATTTCAGCTACTATTACATTGTTCTTTGATACTGTCATATATGTTATCTGATATACTCTGTTTTCTGTTATAACAATTAAGAACTTTCAATTAACTTAGTTAAAATCAGAAAAAGTTTTTAATTGTATTCAACCCCCCTTCTACAATTAAACTTTACACTTTGCGATTCCAAATCACTAATTGATAGTGATTACGGGACTCTCAATTGGTATCAGAGCGGAGTTGGTTTAACTTCAATTAACCAGGTCTGCAATGAAATCTGTAAAGTACAGCTGTGTTGACTCTGACTATCAAAAGGGAAATGGTTCTACAACCAAACCTCCAGCTTTTGATCCTTCAAGGATTGAAACTTGGATGTCCCGGATGATGATGTTTTTGGACTTAGTTGATGACCTTCTTTGTAATATCATATCCAATGGTCCACATATCCCAACTACTATTGTTCCTTGTAAGTCCCCTAGTTTTAGGATCGATAACTTCGTTATCTGTAGTATTAAGGTGCGGAATCCCTCAATACGGTGTTATCTTACTAACAACGAATATGTTCGTATTGCGTTTAACTAGACTTAGCTTTAAACAACGAATCGTCAAAGCCTAGTCGATAGGTTATGTTTTTCTCTGGTTTGCTGGAATCGCAGCTTTGGAATATGCAAAAGTTGTTAACGTGTTAAGGTTTTTCACGATTGAAAAAACCTTTTATATTTTGTCTCGGCTCGGCTCGCATGGGCCTGCGAGTTCGGCCCAACTCGCCTCGTAGCCCAAGCCCATTACCAAGCTCGACTCGTTACTGATCTCCACGAGTTCAGTTCTCATCTCGGCTCGTTAGTCTCGCGACCTGAGAACTCGACTCGCAGCAAACGTATTTATTTCGTATTTAATTATTCGTCTAACTTAACAAAACAATATGTTTAACGAATATCACTAACAAAACAAATATTCTTTTACAAATCCAAACCAATATACAAACACAATAATAATTACACTAGTCCTATTTCAAGCTAGATCTGTTGTCACAATCTATGTCTCAACAGACTCCCCCTTGACAATAGCTCTAGCGTCTTTATCTTCACGCTGTCTTTGGTCTTCATTTGTAAATCTTACTTCCTGCGTAAATCTTCATCTTGATACAAGTTTTAACCATCAACTGATAATCTCTTGCTAAATCAGCCCATTCAATAGTCGTCAAAATTCTGTTCTCATTTAACTTTAACAGATCCTTTCTCGACATATTCATCAGGTGTCGATGATCATAAACTCTGAAGATTTCTCTTTCACCACCTTCAACCTCATCATCAGCTTCAACCATAACAGCTTCTCCAGTTCCTGAATCCACGTGCCAACTCTTCATATTTCCCAAAATATCCTGTGGCATTGTCTTCAGTGGAATCTGCTGTATGCATCTAACAGCTGGATAAACTTTCTTCCTTCTTCTTCTTCCTGTTCTTTGACTTCTCTCTTGTAATTTCACAGTCTTTCCCTTTCTTGGCTTAATCTGAACAAATTTATTCGTACCAACCTCATGTCTAATGATTCTTTCAACACGATCAGCATAATCATCACGACTTGGGTTGTTAATCTCTAATCTAGCCAAATCACGTATTTCATAACGTGGTAGAGAACTAAAAACTGCAAGCTTTCTTTCAAAATATTGAACTCCGTCAAACCTTTTGATTGCAAAAAGCTTTAGCTCAGAGTCAAAGTACCAACCAATAATCCCTTTACGTGGTACACGCTTTTTCGTAACATCAACTTCAGAAATTCCAATCTTCTTCTTCTTCTTTGGAAGTTTCCTAAGTACAACAGCAGGATTTTTGGTTTGAACAAGAACTTCTTCTTCTTCATCAGAGGTTGAATCATCAATATCTTCATCTATATTGACAATTGTTGGACCTTGTTCATTTTCAATAACAACTTCTGTCCTAGATGGGCTCACATGGTGTTCATCAATGTTTGCATCTAGATCTACACCCATGTCTTGCACATTCTCAGGTACAGCAGTCCAATCTGTAGGTGGTTGGAATTCTCCTTCCTCAAGATCAAAATCAATGTCTTCATCTATCTCATCAAAAATATCATCTTCCGATTCAGATAGATCAAGCATCTCCAATCCTAAGAGAAAAACATAAATACAAATATATTAATAATTCAAATTCTTCATTGATTTCCCTGAACCAATCTAAGAATTTCTTTATTAATTCTTTTGTATATTTTAACCTAACATATAAACGCAATTTACATACAACTTATAAAATCTTTTATTGATTACCCTGAATCAATCCAAAATTTCTTAAGTCTACTTAACAAATATTAATTAATTTTAAATTCTAATGCATTGTGAATAATCACCAAACATTTAAATTTACTATTAATCAACTTATATAATTCCAAGTGTTAATTGATCTCATTCATTATCAATTTAACCTTTAAATTATATATCATTTGTCTAGTTAATACGAATACATTTTTAACTTGCTAATTACTTATATACCTTATGGTCTTAAGTCCATAATCAAGTCTAAAATGCATATGTTATCATAAAATTTTGACCGCCGAAATTAATCGGAACACGCCGCTCGACTACTCAATGAGTCAGAAGTCTTTCGATCACTATTTTATCTTAACATTTATAAAATCAAATAACTTAACAATATCTAATACATTTAACTTGTAATTACAAATCTCAAGCCGAATATATTATCACAATATTAAGTTACAATTATTCTGTACAAATTACTACCAATAATTACTACACTATGCTAATACTAAGCTATCTTACCAGCTTCTGTATCAACCTGTGCAGTCTTATCAGCATTTGTACCAGCTCCAGAACCACTAGCACCAGCACCAGACTCCCCCTGAATAGTAGCTTGCTCACTAGTCTTTGAAGGACCAGTCTGCTCACCACTCGGTGCATTGGGATCATCGTCCTTGTCTTGATCTCTCTTTCTCTTCAACTCATTCTCTCTGCAAGACTCCAGATATACCAATATCTCCCCCTGAGCAGGCTGTCCTGAATGCGATCTCAAGACCAGACTCTCTAAAGAAGATAACTTCAGTCTCTGTACAGTGAAGTCCGCAAGTAACGTCTCATGAGTCTTCATCAACAGATTGTACGATTCACTCTGCTTGAGTATCTGTTGTGAAAGAAGAAGATTGCTCGACACCAGCTCTGGAATCTGAGAAGTAAGCTTCTCCAAATCCTTTACCCTCGACTCTAAGGATGTAATCCTTTCTGCATCAGTCGTTGGAGTAACAGGTATCGTTCTTGGTCCAGGCGGTGTAAGAGACTCAATATGCCAGTCTCTGGTAAGCGGTGTATGAGGTTGAGACAAAGCTTGCGTAAGCAAACTTGTCGCAAATCTAGCTGCTTTGTTCGTCGGAAAATTAGCTCCACGAACTAAATCAGCAACCTCATGCTGTAAAGTTAAACACAATTAAAATCAGTTATTGTTACAGATTACTCTGTCTCAAACTCTAATTAATTGCATAACACTCATAGTTATAGAATTTATATCTCATACTTGAAGCGGTAAAGACATCGATTCCGTAACCACCGGTGCAACCATCTCTACCTGTGGTGTATCCTGAGAAACTGTATACAGAATTAACTGTCTCAGTTCAACTCCTGATAAACAACAAGTTAAGATTATTTAACTTTAATTAATACTAACCTTCTCGAATTGTAAGCGTTCTCGGACGCTTCATCAAAGGAATCTCAACTTCCTCAGTACCTTCCTCCAGAATACTCTTACCCTTCCTCTTCTTTTCAGAAGCAGATGGAGGAGGAGAAGGTGTATTATCAGAATCTTTATCTGAAGCCGTCTCACCATCACGACCTCTAGATGATCTAACAGGATCCTCAGTTGGTACAACAACTGATCTATCAAGCTGTATCTGCTCATCCTCAAGTAATATAACTTCTGGATGTGCAGCCTCAGCTTCAGCTTCCTGTTCGTATAATGATATTTATATTTTTAAAATCAGAAATAATATCCAAGTTACTAAATATCTAATATCAGAATCATTATATAATAATATTATGCATCTATGATCAATAAAAACAATCTATCAACTAAGCATCTATATTATTACATAAGTAACAGATTACCTCAGGTGGTGCAAAATAACTATCAATATCCTGGAGCAATGGATTTGTCGCATCATCATTCTGCTCCAACACCTCTTGTACTACCTGAGCAGCAACATCTGGGTTCACCTGTTCCCCAGCATGTGCAGGTTGTTCCAAAACGTCCTCTAAAAGCTCTTGTGGATCTTCATGATGAACCACATCAGCTTCAGCAGGAGCAGCAGCAGCAGCAGGAGCTACGTCTAACCACCCATGATTTGGCGGTGCTACGTAGTTCGGGTCGACAATATACCCAAAAAGATCTCGCTCCTCAGGCTTCACAAGCCCTTCTCTTCTCACAGTCTGCTGAAACATAGCATTATACCCTCTGAGCCCAATAGTATCTACACGCAAGTGTGGCTCAGGAATAATAAGCTCTGGTAGACGAGCTCTAATAATCAGCATACAAAAACGTGGGTAAACCATAAATCGTGATCGAACAGAACCCGATATCTGTCTTACAATCTCTCCAAAAATGTAATCACAGAAACTGTATGGTTTATTGTAAACCAGGGACAGTGCAGCCGATAGAATAGCAGGGCTTAACTCATCAAAACCACCCTTCTTCGGTGCAAAAACGGTATTCATCACGTGCCATAGAAACCTCCACTGACCAATCACAAGAGGCTTCTGGAATTGACGTCCGCGTCTATCTCCCGTATAACCCATACGTCCGATAGCTCCCTCTATGAAATCCATTGGATACTCAACATCCCCATTCTCTTGTTCCTCTGTACCAAACTGCAAAATCTCACGGAGATTTCCAGCACTGAACACAACAGGTTGTCCACCAACCGTTGCTCGAATCTCTGGTGGATTGACCGATTCGTCATGCTCTATACCCGTCCAGAAATCAGTCAAAATCGCCTGAGAAATAGGAGGATTTGCTGTAACAGCATACTGTATACGTGAACTTGCCAAAAATGAAAGCACCTGAGCTACTTTGCTAGCTCCCTTTGCACGTACATCCAGATCAACAAGGATGTTGTGACCTTTGTCAAATTGTCGAGCCATATCTGTAAAAACACAAATGACAACAACAATTCAAAGCAAATTAAAAATATTTAAACTATTACGTATTATGAATAGAGATTCATCAAACATCTTAGTTTAAATTTGAAATTATATATAACTTGTTACAAAAATAGTCTCAAGTCGTATATAAAAATTTAACTTATAACTAAAAGTCTTAAGTCTAATTTAAATCACGTTAGGTACTTGTTATTTTAATAAAAATCTCAAGTCGTTAACGTTAAAAATTATACCGCTAATGTGAAATTAGGACACGCCACTAATTTTCTTCTTAAATTAGTAGACTTTCGATATAATCATATAAGAATTAACACAAATCCATTTCATAAAAGTTATTACTTAAAAAGTCTTAACATTTATATCACTACTTTAAAAAATAAAATTTTTCTAAGTACTGGACTCGCATAAACTGGCCTAACGAGTTGAGTTCAACTCGTTTTGTTTATCAACTCGCTACATTGATCAACTCACTAATCTCATGAACTCGCTAGTCAACTCGCTGCGAGTTGAATCGAAATTTCAACTCGTTCGATGAACAGCCGTCGTAAGATTAAACTTAAAATCGATGATTTTGTTAGTTTTAACACGATCAAACGATACATTCACATCTATTACGGTTCGTTTAACATTAATCCTAAGGATTCGTGTTCTAACAATCCATTAATCATCGTGAATCGTTCAAAATTGAAACCGAAACCCTAAGTGCATAAAAACTTCGATTTCTCGTAAATGAAACGGTGAAATCCGTTGTATTTTACCTCAAAATGTTCGCAATCTAAAGGTGAATAAAATCTACGGATCAAAAACTCGTTCTCGTACTCGTAAAATCGAAATCAAACGAAAATAACTTTTTCGCCTCGTTTCGCCTGTAAGCGGATTCGCCAAGTTGAAGTGAACTCGCGAGTAATGTGAATTCGGTGATCTGTTGACTCGTTTGACCTTTTGTTTTATACCCTTTATCCGATCCGCAAGATTTCAAGTGGATCCGCAAGTTGATGTCAACTCGCAGAAACAATTAAAAACGCGAATTTAATGCTAAGTATAAATAAAAACCCGATATTTTACAAGTCTAAAATAAAATTATTTTTCACTTGTATTTGTCACGTTGTTCAACTCAAAAAGATACAGTATGATTTAATTCCGAAGGGTAAACATAAATAACACAAAAATTAAACATTAAAAATAAAACAAAATTACATAACCATTGGTATCAAGTACCATTTTATTAATCAATTGAAACAAAGTAAATATACAATGTAGATAAGATTTTATCTGCTTAGGGATCATATTAGAAAGAATAAGCAATTAATTATACATTTAAAAGTCTAAACAGATTGGTAGTATTCATACCTCATGAAATTCAAATAAATTACTGTAAAATTACAACTATATATATCATTTATACATTTATATTTATAAAACTATATCTTAGGTACCTTTATCCACATAGCATAATTAATAAATACATTACTCACATAAAGTGAATATTTTAATTATAGATAGTTCAAGACGATTACCGGTATTATGATCCACATAAACAAATTATACTCAATTTTCTAAGCAAACTCTTTATTGTTAGTATGAGTATTATCAAGTGCTTCCTATTATATGATATACTGAAGAATTCAAGTAAAACACATAACACTGCATCATTAAATTTTCAAGGTAGCGGTTACTAAATGATGTATCTTTTCGAAACATATAACATACACTTGAATTTTTACGGTTAGACAAATATCAAACATACTTTGAATATGCTATGTTATCTAAGTCTGTACGTAGTACAACAGAAGATTCCTTCTAGCATAATTCAAAATATATTTGAGAATATTAATTTAATTAAAGGTTTCAGTTCTGTACATAGTACAACATAGTTACCAGTAATTAAATTAATACCCATATTGCTACTATTTGTCACTTTAATTAAAATGCATGATAACAGTGTATGGTAATACCATCATTCAACATTTAAGACTTAATGTCATACATCATAGAATAGTTACACAAAATAATAAACAAGTAGTTAATTAAATTCTTAAGACTTAGAAAATTTCATATAATTTGCCTACCAGTACATCATATGATGAAGCCATCTAAAATTTTACTAAAAATAGACAAATTATAACTTGTGGATATAGGTGTATAATCAAATAAATATAAACACATACCTGATAGAACCGCTGTAGTTCTAAAGCAACTTTATTTGAACCTACTACCATATCATACTTAGGACTTAAGCTTTATTATTGTGAAGCTTATTCTCCTAATGTACTATCATTTCCCGTAGTTTTTGCAAATAAAAACTTAAATGAAGGCGATTCCCCTTAGGTAACAAGCAAATGAATGCCATACGCCTTTTTTTTTTTTTATTTATTTATTTTTTTTATAATAATAAACACATAAATACTAACTATTACAAGAATACCCTTGGAAGACTAATCACTCTGGATTTCTCATTCCGTTTAGTTGAACCAACGTCTCAAATCTTGCTCTGTCGAACGCCTTTGTATATAAGTCTGCTAAGTTATCCAATGATGGAACCTTAACTAACTTTATCAATTTCTTTTCAGCACAATCTCTAATAAAATGATGTCGAATATCAATATGCTTAGTTTTACTGTGCTTTACTGGATTATTGGTGATCGACATAGTAGATTCGTTATCAATCATCATAGGAGTATTGGTTATATTTAACCCGTAATCCCGCAGTTGCTGTTGAATCCAAAGAACTTGCGAGCAACAGCTGCCAGCTGCAACATACTCAGCTTCACATGTAGAAATGGCTACCGAGGTTTGCTTCTTGCACTGCCAGGATACTAATCTACCTCCTAAGAATTGACATCCTCCAGTCGTAGATTTCCTATTCTGATTGCATCCTCCATAATCCGAATCAGTATAAGCTACGAGATCTAAGTCTCCATCAATCGGATACCAAAGACCCAACTTAGGTTTCCCTTTGAGGTAACGAAAGATTCGTTTAACAGCTTGCATGTGTGACTCTTTCGGATTAGCCTGATATCTTGCGCATAAACAAACAGCAAACATGATGTCAGGCCTAGAGGCTGTAAGATACATTAGTGATCCGATCATGGCTCTATAAAGAGTTGGATCCACATCGCTATCACTCGATGTATCTGGACCTAATCCATGATTGACTGGAATTGGAGTATTGTAGACCTTACTTTCATCCATCTTGAAACGTTCTAATAGCTCATATGTATATTTAGATTGATGAATAAAGAATCCATCCTTCTTTTGATCAACTTGTAATCCTAAGAAGAAATTCAACTCTCCCATTGCAGACATTTCAAACCTTTTTCTCATGACTTTCTCAAATTCTTGACACATCTTTTCATCAGACGATCCAAAGATAATGTCATCAACATACACTTGTACAAGAAGAAAGTCTTTCTTTTTCCACTTCACAAATAGTGTACTATCAATTGATCCTCTTGTAAATCCATTCTCAAGTAGATACGTTGATAGTGTTCCATACCATGCCCTAGGTGCTTGATGTAATCCATATAGAGCCTTATTCAAACGATATACTCTATCTGGATACTCAGGATTAGCAAACCCTGGCGGTTGTGAAACATACACCAATTCTTCCACTTTGCCATACAAAAAGGCACTCTTAACATCCAACTGATACACTTTTATACCATAATATGATGCGAATGCTAAGAATACTCTAATTGCTTCTAGCCTAGCAACTGGTGCAAACACTTCATTGTAATCAATACCTTCTTGTTGATTAAAACCTTGAACCACTAGACGAGCTTTATTGCGAGTAACGATACCTTTATCATCTCTCTTACACTTAAATACCCATCTAGTTCCAATTGGATATTCTCCCTTTGGTAGGTCAACCAACTCCCATACTTGTAATTTAGAGAACTGAGATAGTTCTTCTTGCATTGCTTCTACCCACGAGTTTTCTTTTAAAGCCATTTGAACATTTTTAGGCTCGACTTGTGAGATAAAGCATGAATATAGACATTGATTAGGAATCCCTGTCTCTTTCATTGCAGTATACAAGCTTTGGTATTCAGAATTCTCAGACGTATTAGTTCTGGATTGATGCCTAGTTTGAACCGGAGTATTAATATCACCGATGATGTTTTCAACTGGATGATTCTTACTCGTTCTAGTTGTAGTAACTGGTTCAACTGGTATCTCATCTTCCAAATTAGTACCAATTTCTTCCAATTCAGGTACATCTTCCGTACGTGCTGAAGATATTCTTAGATGTTTCAAAGGAGTAAGTATGTCATCAAACTTTGTATGAAGATCATCAAGATCTTCTGTTTCTAGAGACTTATCCTCTGAAGGTTTTTGTGACTCACTTGTGGAAGCTTTATCTGAGTCAACAGTAGTCTTGATTCCAGACTGCTTAACACTCGATGTTGAAGCGGGACCAATATTCTCATCTTCAAACACTAAATGTTCAGCTATCTCTGAATCACTGACATAGTCACTAATAGGAACTTTAAATGATGCAAAAAGATCAGAATAATCAAATTGCCAATCTAAGCCCTTATGAACATCCGGTGAATAGCTTGTAACCTCAATATTATAAACTACCTCCAAACGTCCTGTGACTTTATTAAAGACTCTCTTATTTGGCGAATTGGGCATATAACCTAGGAAAAATCCTTCGTCAGCCTTCTCACCAAATTTTGCTTGATGTCCAGTCTTTAATATGGTGCATGAAACTCCAAAGGGTTCAAACCCTTTTAAGTTAGGTTTCTTATTGTTCAAAAGCTCATAACAAGTCTTGTTATGTCTCTTAACCGTAAGAACTCTATTAAGAACATAACATGCTGTATTCACTGCTTCTGCCCAAAAGATGACCGGAAGCTTTGAATCAGCAAGCATTGTTCTAGCAGCTTCAATCAACGTTCTATTCTTCCTTTCAGCAACACCATTCTGTTGAGGTTCATACGGTGCACTGAATTGATGTAATATCCCTTTGCTTAAGCAATAGATATTCAACGTTGAATTCTTAAACTCTGTTCCATTGTCACTACGAATACGCTTAACTCTCTTTTTATAGACATTCTCTACTAGATCAAAGAACTCAATTAGAATTCCAGGAGTCTCATCCTTTGATCCCAAAAAGAATACCCATGAGAATCTAGAATAGTCATCTGTGACAACCAAACAGTACCATTTGCCACCTAGACTTCTCTTGCTTATAGGGCCGAAGAGATCCATATGTAGCAATTCAAATGGCGAGGAGATAGAGTTTTCAGTCTTAGGTCTGTGTGGTTTCTTGTGCTGCTTTCCTTTCATGCAAGGAACACACTTATCCTCAGACTCGAAACGTTTTTGTGGTACACCTAGAACCAAACCATTTTTGGTTATATAATTCATCTTTCTCCAGTTTAGATGTGCCATTCTCCTATGCCATAACAGAGCATCTGTTTCCGAAGCCTTGGACAATAAACATGTAGACACCATTGAAGAGTTAGGAACACCCATGTTGATAGCATAGATGTCCTTCTTCCTTGGCGCCCTCATCAATATCCATTTATCAGGAATTGTGAAACCTGGCTTCAGGACTAAGGCCTCCTTTTCATTGAAATAAACTGGATGACCTTTATCACAGACTTGGGAAACACTCACTAGGTTGTGTGTAAGTTCTTCAACATAGTTCACATCCTCAAGAGTCAAAGTTCCATTTGAAACTTTTCCTTTTCCCGAAATTACTCCTCCTTTATCTCCTGCAAAATTTACTTTTTGCTTGAGACTATCCTTGAAGTCCTTCAGTAGACTTCTTTCACCGGTCATGTGCCTCGAGCATCCACTGTCTACATACCACCAACTGTCCTTGTTCACAGCATGCTCCTTCTTCTTGTCAGTTTGTAATTCAGCCATACGTGCCACTAATTCTTCAGGACTCATATCTGGAGTTGAATCCATATATAGCACATCATCATCACTTGCCCTTTTTTCAGACTCAGCCACCTCTACTCTCTGTTCCATGTCAGTGGGCATGTAGGACACTGATCCAGCAGTTGTTTCTTCGATGTCGGCCATCAAAGCTTCTTCAGAATGAGCTTGCCAATCATACGAGCCATCCAACTGCTTCACCACTAAGGCTTTGGAAGCAAGAGTACTTCCCGAACCTTGTTTTCCTTGTGCTTCTACTTTAGGTCTTTGGCATTCTCTAGCAAAATGACCAATACCCTGACAGTTAAAGCATCTGACCTTGGTTTTATCAAACCCTGATCTATTGCCCAACACCTTTCTACCAGTTTTCTTGAGGAAATTCTTCACCTTTCTAGATATCAACGCTAGTTGATCTTGAAGTTCCAGTTCCTCAAGATAATCAGAATCTATCTGCTCATAATCCTCATCAAATAGAATAGGATCATTGATCTTTCCTTCTATGTAGTTCTCATATGATGCCACAAAGGAAGCAAGAACAGACAGTTGCTGTTCAGCAGATTTCACACTCATTGGCATCTTCTGATGCTCTTGAGGTGACTTCTCAGAATTCTTTCCCTTTGTCTCATCACCAGAGGAGGAAATAAAGCACAGATCTTCAGTGATCATCTCTCCATTTTCATTAGTATCACCAACTAACAGTGCAGTGGTCGAACTCGATGACGCAGTCGAAAGACTTGACTTTCCATGATACAGCCCAGGGTTCTGAACCTGATCAGAATCACTATCTCTTGACTTCTTGGAGAAATCATAACCTTTCAGCTTGTCAATGACTTGCTCTAAGGTCATAGTAGAATACCTTGTTTCGTTATCCTTAATCATAACACCATACATTTCCCATTTAGAAGGCAAACCCTCAAGGAACTTGTCGGTTTTAGATACTTCTTCTTCAAAAATTTCATGGTATTCTAATTCACTTAGCAGATGGTAGAATCGTGTAACATAGGCATCAAGATCTTCTCCTTTTAAAGCTTTAAACATAGTAAACTGCTTTTTAAGAAGACTCTTCTTGCCAGCTCTCACCTGTGGACTTCCCTCACCTCTTTTCTCTAAAGCTTCCCAGAGCGCTTTAGCAGTATGAAAAGACTTGAGTTGATGAGCAAGGGATTTAGGAAGACACATCTTTATGCAAGAATGTGATTTATTCTCATTTCTGTACGCTTCCTTCTCTTGATCACTCATGTTTGCATAGGTAAGAACTACAGTAGCATTTTGAACAGTTTGAGTAGGTGGGGTGTATCCACTCTTGATACACATCCAGATAGACAGATCATGGAATCTACAGTAAGATTCAAATCTGTCCTTCCAATTGTAGTAATCCTCGATTCTTAACAACTTAGGTGGAACGTTTGACTTTCCCACCTCGTGGTCCATTTCGATCATTCTACTTAAGTCAGACATCTTAAAAACGTAAAATTAAACTGTTTCAGCGAATTCAGAAATCTCAACTCGCAAGACTCAGCTCAACTCGCAATCTCAGCTCGACTCGCAGAATTTGTCGATTCGCAAGCCTCAGTTCGGATTGCTAAAAGATGTCGATTCGCAAGTGATGTCGATTCGCGAGAGATCTCGGTTCGACTTGCAAGCCTCAGTTCGACTCGCTAGTTCAACTCGGTTCGCAGGCGACGCTGGAACCCTAATCTCGACTCGCGAAACGGCTGTTAAACCCGAAAAAACGAATTTTAAGGTATTTTTACGAACGAAACTGAGAAATTCGACTGTAAACTAACCCTAAAACTTCCAGAGAATGATTTTGATCGTTAGTATTGCAATAATGCACGTAAAAACGACCCGAATCAAAAACGCAATAAACTAAAACTCACGAACACACTCGTATCTAGCCCGAAAGCTCTGATACCAGATGTAAGTCCCCTAGTTTTAGGATCGATAACTTCGTTATCTGTAGTATTAAGGTGCGGAATCCCTCAATACGGTGTTATCTTACTAACAACGAATATGTTCGTATTGCGTTTAACTAGACTTAGCTTTAAACAACGAATCGTCAAAGCCTAGTCGATAGGTTATGTTTTTCTCTGGTTTGCTGGAATCGCAGCTTTGGAATATGCAAAAGTTGTTAACGTGTTAAGGTTTTTCACGATTGAAAAAACCTTTTATATTTTGTCTCGGCTCGGCTCGCATGGGCCTGCGAGTTCGGCCCAACTCGCCTCGTAGCCCAAGCCCATTACCAAGCTCGACTCGTTACTGATCTCCACGAGTTCAGTTCTCATCTCGGCTCGTTAGTCTCGCGACCTGAGAACTCGACTCGCAGCAAACGTATTTATTTCGTATTTAATTATTCGTCTAACTTAACAAAACAATATGTTTAACGAATATCACTAACAAAACAAATATTCTTTTACAAATCCAAACCAATATACAAACACAATAATAATTACACTAGTCCTATTTCAAGCTAGATCTGTTGTCACAATCTATGTCTCAACATTCCTGCTGTAATTGCAACAGCTAATACTCCAGCTATACCAGAAATGGTTTTACCTAAAAGAGAGGAACAATGAACTGATGAGGATAGGCGATTGGTTAGACTTGATAAACAAGCTAAAATCTACATAGGCATGGCACTTCCTGATGAAGTGTTCGAATCAATCAGGCTTTGTAGAACTGCTAAAGATATGTGGGATACCCTTAGGAATATTTATATTGGAACTCCTGATATTATTCGCTGCAGGGAAGTCAATCTCACTCTCCAGTATGAGCTGTTCGCAATGGAACCAAATGAATCTCTGTCTTCCACTTACACTAGATACCAGTCACTGATGAACAAAATGGAGAAGGCTGGTATAGGCAAAGAACAGAGATTTGTTGTTGAAAAGTTTCTTGAGTTGCTGCCAAGAAAAATCTGGGGAACCATTGCAACATGTACCAGACAGAGAAATGATTATTCAATTCTGAATTTAACTCAGGTGTATGGTATTTTGCTCAATTGGGAGCAGTCTGAAAAGCAAGCTGATCAGAGTGAGCATATTCATGCTACTCTTGGAAGTCAGAAGATATCCAATGCTCTTGTAGCAGAGCTTGATGAAATCGATCAAAGAGAGAAGTCAAAAGTGTCCAAGAAAAGTTCAAAGTCACTGATAGCTGAAGAGGAAGGTGGTCAAAATGAAGAACAGTCAGAATATGAGTATGATGAAGGATTGGAGAAGCTTGAGAAGGATATGGCCATGATGGTTGCTAATTTCAGAAGGAACACCAAATCAAAACGATTCGCTGGTGCTCCATCATCTGATAAATTTCAATCCAAAGGTGAATGCTACAAGTGTGGCAGAATTGGTCATTTTGCAGCTGAATGCAGATCAAAGTCAGTGAATCAAATCCCTGAACCCGTGCCAGATGTCAGAAATGACAAGTACAACAAGTACAAGGCAAAATACAAGAAACTGAAGGCATTGGCTAAAACTGGGAAGAAGAAGGGAAAAGGTTTTGTCGCTGAAGAAGGTTCATTCAGTGATTCTGACTCTTCATCATCTGATGAAGAAGAAGCAATGATTTGTTTAGACAAGGAGTACTGTCTGATGGCTAATGACACTGAACTTCTTGAAGACTTTAAAGAAGTCACTCCTAAATGTTCAACATCTGAATGGGATCCTGAAACTCTTTACAAGGTACATTGCTTTAAAACGTATACAGCTGCTGAAAAGGATAATGTCTTTGAGTCTTTGATAGTTGACTTATCAAATGCTCATGATATTCAAAAAGGGCAGAAACGTAAAATCAGTGATTTACAATCCAAACTAAATGACCAAAATGAAAATGAGTCAAGAATGAAGAAATTAAAACTGGATCTTGATGCACAAACTTATGCAAATCAAGTGTGTGTTCAAGAAAAGGTTAAATTTGAAACACAATTTCAACAGCTTAAAAAGGTCATGGAATTTTGGTGTAAGTCAAATGATAAAGTTAATCACTGTGTGAATAATCAAATTCCAAAACAAGTCAAAGCTATTTTGGGAGGAGATTATGAATATGCTGCATCCCTTGCTGATTCAACAATGGTTGACCCTGTTTTTGATCCAAAGGGTAACTTTTTAGAAGCTGTATTTGAACCCATCTCCATCTTCAGTGAGCCACGACCAAACTATTTTACTAAAAGCAAGTTGGTCACTGAAGACACTGATGTCTTAAATGGTAACAATGAGATAAATGTTTTAAAAACTGTCAAATCATCAGTAACTTCACATCTCATCAAAACCATCGCTGATAATCAAACAATCATCAGCAACTTCACTGACACTGTATCTGTCACTGAGACAACCTCCATCAGTGACCTAAAGTCAAAGATGCAAGAAGTAACAATCAGCAAGAAAAGTTGTGTGATTGTGTCAGATCAGCAACTTAAAAAGAGGAAAGCCAAAAAGGCCGGATATTTGAACAAAAAGTGTTATAAATGTGGCAACAGGTAACATGTGTCATCTGAATGTTCAGTTACACCTTTTGAAAAACAAAATATCATCAATGAACATTCAGATACTGTTTATTCAAATCAGTGGAAGCCAAAACCAGCGCTTGGTCACTATGAACCTATCTCTGGATGGGTTCATTAACTGGACTAATCATATAGTTCATATAGTCTCATGAGTATTTATTATGTTGTCATACTTGTTTTATATCAGTGACTTAATTTCTTCTAATCTGATTTTGTTAGTATTCTCAGTTGTAACTTAATCAGTGACGAAGCACTCTAATGATATGTTATACAACTTATATACAACATAATCTCTACTCATGATTTAAAAAAAAAAAAGGGGGGGGGGGGGGGGGGGGGGGTTTCTATATAAATATTCAAGAATAATAATCTCTTCTCCTTATTTATAAAATAATCACATCTCTATGGTTTATTCAGTATTCTAAGTTGTGTTTAAACCAGCGAGACTACATCCTTGCCTAAATAAAGATATAATGTTATTATTCTTGACCATTTTTGTGGTTAATCAAGAAATTGGTTATGTATCTTCAGTAACTTTTAAACTCACTGAAGATATCATTTAATGGTGTTTTTCAATCGACAAAACATTCGTTATATTTAGTACATTGTGTATTTAACTTAACGGATTTCAAAATTAAATGTTTTATGGTATATCGGAAAAATCGTGCGCTTCTGACACTCTCTTTCCTACGTCAGCGTACTTTTTCTCTGGCACACCACTCCCATCACCATTAATGCCACCACGCACCACCATCATAACCCTCTCCACCTCTACATCTTTCACCACGACTGCCCACGTTGTTTTCATCTCAGCCACACGATCATTAGTAAAGTGTACTATTTAAACCTACAAATCAGCAACTTGTCATCTTTTACACTTTACTAATTTTCGAAAACCCTTTGGCATTTCAAAACCCTAAAATAAGTGTTTAATCAAAGATTTTCCAAGGTTCTGTAATGGCTAAATCAAAATATTTTCTCAACTCATATACTGCCACTGAAGATATCAAAGCTCTTCGAGCTCCTGCAGTTGGTGAAGATGATATCATTACAGTTCCAAAAGTAAATTATTTGGGTAATCTTTCATGCCCTAAAACAGAGTACGCGGAGATAATCAATTTCTTAAAAAATCATTTTATTCTCCCTGCTCTCACATTATCACCTGTAAAGATGAATCCAGACTGGTTGAGTGAGTTTTGGTATACATGTACTCACTCAATCGTTAATAGTACCTCACAACTTAAAGGTTTTATCGATAACGGAGGTTAAGAAATAATTATTTCTGCACACACCATCCGTACCGTTTTACAACTCCCTGAGCACGATACTTACGATCCACTGCCTGACAAAGAAGATGCCAAAGCTGGCATAGTGAATCTCACTGGGATTGACTGCAAATACACTATGGATAGCAATGGAAATCGTAAGTATACTACTGTTCATAAATCTAAAATGGATGGTGTGTGGAATGCCCTATTTTCAAACTTTATTCAATCTCTGGGCACAAAAACAGGGAGTTATGATCAATTCAACTCCCTAGAAGCACAATTAAGCTGGTCACTGGTTAACTCTTTAAAAGTTGACTATGCAAGTATGATTTTTGATGATATTGTTTCAAGAATTTGTGAACCTACCAGAGCAAAATATGTTTCCTATCCTAGGTTTCTTTCACTTGTTTTTAAAGATCAGTTTAAAGCCTATGATAGGGTTTCTTTTAAAGGTTTTGAACCGACTCTAATAGGGAATCAAATTTTTAGTAAAACTGCAACTGTGCTTCTCCCTGATTTCATGAAACCAAAGGGAATACTTGCACCCAAGCCTTTACAAACTGTACATCCGTCTGATTCTGCCCCACCATTGATCACGTAACTGATCACACCTTCAGTGACTATTGCTGATCAACCACCAAAGCAAAAGCCACCAACTGCTCCTAAGAAAATCAAGTTAAAGTCCCTGACATCAAAGGATCAGGGACAGAGTCAGAAAAAGACGTCTAAGGACGCCAAGAGTGAAGCAGCGACTGAACGTTCAGTCCCTGTGGGCACTCTTGATCAACCTATGCCTAAAACTGCTTCACTGGACTCACAAAAGTCCAGTGACTCTATAAAGGGAAGCCTATAGACAGCTACAATGGCTCAACCCATTGTTAGTAGTGATTCGGGTGCAACCCACACCTACCCATCGAGTCAACCCATCAGCCACTCATCATTCTCACAAAAGGATGATGTTTCAGTCAAAAGGCTAGTGCCATCAGCGGGTGATAACACACTCATTACTGATGACACATCACTGGCTACAGACCCGGGCCAACTCTCATCTTTCACTGCACCAACCGACAATGTCCCTCCCCAGTCACAGGGAGAGATACAGGTTGACCTTTCTGTTTCTAATGATCCATCAGCTAAATCACAAGCTGATGATGTTGAGGAAGCCCAACCAATGGATACTTCTTCATCTTCTTCTGAAAAGGATCAGCAACATGGATCTTATGATCTTACTCTTCCAAAGGTGAATCAGCAACCAGATGATACTGATGTTTCATCTCTACCCTTCTCCACTATACCACATGCTGATACCATAACCTCACCCATCCAGGAATTAGATGCAATGTCTCTTTCAAGTGACAACATCTCTCAACATGCTGATGATCAACCATCTCAACCAGAAGTTGAAATTCACTCTCAATCTCAACCAATACCACCCATCTTCCTTGTCACTCAAAAATCACCATCAACCAACAAAGCATCAGCATCCACCACATCATCAACAGACAAATTGCTGCTTGATTATATTGCTGCTTCACAGCAACAAATTCGTCTGCTCACTGAAGATAGAGAGACCTTGACAGGCCAACTAGCTGATCTCACTAGTAAAGTTCACTCTCTTACCGCAGCTTATGAATCCATTCCAGATTGGAGTGATTCTATCAAAGAAAAGGTCAAACTAATTGCAAATGCTGAAGTAGATCACTACCAACTTCTGGAAACTCATGCTAAGTCTCTTGCTGATCTCGCCTCATTCACCAGAATCAGCCTCAAAACTCATGAAGATGCAATAATCTCTCTCAATGAAAAACAAAAAACGATGGCATCTTCTGTTGTGGATTATATCACCCATGCTGATAAAGTTATCAGCGAACTTCCAAAAATTCTCTCCAATCATCATGAGACCATCACAGGTCTAGAAACTATGCATGTTGATCATCAGAAAATCTGTAATAGACTTGAGGAGATTATTGATCTAGTTTCTGAGGCTGAGGGGGAGAATAAAGATGATGATGATACTAAGAATTACACTCCCTTTGATAATGATGCATCAGATATGGATGTCGCTGAGGAAAGAGATAATATGGGTGTTTTCCCTGAGTTTCATCATGATGAACAAAGGAGGTATGACTATCTAGTCAAAGAGTGGGCTGCTGATGAGAATGCACGAGTTATGGGGGAGTCAGCAAGCTTTGAGCTGATGAGATGGGAATGGATAAATAGGCAACAAGAAGATGATGTTGTCAATATGGATGAAGGAGATGATAATGATGATGATAATAATGATGGTAATAATGGAAGTGATGAAAAGAAAAAGGATGATGCTGATATGCAAGATAGTGCTGATAAAGAAGTCAAGAATGATGGGACTAGTGAAAAAGGTACTGATGCTGGTGCTAATGATAAGAAAGAAAAAGATATTGCTAATCAGATGGAAGATCAGCAACCAGTTGCCTCTGATGATCAAATGGAAGATCAGCTACCAATCTCTTCTATTTTAATAAAAAGAAAAAGGACCAGCAAGTCTCCCACATCAGAGTTCATTTCTTCTAAAAAGATAAACTTCTCTGAAGAAGAAATAGCAGCCGCCATGCACAATCTCAAAACTATCATTCAGCAACCTAAGTCCTTATCAGAAATGCCTCATACAGACACTATCATATCTGAGGCATCCCCAACAACAGCAATCCAAACATCAGCAACTACACAACCACCAGCAACAATCCAAACAACAGCAACAACACAAACATCAAACCCACTTCCAGCAACAACAACAACTGCACCAATTACCACAACCACAACAGCAACAACACAGATCACTCTCTCAATCCCCACTATCATCACACCAACAGAAGCAACAACTACTACAACTCATCATCACTCTCAATCTGAGATCACAGATTCAGATTCTTCTATTCCTGCTCATCTTCTGTCATCAGTTTTAACTTCAGAAAGTTCTCATCCTGAAGAAACTGAACAGCAGCGAATAGTAAGAAAAATTAAAGAGAGACAGAAGCATGAGAGGGAGATGCTCTTAGAATTTCAAGCTGAGCTAGATGAAGAAGAAGAAGAAGAAAGAAAGAGAAAGCTGAAGGAACAAGCTGATTCTGATCGAGCTTATCTATTGAAGCTGAGTGGAGATGAAGCCATTCAAAGAGAAAGAGAAATCTTCTTAAAAAGAAAGCAAGAAGATGAAGACTTTAGGCTGTCTAAACTCCTTCAAGATGTTGAAGAATCTGATCTTCAACAAGAGATTTGTGCAAATAAAAAGGGCTGCAAGTTGAAAAAGAAAGGGGGAGCAAAGACATCTGCTGATAAAATGTTGGATGAGATTGACAGAAAGAAATATGCTGTCAGAATGGTTGGAAGATCAAACCCTGCTCCTATCACAAAAGTCTACCTGAAGAAGCCTAAGAACAAGTCTCAAGCTTAGCTACTTATCCACAAAGGATTGGATTCTCAAGCAATCAATCTTGATCAAGTCTGTAAACTTCATAGAGAAGAATGGAATGAAATTAGACTTGCTATCAGTCACTCCTCAAGTGCTGCAAAAGAAGAAGTCTTAGCTGAGATTGACAGATTGTTCAAGAAAATGGTGGATCTACAGCTACTTAGACCAGAAGACACAATCATATTTGGTGAGGAGATAGTGCAGCCACCAAGTCCAAGGTATAGGGCAGGTACCAATAGAATTATCAGAATTCCAAACACCAGCAAGCTGAATCTGTCAATTCCTGATGGAGTGCCAAGGGTTGAGGGCACTGAAGTTACTGAATGAGAGAAAGGGATTGTTTACACGGACTTCAATGGAAAGCTGTGTTTCCAAAGAGAATCAGAACTTGAAAAAATAGATCATGAGCAGCTTGTACATCTCATTAGAATAGTTAGTATGCTTCCCAAGATCTCAATAATGAGAAAAGCAATCATGGAAGAAGGGCTTGCTAGACAGTACAGGTTCCTGCCATCCAGTGACAAATATGAATTACAGAGTGAGTTGGGCATCGTAAAAGAAGAAGAAGTTTGGGGATGTTTAAATTGAAGCTTGTAATAGATTAGGTTTATTGTAACTAAATTTACTTTATGATATACAGTTCAATGAAACCTAATTTTATTTTCTTGAGAAAACCAAAGTGCAAAACTCAGATCATATCAAAAGAATCCAAAAAGAAAAATGAATGGATCACATGTATAAAGTCACTGAATGTTTAAAATCTTAAACACTGACTATAAACTTTCACAGCAACAAGTTTGTCTAGGGAGCTTCAATCACAATCATTTAGGGGGAGATTGTTGAGTCACTGGTCGCTGACCATGATGAAGTCACTGGTCGATGACCAACTCAACTATTTACTACTCGATGAAGAAATGGATTGTATCGAAGATGCTGTTGCTGATAATGAGTTTCGCTGATCGTCATTCATTCTGTTCGATATTCCGAGGAAGATTTAAAGCTCAACAATGGTGTGTCGCTGATCAATGTCAGCGAGAGCCTTACATCTTCAAATCAATAAAGGCAAAAGTCACTGCCAGAATAACAGCTAGTCACTGAAGATCTTCTATTCAATTCATTCTACAAGAGCATGTTAGCTCGCAGTGAGCGAGGAGGATTGCTGCATCTTCAGGGACTATTCAACAAAGCCTCTCAATCTTCAAGTACTAAAAAGTACTGTACTTATCTATACATCAGCAAGAATGTTCCAGTTCGAAGTATGTCCGAAAGATTACGTGGCAGCAAGTGATTGGTTTTAAGGTAACAATTGCGGTAACAGAATTGGGACCCGCAGAATGTCGGTTCATCAGAGTTCAAACCAATCAAGCAGCGACACGTGTCCTTCCAAGATCCTATTTTGTAGGCGATATTTTAGGAACTCTTGTAGTATAAATAGTTCAGTGTTTTGTACTGTAAAGGCTAGTCGTTCAATTCGTGTTAATCACTTGTATGTCAGTGAGTAGTTTGTCTAAGCACGATTTAAGCGATTCATAGAGTGAACAGTCAGCGTGTTTGTCCACTGTTGTTCATCTCGTTTGTAATAGTTTAGCTAAGTGTTTGAATTGGATTAACTTTGGTTAATCCATTCCACATTCAATACTTGTGAATTTTATGATCAATACAATTCACCATTTCAGCTACTATTACATTGTTCTTTGATATTGTCATATATGTTATCTGATATACTCTGTTTTCTGTTATAACAATTAAGAACTTTCAATTAACTTAGTTAAAATCAGAAAAAGTTTTTAATTGTATTCAACCCCCCCTTCTACAATTAAACTTTACACTTTGCGATTCCAAATCACTAATCGATAGTGATTACGGGACTCTCATCATGCTTATTGATTACAACTAGCCCACAAGATTTTAATGAAATTGACAAACTTTGGACTATTGGACAAATATCAGATTTTGGACATTATATGAACGAAGTAACCTGTATTACAATAACAATTATTATTTAGAGTACCAAGTAATACAAACCTACATCTATACAACTTTTTCATCCGTCACAAAAAACCAACATCAATGTGCAAATATTATCAAACATAAGGTAGACTGCAAATTTAATTTAATATCAAAAGGACTACTTATCAACTTCAAATACGATCAAATATGAAATTACCCACTGTACTTACAAAAGAGATTGAAGATGATGGCCGGAGAAGGATCTTGCGCCGGAGAAGGAAGGAGGTGGGAAGACGGTGGCTGACGGTGTGCCGGAGGAGGGCGGAGGTGAGTGGCAGTGGATTTGGTGGATTTGGCGGAGGTGGGCGAATGCGATTGAACGAGAGAGAGATAGATGATGACAGGGGTAGCGGAGGTGGGTGTGGTCAAGTGGATATCGATGGGAACAAGAGACAGAGAGAGATAGGGTTTTATTTTGGGAGGGTAATTTGATTTTTTTGGGAAAATATCGATGGGTGTTGGTGGGAATTTTAATTTTTGGTAGCTAGTATACTATATAATATATATTATATACTTTCTAACAAAAATGTTTGGTTAGTGTAGTGGTTAACCTAGCTTGTGTTTAACTAGGTGGTTGGAGGTTCAATCCTTACTTCTAACTTTCATTAACTTTTTAACCGATATCCTTTTTTTTAGAAAAAATACAATAAAATGTACTATACTTACCATATATTTTTATTTAAGGTACACAACTTTAATTTTTTTAATTTAAGATATCAAACTTTCAATTTGTAATCAAGTTAGGGACCCGAATTTTACAAATGATGAGTTGTCACCGTTTTAATTTGTATTTATTATTTACTTATATCTATTATTTGTTATCACAATCCTCACATGAGCATCGTGGTCTAAACGCCTTAAGGTTTATCTCTATCATTCGAATGTTCAAACGCGGTTAACGCCTAAACTCATAGTGTAAACGCCTTAGGGTTCATCCCGATCATTCGAATGTTCAAATAGGGTTAACGCCTAAACCCATAATGTAAACGCCTTAGAGGTTTTTCTCGATCATTCAAATGTTCGATTAGGGTTAACGCCTAATCCCATAGTGTAAATGCATTGCAGTTTATCCCGACAATTTGAATGTTCGAATAGGATTAACGCCGAAATCCATATTGTAAATGCGTTAATTAGGGTTTATCTCGATCATTCAAATGTTCGAATGAGGTAAAGCCTAAACTCATGGTGTAAACGCCTAAAGGTTTATCTCTATCATTCGAATGTTCAAACAAGGTTAACACCTAAACCCATCGTGTAAACGCCTTAGGGTTTATCCTGATTATTCATATGTTTGAATAAGGTTAACACCTAAACCCAAAGTGTTAACGCATTACAGTTTATCCCGATCGTTCGAATGTTCGAATAGGGTCAACGCCTAAACCCATAGTGTAAACGCCTTAGGGTTTATCTAGATCATTTGAACGTTTGAATAGGGTTAAAGCCTAAACCCATGGTGTAAACGCCTTGAGGTTTATCTCGCTCATTATATTTTGAACAGGGTTAACACCTAAATCCATAGTGTAAACGCCTTAGGGTTTATCTCGATCATTCAAATGCTCGATTAGGGTTAACACCTAATCCTATAGTGTAAATGCATTGCAGTTTATCCCGACAATTCGAATGTTCGAATAGGATTAACGCCCAAACCCATATTGTAAATGCCTTAATTAGGGGTTATCTCGATCATTCAAATGTTCGAATGAGGTAAAAGCCTAAACCCATGGTGTAAACGTCTTAAGGTTTATCTCTATCATTCGAATGTTCAAACAAGGTTAACGCCTAAACCCATAATGCAAACGCCTTAGGGTTTATCCCAAGCGTTCGCCAACATACAGATTACAGACGATATCACGTAAACGCCTTAGGATTTCACTAACTTAAATAGTCTTTGAGGTGATTATCCAGTGACTTGTTTTATTATCGATGGTATGCGTCGAATGTTCAAAGAAGGTTGACATTGTAAAAAAAACGTTGACGAAGAAATGGCGTCACTGTAAAGTGCCCCCCATTTTTTTCCCATTTTAGAGCCAAAATAAAAACCAAATAATTTGGCTACGACATATCATCACGAACGATCCTCGCCAAAAATACGCGGTAAAAGTTTTTATTTTTCTGGCAAAAAAGAGTAATCAAAAACAAAATTAATAAAAACTTTGTGACGACACGTCCTCGCGAAAGGTCGTTGCCAAAAAAATGCGCGGGAATTTATCCTTTTTGGAGCTAAAATGAAAAAATCAAAAATAAAATAAAAAAACTTAGCGAGGACTTGTCCTCGCGAAAAGTCGTCTCCAAAGAGTGCGCGGGAAGTTATCTTTTTGGAGCCAAAATGAAAAAAAATCAAAAATAAAATAAAAAAATTAGCTAGGACATGTCGTCGCCAAAAGTCGTCGCCAACAGTGCGCGGGAAGTAAATATTTTCGGAGCCAAAATGAAAAAAAATCAAAAATAAAATAAATAAACTTAGCGAGGACATGTCGTCGCCAAAGAGTCGTCGCCAAAGAAAAAGTCAAAAAGTAAGGTGGTCCCGATTAAAAAGCGGATTTCTTTTGTCGTTTAGTGACTTTTAGCGAGGACATTATGTCGTCGCGAAAAGTCTTCGTCGCGAAAAGTCCAGATTCTTGTAGTACACGTAGTGTTACCCCGAATACTTTATTAGATACTATGAATGGCATAGTAAAAATAATTACATTTCTGTATACTTAAGCCTTATTAGATACTATGAATGGGAGTACAAATAATTTACATCTCTGTATACTTAAGCCTTATTAGATACTATGAATGGGAGTAAAAATAATTTACATCTCTGTATACTTAAGCGTTAGTCATTCATGTGTAACTCATAACACGGAAATAAGTAACAACTAACGTTAGAATATTAAGTAATACCTAGGTTTAGGTAACAAATAATAAAGAATGAACTGTGTTACATATTGCATTATACCTATAGGATTTTGCCAAATATGTATGTACATAACGTAATTTGTCCATTGCCATAACGTATGGCGTTGACATTTGTAAGTGAGACATTTCTTCTCCCCCGTATCGATCTATTTATGCTGGAATCACTAGAAAAAAACGACTTTATCTTAAAGGATGTCGACCGACCTATGTGTAAGTTCCCTCTCGATCTACTTATGCCTCGTCCCCATGTTTTCCAAAGTTATCGACGTCATCTTTTTCGTATATATTCTTCTATATCATCTCCTATCAGATCTTTATTTGTAGATGTATTACGATTCGTATCCAAGATAACCACTATTTCTTTTATCGTATTTGTCTTCTTGACACGTACAATTCCAAGACAATGCTAGATCATAACAGTACATGTCTAGATATCGTGTGTGTGTGTGTGATTGTTATCTATATTATGCTAATATGCTTAAAGCGTGAAAATTATTAATTAAATCTGCATCTTAGCTAAATATATAGCTTAAAGTTATTAAATCCAACAAATACAGATTGATATGATTTTGTTCCGAGCACAATACTTAAAGAATTCAATATTTTTGTACAATCGTACTCGCGTATGTGACAACGATAATCCATTTTCGAAAGAATTAAATATTTCTCCTCTTAAGAATTCGTAAATATATATCATATTTTCTCAAAACACAAGTCGCGAGTCATGATCAACTCTTTTAACATATGTAATGTATGATTGGGTTGAATAGAGCTTCTCAATGATAAACCTGATCCGACGACCTAGCTAGATAGCAAACATATATATTTGGCCAAACGTCAAAATCAAATATCACAATTATAAAAACAAACAAAGAATCAAATAAAGTAGAAGCAAAAAATGTAAAGCGAGTGCAATTTTTATAAATTCCTTACTTCACCAACAAGCTTTCCTACGATATGGCCCAAAAACACTCAGTCCCCCCCACTCATTGTTCACCATCCATGCCCTACCATATATTTTCTTCATGCACATCACCCTCTGATCTGTTTATGTTTTATTTATTTTTTTATTTTTTTATTTCTTTAAATATCATTTCCAAAAGCACCCCAACCCACTTCCTTTTTTCCCTAAAAGCTTGAAAATTCAACTACAAGTGTAGAAAAAACTAAAGAAAAGGTTTAGTTGCGTAACTGCAGCATTACCTTTTTGAGTGATGAAATTGCCCTTTGCTTCAAACCAAAACAACCTCTCATCTCCAAACATTCAATACGAACCCAAACCAGTTACCGAAATCGATCATAAAACGACTGATGATCCTTTGCCATTTGAAGAATGGGATTCTCTCATGACTGAATTCGGCCTCCAAGATGACGATGATCCCGCAAAATCCGCTAACCATTCCCAACTTCAATCCGCAATGATTGCTCCAACCATGTCCTTATTCTTACCATCAGATTTCGACAACCCGAATTCAGCTCATTTTATGAACCAGTATCATGCGGATACTACTGAAAACGACACGAGTCAAACTACTGGGTTAGATTACGTAGACGAGTTAATTCGTATAGCTGAGTGTTTAGAAACTCAGTCTTTTCAGCTGGCGCAAGTGATATTGGCGCGGCTCAATCATCGGCTTCCTGTACCCAACGGGAAGCCTCTTCAACGAGCCGCGTTTTACTTTAAAGAAGCAATTCAAAATCTACTCACCGGTTCAACCCGTTCTACTAGTTCATCTGAAATAATACAAACGATCAAAGCATACAAAACGTTCTCCACGGTTTCTCCTATTCCTATGTTTGCTAACTTTACCGCGAATCAAGCAATCTTAGAGGCGGTTGACGGTGCGATGATCGTCCACGTCATCGATTTCGACATCAACGTCAGCATGGGTGGACATTGGGCATCGTTTATGAAAGAGATCGCGGAGAAAGCGGAATTAAGAAAAGTTAACTCGCCAGCTTTCAGGATCACAGCAGTTGTATTGGAAGAATACGAATTAGAATCGAGATTGATCAGCGAGAACTTACGTCAGTTCGCTCGTGATCTGAAACTACGATTCGATATCGAATTTGTAACTGTCGAAACGTTCCGAAACCTTTCCTTTAAATCGATTAAGTTTTATGACGGCGAGAGGATTGCGATATTATTGAGTCCGGTGATTTTTCAGCGTATAGGTGTTGGTTTCTTTGATGACGTACGGAGAATTTCACCGCACGTGATCGTGCACGTGGACGGAGAAGGAATGAGCGGTGGAACAACGTCGTTTCGGCAGACGGTGATTGAAGGATTGGAGTTTTATTCGACGATTTTGGAATCATTAGAGGCAGTGAATGTTGGTATTGGAATGGGAGGTGGTGATTGGATGAGGAAGATTGAGGTGTTTGTGTTGTTGCCGAAGATAATGGCGGTGGTGGAAGCTGCCGGCCGCCGTGTGACGCCGTGGAAGGAGGTGTTTGGTAGGGCAGGGATGCGGCTAGTTGGACAGAGTCAGTTTGCTGACTTTCAAGCAGAGTGTTTACTGAGGAGGATACAAGTTAGGGGATTCCACGTGGCAAAACAGCAAGGGGAGATGGTGCTTTGTTGGCATGATAGGCCACTTGTTACCACGTCAGCATGGAGGTGTTAGCCTATTTTTATTTCTATTGAAGTATATATAACAAATAAATAACAAATAACTAATTTTTAAAATTAGAAAGAAAAAAAAAACATGTATATGCATTGAACAATCATAGTGTTTGCTAATGAAGGTGATTTGCTTTTACGATTTATCCCGGTATACTGCGAAAAGAAAATGTTTACGAAATGACTTTACCTTAACAATAATCTCGATAGGACAAATAATGAGATTAGCGAAGAATAATGTAAGGTTAGTTTTCGAGCATAAAATGCTTGAGAAAGTATTTTTCTGTTTTTATTTTGCAATTGTATCATTCGAATTCTTATAGTTAATCGGAAAAGGCGTTTAGTATGTCTTTTGCGCTTATTATTATCTCTCGTTGCGTAAATGAGAGGCTTCTGTTTTTGTTTACGAGACATTTTATCATATACGATTACCTTAAGGAATGGTGACATATTTTGTATAAGTGATTAAATTGTAATACCTTTAGTGTTGTGTAGATCTAATTAGGAAATCAACTTATTAATCCCACGGGAGAAAGAGATTGTGTATGTCAATCGAATTCCTCATGTTTGCTCTTGATGAAATAAACATTCATCATAACCTAGCCTGAATCTGATTTTGAACTTAAATTGAAAGGATTTAATCAAAACGAGTATGGTTGAAGCATTTCATCAACTTGAGCCAAAAGATTGATCTTATGATTTGTGTTTTTGAAGTTCTACCCTAACAATCTTGTGATTAAAACATAACAGCGTAAACCTGCTTCTATAACTCTCTCAGTTGCCGAGATACATATTTTCACCCGATTATTAAATAAAATTTTTCCACTCTCTTGATTATAAAATAAATTAAGCATTTAACCATTGATCTTTCCAGCAAAAAAGTGTACTTAACAACACAGAGGTGCCCATTTATGATCGATGGCAGTATTGAACACGATGGTTTTAGCAACCAACAAAAGCAAGCAAACCCTTCATCAGAATAAACTCATACCCAAAACAGCATAAACCAAGTAACCCACATATTCTTTTACTTGTACAACAAACAGATGGTCTATATATTTTAAGTATAGATAGTTAAGAAGGAAAAAAAAAGGTTAAAATTACAAGTATATCATATATGAAGAAAACACAAAGGGGTGAGTAACAAGTAACAACAACATATGAGTTCCCGTAATCAATCCTAACGTCAGTATCCCAAGCTCAGAAAAGATGTCCTAATTTTATAGCTTAAATCACTAACTTGGTTGCGTACTGCATTCTCAACTGTTACCTTCATCCAGCTGCGACACTGCCTCAGGTCCACAAACCCTAGTCAATTCATCCTGTTGAGCAAAACATTCAAGCATAAACAAAATATTGAAGTTATTATATTTATTTATTTTTATCTTTTTGTGCACTGATGAGAAGGGTACAGATATATAGCAGTTTGTGTAAAACCTTTATGGAATTATTTTCGGAAGTAAGCTTCTCGCATTCCTCTGAGAGCCTCTGCAGCTCATCTCTGAGGGAATTATTCTCACTACTTAGTGCCTCTACTCTTGCCTGTAGCTCTTCACACTCGGCCTACCAAAAACAGGTGTATGTTACTAATACATGTAAGGAGTTCCTCATTAAGATATTTTGGTTCACTCATCTACAGCATGTCTGGGACTTCTATTAAGATATTTTGGACTTCTACCAATATATTACATATAAACATATGTAATATATTGGTTGGGTTAAAATTATCACGTGATGAGCCCATACAAAACAAGCCTGTTAAAGACGATAGAGACCAATACATCTATTTCTAGATTCTCTAAATAAAGTTTCTTCCTTTCTATGAGTATGAAGTTACTAACTTGTTGAATAACTACACAAGCAGGCCACAAACTTTTCTAATATTCATGGCTAATTTCTAGCACCAGCTTTCTGTGGCCATCGAAAATATAAGTTATAAAACACTAAATGTCAATATTGCTTAGATGACCTGTGTGTATGGATATAGAGAATATCAAAATATTGATTCCACTATTTGAGAGAGTATCTTTTGTTTTCCCTTGGTTGGTAATACAAGGTTACAAGCAGGCAACAGTGTTAAGAAACTCTTTTAGTCATGCTTCTAAAATCTAAATAACAAAAGCTATTTTAAATTTTTAACCCGTTAATAGATAAATGGTCAATCTGAGCTACATCTCAATTCAGACGGATCAAATGGTAAGCCGTAAACTCACATTTTGAACTAAAAAAGTAACAGGTCAGAAGTCACCCGAAATGTATTTAATGTGCATACAATCTCCTATATCAATGTACTAAAATACAATAAGAAATAAGTAGTTTATGTAATCATATTTCAAACATAGTTTATGGATAGAATTCAAAAAAGATAAAAGACAAACAAATGTGAAATGCGTACATGTCAACCAAACCCGGCCCAACCTCTTTGAACTGAACCTAAAATCTACCTTTTATACCTTTAACAAACCCCATTAGACCCTGTATCATTCTATTTCTGAAGCATATCTGAAGTGTTCTCTAAATGAAAATTGTTCAGGATGCCCTTCTTCTGGGTCTAGGATCTATTTCTTAGTTCAAGATCCTCTTACAAACTGGCTAACTGAAATCGAGAAATTAGCAGATCTGTTCTGCCCAAAATGGTAATGGGCCTATGCATTGATAAAATAAAAGTTTGTAGGTCAGAGCCAAACTGTGCCACCAATTGCGTGTAATACCCATACTTTAGCTAATAATATCTTATTAATTCTTCTCGCTCTTCTTTCTTAGAAGCTAATAATGCAGCTGACACTACGAGATCCACATCAAAGTTGAAGTATTTGATACCTGTTTGCGCAATCTTGATCTCCTAGCTGATTCTCGATTAGACTGCTTCCTCTTTTGTCTCTTCAGTTCCCGCTCATCCTGCTGATATGATTATTGATAGTTTGCACTAGTTAACATTTCTGTAAACATACTATGTGTTTGAAAATAAATTTAATTTAGGAACCTAAGATGCAATTAATCAAATTTATAAAAATTATGCCCGGAGACGTGAAAGATGCTAAGACACAGGAAAAGCCTATATATGCAGTTAGATCATGCACAAGCTCTAAAACCACTTAGAAAGTAGATGACTATGAAAGTTAATGTATTAATTACGATTACAAAAATACTATCATCACAACGATATAAACTAAACTGTTGGATAATTTATGAAGTTAAATGCATTAAAATATTTAACGACTTTTAACCCACTTAACCCATTTCCGTTGTTGCAAATTTTTTTTGTTTCGACACATTTAACCCTCTTAAGATAAAGACAACCCAAAAATAAAGCTGACTAATAAGCATCTGTGCCAAAATTGCCACCTCTAAATAAACTAACAAGGAATTAACTAAATTCATACCTGAACCCACTGATCAGGCATCATTCCATCTCGTCCCATCATCGGTGGTGGCACTGCTGTTCGAGAAGGATTTGGTCTCATTTTCATGGTTCCACTTGCAGCAGATGGATTCCACAAGTCCATTCCCATATTAAGATTAGTACCAGCCATAGAAACTACAGGGTTCCCAGGAACTGCCGTATGAGCATTTGGCCCAGAATTGTTGTTCTGTGCATTAGCTGAAGATAAAATGAAGATTATGATGTTATTACAAGAATTTACATAAGCAGGGAGAGAAAAGGTAAAAGTGTGCAAAATTACCATCTGCAAGCATCTGATTGAAGCTTCCTTTCTTACCTCCTGAATATTCCTGGAGGTGTAATTTATATTTTGTTAACACATAAAGAAACAGAAGATACTTCTCATTTCCTCACTCAGAAGACATCAAAATTTACTAAACAAAATAAATGAAAAATCACATACTGTCATGAAAAGATGCGAACAGAAAGCAATTTTATATATATTTAAAATGAAATACATACATGTTGATCATTCTCGTCACTTCCATCTGATGAACCATCACTTCCACTTTCAGCGCTGTTTAGTCCAACAATTATGTAACAAGAGTCAGTTTGCATTGAATAACAGAAAGATTAACGTCATATATCCAGTTAATAAAGAAAGAAAATGAAGGCTGAATGTATTGTATATGACTACAAACCTTTGGGTGGCACCATCATTCCCGGAACTTGATGCTGCCTTCCCACTCTCTCCAATTCTCACACCAGTGGCATTTCCATTTCCTGAAGTTCCCTTGGACTTCTTATTAGTTGTCCTTTCCTTGCCTTCGTAGGTCTTTGCTTCCATTTCGGCATTTGGTGGTGCAGTATTTGGGGTCTGTAAGAAAATGATAATTAGGTTACACTAATAGATATACACACACGGACGCCTTAAACTGCACATAGCACAGAAACACACATGCATATAGAATTAAACCCCAAGTTACATACACATATATGGAATTGGAACTACTCTACGTTTTAAAATACAACTACGCTGTTTTAAGTTCCATAATCAAAATGATGTAATTTGAATCAGTGGTTTCTGTCAAGCTCACCCAAAGCTTGACTTAGAACAGATTTTCCCATTCACATGTATGGAAGTATGTACACATATATGTGCACTCTACACACTAGTGCATGCATATACGTGTATATCACATATGTATAGATGTACATACATATGTGTGTGTGTAGATATAACTTGATCTGGGTATATGGATATGTCGTACATATGGGTCATTTATACATGGATACATGTGCATACATCAACTATATGTATACATTTGTAGACGTATATATCTATCTATATTTATATATGTAACATGGGTTTGAGTAGTTATATTGAAGCGCTTAAGGAAACGAGGATTGATAGGCCTCTTAGATCCACGTATCATGATAAGTATGGTGATATCCAATAGGCCAACCAAAGAGTGTTGTGCCATCTAAATGCATCCTAAACAAAGTTTCATATGCAACTTAACAGCATAGAAGGAAAAAATTGTGATCACCATAGGAATACTAGGATGTGCATAAACTCCTGCAGGTGGATATAGAGCAGGATATGGAACTGGAGTCCCATATGGTGACATCATAGGATGCTGAAACAATTCACACATTAAAGAATAACCAAAAGAGTAGTCAGTTATCATTTGCTGCACGAATCTCAAAATCTTCAGATTTGGCTTCCAAGTTCATGATTACCTGACCTCCCCACATGTATGGATGAGGAGTTGGAGAAGGAACAGTTGAGGCGAAAAAAGGTGGAGTACCTCCAGCGCCATAATAAGCCTAGACATAAAAGTTAACTATGTCAAGAACTTATATCTGCATTCTAAACTCTTATTGCAAGTATGCAACTTATAGCAAGTATGCAACTTATAGCAAGTAGTTAAATATCAATATTTATATCACACCTGCATCGAGTTTGACCAGTCAGCATATGAAGGTGGAGGTGCTTGCGCTTCCTGTAGGTAATGAGTAAGATATAAGTTTTATGACACAAAAATTATACAATACATACTGCACAAAAAGAAGCGTGTGAAAACCTGAATTGAAGCAGGTTTGGGATGCTTAGCAGGTGAGCTCTCTTCCCCAGCCCCCATGAAATCTACCGAAAAATCTCAATATGCAGCCTTAAGGGTTTAGCTTCTACAAGTTCACCTTTTACGTATCCTAGAAATATAACAAACAAGCACCTAAAGACATTAAAAAAGTGCTGGTCAGCCACTCAAGAACAGGGAGTTGGTTAAGTTACCATGTATCAGAAAACGGATGATAGCACGTGCATGACATATACATAAACACATAGAATCATAGCAATTATCAGATTCAAGAACTAAAACAACACAAGATAAAGTAGCACTGTTATAAGAACGGACCGTTTCATTACATGCTTACTAAATTCCACAATAAAATGGGCATATGGGCATTTTCTAATTCTACATCGATAGAAACTTAGACTTGGAGATGAAGTAACTAAATGGATCATGTACAATGTGAAAGGTGCAAAGAGATGATGTTCAAGTTGTAACATTTTCCATTCAATATCAAGCACGTTTACATGTTACACGGATTTTGACATATTACAAAAAGCATATCCATGAAAATGATATTGGGGGCTTATAACCCCACACCTATACAAGTATACAGATTGATGCCAAAACATCATACAGAAAAATATGTTTCACATCAAACAGGCAGTGCCAATGATGGTTTGTTTAACAAGAGATGGCCAACTTCTAGAAAAGTTAGATACTCGACTAAAATTTATCCCTAGACAGCCTAACCTTCCACTTTCTGGTTTGTTATCATTCAACATCATTTTCTCTATCTTCTCCCCCTGCACCACTAGTTGACATGATTTACCAGGTTCTTTTCAATAATACCACGTCTAGTATTATTATGTTGATAATAATAACATCAATTCGGACGATGCGAGCTATGCATTTCTATCACTTGCCTTTTTCTCTCAACTCTTTCATGATAACCTTCATTCCAATGAAATTACCAAAAATAGGAAAAACTTTATCTTAAAGTCTATCCATACCCTAAAAGGCCAACTAACAAAAAAAAGCCTAACCAAATTACAAAAAATAAATATAAAAAAATATATAAAAGTGAAGAATTTCAATGACGAAAAATATTTAATAAATGACATAAAAATAACGAAAATTATCAGATCTGGCTACTAAATTTAAACAATTATTCATTAACATGTTGCCTAATTTCTAAATTCTGTCTAATTCTGCTAAGATGTACTGTAATAACTGATAGTATAAATTTTGTGTGTGTGCGTATGTGTGTGTGTGTGTGTTTGAACATGCATATATATAAATAATTAAAAGTCAGAAATAGTACCGAGAGAGTGAATTATTGTTGAGCTGGTAGCTACGGAAGGAAATTAACAAAAAGCTAAGAAATTAGGGTTTGGTATTTCTTTCTTATTCTGGAGAAGTTTTTAGCAACGGCGCGAAAACAACGTAAGAGTTCGGAATTTTGATATTTTGTATGAGCGAAGTGGAGAATTGGTGTCGGTGAGATACGGCGGTGGCGGAGGAAGGAGAAACCGCCGGTGAGATTGGGGGTAGGGTTAGAGTGGGGATGATGACATGTGAAGGTGAGGGTGAGAAGGAATCCAGCTGTTAAAGAGAGAGTGGATAGATAGGTATGACGAGGCAAATAAACATTTTATTGATGTTGATGACTCGGTAACTATTGCTATTGCTACTTCAATTCATTCAATTAAACAAGGATAATGTATTTTATTATAAACACTTCTTTATTATTTATTATTTATTTTATGTTTTATTAGGTCAGAGATATTATTAATTATCATTAATTCCACTTTTAAGGGTAAGGTCGTGACTCGTGAGGAGAATTTTAGGATATAATTATCGTCCATATTTATTATATCTTATACTAAATAGAACACTGTATTTTATGGGTGTGTTTGGCACCAACATTTTTGTGGGATTTTTAGGGATGGAGATTTTTAATTTTAGAATCCTCATCTACAATCCTTGTTTGGCACATACAAAAATTTGGGATTCTTGAAAAAACAATCCCCAAACTAAAAGGAGATGGGGATTATTTTAGAAGCTACTTTTAAGAGCTTCTAAAATAATCTTCATCTCCATCCACATCTCCATCTCCATCTAATGCTTCCAAACACACCCTATGTCTACCAATTTGTTTCAAAAATGCAGTGATCCTTCACATTTTAAGCATTTTCCTCTTATCCTTAACCCACTTTTCTAATCTATCTTTACAATCTTACCTTTTTTATGATCTATCTTTACAATCTTAACTCATCTTTCTCTACTTGTCTTCCAAATACGGTCAATCCAAAGGAAAAAATGCTTGCTACCGGACATCTACATCATCAATAGTCGCTGATGTCGTTGTGCCACCACGTCTGAAGCTCATGCCGCCGTTATGCCTTGTGCTAGTTTACATTAATTTTTGCATTTATTTGTATTATATATCTACGTTTCAGTTTGAGCGTCAAGGTGAGTACACTATATTCTATATTCCAAGGAAAAGTGTACTAAAGCGTCAAGGTGTTGAAGAAGTGGGGTAGCTAAGGTTTAAAATTGAAAAGAAAAAAAAAACGTATGAAAAAGAAAGAGGGAAACTTACGTTAGGATTCTGAATTGAATTGAATTGGAAGATGAACCTCACAATTTGTTTTAACATCAAGATTAAATTCTATAAATGGTCCCTATGGTTTACACCGATTTACGAAAACGATCCCTGTACTTCTTTTTTCACCTTTTCAGTCCAATAAGTTTACGTTTTGCTCGAAAATGGTCCCTCCTCCACCTAAAATGACTAAAGTACCCTTCCTTTTGTCGTTTTCGGATAGTCACGATTTAAACGGTCAAATGGTACTTTAGTCATTTTAGGTGGGTGAGGGATCATTTTCGAACAAAATGTAAACTTATTGGACTGAAAAGGTAAAAAAAGAAGTATAGGGACTATTTTCGTAAATCGGTGTAAACCACAGGGACCATTTATAGAATTTACTCCAAGATTAATTATACATAAAAAATAAATATTTATTGGTTGATCCATATTTGTAATATGTTGTTGATTGTTTTTTGGCTATGATTTAGATGTGTATTTTTTTAAATCATAATAATAGTGTCGTGGAGTGCATATCTGATGATGAGTATTTGAAGACAGTATAGTTTGCTTGAATTTCATTTTGTGTTTGATTTACATACAATTCTAACTTTGAAATCGATTTTGTGTTTGAAATAGATGTTATGTTTGTTTTTGATAATGATAAGCTATAATGAGATTAATGTTTAAATGATGATAATGTGATATATTAGGGTTTTGGTGTTTTGAGATAGAATGCGAGGGTATTTGGTCATTTCATCATGACTTAACATAGAATTTTAACGAAATTCGTTAACAAGATGACTGGTAAGTGAAAATGACAAATATAGGGATCACTGGTGACATTTCTTAAAATAAGGGACGAATTGTGATTTTTTGAACAAACACAAGGATGATTTAGGCAATTTTCTCTTATCTTTTACCATATCCACCAATATATGTAAATGTTTCATGTCCCTCCTATCTTCTTCATCCAATAATGCCATCGATCTTTCTTTAATCATTGAGTCTGGAATAATATCCAGTTCTAGCCAATGTTTTAAAAACCAGTTTTTTGAGCGAACTGGTTTTCAGTCCGGACTCGGTTCAATCCGGTCGAACCGGTTTTGTGTCCGGTTGAACCGCCCATTTTGTACTATATGAGTTGAACCGGTTTTGTGTCCGGATTCGGTCTGATTGGTTGAACCAGACCAGTTCAGATGGTTTTCAAAACATTGGTTATAGCTCCATGCCTCAATTGCAGCTTTTTTATCAATCGATTCAGTTGGAAGCATCATATGCTTTATTGCTCTGCTTTTGTGATACGAAGTTCTCTTTATTTCCCGTTTCAAACTGAGCATTGTTCTCTTCCTCATCCTTCATGCATAATTTTTTGGTTGTCTTTGTTTGGATCTTCATCAGTTGTAGTGTTGACGTTGCTTGCAGAACTCATTGTTTAGTTTTATCGTACATCTAAATTTGAAATTCCTTATTGTTGTAGTTTATATATAACTTCCACCCTTTTGGAACTTTAATCGATTTTCCACACATTTTTTTTTTGGTATTTAATAATTGTTTAATATTAACTTCTTGAATAAGTTGTAGGTAAAATATTTCGTACCCGAATATATTATATATTATTATCTCTCTTATCTATTAAAAGAGAACCAATATTAGTTAATATTCTCCTTAATTATCTCTCAAAAACTAATCCCCACCTTTCATTGGATTAGCCTACTAAATTACAGCCCTTGATCTTCATTAGCCAAATGATTAATCTTTAAAGATTAGGACTCCTTTTTTCCAGACCCTCATATATCATGTACCTATCCCTTCCCATTCCTTTCAAAATAATCGCACAATCCAACCCTTGATTGATTAAACCCTAGCCCCTGACGAACAAAAATAAATAATGGGGTAATGGAAATCGAAGAAACCATAAAACCTGACGAGATAATGGTACCAGAAAACGATGATAACACTGATTATGGCAACGATGATGATGATGCTTATGAAGATTACGATAATGATAGTGATACTGATGATTTCTTAGGAGGAAGAGGAAGCGGTAGAGGACGAAGAAACATATGGGTACAAGATCCAGTCAAGGGTTAAATCAAAATTCGCAAGGGTAACCCACGTTCCTGGTACGATTGATGCAATATATGGATTTGCTTGATTTACGTTAATTACTCACATTTATGTATTATTTCACGTTTATAACAATTGTATCAAATCATAGCTGTTGTGCAGCAAATCAGTTCCGTATGGTAACGCCTCAAATGATACATACAGAATACTCAAAGATTAAAATCAAGCAAATCGGTTTTGTAATTGATTAGATATATCGAAATCAAATAAATTTATATAAATCGATTTAGTGGTTGTCATCATGGGCTACTCTGCATCTTATGATTTTTGAAGTTTACTGGAAGCACACAAGGTGTTTGAGGTAATGTCAATTGCAAGTTTTGAGGTTTGTATAAGGTTTTTGAATTGTGTATTTATAAGTGTTTGCCGGAAATCAAATAAGGGCGACATTAATTTAGATTGTTGCAGGTGGAACATACCTTGGTCTTTTGTGATTAGCTGAATAAGCGTACTCGATCTGTACAATTTAGTGGTAGACATGTCACGTTTGGTGAGTGTGGTGATTGACGTATTTACTTATTTCTCAGTTTGAATCATAGGGATAAGCTTTGTTACCGTTGAATGTTGTTGAGGCTTTTCCAGCTGATTGTATTTATACAGAGAAGTCCGCATTTAGTGATGGGCCGGCTGGAAGTGTGATCTACGACAGGTCAGGGAGAAGGTTTAATCGTTGACTCCACTCAGGTAGACACATTATATGGCAGTAGGTAGTTATATTATTTTTATTATACTTCTTTTAATTCACTTCATCAACGTATATGCATACCATATGTCTAATAGAATGTTTCAAAGATAATTCGAATATGGTTTTCTATTTTAAAGAGTTTGGCTGTGTTTGCTTAATGTGCACTCTTCTGTTTATAATAACTCTGGTTCATTGGGTGTGAGTAACCTAATCTTTTTGTAAATAATATGCTGTAACCAGATATGTATAATCTGTTATGACTACACATTTGAGTTTCTTTTTTGACCTTTTTATGACTTGGAATGTGCAGTTGACATTTGAGGGCGCAAATGATGTTCTTATGCAGCAGGTAATGATATTTTTTAGTTTATTATGTTTGCTAAATTACTGCCTACGTCTTTGTTCAGACCTTACATGTAGCTGAGTATTTTGGTAGAGCCTTCTCAGATCGTATGGTTATGCAAAAAGTATATTGACATTTGAGAATCAGTTTTAGCAGGCACTTTAGAGGTAAGCACTATGTGAGGTTCATTTGTTTATTAAGGTGGAAGGTTCGTCATATCAAGGGTAGACCGAAACACGAAACTCACCATGAGTACTAACCCTTTTAAAATACAATGTGGATTATATTTGGTGTATTTTTTTCTTTGTATCTATGAAATGCAGTTTAGAGTGTCATATGTTTTCACATATACTTTCTTTAGGTCCTGATGACATTTACAGTAAGCCGTGGATCATGATTTAACATTTGTTCTTGATTCACTTAGCTTTAGAGGTATGCAGTTAGGGGCTCTAGGGTTTAATATTGTACTCTTCATGTCATGATGATGAAGCTATCTCATATCAGTATATAGTTGGGATATCAGTAACGTAACATTTATCTCTGTTGGGTTTGAAAAAATTCATATCCAGTAACACATGAAACTGGAAAAGGATGAATTTTGTGTATAGCTTATGTTTTTCAACCATGGAACTAGAGCCCCTAACTCTGTCAAGCTACTTTCAGTTGTATTATTATGTAGGCTTGTAATGGTGCTTTTTCTCTAAATAAGGTTTATAATAAGAATTAAAGCTATGCACCCCACTTTGAATGAGTTTTGTTTGTGTTCTGCTAATTTGTGTAGCCATGAACCGAAGCTTTTAAAGATGTTATTTCGTCCTAATTGAATGGGTTTTATTTTAAAGGCTTGGGGTCTTTTAATATACAAATACACAGGGATATACGGATTAATGAAGCACATGTTGATGGTGTCGTTGTTCTTTGGAACTTGAAGCACCTGGTGACATTTATATAGATTTTTAAAAGTGCTATGCTCCCTGGCCAAGGCACTTTACTTACGTTTAATTATTGATTGATCTTATAAGTGGTGATTTTGACCCATTCATTTGGGTTATACTATATCTTAATGTCTAGAGTCTGTAAGGTTAAAGCGTTTAGGTGCAATATGCCTCATTTATTTAATATATGATTTAAGTAAACTGATGGATGGTTTTTATTCAAAGAAAAAGGTCCAAAAGTGTTAAATGTGGAAATGAGGGTGGGTAGTATTGTTCATTATACTGCATGAGTACTACTCTCTTATTGTATAGAATGAACCATATTCGATTAAAATGCATGTGGTTGGCAATTTTCTATCTGAATGTTTGATTTGAAGAAGTGGAAGAAACACGACATATACCTATCTAATTCAAGTTTTAGCTAATTACCATAAAGTTGATTTACCTTTATATGTGTTTGATTGAGTTAAAAAACATAATAAAAAAGATTACGATTATACATGTTTTTGTTTTCATATGATGTTAAATTTCATATTTAGCAATGTTTCATATTCGTGACTTTTGAAGTTATTAGCTTTGTACAGGACTAAGCTACTATCAGTACTGGGGTCTGGGACTACTTCTATCAGCAATCTAACATGAGTCTTGAAGCAGGTACATTGAATTCATGATGTAATATCTATGCCAATGGCATATGCTCTCTCTGGTCATCTACTTCTCGGTCATCCCGTGATGTTTAAACCTTTAGAGGCTGGGATGAACGTTGTACAATCTACTACTACAACCGGAGTAACAGGTGGTGTCGCCTACACTAATGCTCAACTGATCAGAAGCTTTATGTGGGAATTTTACCTTTTAACATGATGGAGTTGCAGCTCAGGTAAAATGGCTAAATTAGAACTGACTTTTACTGCATTTTTTATGAATCCCAGAAAGAGGAAGTTATCTAATGAGGTATAATATGGCTTTTGATATATATATATATATATATATATATATATATATATATATATATATATATATATATATATATATAGTTATATGGTGATTAGAAAAGGTTATTTCATATCCTCGACTTTTAAGATTGTATATTCATCAGGATTTTTGTTGTTAGTAATTTTTTATTTGTTTCATAAATGTATATGATTCCTATAACAGACGTTGGAAGTGAAGCATTAGCTACTCTCATCCTCAAAAACTCCATGTTGGTTTGGAAAGTTTAGGGGCAAATAGATGGAGAAAGACTGGGCTACATGGGACGTAGCAAACAGGTGATTTATCTTTCGTCTTGATAATTCTTACAACTACAGGTGGCAATATGGGCAAGGAGGTAGGCTGGTTCGGTAACAGGTCGAGACATGTCTTTTCTTTATACGGGTTTTGCTGACCTAAAATACTTTTGGCCAAAATTTTAATTTCAGTTCTATATAAGGTAAAAGATTAGTACGAATTTTGACTATGTAAAGATTTGGGTTTCTTCTCGAAATTAATAACTATATCGATACCTTATTCTTTTGTTTATATATATGACTGGAGATCAGAAAATCACGATATTGATGCTGAGGCAATTCTGATCCTCAATATATGTTATGGACATGCGGAGGTATAACACTATATATGTTTTGGGAAAACTTGATGGTTGATATACGATATTTCAAGTAATAAGTAAATGGTTTCTTCTACAGATCTAATTGCTAATAGGAAACTTATGGAGGATGTTGTTGACACACTTGCTGAGAAGAGAAGTCTGACCAAGCAAGAATTCCTGAACTTGGTTAAGTTACATGGCTGTATTCAAGTCAGTCCAACAAGTATATTCCAGTCCGATAAGTATATCTTATTCACGCCTACAAAACGTGCAAAGATGCAATCAGTGTTGATGAAGCACAAAGCATAAGGTAATCAGACCACCACATGTATCTACAAACCCCAAGCTTGAATTTAAAGGTTTGAGATTTTTATTTTGTTTCTTTCTTTCACATGAAACCAACCTTCTTTATTAGTTGTGAATAATTAGTTGGCCAAAAGTGACACGTTAATGCATTTCTCCAAACGGGATAAGGGGTCTCAATGGGAATTTTTTGCTATAGAGTCCAAACGGGTCTGACCCGTTCATGCGTAGCTCTATATATCTGATATACTAAATAAGTAGAGCATTAAACAAGATACGTAGTAATAAATTGAAGCTATAAAATAGGATGAAGCATTGGCAAAATCCCCGTTTGTCCCATCTTCCGTTTTAAATATTTCTAAATATTCAAGATTCATGGCTATGTTATCCATGAATTCTGCTATTGAAATTGAAACTTCAAGTTACTAGATGTTATAACTTGATATCATACATATATAGCTTAATCTAATTGTTCTTGCATTATTGGTTTCAGATTTAACTTTACTGAATGTAACAATTTGTTACTGCATTTTTGGACAATCCCAGAAAGAGGAAGTCATATAATGAGTTATATTATGGCTTCTAATATATATTTGTTTCCTTTTATTGGTTTGTCATTTCCTATTACTACGGTTATTTTGTTTACTTACATAGTTGTTTATATGATAAATCACCTGTTTACTACGGTTATTTTGTTTACTAACAAAGTTTTTAGTGATTGTTTATTTGTGTCATTTAATGCAGATGATTCCTATAACACACACATTGGAAGTGAGGCATTAGCTACTCTCATTCACAAAAACTCCATGTTGGTTAGAAAAGTTTATGGGCGAATAGATGGAGAAAGACTTAGCTACGTGAGATGCAGCAAACAGGTGATTTATCTTTCTTTTTGATAATTCTCACAACTACATGTGGCAAAATGGGCAGGGATGTAGAAAACAGGTGATTTACCTTTATAATATTTCTCACTTTATGCATATTCTTCAATTCAGGTTTCCGTTCCTCCCCCATTAGCTTTAGTTTAGGGGCAGTTCCTAGAGTTATGGTCCTCCATCTTCTTATCCACATTTAATTGCGGGACTGAATAACTTTTGTTATCACCCTGGAGGTGGGGTTGATGAGGTAGGTCATTCTTCCGATTGGGTTTTATCAGTTGTGGTAAAATGAGATAGGAACGGTTCAAGGCTATATAAGCATTTTATTTTCTATAAATAATTAATCTGTTAGAGTTTGTAAGCTTTTGGTTACACTTATGATGACTTTCAGCTCATCTTACCTTTTCAAACCAATCTTTTGTATACCTATTGTTTTTAAAATAGTTTTTCAGTTTGACCCGTTGTGAGTTAATTATGATTGAAATGACATGGTCTCATTGAAGGTTAGAATTCTCTCTCTATCTCATTCTTTTTATGTATCTCACGCGGGCACATGATTAATATAATTTTCATTAGATTTTAACGTTACAAGTCTCTAATACACTAAACTTAACTCACCTTTATGTAAGCACTACTATATAGAATTTAGAAGTGGCGATTTTTAACCCGTTTTGATATAAATGGAGCTGTTTTCTATCTCAAGCCGAAATTTTGAAAAATAAGGGCTAAAAGGTAAAGGGTTGATTGTTAGTTTTCTGTCATGTGGTCGTATCTCTGTTCATGCAAGTTCAAAATGTCAAACATCTTTGTGTTCGTTAATCATAGAAGATTTTCATAAGGAATTGAATTGAACTTAATGCCATATATGCTTTGTAGTTTATCATGGTGATCTGGAGAACCCTTTTGATGCCACTGGGATTTAAATACACCTTTAAGGTGTCCATGCTAAATGGTGAAGTGTATTGAAACAATCCCTTATCAAAATATAGTTTCTATGGTTCAAGTGTATTGAAAAATTGCCCAAACTTATTAATGTAGTAAGCTTTCTAAATAAATGTATTCAATACTTGAGAAAATTTTGTTATATATATTTTTAGTGCAGTAAGCTAACCCAAACCCAAAATATTATTTTGGTGGAGTAAGCTTTCTAAATTACAAGTAAAAGCTTCAAGTTTATTGATCCTACTGAATTGGTAGGGTTTGGAAATAAAAAATTTCTTAAGAGAAAACCATTAGAATGGTTCCAACTTTCAAGTGTATCAGAATATTGCCCAAACTAAATTTTTAGTGTAGTAAGCTTCCTCTATTATTTTATTCAAGAATTGAGATAATTATTCTATATAATTTTTATTCCGTATGTAAAACTCTCCCTTTGTGTTCCAGCTTGATCATCAAAGTAGTAAAGTTACTTATGTCTGATTTTCTTTAACAACAATATATTTAAGAACCTTGATTTTTAACTTTGCTTACCTGCAGAGTTGATTGCATCTGCTGGCTTTCATTATGCTCATTGTAATACACTAGCGTATAGTAGTTCAAAGGGTCAATCCGCATTATTAATTTGATTGAGTCCGCATTATGCGATGGACATCGTAAATTGTAAGCACTTTGTAGGTTTTTATACATTCTCTTTATGAAATCATTACAACATATGTTGTTTTAATTTCTCACATTCATTCTTTTGTTTTGTTGGGTTTGAGGAACAAAATCACCCGGTTCAAAATTAGTTTTCAGTGAGGTTGTAGCATATCTTTCAGATATTATGTTTGTAAAGAATGGAAGATATATTCTGATACATGATTACATGACCCTTAAAGTCATTATGTTTGGTTCTGTTTTTGCTCGGAATTGTAATGAGCATAATCATTGGAGGTGAAAAAGTTGGATGGTCAAGGGGGATGGGTAAGGGTCATTACTGTTATAGTTAGTATCTATGTTAAAAAGCAACTTCTTGATCTCTTTTTACAATTCCTATCAGTTGTGGGTTACCTATTTCTACTCAAACTTTGATGACTATGTTGGTTTGGGGATTATTGTATGTCACTTTCATTTTAGCCCCTATCTTTGTCGTATGATATGAATTGAATGGAAGTTTTGGATATGAATTGAATGGAAGTTTTGGTAGTCTGTATAAGGAGCAGATGGATGATCTCTGGACCTAAGCGATGGTTGAAGCTATTATTAATTCACAATACATTAATTCACATTGTCCAAACTTTTTATGCATTTTTTTAATTAGTGCTTCATTGTTTTTATTCATTTTTTTAATTAGTCCGCAAATTTTGCGGGTTATGATCTAGTTATTATTTATAAGATAAATATAAATAATAAACAAACGGATAAGAAACAACTAAAAGTAAAAGACATATATAGGAGAGATAGGTAAGTAAACTTATCCCATGAAGACCGATTCTCGACAAACTTATTTGAAGAAGACCGAGGCAGCGAGGCCCGTGTTGGACACGGTTCCCTTAAAACAGATTCGCCATCTAACGTCGTCTGTTTTTCAGGGTACAACGGCCGAAACAGTAGTACTGACGAACTTGACAAAAACTGCCCGAGATTTTATTGAAGAATTCGTGTATCTCCTATAATGGAAAAAGAGTTGTGTTTTTGTATATTTGAACATTGAGCCTAGACACCTCTATTTATAGTGTAGGTGGTACCTCAAGGTTTAGTTCACCCTCCGATGTGGGACAAACTCAAACCCAACATACTACACATCAAATGTCTTACTTTGTGAATCGATATCTCATTCACATTAGCTCAGTTTTGGACACATATTACCTCGTTAAGAAGCTCTTATAAGGGACAACGTAATTACGCGAACTAATACTTATACATACCACATATACATATAAATTTATGTGTCCAAATTTAGTGAAAAAATACATTTTTAATAAATTTTCCAACAATCCTCCACATGAATGGATATTGGTTGAATACACAAGAAAGTTCCAATGAAATTTCAACAGTTGAATCTTGCATAGGATAGGTAGGTGTTACCCTTTGAATCTTCCCTTATTAAATGCACTTAGTCTCCTACTGTGACACCCGCCTAATTAAGACGTTATTACTGTGCCTAATTGTGTGATTATTACGTGTATTTAGTACGAAATTGGACAAAGTACAGTAACTGATTACTTATATATATATATATATATATATATATATATATATATATATATATATATAATGATTATATATATATATACACGTATATGATTCATCCAAATTGTACAATTTCTCGTCAGATAAATATCCGACGATACAAATACGGACGCTGGTGAAACAATTATTAAATAATATGAAATTATTTAATGACATTATTTATTACTTTATATTAGGTATATAATATAACGATCATGTACGTTTTGCTTAAAACGTGACCGAACACGACGAAAACGTGCCCGACAGACGAAACATGATCAAGTTATACTTTTATAACTCGAAACTAAGTATTTGATAAAATACTTCAAGTAAAAATAACGCGATTACACGCGAACATTAACAACGTTTAAAAAAGTTACCCGATTCGAATAAACACACGGTTCACAACCGACGACCAAACAAAAGCCCGAATATTATTTTGGTGACTTAAAATAAATCATTTGGGTGAAACTTTTATTTAAAATATCGCGTTTTGAATTTGGTGACGAAAACTAATATATAAAACGTTTAAAGTTTAAACGAATGACGAAACGAAGGGGTAAACGAGCACCACACGTAACGTAACTTTGAGGAAATGATTTAAACACCCACATGGGGGTGGGACCCCCCTAAAATCTGCAGAAATCCTAACCCATGCCCCCTCACTTGCTTAAACAATACACCAAACACACATACCCTTACCTCTCCATCACTCTTTCACTCATTTCATTCACCACCTCCACCCACACTGATAACATCAAATAATGTTATATTTATATATTAATAATCCTTACATTTTATATGTCTTTTATTGCATTTATGTTGATTATATACTTAATTTGTTTATATTTGCAAAATAGGTATTAAAGTATTTAAATGAAGAAAGAACGAGAAAAGAGTTTTAAAAGATGAAAATGAAGAAAAGACTGAAGATTGGAGATGTTTGGACCTGAGTTGAAGACTAAACCCAAGAATAAATTTAACTGGGCCTTGAGAATGAAGAAAAACGGATTAAGAAGATTAAAAGCCCAAAAGTGAAGCCTGGCCCGACTTTGGAATATTCTGGAAAGAGCACTCAACCAGTGGTTGAGACAACCAACCGGCTATTGAAGATAATAATATTAAGTCAGTTATGGATGCGGACTTTAACTTGGAGAGCAAGTACTCCAACCGGCGGTTGAAGACTCCAACCGGCGGTTAGACTGGCGGTTTAGAAAACTATAAATAGAGGGTTCGGCCAAACTAAACCATATACGAATTGGAAAAGCAAAAGTCGATTGTAAGGGTTAAAGAATGCCTCTAGGTCGAATTTAAGGGCTAGGAGGCTAGGGATTGAGGACTTGCAACCCTAACGAAGAATAATTCAGTTTTCTTGGTTCGATTCTAGATCTTTGACTTATGTTTATGTTTAGATCTTGATTTCTTATTGAATATTGATTGTTCTTTAACATATTTGTTTAAATGAATAATGTTTATATGATAATTTGATTATGTGTTTATGTTGATTGATTTTATGAATGTTGTTAAGGTTATATCTATATTGATTATATGATTATGAGATCATATGGAAGTGAGTACTTGTATGCATTGATTAATAATTTAGGTTTATGTTTTGATTATAACTTAAATACCCTGACTGCGTGATAGGTTATAATTATTACTGGATTAAACTATAATTGATTAGATAATAACATTCGAGACCCCGAAGTTAGTTAACCTTAATATACGTTGAAGAGCTTCATAAAGGATACTTAAACCCGACCATAGAAGGCTATCCAGGATACTTAAACCCGACCAAGGAGGATATCCACTTTTATATTTCAACATAAAATCAATCAGCTAACAAAAGTAAACATATAAGAGAATTTGAATATAACATGGCTAGTTTAGATAAAATATATCTCCGATCTACCTAATTTACCTTAGTTGTCTCTTGATTACTTCAATTACTTTAAGTTGTCTTAATTCTGTATCAAAATAAATATAAGTTCACACGGAACTAAAACGTACCCCCCTTTTATCTGTAATATTAATTGTAAATAATTGTGAATATTGTAAAATTAGTTTAGGGATTAATTTAAAGATTCCACCTTCCCTGTATTCGATACCTGGACTTACTTATATAGCTATATTATACGAACTGGTTATTCTTGCATGTATTGTATGATAGTATTATTTAGTATTTCCTTTATTTAAAACTTGTTATTTTAATTGACTATACTTAGCACACATCAAGTTTTTGGCGCCGTTGCCTGTAACACCCACTTTTTGGGCCTAGTGATAATTGGTTAATTTCCTAATTTTAAATAATTGTTTAATGTGTTCGGAAATTAAATTGTTTATTGTGTTATGTTTATTGTGAATGGTTAGTCAAAATGTCAAACGACTTATTGTGACTAGTAAACTATTGGTTGTTTTATCTTTATATAGTTTACGGTAAAATAAAATTGTTGGAATCGTAAATGATTTTGGGTTCCAGACAATAGATTTAGAAGGGGACTAATTTTAAGTGGATACGGAGTCGGTTTGAAAATGAGCTGACCTATTAATAACTTTCCCAAAATGGAAAGTTAGTCATTTTCTTTGAAACCTCAAACATAAACCCTAAGTAAACTAAAACCAAACTTAAACCCAAATTGAAATCGAAATTTGGAGTTGTGACTTGAGCTAAGCTTCATCATCATCACCATCTAATTCCTTACAAATAGTAATTCTTGTTCTTAGAATTTGATTTTAATTGATTTTGATTGAATTAAATGGGTTAATAATTTAGGAATGAAATTAAAGTTAGAAATGATGTTTATATGATGTTATTTGGCTTTAGAAAGCTTGTTAGATCGAATTGGTAACTGAGCTTGATGTTTAGTTGAGTTTAAATTCGGTTTCTGGGGTTTTGAAAAGCTGCAGGTCGCTGGGACGAAGGGTGTACCCGGCGGGTTACCCGACGGGTAAGTGACCTAAAATGGTACCCGGCTGGTAACAAGCTTAACCGGCGGGTAGTTGTGTGTTGATGAGTACTCGGTGGGTATTAAGCTGATCCGGCGGGAACTGGGCAAGTTTTGGTTTTGCAAATTTTGAAAACGCGCAAGTGTTATCAGGGTCGCGGATAAGTGACAAAAATTATTAACTCGGATTAGATTGAAATTCGCATGGTCACTTGAAAACGGCCCAATGATCAAAGCTCTATCTTAAGAGCCTAGGCGGTTTTAGGTCGTTCGAGGTCATTTAGGGGCCGAAAATGGCATTTTACAGTTTTTGGACCTCGTTTCGGGACTTTTTGAGTTCATTCTGAATTGGACTTTTGTTTTATTGGACCTCAGGGATTACCTGCTTGGAGAAATATGCTTTGATAATGATTTGAAACTAGATAAATGAGTAAATAGTTATATAAATGGAATTGTTATAAGTTGACTAAAGTTGATAGGGGCAAAGTGGTTATAACTGATAATTACAACTTGGTAATTGTTTGTCATTTCGATACTATGTATTGAAATATGTTATATGATTATGGAATGAGTTACTAATTCATTATTTAATTGTGTTCTCTTATATGGAGAAGGCTCAGTAATATTAGACTTCTGAGCTTGCAGCTGAGGTAACGGTGAGTGGATCTGTAATCCTCAGTGTGATTTAGTTGTAACAATTTTGGTTACAACGGGTAAACGTAGTTTACTGCTTTGATAGATTGTTTAGTATGCCACGATGTAATTGTTGTTTAATAGACTACTTAGTCTGATATGAAGCCATGAATATTATGGCCTATGTGATGATCTGATACATGGCCTAAGGCATTATGTCGTGAGGTCAGTATGATGCTGGACTTAGTTGCTATTGTTGACGATGGAGGGTTCCTTGTACATATCGTTCATAGGAACCTTAGTTGGATGAAAATAGCATTAAGTTATCGGTTATTCACTGTATTGGCCTGCAGTGAATCTGAAGGGTTCCTGCCCACCATAAGGGCATGAGATTCGTATCAGGAACCGTCGATCCTCATTGAGATTATGTGATGATTATGTGATGATGATCCTGTTGCGGTAAACAGGGTTGTTATGTGTTTACTGTAACATCCTCGAAATGGACCTAGTTGTTTTGTATTATTTCATGATTTAAATTAGTATTTAAATGTGTTTGAAAATAATATTGTCGGAATTAGTTGAAATAATTGGAATAGGAGTCGAATATTCCAATGTGATAAGTGAATTATTAATTGTTGTAAATTAATATAGTTGACGGTGCAATAAAATGTTTGGACTCGCAAATGGTTTTCGGGTTCCAGACAATAGATTGAGACGGGGTATTAAATTATACCCGTATATTGAAGGCGGTTTGTTAGGCCGACTTATATATATAACTTTCCTCTTTAGAAAAGTTCATTTGAAACTTCAAAACTCACATAAACCTTATGAAATCCAAATCAGAAACTTGAAACCTACGAATTGGAGCTATGATTGATTCTAGTTTCACCATTATTATCTTTCAATTCAGTGTTCTTCAATTGAGAGGTAAGTTTGAATTGAATCAAATAGTTTATAAGTTTTGAATTGATTGATTTGGATTGAAAAACATGAACTTGATGTTAGAACTTCGTTATAACTATTGTATATTGATTATGTGAAGTTATTAGGTGTTTAAAATTGTTAGAAAGTGAGTTTGGGCGATTTGGGTGATTAAACCCGTAGGTTAGGGTTTGATCAGGGATGAAGATGAGCTGAAAAAGGTTCAAACGCGATCCCAGAACCCTAGCCAGGATCGCGTTCGTTAGTTATAAAAGGAATCGGACGAGTTTTGTTCTTGGGAACGCGATCCCAAGAATTTGTCCGGATCGCGTTGCCAAGTGTAAAACGATGACAGAACTTTTTCTGAGGGTGAACGCGATCCAGCCATTATTACCCGGATCGCGTTTGCATGAGAAAAGTTTGAAGGATTTTGCAAATTTTGAAAATGCATAAGTGTTTAGAAAGTGGTGTTTTTAGCGACACTTGAAATTGACAAATTTTCATTAACTCGGATTGGGTTGAAATTTACATGGTGACTCGAAAACGGCCCAATGATCAAAGCTCTATTCTAAGAGTCTAGATGATTTTTGGCCTTTCGGGGTCGTTTAGGGGTCGAAAATAGCATTTTACAGTTTTTGGACCTTATTTCGGGACTTTTTGATTATGTTCCGAATTGAACTTTTGTTGCTGTGATCTTAGGGATCACTTGATACATGTAATTATGTTATGATTGTGTAACGATGTTAATTACATAAGTATTATCAGTTGATACAAGTTACTAACTCATTGTTTATTGATTGTATTCTCAGATGTGTAGAAGGCTCAGTAATATTAGACTTCTGAGCTTGCGGCTGAGGTAGTCGGTGAGTGGATCTGTAACCTCAGTGTGATTTAGTTGTAATGATTTGATTTACAACCAGTAATTTATAGTATTACTTTGATATGATACATCTGTAGAGATATCTTGCCATGATAGTTTAATTAGTTGTTTACTTGGCTGATTGTGCTAGTATGTAAGATTTTGGGGTCAACTTGATTTGATGGTTGGACTTGTTGTTGTTGTAGACGACAGGAGATCTCGGAAACTTGAAATGTTGGTTTAGAGATCTAGGTCGTGTGTGATTGACAACAAGTTATCGGTAGTTCTGTATGGGCCAATACAGATGATTGATAAGAGTTCCTTGAGTACCAAACCGGTATTAGGGTGTCTCAGGGACCACCGATCCTCATGATGTTGTGTGTATGACATTGATTGGATGTTGAGTGATTGATTGATTTTCTGTTTATTGTTAATTTGATGTAAACAGATTATTATGCTAGGTTGTACTGTTGCTTATAGTTTCATTCACTTAGCTTTATGCTAACCCCACCACAGTTCTGCCTGCAGGTTGAAATAGATGGGACATATTGGGCAGGGCAGGAAGTTGTTGGACTGGATGGAATGTTTGACAGGCTTTTACTCTGATGTTAGTTTTATAACTAAAGAGATGTGCTGAATTATATAACACCGAGTTTGTTAAAATGTCATGTATTAGATTTGAAAAAGTTTATTGACATTTTAATTGACATTGATAGTAATGTTTTGAAATATATACGCTTCCGAGTCGTAAATATTATATATAGTATTTATAATTAACGAGGGGTGTTATAAGTTGGTATCAGAGCAATAGTTTGGGTGAATTGGACTTGATAGAATGTTCAATCCTAAACTTTGATTGAGTTGAGTCAAACATTCCAGAAGGTGTGGGTTTAGTTGATTAGTGAATGTGTGAGAAAGTAGTTAGTTGAATATGTACTAACCTTTAACAAGTTGTGAAGTTGTTGTTTGATTGCAGAGACGGAGGAACATGAGTATCTGACTGGTATATTTCATGTTTCCTCAACATTCGTGGGCTTAAGATTTTCAGGTAATCTTCGATAAGCCTATGTTAATTTACATTAACTTGAATTGTTTACTCTGTTATGTTGAGTAAGCTTTGTTGTGAAGTTAATTGAGTCAGACTGATATGATTCCCAGTTTTGAGTCAACTATTGATTGCTATAGGTTGACATGAGGATAGAGGTATTAAATGAGATACTCATTGTTGTTCATTGTTGCGGTTATCTCTGATTGAATTGTAAATGCAGAAATATGTTTAAGTAGACATAGAGTTAATTAAGGTTTTAGCAAGATTGATGTTGGAACCTAAGGAGTGTCTTTATTGGTGAGACAAAATAATTGATAGTATTATAGTAGTAGATTGGTTTCAGGGTGTGATGTGAACCCTGTTTAAGAACTATTGTGTCATTTGAATTGAAAATGACTGCTATTTGAGAAAATATGTATTTATGTGACTATATGATATGTGTTGACTATAGTTAAACACTTGATCTAAACTATGATTGATAGGTTTATAAGAAATAGGGCTTATGATAAAGCTAAATTAATTTGGGAAGTGATAGATCTTTCTGATCCATTGTGAATTAATAAGTGAAATGTTTTGTAATAACTTGATTGAGTAGGTTTGTTGTGACATTGTTGCTTGATAGTATAACATATGTCAAAGTGATGATAATTAATTAAGATGTGTCCTGAATTTGGAGGTAAATAGGGACATTGATTAGTGTTAAGTATTGAAACTATGATGATGAGTTATCATGTGTTTGAGGTTTCAGATAAGTGATATACTGAGTAATTCAGTTATTGAAAACCAGAACATTGTATGAATATGTAAGTAGTAAGCTGATTTTGAGTGTGTATCAGCTGATAGAAACTATTAAATAGATTATGATTGATTTGAAATCATGAGATATTTAATACCTACGAGATAAGAGTAGATCACATTGATAATTATAATGTAGAGTAGCCTGAGAATGGATTGTGAAGAACATAATCTTGCAACGCCTGATCACCGTTGTTATATCATGTTGTGTCACATGAACTTGTTGAGGCTACTTTGTATAAAATAAATGTAATGTGATTTGGAATAACTAAGCATGAAAGTATGCTAAAGTGTTTAATAATTGTTTTGATAAGAAAACAATTGGTTAATAGAACAGTGTCAGTGTAAGTAATAGTTGTCATTGATATAGGTTTTGATGATAAACCTAAGTGACTAATTTGATTTTGTTGAATAAGTAATTGTGATAAATTACTTGTAAATGAATTTGATAGTGCTTAAATGAATCACTATTTGATAATTGGCTTGTATGAGTCCAAAGTTGAGACATGATGGTATTGTCTTGCTTAAGGAAATGTCTAGTATTATTGAATGTAATAATTGAAAGTTTATGTTTGATAATAAACATATAAAAGGAAATGGCTTGTATGGAGCCAGGATTAATATAATTTGACCTGGTCCTTGTGAAGGATTGATAAGGTCATTGAAAGTAATAAATTGAATATTTTGTTTGAAAGTAAATATACAAGGTGTAATGGCTTGCATGGAGCCAAAGTTGAAGTAGGTTGATTTTGTCCTTGGGAAGGACTGATAATATTATTGAATGAAATAATTTGAAATATATGTCTGAAAGTGAACATATAAAATGAAATGGTTTGTTGTGAGTTAATATTGATAGTATGTTAACTTTGAAAGTCAAACCATGAATAGAAAATTGTGTATAAAATTAATTGCTTGTGATTGGTTTGAGGATAGGTCAAACTTGAGAAAAGCAATTAGAGGATTTTATTTATTTGGTTGATTGAAATCAAAGTGGACATATAGTCAACTGTGTGTGTTGAAATAGTCTAACATAGATTGTAATGTTATGATTGTGAGGAATATGATTGAATTCTTTGATTAGTCAAATTATGTTGAGATGGGTCTTGTAAGATCCAAAGGAGATAGATGAATGGTCTAAGTTTGTGAGACTTGAGTTATTACTTAAAGCTAGTATTAAATAATTGAAATAGTGTAAAGTATAATTGAGTATTCAGTTAAATAATATTTGATATTTGAACTGAATATGTGTTAAAGAATTATACAGATATGAAGTCATTGTATGATATGATAGTTATAAATTGCTAAGATATGTTAAGAATAGTTAAATCACATTGATTAGAACTGTGATAAGAAAGTCTTACCAGTGTATGAGGCTTATGATGACAGCCATGATTGGGTAAGAATGTGAGATAAGAAATTGTTGTGTATGTGTCCATTTTAGAGAATATCTGAAATTGTGTAAGTATATATGTGTAGTATACATGATAATAAATGGCATGATAAGTTTTAATAGATTGAATTAAAATATGCCATAAGATATGTGGAGGTTAGTTAATTGTGATTAACTTGATGTAGATTTTGTTGAAATGTGTTGTAGAGTAGCACATTGTGATATTGTGATGCTTGATCTGTAGTATCATAATATGTTGAATAATACTGACTTAGTTGCTATATTGATGGGATGTAGTACTAAGTGATTATGTGACTAAAGTTGTATAATTTCTAATTGCTTGTGATTAGTGGCTTAAGAGTTTAAGGTTGAGTTGAAATAACTGGTTGCTAAGAATAAATTTTGATGTCTTACCAGTTTAAGTAGTATATAAATTCTAACTTGATGGTTAGTTAGAGTTTGAAGACAAATATTAAGTACTAATAGGTGTACTGGAATGTATAATCATTAATGTTGTGATTATTGTTGAGCAGTAGTTGTTGTCGACTTTGAAGTTGTTGACAATTGATAGGTAGTAATGAAAGGAGTTACAAATGGAAATAAGTCAATGTAGAGGTTGGTTGATTGTAGGTAAGATTGATTGTGGTACTTTTGTTGATTGAGCAAAGTACTTGTTGATTGTGGTTTTACCTACTGAGTTGACCTCTGTTGTACTTATTAAGGTGATATGAATCTGGATTTCTTTTAAGTAAAGGATTTCATATGATTGAAATGATATGTGAATATGATAGGGTATTCAAAAGAGTATAGGTATGAAACTTTTGGATGAAAAGTTGACCTAGATTTGAATTTCAGATCTTTGATGGTAGAGATTTAAGACTGTGATCTGTATATTAGATTGATTGTTGGTCGTGAGCTGAATTATATTTCAATGTTGCTAGGTACATTGTGGTTTAATAACCACTGTTGTGATAATGTGATTGCTGTTTTATTGTTAACAGAGATGAATAGTGAGAATAGGTTAAAGATTTTAGCACATTGCTAATTTCTGGTTGCATAGACCTATTAAGAAATGTGAAGTCTTACTTGTTGATTAAGTGATTGTAGATTTCACTTGTTGAAGTAAGTATTTGTCTATAAGAGATATCTGGTTGATGATATTGATTAAATACACTGTATGTGTGCGTAGGAAAAGATAGTAGCATGTACATTTGGATATGTGCATGTGGAAAGAATTCAAACAGTCTAAGTATAGTTGTAAGTTGCTATTGAGGATTAATGTATGATAACATATATGCGATTATATCACATTTGTCAGATTGAGTGAGGTTAGATTTCGGGGACGAAATCTCTTTAAGGGGGGGAGAGTTGTAACATCCTCGAAATGGACCTAGTTGTTTTGTATTATTTCATGATTTAAATTAGTATTTAAATGTGTTTGAAAATAATATTGTCGGAATTAGTTGAAATAATTGGAATAGGAGTCGAATATTCCAATGTGATAAGTGAATTATTAATTGTTGTAAATTAATATAGTTGACGGTGCAATAAAATGTTTGGACTCGCAAATGGTTTTCGGGTTCCAGACAATAGATTGAGACGGGGTATTAAATTATACCCGTATATTGAAGGCGGTTTGTTAGGCCGACTTATATATATAACTTTCCTCTTTAGAAAAGTTCATTTGAAACTTCAAAACTCACATAAACCTTATGAAATCCAAATCAGAAACTTGAAACCTACGAATTGGAGCTATGATTGATTCTAGTTTCACCATTATTATCTTTCAATTCAGTGTTCTTCAATTGAGAGGTAAGTTTGAATTGAATCAAATAGTTTATAAGTTTTGAATTGATTGATTTGGATTGAAAAACATGAACTTGATGTTAGAACTTCGTTATAACTATTGTATATTGATTATGTGAAGTTATTAGGTGTTTAAAATTGTTAGAAAGTGAGTTTGGGCGATTTGGGTGATTAAACCCGTAGGTTAGGGTTTGATCAGGGATGAAGATGAGCTGAAAAAGGTTCAAACGCGATCCCAGAACCCTAGCCAGGATCGCGTTCGTTAGTTATAAAAGGAATCGGACGAGTTTTGTTCTTGGGAACGCGATCCCAAGAATTTGTCCGGATCGCGTTGCCAAGTGTAAAACGATGACAGAACTTTTTCTGAGGGTGAACGCGATCCAGCCATTATTACCCGGATCGCGTTTGCATGAGAAAAGTTTGAAGGATTTTGCAAATTTTGAAAATGCATAAGTGTTTAGAAAGTGGTGTTTTTAGCGACACTTGAAATTGACAAATTTTCATTAACTCGGATTGGGTTGAAATTTACATGGTGACTCGAAAACGGCCCAATGATCAAAGCTCTATTCTAAGAGTCTAGATGATTTTTGGCCTTTCGGGGTCGTTTAGGGGTCGAAAATAGCATTTTACAGTTTTTGGACCTTATTTCGGGACTTTTTGATTATGTTCCGAATTGAACTTTTGTTGCTGTGATCTTAGGGATCACTTGATACATGTAATTATGTTATGATTGTGTAACGATGTTAATTACATAAGTATTATCAGTTGATACAAGTTACTAACTCATTGTTTATTGATTGTATTCTCAGATGTGTAGAAGGCTCAGTAATATTAGACTTCTGAGCTTGCGGCTGAGGTAGTCGGTGAGTGGATCTGTAACCTCAGTGTGATTTAGTTGTAATGATTTGATTTACAACCAGTAATTTATAGTATTACTTTGATATGATACATCTGTAGAGATATCTTGCCATGATAGTTTAATTAGTTGTTTACTTGGCTGATTGTGCTAGTATGTAAGATTTTGGGGTCAACTTGATTTGATGGTTGGACTTGTTGTTGTTGTAGACGACAGGAGATCTCGGAAACTTGAAATGTTGGTTTAGAGATCTAGGTCGTGTGTGATTGACAACAAGTTATCGGTAGTTCTGTATGGGCCAATACAGATGATTGATAAGAGTTCCTTGAGTACCAAACCGGTATTAGGGTGTCTCAGGGACCACCGATCCTCATGATGTTGTGTGTATGACATTGATTGGATGTTGAGTGATTGATTGATTTTCTGTTTATTGTTAATTTGATGTAAACAGATTATTATGCTAGGTTGTACTGTTGCTTATAGTTTCATTCACTTAGCTTTATGCTAACCCCACCACAGTTCTGCCTGCAGGTTGAAATAGATGGGACATATTGGGCAGGGCAGGAAGTTGTTGGACTGGATGGAATGTTTGACAGGCTTTTACTCTGATGTTAGTTTTATAACTAAAGAGATGTGCTGAATTATATAACACCGAGTTTGTTAAAATGTCATGTATTAGATTTGAAAAAGTTTATTGACATTTTAATTGACATTGATAGTAATGTTTTGAAATATATACGCTTCCGAGTCGTAAATATTATATATAGTATTTATAATTAACGAGGGGTGTTATATTTACGATGCTTTGCTGTAAACAGATTTGTTATGCTAAGTTGGACTGTTGATTATTTATTCACTCACTTAGCGATATGCTAACCCCACCACCCCACTACTTCTTGCAGGATATGATTAGATAATGGGCTGGGCAAGAAGCTTTTGACTGGATGGAATGTTTGACAACTGGATGTTTACTCTGATATCTGATTTGTATAAATCAGGGTTGTCTTTGGATTTACATAACACCCAAACTGATAAACTATGATTTGATATTGTGATACCCGTCAAATTAGGACTAGTAATTAGTGCCTAATCAAGTGTAATACATGTAATTATTTTTGTGTTAGGCTAATTAATGTATCAGTTAATATATATTGTTGAATATATACAATTACGCGATTTATCTAAATCGTGTGCATTTCAATCGAATGTAATTCGGTTCAATTAATACGGACGTTGGTGAACAATTTTATTAAATAATATAATATTATTTAATAACGCTATTATATCCAAAATATTATTTTGATAATATTTCGTACACAATTCGTATCGCACAAACAAAGACTACGCGATTAAAATCATAGTCACCTGATTCGCAGTTCGCTCCGGTACGAATTCGCGGTACGGATTCGCAATTCGTTGGGTCCCTAAAATGCGGTTCGAAAGGGGGTAGGCTCATTTCGGTTCGCTTCGGTACGATCCGATACGATGCACCCGAAATTAAAATACAATAATAGATTCGAATATCAAATACTCAAAATTACATAATCTTAGAACTGCTAAGTTTATATACACATTAAATTATGGGACTACATCATAAAATTTTCAATTTGACAAATTTTTATATAAATGAATAAAATGATTCACATATCATGAATTTTGATCAAACAAGTTTAGCATCTCATTTCGATTTAGAAAAAGAAAGGTGTACATTTGATAATTATTATTCAATTTAGTTGAAGTCTAAGAGCACTCGTATAGCTGTAAAGGCTCCTAGTTAAATTAAATTAAATTAAATTATTTATTAAAGTATACGGTATAATAATATTAAATATTGTTTGGATTTTTCAAGAAATACAATTTATTACCATACGGAGTATTTTAAGGTTGAGATATAAATAACAAACTATTTAAATTGAGGGGCTAAAATGAAATATAACATGTTAGTAGAGGGGCCTTAAATAAATAAAATGACAAAAAGTCACCTTCCTCATCAAACCCCTCGAGAAACCCACCTGCAACTTGGAATTCATATCATACAACTCAAAATTCGCTGAACCAACCCTTCCTGATACGCGTATTCGGCGAACTAACTGGTATTGATACACGAACTTGATCGCCGAATTCGCTGAACCAAGATTGAACCGATTCGCCGAATTGCCTCCATATGGTTCGCCATTTTTAGCTTCGAATTCGCGAACCAGTAGCGAATGGACACGCTTTCGTATCGCGAATGGGTGCGATCGAACCAATTCGGAATTCGCCATAGATTCAGCGAATTATGTGACTATGATTAAAATATTAAACGCGCGAATAAACGAAACAAGTTAAGTTATATTTTATAACTAAATTATTAAGTATTTGATGAAATACTTCAAGTAAAATATCGAGTAATTGATCGTATTTTAAAACGTATATTTAAACGTATAAAGTAATTATTTAACGATTAAACGACCGGGGAAACGAACACCGCGCGGAGCGAAATTGCAGGGGACGAAAAGTGGGGGCTTCCACCTAAAACTCCCACCTCCCTTTCCTTTTCTCTCGTTTCCACCTACAACTCTCTCTCTCTATCCTCTCTTTCCTCTCATCTTCTCTCCAAACTCCCACCACCACACCACCAGCACCATTAAACCACTAAATAACACCACCAAACCACCATAAAATTCAAGACTCATTTAGAAGAAAACGTCCACCTCGCAACGATCTACATTTCTATCTTTCTGGATTTCTCTCGCGTTAAGTTTGTAAGTTTTTGACAAATCTCGAAACACTCCGATTTCCATTGTTTTCGACTTGTTATAGTTTGTCTAAGCTTGAAATGTCCATATAAGGGTTGGGTAAAAGAATCGGACCAAACGGAAACCGGAAAACTCGTTTTTGGCTCAAAATCCGTCGAACAGTCTTAAGTGTCGCATAGCCAGATCCAATATAGCGTCACTTCGTGCATCACTTAAGTGTCGCATTAAGTGACGCATGAAACCCTAATTTTGCGTCACTTGCTCAAGTGCCGCATAAAACCCTCTTTTCCCGACACTTGCCTAAGTGTCGCAAATTCAATGACCGACACTACTAACCGACACTTCAAGCGATACTTGTCTAAGTGTCGCCTATAATCAGACTCTGACATCAAACCGTCACTTGCTTAGTGACGCCCAGAACCCTTTTCTGACACTGATACCCGACACTACCTTAGTGGCGCCTCATCATGCGTCACTTCTCTAAGTGACGCCTTCAACTCAGATTTTACTATTTTATGCGACACTTCTTAAGTGTCGCCTAAACCCCTAAGTGACGCTATAAGTGTCGCATGAAATAGAACCAAGAAAATACAAATTTTACTAAGTGTCGAGACCTAAAATTTTATCACTTGATTCCACCCAAATTCAATTTCAGATGCGTTTTTCACCAAAGCAATTTAGTTGAAATAAAAATTTTTCGAGCTGACTTGGCATCTCGACCCCAACCAGGGGCCAGCCCCTTGGACCCCGCCAGGGGTTGCCACCCCTGGAACCCCGCTAACCAGGGGCGCTGCCGGACCCCCATCACCTAAAGTTTATAAATACCTTTTAAGTATAACACTTCGAAATCAAAATGATAATATTGAATATTCTTATTACAAACAATCACCAACGGGCCGTACGCATTTTCAAAACATAAGTTAATCAACCAAATCGTAGTAATTTGGACATTCTAGTTGGACGAACAACTACAAGGGTAGTCTTTATAGATACCTACTCACGTTAATAACCATCGCTTGTCATGGACACCCTTAGGTTACAAGTTTTTGGACATCAATTCACGGCTAACCAATTCAAGTTTATTTAGATAAACGCTCAAGACTCAGGTGAGTCTCATGGCCCCTATTTTACTGTTTTACTCAGGGGTGTGATATCAATGCTCGTTTTATTTACAATTGAACGCAAGTATAAATCAAATCAAATATTGCATGAGTTGTTTTCACTAATCAATTTAAAGCCCTCCACAACATAGTTTGGTAATACGTAGTAGCGTGAATGTTAGTGTATGGTACCATATAGGATTGACAATCCTCGTCCGGTTAGCAAGCACTAACTGGTCAAACGGACGCATTAGCATTTGTGTAGACGAGTGTGGATTAGGCACTCGTAGGAGGCACCTCGATCGGAATTCCTTCATTGGACCCGACCCCCAAGTTAAGCTCAGACTATGTGCTCATGACTGTATAGTTACTCTTATTTTGCTTTATTGCAACTTAAATTCAATTAAATCTTGCGGTTCACTCAATATGTTTTGACATACAAACCTGTGAGCTCACCAGCGTTTCGCTGACCCATTTTAGCTTGTATCACAGGTACTCAGCAGTAGTTTGGACTGCCCAACAGGATTCTTAGCTCGTGTCATCATGCAAACCATAAGAGATTTAGCTGCATTATTATATTTTGTATAAATTAATTATGTATTTAAATCTCTCAACTTCAAACGAGCTAATGTACTTAATATTTTGATGTAAACATTTGTTTAATCAATACAAGTTTAAAACGACGCATGTAGTGGTCGTTCGTTATATCTTTGTGCTGTGATTACCGTATTAGTCGCCCCTCGACCCGATTCGCTTCCGCAACCCGATTTTGGGGGTGCGACAGATATAGATTGATTAGATGTGTATGTTATAAAATGTAAATTATAAATGTTTGATTAGATTTGGCTTCCGGTATATTATGTTTAAAAATAAAAAATAAAAAAAATGGTACTAAAATGATGGGGTGTTATACTATCGGGGAACACTTAACCGGTTGAACTTTTGTTCTGCCGAGGAACACTTAACCGGTTGGACTTTTGTTCTACCGGGGAGTAGCGGTAATTTTAAATTTTTCCTGTAAACATATAAATTTTTGTACATTATTAGTCAATCGAAAAATCGGCTCACCCATTGAGAGTACTAACAAAAACAAATGTATAAGGAGAGTTAAGCCCTGCTTCCATTAAGAAGTAAGGTGCTTCTCAAAAGAGGTAGGTTTTTAATAAGCTTTGCGCTGACCTATTTCTCCGCTTTTGTGTACAATAATTGGAGCTACCGAGGACTTTTGACTATTTTGTAAAAATGAATAAATGTTTAATTGTATATTATTTGTATAATATGTTTTATTTAAATTCTATAAATTCTAAACTATGTGATAATGTGTCTATACAGAATTCGTTAACTGTTAGTAAAATGGAAAATAAGCAAATGGAAAATTTGAATGAAACTGTGGAATGCAAGGATATTAGCATTGGTGAACAATCTCTTAAGCTATTTAGTAACCCTACATTAGACACCATACCTGAAGAGAAGACATTCACAACATTCCAAATTATCATTTGCATTTACATTTTATTATTAGTTATGATTTCATTCTGTTTTAAGACTTATGTTATTTGTTTGATTGACGATTATTAAATTTTTATTTTAGGAATCGTGGGTGTTTTTACTATTAATGGTGATTGTAATTAACATGTCTAAGTATTATTTCTTAAATGATTGGTTGAATGTTTTCATATTAATCTCGGTTATATTATATAAGGTATGGTACTTTTCAAATAAATACCCATATTTTATTTCAGCATGAAAATAATTTTAAGGTTTCATATTGGATTTTTTTTAATCCTCACTTTCATAAGTTTTTTTTATGTAACTTGAATTGTTTAAAATGTTAGTTTTAAAAAGTATGAGCTATTATATAAGATTTGTTAAAATATTTTTAATATAATGGAAGTAGGTATGAAAAATTAAGCTAAGTTGAGAAATTATAAAGCTAGACTGATAACATACATACAACATTCTTAATATTTTGTTTGAACGATCGGTTTTTCTTTTAGTAATGATATTATTTGGGTATGGATACATTATTCGAATTTGCATTTTTATTATGATTTATAGTTAGGATTTATTTAATCCGCATTGTATGTATATTTTTGCTATAAAATAATTAATATAAAATGTTTTATTGGATAATGATATGAAGTATTTACGAAGGAATGCTTTAAGTAAATAAAGTTTGTTCAAATAGAGTTTTACAATATTAAAGATGGTTGTGTGATTATATAGTTTGTTATACTATCATTAGGAGTTAAATTCTTACATTTTGTTCAGAGTTTTGTGGTTAACATTATTTATGTGGATAATTGTTATGTTTGTTGGTAGTTTAATGTGTTTTTGCAGCATTATGAACTTTGTGGGTGTGTTCACTGGAAACCCTCACGAGACTATAACTCGTCCACTCGGGACACCGAGGGGTTTAAAGGCTTATTGCATATGCTAAATGCAATCGTGATTAACTACGAAAGTGTGGATGTTGTATATTATTTTGAAGATCAAAGAAGAAGACCAAGTTTCAGAATAGAATTAGCCTTTGATGAATACTACAAATTCAGTCAAGGGAGTTTTTCGTTCTAATTTCTTTTCTTCCTTTTACTCACTTTATTTTTATATGATTATATACAATGAGGACATTGTATAATTTAAGTGTGGGGATAGGGTAGTAAGAAAAGAAAATCTTTAATTATATTTAAGTTTTTATTTGTCCTATATAAAATTTTTCATAATTTTCATCAAATTTAAAATTTTTAACTAAGTATTTATTAGTTAAAATACTTTTGTTAAAAGTTTTGTTTTATATTTGAAAGTTTAGACTTTAATGTGGATTAACTGTTTTGTACATATAATGTAAAGAAACTTAATAAAAAATGATTTATAGTTACATGATGTGATATATTAATAGGCAATCTATATGAAGATTGCTGAATTTTAAGAAATTAATAAATAATTTATATATTATTTTATGATATATATTATGATGTATGACATAAAAAGTCTTAATTTTTAAATTTATCATGTGATAATTTTATATCTTTATACTTATATAAAAACATTTAGGGTTGACTAATTGTTTCCTCTATTGTACTAAGTACAGACCTGGTTTCTAATTAGTATTCTTAAAAATATAGCAAAAAGAAAGAAAATCTTTCAAATAAAATCAAAAAGTAATCAAACTATGTCGCTTTGTTATACTAAGGTATAGACCTGTCACCGCTGGTTTGATTTAAAAAATTGCTTTACCAGAATCAAGTTATGTCGCTCTGTTGTATGGAAATACAGACCTGTTACCAATATCTTGATTCTTAAAAATGGATTTTATATATTTATTTTGAATATAAAAGAAAATTGCATGATTAAGTTTAAGAGTATATCATATGTGGAAATCATAAGTAATATATATACAAATAATAAAGATATATTCAGAAAAATGAGTATATATTGTTTAAAGTGGATAAATATATTAGTAATCATTCATGAATTATATTTTGCAAAGAAGAATAATAATAATTTTTATTTGTACATTATAGTTATCCATGTTAATTAAATTGTTTAAAGTTTTAAGTTATGAAACAGATTTTTAATTTAAGTATTTTGATTGTTAAATATTAGTTTGATACTTATCAATTTTAATTTATGAATGTATTCTACTTGAGGACAAGCAGAACTTAAGTGTGGGGATATTTGATAACATCAAATAATGCTATATTTATATATTAATAATCCTTATATTTTATATGTCTTTTATTGCATTTATGTTGATATAGATACTTAATTTATTTATATTTGCAAAATAGGTATAAAAGTATTTAAATGAAGAAAGAACGAGAAAAGAGCTTTAAAAGATGAAAATGAAGAAAATACTGAAGATTGAAGATGTTTGGACCTGAGTTGAAGACTAAACCCAAGAATAAAGTTAAGTGGGCCTTGAGAATGAAGAAAAACGGATCAAGAAGATTAAAAGCCCAAAAGTGAAGCCTGGCCCGACTTTGGAATATTCTGGAAAGAGCACTCAACAGGCGGTTGAGACAACCAACCGGCGGTTGAATATAATAATAATATTATGTCCGTTATGGATGCGGACTTTAACTTGGAGAGCAAGTACTCCAACCGGCGGTTGAAGACTCCAATCGGCGGTTGGACTGACGGTTTAGAAAACTATAAATAGAGGGTTCAGCCAAACTAAACCACATACGAATTGGAAAAACAAAAGTCGATTGTAAGGGTTAAAGAACGATTCTAGGTCGAATTTGGAGGCTAGGAGGCTAGGGATTGAGGACTTGCAACCCTAACGAAGAATAATTCAGTTTTCTTGGTTCGATTCTAGATCTTTTACTTATGTTTATGTTTAGATCTTGATTTCTTATTGAATATTGATTGTTCTTTAACATATTTGTTTAAATGAATAATGTTTATATGATTATTTGATTATATGTTTATGTTGATTAATTTTATGAATGTTGTTAAGGTTATATCTATATTGATTATATGATTATGAGATCATATGGAAGTGAGTACTTGTATGCATTGATTAATAATTTAGGTTTATGTTTTGATTATAACTTAAATACTCTGACTGCGTGATAGGTTATAATTATTACTGGATTAAACTATAATTGATTAGATAATAACATTCGAGACCCCGAAGTTAGTTAACCTTAATATACGTTGAAGAGCTTCATAAAGGATACTTAAACCCGACCATATGAGGCTATCCAGGATACTTAAACCTGACCAAGGAGGATATCCACTTTTATATTTCAATATAAAATCAATCAGATGACAAAAGTAAACATATAAGAGAATTTGAATATAACATGGCCAGTTTAAATAAAATATATCTCCGATCTATCTAATTTACCTTAGTTGTCTCTTGATTACTTCAATTACTTTAAGTTATCTTAATTCTGTATCAAAATAAATATAAGTTCACACGGAACTAAAACGTACCCCCCCTTTTATCTGTAATATTAATTGTAAATAATTGTGAATATTGTAAAATTAGTTTAGGGATTAATTTAAAGATTCCACCTTCTCTGTGTTCGATACCTGGACTTACTTATATAGCTATATTATACGAACGGATTATTCTTGCATGTATTGTGTGATAGTATTATTTAGTATTTTCTTTATTTAAAACCTGTTCTTTTAATTGACTATACTTAGCACACATCACACTCTCTAAACCCTTTCCATTTCTCTCTCTAGGCTGTGATCAGCCACCACCATCAGCCACAATTAACCACCAAGAGCCACCATCTAAATCCTTGGCGAAAAACGAAGATAAAGACATAAAAACGATCACAACAATGAGTACATCAACTTTGCCATCTCCGTTTCTTGCCTACACCTCCGCCTGTTTTGACAATTAACATCATTATTGAAAGAAACGAAGACTTTTACATGAGGTTCCCAAGGAAATCCATTGACTGCCTGCGAAGTATTAAAGAGGTAAACCCTGTGCAGCCTGTAATAAACATCACACCTATTAGCTACGCATCAATATCAAGCTTACTTTAATGTTGTTTACTCCTTTATGTAACGGACTATGCATTGTATTGTCGTTACGACGCTTTTAAGTGTTGTTACAGAGGATGGGTTGTTTTATTACATATGCAAGGACTGTGCGAAGCCTGTAACCAGGAATCTTGAAGCTATAGCTGATGGATACCATTTCACTTGCTACCAATGTGGACCGATAAACGAAACCGAGTCTAAGTATGTTCCAAATTACTGTTGACTTATTGTTAGAAACTTATGTTAGTAACACTAATTTATATTGTAATGAATACAGTCCCACCCTACACTGGTCTTTTTTGCGAATACCCCGTATATTTATCACACTATAAAATGGGAAAACTTTTACCAACGCAGGGTTCGCACTGTCATTCGAGTGGAAGACTCGATTGGTACCACCTCATTTTCAGTGTTTGGTGATGTTTTTCGCGAGGTTCCTCAAGCAAACAGAACAATGGTTGAACTTGAAGATGAAAAAGGTGCATTTAACCCTATCTGATATCATCGTTAATTTTTATAGCTGCAAACCTTCATAAGATTTGTAATTCCGTTATGATAACTACATGCTTCTGATCCAACTAAGGTGCCAACTGAATGGGAAAACTACATTAATAAGCAGATTATGTTTAAGATAAAGGTGTCACTATTTAACGTGACCAACGATTGTGCCGGCTACACTGTGGGACGTTGCACGGATGACGCTGAGGTCGTGAATGAACAATTGCAAAGGCCTGTAGCAACGTTAGTTGAATTACCAGCTAATGACCATGACTTTGTCACACCAACCAGCAAGGTCTGAATCCAATACACATCTACTAAATAATTTAAGTCATTACCGTTGATGTTTATAATTAACGAAAGAAATAGAGGAGAAGATGCTTATAATTTAAGTCATTAACATTGATGTTTATAATTAATGAAAGAAATAAACCAACAAATGTTTAAGGAATATAGGTGGGTTTTGGGAACATAGCTTTCTTGACTTCATTTTAGGTGGACTTGCAATTGTATACTGAAAAAATTAAAAGTTACACCAACTCCTTTTACTCCAGATGTGGTAAAGGTGTCATGGTACAGAAATCACTAAAAGTAATTGTACCCAAGAAAACATCAAAAGGCATGAATATGTAATACTGTTAGGAGGTTTAAGGTTAGTTAACAACTCCTCTTCTCCTTCTTGAAGTTTGTTTTTTACATGCGATGACGAGTACCTACATTACCACATTGATTTTTAGGTTGCCAAAAAAAAAAAAAAGACCCCTCTTTGGTAACTAATATCGGCTTTCCCCTTTTTCAGGGTTATTGGTTATATAGTATACTTTTTGGTTTCCCTCTTATAACACTGACCATATGTCCTTGCCTGCCGCTAATCCTGGTCTTTCACATCCAAAACACTATATATATATATAATAACAACCAATAACTTTGTCTGTATAACCGCATATGGTATTTATGTGCATCATCTGGACGTATATGTTGTGTATAGTTAGGGACAGTGATGAACGCCAAAATGTGCTATTTTATAGTACTAATTACCCCCTTGTTTGATAGGTTTTTAATGCATTTTATATGAATAAGATACTTATTTCGTTCATATTTGCATTTAGGAGTTAATTCGGAGCTTGGATAAAAAAGGAACAGAAAACGAGCTAAATCATAAAGAAAATAAGCTAAAAGAGTGAAGATATGAAAGATTGGATTTGATTGAAGTTGTATGTGAAGCTCAAATCGGAAAAAGAATGAAAGATGAGCTGAAAATGGAAGAAAAGTTAAATGCTGAGTTTTCTGCGCGCTGTTAGTATTTTGGCCATAACTTCTTCATACGAACTCCGATTGAGGTGATTCAACTTGGAGAATTTAGCTAACTCAGAGGGCTACAACTTTCGTTTTTGGCACTTTTTCTGAAAATGCATCCATACGGCGTATGGATGTCCATACGCCGTATGGATGACTTTTTCAGCATTTTAAGTCCGATTTTAGGGTTTTCACTTGATAACTTCAATACCAAAACCCGAGTTCGACCAGAGACGACCAGAGGGGGTTTTTCCCTCATTTTGGATCATTTTGATGGTAGAAATCAAGAAGAATTGAAGCCCTTTCGATTGTTCAATCATTCTTTCAGTTTTTCGGTTCGAATACATTTCTTTCTTTCATTTGATTATGACTATTGATATGTTTTTGAATCTGATTTTCTGTATTATCATGATTGGCTAAACCTTTCATGTATTTGCTTGGATAATGATACTTAGATTATGGATTGATTATTGATTTGCGGATTTAATTCGATTTATTGAAAGTTTATGTGTTTATTTGATGATCCTTGGTTATTGAATGGTTATTAGTAATTACCTAACGTGGTTTTATGGTTAATTGAGATTGATTTCCTTTTAATTATAAGATTATTGATAATTGTTGATTTCAATTGACGATTGTTGCTGAATATATTGAGTTTGACAGGTTAGGGTTAATAATTGGTAATGATCATTGATGAACAAGATAACTAGTAATAGTTGTAGAATTTGTTGATTCAAGTCAAAAGAATAAATCACATAAATAGTGTTGGTTTAATCTAGAATACAATTTGGTGGGCAACGTTAAATTGAACTGTTAGCGTGTTGAAAACAACCTTGTGTCTTTCTTAATTGTGTTTATATCAATTTATCTCGTAAAGAAGATTGGTAACATTTGTCAAATCACCAATAAATCTATAAGTTAGCAAATCAATAAAATGATTTCCGGAATCTAAGGAAAGTAATCCAAGCAAATGCATTTCTTTTATCATTTGAATTTGATATTTTTATTTAATTACTTATTTTCTTAAAAGTAATTTATTTTATTTCAAGTATTTAATTTTCAATTACATTTCATAACTGTTAGCCAATTGTTCGATCGGAACTAAAACGCCCCCCAATATTTACTGCTTTCATTATTTGCATCAATTTCCAATTTATTTAATTTGACATCCGTTCCCTGTGTTTGACTCGTACTTACCAAGTCTATACTAACATTCGATCGGGTATTCTTGCCTGGTTGTGTGAGAAGTATATATAAGGTATTTCCATTTTATAAATTAATAAACTAGACGCTTTCACACGCATCAAGTTTTTGGCGCCGCTGCCGGGGAGCGATTTGATTCAATTGGATAAATTGGAATTTGTTTTCTGTAAATTATCAGTTTTAATTTAATCTTTATTTACTTGTTTATTTGTATTATCTGTGTATAGGATTAGTTTTTAATTTGTGTTATATTAAGAGTCTTGTTCTACCCTTCGTATTTGGAGGACGATTTCGGAGAATATTTACGAGCTCTCTTTAAACCACCCATCGATCAATCGGAACTAGATTTAGAAATGGCAGACGACATTGCCAATATGACTCTCGAGGAATATTCGAGCAGAAGGCGTAGCGACCTTGGCCCAGGAGTAGTGAGGCCCGCAATTGCAGAAAACGTCGAGTTCGAGATAAAGGGACAATTCCTAAAGGAGCTTAGGGAAAACCCGTTTCGAGGAGAGGAGAGAGAAGATGCTAACGAGCACGTGGAAAAGATTGAGGAGATTGCCGATATGTTCAGCATCCCTAACATTACATGCGATCAAGTCATGCTCCGAGTGTTCCCAAGAACACTCAAGGGAGCCGCGAAAAGATGGATTACTAATGAACCAGCTGGATCCATCACCACGTGGGAAGATCTCCGCACGAAGTTTCTCAAGATGTACTGCCCGCCATCCAAAACGTCGAAGATGATCAACGAGATTCGAAACTTCAAGCAAGACATTGATGAGTCGCTACACCAAGCGTGGGAAAGGTACCAAGACTTGATGCATAAATGTCCACAGCACGACCTAAACGACCAGCAGATTATAATGGTATTCTACAGGGGAGTGGATCGTACTACAAGACAGCAATTAGATGCTCAAGGACATATTCCGAAGAAGATTCCTAGGGACGCCTTAGCTGCTATACGCGACCAAGCAAAGCATTCTCGGTTATGGGATGATGATACCTCTAGGGGAAAGAGGTCAATTAGCGATGACGATGGACTCGCCGCCATAACTGCCAAGCTGGACAGCATGGGAAGAGACATAAAAAAGGTGACCGAGACTGTCCATGCAATCCAAGTAGGGTGTGACAACTGTGGAGGAACGCATTTAGTCAAGGATTGTCCCGAAATGAATTCTGTAGGAATGAGAGAAGAAGTTAAATATGTGGAAACTCACGGAACCTACTGCCAAGACAGAGGAGAATTTTTCCTAAGACCATACCAGGAAGGAGGTCGCCAGTTCAGCCAGGCTCAGCCAGAGTATTTCACTAGGGAACAACCCTCAGCAACCTTCCTTGACAAGAAACCCAATTTGGAAGAAATGATGGGGAAGTTTTTGATCGCTAACGAGAAATTTATTGCTAAGTCTGGACAGCGGATGAACGCCATTGAAGCATTAGTTCGGAATCAAGGAGCGGCGATCAAGCAAATTGAGAGAACCATTTCCAGCATAGCTAGAGTTCTCCAAGAGAGACCCCCGGGAACTTTACCAGGATGCACCGAAACCAACCCACGAGATCATGCAAAGGTAGTGAATACCAGAAGTGGAAAGGTTCATGAAAACCTTAAGTTTCAAAAGAATCATGTGTCGAAGCTTTTGCCTGAAAAGGAGAAGGAAGTTGAGGTTGCCAGAAATTCTAGGGTGGACACAAAAGCTGATCAATTTGCTACGGATAAGCAATATGCAAAGGATCATGCGCCACCACCACCTTACCCAGCAGCTTTGATGAGGAGAGGAAAATATGAAGCTCATTATCATCAATTTCTAGAGAATCTGAAGCAGCTTCACATCAACATTCCGTTTGTGGAAGCCATTGCCCAAATGCCTAAGTATGTGAAATACTTGAAGGAGCTCTTGACTAATAAGAGCAAGTTGGCAGAAGCAACCACAGTAATGATGAATGAGCGATGCTCAGCCATGATGCAAAACAAGTTGCCACCAAAAATGAAGGATCCATGAAGTATCACTATACCTTGTCGAATTGGTAATTTGGACATTGCGAATGCACTAGCGGATCTTGGGGCTAGCATATCTATTATGCCTTATACTATGTACGCTAGACTTGGGCTAGGAGAACCTAAATCCATCCAAATGTGCATCAAGTTGGCTGATCACTCTGTTCAATACCCCAGAGGGATGGTTGAGAATGTTTTAGTCAAGGTTGATAAGTTTGTGTTTCCCTGTGACTTTGTGATTCTTGACATGATAGAGGATCCTAAGGTGCCTATTATTCTGGGTAGATCTTTCCTAGCCACTTCCAGAGCGTTGATTGATGTTTTTGATAGGAAAATAACCATGAGATTGGGGGATGAGAAGGTTGTATTCGATGTGAATGAAGCTATGCAATATCCAGAATCAGTGGATGAGACCTGTTACTTTGCTAGCATGAGAGAATTATCTGAGGATGACAAGAGTTTGCAAAGTTTGAAGGATGACGTAGATATAGACCCAATGATTCTTGAAGGATGGATGGGAAGCCTCGAGGAAATCCGTGACATCGAAGAATTCGATAAATTGCCTGAGGAGATAGAGACAACTTGCGATGAGGAGTTAGAGAATAAGGGCGTCAAGCTAAAGGAGAGTAAAGAGTCAATCTTGATGAATGGAATCTCGATCAAAACAGAGACGCGAATTTTTACGCATGGTGTCCCATGTTTGAGAGCCGAGGTGTCGGTGGTTAAATCCTCTTTTGAAGAGCCACCCAAGTTAGAATTGAAAGAGCTGCCGACTCACCTTGAATATGCAAATTTACAAGGGGATTCCGACCTGCCGTGTGCTGATGATATTGCGAGAAGGTGTGTTCATGGAGAAGAATGCGCAAGAATTCTAAGTCATTGTCATAATGGTCCTACTAGAGGGCATAAGGGACCTAATTACACATCACAAAAGATGTTGAAGGCGAAGGCATTACCTATAAAAGATGCACGGGATGTGGTGAAGTTCCGTAAGCGATTGTTTTCACGGTTTGGAACGCCGAAGATTTGGATCGGTGATATTGAATCGCATCTTACGAATGCACAATTGGAGAAAGTGTTAGGAATGAATGCTTATGTTAACGCTCGATTATATATGGAGCGCACCAAGAAATGGCATGATTCACGTTTTAAATCAAAGAGTTTATTTGAAAAAGGTGGTAAGGTTCTCCTATACAGTTCTTGTATGCATTTGCTTCCTGGTAAGTTGAAGACACGCTGGACAGGACCTTTTGTGGTAGAGAAAGTTTATCCTTTTGGTGTTGTTGATCTGCAAGGTCATTCTGGAAAAACTTTCAAGGTTAATGGAAGTCGTTTGAAGAGATACTATGGTGATGCAAGGGGCTCCAAACGTGATTTGGAGATGGATCGTATTTAAGATATGATGCAAGATGTCGAGCTTACCGACGTGATAAACAAAAGTGCTTTTGGGAGACAGCCCGTTATTCTGTCATTTTGTTATTTTGTTTTATTGTTTTTGTTCGCAGGTTTGAACTTTGTGGGTGTGTTCCCTGGAAACCCTCACGAGACTACAACTCGTCCACTCAGGATACTGAGGGGTTTAAAGGCTTGTTGCATACGCTAAATGCAACCGTGATGCCTATGGAAGTGTGCCGTTGTATTTTATTTCAGAATCAGTTCATTCATGAATTTTTCTTCTTAATCAGGGGAGTTTTTCTGTTTCACTTCTTTTCTATTCCCTATATTATTGTTTTCTTTTGCAATGGGGACATTGCATACTTTTAAGTGGGGGATGGGGGAAAAGAAGTAAGTCTATTTGTCCTTAAGATATGAATGGTAAATATTGGCAAATTTTAAAGCTAAAGGGCATTCTACATGTTAGTCATTTTTCAGCCCAAATTTTTCTTTTAAAATTGTTTTCTGCTTTAAAGTTTAGCGAATCTTGTAACATATTTTGGGAATGGAAAGAATGAAATAAATTTAATTTTAAATATTAGATAGTTCATTTTTTGATGTATCGATAGGCAATCTTTATGGAAGTTGTTGAGCTATTAAGAAATTTAATGAATAAAGTAGGATTTATCCTATGATGATCTTTTAGCAAGGTATGATAATCTTAATTCTCATATGATAGCGTGTTATAATCCATAATTTTGGGATCCTAATTATCATCATTTGGGAATATACTGGGTGTTGTCTCCTCTGTTGTACGAAAGTACAGACCTGGTTTCCGTCAGTATATTTGAAAATTAAAGAAAATAAAGAAGAGTACAAAGGACTCATAAATTGAAAAACCAAAGCCAAGTTATGTCGCTCTGTTGTACTGAGGTACAGACCTGTCACCAATGTCTTGGTTTGAAAAATGATTGATTTATTTGGATGTTCATTATTTGGAGAATTGTGACACGTTATTGGTATAAGAGTATTTTGCTATCTGTGAATCTAGGGTAAAACCTGCTAGAATAATAATGACTTAAGCTCAATTTCTGAAGTTTAGATTGTTTAAGTGGACAACAATATCGGTAATCTAAGTGAATTATCTTTTATGCATAATAATAATGTATTAGAAGTTGTTTTCCCTAGAGAGTTTCTTGATTGCTAAGCTTTAAGGTAGAATCGATTTTAAGTTAGCAATTTGGTTTGCCGAATGTTGTGTAGTATGTAAGTCCTTTTGCACTTTTGTTTGCCGTTCATAGTTAAAGTTTTGAATTTTCAACTGATGGTCTACTTGAGGACAAGTAGGATTCAAGTGGGGGATGTTTGATGAACGCCAAAATGTGCTATTTTATAGTACTAATTACCCCCTTGTTTGATAGGTTTTTAATGCATTTTATATGAATAAGATACTTATTTCGTTCATATTTGCATTTAGGAGTTAATTCGGAGCTTGGATCAAAAAGGAACAGAAAACGAGCTAAATCATAAAGAAAATAAGCTAAAAGAGTGAAGATATGAAAGATTGGATTTGATTGAAGTTGTATGTGAAGCTCAAATCGGAAAAAGAATGAAAGATGAGTTGAAAATGGAAGAAAAGTTAAATGCTGAGTTTTCTGCGCGCTGTTAGTATTTTGGCCATAACTTCTTCATACGAACTCCGATTGAGGTGATTCAACTTGGAGAATTTAGCTAACTCAGAGGGCTACAACTTTCGTTTTTGGCACTTTTTCTGAAAATGCATCCATACGGCGTATGGATGTCCATACGCCGTATGGATGACTTTTTCAGCATTTTAAGTCTGATTTTAGGGTTTTCACTTGATAACTTCAATACCAAAACCCGAGTTCGACCAGAGACGACCAGAGGGGGTTTTTCCCTCATTTTGGAGCATTTTGATGGTAGAAAGCAAGAAGAATTGAAGCCCTTTCGATTGTTCAATCATTCTTTCGGTTTTTCGGTTCGAATACATTTCTTTCTTTCATTTGATTATGACTATTGATATGTTTTTGAATCTGATTTTCTGTATTATCATGATTGGCTAAACCTTTCATGTATTTGCTTGGATAATGATACTTAGATTATGGATTGATTATTGATTTGCGGATTTAATTCGATTTATTGAAAGTTTATGTGTTTATTTGATGATCATTGGTTATTGAATGGTTATTAGTAATTACCTAACGTGGTTTATGGTTAATTGAGATTGATTTCCTTTTAATTATAAGATTATTGATAATTGTTGATTTCAATTGACGATTGTTGCTGAATATATTGAGTTTGACAGGTTAGGGTTAATAATTGGTAATGATCATTGATGAACAAGATAACTAGTAATAGTTGTAGACTTTGTTGATTCAAGTCAAAAGAATAAATCACATAAATAGTGTTGGTTTAATCTAGAATACAATTTGGTGGGCAACGTTAAATTGAACTGTTAGCATGTTGAAAACAACCTTGTGTCTTTCTTAATTGTGTTTATATCAATTTATCTCGTAAAGAAGATTGGTAACATTTGTCAAATCACCAATAAATCTATAAGTTAGCAAATCAATAAAATGATTTCCGAAATCTAAGGAAAGTAATCCAAGCAAATGCATTTCTTTTATCATTTGAATTTGATATTTTTATTTAATTACTTATTTTCTTAAAAGTAATTTATTTTATTTCAAGTATTTAATTTTCAATTACATTTCATAACTGTTAGCCAATTGTTCGATCGGAACTAAAACGCCCCCCCCCCCCCCCCCCCCCCCAATATTTACTGCTTTCATTATTTGCATCAATTTCCAATTTATTTAATTTGACATCCGTTCCCTGTGTTCGACTCGTACTTACCAAGTCTATACTAACATTCGATCGGGTATTCTTGCCTGGTTGTGTGAGAAGTATATATAAGGTATTTCCATTTTATAAATTAATAAACTAGACGCTTTCACACGCATCAGACAGACTGGTAATTACTATTGTGGAAGTTGTATAGTCTTTTAAGTTATTTTACCACTCATTGTAAGAAGTTTCTGGTTCAATGTTACGTGTAGGTTATATGACATTTAGTGTGCATACATACGTAGAAGACATAAGGCTCCTTTCAATTAATTATCCCATCATCTTTTGAATATGATCTTTATCAAATGTGATATTTGATCCCTATTCCACGTAGTAGCGTCACTGTGGGCGGGTTGGTAAGGATGGACATAAGTTAACAAGAGCTTTGCTTGCGTGGCCCATTTTTACCATAGCTCAAAATCGTTGTTTTAGGCGGGTTGCGTCATCAGGTGTCTATAAATTTTACAGTGATCATACTGTCTGGAATTTTGAAAATGCCAAAAAAAATTTTTGACAGTAGTAGAACTGGAAACTTAGGGGAACGAGGAAATAGTTTTTTTGGCTCAGCCTAACTCCATTTGCTATTCTGATTTTTTATTTTTTCCAGATCATGTTGTGTTATTTAGCCAATCACAACCAACTCACGCAAACCTTACCACTTATGATAGTATGTAACTTATTGGATACATAGATTAGGACATCTATAACAGCATTATGCTCTAATTGTTAACAATCGTTGTCATTATATTTGTATCAGACTTTTAAAACCGAGAATTATGGTACAATATATGGATCTGTTAACGGTCGTTGTACTCTTTTTGATCACAGATCTTGTTTATCACAGGGCATTGAGTCTAACTTTGGGGTCAACGTGTCGCCAATTCCATTTGAAGACCTTGACATGGAAGGAAGCAGCAACAAGAGGAAAAGTCAATCTCCTGATGATGACATTGTCATAGAAAAATCTTCCTCAAAGAAACCACTCCTCGCAGACGACTAAGGACATCCACGTTTGTTGTAGCCCAGCAGTAGTACCTTCTGAGTCCGTTTTTTTTACAAGAAATTGTCAGCTGTTATCAGACGAAACTCATGGTTTCTACATTCTGTTCTTTTTTTAAGTTGAACAATCAGTTTCCTGTTACTTGGGCATTCTTGACTTTATGCACCGCTTATCATATGTAATGCACACTTTACTTTTATGTTAAGATTGCTTTATTGCCTTATCATAGCATTTTCATGTGCCTATTTTACATGCTTCCCTTTAAAATTTTGCATGCCCACGAGGTCTTTTAATATCAAACAGCTGGTCAGAGGGTTGTATTCGTCTCTGCTATGATCATATTTTTGCTATTTATATATACAGGACATACACTCTATGATGGCATTTGGAGTATGTGGACCTGAAGTAATCTGTCCTTGAAGTTATGCGTAAATGGATGCATAGTAACACATTGGTTGGCATAGTGCTAGCTTGCTTATAATTAGACTACTTTTGTAAGCGTCCATAGTAATGCTAATTATTGTATATCATAGTAATGACTGTTATTTTATTGTTCAGATTTTGCTACTCCTTGTGCGAATACACTAGCGTACGTAAGGCCAAATGGGTTGGTCTACAGGCTGTTTTTAAAAGATATTCCTTATTGCAATATGATTATCCTTTCATTTTTGACTTAATAAAGCCTGATGATAAGTTGGATAATAGAGGATGCCTGCACTTTTGGGAGATCATACTTGCTCATGTAACGTGAACACATTTGCAAAGATGGAACTACTTGCAATTGTATACTGAAAATTTTTTGAGGAACCACAGAGGTAGATGGCTTGATAATGTCTGGATATGGGAATAGGGATGGTTATGAGAACCATGTTGAAGGGCTGGGGGGGAGTTGAATGAACTAAAGTCATGGTGGTAATTTTTTTTTTGTTTGGATCGTAAACATAGTGTACTAGGTGATACATTTTCTTTAGTTTATTTACTTTTTCCTTTCTACAATAAGTGTTGTTCTAATTGCATCTCAGTTCTAAAAAAAGTGGTGCTTGAATTTGGTGGTCTTCATAGATGAGTCCAACCAAGGACTACATGCTACAGATGGTTAAAAGTACACAGTGTTTGCGATCTCATATTGAAACATGCTTGATGCGTCCGCAACGGTCGTTATCGAAGCGGGACACACCAGTGGGTGTTTTAAATTTATAGAGCTGGGGATATCCTAAGCTAATACTACTTTCAGCCCTAATTAGGTTACTAGGGTAGTAAGCGGTATGTTGACTCAGGTGTCGTTCTTACACTACAACGGGCATGGGATCTTAGGCGTTCTAATTATCTTTTGTAATCTAGCTAGGGTTTAATATAAGATTTGATTTGGTTTGGTTTTCTAACTAATCTATTAAAATAAATGCAGGAAAGGAAAGGATGTTTGTACGGAGGCTCAGAGAACAGTGGATACGAGAGTGTTTACTACGATGCCGGTGTATGCTTTGGATAGTAGTTATGGGTATTAAAGCCACTAGTTATGATGATTAATCCATTGAGTAACCAGGAACTTAAATTAACACGAGGTATTATACCTACGGCAGTTCCTTAGCTTTTCCCACGTATTTAAACGCTATACGAAGTACTGTGCCGTTTTATGGTTTTTTCTTACAAATTACCAGTTTGCTCATTGGATACCCTATATTATTAATAACGTATAATTACGATCCTATCAAATATCTAACGTAAAGGTCTCTACAATCATATAAATGATATGTCACATGGATAGCAATTATATAGTGTCAGATACACCGGAAGTTATCCCAAATGTACTGGTCAATTCAATCAAAAGTTATTCTCTAATCCTATTCCCCAATCTCTGACAAATGCGTGTCGGTATCCTGGCACGAATTGTTGAATAAACAATAATGTGAACAGGAGTTACCCTACAGAATAGGTTGGATTAACTTGTCTAACGGTCAATTAAATTGTTCATCATTAATCATATAAATCACCTTAACTATTACATGCATATCACTTTACTGTATAAACATTAACTTATATCTGAAAACCCTAATCATACAGTTACATATAGTAATCGGAGGTTCAGTTCTAGCATGCAACATTCCTAAGGCAACAATCAAACAAGAACATGCAATAGAAAGGCACACATATAACTATTCCTATTTCATACCATTTCATATAACCAGATGATCGGATCATAAATATCCCGAAAGGTCTCTCAAAGATATTTAATATATGAGCTTGAATCTAACCTATCTCTAATCCTATGATCCGTATCTCTTATGATATAGTTTCAATCTAGAGAATACAGCCATGTCGAGTTCAAATGCTTCATCATACATAGAATAGGTAGAGTACATACCACTAATAACTGGCCAGGTTTTAGCAGGAAGTTTCTAACTACATCATAAGTTGGATAGGTAAACAATTGAGATTCAATTCATAAATTCAGATACAGTTCAATATTCACACAGACAGAGTAACAGCATGTTACAATTGGGATCGTTATTTCCACAACGGATTGTGCCCACGACTTTCATAGCTTTCACGTTCCATACTACACACATTCTTGATGATTACGGCGCTATACAAATGAAAGCCGTATAACGTTACCTCCGTTGTTTCATAATGGTGTCATCCCAATTGCATATTAAATCATAACTACTTAAGCATAACCATTATCATAGCAAACACAGATTTGTCTAGCCTAGCATGGCATCTCTAGTAAGCAATACAACGTAAACATAATATAAGCAAATCATATTTACGAAATAAAGAAAAGAGATATAAATATAACCTGAATAAGTATTACAGACAAATCCTCGTGACCCAAAGTCTCGGAGTAACTCCGTACAGACGCTACAACTACCGCTACGCTAACTAGCTACTCTTTCTATTTCTCCTCTAACTCCTAAAAGTAGTGCTAGAGAGAGAAAGTAGAGAGAGAGAGTGTGTGTGTGAGAGAGAAAGTGAAAATTCTATGAAGAATTGGTGTGTGGAATGATGTGAATGAGGCCACTATTTATAGGCAAGCCTTGGATCCAAGAGTACAAGTCCACAGGCATACGTACAAGCAAACGAAGCAAGTACGAGGCCATGTGAGACCAAAGTAGGCCGTGTACGGCCCTGCAGAGGCCGTGTACAGCTCTCTACAGGCCGTGTACGGCTTGGTAGAGGCCGTGTACTGCCCTGTGGTGGCCGTGTGATTTTTCTGACTTTTCTCGCAACTTCGGAAGGCCGTATCTTCTTCGTTTCGCGTCCGTTTGACTTGATTCTTTCGCCTACGGCTTCGTAATTCCGTTACGCTTCTAATGATGCCAATTTGGTAGAAATTGGATGTGTGGGGCCCAGGCGTGTCCAGAATACGTTTTGTAGCTTTCGGCTCCGCTGTATCTTGCATAACTTTTTCGTCCTTGATCCGTTTTGAGAAATCCTTATATCCACGTTCTCGTAATCTCCATAGCTACAAAATAAGATAAATGTGAGGTCCTGGTATGGTGTTTATAGTAGATTTAAGTCTTGGCTCAATTTGGTGCCTATTTCAGTGTATTTTCCGCCCTTTTCGTATAGTTTTGGAAAGTCCGTCAAGTTATCACCTTTATAACAAAATATGATAAATAATGATGTTTTAAGAATGCTTTTTTTTATAAAAGGCCTAAATATGGGGTCAATAATGTAGGTAAAAACGTGACTTTTTACGCTACATCAAATATCCCACACTTAGAGTTTTGCTTGTCCTCAAGCAATTCCGCCTGTCAACTATACCCGGAAACTTTTTTCTGAAAAAATGTTTTTACGGGAGTCGTAAATATAAGTAAAAATACGAAAATAATCAAATAATCCTTCAGGTGTAACATAGGAGATATGCACACGACGTATCCAACTTTTCAGAATGATCATCTTAGGCATGCTTTCAATTCTCGTGATCTTGGAATATACATGACTGGGCGATTCCTCACCAGGTGGTCACTCAATTCACACAAGTGTATCGGGTTTCCTAATAATCTGATCAAACAAAATCGCTCATAATACCAGTCATGCAGCATTCATCGTCATAGGCTTGATCGAGAATTGAATCTCCACCACTTAGACAGGGACGACACTAATTATCCCAGGACATTTGATTGGGTTGTATTTTGGGGGTGAAAAGGGAAATATTTTTGAAAAAGGAAAGCTTGGTAGGGTATGGAAGGAAGGACTGATCTTGACTCCAGAAACTCTTAAGGTCGTGAGAAACCTTTATTTGACTGAATCCTATAGAAAGGGGAATCCACCGAGAATTTCTTCTTTTTGGATGATTCTTGAACTTCCTTGGATCTTTTATTCTTTCTTTTTGTATTTTCTTGAGGCATTTTCTTTTCTATTTTTTTTCTTTTTCTTTTGCTTTTTTAGATGCCTCATCCTCTTTCTGCTTTTGCAGTTTCTTCAAGATAATTTTCACGGCTCTATGAATGATTATTTTGGGAGCTTCGGGTGATTTCTTTTGATATTCTTCTTTTGAAGTTCGTCACCAGGAATTTATGACTTGAGGGAGCAATTGCTCGAGTGGGTAAGGACATCCAAATAGCTGTTTCTCACTTCCTAAGAAATTTCTTTTGTCAAGACGTTTTGGTGGTGAGTGGAAATGTGGTCTTTTTGGGTTTGAAAAGGTTTAGGCTCAACAGGGTTTTCTAGGGGATCTTCAACACTAAAAGTGTCGGAAAAGGGTTGGTTTGAAAAGATATGAGAAAAATGGGTTATTCCTAAAAATGTCCAGGTCATTTAATTGCACCTATGCCACGTATGGCACCTGTCAATATGGTCTCGAAACGCATGTCAGGAGCAAGTTCTAATTCAGAACGCATGCACCGATCACACACAAGAAACGAAAAGTGAAGCATTAAAAATGAATGCTATTAGGCTCAAGATACCTCACCGCAAGTTTATTGGGTTGTATGTGCCCAGCCATGTGATGCCCCTCTTAGACTTTCATTAAGAAAAAGTTGGAATCTGACCTGATTCTACCTCTTTCTGCTTAACCTTTGAGTTTATTTGAAAATTTTGTAGCCTTACATATATTGTTGACTCAAAATGGTTTTGAAAGTTTAGGGTAAAGTGATGACATATTGGCTTCATGCGAGAACAAGTTGAAAAATTTTAGGACATTTTTTGAAAAATTTAAGCTTATTATACGAAGTAGGGTATATTGCTATCCCACACTTAAAAATAAACATTGTCCTCAATGTTTTTGCCACTAAGTAGGGAGAATCCCACACTTAGGGTTTTAATGATTTTATTGAACAATTTTTAGTTTCAAGTATTTTCTAAGAATGGGGTTGCTAATCCCACACTTAGAATTTGAAATGGGGGTCATGGCAAAATATTTAAAATGAAAATACTGAAAAGGAACTTCCCTATAAATAGTGGTTACTGGAGTTGGACCAGGTTCGTGCAGAAGTGGTGCAAATGATTTCAGAAGTTTAGGCTCAGTCATTCCATACGAAGCTAGTTCTGCAGTAATCACAACCTCATCAGAGTATCACGTCTCAGTAGTCATAACAAAAGTACAGAGTAATATAATAAAGATAAAATAAAGATAAAGTAAACTAATAATAATCATCTAGCAAGTCATCGATATCTGGATCAAACTCATCCTCTGCAGTCCTGTCATAGACTGGTGAAGGAGCTGGGCTCGAAACATCAAGCATGACATAAAGCTGCTCACGAAGAACTGGATCCATAGATGCAGAGGTCCCAGAGGCAGTAGGCTCAGTAGTAGGAGCAATAGGGTGTCTAGTAGATAGTCCAGCAGCAGGTCCAACAAAAGATCCAGCAGCAGGGAAGAAAGACTAGGGTGGTCGAGATGGTCCTGGGTCTGGTCCCAACCTGAAAGGTGGTCCCGCAGGTTTCGGCAATCCGGCTACCTCACACAGTGCTGAAAGGATCTGATGATGTGCAGTGAAGGTCTGGAACAAGGCCCAAGTAGCATCGGGATCATACAGGGTAATGCCATACTCAAGAGTAGGTGGCTGTCTGATCGCTGGAGTAGTCTGTGGTGGCACAGGCTGGGCTGCAGGTGATGTGGCCTCCTCCTCATGCTCTAGCTGAACATCTACAAGTCCCTCCTCAGGGATAGCAGGTAAAGCTCTCCTGTATCTGGGGTGTCTCCTCTGTCTGGGTCTGTGACTTCTCCTCTGTCTAGGTTGCCTCTCAGCAACATGATCCTCAGTCTCGATCTGAGCGTCCATCCTGAAATAAACATAAAACAGGTAATGCTAATAGAAAGTAGACAAATGCAGAAAGGACAGATGGAATGCCATCTGAACTTTTTGCATTTGTGTAAATAAAACTTATCTCAGATAAAGCTATTTGATTGTCTGATAAGTCGCAAGCCTGCATATTAGATCAGTGATAACAATACTAGATTAAAAATAAACTAAGAAATAAAAAAGGACAGGAAAAGTAAGATAAGCTTGGGGTGCCTCCCAAGAGCGCTTTGTTTAAAGAGTCTCTTAGCTCGACTCTTGTACCTTTCTGGCTGACTCAAGGTGGTTCGAAGATAAAGACATCCTCACGAATGGGGAAGTCTTCGATGTAATGCTTTAACCGATGACCATTTACCTTAAAATTACCTTCTAGTGATTCGAGTTCGACTGCACCATAAGGCAATACCTTTGAGATTATGAATGGTCCGGTCCACCTGATCTTGAATTTTCCAGAGAACTTTTTGAAGCGCGAATTGAAGAGAAGCACTTTATCTCCTGGTTTGAACCTTGAGAGTTTAAGCTTGGAATCATGAATCCTCTTGGTTCTATCTTTGTAGTTCAGGGAGCTTTCATATGCTTGATTTCTTAATTCGGCCAATTCATTTAGTTGCATTCTCCGATGGGAACCTGTGATAGAAGTGTCCAGATTGCAGTTCTTCAGCACCCAGTATGCTTTGTATTCTAACTCCACTGGTAGGTGACATGCCTTGCCATAAACTAGACGATATGGTGTGGTCCCTAAAGGTGTTTTGTAAGCAGTTCTGAATGCCCACAATGCATCGTCTAATTTGTCAGCCCACTTATCCCCATGATTTCCGACTGTTCGCACCAAGATTCTCTTTAAAGCTCTGTTCGTGACCTCAGCTTGTCCATTTGTTTGTGGATGATAGGCGGTGGACATCTTGTGAGTGACGCCATACTGCTGCATAACCTTCATGAATTGAGTGTTGCAGAAGTGAGTGCCACGATCACTTATGATAGCTCTTGGAGTTCCGAATCGACAGAATAGTTGTTTGAGAAACTTTGTCACTACTCTGGCATCATTTTTTCGGGAAAGCTTGTGCTTCGGCCCACCTGGAGACATAATCGACAGCAACTAGGATGTACTCTTTTCCATTAGACTTAGGGAAAGGTCCCATAAAATCTAACCCCCAGATATCAAAGATCTCACAAGCCTGGATATTAGTGAGTGGCATTTCGTTCCTTACTGACAAATTGCCTTGTCTTTGGCAAATGTCGCAGCATTTCACCAGGTCATAAGTATCTCGATAGATGGTTGGCCAGTAAAAGCCAGAATCATACACCTTTCGTGCTGTTAGGTTAACAGCGTGATGCCCTCCAGTAGGTCCATGGTGGCTTTGTCGAAGGATTTGTTCTGCTTCCTTCCCATCGACGCATCTTCTAATGATCTGATCAGGGCAAACCTTAAAGAGGAAAGGATCGTCCCAATAGTAATTCTTTATGTCGCGGAAGAATCTTCGTCTCTTAGATGTCGGCATTCCTTTTGGTATTATATTTCCTACCAGGAAATTAGCATGATCAGCATACCAAGGATCTTTGGATGTAGATCCTTGATGGTATTTGCCGATGTGCATGAGTTGTTCTTCAGGAAACTGGTCTTGAATATCCTTTTCATTAAGCTGCTGTAGTGTAGGATTTTCTAATCGGCTTAGATGATCTGCTGCAATGTTTTCTGCTCCTTTCTTATCTTTGATCTCGATATCAAATTCTTGTAGGAGTAGAATCCATCTCAGCAGTCTAGGCTTTGCATCTTGCTTTTTGAAAAGATACTTCAAGGCTGAATGATCTGTATAGACAATAGTTTTGGACAACATAAGATAGGAACGAAATTTATCGAAAGCAAATACTACCGCAAGCAGCTCCTATTCTGTAGTTATATAATTTTCTTGAGCGTCCGTGAGCGTTTTGCTGGCATAGTATATTGGTTGAAAGTGCTTATCCTTCCTCTGTCCCAATACAGCTCCAACTGCGAAATCACTGTGTAAGTCCCCTAGTTTTAGGATCGATAACTTCGTTATCTGTAGTATTAAGGTGCGGAATCCCTCAATACGGTGTTATCTTACTAACAACGAATATGTTCGTATTGCGTTTTAATAAAGCTTAACTTTAAACGATGAATCGTCAAAGTCTAGCCGTAGGTTATGTTTTCTCTGGTTTTTCTGGAATCGCAGATCATAATAGTATGTTAAAAGTGTTAAAGATGTTTTTGGTTTTTCACGATTGAAACAACCTTTTATATTTTGTCTCGACTCGGCTCGCATGGGCCAGCGAGTTCAGCCCAACTCGCCTTGCAGCCCAAGCCCATTACCAAGCTCGACTCGCTACTGACTTCTACGAATTCAGTTCTCATCTCGGCTCGCAAAGTTCGCGACCTGAGAACTCGACTCGCACATAATGTATTTATTTCGTATTTAACATTCGTCCAACTTAACACCATAATATGTTTAACGAATATTACTAACAAAACAAATATTTATTTACAAATCTAAACCAATATACAAACATAATAATAATTACACCAGTCCTATTTCAAGCTAGATCTGTTGTCACAATCTATGTTCCAACAGACTCCCCCTTGACAATAGCTCTAGCGTCTTTATCTTCACGCTTGTCTTTGGTCTTCATTTGTAAATCTTACTGCCTGCGTAAATCTTCATCTTGATACAAGTTTTAACCATCAACTGATAATCTCTTGCTAAATCAGCCCATTCAATAGTCGTCAAAATTCTGTTCTCATTCAACTTTAACAGATCTTTTCTCGACATATTCATCAGGTGTCGATGATCATAAACTCTAAAGATTTCTCTTTCACCACCTTCAACCTCATTATCAGCTTCAACCATAACAGCTTCTCCAGTTCCTGAATCCACGTGCCAACTCTTCATATTTCCCAAAATATCCTGTGGCATTGTCTTCAGTGGAATCTGCTGTATGCATCTAACAGCTGGGTAAACTTTCTTCCTTCTTCTTCTTCCTGTTCTTTGACTTCTCTCTTGTAATTTCACAGTCTTTCCCTTTCTTGGCTTAATCTTAACAAACTTATTTGTACCAACCTCATGTCTAATGATTCTTTCAACACGATCAGCATAATCATCACGACTTGGGTTGTTAATCTCTAATCTAGCCAAATCACGTATTTCATAACGTGGTAGAGAACTAAAAACTGCAAGCTTTCTTTCAAAATATTGAACTCCGTCAAACCTTTTGATCGCAAAAAGCTTTAGTTCTGAGTCAAAGTACCAACCAATAATCCCTTTATGTGGTACACGCTTTTTCGTAACATCAACTTCAGAAATTCCAATCTTCTTCTTCTTCTTTGGAAGTTTCCTAAGTACAACAGCAGGATTCTTGGTTTGAACAAGAACTTCTTCTTCTTCATCAGAGGTTGAATCATCAATATCTTCATCTATATCGACAATTGTTGGACCTTGTTCATTTTCAATAACAACTTCTGTCCTAGATGGGCTCACATTGTGTTCATCAATGTTTGCATCTAGATCTACACCCATGTCTTGCACATTCTCAGGTACAGCAGTCCAATCTGTAGGTGGTAGGAATTCTCCATCCTCAAGATCAAAATCAATGTCTTCATCTATCTCATCAAAAATATCATCTTCCGATTCAGATAGATCAAGCATCTCCAATCCTAAGAGAAAAACATAAATACAAATATATTAATAATTCAAATTCTTCATTGATTTCCCTGAACCAATCTAAGAATTTCTTTATTAATTCTTTTGTATATTTTAACCTAACATATAAACGCAATTTACATATAACTTATAAAATCTTTTATTGATTACCCTGAATCAATCCAAAATTTCTTAAGTCTACTTAACAAATATTAATTAATTTTAAATTCTAATGCATTGTGAATAATCACCAAACATTTAAATTTACTATTAATTACCTTATATAATTTCCAAGTGTTAATTGATCTCATTCATTATCAATTTAACCTTTAAATTATATATCATTTGTCTAGTTAATACGAATACATTTTTAACTTGTTAATTACTTATATACCTTACGGTCTTAAGTCCATAATCAAATCTAAAATGCATATGTTATCATAAAATTTTGACCGCCGAAATTAATCGGAACACGCCGATCGACTACTCAATGAGTCAGAAGACTTTCGATCACTATTTTATCTTAACATAATTATATAAACTTAAATTACATAAAACATATTTTACTTAAAATAATAATAACTTTAAGCCAAATATATTTACACAATAATATTAAGTTTTACAATTGTTCACAAATACTAACTACAGTCTATACTAAAGTCAAGCTAATGTCTCACCAGCTTCATCTTCAGTCTGACCTGTACCAGTACCAGAACAACTTGCACCAGCATTACCACCAGACTCCCCCTGAATAGTAGCTTGCTCACCAGTCTTTGAAGGACCAGTCTGCTCACCACTCGGTGCATTGGGATCATCGTCTTTGTCTTAATCTCTCTTCCTCTTCAACTCATTTTCTCTGCAAGACTCCAGATATACCAATATCTCCCCCTGAACAGACTGTCCTGAATGCGATCTCAAGACCAGACTCTCCAAAGAAGATAACTTCAGTCTCTGTACGTTGAAGTCCGCAAGCAAAGTATCATGAGTCTTCATCAACATATTGTATGATTCACTCTGCTTGAGAATCTGCTGTGAAAGAAGAAGATTGCTCGACACCAGCTCTGGAATCTGAGAAGTAAGCTTCTCTAAATCCTTTACCCTCGACTCTAAGGATGTAATCCTTTCAGCATCAGTCGTTGGAGTAACAAGTATCGTTCTTGGTCCAGGCGGTGTGAGAGACTCAATATGCCAGTCTCTGGTAAGCGGTGTATGAGGTTGAGACAAAGCTTGCGTAAGCAAACTTGTCGCAAAGCTAGCTGATTTGTTCGTCGGAAAATTAGCTCCACGAACTAGATCAGCAACCTCATGCTGTAAAGTTAAACACAATTATAATCAGTTATTGTTACAGATTACTCTGTCTCAAACTCTAATTAATTGCATAACACTTATAGTTATAGAACTTATATCTCTTACCTGTAGCGGTAAAGACATCGATTCAGTAACCACCGGTGCATCCATCTCCACCTGCGGTGTATCCTGAGCAACTGTATACAGAATTAACTGTCTCAGTTCAACTCCTGATAGACAACAAGTTAAGATTATTTAACTTTTATAATCAATACTAACCTTCCCGAATAGTAAGCGTTCTCGGACGCTTCATCAAAGGAATCTCAACTTCCTCAGTACCTTCCTCCAAAATACTCTTACCTTTTCTCTTCCTTTCAGAAGCAGATGGAGGAGAAGAAGGTGTATTGTCAGAATCTTCATCTGAAGCCGTCTCACCATCACGACCTCTAGATGATCTAACAAGATCCTAAAGTATAAATATATTAAACATTTATGATTAGCGTAAGCTCTATCATACAAGTTCTATATATTTAAGATTAGTCAGATATAATACCTCAGTCGGTACTTCAACTGATCTATCAAGCTGTATCTGCTCATCCTCAAGTAATATAACTTCGGGATTTGCAGCCTCAGCTTCAGCATCCAGTTTGTGTAATGATATTTATATTTTAAAATCAGAAATAATATCCAATTTACTAAATATCTAATATCAGAATCATTATATAATAATATTATGCATCTATGATTAATAAAACAATCTATCAATTAAGCATCTATATTATTACATAAATAAAAGATTACCTCAGGTGGTGCTAAATAACTCTCAATGTCTTGAAGCAAAGGATTTGTCGCATCATCATTCTGCTCCAAAACCTCTTGCACAACCTGTGCAGCAACCTCTGGATTCACTTGCTGATCCACCTGACCAGCCTGAATAAGAACATCCACAAGGAGCCCTTGTGGATCTTCAGGTTGAGCTTCCTCAGCTACAGGTTCAGGTACAACATCAGCCTCAGCAGGAGCAACAGCAGCAGCAGGAGCTACATCTAACCACCCATGATTTGGCGGTGCAACGTAGTTCGGGTCGACAATATACCCAAAAAGATCTCGCTCCTCAGGCTTCACAAGCCCTTGTTTCCTCACAGTCTGCATAAACATAGCATTATACCCTCTGAGCCCAATAGTATCTACACGCAAGTGTGGCTCAGGAATAGCAAGCTCTGGTAGACGAGCTCTAATAATCAGCATACAAAAACGCGGGTAAACCATAAATCGTGATCGAACAGAACCCGATATCTGTCTTACAATCTCTCCAAAAATGTAATCACAGAAACTGTATGGTTTATTGTAAACCAGGGACAGTGCAGCCGATAGAATAGCAGGGCTTAACTCATCAAAACCACCCTTCTTTGGTGCAAAAACGGTATTCATCACGTGCCATAGAAACCTCCACTGACCAATAACAAGAGGCTTCTGGAATTGACGTCCGCGTCTATCTCCCGTATAACCCATACGTCCGATAGCTCCCTCTATGAAATCCTTTGGATACTCAACATCCCCATTCTCTTGTTCCTCTGTACCAAACTGCAAAATCTCATGGAGATTTCCAGCGCTAAACACAACAAGTTGGCCACCAACCGTTGCTCTAATCTCTGGTGGATTGACCGATTCGTCATGCTCTATACCCGTCCAGAAATCAGTCAGAATCGCCTGAGAAATAGGAGGATTTGCTGTAACAGCATACCATATACGTGAACGTGCCAAAAATGAAAGCACATGAGCTACTTTGCTAGCTCCCTTTGCACGTACATCTAGATCAACAAGGATGTTGTGACCTTTGTCAAATTGTCGAGCCATATCTGTAAAAACACAAATGACAACAACAATTCAAAGCAAATTAAAAATATTTAAACTATTACGTATTGTGAATAGAGATTCATCAAACATCTTAGTTTAAATTTGAAATTATATATAACTTGTTACAAAAATAGTCTCAAGTCGTATATAAGAATTTAACTTATAACAAAAAGTCTTAAGTCGAATTTAAATTAATTATATAAAAGTTATTACTTAAAAAGTCTTAACATTTATATCACTTCTTTAAAAAAAATAAAAAATTTCTAAGTATTGGACTCGCATAAACTGGCCTAACGAGTTGAGGTCAACTCGTTTTGCTTATCAACTCGCTTCGCTTCTCAACTCGCTAAACTTATCAAACAGCTATTGAAGTGAACTCACTAATCTCATGGATTCGCTAGTCAACTCGCTGCGAGTTGAATCGAAGTTTCAACTCGTTCGATGAACAGCCGTCGCAAGTTTAAACTTAAAATCGATGATTTTGTTAGTTTTAACACGATCAAACGATACATTCACGTCTATTACGGTTCGTTTAACATTAATCCTAAGGATTCGTGTTCTAACAATCCATTAATCGTCGTGAATCGTTTAAATTATAAACCGAAACCCTAAGTTTTTTTTAAAACCTTCGATTTCGAGTAATTTAAACGGTGAAATCCGTTGGTTTATACCTCAAAATGTTCGCAAAGACGTCTTGAATATAATCTACGGATTCAAAAACTCGTTCCCGTACTCGTAAAATCGAAATCAAACAAAAATAACTTTTTCGCCTCGTTTCGCCTGTAAGTGGATCCGCACAGAGTAAGTGAATTCGCGAGTAATGTGAATTCGGAGATCTGTTGACTCGTTTGACCTTCCGTTTTATATCCTTTACCCGATTCGCGAGATTTCAAGTGGATCCGCAAGTTGATGTCAACTCGCAGAAACAATTAAAAACGCGAATTTAATGCTAAGTATAAATGAAAACCCGATATTTTACAAGTCTAAAATAAAATTATTTTTCACTTGTATTTGTCACGTTTGTTCAACTCAAAAATATTCAGTATAATTTAATTCCGAAGGGTAAAACCTAATAAACACAAAAACTTAAATTAAACATAAACTAAAATAAGATAAAAACACAATTATATAAACATTGATATCAAGTACCATTTTATTAATCACTTGAGCAAAACAAAGTACATAAACAAAATGAATAAGAATTTATCTGCTTAGGGATCATATTAGAAAGAATAAGCAATTAAGTATTTATTAAAAAGTCTAAGTAGATTGGTAGTATACATACCTCATGAAATTTAAATAAATTACTATAAAATTACAACTAAATTTATCATTTATGCATTTATATTTATAAAACTATATCTTAGGTACCTTTATCCACATAGCATAATTAATAACTGCATTACTCACATAAAGTGAATATTTAATTATAGATAGTTCAAGACGATTACCGGTATTATGATCCACATAAACAAATTAGACTCAATTTTCTAAGCAAACTCTTTATTGTTAGTATGAGTATTATCAAGTGCTTCCTATTATATGATATACTGAAGAATTCAAGTAAAACACATAACACTGCATCATTAAATTTTCAAGGTAGCGGTTACTAAATGATGTATCTTTTCGAAACATATAACATACACTTGAATTTTTAAGGTTAGACAAATATCAAACATACTTTGAATATGCTATGTTATCTAAGTCTGTACGTAGTACAACAGAAGATCCCTTCTAGCATAATTCAAAATATATTTGAGAATATTAATTTAATTAAAGGTTTCAGTTCTGTACTTAGTACAACAAAGTTACCAGTAATTAAGTTAATACCCATATTGCTACTATTTGTCAATTCAAATTAATATGTATAATAACAGTGTATGGCAATACCATCATTCAACAATTAAGACTTAATGTCATACATCATAGAATAGTAACACAAAATAATAAACAAGTAATTAATTAACTTCTTAAGGCTTAGAAAATTTCATATAAGTTGCCTACCAGTACATCATATGATGAAGCCATCTAAAGATTTAATAAAAATAGACAAATTATAACTTGTGGATATAGGTGTATAATCAAATAAATATAAACACATACCTGATAGAACCGCTGTAGTTCTAAAGCAACTTTATTTGAACCTACTACCATATCATACTTAGGACTTAAGCTTATTATTGGGAAGCTTATTCTCCTAATGTACTATCATTTCCCTTAGTTTTTGCAAATAAAAACTTAAATGAAGGCGATTCCCCTTAGGTAACAAGCAAATGAATGCCATACGCCTTTTTTTTTTTTTTTTTTTTTTTTAATGAACACATGAATACTAACTATCACAAAAATACCCTTGGAAGACTAATCACTCTGGATTTCTCATTCCGTTTAGTTGAACCAACGTCTCAAATCTTGCTCTGTCGAACGCCTTTGTGTATAAGTCTGCTAAGTTATCCAATGATGGAACCTTAACTAACTTTATCAATTTCTTCTCAGCACAATCTCTAATAAAATGATGTCGAATATCAATATGCTTAGTTTTACTGTGCTTCACCGGATTATTAGTGATCGACATAGTAGATTCGTTATCAATCATCATAGGAGTATTGGTTATATTTAACCCGTAATCCCGCAGTTGCTGTTGAATCCAAAGTACTTGCGAGCAACAGCTGCCAGCTGCAACATACTCAGCTTCACATGTAGAAATGGCTACCGAGGTTTGCTTCTTGCACTGCCAGGATACTAATCTACCTCCTAGGAATTGACATCCTCCGGTCGTAGATTTCCTATTTTGATTGCATCCTCCATAATCCGAATCAGTATAAGCTACGAGATCTAAGTCTCCATCAATCGGATACCAAAGACCCAGCTTAGGTTTCCCTTTGAGGTAACGAAAGATTCATTTAACAGCTTGCATGTGTGACTCTTTCGGATTAGCCTGATATCTTGCGCATAAACAAACAGCAAACATTATGTCAGGCCTAGAGGCTGTAAGATACATTAGTGATCCGATCATGGCTCTATAAAGAGTTGGATCCACATCGCTATCACTTGATGTATCTGGACCTAGTCCATGATTGACTGGAATTGGAGTATTGTAGACCTTACTTTCATCCATCTTAAAGCGTTCTAATAGCTCATATGTATATTTAGATTGATGAATAAAGAATCCATCCTTCTTTTGATCAACTTGTAATCCTAAGAAGAAGTTCAACTCTCCCATTGCAGACATTTCAAACCTTTTTCTCATGACTTTCTCAAATTCTTGACACATCTTTTCATCAGATGATCCAAAGATAATGTCATCAACATAAACTTGCACGAGAAGAAAATCTTTCTTTTTCCATTTCACAAACAGTGTACTATCAATCGATCCTCTTGTAAATCCATTCTCAAGTAGATACGTTGATAGTGTTCCATACCATGCCCTAGGTGCTTGATGTAATCCATATAGAGCCTTATTCAATCGATATACTCTATCTGGATACTCAGGATCAGCAAACCCTGGCGGTTGTGAAACATACACCAATTCTTCCACTTTGCCATACAAAAAGGCACTCTTAACATCCAACTGATAAACTTTTATACCAAAATAAGATGCGATGCTAAGAACACTCTAATTGCTTCTAGCCTAGCAACTGGTGCAAACACTTCATTGTAGTCAATACCTTCTTGTTGATTAAAACCTTGAACCACTAGACGAGCTTTATTGCGAGTAACGATTCCCTTATCATCTCTCTTGCACCTAAATACCCATCTAGTACCAATTGGATATTCTCCCTTCGGTAGGTCAACCAACTCCCATACTTGTAATTTAGAGAACTGAGATAGTTCTTCTTGCATTGCTTCTACCCACGAGCTTTCTTTTAAAGCCATTTGAACATTTTTAGGCTCGACTTGTGAGATAAAGCATGAATATAGACATTGATTAGGAATCCCTGTCTCTTTCATTGCAGTATACAAGCTTTGGTATTCAGAATTCTCAGACGTACTAGTTCTGGATTGATGCCTGGTTTGAACCGGAGTATTAATATCACCGATGATGTTTTCAACGGGATGATTCTTACTCGTTCTAGTTGTAGTAACTGGTTCAACCGGTATATCATCTTCTAAATTAGTACCAATCTCTTCCAATTCAGGTACATCTTCCGTACGTGCTGAAGATATTCTTAAATGTTTCAAAGGAGTAAGTATCTCATCAAACTTTGTAGAAAGATCATCAGGATCTACTGTTTCTTGAGACTTATCCTCTGAAGGTTGTTGTGACTCACTTGTGGAAGCTTTATCTGAGTCAACATTAGTCTTAATTCCAGACTGCTTAACACTTGATGTTGAAGCGGGACCAATATTCTCATCTTCAAACAATAAATGTTCAGCTATCTCTGAATCACTGACATAGTCACTAATAGGAACTTTAAATGATGCAAAAAGATCAGAATAATCAAATTGCCAATCTAAGCCCTTATGAACATCAGGTGAGTAGCTCGTAACCTCAATATTATAAACTACCTCCAAACGTCCTGTGACTTTATTAAAGACTCTCTTGTTTGGCGAATTGGGCATATAACCTAGGAAAAATCCTTCGTCAGCCTTCTCACCAAATTTTGCTTGATGTCCAGTCTTTAATATGGTGCATGAAACTCCAAAGGGTTCAAACCCTTTTAAGTTAGGTTTCTTATTGTTCAAAAGCTCATAACAAGTCTTGTTATGTCTCTTAACCGTAAGAACTCTATTAAGAACATAACATGCTGTATTCACTGCTTCTGCCCAAAAGATGACCGGAAGCTTTGAATCAGCAAGCATTGTTCTAGCAGCTTCAATCAACGTTCTATTTTTCCTTTCAGCAACACCATTCTGTTGAGGTTCATAAGGTGCACTGAATTGATGTAATATCCCTTTGCTTAAGCAATAGATATTCAACGTTGAATTCTTAAATTCTGTTCCATTGTCACTACGAATACGCTTAACTCTCCTTTTATAGACATTCTCTACTAGATCAAAGAACTCAATTAGAATTCCAGGAGTCTCATCCTTTGATCCCAAAAAGAATACCCAAGAAAATCTAGAATAATCATCTGTGACAACCAAACAATACCATTTGCCACCTAAACTTCTTTTGCTTATAGGGCCGAAGAGGTCCATATGTAGCAATTCAAATGGCGAGGAGATAGAGTTTTCAGTCTTAGGTCTGTGTGGTTTCTTGTGCTGCTTTCCTTTCATGCAAGGAACACACTTATCCTCAGACTCGAAACGTTTTTGTGGTACACCTAGAACCAAACCATTTTTGGTTATATAATTCATCTTTCTCCATTTCAGATGTGCCATCCTCCTATGCAATAACAATGCGTCTGTTTCCGAAGCCTTGGATAATAAACATGTAGACACCATTGAAGAGTTAGGAACACCCATGTTGATAGCATAGATGTCCTTCTTCCTTGGCGCCCTCATCAATATCTATTTATCAGGAATTGTGAAACCTGGCTTCAGGACTAAGGCCTCCTTTTCATTAAAATAAACTGGGTGACCTTTATCACAGACTTGGGAAACACTCACTAGGTTGTGAGTAAGTTCTTCAACATAGTTCACATCCTCAAGAGTCAAAGTTCCATTTGAAACTTTTCCTTTTCCCGAAATTACTCCTCCTTTATCTCCTGCAAAATTTACTTTTTGCTTGAGACTTTCCTTAAAGTCCTTCAGTAGACTTCTTTCTCCAGTCATGTGTCTTGAGCATCCACTGTCTACATACCACCAGCTGTCCTTATTCACAGCATGCTTCTGCACATAACACAAGATACGATCAGTTATCAAGAGGGACCCAAGCCATTACGGTCTTGGTTTGTCCCTTATCATCAACAAACTTAAGCTCTTTAAAATAACCATCCTTCCCATCAGGAGCTTTGGTCACTTTCGAAGTAGCTTGAGTTTGTGGACGATCAGCCTTAAGAGGTGAATTTGAGGAGAACCTCTTAGGCACATAATTATGAGCTCTATTATAATAATTATAATTAAACTCATGTGATCGTGAAGTAGTACCACTCTCATAATGACTATGGCCTCTACTTGTAGTTCTAAACCTCGACGGTGTCACATCCCTAGACTTATGGACAGAATTATCACTTTGAGTATATGGCCGTTTAGGTTTAGGTGGGGAGACACTATGCTTACCATCTCTTTTAAGAATGTTAACAGGTTTATTACCTAACTTAGGTTTGGCATCTAACCCATCTACAGTCATACTAGAGTCGGTCTGTGTCTTTTCATCCATCACAAGCTTATGTGGTGTTTCAGGCTTTTTGTTAGGACAACAAGAAGCCACGTGTCCCTTTTGATGACACTTGAAACATGACATCTGCTTGCGCGATTTACTCACTTTTGCTTTCTCATCCGGAGTCTTAGGCACTAAAGGTTTAAGCTGTTCCTTATTAACTTTATCATCAGTCTTAGCATCGTTAATCACTCCACCCGATACAAATTGTATTTTGGTGAACTGAGAAGCCTTGCTATTATCTAATGATATGTTCTTAATAACATCTTTCTGTGCCCCTGACTGTTCAGGTTTATCAGCTACTGAAATCTCAGGACTAACTTCAGTCATCTCAGAATCTTCAGGAATAGGAGTGTAATTGGCATTAAAAGGCGGGGATACATCATTGTAACCTAACCCAGTCTTGTCCTTTACACTACGTTGAGCATCTAACATTTTATCCATTTGAGATGTCCTATAGTTCTCAAGTTTACGGTTTTGCTCAATTAACCTTAAGTTAAGGTTCACTATTTCCTGATCCTTACTAGCAATCGTCTCATTTAAGTCTTTAATATTCATATAGAGACCATCTATGACAACAGATTTTTCACTTATGGTATCTCTAAGTTTTGTTCTATCCGACGCATCAGACTTAATTTTATCTTTTAAGACCTTTTTATCATCACTTAATCTACGAATATCCATAATAGCTTGATCAAGTTCAGATCTAACAGCCTTATAGGATTCCTTATCCATATTTAATTGTGATGACAAATTGCTATTTGACACAGTTAAGACACTATTCTGAGATTGTAAATCAGTAACTAAGTAACAAACATCAGCAAGATTAAGAATATCTAAACATACCTTCTTCTTGTCAGTTTGTAATTCAGCCATACGTGCCACTAATTCATCAGGACTCATATCTGGAGCTGAATCCATATATAGCACGTCATCATCACTTGCCTTCACTTCAGACTTAGGCACCTCTACTCTCTGTTCCAAATCAGTTGGCATGTAGGAAACTGATCCAGCAGTTGTTTCTTTGATCTCGGCCATCAAGGCTTCCTCAGATTGAGCTTGCCAATCATAAGAGCCATCCAACTGCTTCACCACTAAGGCTTTGGAAGCAAGAGTACTTCCCGAACCTTGTTTTCCTTGTGCTTCTACTTTAGGTCTTTGGCATTCTCTAGCAAAATGACCAATACCCTGACAGTTAAAGCATCTGACCTTGGTTTTATCAAACCCTGATCTATTGCCCAACACCTTTCTACCAGTTCTCTTGAGAAAATTCTTCACCTTTCTAGAAATCAACGCAAGTTGATCTTGAAGCTCCAATTCCTCAAGATAATCAGAATCTATCTGCTCATAATCCTCATCAAACAGAATAGGATCATTGATCTTTCCCTCTATATAGTTTTCATATGATGCCACAAAGGAAGCAAGAACAGACAATTGCTGTTCAGCAGATTTCACACTCATCGGCATCTTCTGATGCTCTTGAGGTGACTTCTCAGAATTCTTTCCCTTTGTCTCATCACCAGAGGAAGAAATAAAGCACAGATCTTCAGAAATCAGTTCTCCATTTTCATTAGTATCACCAACTAACAGTGCAGTGGTCGAACTAGATGACGCAGTCGAAAGACTTGACTTTCCATGATACAACCCAGGGTTCTGAACCTGATCAAAATCACTATCTCTTGACTTCTTGGAGAAATCATAACCTTTCAGCTTGTCAATGACTTGCTCTAAGGTCATAGTAGAATACCTAGTTTCGTTATCCTTAATCATAACGCCATACATTTCCCATTTAGAAGGCAAACCCTCAAGAAACTTGTCGGTTTTGGATACTTCTTCTTCAATAATTTCATGGTATTCTAATTCACTTAGCAGATGGTAGAATCGTGTGACATATGCATCAAGATCTTCTCCTTTTAAAGCTTTAAACATAGTAAACTGCTTTTTAAGAAGACTCCTCTTGCCAGCTCTCACCTGTGGACTTCCCTCACCTCTTTTCTCTAGAGCTTCCCAGAGCGTTCTAGCAGTATGAAAAGACTTGAGTTGATGAGCAATCTCTTTAGGAAGACACATCTTTATGCATGAATGTGATTTATTCTCATTTCTGTAAGCTTCCTTCTCTTGATCACTCATGTTCGCATAGGTAAGAACTACAGTAGCATTTTGAACAGTTTGAGTAGGTGGGGTGTATCCACTCTTGATACACATCCAGATAGACAGGTCATGGAATCTACAGTAAGATTCGAATCTGTCCTTCCAATTGTAGTAATCCTCGATTCTTAACAACTTAGGTGGAACGTTTGACTTTCCCACCTCGTGGTCCATTTCGATCATTCTACTTAAGTCAGACATCTTAAAAATGTAAAATTAAACTGTTTCAGCGAATTCAGAAAACTCAACTCGCAAGACTCAGCTCAACTCGCAATCTCAGCTCGACTCGCAGAATTCGTCGATTCGCAAGCCTCAGTTCGGATTGCTAAAAGATGTCGATTCGCAAGTGATGTCGATTCGCGAAGGATCTCGGTTCGACTCGCAAGCCTCAGTTCGACTCGCTAGTTCAACTCGGTTCGCAGGCGACGCTGGAACCCTAATCTCGACTCGCGAAACGGCTGTTAAACCCGAAAAACGAAAATTTAAGGTATTTTTACGAATGAAACAGAGAATTTCGACTGTAAACTAACCCTAAAACTTCCAGAGAATGATTTTGATCGTTAGTATTGCAAGTATGCACGTAAAAACGACCCGAATCAAAAACGCAATATCACTAAAACTTATGAACACACTCGTATTTAGCCCGAAAGCTCTGATACCAGATGTAAGTCCCCTAGTTTTAGGATCGATAACTTCGTTATCTGTAGTATTAAGGTGCGGAATCCCTCAATACGGTGTTATCTTACTAACAACGAATATGTTCGTATTACGTTTTAATAAAGCTTAACTTTAAACGATGAATCGTCAAAGTCTAGCCGTAGGTTATGTTTTCTCTGGTTTTTCTGGAATCGCAGATCAGAATAGTATGTTAAAAGTGTTAAAGATGTTTTTGGTTTTTCACGATTGAAACAACCTTTTATATTTTGTCTCGACTCGGCTCGCATGGGCCAGCGAGTTCAGCCCAACTCGCCTTGCAGCCCAAGCCCATTACCAAGCTCGACTCGCTACTGACTTCTACGAATTCAGTTCTCATCTCGGCTCGCAAAGTTCACGACCTGAGAACTCGACTCGCACATAATGTATTTATTTCGTATTTAACATTCGTCCAACTTAACACCATAATATGTTTAACGAATATTACTAACAAAACAAATATTTATTTACAAATCTAAACCAATATACAAACATAATAATAATTACACCAGTCCTATTTCAAGCTAGATCTGTTGTCACAATCTATGTTCCAACACACTGGCGTCGCACATGATCTCAAATGGAAGGCTCCAATCTGGGGCAATCATTATCGGTGCATGTACAAGCTGATCTTTCAAATAGTTGAAAGCTTGGAGACATTCATCTGTAAAGGCAAACGGAGTATCTTTTTCGAGAAGATGAGTCATAGGTCGAGAGATCTTGGAGAAATCCTTGATGAAGCGACGGTAGAATCCGGCGTGACCTAGAAAACTTCGGATGGCTTTAACAGAAGTAGGTGGAGGAAGTTTTGAGATAGTTTCAACTTTAGCTTTGTCAACTTCAATTCCGGCTTTTGATATGCGGTGCCCTAAAACTATTCCTTCTTTTACCATGAAATGGCATTTTTCCCAATTCAGAACGAGGTTTGATTCTTCACATTTGGCAAGCATCCTATCCAAGTTGGAAAGACAAGTAGAGAAGGAATCTCTAAAGACTGAGAAGTCGTCCATGAATACCTCCATGCATTGTTTAATCATGTCATGGAAAATTGCCACCATGCATCGCTGAAATGTAGCGGGTGCATTACATAAACCAAACGGCATACGTCGGTAAGCGAAAGTTCCATATGGACATGTGAATGTTGTTTTTTCTTGGTCCTTAGGATCGATAGGAATCTGAAAATATACGGAGAATCCATCAAGAAAACAGTAGAATTCATTTCCTGATAATCTCTCCAGCATCTGATCAATGAACGGTAGAGGGGAGTGATCTTTGCGAGTGGCTTCATTTAGTTTTCGGTAATCAATACACACCCTCCAACCGGTGACGGCTCGTGTTGGAATTAATTCATTGTTTTCGTTAGCGATAACCGTCATTCCTCCTTTCTTTGGGACAACTTGAACTGGGCTGACCCAAGGGGAATCTGAAATAGGGTAAATCAGGCCAGCGTCCAAGAGTTTGATAACTTCCTTCTTAACCACTTCTTGAATCTTTGGGTTGACTCTCCTCTGCCTTTGAATTGAGGGTCTGAAGTCATTTTCCATTAAGATCTTGTGAGTGCAATAGTTCGGACTGATACCTTGAATGTCATAAATCTTCCAAGCAATTGCTTTCTTATGTGACTTCAAAACTTGAATAAGTTTTGCCTTCTCTTCCGGCTTCATGTCTTTTGATATGATAACTGGTAAGTGTGAAGGTCCTTCGAGAAAAGCGTATTCAAGGTGTGAGGGTAGTTCCTTCAGCTCCAATTCGGGTGGTTCTTCTATGGAAGGTTTCATCCTTGCAATTTCGTCTCTTTTAAGCTCGTCGAACTTCGTTTGAAATTCTGAATCTTCTGCAGGGATCTCTGGATTGTCGGCTGATGCTATTTCAACCCATTCTGGTTTATCGGAGAGCTCATCTTTTCTTAGCTCGTATTTTTCTTTTGAAGAGTGAGAGATTGCATTATCTTCAGTGATTATGGTATCGTTGTTCTCCGTGAATGCAAATCTCTGGAATTGAGCAGAAAAAGGTGTGCTGAATGTGATCTCTGGATTTGATCTTTCAGATTGTAGATAAGGTGGTTTAAGCATTGACTCCATCTCTTCGAGAGTCTTCAAGATTTTGGTCTTTTGTGAGAGATGAATCAGGTATTTCAGGAATAGGGTTCCTTCTTAGGAGAGTGACAGGTGTGCCAGATCCAAGCGGAACAGCTGTGATAGAACTGTTAAGCTGATTGCTGGATTTCTTTAAAGGAAATAGCACTTCCTTAGATGCAGTTGGTGGATCCGAGATAGCTGAGCATAGACCTCCATCTTCTTGGCAAAGTCTTCTGGTAGTGATGACCGTGTTTGGAAGAGAGTTATTGCTGCTTACTGCGAGGATCTCTTCCAGGTGTTCTTCAATTATTTCCTGCATAAAGTCTACAAGACCAAGGTCTTCTCCCACAGGTTGTTTCATTAGCTTGTCAACATTGAAGGTGACCTCCTCAGTTCCAACTCGAAGTTTTAAAGATTTTTCATTTATGTCAATGACGGCCTTGGCAGTGTTTAGGAAAGGTCTGCCAAGGATGAGTGGAACTTCGGTGTCTTCCTCAATGTCCATGACAACAAAATCCACAGGAAAGACAAATTTATCAACACGTACCATAATGTCTTCAGCAATTCCACGAGGGAGTTTAACTGATCTATCGGCTAATTGGATGGTCATACGAGTTGGTAAAAGTTCGCTTAATCCTAATTTCCTATAGAGGGAATACGGCATAAGGTTTACACTAGCTCCTAAGTCGGCTAAGGCGTTACTTATTTGAACATCCTGTAGATAACAAGGTATAGTGAAACGGCCAGTATCTCCTAGCTTTGGGGGTAGTCCTTGTTGCATGATCAAAGAGCACTCTGCATCTAAAGGCAAGTTAACTATTTGTCTAAGTTTTTCTTTATTTGACAAGAGTTCTTTAAAGAATTTGGCACAACTAGGCATCTCAACTAAATCATCTAAAAGTTTGACATTTAAGTGTAAGCTTTTAAACATCTCTAGATATTTTCCAAACTGAGCTTCTTGTTTCTCTTTCTTAAGCCTACCAGGGAAAGGTATACGTGAAGGAATAATAACTTCTGGGGCTTTAGACGGTGCTGGCTCAGGAGAAGTGACAGGAGTCTTAACTGGCACCGAGTCAGTGAGAGGTGAAGAAATAGAAGGTTCGTTTGTCAGAATATCTATCGATTTCTCATTCTTAGTCTCTTTTCCTCTTCTAGTGACAACAAGGATGTCATCATAATCATAAGATGAATGATGAATAGCTTTGCTAATCGCTTCTTCCCTTTGCTTCTCATCAATTTTTAAAAACAACCTTTTCACATTATCCTCCATGTTTTTAACTAAATCGTTTGAAATTCTAAGCAAACTATCAATTTGGTTTTGAAAATCAACAATTTGTTTATTAATATTATTTTGATTAACCATGAAGTTATTGAAAATTTTGGTGTTTAGACAAGAAGTCAAATGAGAGGAAGTAGAGGGTGAAGAAAGAACTAACGATTGAGAAGAAGGTCTACTGGTTGGCTTCTGAATGAAAGATTTTGAATGATGGGCTTGATCAGAGGTTTCACCAGTAGTGGCAAGAATGTCTTCTTTGAACCTTTGGCGTGAGAATAGCTTTTGAGGTTTCTTCTCGTGTTTGGGTTTAGAAGGTTCTTGCATGTCCTTGACAACTTTAGTGATTGATTCAATTTCAGCTTTCAAAGTGTTCAAGGCATTAGAAGTACTCCTTTCCTCAGAAGTTGATTCATCTTGCTCCAAGTCATGTTGATGCATCGTCATCGTCTCAATCAACTTCCACGCTTCGTCTGAAGTATGTAGCATGAAATTTCCGGATGAAGCAGCATCGAGGGTTTGTTGATGATGAGGATTCAAACTATTGTAGAATGTGCAGACCAGATTCGTTTCAGCAAACTGATGATTCGGACATCTTCCGAGCAAATTCTTAAAGCATTCCCAAGCAGAGCTTAATGATTCATTATCCTTTTGGAGAAAGTTAGTGATTTCATTCTTAAGCTTGAATTGTAGTGATGGAGGGAAATATTTAGCCATGAATTTGGTAGCCATCTCCTCCCATGTATGAATCGAATTGGGTTCGAGTTCATAAAACCATGCTTGTGCTCGAGAAGCTAAAGAATAGGGAAACAGGTGAAGTCGGGTAACTTCATTACTGGATCCCGTTTGTTCGAAGGAGTCAGAAAGGTTGATGAACTTGTTAAGATGAGAGTTTGGATTTTCAACCGAAAGACCATGAAATTGACACTGAGATTTGATCATTTTAATGAAGTGTGGCTTAATTTCAAGGTTTTCGTCAGCAGATGATACGATTGGTCCTCCTCGTTCCTCTAGCAGTGGCTTGATTGATGAGGCGCGAGTGATACGATTCGTCATAACTTGTTGGTAGAAAGTAGAGTTTTGGAAAGGATGGGTTTTAACTAATCTAAGAACGGAAAAGGAAATCTAACCTAAAGACAGAAAAAGTAACTTACGGATGATATTGATCTTCCGAAAGGATCGCTAAATAAATAAGATAACTAAAATACCTAAAATCGGTCGTTGTAGTCCCCGGCAGCGGCGCCAAAAACGTGTTGCGTCCCGAAACGTTCGTTATCGAAACGGGACACACCAGTGGGTGTTTTAAATTTATAGAGCTGGGGATATCCTAAGCTAATACTACCTTCAGCCCTAATTAGGTTACTAGGGTATTAAGCGGTATGTTGACTCAGGTTTCGTTCTTACACTACAACGGGCATGGGATCTTAGGCGTTCTAATTATCTTTTGTAATCTAGCTAGGGTTTGAAATAAGATTTGATTTGGTTTGGTTTTCTAACTAATCTATTAAAATAAATGCAGGAAAGGAAAGGATGTTTGTACGGAGGCTCAGAGAACAGTGGATACGAGAGTGTTTACTACGATGCCGGTATATGCTTTGGATAGTAGTTATGGGTATTAAAGCCACTAGTTATGATGATTAATCCATTGAGTAACCAGGAACTTAAATTAACACGAAGTATTATACCTACGGCAGTTCCTTAGCTTTTCCCACGTATTTAAACGCTATACGAAGTACTGTGCCATTTTATGGTTTTTTCTTAGCATTGATTCAAATTACCAGTTTGCTCATTGGATACCCTATATTATTAATAACGTATAATTACGATCCTATCAAATATCTAACGTAAAGGTCTCTACAATCAGATAAATGATATGTCACATGGGTAGCAATTATATAGTGTCAGATACACCGGAAGTTCTCCCAAATGTACTGATCAATTCAATCAACAGTTATTCTCTAATCCTATTCCCCAATCTCTAACAAATGCGTGTCGGTATCCTGGCACGAATTGTTGAATAAAAAATAATGTGAACAGGAGTTACCCTACGGAATAGGTTGGATTAACTTGTCTAACGGTCAATTAAATTGTTCATCATTAATTATATAAATCACCTTAACTATTACATGCATATCACTTTACTGTATAAACATTAACTTATATCTGAAAACCCTAATCATACAGTTACATATAGTAATCGGAGGTTCAGTTCTAGCATGCAGCATTCCTAAGGCAACAATCAAACAAGAACATGCAATAGAAAGGCACGCAGATAACTATTCCTATTTCATACCATTTCACATAACCAGATGATCGGATCATAAATATCCCGAAAGGTCTCTCAAAGATATTTAATATATGAGCTTGAATCTAACCTATCTCTAATCCTATGCTCCGTATCTCTTATGATATAGTTTTAATCTAGAGAATACAGCCATGTCGAGTTCAAATGCTTCATCATACATAGAATAGGTAGAGTACGTACCACTAATAACTGGCCAGGTTTTAGCAGGAAGTTTCTAACCACAGCATAAGTTGGATAGGTAAACAATTGAGATTCAATTCACAAATTCAGATACAGTTCAATATTCACATAGACAGAGTAACAGCATGTTACAATTGGGATCATTATTTCCACAACGGATTGTGCCCACGACTTTCATAGCTTCCACGTTCCGTACTACACACATTCATGATGATTCCGGCACTATACAAATGAAAGCCGTATAACGTTACTTCCGTTGTTTCATAATGGTGTCATCCCAATCGCTTTTTAAATCATAACTACATAAGCAAACCATTATCATAGCAAACACAGATTTGTCTTGCCTAGCATGGCATCTCTAGTAAGCAATACAACGTAAACATAATATAAGCAAATCATATTTACGAAATAAAGAAAAGAGATATAAATATAACCTGAATAAGTATTACAGACAAATCCTCGTGACCCAAAGTCTCGGAGTAACTCCGTACAGACGCTACAACTACCGCTACGCTAACTAGCTACTCTTTCTATTTCTCCTCTAACTCCTAAGAGTAGTGCTAGAGAGAGAAAGTAGAGAGAGAGAGTGTGAGAGAGAAAGTGAAAATTCTATGAAGAATTGGTGTGTGGAATGATGTGAATGAGGCCACTATTTATAGGCAAGCCTTGGATCCAAGAGTACAAGTCCACAAGCATACGTATAAGCAAACGAAGCAAGAACGAGGCCATGTGAGACCAAAGTATGCCATGTATGGCCCTACAGAGGTCGTGTAGGGCTCTCTACAGGCCGTGTACAGCTTGGTAGAGGCCGTGTACGGCCCTGTGGTGGCCGTGTGCTAGGCCGTGTGATTTTTCTGACTTTTCTCGCAACTTCGGAAGGCCGTATCTTCTTCGTTTCGCGTCCGTTTGACTTGATTCTTTCGCCTATGGCTTAGTAATTCCGTTACGCTTCTAATGATGCCAATTTGGTAGAAATTGGATTTGTGGGGCCCAGGTGTGTCCAGAATACATTTTGTAGCTTTCGGCTGCGCTGTATCTTGCATAACTTTTTCGTCCTTGATCCGTTTTGAGCAATCCTTATATCCATGTTCTCGTAATCTCCATAGCTACAAAATAAGATAATTGTGAGGCCTTGGTATGGAGTTTACAGTAGATTTAGGGTTTGGCTCAATTTGGTGCCCATTTCAGTGTATTTTCAGCCCTTTTCGTATCATTTTGGAAAGTCCGTCAAGTTATCACCTTTATAACAAAATATGATAAATAATGAAGTTTTAAGAATGTTTTTGTTATAAAAGGCCTAAATATGGGGTCAATAATGTAGGTAAAAACGTGACTTTTTACGCTGCATCAATGCTTCTACCATGTGTTTAGAGGAACTGTGGATATCGTGATAGCATTATAAGTAGATAAGTCCATCATGTAACTATTTAAATGATAATTGACTAATTCACATGATTTTGAACCACTGAAGTTCGAGTGAACACAGTTGGAGTGAAGGAACCGACTTTCGTAAGCATGTATCTCTTATAACAATACATGAATGGTCTAAATTTTATATCTTAGTTTTGATATGTAAATGGTCTAAATGTGATGTGACCAACAAAATTTGGTGCGAAGGACTCGATTTACAATCTTTGGTTAAAAAGGACCTATTGCATATTCATATGAAAACCTATTTGCATATTCATAGTACAACCTTATAATTTAGATTTTTTAAATCAAACCCGTGTTATCATTTACAACTAAACGTATCGATTAAATTCAACGGTAAAAACCTGCGAAGCAAGTCGCCCCTCTATTTCAACTTACATATTTAGGTAACTCCCTTTAGAAAATGGGAGGTCTAACAAATAATTTAGATAACTACCAATCAAATAAAATCTAAACTTTAAATAGAACATTCCTAGACATCTATTAGCATATACGACTCAACATACAAAACAACACATTGTCGATAAAAGATTGCAACATATTGCTACCGGTATCGAATTCTAGGAAAACTTAAAAATATACCTGCATATTCGATCACTCTCAGGTACATATAAACAGTAATACTTCGTAGATAGCTTGCACATTCAAGATTCTTTTGGTTTAATTAGTGTATATAACAGACGCACAACCTACGGTATCCATCAAATCGATCACAACATATACATGTGATTTTAGATTGCAGGTGTATGTATCAATCGATCACGGAACTATGAGATATTATATGAATATATTTTACCTACGTATATGCTTTTCAACTGTGCCGATCTTTGCTACACAATGTTGCCTTCATGACCATCTATAGATTTTTACAAACGTAATCATTTCATGTTTATGGTGCTTCAAAATTTGGTATTATGTCAATCTGCTTTTTGTTCCTATTTATTGTATCACTTCGTCACATATATATACTTGACGTGTATATTGAGGGTCATGTTTTTACCATAGCTATAGGCATAGATCTTGTATGTTAATCATTCTTTGTTACCTGTATAAACAGTCCCTGTTTATAAACTTAGCCAAGCATGACTCGGGGATGTGATACGGGAGAAACAACATCAGTTGGTGGGTTTAGAAATATAAAGGTGGATGTAAAAAATGAGAGTATAGTGATGCTTGGCAAATAAATTCAAGGTTAAAATCCTTTTTCAAATAAATTTTTAACATACACTGGTTAAGGCAAAAGAAATTTTAAAACCATTTGCCATTTTTCAACTAACTGGGCAACATACATTAGGTAAAGCAAAAATAATAGCAATAATCAATCAACGAAATCCATCTCTGTATAGCTTGATATTCGTTAATCGATGATTTAACTATGCATGCAGCTATGGATAACATTCACAACCAGAAACAGTTTGTTGCTAGAGTCGACACAGGTTATCGTGACAGCATGGTGACTATCTACCTTCTAAGCAATTCATGTTTTAGTGTTATTATTGATATAACCATCTTAACGAACTTCTTGGAATTTTGCAGACTCTGCCAAACAGTATTATGAGTGCTTTGGTGGATGAAAATATGTCAAACATGAGAGTATCAACCTACCGAGGGGTATACACAGTGGACCTATGTCACGAGTCAACTGTTGGTGCAGTTTTGATGAAGGGACAGGGATGGCGTGACCTAATTGCAGAAACCTTTGGTAATCATTTAATGTTTCCACATCTCATTACACATGCAGGGAAATCTTTGTATGTAACCGGATATGATAGTCATGGATTAGAAATTACTGGTGAACCGCATGAAAACGGCCAAAACAAGCGCTGTTTGTTACTGATTAGTGAGTTACCAAGATAACACCAAGTAAGTTCGTCAACATTTATAGTACAGACACTAAAAACTTACTGAATAATCATTAATAGGTGATCCTGTGATGTTTCATACCCACTAAAACTATTCTTTATTCAATACATCAATTATAATGCTTTGAGGGGATACTAAACATCAAAGTCTCTACTTGCAGCACGTTAAACACGAATTTGTGCATCATTGCCTTGTGGACAATCAAGAGAACCGGACAAATTTACGGGTGAAGATATGGAATATCTTGTGAATGTGTACTTCAGAATTGACAGAAACACGGGTAGACTGATCGGTGCAGCTTTCATTGGCTGGACCTGGGATTTTTTCTGCACATGCAATAATTTGGTTGGCGGCTAGTGTGTTATTCTGGAACATTACGCTCCGGGCTGCATCAACTTTCATATTGTAGCTGCAGAAAACATAGCCCTATAGTTCTGAAATATGTACAAACACATTTTATCTTTTTTTAAGTTGTGAAGCTATGTTATTAGCTTAATGGATGATTACTGTTTATTTGTGAGGTATTTTTACACACGTTATCGCTTTAGGTTCAACCAACAGCGACTATCATGTAACCTATTCATAGCTATTTATTTTTATGCACTTGTGGTGAAAAGACTAAAGAGGTCGTACATTTTGCGTGCAGTAACCTGGCAGAATCAGCACATAAATCTTTGATGACTTTACTAAACGTACATGCTTTACATCGGCAACAATATTTATAAATATACTTCACGAACTACCTACTATAGTGTAACCTAAAAGAGACCCGCAATTTTTGCGGGTTTTAAACTAGTTTGTTTATATTTGCAAAATAGGTATAAAAGTATTTAAATGAAGAAAGAACGAGAAAAGAGCTTTAAAAGATGAAAATTAAGAAAAGACTGAAGATTGAAGATGTTTGGACCTGAGTTGAAGACTAAACCCAAGAATAAAGTTAAGTAGGCCTTGAGAATGAAGAAAACCGGATTAAGAAGATTAAAAGCCCAAAAGTGAAGCCTGGCCCGACTTTGGAATATTCTGGAAAGAGCAGTCAACTGGCGGTTGAGACAACCAACCGGCGGTTGAATATAATAATTTTAAGTTGGTTATGGACGCGGACTTTAACTTGGAGAGCAAGTACTCCAACCGGCGGTTGAAGACTCCAACCGGCGGTTGGACTGGCGGTTTAGAAAACTATAAATAGAGGGTTCGGCCAAACTATACCATATACGAATTGGAAAAGCAAAAGTCGATTGTAAGGGTTAAAGAATGACTCTAGGTCGAATTTGGAGGCTAGGAGGCTAGGGATTGAGGACTTGCAACCCTAACGAAGAATAATTCAGTTTTCTTGCTTCGATTCTAGATCTTTTACTTATGTTTATGTTTAGATCTTGATTTCTTATCGAATATTGATTGTTCTTTAACATATTTGTTTAAATGAATAATGTTTATATGATAATTGGATTATATGTTTATGTTGATTAGTTTTATGAATGTTGTTAAGGTTATATCTATATTGATTATATGATTATGAGATCATATGGAAGTGAGTACTTGTATGCATTGATTAATAATTTAGGTTTATGTTTTGATTATAACTTAAATACTCTGACTGTGTGATAGGTTATAATTATTACTGGATTATACTATAATTGATTAGATAATAATATTCGAGACCCCGAAGTTAGTTAACCTTAATATACGTTGAAGAGCTTCATAAAGGATACTTAAACCCTACCATAGGAGGCAATCCAGGATACTTAAACCCGACCAAGGAGGATATCCACTTTTATATTTCAACATAAAATCAATCAGCTGACAATATTAAACATATAAGAGAATTTGAATATAACATGGCTAGTTTAGATAAAATATATCTCCGATCTACCTAATTTACCTTAGTTGTCTCTTGATTACTTCAATTATTTAAGTTATCTTAATTTTGTATCAAAATAAATATAAGTTTACACGGAACTAAAACGTACCCCCCTTTTATCTGTAATATTAATTGTAAATAATTGTGAATATTGTAAAATTAGTTTAGGGATTAATTTAAAGATTCCACCATCCCTGTGTTCGATACCTGGACTTACTTATATAGCTATATTATACGAACGGGTTATTCTTGCATGTACTGTGTGATAGTATTATTTAGTATTTCCTTTATTTAAAACTTGTTATTTTAATTGACTATACTTAGCACACATCACACTCTCTAAACCCTTTCCCTTTCTCTTTCTAGGCTGTGATCAGCCACCACCATCAGCCACAATTAACCACCAAGAGCCACCATCTAAATCCTTGGCTAAAAACGAAGATAAAGACACGAAAACGATCACAACAACGAGTACATCAACTTTGCCATCTCCGTTTCTTGATACGACTTGTAAGAAACTCACCACTCTTCTAAAATACTTGTTTTAAGTTTATAATCATGTTCTAGTAACCACTCAACGTTAAAATGTCCCAAACTAAGGTTAAAACTCATTTTTATAAACATATATGTAATAACAGTTTTCTGTCTAAAATTTTAGTCTCACTAGAAAAATCGTATAAAATCGAAAACATAAGATAAATGCATGAAATTTATACCAAAATCTTCGTATGGATATTGACTACAACTTTTGTTTAGAACTTTTCCTCTAAAAATACACGGATTTTTTCAGAAAATTAGATTTGTAAGTTTAGGTATAATTTTGGCCGAACTAGACCTTCGATGCTTTATAATTTTTTTTAACCACCCAATTGACCTATAAAAATCATGAAAAAAATACAGGAAGTAGTTAAGACATAGAGGAACCCTCGTGAATTTTTTTCAGGAATTTTAGACAACGTCTACTTAGTCAAATAAAAATCACAAAATGACTCTGATTTTGACTCCGAAAGTTTGACTTTCGGATTCAAAGTTTGACTTTCGAATGAATAGTGACTTTGACCCCTTTGACTTTCGGATGAATAGTGAGTTTGACTCCGAAAGTCAACTTTCGGAGTTGACTTTCGGATAAATAGTATTTTTGACCCTAAACTTCGGATTTTTACACTTTCGGACCTCAACTTTCGGATACAAATACATATACACTTTCGGATAAGTATACTTTCGGATATATATAGATATATACTTTCAGACACATATATATATGTATACTTTCGGATATATATATATATATATATATATATATATATATATATATACTTTCGGATAAAAATACATATACTTTGATAGGTATACACGAACTAATTTATATACGATACAACAACGAATGTTACTCGACATTACTAATACATGAAAACACTTATACTTTGGAAAGTATACACTCACACTAATACGAGTTTACACTCGCACGATATACATATGAGATTACACTCACAATAATACAAGTTTACACTCGCACAATCGTACCTACTTATGAGCTTACACTCGAACTAATCTGAGCTTACACTCGAACTACTACGAGCTTACACTCAAATCCATTAATTATACATACGAGCTTGCACTCGCACGAGTATACACTCGCTCGAACTTACATTCGAGCAACACTTTCACGTCGTAATACAAATGACAGACTTACGAATATGCTATACAAGTATACAACACAACGAAATACATTATAATAATAATTGGGTTATTATTACACGCCGTCACCAACGGGCCGTACACACAATTTACAAAATACGAATACAGACTTACAAACAACATTGGACATTAACTAGTTGAGTGGATAACTAGCATGGATAATCTTTAAGATATCCATTTACTTACTTGACCTTGTGCGTTTAGGACGCTAGTGGTCACTGGTTCGGAGAACCACATTGCTTGATTTCTGCTTTACACTGCTAGACTCAGGTGAGTCTCACAACCCCATTTTTACTGTTTTTACTCTGGGGTGAGATGCATTACTTGTTTTACTTGAACACATGTACAGACTTACTGTTTTATCGACTTACAGACTTACAAACTTAATGATATACCGATTGCATGAGTTACGTATTAATCCACTGAAGTCCTCTGAATCATAGTTGTTAATTATCGACTTAAGCGTGAGTTTTAGTAAATGGATCCATTTGGGACTGACAATCCCCACCCGGGGTAGCACGCACTACCACGAATCGTACTCGTATAAACGGGCGTTTCTTATTCGTTACACATGAGTGTTTTTGGATTAGCACTCACGGGGGCACATTACTGGTACTTGGTTGTACCTTACAGACTTGTTAAGCTTCGACTATGATGCTCATGGCAATGTATATCTATCCCATTGCATTCGTGCAATCACATTAATTACTTTATTGCTTTCGTGCAATCACATTTACTACTATATTGCTTTTATGCAACATACACTATATGATGTGTTCACACTGTTATTTACTACAAACCTGTGAGATTCACCAACCTTTTGGTTGACCTTTTAGTGATGCATTCTCAGGTACACAGCAACAGTAGGGTTGCCCAGCAGGATTTGCTTACTAGCTCGAGTCGCATGCATTTACACGCTTGGAGATTTTTATACATTACTTTTGTATTAACCGTTATGTATTAGAATCTCTAAGAATTTACTCGCGAACTCGACATTTATGTACACTTTTGAATACTTATACAATGTATTACTTTTCGAACGTCTCATATAGAGTCGTTCACTGTACCTTTGTGCTTGATTACTTGATTAGTCACGCCCGATGTATGCTTCCGCAATAGTAAATTTGGGGTGCGACACCTAGCTCTCAGTAGAACGCGATTTCTTTGAATTATTATGCCCTTTGTGTAGACGACAATGCATTTAACACACGATTCTCCCTGATAAGGTCAAGTCCTCATAGTTGTGTTCATTATGGTCCTGAAACACTAGCCTGTTTCTGCAAGAGCTCTAAGGAATTGCGCCCCCCCCCCCCCTCATAATTCCCTTCGAAGTGACCACACTTCTATGTCACATAGGTGATGCTTTTTAATAACTTAAACCGTTGTAGTTATTCAAAAATCATTAAAAGCCAAATGCTTAGCCCCATATCATTATCACTATTATTTATTGGAATGGACTAGGAAGTTAAATATATAACCCCCTCAAATGATTGTTTGGAGGTTTAAAAACTCCCCCATAGTGACTTCCCTTAGTTTATACAATTAGGTTGTCCTATTGAACTAGATTTTGGGATCTCCAGTCAATTAGGTTAGGTTTCCTCCGTATAAACAATCTTTTAAAGGGCTTTAGTCTCATTTCATAACTTGATCTCTTCTCAACCTTATGGTTATCAGATCCGAGATGTTATCAATTAACTTTACGAAGTTAGTAAAGATAACCTATAAAGAGATCAGTTGTTCTAGTGGTATAATGTTGACTATGATAATCTTAATTAATCGTTACAATTCTCACTTAATTATAGAATCTAATAAATCTGTTATCTCAACATATCTCTACTACACTTGTACAACAGGTAAGTAAATTAAGTATATTTATTACGATTGGAATTTCGTCCATATCGTAATACTCTTTTATATTTACTTTTATGTAAAAGTAATATTATCCTACCTTATATTTCTATGACTCTTCGTGTATTCCACGTAGGGCCTAATTACTTTCCACTTAATGGTCTGTTTTCATATACTTCTTAATCCAGACAGATAGATTGCTGAATCTGAAAGGAATGTTCTGAAATAGGAAGAAAAATGAAGTCTTACCAAAAAGAGTCACTTAATGATAAATATATATTTTTTTCATCATTTTTTTTCCAATAGAAATTGAACACACCATTTCATATTCAAACTTTATATCATTTAACTTTATCTTTTTGGTCAAAAAATTTTTTTACATCTACTTAAACAACGCTTGTTATAAACAAATATGTTATTCAAACAGACATCACATGCAAACAACACGTACTTACTATTAAAAAAAGCAAACAGCCCCTTAGTCACCATAGAAACTTTATACTCTTCCATTATGACCCTTGTATACTCCATTTGGTCAATATAGAAACATCCATATTTCATTATGACCTTTGTATACTTTATACAATTAATTCTAATATTCTTGTGTGCAACACTTGATTAATTAGAATAAGGGTCATCTATATCGAAATGCAAGACACCCCCCATAATTTTATACTATTATGAGAAATTTATTTCCTTCGTACAAGAAATATTATATATCTTGACTTCCTCCACATGTCTTGCATATTTTCACATATGATGCAATAAAAATACCGTTAGAAAGTTAACTAAACTAGTGTTTAAAACTTTCATATATTCAGTGCAATTCTTATTTATAATCTAGGCATGACCTAGTCTAGAAACACGGAATTTAAGCATCTTAATAAAGATGAAATACTCGAAATAAGTGCTCTTAAACCTGAGCTCCATTTAGGCAATTAAAATCCCGAGATGATATAACAAAAGATATACATCTTTCGATCTATAGTTATCCTAAGATTTATTCTACTGAATTCCATATTGATTCATGGAAACAATCTTGCATCATTGTCTCAATCAATTTGATGACATATCAAATTCTAATTGCACGATTTAATCTGTGTACTTTGATGTACGGATTATTTTCCACCATATGAAAATATCTAAAATACCCTAAAAATAACCATGAGCTCCTTTAAAAATTTTAGTGGGTTGTGATTTTGCTACAGCAAAATTGTAAACTCCTATATTCACCAGGAGTGAATATAGTCACTATCATATGAATAGTTTTTTTTCCAAAGTTATACAAACAACTACATAAATTATTTTAGCTTAAGATTTTGGATGTGTGAATCTACGGATCAAAAACAAAAACAATATATTACTATATTTTATCTGCGAGTTTAAATTTATGTTTTGTAAATAAATTTGAAACACCCGCTTGATCAATGTGTCGTATTTTAATTAAACATTTAAATCGATATGACAAAAAAAATAGATGTGTTTAATTTAACATAAGTGTAGTTTTTGCTTGATCAATATTGACAATTTTTTAATTAAACGACAAACTGGTTGATCCCAAGTTAAACTATTACCTTATAAATGAGTCACTAACACACACAAAAAATACTTCTAATGTCACGGGACGATTCACAAAATGTGACAATAGGTACTTAAGGGTAGTTATTACCTTAAGCTAGAACGATATTACATGTATTTAGTGCGTGATTAGGCTAAGTACTAGTAACATTTTGTATATATGTATATATACACTACGTAATAATTTTAATTACGCGATAACAATCGGATGGAATCCGACATATGCGGACGTTAGTGAAACTTTTCAATAAATAACGTAAAACTATTTTGAAATTAAATAGTAGTTATTTACCATATATTATTATGTTATAATAATATACGTAAAGTTATACGTTTTATATAAAACGTAACTATAACACCCCTCACTATCAAACCATTTATTGAATGTATTTAACTCGGAAGCGTAAAATTAAAAAAATATTTCATTACTATACATTATATAAAATGTAAATAAATTGTTTTGCAAAACATGACACACCATAGTTTAAAATTTCTTAAACCATAATCCAACAAACGAGATATTATATAATTCTAACATCATTACTATCAAAATATATCAAAGTTTCACGCTAGTCAAACATTCCTTCAAAACATATATCTCCTGTCCGCCCTTATCTCAAAACATGACCTGCGGGAGGTAATATAGTGGGATTAGCACGAAGCTAAGTGAATGAATATGTCACAAACAATTCAACTTAGTATAACTATTAGTTTACATCAAATAACCGTAAACACACATTAATAATCAATGAGGATCGGTGGTTCTTGAGGAACCCTAATGCCGCGGTGGCCCTCAAAGAACACTTACCGTCCATCTGTATAGCCAATACAGAAGAGACCGATAGCTAGTTGTTATTATCACCAACACCGATTCTATACACAACACATGTACAAAGCCCCGGTGTTGTATACACAATAACAAACTATCCCAACAAAATTGTTGACCTCAATAACAATGGTGCCCGAAGTCCAGATAGCACGTAGATTCATAATCAACACTTCAGACTAAACAGTCTAACAATCATATCTACATTTACTTGTTGTAACCAAACAGTCACAACTAAATCAAACTGTGAGTTCCAGATCCACTCACCTGTCAATCTCAGTCCAATTACTCAGATGTCTAATATCACTGAGTATTCTGCTGATCTGAGAATGAAATCAAATATAAGTTAGTAACTTGTTCCATAAACACTTAACTTTTATCCATACATAATTTAAGAACTAAATATTATTTACATAACAATAATATGTTCCTAATTATGTCTCATTACTCATAAATATACATATTATCATTAATGTAATAACATTATGATGAAATTTAAACTTATAAATCAAAACATTAATACTGTGTTAGAAGCCACCGGCTTCACAAGGAACCAGCCGGGTTCCATTAGAAGCAGCCGGCTCAAACCCAAAACAGCCGGGTGAATTTACTTTTGGTGGTAACAGAAATATTTCACGTTTTAAACACTGGAGGAGCAGTCGGGTTGTCATACTAGCAGCCGGGTTGAGAACCCGCCGGTTTCCCATAACAAACAGCCGGGTTCTTAGATTTGGCACACTACCCACCGGCTTGATATTAAATCAGCCGGGTTCATGCCCTGGCCCAGCAAGCTTCGTTCAGGAAACCCCATAACCCGATTTCTCATAATCAAACTCACCAAAATCATGTTCATAACTTCACTACAACTGTAGATATCATCAAACAACTACTTTCTAACATCATATATCAACTTTAACTCACATAACAATCAATAACACATATGTTTTCAAGCATAATCAAAATCAATCAAAATCACTTACAAATAAGATAACAAGGTGATGATGATGATGAAATACTTGAATTAACTAAAATCACAGCTCCAAATTTCGAGAACATTCCCACTTCAACCCGAAAAAATTAACCTTCCTACTCCTCCTCTGCTCCATAAATATACTCGTCGCCCGAAATCTACTACACCCGAACCACCGAGTGACACCACTATTGCCTCGGAACCCACTGCTCCACCGCAACCACCGAGTGACACCACCATTGCCTCGGAACCCACTGCTCAACCACAGCCTATTTTTACTCAGCCACAACAATCCACAGATCAACCACAGAGATCCTCTGCTGCTCCACCTCCTCCACGTTCCCGTCCTTCTAATCTTCGTCCCAATCCGAAACAATCTACTCCCTATAATCCATCAGCATATCACACCACTCTTTGCTATTCGGAAACCGAACCTCCGTCCTTTGCCATTGCCAATACTATTCCACAATGGCGTCAAGCTATGTGTGATGAATATTCTGCCCTGATACGAAATGGTACATGGTCTCTTGTTCCTCATAATCCGAATGTTAATGTAGTTGATTGTAAGTGGGTATATAAACTGAAACGAGACCAAACAGGGGCTGTTAAGCGTTACAAGGCGCGTTTGGTTGCTAAAGGTTTCAACCAACAACCGGGTATTGATTATCACGAGACATTTAGTCCGGTTGTGAAAGCAACCACCATCCGTGTGATTTTCTCTATTGCTGTCACACGTCACTGGTCTCTACGACAGTTGGTTATTCAAAATGCTTTCTTACACGGGGATTTAAAAGAAACAGTCTATCTTCGACAGCCACCAGGTTTTGTGGATGCACATAAACCGCATCATGTGTGCCTTTTACACAAGTCTCTCTATGGCCTGAAACAGGCACCACGCGCCTGGTTCCATCGTTTATCTAGTGCTTTACAGATTATTGGATTTCGGGGCTCTCGAACGGATCCGTCCCTGTTTATCTACTCCAATCACGACACTCTATTGTATATGCTTGTGTATGTTGACGATATTATTTTGACAGGTAATAACCAACAGGCCATTGATAAGGTTGTACATAAACTTAGTAATATGTTTGCAGTTCAGGACATGGGGTTACTATCATATTTTTTGGGCGTTGAGATCACTCATCAAAACGGTGATCTGATTCTGTATCAAAAGAAATATATTTAGGATATTATTGCACGGGCTGGGCTGTCCCACTCGAAGCCTGTCCCTTCTCCAATTACCAACTGCTCCAATCTTCATCTTGGTGACAATTCTCCTTTTGATGATCCTGTTCGCTACCGGCAACTTGTGGGTGCTTTACAGTATGTTACCTTGTCTCGCCCTGATATCACATTTGCAGTCAACAAAGTCTGCCAGTTTATGCACTCTCCAACTGAAAATCATTGGTCTGCTGTCAAAAGGATTCTTCGGTATTTACATGGTACTTCCTCCTTGGGACTACGTATTCAGTGTGCTTCCGATACTCGACTTCATGCATATTCTGATGCTGCGTTTCATGGTGTCAATGCCTATTCTGATGCCGATTGGGCTGGTTACCCAGATGACCGTTGATCCACTGGGGGATATGCGATATACCTTGGTTCCAATCTCGTCTCATTGTCCGCGCATAAACAACGAACTGTCTCTCGGTCATTGTGACACCCGACGATTTAGGGTTACTGATTAACCTGTTAAAAACCTTAATTACGTGTGTTTAGTTTAGTATTAGGCTAAATACTTGTAATTACTTGTAACTATTTGTATATTTATGTGAATATACACTTCCGTAATTATTTTTTATTACGCTTACGCAATTTGGTGAAATTGTGCGAAACAACCGGACGGAGTCCGACAGACTATACGACGTTGGTGAAAACCTTTTTATAAATAACTTTAATCCATTCTTAGAAGTTATTTATCATTTATTATTATTTTGTTAAAATAATACACGAAAAACCTAGACGTTTTGGCTAAAACGTCTCAAACGCAACGAAAACGCGCGGAACGCGCCCGACAATCGAACGAAAGTCAAAATATGTTTTAATAATTTAAAATATATTATTTGGTATGAAATTATTATTGAAAACATCATATAATAGTTCGTCAATGAAAAACGTCTATTTAAAACGCTACGCGATTTAATCTCCGTAAAACGTGCATGCAAATCGAGACCGATAAACTAACGGAACATTTTTATAAATGTTTTCAAGTATCCAGATAAAATATTTCAATTGAAAATATCAGAATTTAAACCGTTATTTAAAAACGCGTATAAAACGTTTAACGTATAAATAAACGTCTAAACAATCGGGTAAACGAACGGGAAACATAACCAATTAAAAGGAAAATGTGAAATGACCAAAATACCCTTGTATGGGTCCCCTCTAGGCTGGCCCCCATGTGGCCACCACCTCCCACCTCACCCTCTCTTCTTTCATGCAATGTAATGATGAAGATTCTTTACTCTCCATCCACTCCACCTACATGCAATCTTCTCTTTCATTTCCTCATTTTCCCTTATCAACCAACCTCCATTTTTCTCTCAAAAATCTGTAGAATATCAGCCCCCAAAACCACCAAGAACCACCACAACACCACCAAGAATTAAGAAGAAAAAGGAGCAAGACCAAGAATCAAGATCACCACCTCCATCATCTTCATCATTTCTTCATCATTTCTAAGTATGAATACCCATTCTCTCTCTAAAAATGACTTCATGATGTTTATTTACTTTTTTTGTAGCTCTATCAACAAGATTATATCCAAATACCATGTTAAAATACGTTTTTATACTTTATTCAAGAACATGCATAATCTGCCATCAAAAAGTCAGTCTAGTAAAATGGTCATAAATTGAGTTATAAGAGGAGTTAGACAACGAATTTTTTTTAAAAGTTTTGTATTAAAAAGAGCTACAACTTTAGTGTTTTACACTTTTTCCAGATCTCTACGTAATTTTGGATATAATCGGATCTTTGAACCTGGTCTGGAAGTTTTCGGAAAATGAGTACGGTTCATACGCGAATTTGTTTAAATATGTAAATGGACACTATGGTTGCTGTAAAAATTATATGTTAGACTAGATACATACATGATCAGTTGGTAAAAATCTCATACCCTAGTTTGGACCAGAAGTGGTAGGAATTAAATGGCGAACCAAACCGACAAAAGTCGAAAATATGAAATCTTGAATTTTTAGGTTGCATGTTAGAAACCGACACTTTGGATGAACTCCGACACGAAACGACAAATTATTTGGACTCTATAAACTGATATATGGGTTGGGTAAAAGTTTCGGGTCAAACCGAGTAGGTTTGACCAAGTCAACAAAAACGGCTCGGTGGCTAAAAACGATAAAACTTACTATTTTTGGAAAGTGGTAACAAAAATGGTTTTGGGTGACTTAGTTAGTAACTTGGACCAAAAACTAAACTTAGAAAGCTTCCCGAATTAGAAACTGACTCATAAATCATAAGTGACTCTATAAGTGACTCATAAATCATAAGTGACTCTATAAGTGACTCATAAATCATAAGTGACTCTATAAGTGACTCATAAATCATAAGTGACTCTATAAGTGACTCATAGTTTGACCAGGTTTGACCAAGTTTGACCAGGTTTGACCAAGTTTGACCAGGTTTGACCAAGTTTGACTAGTTTGACCAGGTTTGACCAGGGTTGACCAGGTTTGACCAGGTTTTACTAGTTTGACCAGGTTTGATCAGGGTTGACCAACTTTGACCTACGGTTTAAGGCTTATACAAACTAAAATAATCTATTTGCAACACACGATTTGTACTACTGAATAACATACAACAAAACAAACTTGATAATAATGTCTAAATGAATTATTATTACAAACTTTCACCAACGGGTCGTACACGTTTTTAAGAAACAAACTTGAACAACTTATTTGGACATACTAGTTGATGAACTAGCTCTAGGTGGACATTAACCCTCCACCTACACGATTGGCTTAAGTGGACATTGACCCCCACTTATACAATCGCTATAGATGGTCTTATAAGACATCTACTTACACAACCTTATACGTTTATGACGTTAGAAGGTTGCGCTTTGGACTTTGCTTGCTTATTTGATATTTGCTTGCTACTTGCTAACCTAAGGTGAGTTTCATAGCCCCTTTTTACTGTTTTATAACTATTTTGGGGGAGAATACATACTACAACTGCTTATTACTCTTGCTTTATACAACTGCTTTTATGAACACAAGTACCATAAACGACGCTATACGGATTGCATGAGTTAACACACTAATCCACAAAGGCCCTACACATCATAGTTTGTTAGTTTTGCTAAAGCGTGAATATTAGTAAATAGATCTATTTGGGACTGACAATCCCCGTCCGGGTTAGTCGCGCTAACCTGTCAAACGGACGTATTAATATTTGTTCATAACGAGTGTACCGGATTAGACACTTGCATTGGGGCACCCACGATCGTGTACTCGAAAGAGGCACGACACACATTGTTAAGCTTCGGACTATGAGCTCATGGCAAATGGTATACAAATTTTTGCATTCGTGCAACTACATATTTATTTATCGTTTGTTAACGATACATTTACTCAACACATTTTCTTATCGTTTGTTAAACGGTACAATTACTTATTATTGTTGAATGATACAACTGTTAAAATCTTGTGTTTCATAACTCGTGTTTCATACTATTGGGTTTTATACCAATATTTAAACAATTGTTAAACAACTCTATGAACTCACCAACTTTATGTTGACCCTTTTAGTATGTATTTCTCAGGTAACCCACAGCAGTAGGACGCTTATGGATAGCGTAGCTCGAGTCGCATTGCTTTCAAACTCAAAGGATTTAAATTGCATTTTACTATAGTTTGTAGTTATGTAATCTACACATTTTATGCGAACTCCAATGTTTCGTACAACGGTTGTAAACAATTTGAATTTATGGTATGTAATATTTTCAAACGTCTCATATAGAGGTCGTTTGCTTTAATCTTGTGTTGTGATATTTGATTTGGTCGGCGCCCCCATGACACCTCATGTTTCCGCTGCCACGTGTTTTGGGGGTGCGACAGTCATCTACAGAATCAGAATACAAAGCTCTGGCAGGTACAGTTGCCGAACTAACATGGCTTCTGGATTTATTGGGTGAACTTCAGGTTTCTCTCAAAACAGCTCCCACATTATGGTGTGACAACTTGGGAGCCACATACTTATCTGCAAACCCGGTGTTCCATGCTCGCACCAAACACGTTGAGGTGGACTTTCATTTTGTTCGCGAAAAGGTAGCCCAGGGAAAGCTATCTGTCAAATTTATCTCTACCAATGATCAGATTGCAGATGTCTTCACAAAGCCGTTACCATCACAGCGGTTCATGCCACTACGGTCCAAGCTACGGCTTGCACCTCGGCCTTAGCTTGCGGGAGAATATTAGACAATTAGACATATATTTATATATTGTATTACTAGAAGGACTAGAGTGTAAATGTATTATCTTTATATTGTACCCTAATCATTCTTAATAATACACAATCATTCACACAGATTCTTATACAGGACTATCATTTTTCGTACGATGAACTTGTTTCTGACAAAGCCTCTAAACCATACTGGCCTATCATTTATATGACATTAAATCACAACTTATGAGCCCTTATCTGATTCTATCATTTCCACAGTTACAATACATTGTCCGATTTTGTATAAAAAACCAACACTGTGACCAAGTTATGCTTTTTATCTCTCCTTCTATATACAACGTAATATCTTAGCTATATGTTTACACACAAGTGCATGTTTGTGCGCGTGTGTGTGACATATATATATATATATATATATATATATATATATATATATATATATATATATATATATATATATATATATATATATACATACGTATGTGTATATCTACACTCTGTATGTGTATCTACATATACATATGTATGTGTTTGTGCATTTGATCTACCATTTTTGTTGGGAGTAAACCTACTAAATCAACTATAATTCAAGATCGTGTATGGTTTGTAACTCAAAACTTTTTTAGTTAGGAAGCATGAACAAATGTAAAGACGATGTGCAATGGGAAATCATTCATATCCCAGATAAACCACCCTTTCTTCCTTACCAACAACCCACCGGTAACTTTTTTACTTATCATCTATTTTGGGCATGGTGTATACGTATGCTATATGATACTTTCGATGTGCTAAATTTGATAAGATTGTGCAGTCAATGTTTATATAGCTGTAATTGATCCGAAGCATGCCCACACTGTTGTAAGGTATGTGCATGCTCATCATATTTTCTATGTGCATGCTCACGAATTCAAGTTGGAATCTCCCTTCGGAGTCCCACACGTTCTTTTTGGTTGGGAGTGTGGTGGGCAACTTCAGTCGTTTTTTACTCATGTATTCTTGACTTCCAATATTGATCATTAATCAGGTATTGGGATTTGTTGAAATTGTTAATTGTTCAGGAAATTAAATCACATCTTGCCACTAGAGAACCTACGCCATATTAAACGTGTACGAAAGCAACTCCTTGATGGAGGTTTCTTCCTATCCTCTGATAGATTATGCATTATGTGTGTGTGTGTGTGTTATCGTTGGACATATCGTTTCTCATATTTCGTTTTTTTTGTCACTCATCAGGATCCACTCATTTATCAGTGATCCTATGTTTAGACGGCGAAGGTGATAACCAACTGGACATCATACCTCAAGAGGTGGTTGAGCTAATAGATTCCTATCGTCTGGAAACTTGTATTACAAAAGTAAGCGCTTGTATTTCATGTTTATAGTTATACTATTGGTTAATTTAGAGATGTATGTTATTAGAGCTGGACATCCAGTTTTGACATTTTTTTCTTATAATTTAGGTATGCAAATATGCTCCATTATCGAAAGAAGAATGGGAAGAACAAAGCAAAATATGGCCAACGTCTTTTCATCCACCAACCTAGTACGTCATCTTCATTTAACTTGTGTTTATATATAGGGGAAAGTGAATATGGTGCTGTCATACACCTAAGCTTAGGTGACAAACATCTCAAAAGCACCGTTTTTGTGTAAAAATTTTGCAAAAATAAAATTCATTTCGGCTATTTTACAACATTTCTTGTGTTCCAACACTGATTTGAAGCACTAGAATATATATTGATCCTTATTTTGATTAAAGTTTTCCTCCAACATATTGAACACATACTATATCAAACAATTTTGAATAAGTACCATATCTCTTTCAAAACCAATAGTGCCATCATATTTCATCTATATATTTCATGTTCCATTTTCATCACAAAGACACAAACACCCCAATACATTATATTTTCGAATAAATCATTTGTATGCTAATTTGAGGTAAAAGTGAATGGCTTTGTTTTTAAACTATACTGATGACTTGACAGCACACCATACAAACCCATAACTATCTAAACTTACTTCTATTGGATATTTCTTTGATATGGTGTTTTCAGAGCTTATTTTATTTTTCTTTACGTTTTAAGATGTGTGTATATTTACCTTGCTTCACACAGTCATGTCTTAACTTATCATTGGTTGTGTCAAAATGTAGCAACATCAGTGGCATTACTGGGTTTTCAGAGGAAGAATCGCACTCCGTTAGCACCTTCATGAAATTAGCACTTGATTTGGCCAAATGTGAATCACAGGTATTATTTTAGTTTGTACCCCAAGCATTAAGTTTCCAAGGTTTCTACCATGTTCAATCAATCTTATGTCCAAATCAATGAATATCATTCTTGATATATTCTATAAACTAATTTCAAGACACTGTTGCATATTGTGAAAAAGATTGGTGCTGTTATTTGTATGAAATTTCATAATATCGCTGTTTTCACTGCTCATTTAGTGTAGCAAATCTAATGACAATGAGGAAATAAAATATTACAAAGATAAATGATAATCAAAAAGAAAAACATATATTTCATCTACATTGATAGTAGAGGAAAGATTTAATCATTTGGGGCAGTTTTTGGGACTAAACTAAAGCACAGTCTGCATGAAGTGAAGACCATGAGAGATATCCTGCACTCAGAAACCCAAAAAAATGGTGTCAGGAATGTATATTTTGCATATAATGCAAATAATGTAAAAATGATTTGTACAGTAATATAATCAAATGTTTGATACCTTTAGCCCAATATCTCTGGAGCTTAGCGTCTCTAATGAGATAAATTTACCTACTAATCAATTCAAAGATGTAAGATACCAAGCCTAATATTATATATTTAATTATTTACCCCAAGTCCCAAAGAGTTCAATCAATTCTTTACTCAAGCAGCTTATACGCCAGATTATATATCTTGCCTCTCCAGGAATTTTGGAGATTTGGTTTTTATAATGAAGATCGAATGGAGACCTTGAAAATTAGCTTTGCTGAGGCATGTTTTCTCTATCTGCTCTATCTCCATATATCCATTCTGCTCTATTAGCTCACCTAGTATCTTTCGTGAAAGATTTTATGATGTTGTTTATAATTTATCCTTTACAATTTTCAGTATGTTTTATTTTATGTAAATTTTAATTTGATCACAACGTTCTATACTGGAAATTTTAAAACGTAAATAATATGTAAGTTATGCAGATGGTGAATGCTGCTGTTGTTGTTGACCCTTCAACCAGCGAGGTGAATGCACATGCATGTGATCAGGTCCACTCTTGCAGCTGTTCCACAAATCATGAAGTCACTACATCCCCATCACTTGCATATAGAACTCAAAATCATGACAAGATGCTTTTGAATTCTTCAATTACACAACCTCAACTGTTGTATGATGGGGTTTCTTGTTTAAATCCTTGGGGATGGTCCAATCTGAAGTCATGTGATGGCTCTTGTTCCTGGCATCCTTTAAGGCATGCTGCTATTGGAGCTATTGAACATTCTGCAGCTAGAGATAGATATCTTTTTCCTGGAAGTCGACATGATCTTGCTGAAATCGATCATGTGGATCCTGCTTTAACATGTCATTTGTCAAAGAAACAAAAGACCAAATCCATGCATGTAAGCTCCTTGCTTATTGTTCTGTTTTTTTCTAAGTAGAGGTGACAAAATGGGCTGGTTGGATTACATGACAAAACGTGCAACCTTTTGTGCAAAATTACTGCTTATATGATAAATAGCAATACTTTATAACCCAAAGTGATCAGTTCACACCTGCATGTGTTAAAATTGACCCATTTACTATACGTGATCTTGGTGAGCAAATGTTTGTTAAATTTTTTTATTTATTTGGAAGTATAGAATTTGGCATTGAAATGCCACTTGATCACATCATTGTCTCATGCTGCTTGAAATATGATGACACTATTTATTATGTGATGAACTATGCTTATGCAATTTTCAGGTACAGGATGATGCGGAGCTCCACTCTACCGCAAATGGCTCTTTTTCTGAATCAGCCAGACCATATCTATGTACTGGTTATGACATTTATCTTATTTGGGAACCATGCGCAATGTAAGTGCATAAACTGAGCCTCATTTTGTGTTTTCGTATCTAATAACACCCCATCATAGTGATATAGTAATGGAATCATCTGGAATAAAGTTAAGGCTTTCAAGATTTATAAGCATTGCTGATTAGTGATACATCTAGAAATATAATGTGTAAATGTGTATGTCTTATACTTCTGTGTCTGAACCTAGTTATTGAGATACATATAAAATGACCTAACTACCCCTAACCATTTGTCATCTTATTATCAAAATATTGATGTTGCAAATCCTAGCAACAACAATCGATGTAGGTTAATTGTTGAACCACATAAATAGCATCTTTGATAGTCGGTCCCTTGCAAGTATTGCATGACACGTTTTGATATATATGTGATATGCCGTTCTCATTCTTTCAATCTTTCTTTGTTTTTGTCAGTAATGAACTAAGAAAAATGTAAACTCTTTCTTTAATTCTGTGATGTTCCATGGCAGGTGCGTGATGGCACTTGTTCATCAAAGAGTAAAACGTATATTCTACGCGTTCCCAAATCCAAATGCTGGTGCACTCGAAAATGTTCACAGATTACAAGGAGAGAAAAGCTTGAATCACCATTATGCTGTGTTTCAAGTTTTGTTACCTGTAGAATACCTTTATAGAGGAGGTGTATCACTAGTTTCAAGAAGTTATGATAGTAATAACACTGATAAGCCATAATATGCGCCACTATAGGATCATACAGCTTTAGCTTGTTTCCGTGTGCCATAGTTGTACTACCCTTGTGGGTTAAAAAGGGTGATACAAGTGCTTTAACACTCTTTGACTTTGTTAGCTTTGGACCGAGTCAGACATTCAACCTTTGGAAGACTTGTGCTTTTCAAAGTAGTTGTCTCTTTGAGCTGATGACCTTTTGATCTAGTACATAACATGATATTTGTTAGAATATTATCTTACAATAATCTTATTCCAAGTATATTAGATTTCAAAAGAGTTAGTTCTTTGTGTTGGCAATTTGGCATTGGAAAACATCCAATATTGTATTATTTTGTCAAATGCACCAACAACAAATGGTTGATATATATTAATAAATTAGTATCAACTATGTCTTTATTGTAATTGTCACAAAGTATACATTTGATTTTAGCTTATCAACTATGAGTAAGGTTCAAATGAGTACACCAATTTTGAGTGAGAATGAGGGAACCAACAGATTTATGCCATGTGTCACTTTATTCTCTCTCCTCCACATTTTTAAAAATTAAATATCTCACAAACGGTAAGTCGGAAAATCATAAAAATTGCACCATAAAATTCAGCATTTTCTCCTCTTCGATTTGCCGTCCCTCAAGGCATACTTTCGACAACATTTTTTTTCTTCCATTTTTTGGGGGGGTTTTACAAATTAGTAACACATGTGTTAGTGATTGGTTATACATTTAATTTGTGGTTAAGGTTAGGGTTTAGGGTTAGGGTTAGAGTTTAATAGGGTTTAGGGTTTAGTATGGTTTAAGATTTAGGGTTTAGTATGATTTAGGGTTTAGAGTTTTGTAAAGCGTTAAGGGTTTAGGGTTTAGGGGTTAGGGTTTTGGGTTTGAGGTTTGGGGTTTCGGGGGAGAAACCCTAAACCCTAAACCCCAAACCCTAAACCCTAAACGCAACACTAACACATGTGTTACTAATTTGTAAAACCCAACAAAAATATGCAGAAAAAAAAGTTGTCAAAAGTATGCCTTGAGGGACGGCAAATCGAAGAGGATAAAACGCTGAATTTAATGGTGCAATTTTCATAATTTTTTGATTTGTCATTTGTGAGATAATTGATGTTGGGGGTAAATGAGTTTTGTACATGTGGAGCATTCTCTTTGTACACATGGCACAATATCATTGGTTCCCTCATTCTCACACAAATTTCTATTCTCATTTGAACCTCACCCTGTATATGTATCATAAAGATACACATTTTTATCATTGTTCATCTATGTTATACATTGCTTGAATTTTTGTAAGATGAGAAATAATAACCGTAATTTGAGTTTCTCTAATAATAACAAAGGACTAACATATGTTATATCTTTGATATCTTATAGCTCCGTTATGTTTCACTTGACTAGGGGTGCAAACCAAAAACCGGTTTTTTCAATAACCGACCGAAAAACCGAAACCGGTTTTTATGAAAATCGGTTTTTAAAAAACCGAAACCGGTTTTGAATACCCGAACCGGTTATAGCGGTTTTCAGTTTTGGAGTCAACCGGTTTTTTACCGGTTCAATAACCGGTTTTAACCGGTTTTTTTGGAAAACCGGTTTTAACCGGTTTTTTCGAATTTTTTGAAAAAAACGGCTCCTAGCCGTTGGACACTTTGGAGGAGCGTTTTTTTGAATTTTTTGAGAGGTTTAGGCACCTCTAAACTCACTATAAATACCAATGTTTTGAGATCGAAAGTGCTTTTTGAACAATGAAGTAAAAAAAGAAAGTAGATGATGATAAAGAATGTGTTTTTTACTTATGATGGTTGAAGATAGAGAAGAAAACATATTAGCAGTAAACAACGAAACACCTTTTGAAGTCGATTGTGTTGGTTGTATTGTTCTTTCATTAGTGCATTGTGAGGTTGTACCTTCCGGATATATGAATCTGACATGAACTTGTGCCTGTGTTTTTTAATTTTAAGTGAGAGAGAAAAGAGGTCAAGACTTTAAAGTTGGTATATGTGTGATTGATTTGACCGATGCTCTGCCTATATATGTACATATTTGTTTAATTAAATAGAAAGTAGGTGACCATAGATTATAGCTATATGTACACTTGTACAGTGTATAAACGTATGGTCGTATGGACTATGGACACCTTTTCACGTTTTTTTAGAAAACCGGGTTGACCCGGACCCAGTTGTCTAGCTGGGTTGATTATATAGACTTTTTAGATTCAATAATATTTTTAGAAAGATTTACAAGCCTTTTGATTATATTAATGATCAATTATGTTTTCATTACTAATGTTTTACGAATATTTACAAGCCTTTTGATTATATTACAAGCCTTTTGATTATATAGACTTTTTGGATAAAAGTTATGTTTGTATATTTTATTTTCATTTGTATTATTTAAATTTTGTTATACAATTATACCGAATTCGAATCCGAAAAAAAACCGAAAAAAATAACCGATTAAAACCGGGTCAAAACCGAAAAAAACCGATTACGAACATTTAAAACCGAAAAAAACCGATTTCGAAAAACCGAAACCGAAAAAAACCGAAACCGATAAAAAACCGATTTTTTTAAAACCGGTTTTTTAAAAACCGAAAACCGAAAAAACCGATTTTTTCGCACCCCTACACCTGACTACCAAAACAAAGTTAGTGTGTCACATTTTTTATTAACACTTGTACATAATAAGCTATAATCAAATGTATACTTTGTCGGAAATACAATAAAGATATATGGTTGATAGTGGGGTTCAAATGAGAATATGAATTTGTTTGAGAATGAGGGAACCAATGATATTGTACCATGTGTACAAAGAGCATGTTCCAAATGTATAAAACTCATTTACTCCCAACATCAATTATCTCACAAACGACAAATCGAAAAATTATGAAAATTGCACCATTAAATTCAGCGTTTTCTCCTCTTCGATTTGCCGTCTCTCAAGGCATACTTTCGACGAGTTTTTTTTCCATATTTTTTGGTGGGTTTCACATTTACTAACACATGTGTTAAAGTGTTGCGTATAGGGTTTGGGGTTTAAGGTTGGGGGTTTGGGGTTTCGGGGCGAAACCCCAAACCCTAACCCCTAAACCCCCAACCCTAAACCCTAAACGCTTTACAAAACTCTAAACCCTAAATCATACTAAACCCTAAACCCTGCTAAACCCTAACCCTAAATCCTAAACCCTAAACGGCTAAACCCTAGCCCTAAGCCCTAGCCCTGACCACAAATCAAATGTACAACCAATCACTAACACATGTGTTACTAATTTGTAAAACCCACCAAAAAATGAAAAAGAAAAAGTTGTCAAAAGTATGCCTTGAGGGACGGCAAATCGAAGAGGAGAAAACGCTGAATTTTATGGTGCAATTTTCATGATTTTTCGACTTACCGTTTGTAAGATATTTGAGTTTCAAAAATGTGGGAAAATGGGTATTTGATGAAAATGAGTGGTTTGGATTGATTTTCTTATTCTCATTCAAAATTGATGTATTCATCTGAACTCTACTCTACATATACAATCTATCTATACTTATAAAACAAAGATTTTTCCTTGATTTTTAGACATGCCATATCATAACATTTCCTTTTCTTTAGAGCCTCCTAACTTGCCACATCATCATATTATTTTTTTCTTAAAAACCTTAATTAATACAGTAATTAATAAGATTATTATTTATCAATTATAATTTATTATATAACAATTTTTACCTACATAAAAAAAAATTCATTTTCTAATTCATAACTTATACATTGCAATTAACAAAGATTATCATCATCAACTATTATGTTTTAAGAAAAATAGTTTTAATAAAGATATTTGAAATTGATTATTTTCTGTACGTTTTAGTATATATTACTATTGAATTTCAGTAATAAATTTTAAACTTTCAACAATATTAAGATACAGTTGAAAACCTAAAAAACATATGATTAATTTTATTTTTTTAATTACATTGCATTGCATAGGCTCAACAAATGTATTAAAACTTAACATAATAACTTACAAATTAATTTAATTGTATTATGTATTCAAACTTAAAGATAATAACATACGAACTAATTTAATGGTATTATATAAATGGTCGTGCATCGCACGGGCTCAATGCTTAGTTTTTATATATAAAATAAAGTTTTTTAATTACCTATTAAAGCGTATTATTTTAGTTAACGATTATGTGTTATTAATTTACAAATTCTTGAACATTGTTTGCAAAGAAGTTTGGTTTATAACTTTATGCTGAAAAGTAAAAGATGATATATATGAAAAATATTGAAGTAAACGTAAAGTAATTGGTCAACACCACAAATTAATTGTGCTATCGATAACACTGATTATACACCCATTAATATATTCGGCTACTTAAAAATTACTATTTAACTGAACTTTTGAAACGGTCGTGCATCGCACGGGCTCAATACCTAGTACTAACTATATATGATACCTTTTGTAAATAAGATATTTTGTATTTTACCTTTGATATATGTAAGGTGAATTCACGACTCTTTTTTATAACGGAAATACATAGAAAGAGTAATTTGTACTTTTTCTACCATACTTAGAATTCTTAGATATTCAGTAAGGGCAATGTTACATCGTTCTAAAATCAGCATAAAAAGCAATAAAAGACATGTTGCTATTCGTATTGAGTTGCATTAACTCTATTTACCTTAAAACAGACGTAAATGGTGACCACCATAATTTTTATTTGTTTATGTCACATAGTGCAGATACTCGACTAATATAGTTAATAATGTATGTATAACAGGAAACCCACTCAAATTATCTATAATATATAATCTATAACTACTTATAAAACATGTCTTGTGTTGAATCTTAAAATTTTAAAAAATAATCAAAATTTCAAAAGTACCCTCTAACAACTGCCATCTATATAAATGCTTATACAACACCTAGCACACGTTTAATAATTTACAACTAATCTAATTGTTTACATAAAATATTACACTCTAATAGTATGCATATTTATTTACAGCAAGTCTTAAACTCTATTTACATCGAATCAACATAAAAATCAATTTCAAAAGTAATAAACAACTATAAGCACATTCGAAATAGTATACACTACTTTGACTTTCAATTGTAAGTGTTTTATTATATTATATCGTTATGACTACAATAAACTTGAACATTATGTTTATAAATAAATTACACTATACATGCTTACTCGGTTTGACATGCCGACTACTATTATCATCGTCATAAAATAACATCGTTTTATAAATTCGGTACCAACGTATCATGCGGGTACCTTGCTAGTTGGGATAAATGTTAAAGATTTCATGATAAATGATATGGTTTCAGTTTATTGGAAAATCTAACGTATTAATTAACTATATTTTACGATAAATAAGTTTCATCTTATAATACGTGGTTAAGGAAATGTCCAATTGGTCGTAAAATATCTAAAATTAGATATTAGCTAACTGCACGATTTAATCTGTATACTTTGATGCAAGGATTATTTTCCACCATATGAAAAATATGTAAAATACCTCAAAAAATAACTATGAGCTCCTTTAAAAATTTCAGTGGGTTGTGATTTTGCTACAGCAAAATTTATATAAATAAAGGAGAAAATAACAAAAACAGTCCTTATGGTTTGACCTGAATTGCACATTCAATCCTTTAATTAATTTAATTACATAGATGGTCCTTTCTTTTAAAACTTGTTACGTAAATAGTCCTATACTAACGATTGTTAAATCTTCGTTAAAAAGGACCACATGTGTAATTTTTTTTTATTCTTTTAAATTTTATATTATATGAGTAGATATAAATTATAAAATTTAAAATATGTATATATACATTATTAGGTGCACAACATCATTTTCAGCTTTCACATTTCGCTTAGCAAATTAATTGTCAAATTGTTTTCCTTTCACATTTGTCTTTCACCACTTAAGGACTCTCCATTACCCATTCATCTTATCTCGTAATAACTTTAGTGGCCACCATCTCTTATCTTTTGTATCCTTTTCAATGACCCTAGTTTTAAAGTAAAATGACGTTGAAAAGTGGAAACTAATTAAGTCAAAAATGTATATTTAGGTAGGAAAAGATGGTGGTGGAATATAAAATTGAAGTTATAGATATGGGTGTTAACGAACCGAGCACTTAACGAGCTACTCGAGTTCGAACTCGTTTATCTCGAATTTGAGCATAATACTATTCGAGCCCGAGTTGAGTTCGAACATAAAAAGACTGCTCGATTAGTTTCACGAGCCGAGCTTCAAAACAATAAATTCGACTCGGCTCGTTAGGATGAGATGAGCACACTATAAATATTAACATCAAGAATCTAATTACATACTTATTATTAGTGTTTGATGATAACTAATTAAACTTACACATTTTAAGTTTAATTAAGTGTAAATGTCTTTTACAAACTTTATTCATACTTTTTAATGAGCTTGTTTAAGCTTATAAACGAATTTATCGAGCTTGAGCTTCTAAACAAACATTTTGAGCTTAAATAACTATTTTTTTTAATTTTTATTTTTTTGTAAATTGTCATAAACTTAAACGTGTATACTGTATAGAGCTCGAGCTCGAACACTAAATTATTATCCGAGCCCGAACTCGAATATGGTTTTAAAAAGTTAATCGAGTTCGAGTCGAACTCGAACATACTTATTTTTTAAATGAGTCGAGTCGAGCATCAGGATATTCGAATTGACTCGGTTTGTCAACAACCCTAGTTACAGAGGAGAATATGATCAAATTTGATAATGAATAAAATGAGTGAAATGAAAATAATGTTATATGCACCATATAATGTATCTATACATATGATAGATTTTATTATTTATATTTTACTCAAAAAAATTTAAAGAATTAAATTTTTTACATGCATAGTCCTTTTTAACGGAGATTTAACAATCGTTAGTGTAAAGGACTATTTACGTTACAAGTTTCAAAAGAAATGATCATATATGTAATTAAATTAATTAAAGGACTGAACGTGCAATTCAGGTCAAACCATTTGAATGATTTTTGTAATTTTCTCTAAATACAGAGGTAAAAAACTAAATAGACAAGTATACCCTCAATTTATATTAACCTTATTTCTCAACCATCGCCTTCTAACCTTCTCGTAGCCTTCATATTTTCCGATCCTGTTCCGATCCAAATTCCGGCCATCTCTATCCACCGGCCTTCTTCTTTTTCCGGTGACTCCCATGAACTTTGCATACAAATAATCATGCCAATTGCCTTTGATTTCTCCCTAACCATGGTTTATGCGAAGTATAATGAATTTTTAGAACATATTCAACCATAACTCCAATTTCAGCTTTTAGTATTCGTCAACTTTACCTAATTAGGGTTTATCAACATTGTATTATTTCAGTATCCATCTACCACTATCATATATACATCGAACTCCGTTTTGATTTCAAAATGTCGTTAATTTCGAATTCGAGATTCGTATAAACGCGATAATGATATATCTCACGCCGTCGATACTCATCATATTATCGCTACAACAAATATGGTGAAATCGATTGTCGTGTACACGATTGCTATACTTATTGTAGTATATGCTGTTTTTCTTCATTTCGAAAAGGTATAGTCTTAACTCTGAGCTTGTTAAAATTGTGTTTATATTTGTTTTTGTAAATAACGTACTCAGGTTTTGTAATTACTGAGATTATACACATTTAATGATTATTATTATGTGTTTGGCTAGTTGATTTGTTGAATATTATGTGGTATATATGATTTCTGAATATTTTGATTGAGATACATGTAACAAGCTTTTGTTATATGCAGGGGACACCGGTTACTACTTACTAGTGTTATATGGAACCTGTTTTTTGCTGCACTCCTGGTCAAATTGCTTATCTGGAGACCGATTGTGAAAGGTGAGGATCTTAAACGAGTCTGTTTCTGCTAATACATTATATTTATGTCATTTATCTTATGTTGTAGCAAAGTTGAACATGTTTAGTTTGTGAAACATAGTTTATACCAGAATGACCCATCAACTTATTTAGATATCGCGAGAATCGTAGGTCCTAGCCGTATTGTGAGAATTTGAGGTTAAGGTTTGGCAGGGTAATCGACGTTTGTAATTAGAATAATGGAATTTGCAGTATAAGTTGAGGATTAATGGACATGTGTGAACGTCCCAAGCTTTGACATGTTATAATCTAATCATATACGATAATACGGAGCTGGGTTTTTAAAGGCGTGACGCGGTCTGTTGCGATGGGGTTTTCAAAACCGAGGCGAGAGGTGAAGGAGTAGGCGAACACATCACATACGCAAGGAAATTTTTTTTTTACCCACGAAGATTTAATATGTTATTAAACAATATTCATACACAAAAGTGAAAACCAACACAATAAGCCTTATAGTTTCGAATTCCGTATCACAAAATGCATAAACAGTACATAACCACCTACAAGAGTTTACGTAATACAACGAAATCAAAGCAAAATAGCATATTATAAGGCAAAAGAAAGCTTAGTAAGGAACCGGGCATAAGTGTCCTCTAGAACATGGCATAACCGCCATCATCCTGGTCATCATCTTCATCATTCCCGAGCACCACATCTTCTCCATCATCTTCAGAAATTCCAATATCCACTTCCATAGTTCCATCCCATCATTTTCATCAATTAACACAACTCCACGAGTTGGCACTCTATTACTAGGCATCTCGGTCTGAACTCTGAACATTCTTTCCTTTATTATCTCGAGGCCCAGGCTGATGCTCTAGTATCATAAGCACTACAAGTGAGGCTAAGAACCCATATTGCAAATGTTTGCAATTCTGAAGTTGTAGATCCGTATGCGATCTACCAATCAGCTATTAACAAGTCAAAATTTTGATGAATTATTTAAGTATTTTCAACACTTGCAAACTTGTATAATACTACGTATGGTAATCGGTATGAATTAATTAGCTGTTTCTTATTGTAGAATTCATTTAGGTAATCTTGATATGTTTCCTGATCCCGAAAGGTCTAAATCGAATGTTTCGCCTTTGTTACCACTTGTGTTTAATGAGGTGTTGAGTTCGATTGATCAGTTTAGTAGCGGTGGAAGTAGCGGTACTAGTGTTGTTTCGTGTCCTGGTTTTTTAGATGAGTTTTTTAAGGATTCGGATTTTGAGACGATGGAACCGATATTGAAACAGTTGTATGAGGATTTGAGAGGGATTGTGCTCAAGTGTTCGGCTCTTGGAAATTTTCAGCAGCCGTTGAGGGCTTTGATGTACTTGATTAGTTTTCCGGTTGGTGCGAGAGCATTGGTGAGTCATCCGTGGTGGATACCGAAAGGTGCGTATCTGAATGGGAGGGTTATCGAGATGACTAGTATTTTGGGTCCCTTTTTCAATGTTAGTGCACTTCCTGATCAGAGTATTTTCAAGGGTCAACCTGATGTTGGGTGAGTTTGAAGTTGTTTTCTTATCATATTAAGTTCTTGATTATTTAATATATATATATATATATATATATATATATATTGTTATGGTTTGTGTTTTTTTTTTCTTCATGTGTATCTGGATTTGATTTATGAAACTTAGTAGTTATCTTTGGGATTTGCAGCCAGCAGTGTTTCTTGGAATCATCAACACAACGCCCTGCTGATCTTTTATCGTCATTCACGACAATTAAGACTGTCATGAATAACTTGTATGATGGCTTGGCAGAAATTCTTAGGTCTCTTCTAAAATGTACAAGCACACGAGAGAATGTGCTTCAGTATATCGTAGAGGTCATCAACAAAAATGCATCAAGGGCTCATATCCAGGTAAGATGTTTCTTTGAGAATAGCTATTTCTAGGCACTAGTATGCTCTACGTGAATAAATTACTTTCAATCATAGTTTGTGGTGCTTCTTTTACCATGTTATTCCAAAAAATGGATCTGGTATTTTGACCTGTTTCTGCTCAAGTGTCTTTTGTTCATCGTCTTGTGAAACAGAACATTATGTTTGGTACTCTTTATAGATGTGATTTCTAAAAAGGCATCTATAAAACATGAAAAGACTACTTATTGGCAGCTGTTATAAGAATATAAGATAAGAGTAACACCTAATTTTTCTCGTGACTGTATTTCTTGCGCTGCTTTTTAATTTCTTTGATTGGTGACCGTATAGATGTGATTTCTAGAAATGCATCAATTAAACTTGAAAGAATACTTATTGGCAGCTGTTTTAACAATACAAGATAAGAGTAGCACCTAATATTTCTCGTGACTGATGCTCGTCTTTATTTAATGGGGTAAGTACCTGGGAATGCACCCAACTTGTCTCAAATGTCTATTGTATGTATCATACTTACGGGAGGTGTATTTAATGTACCCAATTTTCAAAAACGGTTATTTAATGTATTTTGCTGATGTGTCGTCCATTTAAGATGCCACGTGGCATCCTTAGAAGATGACACGTCATCGACACGTCAGCAAAGTACATACAATAACCGTTTTTGAAAGTTGAGTGCATTAAATACACCTCCCGTAAGTATGATACATACAATAGACATTCGAGACAAGTTGGATGCATTCCCAGGTACTTACCCCTTATTTAATTCAATTGGTGATAGGTTGATCCAATATCTTCTGCAAGTTCGGGCATGTTTGTAAACCTTAGCGCTGTTATGCTGCAACTGTGTGAACCGTTCTTAGACGCCAATTCAACAAAGAAGTACAAAATTGATCCTAAATATATATTTTATGGTTCTCGATTGGACTTCAAGTAAGATACTTTGACGATTTAATGTGACCTTATGTATTTTTAATATTTTCTTAATCTGATTTTCAAATGAATACAGAGAACTAACTGCCCTTCACGCATCTTCGGGGGAAGTTACTGAATGGTTAAATAAAAACAATCCAACCAACATTAATGAAGGAGAAAACAGGTTGCTTCATTCACAAGAAACGTCAAGTTCTGCCAGCGGTGCTGGTCTGCTACTGAATAGCAACGCTGCTCCAAGTCAACGTGAATCTACAAGTTATTCGTTTATTTGTGAACGTTTCTTTATGACTGCACGGGTCCTAAATTTGGGGCTGCTGAAAGCCTTTTCAGACTTCAAGCATCTTGTGCAGGTAACGCACAGCCACTATTCCCTCAAATTTTAAATCCCAATATTTATTCACTTGCGTATATATATGGGTATATATACTGATCTGCAGGACATTTCAAGATGTGAGGATAGCCTCTCAACCTTAAAAACCATGCAGGAGCAAGCACCTTCACCACGACTGGCTCAAGACATTGCCCGACTTGAGAAGGAAATTGAATCATTTACCCAAGAGAAACTATGTTACGAAGCTCAGATACTGAGGGTAAACTTTATTTTCTTTTGGGGCATTGCATAAGAAGTACTCTTAAACCAAATTTGGTCAGATTTATACTTTTATGGTATAGGTTATCATCTTTCTCTACCCCCAGAAAAGCCATCTAACTTTTAAATAATAATAAAATCATTCAAGATAATTACCTAAGATAACCCATTTTCAGGTGCCCCCTCAAATAAAAGTAAACATGGTCTAAACTACCGACGTGTCATACAGTGGTGGATCCAGAAAAGTAATTCGTGGGGGGCCTAAAATTTTACCCTAAAATTATATGAAACGACTTAAATAACATCAAAATATCGAAATAGAAATATAATAGCAAAATAACTTATTTTTAACAATAACAGATATATTAAAATTATTTATCTGTATAAGAACTTCATAGTTAACAATTAGCAGTTATATAATCATAAAATAACACTTTATACGTTCAAAATTATATAATAAAAAAAGTAAAGAAGATAAAAATTAACTATTTTCAAGGAGGGCTAAGTAAATTAATTGCAGATTTCACATTAAAATACACTATAATTGTAGATGTAGCTCTGAGTTTTAGTACACTTTTCCTTGGAATCCAAATGCGAACCATATAGGAAATGCCTTGGTCCAAGGTTGAAAAATTCGTAAGTCGGGGATTAGTCGGTCGGGACATTTTACGGACTAGTCGGGACTAGTTGGAGACTAGTCGGATTTTGACTTTTATTGACTTTTTTAGTATTTAAATAAATCTCAAAATTATATATGAATAAATATAGATGAGAACTATAAAGATAAACATAAGTAAACATAAACTTTAACTTAGTTGTCTTGATACAACATAGTAGTTCCATTGTTCAAAATATTAAAAATAGATGTTACTTAAGTTAGTACATAAATGAAAGAAATAGAAGTTTAGGGACTAAAAGTGTCAAATGTAGATATATAAATATATAATACTCTGTAACTCAGTTCATCACCACCGTCGACCATCGTTTCTCTTCTCTTTCTCTTCTCAGTTCATCATCGTTTCTCTTCTCATTTGAAGATACAGAAATCCAGTGTTCAAAATATTAAAAAGGTACTCTTTCTCTTCTCTCTCCTTTCTCTTTTATCTTCTTAAACACCGGATCTTAACCATTTACTGGATCTTGAATTGTCGGAAACATCAGATCTTGAAGACCACCGTCGTTGACCACCGACTTTGACTTAAAAACCCGCCCAGACCCGCCCACTACCCGACTTTGACCGTTTTTTCCGCATTGACCGACTTTTTGAGCGACTTGGGCTTCGACTAGTCGGTACCTAAGTTTGGCCGACTAAACCCGCTTTTTGCAACACTGCCTTGGTCATACACGTACATGATGACCATGAAGAATGCATGGACTTAGGCCTGTCAATGGGGCGGGTCAGGTCAGATCTTGGCAAGATTCAATGGGTCACAAGATCCATTTAAATGGGTCTGGATCTGGCCCATTAGTTAATGGATCATGATCTAATCCAAGATCCAACTAAATCAATGGATCTGGGTCGACCCATTTAATATAAAAAAATAAGGAAATTTTTTACTTTCATTTCATATATCATATCAGTTTTAATAAACAATTTTAATACAAAATAATCTTCGTTATAGACTTGTAGTACCGAGTAATTCATATTAGCTTTGATAAAGTGGTTTGCATCTGTTAACAACAGTATCTTTTAGCATCCGATATATTGCATTGTTAAAAAAAATACTTTCACATAATTTTTATAGAAAAATAACCAAATTACCTTTTTGAAGTAGATTAAACATTTAGATATTTTACACTTTGATTTCGCAATACATTTCTTGAGATATTACAGAGTACATTTTACTAAAACCATTTTCCCCAAAAAATAATGGTAAAATGAAAATTGTTATACAGTCGTTTGGTTAAAAAGGGAGGCTCATATCTGTTGTAATCGAGCTTGGTTTGCCATATTATCTGCCATGGCTGCAATTCACAGTTGCAATTCGCATCTTAAATTCCAGAAATATCTAGAAGATTACAACAAATTGCCATCCGGATACTTCGATTTTGCAACAATAGTTGTACACGGAGTATAAATTTTTTAAAAAAAATTGTTATCTTTTTATAACCTAAATGGGTCGACCCAGGTGGGTCATAGGTCGACCTAAGCAAAGATCCATCTAAATAGGTCGACCCATTGGATCTCTTATTGGGTCCATGGATCCATTTTTCCGACCCATTAGGTCACATAAATGGGGCAGGACGGGTTGGATCTAGATCAAGATCTGCCACATTGACACCCCTACATGGACTTGCATGCATTTTCCAACTATTTAATAACAACACTAACACTGCTCTCATACTACATATAATAAAATAAAAAAATGTTCAAGGACTTGAGTAGTAATTAATCGAGTATTTGCTAGTCAAGAAATTAGAAAACACCATTACCATTAATTAACCATAAAACAAGGAGCTAGAAAAGATTTACATTAGATCGATCGTTAATTACTATCTTCAAGACTAGAATACTAAAATTATTTAATTACACTTTCCCTAATTATAATTAAATGTTTAGCCAATCGAATCCTTGTATATAGTTGTTTTCAGACAAGTATAATACACTCTCCATTACCCTAGGCCTGTCAATGGGGCGGGGGCAGGTCAGATCTTGGCAAGATCCAATGGGTCACAATATCCATTTAAATGGGTCTGGATCTGGCCCATTAGTTAATGGATCCTGATCCGATCCAAGATCCAACTAAATCAATGGATTTGGATCTGGGTCGACCCATTTAATATAAAAAAATAAGGAAATTTTTTACTTTCATTTCATATATCATATCAGTTTTAATAAACAATTTTAATACAAAATAATCTTCGTTGTAGACTTGTTGTACGGAGTAATTCATATTAGCTTTGATAAAGTGGTGTGCATCTGTTAACAACAGTATCTTTTAGCATCCGATATATTTGCATTGTTAAAAAAAATACTTTCACATAATTTTTATAGAAAAATAACTGTATTACCTTTTTGAAGTAGATAAAACGTTTAGATATTTTACACTTTGATTTCGCAATACATTTCTTGAGATATTACAGAGTACATTTTACTAAAACCATTTTCCCCAAAAAATAATGGTAAAATGAAAATTGTTATACAGTCGTTTGGTTAAAAAGGGAGGCTCAGATCTGTTGTAATCGAGATTGGTTTGCCATATTATCTGCCATGGCTGCAATTCACAGTTGCAATTCGCATCTTAAATTCCAGAAATATCTAGAAGATTACAACAAATTGCCATCCGGATTGCCATCTGGTCACCAAACTTCGATTTTGCAACAATAGTTGTACACGGAGTATAAAGTTTTTTTTAAAAAATGTTATTTTTTTTATAACCTAAATGGGTCGACCCAGGTGGGTCATGGGTCGACCTAAGCAAAGATCCATCTAAATAGGTCGACCCATTGGATCTCTTATTGGGTCCATGGTTCTATTTTTCCGACCCATTGGGTCACATAAATGGGGCAGGGCGGGGGGTCGGATCTAGATCAAGATCTGCCCCATTGACACCCCTACAGTCTCCAATCCTTCCATTCCAAATCCCCCAAGAAATGGTGGCTTCATGGCCTCCATAGAGAACGATGAACTCGGGCTTGTACTTGATATGCCATCTGACCGCTCAACTAGCTTGTTCATCTCCTTTTCAGCTTCAGATAGTTGTTTGGCTTCCGAATGTTCCTTATATGGTAAATCGTTAGTGGTTTTTTTTATTAGTTTGCTTATTTTCCATTTGTTCTCTTATAGGGAAGCTATTTCTATTGATTTGTCTATGATTAGTATTATGTTCTGTAATGTCACTCATGATATATATATATTTATATTGCTTTATATGCCATTGTCTGTGCTTTATGCTGTTTCCAGTTTTTGCATGGTGACTATGCATATTTTTCATGTCATTATCTCTGCTTTATAGAATCTTATAAGAGCCCCTAAATTAATGCACATTATCCCTAACCAAGAATTGCAGCTGTTCATTATCTCTAGTGTGGTTGGCATGTTCCTTTCTAGAGGTTTTTCTCTTCAAGTATAGATGTCAATCTGATATAGCTTGAACATGACATCTAATTTTGGAAACTGACTTTCCTGCTTAGTTTGTGGTTTGACTTTCTGGGAGTCGTAATTCTTTATATTCATTAAAAGTTATTAAATAATATGGATTTTCCAGATAATGTCAACACATGTGATCTATTCTTGATCGTCTTAGTCTTTTTGAGCCATTTCTAGTTAAGAAGATAAAGCTAAACACTTTCTTTCATGGAGCTCTAATATAGTTTAAATTAGTAATTATCTAAATTAGTAGTTTATCTGAAAGCTTTTAATTCATAAAGGTACTTCAAATCAGTAATGGAGGAACTCTGTATGTTTGAACTACATTCTCTTTGTAAGGTAATCTAGTGCTCTGAGTTTTGGTACACTTTTCCTTGGACTCCAAATGCGAACCATTTAGGAAATGCCTTGGTCATACACGTACATGATGACCATGCAGTATGCATGGACTTGCATGCATTTTCCAACAATATAATAACAACACTACTCTCATACTACTACATATAATAAAATAAAAAAATGTTCAAGGACTTGAGTAATAATTAATCGAACATTTGCTGGTCAGGAAATTAGAAAACACCATTACCATTAATTAACCATAAAACAAGGAGCTAGAAAAGATTTACATTAGATCGGTCGTTAACTACTATCTACAAGACTAGAATACTAAAATTATTTAATTACACTTTCCCTAATTATAATTAGATGTTTAGCCAATCAAATCCTTGTATATAGTTGTTTTCTGGCAAGTAAAAAACACTCTCCAATCCTTCCATTCCAAATCCCCCAAGAAATGGTGGCTCCATGGCCTCCATAGAGAATGATGAACTCGGGCTTGTACTTGATATTCCATCTGACCGCTCGACTAGCTTGTTCATCTCCTTTTCAGCTTCAGATAGTTGTTCCTTGAGCTTTAATACCTGTACGATGTACAAGATCATGATCAGCCTTAAATCTTTATATATTGGTGTAATATGGAAGATGATGGTTCACGTGGGTAGATAACTAGATATGTCATACTGTCATGTGCTTCTCCACTAACTTAACATTACTGTAGGACACCCCTGTGAACAACCTTAAAAAACTACTTGTGATTGTAGCACCCTTTTTTTGGACCAATTAGATATTAGTCTCCTTATTCTTGTCAAAATACATGGTGTTTCCTGTTACACCTGTTGCTTCATACTAGTTTTTAAACCCAAAAATATAGCATTACTTTTTCTCGAGCCTTGAGTCCATGCATGTCCAAATGAGGATCGCTTATTTATAACTTAAAGTGGTTAAAAGTCTCCTATGTAAAAATATAGTTACTGTCATGCTAATCGACTTCATATAACAGTAAATTAGTTACCATCTTAAATCCCAAGTAACAACACGTGGCTCGTTTATCTTTATGCTTTTCATAATCCTTTTTTGACTTAAAATAAACTACCTACTAGATATATAAAAAATGTAAAAACAATAATATAACGCAATACTTCTATTTTTATCTTCCCAAGAGCTTAAAAATTAACTCAAAGTTGGTATTATCTTGGTGCTATAACATTGGAAAGCTAATGAAACACTAAATGATTATCAAAGTGCTGTAATTAATGTTTAGAATCATTGCATAATAGGAAAGGCTATAGGATTACCTCAGTTTCAAGTCTGCATTTTTCAAGAACAGTAGAGTCATGTTCAGTCTTGAGCTTGGAGTATTCCTCTTCAAGTTTCTTACTCTTCCAACGAGCTCGGCGGTTCTGAAACCAAACCGCAACTTGACGCGGGTCAAGTCCAAGTTCAGATGCAAGCCGGTCTTTTCTTTCTGATTCCAGTTTATGTTCATTTCCAAAGTTTTCTTCAAGGAGCGTTACTTGTTCATCACTAAGCTTCCTTTTTCTAAACCCACTGATGCTACCATCTGCTTTGTTCTTCTTTCGTCTTCTTCGCGGTTTCACAACTTCCTCTAAACATAATTATAAATTATAATCAAACACCAAACTTAACAACTACATAAACAAACATTTACCATATCATAGTATATATAATTTGTGGAATAAAAAAAATAAAAAACAAACCTTGTTCTGGTATGAGTTGATCATATATCCCAGGATAATACTGGGATAGGAGAAGCATCTGCTCATCAACCTGAGTTTGAGTCTTCATATTAGTTGTCATATTTTTTGTTTTTCTTGGTGGGTGTTTCTCAACACTTGGCAGAGGTGTTCTTCTTTGGTGAAACAAGTGGATGTCTTAGGGTGGGTACATATCAAGGGAGACTTTATTTATAAAGGTGGAGTGAAGACTAAGGAGTCTGCTGTTACTTTGAGTTGTGCAGAGTGTGCCTTTATTTATAAAGCATGTAATGTCCATATTAACCTCGCTATTATATTAAATTCCGGTTTTGCCCTCCTTCATTTGGTCTAATGCAAAAATGGTGACGTGGGTGTGTCTACTTTAAGGTGATGAGATTGAAAATAACCATGGGTATCAACCTTTTGTCTAATTTGGAGAGACTGGGACTTGATTTATGAATTGATCATGATGTGCCTCTCAAACACCTAATTTTTGGAGCTGTGTGTGTCATGATCATTCACACTTCACTTAATAATTATATAAACTACTTCATCATCTATGGAGGGACCTATAGGATTGGTGTGATAAGGATATAATTTGTACTTCTAGTCTATTAATGAAAAATTCAGTACCATTTGTTATGTTCTTTGAAGCTGTCCACATACATATGTTTTCTTTCCCATTTATGTTTAGTTATATTTTCATCAGCTTATTTTCTTTCCAGTGTTTATCCAACAAAATTGGAGTAAGTCATGTCCTAAAGAAACTAGACCTTTCTGTCCAAAAGCAAAAAAACATGATAAAAAAGTTGTAATTGTGAGATTCGAAGTTAACGACGTTAATTTGTTTGTTTTGGGACGTGTCTATACTCTATAGGTTTGAGAAAGATAATTTGATGGACGATATGATATATTCTATAAATTAAAATGTCATTTTACTAAAACAAAAACATAGGCTAGCTATATAATATCCTTAGCATTGGCATCTTATCCATGAATTCCAGATTGTGGCTTGTTTGCAAGGCTTTTGCTTTCTCACTTTATGAATTATCAGAACAAGAAAGGCAGTAAGGGAAGTTGTAGAGGGATTGGCTTTCCTGATTTAGTAACATAGAGGGGAGATGAACATCAATTACGTGTAGCTAGTGTGAAGAGAAAAAAAAATCACACATTAACAAACAATGGGATAGGAGTATATGATGTGGGCAGGAGTTGGGATCCCAAACCTGTCCACCTTGAAGTTTGTAAACAAAGACATTTTCTTTCTAAATTTATTATTGTCATTTATTATTATTATTACTATTATATTTTTGGTTGGGTTAGGGTGCCTCTGGATTCGGACAAATGCACCAATTGGATGATATTTATTCCCATTTCTGTGGGTACTTAATTACTTTAGCCAAGCCAAGCCACTTCTCAATATTACCCTTCAAGCCTTTCTAGCTATCGGCTATCATTAAGTTGGCTTCATTTTACTAATCTGTAGCATACGTGGCTCAAGGAGAATTAAAACTTTGCACCTGATGATAAAATATTGGTTATATATACAAGTTATATGTGACACATGCACTTACATCACATGTCATACTTTATAAGGTTTAAAATATTTCTTGTTGTTATAGGGTTTATTTGTCTTTGTTGTGTATACATAATCTCTTGCATAAAAAGTGCATTACTTCAACATGCAACAATACTATGACTTAGCCATTTCAACTTCAAGAAAATATGTGATCTTAGCTAGGATTGTGTGTTGGTATTGCAAGGTAGCACTTAGGATGATTATAACATATTAAATTAAAGTAATAAATATGATATCTTAATTAAATATCTACATGGTATTCAATAACATATGTATCAGCCACTATTTGTGACTAAATGCATTCAACATTTACTGCAAGTTTTGTTTTTAGAAGACAAGTCATTTTAAGGAATTTCTCTTTCTTTTCCAACCGATTAGTTTGTTTGTCTTTCATAATTAAACTATGCTTCATGGTCTCATGGAAGACACAATTCCCATATGAAAATATCTGTTACCTAGGTATTTATGTTTTACTTAGTTTTATATAACATCCACGCACCAAACTAAAATAGCTTTCGAGAAGCATTACTCTTTATGAACTCACGAGTGCCATTGTATCTTGAGCACAAAACAAGATGAAACTGGGATCTCAGTCAAGTGGGGTAATACGTCGCAGGCTTTTGGTCACTTCCTTGAGGAATTTCTGTACATGGATAAGAAAAACCGTACCTTTCATCCCTATGTGTTAATTTTAAGATGCAGATGTCTTAACACATGAATGATTTACATCTACTCGTGACATAAATAAAGCTATGGTTAATGATAAAAAGATGGTCTGGGATTAGGACCCACACACTTTGTGGTCTCTTCAAAGCTCAGGAAGGTTAAAATAAAATAAAAAAATTACTGATTGCATTTTTATTAACTGTACCATTCGTCTTATAACAATGTATATACATCTATCTATTGCAGAAATATCCTTATATTCCACTACTTAATGTGGCAATGAAATATAGTCATATATAATGGCCCCCCATGAATCTTTTTCTTTACATAGAAGAATAACATAACATATTGAACATGTATGTACTCTCATGAAAATGTAACATGCTATTGGTTGTTGAACAATTGATCAGGTGTCTCTTAAAGTGTTTTTTGATTGGCCAATCAATTGTCTCCTCTCTTCCACTAAACATCTTACTGTATATATTAACTATATAACTTCCTCAAATAAAGTATACCTTAGATTAGATGTGACATGTTTTTTTTCTTTTTTTCTTTTACCTTTCTTCTTGATTTAGCTCATTAATCATATACTCCTAATTTTGATCCAAAAAAAAAATCATATACTCCTAATTAGTTTCTAAATCTCCCACAAATTAAGATGCATTTGAGTAAATAGTATAATATTGATTGTTTATATTAGAGGGAATGTATATAATAAATACTCTCTTCGTCCCACCCCAAGTGTTCTATTTTGATTTTTAAAGTCTTTATTTTACAACTTTGATCTTAAATAATTTTGTATTCTTGATGTAAAATATATGAATGAGTTGGATTTTAAATGTATTTACATTTCATCAGATCTTATATATCATAAATAAAAACATTTAAGGCTAAAGTTAGAAGAAAAAAAAACTTTAAAAAGTTAAAACTGAATATTTTGATGAAGTAATAAAAATAGGTCGAAGCTAGTGGATTGGGTTTGGTTAAAACCTAAATGGAAGGAAGTAACTAGTAACTTGTAAAGGTGAGTTGAAAAGACAGGTTTCAATGGAATGGGCATATGCAAGTTGTGCACATGGGGGGCTCCTAAAACCTAAGTAAAAGCTTTACACGCGTCATCCCCCTGAAAATCACCACTTTCTTGGACCACATTTCCTATCCATCTGTATCCTTCCACCTCTACACTCACTCTTATTCTTTAACCATAGCCGCCAACACCGCCAACTATCGTCGCGTATACATACTCCCCTTCAACCCAATACAATTTCGTTAATACTACTAACAATTACTGTATTTAATTACCTTACGGGGTATTACTTATAACTAGCCCGGTAAATTGTAAAAACTTTTCTACTATGAACGTATAGTAGATGGTATGATTTTTATTGCATGGATAGAAGCTATTATGACGATGGTGTTATTGATTTGACTATTTTTAGCTTAATTACGATAAAAGAGTCGGCCTACATCTATGATGATGTCTTTATGATCTATTTATTATAATTTGAATTTATTATTTCAAGTATATTATACTCCGTATATTTTACTCTCTTACTACCATATGAAGTGTACATTTATAATTTCTATTGTATTGTTTTTTATTATTCTAAGTAGGAAACATACAATAAAGTCAAAAAACGAAATAATAGACGGAATTGACATGTTCGATACATATAGACCAAATTAAAATACGTTATTTTACTATAGTAAAAGAGTCAAAATATAATACACTTTGAAACAAACCCTTATGATTCTAAAATCCTAATACGTAGTTTTTTTCCTTCTTTTATGTACCTAATAATACTACGTAATAATAATTAGAGGGTACACTCTTTTACCATCTGAATTAAAATTAAATGGTACACAAATTACTATTAGAAATTTTGAGGGAATATTAAGGCCTAAGCATAAACGACTCTATATAAGATATTTTGAGAGTACATGAGAAATATTAAATAAGCAACTATTTGGGTTCATATCTTGTCACGAATTTCCACCTCTATTCTAATTCTAACGTACATTTTAACTGGCCCTCCTAACCAATAAAATCTCTTTAAGACTTGCCCAGTCATATAGAGATACATATATAGCGATGATAGTCATAAAAATTTAAGAAACTTTATAGGTGAAAGTGATCGACCAAAGTGAATATGTTTAATTTGTAGTACATTTTTGGATGGGTTAGCTAATCACGTTTGCGGCTTTGAATCGTATAATATCTTGTTGCCATGTTCACAAACCTTATCTTAAATGTGTATAGGTGTAACATTTTCCTAGGTCGAACCGATTTCTTCAAGGATTAGGTTTTCTCTAAGTTCTCCTTTTGGGTTCCAACCATAGTTCCGTGCAAGAATTGTTCATATGTCTCTATGGCAAAATAGCAAATGCATGCATGAGCATTTTACATTGGTATCTAACATGGTTACAAAGTGATGAAAATTTCCTTTGTAGTATGTTTTTAAAGTTCCCTTTGATCTCATTTATCCACTCTCATCTATCTTAATTTGGAAAAAACTTATCTCTTTCTCAATAGGAAACCACACAAATTAAAGCTTGTTTTAATCCATAATGGTGATTGGTGAAATGGCTTGAGTGCTTGACATTGACTAAAAGCTACTATATGTTACTTTTTTTTCATCTAGTTATGATAATATAGGTAGGTAACTAGCTTGAATGATGTGTAAGTTTATACTGTAGCTTATTATGGGGGGCATACACACTCAATATAATTCATTCCATACCAATGTCTAATAAAGTCAAATATTTCATGCCCCCATTAAAATAATTCATTGCGAGTAAGACCACTTTAATTCGGCAAGTCAAATCCAAAACTCTTTCACCAATCAAGTCATAAAGTTTATATCATGTTTTTTTACAGCTACGTGCTACTAGGCAATAAAAACATACATACACAAAAGTACATGTTACCCACTATATGAGAAACTTAAGTTTGTTGTTAAGTTTATTGTTATATCGACACATCGATGGTACGAACTGAATGACACAAACCCAACTTTTTTTTTTTTTTTTTGTCAGAAATGACCATTGACTGTCGATTAATTCATTTACCATTTAAAGGGTTATTTGTGAATTTAACTTTCAACTCCCACAAAACTAATCCAACCGACAAGGCTATACACTCAACTTCTTGATCAATAGTCTCTAGTTGTTGTAATTAACATTATTTAATAGTACTTAATTTAATATTGTAGGTCATCGATTTGTTCCGTATTTTGTCCTGAAGTATGCAACTTACCAATTTTGTTATACATGCAAATAACGAACTTTAATTTCATTTTTATTTTGATGTTTGCAACTTGTAATTAAGCAAAGAGTACAAGCAAGGTAAAAAAAAGTTGTAAGTTACATACATCAACACAAAAATTGAAAGTTTGTTACTTGGACCGGTCCCAATGGACTTCTTCGGTTTGAACCGAAGAAGCCATTCAAAAGCAATTGCATTGGCACGCCTTCTTCGGTTATTTCGTCACTTTTGTTGCTTCGGTAGACTGAAGAAAGGAGAGGAAAAAAGTGTGGGCCCAGCTTATATTTAATGTATTGTTATTTTTTGTTTAATGTATGTAAATGTAGGTATATTGGTAAATGTGGAGCCCAAAAATTAAAGGAAGAAATGATTGTTGGTAGTGCTTTGTCAGTCTTTCGTCAGTTTTGGATGTGTTGAGTGGCGCTGAGCTAGCACAAGGGAAGAAGAAAGTGACGAAAGCACTGTTGGGAGTGGTATTACATGTATAATAAAATGGCACGTAAGTTACATTTCTCATACCTTGGGACAAAACAAAAAGTAGCTTACTAATAGGATAAGACTAGGGGGATGCTTAAGTTTACTACTAGAGTAATTTACAATGTTTAACTTTGATTTAGGTAACGACAACTGTGGTAATTAAGGATAAGGATGAGACTAATGTGTGTGTGTGTGTATGAGAGAGATAAAGAGATTAGAGAGATTCTATAGGCTGGCTTGGGATTACAGTTTGATAATGAACTTTGATTATTTACTTAATAGGTGTTTAGGGAATATAATATCGAGAAAAAGTTGCATCGGGATGTTTGGACCGTAATGATCCACGGTGCGTATTTGTGTAATCGTCTTTAAACAATGAAAAGAGTTTTGGAAAAGATGCGCATGGTGTGGAAAGGATTCCATAGTACATATGCTTTTGAGTTTTTTAAGACGCTAATTAAGGATTTTTTAATAACTTAATTAAGGTGCTGCACACTATGATTAAGGATTATAAAATTGGGTGTCATCTTTATACCGACAGACCTCACTCTTGTTTCCAATTTTCCAACTCAATGATTCTGTTCTTAAACATATGTAATTAAATTAGTGATTGGATCTTAACCCATTAGTTTGTAGCTAATCAGAGTTATTACATTGATTACCATCATTTTTAACTAGTTAATTATGCCTTTTAGATTCATTTATATATGTTATAATCATCATGCATAATACATCAAACCCCTGCTTTATAATATTTTAACACTCACACCTCGATGCTTTTTTTTCTTTTACTTAGAAATATTTGTGATCTTGAATATTAATTTTAGTGGTAATTTAGCAAGGACACTTTTAAGACTAATATATTTATCACTGGTTGAACATTATAGAATAGATGCATGACTCAAGGATGGATTAACGGCTTTTTAGGGTACTATTAAATAGTAATCTACACATGTCCTTTTGCTAATGGATACGAAATATATATAAATAAATAAATAAGGCCTTAGTGTCTGGGAATGTATCAAACTTTCACCAAATCTCTATTGTGTGTATCCAACTTACGAAACTCAATATTAATGTACTCAACTTGTAAAAACCCTTATATTGATGTACTTTGATGACGTGTCACTCTCTCCTTGTGCCACGTGGCATGCTATGTGCGTGACACGTCATCAAAGTACATCAATATAAGGGTTTTTACAAGTTGAGTGCATTAATATTGAGTTTTGTAAGTTGGATACACACAATAGAGATTTGGTGAAAGTTTGATACATTCCCAGACACTAAGCCCAATAAATAAACATGCTACACCAATTGATCATCACCAAGTAATTTTAAAGGAACCCTAGGTGTCTATACCTAGAAGGTAGCAGGTGATTTAAGATAATTGGAATCACACATATATAGTTATAAAATAAAGGATTGTTATGTGTAAATGTGTGCACTTTGATATATATAATCAGTGTCATTATCCCTTTAAGGTCAAATTTGTTTGTGTCGTATATTCCATACACAGTTTCCTTCCATGTTTCCCTCTTCCCTTACCATCCTTTCTCTACTTATAATATTATTGTTCTTGAATAAATGTGTTAACATAAGTTTAATAATACTTTAAGAGTCTTGATCTCGAGTCAAGGTAAGGTGTCACGCATGCATGTGTCTTTAAAGTTAAGTTGAGTAGAAGTAAAACTGTAATTGTCGTGTATATGCTTGAACTCTCAAAAACTTTAGTGAGATTTGTAGCGATGTGGTAAAGTGTGATGATTATCATAATCGAAAAATCGCATCTTGAGTGCTGTTAATGTATGGGTAACTTGATTAAGATAGCTTTGATGACTTTTTACGTGATTTGAATTAAGGAGATACACCTTCCCTCACATAATGAAGATCATCTCTATTCATTTGGTTAATTTAATCATGATTTATGTAAATATTAATATCCGGAAAAATCACAGATTTGATCCGTTTACCAACCCATTTTTAACAAAGTAATCCGTTGACTTTCATTTTTCACAAACTAATCCATCGATTGGCGCCGCCCCGGCGCCCCTGACACAACCCACCACCCAAATAATGCCACGTGTACGAGGATTTCGCAAAAAAAAAACCATTGGCGCCAAGGAAAAAAAAGGGGGCGCCGATCACCTGCAAAAAAATAGGGGTGCGGCGCAATTTTTTTTTTTTATTTTGGTTGATTGGCGCCGATCACACGCAAAATGAAGAGAGAGGGGGCGCCAAAAAATGCATGGGGCGCCGGTTTGGTTTTTTTTTTGGCGAAATCCTCGTACACGTGGCATTATTTGGGTGGTGGGTTGTGTCAGGGGCGCCGGGGCGGCGCCAATCGATGGATTAGTTTGTGAAAAATGAAAGTCAACGGATTACTTTGTTAAAAATGGGTTGGTAAACGGATCAAATCTGTGATTTTCCCTTAATATCCACAATGGTTAACCGAGAACAAGTTAGCTTCATACAACTAGACTAGGGCGGTAACTACTTTTCTAAGACATCATTTTTAGCTCAACTTGTATTAAGGTCGAGTATATTAGTGTTATGAGGTTTAACTTTAGCGCCTATTGGTGATAGACAACTGAATCTGTGACCATACACCGTGATTCTATCAACCTTAACAGTGAGCTATACTATAGCTCTCATGTTATGATCGTTTTCAGCGTTATATATGCAAAACTTATGAGCTCTAACGGCCGGTTTTCATTCAAAAATAAATTGATGACAGAGAAAGTAATACATTATGTTATATGGGTAAGGTTCAAATGAGACTAAAAATTTGTATGAGAATAGAGGAACCAATGATATAGTGCCATGTGTACAAAGAGAATACAAAACCCATTTACCCCTTAAGTTAAATATCTTACAAACGACAAATCGAAAAATTATGAAAATTGCACCATTAGATTCAGCGTTTGATCCTCTTCGATTTGCCGTCCATTAAGGCATACTTTCGACGAGTTTTTTTTTCATTATTTTTAGTGGATTTCACATTACTAACACGTGTGTTACAGTGTTGCGTTTAGGGTTTAGGGTTTGGGGTTTAGGGGTTAGGGTTGGGAGTTTGGGGTTTCGTCCCGAAACCCCAAACTCCCAACCCTAAACCCTAAACCCTAACCCCTAAACCCCAAACCCTAAACCCTAAACGTTTTATAAAACCCTAAACCATGCTAAACCCTAACACTAAACACTGCTAAACCCTAACACTAAACCCTGCTAAACCCTAACTCTAAACCCTAACCCTAAATCAAATGTATAATCAATCACTAACACATGTGTTACTAATATGTAAAACCCACCAAAAAAATGAAAAAAAAAAGTTCGTCGGAAGTATGCCTTGATGGACGGCAAATCGAAGAGGATAAAACGCTGAAAAATATGGTGCAATTTTCATGATTTTTCGACTTGTCGTTTGTGAGATATTTAATTTTTAAAAACGTGGATGAGAGAGAAAAAAGTGACATATGGCATATTGTGGTTGGTTCCCTCAATCTCACACAAAATAAATGGTCTCAATTGAACTCTTCTCTATGTTATATACATGCGTAGAGTTTTGTTCGTTTCTAATATACTCATTAGGACTCAAGGTTTACACCATATATATAAAGAGAATTGAGCGTCCTACGTAAACTATTTGTTTATTCACAATTAGTCAAGCGTTTATTGGTCAAAATAACTAGTAATTATTTGTATTTACAAATATACTAATAATTACAATAGACAAACATATGAGTCTGAAATAAAAGTTAAGTAGTGATATATCATCCTATCCTACCTAATATACTCTGAAACGTAATAATACATAAAAAGTTCAAATATCATGGTTGGAACTTAGAAGAGAGAATTAGTAGATGATATACATATGTCATAAAATCCCAAGATACTAGAAAGAAGATGATTATCTAATCTAATCTAACACCCTTATAAAGGGTTTAACTTGTTTCTTTGATGACTTACTACTTTAAAGATACGAATTGACTAATACACCCTTTTTATTCATTAAATCACTTGAATATTTTAGTGATATGTCGTTCAGTATTTATGGTATATAATTGTTGATTGAGTGTAATTTATTTTTTTTTTATCAGAAGTGTAATTTAATATGTATATATTTTATTTTTGATATTCAGGAAATAAATAACAATATAAAATATAAAATTAATATTGAAACAAATCTAGAATTGTTGATTGATTGTACTAGCTATAAAATACATAACTGATGAATATAAGTTAAGTTGGTCAATATAATCTAACGATTTAGTTTTTCTTTCAATTTAATTCTATTTTTGGCACAATTCATGTGTAATTAAAAATTGTCGCACTGCGTTTTAACACTTACTATTATAATACAAATACGATATGTTAGCGTTCAAAATACAAATACGATATGTTAACTTTCAAAAGTAAGTTTAAAAATATGATTTTTCTATCCACCATGATAAATTAAAACAATTTGTATGTATAAGCTACCGCTGCATTGCGCAGCTACGTATCTATTAGAATAAAATGACGAGAGGAAATATCATTATTAAAGTTATTGAAGAATGTATATTTGTTGAATCAATTATTTTAGTTATTACTGTAAGCAAAAAACTTATGGCATTTCGCATATATTGTTAAACGGTTAAAAAAAGTTAAACATTAATTAAAGAAAGCCACATATATTATAATAATAATTAACATAGGTTTCAACAACCCTTAAATTGCGCCTTAATTTTAGGCGTATAATAGGTGGCTTAGGACTTTGAAATTCGTCACTAGCACCACTTTTAAGGTCTTAACATTAACCATTTTAACGCATCATCAAAGTCCAAATGTCCAATCATCCAATTAAAAATGCCTAATGTTATGATTAACTCATATTAAGCATTATATTCTATCGGGATGAGGCCATGACAGATTTTTATAAAACGTTAATAACCCGTAAAAATAACTGTCCCACACGCCTCTAACGTTGGTTGAGCTTTGCTCATATATATCCCTAAAAACTTTTAAAATTACATATATATCTAATCAAACTTCATAATTACATATATATCCATTCAAACTTCTTAAACTCTCACATGTATCCATTCTACTAAACAATTTAATAAATACCCATATTACCTTCAAACACAAGTCATCCTTTGCTCGAAGTGAACTTGAAACATCATGGGGAGAACTTTCGACTTTTTTATTTTTTTCCTTATATCGTCCGTGCTCAAATGAAAATGCCTCATTTTATCAATAATTTAATTAGTGATATGAATATTTGCATTCAATAATAAGTGAAAAGGCTAACATATTTTTCGACGTTGTACATGAGTGTGTTTGTAAAGTGCATCATCGTTTCCTGATGTGTGAAAAAAAAAAAAATTTGTATATTAGTCAAGCTTATAGTTTTCTAATCGATGAGATTAAGAGAAGGATTGTTCCAAATTTATTTATTTTTATGCATTTGAATAAAAAATAATGATGCATTTGGTAGAGATGTTTTCTTTTTTGACGTCAATGGATAGGTCTTGATAGGTAAGAAAGTGCAAAACAGTTAAAAAGATTATAAAATTCTAATTACATTACATTTATATATTATTAGTTGAATGCATATGAGAGTTTAAGAAGTTTGAATGGATATATATGTAATTATGAAGTTTGGTTGGATATATATGTAATTTTAAGAGTTTCTAGGGATATATATGAAATTTTCCCTACAAATAAATATACACAAAAGAGGTTTACAAAATGATTTGTCAAAATTATATTGGTTCACTCCTTCTTTCTCTACTTTATCTCTCTTAATGTAAGTGATGTCAAGTTATTTTGTAAATATAATTTTGTAGATTTTTAGTAATCAAAGTATTTCTGATGTTGGAATCCTTCTACCACAATAAAAATTAAAAATCACATAATAATAATATAATCAATTATTAATAAAACAGAAAAAGTAAAACACACCATCTTTTACCAAAGAGGCACTGGCCTAGTGTAACATCCACTCCTCGGGTCTAGTTGTATTTTAATATTTTCTGACTTTTAATATTTAATTCGTGTGTCAGAAAATAGTTCGGTGTTATTATTTGAAAATAATTGGTTAAAAAGTCACATAATCTATTGTGACTAGTAAATTGTTAACTGTTTTAATTTAATTCAGTTGACGGTAAAAAAAAATAGTGTTTCCCCGCAAATGGTTTTTAAGTTCCAGACAATGATAAGTACGGGGAACGAAATTTAACCAATTATGTGATAAACTCATATTTTGAGTCGGTTCTCTATTTCTTAAATACATACGTACGTACATATGCATCTTACATACATACGTATCATATGAAAAACCCTAAATTAATTCATAACATCAAATTGAAACTTCCAAGTTCGAATTCAAGCTTCAACAACATGAATTAATCATCCTTTCATCCTTATAATCACTTGGTAAGTCTTGAATTCGTGATTCTTTATAAACCCTAGAAAAGGGGTTTTGGGTATTTGATTAAATTAGGGTGATTGATGCTAAATTGAAGCTTGAAATGCTTTAATAGTTGTTAGTTGATGATTATATGATGATTATAATATAAACCTTAGCCTAGAAATGTGAATTTCATATATGATCATTGATGGTTTATGGGTTTAGTTGATAATCCATGAATTAAAGCTTGTAATAATCATATAAGGCTTAGTTAATCTTAAAATCATGATTATAGGTGAAGCCCTAATATAAAAGTGGAGAATTCAATAGGAACTTATGAATAAAGTACATGGGTTTTGTTGATTATGCTATAATCAAAGCTTGTAAGCTTGTATTATTAGACTATAAATTGTTAAGTGTTGTCAATAGTTATAGTATGATTGATTAATGATGATGATTTACATTAATTAAGTTAAAGATTGTGAAGTTGATTAAGTGTTCAAGAGATGATCTTGTGATGGTTTACTTATGTTAGTTAACCATAAATATTATTGATTAAAGTAGTGTTGTGATTCAAATGATCATAACTTGATAAATGATTATGATCTAAGAATGTTAATGTGATTATTCATAATCTTGAAATGAAAATTTTAATTGAATATTGATAATGAGTTTGAAATAGAAACACTGTCATGATATAATGATTAGAGTGATAACTCATTGAGATTTGGATTATGAACCATGTGATATAATAATTAACATGAGTTGATGATTATGAATGAGTTACTAACTCATTTTGTTTAATTGTAATTCCAGATAAACAGAAGACTCAGTGACATTAGACTACTGAGTGGACAACTGAGGTATTCGGTGAGTGGATCTATAACCTCGGTGTGATTTAGTTGTAACAGGTTTGGTTACAACAAGTAACGTATTATTACTGTTTTTGTTTTCCATTATGATTATGGTTAGTAGTAATAATACTGTTGATAGACTTTTTAGTCTGATATGTTGACCTAATTGAATATGTGATCACATGCTATATTTGGCCTTCGGGCATCAGTATTGGGGTCAACGCGATAGTTGGGTTTGGTTACTATTTAAATACGACAGGAATTTTCTTGTACTTATCGTTAATAGGAAATTAGGTCGTATGTGATTAGTACCAAACTATCGGTCTATTCTGTATTGGCCTTACAGATTGACGGTAAGTGTTCTTGGAGAATCCCCGGGTATTATGATATCTCCAGAGCCACCGATCCTCATTGACATGTTATTGTATTGAGATGTTATCTCATTGAAATAGAACTGTATGTTCTTAGCTGAAGGTTTCCCTAAGAACTCTAGAACATGTTATTGTATTGTGATATTGTGTATTTATGATGCTTTGATGTAAACAGAGTTGTTATGCTAAGTTGGGATGTTGTTTATTATTCACTCACTTAGCGTTGAGCTAATCCCCCACATTAACCCTTCTTGTAGGTTATAGATTGGATATTAGTTGGGCAAGAAGTCGGGCTGGATGGAATGTTTGGTGACAAAGCTTTACTCTGATATCTGATTTGTATAAATCAGTGTTGTCTTTTAATTTTATATAACACCCAGTTTAATGTATTTTGATTGTAATTCATAAGACTAGTTTGAATCTGGTTTTGAATTATCAGATTTTAAAGATGTTAATATTATAAGTTAAAATGTTAAAATTTGGACTGATGCTTCCAATGTATTAAATAATACGATTGTAAATAAGGGGTGTTATACATAGCGGTATCGTAGGTACCCTCTAACTTTGAGGTTGTTGGTTCAAGTTCGGTGGTGGACATATGTGTATATTTATGAAAAAATTGTATATATTCGTGGTATGTAGGTGTGTGTGTGTGATTTCGCCTTTTGAAAAGAAAAAAAAGAAGAGACTATGTCGCACCCCCAATTTCGGGTTGCGGAAGCGAATCGGGTCGGGGCGCGACTTATTACATATCAAGCACACAAGGTATAATGAACGACCACTATATGCGTCGTTTTGAACTTGTATTGATAAAACATAAGTTTACATCAAAATAATGTTTACATTAGCTCAGTTAATGAAATTGAGAGATTTACATCACATAATTACTTTATACAAAATATAATAATGCAATTTAAATCTCTGATGTATGAATGCTGACTCGAGCTAATGATTCCTGCTTGGGCAGTCCAACCTACTGCTGCGTACCTGTGATACATGCTAAAATGGGTCAGCGAAACGCTGGTGAGCTCACAGGTTTGTATGTCAACACATAATTGTATGAACCGCAAGATTTAATTGAATTTAAAATGTAATTAAGCAAAATAAAAGTTATACAGCCATGAGCACATAGTCTGAGCTTAACTTGAGTGTCAGTTCCAATTAAGGAAACCCTACTGAGGTGCCTCCTACGAGTGCCTAATCTACACTCGTCTTCCCAAATGCTAATACGTCCGTTTGACCAGTTAGAGCGTGCTAACCCGGACGAGGATTGTCAATCCTATATGATATCATATACTAACATTCACGCTACTACGTATTACCAGACTATGCTATGGAGGGCTTTAAATTGATTAGTTGAAGTAACTCATGTAGTATTTGAATTGATTTGTACTTGCGTTCAACTTGTAAAACAAAACGAGCAATAATATCACACCCCTGATTGAAAAGCAGTAAAATAGGGGCCATGAGACTCACCTGAGTCTTGAGTGTTTATCGAAGTAAACTTGTATTGATTAGCTTATGAATTGATGTCCGAAGACTTGTAACCTGAGGGCGTTCAATACGCGCGATGGTTATTAATTGTATAGGTATCTTAAAAGACTACCTTTGTAGTTGTTTGCCCAACTATAATGTCCAAATTACCCCGATTTGGTTGGTTTGATTGTCCAAATTACTATGATTTGGTTGATCGACTTATCCAGATTACTACGACCTGGTTGATTGAATTGTATGTTTGAAACCGTGTACGTCCCGTTGGTGATTGTTTGTGTTAATAATTTCCATACTATTATTTTGATCCCGAAGTGTGACGTTTGAAAAGTATATTCCAATATGTTTGTAAAGTCGTATCGTATAAAGGTTTGAAGTCGGTTAGGTTTGGCACTTGGTGTGAAACGTATTTACAAACTCTAAGTCACGGGGGTCCAGCGGCAGCGCCCCTGGTTAGCGGGGTTCCAGGGGTGGCAACCCCTGGCGGGGTCTAAGGGGCTGGCCCCTGGTTGGGGTCGAGGTGTATGCGACGTTGCTGGTTCTTGCGAGGTTCTGTCTATTATATTGCTTTGGTGAAAAACGCATCTGGGATTTGAATTTAGGTAAAATCAAGTGATAAAATTTTAGGTTTCGACACTTAGTAAAATCTGTGTTTTCGAGGTTCTATCTCCTGTGACATTGGGTGCGACGTAAGGCATAATGTCGCAGGTCATGACTGCGACATTGATAATGGCGTCGCTAGGTGCGACACTCGCAATTTAATGCGACTTTATGGGTTACGTCGCTGTATGCGATGTTGCTGGTTCTTGCGACATAGAGGTTGATGTCGCTATGTGCGACGTTAGCAACTTAATGCGACGTTGAGGCTGATGTCGCGCCATGCGACATCGTGAGGGGTTTTTGCGACGTTGTTGCAGACGTCGCGTAAAGTCTGGGTCCAAAAGCGACATTACGGTCTGATGGTCGGAATTTGTGTCGAAAACAAGTTTTTCGACGACCATTCGGTCAAAATCTTTTACCCAACCCATATTTGGACATTTTAAACATATATAAACAATTTTTATGTAAAGATAAGCGAAATTGGAGAGTTTCGGGTTTTGTCGGAAACTTACAAACTTAACGCCGGAGAAATCCGGAAAGGTAGGATTGTAGATCGTTGCGCGGTGAATCTTTTTCCCAAAAGAGCGTTACGATTCGAGTTCGTATGGTAGTGTGATTTTGTGATTTAGTGTGATGAAGGTGTGGTTTGATTTAGAGAGAAAAGAAAGGAGAGATTGAGTGAAAGGTGAGAATGAATGAGGAAAAGGGGTGGATCCCCCTTTTTGGCTGATCCGGTGGGGGCCCACTGGGGTGTGGATCTCCACTTTTTAGCTCCGTGTAATCGCGTTCCGTGTGGTGTTCGTTTTCCCGATAGTTTAAACGTTAAACGATTATTTTATACGTTTAAATATATGTTTTAAAATACGAATAATTACCCAGTAATTTTGTTGAGGTATTTTACCAAATACTTAATAATTGCGTTATATAACCTAAATTTAACTTGTTTCGTTTGTTTGCGCGTTTAATATTTTAATCGCGTGTATGTTATTTGTACGATTTAATACGAATGCGAAATATTATCAAAATAATATTTTTGGATATAATAGTGTTGTTAAATAACATTATATTAGTTAATAAAATTGTTCACCAACGTCCGTATTTTAATTTAACCGAATTACATTCGATTTGAAACTTGTACGATTTAAATCAAATCGCATAATACTTGTATATATTCAACAATATATACTACTTGATACACAAATTAGTCTAAGACAGAACTAATTACATGTATTAAAACTTGATTAGGCACTAATCACGAGTTCTAATTTGACGGGTGTCACACACTACCTTTTATCTTTTTGTTTTAACAGCAAGCAAAAATATTTATATATAAAACAAAAAGACACCAGCGATATGCTAGAGTTACATAGGAGTTTGTAACCAATCTATCAAACTACTAATCTTACCACCTCTACATTTAAGTCAAGAAAAAGAATAGAATCGAATGCTATAAAAAATGTCATCTTTCCTCATAGAACGAGAATTAAAGATGACACTATTGCGATACCACCAAATCATCCATAAATAAGACACAATAATGACAAACTACGCTGCTTCTTCGCTGAAGAGGCTGCCCATAAGCTCAGCCAATCACGCCAATCATCGATAGAACCAAATTGAGGCACATATATGTCACACCACACAGGGACAAGACGCCATATACTTTGAGCAACATCACTAACAAAGAAGATATGTTGATTGGACTCCACGCTTCTATGACACGACGGACATGAAGTATCCTGAATTTCCATACCTCGGAATGAGAGATTCAACCGGTGAGGAAGTCTATCTAGAATCAAACGCCATAAGAATATGTTAACTTTACGGGGCAATATTTTTTCCCATGTCTTCGTAGGAACCAAAGAAGGAAGAAGACGATCATCTAAATATCGACATGTGACGCCAACAGAAAATATACCATCATTGAATAACGACCAAACGCTTGTATCTGATACCAAAGACATCTCCATATTTTCAATCTCAATCATTAACGTATTAAGAGAGGACATGTTGCGAGCCCCTAAATCTGATCTGGACCAATCACAACACCATTCTCCATTAGATATACGATCAATGACCAAACAATCCTTGTTTTTTTCCAAACGAAAAAGCCGATTGAACCGAAGATACAACGGATCATCTCCAAGCCACGTGTCTGATGTGCGTGAAGTATATGCAAATAAATTCATAACAAGTTTTAAATCAAAGAAATACTAAATAATACTTTATCACACAATTCAGGCAAGAATAACATGTTCGTATAATATAGCTTTTACAAGTAAGTCCAGGTATCGAACACAGGGAACGTGTATTAAAATAATTAATTTATTCCACAATTAATATTTACAATTACAATTAATTACAATTAATATTACAAATAAGGGGGTTACATTTTAATTCCGTATGAATAAATTATATTGATACTGATTTACAGTTACCTAACTCAACTAAGCTTCTAGGAACAAATAGAAATACTAATTATAGAGAGAAGAGTGTATTTATTTAAACTATCTTTAACCTAATCTTATAATTCTCCTTTATATTTATTTTATCGTTGATTAACTTATCGGTGATTTCACTAATATAGATAATCTCTTTAGACAAAGCCAACTACCTTATATTATTAAAGAAAAGTATATGCTATAGAGGTTCATCTTCTTAACATATCTCACGAGAATACTATTCTGTTAAACCTATCAATTATTTATTATAAATTTGTAGGCAGCCTTGTAGTATACAAGCGTTTATGATTACCACATCAATTATATTATTAAGTCTTAATGTTCTTCCACTATCTCCTCGGTCCGAAGTCTCCAGCTCATAACTTAATTAAATTATAATATATAATCTTAACTAAATTCTGTAAGAACAACTTAATTAAATAACCAATACAATTATCGGGAAAGTAAAATAAATATGCAATAAATCAATATCAACGTAAACATAAATTCAAATCATAATTTCAATTAACATTCATTTAAATAAACAAAATAAGAAACCTAATTCATATCAAAACTAAGTAAACAATATCCAAAATACGATTAAGTAGTATACTTACAAAATATAAGGATAAAGAAACCAAACCCTAATGATGAATAAGCTCTTCTAGGGTTAAAAACCTTCAAACCCTAGCTCCTTTAGCCTCCAAATTCGTATTCTAATCGAACCTTAAACCCTAAAATCGAATTTTGATAATTGAAATCGTATATGGTTTAGTCTAACCTAAGCCTCTATTTATAGTTTTCAAAACCGCCAATCCAACCGCCGGTTGGATGTCTTGGAGTCCAAGTCCAACTCTGCGATCTTCTGCCGCCTTAATATTAAAATAATCAACCGTCGGTTGGTTAATCCAACCGCCGGTCGGGTCTTCTTTCCAGAATCTTCCAATTTCGGGTTGGGCTCAATCTTGGGTTTTGTCGCACCCCCAAATTCGGATTGCGGAAGCGAATCAGGTCACGGCGCGACTAATACAGTAATCACAGCACAAAGATATAATGAACGACCACTATATGCGTCGTTTTAAACTTGTATTGATTAAACAAATGTTTACATCAAAATATTAAGTACATTAGCTCGGTTTGAAATTGAGAGATTTAAATACATAATTAATTTATACAAAATATAATAATGCAGCTAAATCTCTGATGGTTTGCATGCTGACTCGAGCTAAGTATCCTGTTGGGCAGTCCAAACTACTACTGAGTACCTGTGATACAAGCTAAATTGGGTCAACGAAACGCTGGTGAGCTCACAGGTTTGTATGTCAAAACATATTGAATGAACCGCAAGATTTAATTGAATTTAAGTTGCTATAAAGCAAAATAAAAGTAACTATACAGTCATGAGCACATAGTCTGAGCTTAACTTGGGGGTCGGGTCCAATGAAGGAATTCCGATCGAGGTGCCTCCTATGAGTGCCTAATCCACACTCGTCTACACAAATGCTAATGTGTCCGTTTGACCAGTTAGTGCTTGCTAACCCGGACGAGGATTGTCAATCCTATATGGTACCATACACTAACATTCACGCTACTACGTATTACCAAACTATGTTATGGAGGGCTTTAAATTGATTAGTGAAAACAACTCATGCGGTATTTGCTTTTGATTTGTACTTGAGTTCAATTGTAAATAAAACGAGCATTGATATCACACCCCTGAGTAAAACAGTAAAATAGGGGCCATGAGACTCACCTGAGTCTTAAGCGTTTATCTAAATAACTTGAATTGATTAGCCGTGAATTGATGTCCAAAAACTTGTAACCTGAGGGTGTCCATGACACGCGATGGTTATTAACGTGAGTAGGTATCTATAAAGACTACCCCTTGTAGTTGTTCGTCGAACTATAACGTCCAAATGACTACGATTTTGTTGATTAACTTGAATTTTTGAAAACGTGTACGGCCCGTTGGTGATTGTTTGAAATAATATTCTCAACATTATTATCTTGTTTTTAAAGTGTTATACTCAAAAGTATATCCCAAAGTGTTTTAGAAGTCGTATCGTATAAGTGTTTGAGGTTGTGCAAGTTCGACACTTAGTATAAAAATAGTTTGTCAACTTTCTGTTTTTAGCGTCACTTACAGCGACACTTAGGGTTTAGGCGACACTTAGGAAGTGTCGCACAAAATGTCAAATTCTGATCTAATGGCCTCACTTGTGCAAGTGACGCATAGAGGGCGACACTTAAGGAAGTGTCGGTTGTAAGTGTCGGTATAAGGGTCATGAGTCACTAGAGCTAGTGTCGTATAAAATCAGATTTCAATTATAGGTGTCACTTAAACAAGTGACGCTAGAAGTGTCGGTTTGGAGTGACGGATATTAAATTTGCTACACTTAGGCAAGTGTCGGGAAAAGAGGGCTTTTGGCGGCACTTAGGCAAGTGACGCTAAATTGGGGCTTTTAGCGATACTCAGTGCGTCACTTAAGTGACACATTAAGTAACGCTACGCTGCTACGGCCTATGCGACACTTAAGTCTGATGATTGATTTTTGAGTCGAAAATGAGTTTTCCGGCCATGGTTTGGTCCGATTATTTTACCCAACCCATATTTGGACATTTTAAGCTTAGATAAACAATAATGAGTCGAAAATACTTGAAATCTAAAAGTTGCGGGATTTGTCGAAAACTTACAAAGTGGCGAATCAAAATTCCGAAAAGGTAGAATTGTAGATCGTGACGCGGTGAATCTTTTCTTCCAAAGGAGATAGATGATTTATGGTTGTTTAAGCGCGTTATTTGGTGAATTATGGTGGTGGTGGTTTTGGTGATTTAGAGAGAAAAGAAGAGAAGGAGAGAGATGATGATGATGATTATGGAAGAAAGGGGGAGGGGTTTCCCCCCCTTTTTGGGCAGATTTTCTGTGAGGTCCACGGGTGTGGGCTTCACCAATTTCGTTCCTGCATTCGCGCTCCGTACGGTGTTCGTTTTCCCGTTCGTTTAAATGTTAAATAATTATTTTATATGTTTAATTATAAGTTGTAAAATACGAATAATTCTTCAATATTTTGTTGAAGTATTTTACCAAATACCTTGAAATTAAGTTGTAAAATATATCTTAAATTGTTTCGTTTGTTTGCGCGTTTAATATTTTAATCGCGTAGACATTTATTTGCACGATACGAGATAAATACGAAATATTATCAAAACAATATTTTAAATACGATAGTATTATTAAATAATGTTAAATTACTTAATAAAATTATTCACCAACGTCCGTATTTATTGAACCGAATTGCATTCGATTTAAATTGCGTACGATTTAATAAAATCGCGTATTTGTATATATTCAACAATATATATTTTGATACATTAATTAGCCTAACACAGAACTAATTACATGTATTACAATTGCTTAGGTACTAATCACTAGTCCTAATTTGACGGGTGTCACAAGCTTCTTTCTTCTCTAAACCGTTTTTATTCTCTTTTTTCTTGGCCCAATTCTTCAATAATATCATTTTTATCTTCTTTTAAAACTCTATCTTCTCAAATCTTCAATTCTTCTTGATTTTTCTTCATTTCAGCTTCATTTTCGTTTCTTTTTTCAATTATTTATCTTTCACACCTAAATTGCAAATATAAACAAATTAAGTATACAAACTAATAGAAATGCAATAAAAGTACATAAAATATAGGGATTTATTAGTATATAAATATCATATTATTTGATGTTATCAAATATCTACACACTTAAGTTATACTTGTCCTTAAGTATAATACATCCATTGATAAGCATCAAACTAATATTCAATAATCAAAATACTTAAATTAAAAATTTGCTTCATAAATTAAAAATTTAAACAATTTAATTAACATGGATAACTATAATGTACAAATAAAAATTATTATTATTTGTATAACATATAGTTCATGAATGATTACTAATATTTTTATCCTCTTTAAACAATCTATATTTATATTTATGAAGATATCTTTATTATTCTTATGTATATTACTTATGATTTCCATATATGATATACTCTTAAATTTAATCATGCAATTTAATTTTATACTCAAAATAAATATATAAAATCCATTTTTAAGAATCAAGACATTGGTGACAGGTCTGCATTTTCATGCAACAGAGCGACATAACTTGATTCAGGTAAAGCAATTTATTTTTAAATCAAATCAGCGGTGACAGGTCTATACCTTAGTATAACAAAGCGACATAATTTGATTTATTATATTTTACAAGACATTGAAAGAATTTTCTTTCTTTTTGCTTTTTTTATAAGAATACTAATATGAAACTAGGTCTGTACGTAGTACAATAGAGGAAACAATTAGTAAACCCCCAAATGTTTTCATATAAGTACTAAGATATATAAAATTATTGCATGATAAATCTAAGAATTAAGACTTTTTATGTCATACATCGTATTATGTATCATAAAATAATATACAAGTTATTTTATTAATTTCTTAAAATTCAGAAATCTTCATATAGATTCTATTAGTATATCATATCATGTAACTATACATCGCTTATTATTATTTTGCTTACGTTATATTTACAAAACAGTTAATCGACATTATAGTCTAAACTTTTAAATACAAAATAAAACTTTTAACAAAATATTCTAACTAATAAATACTTAGTTATTAACTTAAAAATTTTAAAATTTGATGAAAATTTATAGTGACAAAACTTAAATGAATAATTTAAAGAAATTTCTTTTCTTCCGATCCATTCCCCACACTTAAAGTATACAATGCCCTCATTGTATAAAAATAATATATAAAAACAAAGTGAGTAAAAAGGAGAAAAGAAGTTAAAATGAAAAACTCCCCCGAATGAATTTGTAGAATTCATCATCGGCTAAATCTGTTCTTCAATATGGTCATCATCTTCATCCTCAATAATATACAACATCCACACTTTCGTAGTTAATCACGATTGCATTTAGCATATGCAATAAGCCTTTAAAGCCCTCGGTATCCCGAGTGGACGAGTTATAGTCTCGTGAGGGTTTTCAGAGAACACACCCACAAAGTTCATAATGCTGCAAAAACACATTAAACTACCAACAAACATAACGATTATCTTGACATATTAAATATGACTCCAAGAAATTAAACATGTATTATGAAAACAAAATTATACAATGGTCTAGAATACTCTTAATTTACTTTAAGTAATCAATTAAAACCATTTCTAAATAAATATTTCATATCAGTATCCATAGAAAACATTTTATATTTATAGCAAAAATGTACATACAATGCGGATTAAATAAACCCCAACTATAAATAAAAGTGTAAGCTTAAGATAATGAATCCACACCTTAAAGAGATAATATAAATAATTATTATTCAAAGAAAACCAGTCATTCAATAAAATAATTTCTGAGCTTAGCTCAATTTTTCATACCTGCTTCCATTATGTTATCAAAATATTTCAACAATTCATATAAAACAACTCATACCAACATTTTAAATCTTTCACGGTTTCATAAAAAAAACTTATAAAAGTGAGGATCAAAGAAAATCCAATATGAAACTTAAAATGATTTCCATGCCGAAATAAAATATGGTTATTTAATTTGAAAAGTACCATACCTTATCTAATATAACCGAGATTAATATAAAAATATTAAACCAAACAATACAAAAATAATATCTAAAAATATCAACCATAAAAAACAACCATAATCCCTAAATAGAAAGTTAACAATCATAAACCAAACAAATAACATAAGTCTAAAAAAAATAAAATCATTACTAATAATAAAATGAAAATGCAAATGATAACTGGAATTTTGTGAATGTCTTCATGGTTGATGAACTCATTCTCGAGCTATTGCAGAAGCATAGTATCCATTTGGTAGCATAAAGGTTATATGGATTCTTTGGTCAGGTGGAAAGATCCTTACAAAATATCTAAACATGGTTTTAGTTATAACACCCTTCATCTAATAACCATTATAATAATGATGTTCGACTCGGAAGCGTAGATTTAACATATATTATTATACATTACATTTAAAAGTACACAAACTTTTTCAAACCTGATATACAACAGTTTAATTTTTCTAAATTTATAATACTATAAACGGGGTGTTATATAATTCCAAACACTACTGATTTAATCAAATCAGATATCAGAGTATACGCTTGTTCTTCAAACATTCCATACAGGTCAATAACTTCTTGCTCAATCAATTATTTAATCATAACCTGCAAGAAGGAGTAATGTGGGGGATTAGCTCAATGCTATGTGAGTAAATCAATAAACAACAGACTGACTTAGCATAACAACTTGTGCACAACAAATAATTATATGCGCACAACTCATCTGTTTACAACTTATCACATCACAATCAACTGGCGTCATAGAGGACTAGTGGTTCTTGAGTAACTTCCTCAAGAACACTTTAAAACAAACTGCAGGCCCATACAGAGTTTTAACCGACTACTTGGTGCTATTAACACATACAACACAGGCTACGACAATAATACTTGTACTAAGACCCTGTGTTATCCAACCAATAGCAACCCAAGCCTAGCCCCATGCTGACCTCCATATCAACAATGCCCAAAGGCAATACAACAAGTGATCACATTTTCACATACTTATCAGGGCAACAAATCAGGTCAACAGTCTATCCACAGTATTATTACTGATAAACCATAATCATCATGGTAACTAAAACAATAGTAATAATACAATTACCCGTTGTAACAAACCTGTTACAACTAAATCAAACTGAGGGTTATCGATCCACTCACCAATACCTCAGTCGTCCACTCAGTAGTCTAATGACACTGAGTCTTCTGTTTATCTGAAAATACAACATAACATCACAAGTTAGTAACTTGTCTTATCGGTGTATAACTTATATCAATACATGCTCAAGGGACTAAGGATTATTCACAATTCAATATCACATGTATTTAAGTTATAACAAGTTTTCAAAACAATGCAATAGCATATTCTTAATCATGTCCCTTAACCCATAATCGTACATAGTATCGTTCATGTATACACATTTAGGCAAACTAAACAACCTATATCTTTATCATTTTAAATGTGACCATCTGTACTTCATATTTCTGTTTGACCTCCTTTAATCACATACTAGAATCATATAAACAATATTCAAGCAACATTTAAAGACCAAACATCAAGAATATTGAAATTGGGTTGTGCAGACACTAAATCGCGTCTCTATTGAACAAGATCGCGTCGCTACTATACAAGATCGCGTCGCAATAAGCTAGAATCGCATCACGATTTACCATATATCGCGTTGCAATGTTATCAGGTCGAGGGCGCGATATTCATCGTCGCCCAGACCAGTACCTGCTGCTGATGTTCCACTCCGAACCAAACTCAAAAACTCACAAAACCCAGGTACATAATTGATTCTGAGCAGCAAAATGACTTCAACTATATCTACAAACATCACTTAACAACTTGTGAACATCAATTCATCACAATTAGCAAAATCATTCACTAACCTAACCAATTCCTTCAATCTTCAAAACTTTGAAGAACACAAGTAAATCAACATGAATCATCTAAAAAACTAGTTAATATCATTCACATATATCATGTAAATTAACATCAATCTCTATTATTCACCAATAACTCAACTTATCAATTAAATTCTTAAACAATATACAAAACACTTACATAGTGAAGAGGAAAAAGGATAAGATGATGATTATGATGAAGAGGCTAAGATCAATCAAATTCCCAATTCAATTACTTGTTTATGATTCCTCGTATGTTTTTATTTGATACAACAGAGAAGAAAGAAGGAGAAAGAAATAGATTTTGGGAAAGTGAAGAATTTAGGTCGGCCTTCCCCAATTAAACCGTCCCCAATAATTTAATTTTATACCCGTCCTAATTCTGTTGTCTGGAACCTAAAACCATTTGCGTGAACAATTATTTTATTTTACCGACAACTGTATTAATTTAAAACAAGTACAATTTTATTAGTCACAATAAATCCTGTGACTTTTTTACATATTTATTTTTAAATAAACAAAACAATATTATTTCCTAACACATTAAATAATCATCTAAAATCAGAAAATAATATAAAACGACTAGGCCCAATTTGCGGACGTTACATTAGTGATGTCAGGTACTTGAGCCGTGTTGTGACAACTCTCCAAATTAGGTATTAATTAAATAATATGCATGTGCATTACTATGCTAATTTCCTGGTTAAGTTTTAACAAAACTTTTGTCGTGGTGTAAGCCTAGCAAGCCCAATACTTTTAAACAAAAAGTATTACAAAATATGTAATTAACTATAATTACGTACAAACGTATCGGAACGAACCCGACAAAAATAAATGACAAAAGTTTCGTGATACAAAAATAATTAATAATATAATTATTAATTACGAGTATTTATATATCTATAACATATAGATATAAAGGTCTAATTTTACGTTTAACATAAAACGTATTATAACACGAACAGAAATAATTCTAAAACGCGCATACGACGTCAAATCATAAAAAGGCAAATTTTCTAGTTCATTCGATAACATTTAGAACATTACCTCAAAATATGAAATCCTAAATTAACTGAAATTTTGCGCTCAATTAACTGTGCGCAGTAAAATGTACAAAATTGTACAACGTTTTAAAATAATGATAATATCATTATTCTGATTATAAATTACGAACCAGGAGAACACCTACAAAATAAAAATGTAAAAAGTTTACGTTTATATTGCTATAATTATACCCGTACTCGAAATTGCAGTACAAAAATCATCACCCATCGCCAATAATGCAGGAGACATTTTCAGGTTTAAACCATACTCCCTCCTTCACCATGTTTTCTTCCTCTGTGATCTCAAAACACACACACACAAAAATCATTTTCTCTTCAATCTTCTTTCTCTCCATTTGATTCAAAGGGAACAACAAGATCAAGAACAACATATCATCATCATCATCCGATCATCATCATCGTTCATCATCTCCATCATTTTCACTTTGTAAGGAAACTTCTTCCTTTTAATTTCTACACTTTAATTTCGTCATCTAACATGATTATACATCATAATCAAAGAATATAACACACAAAACTTGATGATTACTTGATGATTCTTGAAATGAGTTTATAAAACCCAAAACTTTAAAACTAAAATCGTTATACTAAAACTTGTTAAAATGAAGTAATAATGTGTATAAACGACACATAACACTTATATAAGCTATTGGTAACATGGTAAAAACGATTTGGAACCAAAAGATCGTGTATGTATTTTGCCCTGTTCGGACAGGACCTGGAAGTAACATGAATCCGGCGGATTCATGTAGAATCCGGCGGATTCCCCTATGAAACTCGCACACAAAACTTCGGCTAAAACGGTGAACGAGTAAAAGACACGATCGAATCCGGCGGATTCACCTAAATCCGGCGGATTCCCAAAGCTTCACATGAACGTTTTGTGAACACAAAAGAATCCGGCGGATTCAACTAAATCCGGCGGATTCACCTATTCTTGACCCGACCCGGCGGCTTGAACCGAAGATCCGGCAACACCTTTTCATTTAACGAGAATCCGGCGGATTCAAATAGAATCCGGCGGATTCCCGTGTCTGGTCAACACCTTGACTTTTATTTTAAAACACAAAACGTTTCCGTTAACGATATTATTTGTGCAAGACGTATACGAGACTTGATAGATTGTTAAATGACATTATAAACCGAGACAAACTATGAATACGGACATTTGACTTATTTAATTCGTACGAACAAACGATATATGACATATATATATATGAACTTTATGAACTATACAATTTGAATACGATTACATTATCGGGATATTTAACACTTATTAAACAAACGTAAAGATATTAAAAACAAATGATATTTATTAAACGGGATAAATATATTATCAAGTTTTATAACAAATAAAACTTACAACCTTTTTTAAAAAAATACGAAACAACGTATTACAATATATATATATATATATATATATATATATATATATATATATATATATATATATATATATATATATATATATATATATATTCGAGGACACACGATATATATAGACACAAACGTATAAGTTTTCTTAAACAAATGAAAACTTATATATATATTTTGATATACGTAAACAATGTATTGATTAAATATATATATATATACTTACGACACTTAAGAATATATATTCACAAATATATATATATAAACAATGATAATTGAATAACGATCAAATTATACGAACAACTATATACAAAGTACATGTACAAATGAAAACAAAACGACCTTCTGTTAAATAAACAATTACATATTGGTTTATACACTTAACAAGTATACGATTTATGAAATAATAACAATATTTCAACGCAATGTCATTAATAAAGTCAACAACTTATATTACTAAGAAATCAACCATTTCTTCAAACAAACAAACTGTTAACATAAGTGATTAAAACAAATCAAACGTACTTATGTTAATATATTTATTGTATAGGTTAACATACCTTGGGCTGTTATCTGTTTGGCTGCTAGCTTTCCTACCGAGCAAAACTACTGTGAGTTCACAGCCCCTACTTTACAAATGTTTTATGCTTTTAAACATGGGGGTGTAAACATAGAAACTGCATGCAAACACATGTAGCAAATTATATAATTGCGTTATTGCTTTATACAACTGTTTGACATGAAATATTATTTCACAACTGTTTTGGGAATTAGACAACAAATCCTAGTACGGACCAGACTTGAAATGTGTGCATGAAAGACCTTATGTCATGCAGACTATAACCATTAGCTAGGTGACTCTAGCCACTGAGTATACGAATAGTACTATTGCCGTGACGACCCTCCTATGGATGGAGCGTATACTTAACTGTCCTTCAGGCAAGAAACATAAGATTTGGTTGTGGTTTGGTTATAGGGTTATGTCGTGTTACTTTAACTTACGAGGTTTAGCTCACCTTTCAGGGGATTATAGTCTAAGTATTCCCACACATATTATTTAGGATAAACATATCCTACAACTGTTTTATGTCAGTATACTTACTGATTATATTCATATACTGGTAAACAACCAGACATACATTTTGGGTAACAACCCACATAAAACTATACTTTAGGGTAATTATCCCTAACATCTTACAAATTGCAAAACCTGCAAACATTTATTTATTGAATAACATTTCAATAACTTTAACATAAATTGGTTAACATACCACATATTTATACAAACCTGTGAATTCACTCAACATATTTGTTGACGACTTTCTTTCTATGTTTTACAGGAAATTAGCTATGTAAGTAAGGATCGCATGCATTCAGGATGACAACCCTGGACTACTTAGGATGCCATACTTTATGGGACAGCTTTTGAGGATTTCCTCTGTATTACTGCAGACATTGCAGTTATACTCATGAAATCTTATTTTAACATATGTATTGTAAAACTTAAATGTTTTAAACTTTATTACTACTGTACGACTTACACAGTCGTACTACTTTTGTAATAACTATTTGACTGGCATCCTTAATATATTATGTTCTGTATGATCATATGCTCTGATACGATGAATGCACAATTGTAACGTCATCACCCCCGTTGTTAAACTGTTGAAACAAGATGCTTCCGCTAAATCTTAACTTGCTTCCGCTAAACATTAAATAAACACAATTACCGATTTTGGGGGTGTGACAGACTTGGTATCAGAGCCATTTGTTATAGCGAACTAGAAGTCTTTAGGTGACTGAAAACCGTAGAGACCTAGACTATAGCCTTGGCTAGAACATTCATGCATTCATACATACAGTTTGCATACGTCTAACATACGACTGACACGTTACACACAATTTCCTTTGTCACAGTATGTCTAGTCAATCAGTTTACCATGTTTATGCTTCGGACGAAGAGCCGACTGAGGCTCCTTTTGAGGGTCCCGCGATCACTGTAGGGGATGAGTCATCTGTTCATTTGAGAGACATGTCAGACGACACTAGTGACGCTTACATCGCGCCACCACCGACAGCACATGAGGTTACCCCTATCACTACAGGTATTCACCATCAGGCCGGTGAGACTTCTCGCAGGCCTGTATATAGGAGGACACCGAGGATGTGTGTCCGAGATTTTCCTATAGGTCCGTTGGCACCAGCGGACGAGTCTGTTGAGTCTCCACAGAGGGCACCCAGGTTTGCTCATCTAGAGTGGATGACTCCTATGTTGAGGCACTGGAGGTCATTAGAGGGTTTTCCCTCCACCTTTGAGACAGGAGAGTCCTCACGACCCCCAGCACCACTGTCTACCACTGGAGAGCCGATAGAGCAGACTCTCCCTACATTAGTTGCTGTTATGCGTACATTGTTTTGTATTACTTCTAGCAGGGGTTCTCACCTTGGACAGGTACAGGATGAGATCTCTCGTCTGTATGGGGACATGGCTGGTATGCATGAGCATCATCACTTTTTGTTGAACCATGTGTTTACTGCCCAGGAGATAGCTGAGTCCGCACGTGCTCGTGTGAGGACACTTGAGAGACATGTTAGGATTGCAGGGCTTGTGGTTGGTGCTTGTGTGGTGATGGCTGTGTTGAGGACAGCCGTGGGATCATTTCTACCGTATTTCCGTTAGACCTATGTAGGGCGGGATGTGCCTACTTAGGATTGTATATATACTATGTATTAGACTTGGAACTTTGGTTCGACGGGTATAGACAGACCTGTCATGTTTTGTATATCATTTGGATCGACGGTGTGTAGACAGACCCGTCATGCTTTGATTAGTCTTTGGATCGATGGATATCTAGGATAGATCCATCATGTTTTGTATAAAAACTTGTGAACTAACTATAATCAATTATATGATATGACGTATGTATTTGGTTTATTATTATTGTTTATATTACTGTGCGTTGTGATTGGATTATATATTGACAATATAGACTACATAACTGTGGATACTGAAATATGTCTTTGTAACCTATAGATCTCTTGAAACTGGAAAAATGGCAGAACCTGTCATAAGTGAATATTCATCAGATGATGACATAACCATCGACGAGCAGATACAATATGAATATGTCGATACAGAAACAATTCCGATAGTGGAACTGGTGGAAGAAGAGATTGAGAACCACCACTTTGGATTGATTGACATAGAGGAATATGAGAGAGTTAGAGACCAAGCTGAAGAGCTAGATGGTCAAAACTGGGAACTTGCATCTAAATGCAAGAACTATGAAACTGAGTTGAGAATCCTAAAGAGGCCTATGTCTGTCCGAGTTAGGGATAGAATTCGCTTCTGGAAGAAAGTAGCTAGTGATCGTAAGAAGAGAGTCAAGACTTGGATTAAACGTCTGAGCAAATGCTCAACTGAGAATGATCTGGACTATTATCCAACTCTACGATACAAGACTATGCTAGAAAGGCATTACTCCTCTCCTAACCTGGACCAGGAGTGAAAGAAAAAGAACTGCACTACGACAGAGAACATAGCTAAAGATAGCTTAATAAAGAACTGATGAAGAACTGTCGTAGGAATATAATCGTTTTGTTAGGATCTAAGTATAGCTAAGTTTAGTTTAATTAGTACTGTAGCAACTCGTGTAGTATTGGAAATCACTCTTGATGGATATAGGAGATATCATCAAGTTTTGTAATGAAACGATGTAAGAACGTTCTAGTTAATGTATAATATAACTTAGGTTCGATTCGAAATTTCGTGCGAATTATATTCATCTCCATATACAAGTGATAGAAAAGTTATCACGTAATAATTGTTGAAACCATTTCTTGCAAACTTTGAAAACCTACCATACTATGAATTATTTATCTTATCTTGAATTCCATAAAACATTGATTGCACTTAAACGATGATGAAAAGAAATATGTATTTGGCATTATATAATGACGCCTGGCCAACGTGATTATATTGTACAAAGTACATATGGGTGTTTCAAAGTCGTGCGATATACAATGTGAAACATTATTCTCTCAAATTCTCCATACTATTCATTTGATAGACAATGTGAAATCTTGTTCATCACATTCATTATCTTGGCATTGACTTTTGCATTTTATTCATCGCAGAACTGAACTATGCCGCCAAAACGACGAATTACTAGGAACAGTCAGAAAACAACTGTACCTCCTACATCTGAAACCATTCCACCACCTAACACTGAGGAAACTACTGAGCAGTTAATAGCTAGACGCATAGCTGAAGGTATTGCCGAGTATGAGGCAAGCCGAAACCGTGAGACTGGGATTAATAACAGTAGATCGACCCCTGTTATTGCTGAGACTGTTGTGAATAACCGCAAAGGGTGTTCATATAAGACATTTCAGGCATGTAAACCACTATCTTTCTGTGGCACCGAAGGTGCTATTGGTATTATACACTGGATAGAAAAGATGGATTCTGTGTTGGACATCAGTGATTGTCTACCAGACACTGCAGTGAAGTATGTTGCCTGCACACTAGCTGATAAAGCTTTGACTTGGTGGAACAGTCAAGTTCAGTCGATGGGACGACCAGCTGCTTATTCCATGACATGGGAAACATTGAAGAGTATGATGATGGAAGAATTCTGCCCTCGCAGTGAGATGCAGAAAATTGAGACTGAGCTGTGGAACATTGCTATGATTGGTGCTGATATCACTGGTTACACAACTAGGTTCCAAGAACTAGCTCGTCTTGTGCCACATATGGTAACGCCTGAGTATAAGCGTATTGAACGCTATGTGTATGGACTGGCACCACAGATCAGGAGTTTAGTTACGTCCTCCAAACCTGACACTTTCAGGAGCGCTGTTACCTTAGCGCAGAGTTTGACTGATGAAGCAGTTAGAATGGGGACACTGACCAAGAAGACTGTGTCGGTTAAGGTTGAGCAGAGCAGTGCTGAAGCTGGTAGTTCTGGAGGTAAGAAGCGTAAGTGGAATGACCGTCAGGGTCAATCCAACAAGAAAGGATCTGGAAATCCAAAGTCTTACGCTGCCACCATTGTGGAATCGAAGCCATACTTGGGTAACAAACCTAAGTGTGATAAGTGTAGCAAACACCACGAGGGTGAGTGTTGGTTTTGCGACAGCTGTAAGGGATGGGGTCACAAAACCCAAAACTGTAAGGTAAACCCTGCCCCTAAGGGAAACACTGCTCGCCAGAACCAAGGATGTTTTGAGTGTGGCGACACGAGGCACTATCGAAACCGATGCCCTCGACTCAATAACCAAAACCGTAACGCCAACAACGCTCGTAACCGCAACAACAATGGAAACAACCGCGGTAACAACAACAACCGAACCAACAACAACAATGCTAACAACAACAACAATCAGCCAGCTCGTGGACGCGTGTTCATGTTAGGAGCACCAGAGGCACGTCAGGATCCTAACACAGTCACTGGTACGTTTCTTGTAAACAACCATTTTGCTTCTGTGTTATTTGATTCCGGTGCTGATTTAAGCTTTGTGTCCACTGAGTTTAGACCACTATTAGAGATCGAATCCCTTAAGCTAGATAACAAATACACAGTAGAGCTAGCTGATGGTAAGTTGATTGAATCAGGAGAAATAGTACCAGGATGTTCCTTAACTTTAGAAGGTCATTCTTTCAAAATAGACTTACTACCGGTAGAATTAGGGAGCTTCGATATAGTGGTTGGCATGGATTGGTTATCACTGAACCGCGCAGAGATCATCTGTCATGAGAAGATTGTACGGTTACCTCTACCGTCAGGAGAAATGTTGATGGTTCAAGGAGAAAAGAGTAATCGTGTGGTGAAAACGATTACATGCATGAAGGCAAATAAGTATCTACGAAAAGGGTACCAAGCATTTTTGGTACATGTTGTGAATAAGAAACCCGAGGAGCGACGCATAGACGACGTGGCCGTAGTACGCGACTACCCAGGAGTATTTCCTGACGAGCTACCAGGGATACCACCTCCTCGGCAGGTTGAATTCCATATCGACCTAGTGCCGGGAGCTGCACCGATTGCTCGTGCGCCTTACCGTTTAGCTCCATCAGAAATGCAGGAACTGTCTGCACAGTTGCAAGAACTGTTGGATTTAGGATTCATCCGACCGAGCTTTTCACCGTGGGGAGCTCCGGTGTTATTTGTCAAAAAGAAGGATGGATCAATGCGGATGTGTATCGATTATCGAGAACTGAACAAAGTGACGATTAAGAACCGATACCCATTGCCACGCATCGACGATTTGTTTGACCAGCTGCAAGGGTCAAGTTATTACTCAAAGATCGACTTGAGATCGGGTTACCATCAACTGAAGGTACGGGATGAAGATATCCCTAAGACTGCATTTAGGACTCGATATGGTCATTACGAGTTCCTGGTTATGCCATTCGGGCTAACGAATGCGCCAGCAGTGTTCATGGATCTAATGAATAGAGTATGTAAACCTTACCTTGATAAGTTCGTCATCGTGTTCATTGACGATATCTTGATATACTCGCGAACAAAGGAAGACCATGAACGACATCTGAGGCTGATTCTTGAATTACTGGAGAAAGAGAAGCTTTATGCAAAGTTCTCTAAATGCGAGTTTTGGATGCGTGAGGTTCATTTCCTGGGTCACGTGATCAATAACAAAGGAATTCACGTGGACCCATCCAAAATTGAGGCGATTAAAAATTGGGAAGCCCCAAAGACCCCAACTGAGATACGACAATTTCTTGGGTTAGCCGGTTACTACCGAAGGTTCATTGGGAATTTCTCGAAGATAGCTCAGCCACTTACCGCCCTAACGCAAAAAGACAAGAAGTTTGATTGGGGCGAGAAGCAAGAGAATGCTTTTCAAATGCTGAAAGAGAAATTGAGCACCGCACCTATCCTATCCTTACCAGAAGGAGTAGAAAACTTTGTTGTCTACTGTGATGCTTCACATCAAGGATTAGGTTGCGTGTTGATGCAAAACGACAAGGTCATTGCATATGCGTCTCGTCAATTGAAGATTCACGAGAAAAACTATACTACGCATGACTTAGAGCTGGGAGCAGTCGTTTTTGCACTTAAGATTTGGAGACACTATCTATACGGTACAAAGTGTACAATCTTTACCGATCACAAAAGTCTCCAACACATATTTGACCAGAAAGAACTCAACATGAGACAGAGACGTTGGGTTGAATTGTTGAATGATTACGACTGTGAAATCAAGTACCATCCAGGCAAAGCTAATGTAGTAGCGGATGCCTTGAGTCGTAAGGAAAGAGTGAAACCTCGAAGAGTTCGAGCGTTAGGACTGACAATCCACTTGGATCTGATTTCCCAAATTCGTGATGCTCAACAAGCAGCCTTTACTCCAGAACGTATGAAGGACGAATCCCTCAAAGGGATGGAGAAACAACTGGAGTCTAAGGAAAATGGAGTATTGTACTTCATGAATCGAATTTGGATTCCTTGTGTTGATGAGCTACGTAGCCTAGTATTGGACGAAGCTCATAAGTCTAATTACTCGATACATCCTGGTGCAGATAAGATGTACCACGATCTGAAAGGATTTTACTGGTGGCCTGGCATGAAAAGAGACATTGCCACCTATGTTAGTAGATGTCTGACTTGTGCAAAAGTTAAGACTGAGTACCAAAAAGCCATCCGGACTTTTGCAACAACCAGAGTTGCCCAAATGGAAATGGGAACACATCACGATGGATTTCATCACGAAACTACCGAAAACATCATCTGGAATGGACTCCATATGGGTGATTGTCGATCGACTGACAAAGTCAGCTCACTTTCTTGCCATTAAGGAAACGGATAAGATGGAAAAGCTGTCTAGAATTTACATAAAAGAAGTTGTTTCTAGACATGGAGTTCCATTATCCATCATCTCTGATAGAGATGCACGTTTCACCTCTCGCTTCTGGCAAACATTGCAACAAGCTTTAGGCACTAGACTCGACATGAGTACCGCCTACCATCCACAAACTGATGGTCAAAGCGAGCGAACGATACAAACGCTTGAGGACTTGCTACGAGCATGCGTGATTGATTTTGGAGGAAACTGGGATGTTCATCTCCCTTTAGCTGAATTCTCGTACAACAATAGTTATCATACGAGTATACAGATGGCACCTTTCGAGGCGTTGTACGGACGCAAGTGCCGATCCCCACTATGTTGGGCAGATATGGATGACAGACAATTATCAGGTCCTGAGATAGTCCAAGAGACAACGGACAAAATATCTCAAGTGCTTAATCGATTAAAAACGGCACGAGACCGACAAAAGAGTTATGCAGACAATAGACGGAAACCTTTAGAGTTTCAAGTAGGTGACAGAGTCCTACTCAAGGTATCTCCTTGGAAAGGAGTTGTGCGATTTGGAAAACGCGGCAAACTGAACCCACGTTACATCGGACCTTTTGAGATCCTAGAAAGGATTGGTCCTGTAGCTTATAAGCTTAAACTGCCGCAAGAACTTAGTAATATTCACGACACGTTTCACGTGAGTAATCTTAAGAAGTGTCTATCGGACGAAGCGTTAATCATACCTCCTGACGAAATCTACGTCGACGCAAAACTCAACTTCGTGGAGGAACCGCTTGAAGTAATGGACACGAAAACACAGAAACTCCGAAACAGTCGGATCAAACTTGTCAAAATTCGATGGAACTCGAAAAGAGGCCCAGAGTTCACCTGGGAACGCGAGGATGAAATGCGCAAGAAGTACCCTCAACTATTTGAACCCGTGACCACGACTCACGACACAAATTAAATCTCGGGACGAGATTTCCCTAACGGGGGGAGAATGTGACAACTCTCCAAATTAGGTATTAATTAAATAATATGCATGTGCATTACTATGCTAATTTCCTGGTTAAGTTTTAACAAAACTTTTGTCGTGGTGTAAGCCTAGCAAGCCCAATACTTTTAAACAAAAAGTATTACAAAATATGTAATTAACTATAATTACGTACAAACGTATCGGAACGAACCCGACAAAAATAAATGACAAAAGTTTCGTGATACAAAAATAATTAATAATATAATTATTAATTACGAGTATTTATATATCTATAACATATAGATATAAAGGTCTAATTTTACGTTTAACATAAAACGTATTATAACACGAACAGAAATAATTCTAAAACGCGCATACGACGTCAAATCATAAAAAGGCAAATTTTCTAGTTCATTCGATAACATTTAGAACATTACCTCAAAATATGAAATCCTAAATTAACTGAAATTTTGCGCTCAATTAACTGTGCGCAGTAAAATGTACAAAATTGTACAACGTTTTAAAATAATGATAATATCATTATTCTGATTATAAATTACGAACCAGGAGAACACCTACAAAATAAAAATGTAAAAAGTTTACGTTTATATTGCTATAATTATACCCGTACTCGAAATTGCAGTACAAAAATCATCACCCATCGCCAATAATGCAGGAGACATTTTCAGGTTTAAACCATACTCCCTCCTTCACCATGTTTTCTTCCTCTGTGATCTCAAAACACACACACACAAAAATCATTTTCTCTTCAATCTTCTTTCTCTCCATTTGATTCAAAGGGAACAACAAGATCAAGAACAACATATCATCATCATCATCCGATCATCATCATCGTTCATCATCTCCATCATTTTCACTTTGTAAGGAAACTTCTTCCTTTTAATTTCTACACTTTAATTTCGTCATCTAACATGATTATACATCATAATCAAAGAATATAACACACAAAACTTGATGATTACTTGATGATTCTTGAAATGAGTTTATAAAACCCAAAACTTTAAAACTAAAATCGTTATACTAAAACTTGTTAAAATGAAGTAATAATGTGTATAAACGACACATAACACTTATATAAGCTATTGGTAACATGGTAAAAACGATTTGGAACCAAAAGATCGTGTATGTATTTTGCGCTGTTCGGACAGGACCTGGAAGTAACATGAATCCGGCGGATTCATGTAGAATCCGGCGGATTCCCCTATGAAACTCGCACACAAAACTTCGGCTAAAACGGTGAACGAGTAAAAGACACGATCGAATCCGGCGGATTCACCTAAATCCGGCGGATTCCCAAAGCTTCACATGAACGTTTTGTGAACACAAAAGAATCCGGCGGATTCAACTAAATCCGGCGGATTCACCTATTCTTGACCCGACCCGGCGGCTTGAACCGAAGATCCGGCAACACCTTTTCATTTAACGAGAATCCGGCGGATTCAAATAGAATCCGGCGGATTCCCGTGTCTGGTCAACACCTTGACTTTTATTTTAAAACACAAAACGTTTCCGTTAACGATATTATTTGTGCAAGACGTATACGAGACTTGATAGATTGTTAAATGACATTATAAACCGAGACAAACTATGAATACGGACATTTGACTTATTTAATTCGTACGAACAAACGATATATGACATATATATATATGAACTTTATGAACTATACAATTTGAATACGATTACATTATCGGGATATTTAACACTTATTAAACAAACGTAAAGATATTAAAAACAAATGATATTTATTAAACGGGATAAATATATTATCAAGTTTTATAACAAATAAAACTTACAACCTTTTTTAAAAAAATACGAAACAACGTATTACAATATATATATATATATATATATATATATATATATATATATATATATATATATATATATATATATATATATATATTCGAGGACACACGATATATATAGACACAAACGTATAAGTTTTCTTAAACAAATGAAAACTTATATATATATTTTGATATACGTAAACAATGTATTGATTAAATATATATATATATACATACGACACTTAAGAATATATATTCACAAATATATATATATAAACAATGATAATTGAATAACGATCAAATTATACGAACAACTATATACAAAGTACATGTACAAATGAAAACAAAACGACCTTCTGTTAAATAAACAATTACATATTGGTTTATACACTTAACAAGTATACGATTTATGAAATAATAACAATATTTCAACGCAATGTCATTAATAAAGTCAACAACTTATATTACTAAGAAATCAACCATTTCTTCAAACAAACAAACTGTTAACATAAGTGATTAAAACAAATCAAACGTACTTATGTTAATATATTTATTGTATAGGTTAACATACCTTGGGCTGTTATCTGTTTGGCTGCTAGCTTTCCTACCGAGCAAAACTACTGTGAGTTCACAGCCCCTACTTTACAAATGTTTTATGCTTTTAAACATGGGGGTGTAAACATAGAAACTGCATGCAAACACATGCAGCAAATTATATAATTGCGTTATTGCTTTATACAACTGTTTGACATGAAATATTATTTCACAACTGTTTTGGGAATTAGACAACAAATCCTAGTACGGACCAGACTTGAAATGTGTGCATGAAAGACCTTATGTCATGCAGACTATAACCATTAGCTAGGTGACTCTAGCCACTGAGTATACGAATAGTACTATTGCCGTGACGACCCTCCTATGGATGGAGCGTATACTTAACTGTCCTTCAGGCAAGAAACATAAGATTTGGTTGTGGTTTGGTTATAGGGTTATGTCGCGTTACTTTAACTTGCGAGGTTTAGCTCACCTTTCAGGGGATTATAGTCTAAGTATTCCCACACATATTATTTAGGATAAACATATCCTACAACTGTTTTATGTCAGTATACTTACTGATTATATTCATATACTGGTAAACAACCAGACATACATTTTGGGTAACAACCCACATAAAACTATACTTTAGGGTAATTATCCCTAACATCTTACAAATTGCAAAACCTGCAAACATTTATTTATTGAATAACATTTCAATAACTTTAACATAAATTGGTTAACATACCACATATTTATACAAACCTGTGAATTCACTCAACATATTTGTTGACGACTTTCTTTCTATGTTTTACAGGAAATTAGCTATGTAAGTAAGGATCGCATGCATTCAGGATGACAACCCTGGACTACTTAGGATGCCATACTTTATGGGACAGCTTTTGAGGATTTCCTCTGTATTACTGCAGACATTGCAGTTATACTCATGAAATCTTATTTTAACATATGTATTGTAAAACTTAAATGTTTTAAACTTTATTACTACTGTACGACTTACACAGTCGTACTACTTTTGTAATAACTATTTGACTGGCATCCTTAATATATTATGTTCTGTATGATCATATGCTCTGATACGATGAATGCACAATTGTAACGTCATCACCCCCGTTGTTAAACTGTTGAAACAAGATGCTTCCGCTAAATCTTAACTTGCTTCCGCTAAACATTAAATAAACACAATTACCGATTTTGGGGGTGTGACACGTGTAATCTTCAAAATGTTTGTGATGTTCTTCAGCCGCTATGTGCAACTCATAAAATTCTCTCATTATTTTCTTTATTGCTTTAGCTACTTGTCCTTCCTCATGGATCACCTTGCGTCCATTTTCTTCCCTAGTTTCACGCTCTTGATGCTCACGTCTTAATTCATCTATAAAACCATAAAATCCTACATGTAACATCTCATATTTTCCAACCGTGGGATTCCAAACCACATCTTCAATCTCCCTCAGCAACCGTTGCAACAACTCCATCTGACAGTCCGTGAATAACAACCCCGAAGAACTAAAAATATTTACCATCTTAGTATAAATTGAGATAATCCTAAATGAAATAGATCAATATGACAATAATGATGAACTCCATGAAATATCACCTTAAGCTACATAATCACATAATTTGCCACATTCACCAATGCCACTTCAGATATCCACTCCGGAACCTTTCTTCTCTGTTCATCTTGTGCTGGATAGTACAAATCATTAATTATCTGCTACACATAAAACTCCACCGTACAATCTACATAGTAAGTACTGCAATTCTCATAATCTTTTTGTTCCATCAAACTCATTATCTGCTGCAATTCCTCTATCAAACTAATATCTGCCACCTGAGTCGGATTTCCAGTTGCCCATTCAATCTGAGTCCTATATGATTCTAACAAACTCATTTGTTTATCAGAATAAGGGAACGGATATCTAGTCCATTATAGACACATGAGTAAAGAATCCTCTGACCTTCACATAAATCTTCTTCTTGAGCTTCTTGCTCATAGAACGTATCCCTAAGTTCGGTTACATACTTGTCAAAATAGTTCACCATCTGAGTACGATTAGGATCACAACATTGTTCATATTCTCTTTCAATCCTTTCAATGATGCGTTTATGTTCTGCTGTGAATGCAATAGTTGATGCCCTAATGATAGCCATGATATAAAATGTGTCATCCTTACCTACTTCTAATAGCTGAATAATTCCACCTCTAGTATCTACTACTGGCACAGGTAACCTTTCTCGATCAACATCCTCATCATTAGAACTATAATCTAAATCAACCTCTCCATTTTTAGACATATTCTCTAAATCCTCTTCCTCATCTTCAGATATAATGTCTAGTGTAGGGTTACTAAATGGCTTAAGAGATTGTTCATCAATGCTAATATCCTTGCATTCTACAGTCTCATTCACAATTTTCATTTGCTTATTTTTCATTTTACTAACAGTTAATGAAGTCTGTACAAACAAATTATCACATAGTTTAATTTGTATAGTATATAACATCTTATACAAATAAAATATAATTAAGTAATTATACATTTTTACAATATCAGTCAAAAGTCCTCGGTAGCTCCAATGGTTGTACACAAAAGCGGAGAAATAGGTCAGCGCGAAGCTTATTAAAAACCTACCTCTTTCGAGAAGCACCTTACCTCTTAAAGGAAGCAGGGCTTGACTCTCCTTATACCTTTGTTTTTGTCAGTACTCCCAATGGGTGAGCCGTTTTTTCGATTGACTTAATTATACAAAAATTTACATTTTTTACAGGGAAAAATTAAAAATTTTAAATCACCACTCCCCGGCAACGGCGGCAAAAACTTGATGTGCGTGAAGTATATGCAAATAAATTCATAACAAGTTTTAAATCAAAGAAACACCAAATAATACTTTATCACACAATTCAGGCAAGAATAACATGTTCGTATAATATAGCTTTTACAAGTAAGTCCAGGTATCGAACACAGGGAACGTGTATTAAAATAATTAATTTATTCCACAATTAATATTTACAATTACAATTAATTACAATTAATATTACAGATAAGGGGGATACGTTTTAATTCCGTATGAATAAATTATATTGATACTGATTTACAATTACCTAACTCAACTAAGCTTCTAGGAACAAATAGAAATACTAATTATAGAGAGAAGAGTGTATTTATTTAAACTATCTTTAACCTAATCTTATAATTCTTCTTTATATTTATTTTATCGTTGATTAACTTATCGGTGATTTCACTAATATAGATAATCTCTTTAGACAAAGCCAACTACCTTATATTATTGTAACACCCCAAAAACGTAAAAATATTATTGTGATAAATGAATAATTAATTGTTTTAAGTTGAAAGGGATGTAAGAAAAATAAAGTGATAGAAATTTTGCAAATGGTTTTAAGTTCCAGACAATGGGTATCAAAAGGGGACCAATTAATATATATATGGGCTTGTACGTATGTGGAATAAATTAATTCCCTTTTTCCCCCCTTTCTAAACCTTTCTAGAAAAGAAAGTAAGAGACAGAAATCGTCCCTGTGGCTAGCGAAGAACAAAGAACCAGAAAAACAATCACTTTCAATCCAACTTTAAATTAAAGTCAAGGGCTTTTATAATCCTCATCTCATTCCTAAATCAGTGGTAAGTTTGATTATTTCAGTTTTTCTAAATTAAAGTTTAATTATGATAGAAAGTAGGTAAAGTGATGAATACGAGTTAAAAACATGTTTAATAGATGTTGTATGACTAATATTACGATTAGAAACTGAGCTAGATGGTTGATTGTGGGTAAAAGTCGAGTTATATGTTCAAACAGCATGTGCAGGTTCTGGGGACGAAGCAAGTACCCGGCGGGTACTTGGGTTACCCAGCGGGTAACCCTGTCTGGGCCAGAACAGTAGGTTTAAATGTATGTTTAAATGGTCAGAAGTTGATATAAGTTAATATGAGAACTAGAATGTAAATTATTAAGCTAGTAATGATTATTAAAGATATGTTAATGATCGAGTAGTCAATGACTAAATTAAAGTAGAAGGATGTCGAAGTTAGTAAAAGCATTATCATTTGATCATTAGCATGTATAAGAAAGAAAAGAGTTGTTAAGTCAAAGAATTGGCATTAGTAGAATATATGAAATGATTATGACCAAAGGGCTACGATTGCGTTAAAATGTGTATGATCAAGATGTTAATGACCGAAAAGTATGATTGATTAGTAATTAACATTGGAACCAAAATATGGTTAAATAAGATTTCGACAATGGTAATGATAAGATAAAGAAGGAATTATATTAATAATGATATGAGAAGTTTAGTTATATGATCATGATGATTACTAGCAACCTAAATGTTATTAAGATTTTATGTTATGTGATAGGTGATTTCAGAATAAAGGCATGGTGCTTACACAAGTATTATGATTTACTCGCTTATTCGGCTAAAAGGCTAAGGTGAGTAATATGGGGAATTAAATAAGTAACAATTGTGTATACCGGGTAAGGTTACACAATTTGGGTGCAGTATGTTAAGTAATTTTTATATGTCTGTATATTCTGATAAAGTGTTATGTTTGAGATTACTTGAATGGTTCTGTGTGCTTAACTGTTATATGTGCTCAGTTGTTAAAAGTTGTGATGATATAGTATACAAGTAAAGAATAATGAACATGTATGAAAGAAAGAAAGAAAGAAACAGTAATATGTGAATTATGTGTAATAGGTATTGTAGAGATCAATTATGTAACAGAAATTGCTAACTATGTTAGCTGTGGCAGATGTAAAAGATCAGACAAATACGTGCACATGATTATGTTATGGTTTCCATTACTCAGGAAATTGAGTAGATGGATATGGTATAAATGAGTTGTGATCATGACACTAACTCGATGATGTTCAGATAGTTAAGGATCCTTAATAGTACAGATTATGTTATAGTATGCCTACCACTCAGAGGTAGGGTACTAGTCAGAAAGAAAGGTTCAGATGATCTCTATAATTACCTAAAAATTATATGAATGAACAGAAATAGAATAAGCATAGATTATATGTTTATGTGAAAGTACATTATTTATTTAATTGTTCATATTATTCACTAAGCTTTGGCTTACTCCGTTCAGTTGATTACGTTGCAGGTATGTGGTTCGTTTGAACCAATGAAGTAAAGGTTTGACTATGACTGCTAGAGGCTACGTGGAGTGGAGCTTGATGTAATGGTTAGACAAGCTCCTATTCTTTTAAATTATCGTTATGACTATACTTGTATAAGTCGCCCAGTCAATGATATTATAGTCAAAGTCGAAAAGAAAGTAAAGTTAGACGATTTTAAATAATCGTGTATGAAATTGATTGGAGGGTCAAATTAATTGGGACCAAAAGTAGTCAAATGTTTGTATGTATGTTTGACTGCAAAGTATAAAAAGATTATTCAACGAAATGATATTATAAAATTTAAAAGTACACAGGTTGAATATAACATGTTATTAAAAAAAAAATATCAGGGCGTTTCAAGTTGGTATCAGAGCGATGGTTTGAGAGAATTAGGTAATCCACGATAGGATTGCCTAAACTTAAACCGATATGAAATGCATAATTCTTTATGCTGAGTATGTATAGTAGTAAAGTACAGTAGATTGAAATGATATGCTTCCCTGTAGCGAACTATTCGATGACTGTTATGTGTTGGTCAAGTGTCAGAATGTTATGTGAAATGCTAATACTTCGAATAGTTCTAGTTGAATGATATTATGCCTAAAATGTTAAAGAAAATGTAAATATGGTTAGATGAAACAGAGAAAGGTTTTATATGACTAATTGATACAGGCATGCTTACAGAACATGAATGAATGATTACACAGATATGTGTGAAAGAGTATGCTTCTGTGTTTAGATTATATGTAAAGGCCCAGTTATGGTAAGTATCCAGATAGGCTAACTTATGTTGGCCGTATGTTCAGATGTACATGTAATTGCTAATATGTATATTGGCAATATGTTAAAAATTCAGATGATAGATTAGTTAACTTGTGTTAGTTATAGTTAATGTGATAGTAAATGTTACATGTGATCGGAATTTCAGAAAATCAGAAATACTGACTTATATCAGTTGTTATGTTAAGAATAGTAAATGAAAAGACATAAAGTAAAGATAAAGTTATCAGAGACAGAAATGAATGCTTAGTAAAAGATATTGATTGAGTATGTGAAAAGATTTGTTTATGTGAAATTAATTATGTGAACATCATGTTGCTGTTGAATGGTTGTGTTATGTGTTATGTGTTTAAGTGAAGAATAGTCATATTAAGAATTGATGATATGAAGTAGCCTGAGAATGAAAGTGTGAAAAACATAATCTAGCTACGCCTGATCACCGTAGTTATATTATGCTATGTCACATGAAGTTGTGAGGCAACCAAATATCAGAAAGGCTTAATGTGAATATGTGGTGAGCATGTGTAAGATGTGTATCAACTACTTATTGAGTAAAGTATAAATAAAGTTAAATGCAATTATGTGTATGTTAGTTATTAGAAAGATTGACACTCGAAGTGATGTTAAAAGTTCAGGTTTTATGAAAAGTGATGGGTAAAGTCTAGTTTATGAAAGTAAAGTGTCAATTGTAAATATAATGGTTAAATATTAATGTAAATAACTTAGTTTAGCTCTAATGAGTCAAATGGGTGAAAGGTGGTAGAAAAAATAGGGCCCAAATGGTCAAAGACCCAATCGGGTCATTTTGGTGCCCAAACGAGTCACCAATGAGATTACAAATCAAAATGAATTAGAACTATAGAAAGTCAATTGTTTATGCACTAATAGATTGCATATGTGATGTTAAATATGAAGTCAAAAGGTTAGAGTCAGACTTGTATTGGTACAGAAATTGATGTGTCAAGATTTCTGAGTCAAAATGATCTAAAACTCGTTAACGGCTTACAGGTTGATGAAACACGAAAAAAAAAAGTACAAAAAGGAAAATGTTCATTTGGCCAAGTCACACGTGTTTGCAAAATTTTATGTGCCCGAGTATTGTCGTTTAAAAGTTATGTGAGTTTAAAGTTTGAAATTTGGTAAATAGGTGCTGCAGATAAAAAAAAAAATGTTGCTGTCAGGTAAGAGTACCCGGCGGGTTGTATGGGTACCCGACGGGTAAAGAGAGAAGCCGGCTGCTTCCCAGCCAATCCGGCTGCTCCTGCAGTCTTTAAATAAAAGAAACCTTCTGTTAATGATTTGGTTAAATCACCCGGCTGTTAAGCTCGGGACCCGGCTGGTGACCCTGGTTACCCGGCGGGTAGTAAAGGAAACCGGCGGGTAGTGTGGAGATTTAGTAACTTTTAGTTTAAATCCAAATTTGTTGTGCACAGAGTATGTATAATAAATGATACGGTTAACTAATAATTGCCACTTGATTCTAAGTTGTTAGAAAGTGAAATTAGTTTCACTTGATATATTGAAAGTTTATTTTAAGTACGAATGTTGAAATACGAATAGGTTTGTAAAGAAGATAGTAATACGAGTCTAAATGGGGGAGAAAGTCTAAATATAAAAAGTAATTATGATATGATAAGTTATTCAGAGTTATTAGACTCGAAATTGCTTCCACTATCTAATGATAAAGGTACGTTTCCGTTAGTTTATGATGATAAAGGCTTAGTGAAGGCTTTAAAAAGCCCGAATAGCATATTCTAACAGAAAGGATGACAGTAATTGAAAGTGTAAACCCCATAATTACATCACCAGTAGAAAATGATTATGAATGGCTAATTATATGTTAAGAAGAAATGATAAGATAAAAGTGATGATAAGATATTTCACTACGTAAGTGAAACCAAATAATTGAAAATGATATGATTCTGAATCATGTCTGTACACGAGATTTCACATGTTTTAGATATATTTATATTTATGATTGCAAATTAGTTGCAAAAAAAAAAAAAAGGAAGAAGAAATTATTGATATTGCACCTTGTGCTGGTTATAGCATTTGGTGCCAGTGGAAATGTGAATAGAAATATATGCATATATTATATGTCCTTATTTGAGAAAGTTAAAGGCACATGGAATGTGTGCAAGAAAATGGGACAGAATGTACATTATGTGCATACAATAATCAAGTTATGTGTATACTTGTTATATGTACAAGTTATAAGTGATTATGTGTTAATGTGTACGAACGAAAAAAAAAAAAAAAAAAAAAAAAAAAAAAAAAAAAAAGACCCGTGTAAGGGGTCAATTGACTTAAGAAGACATAATTAAGTACATTTATATATGTACTCTTAGAAAAGATTCAGAAAATGTCCTAAATGCACAAGTTATTATGTGTTAAAGGTAAGAAAAGTTGTAGAAGTATGACACATATGTAAGTTGATAAAGAAATATGTACGTTGGTGCATAAGATTTTGTGTAAAATAGGTACAGTTGTACATAAGTCGTGTGAAACAGTATGTGTAAAGTTATGTATTAAAGCAGAATAAATATAAATATGTACTACTTAAATTGATATTTAGGTAGTAAAAGCTGATACGTAATATATGTGCTATGTGAATAATGTATATGTTTAGCTGAAAAACTGTTACATGTTAAGCTTATCGTAATGTATGTATTGAATTACAGAATTTACAGACTCATGGCGAGTACTGTTAATAGTATATGAAAACTCTACCAGATGAGTTGACATGTGACTAGTATATGTTTGTGTCCATCCAGACTAAGTAAAGTAAAGTAAGAACATAATTGGGACAGGTGTAACGTATGTATAAATATATGCTACCGCTGAAATAGAAACTATTAAGATTAACCAGATATGAACGACATTCGTGAGGACACGAATGGGACAAGTGGGGGAGAGTTGTAACACCCCAAAAACGTAAAAATATTATTGTGATAAATGAATAATTAATTGTTTTAAGTTGAAAGGGATGTAAGAAAAATAAAGTGATAGAAATTTTGCAAATGGTTTTAAGTTCCAGACAATGGGTATCAAAAGGGGACCAATTAATATATATATGGGCTTGTACGTATGTGGAATAAATTAATTCCCTTTTTCCCCCCTTTCTAAACCTTTCTAGAAAAGAAAGTAAGAGACAGAAATCGTCCCTGTGGCTAGCGAAGAACAAAGAACCAGAAAAACAATCACTTTCAATCCAACTTTAAATTAAAGTCAAGGGCTTTTATAATCCTCATCTCATTCCTAAATCAGTGGTAAGTTTGATTATTTCAGTTTTTCTAAATTAAAGTTTAATTATGATAGAAAGTAGGTAAAGTGATGAATACGAGTTAAAAACATGTTTAATAGATGTTGTATGACTAATATTACGATTAGAAACTGAGCTAGATGGTTGATTGTGGGTAAAAGTCGAGTTATATGTTCAAACAGCATGTGCAGGTTCTGGGGACGAAGCAAGTACCCGGCGGGTACTTGGGTTACCCAGCGGGTAACCCTGTCTGGGCCAGAACAGTAGGTTTAAATGTATGTTTAAATGGTCAGAAGTTGATATAAGTTAATATGAGAACTAGAATGTAAATTATTAAGCTAGTAATGATTATTAAAGATATGTTAATGATCGAGTAGTCAATGACTAAATTAAAGTAGAAGGATGTCGAAGTTAGTAAAAGCATTATCATTTGATCATTAGCATGTATAAGAAAGAAAAGAGTTGTTAAGTCAAAGAATTGGCATTAGTAGAATATATGAAATGATTATGACCAAAGGGCTACGATTGCGTTAAAATGTGTATGATCAAGATGTTAATGACCGAAAAGTATGATTGATTAGTAATTAACATTGGAACCAAAATATGGTTAAATAAGATTTCGACAATGGTAATGATAAGATAAAGAAGGAATTATATTAATAATGATATGAGAAGTTTAGTTATATGATCATGATGATTACTAGCAACCTAAATGTTATTAAGATTTTATGTTATGTGATAGGTGATTTCAGAATAAAGGCATGGTGCTTACACAAGTATTATGATTTACTCGCTTATTCGGCTAAAAGGCTAAGGTGAGTAATATGGGGAATTAAATAAGTAACAATTGTGTATACCGGGTAAGGTTACACAATTTGGGTGCAGTATGTTAAGTAATTTTTATATGTCTGTATATTCTGATAAAGTGTTATGTTTGAGATTACTTGAATGGTTCTGTGTGCTTAACTGTTATATGTGCTCAGTTGTTAAAAGTTGTGATGATATAGTATACAAGTAAAGAATAATGAACATGTATGAAAGAAAGAAAGAAAGAAACAGTAATATGTGAATTATGTGTAATAGGTATTGTAGAGATCAATTATGTAACAGAAATTGCTAACTATGTTAGCTGTGGCAGATGTAAAAGATCAGACAAATACGTGCACATGATTATGTTATGGTTTCCATTACTCAGGAAATTGAGTAGATGGATATGGTATAAATGAGTTGTGATCATGACACTAACTCGATGATGTTCAGATAGTTAAGGATCCTTAATAGTACAGATTATGTTATAGTATGCCTACCACTCAGAGGTAGGGTACTAGTCAGAAAGAAAGGTTCAGATGATCTCTATAATTACCTAAAAATTATATGAATGAACAGAAATAGAATAAGCATAGATTATATGTTTATGTGAAAGTACATTATTTATTTAATTGTTCATATTATTCACTAAGCTTTGGCTTACTCCGTTCAGTTGATTACGTTGCAGGTATGTGGTTCGTTTGAACCAATGAAGTAAAGGTTTGACTATGACTGCTAGAGGCTACGTGGAGTGGAGCTTGATGTAATGGTTAGACAAGCTCCTATTCTTTTAAATTATCGTTATGACTATACTTGTATAAGTCGCCCAGTCAATGATATTATAGTCAAAGTCGAAAAGAAAGTAAAGTTAGACGATTTTAAATAATCGTGTATGAAATTGATTGGAGGGTCAAATTAATTGGGACCAAAAGTAGTCAAATGTTTGTATGTATGTTTGACTGCAAAGTATAAAAAGATTATTCAACGAAATGATATTATAAAATTTAAAAGTACACAGGTTGAATATAACATGTTATTAAAAAAAAAATATCAGGGCGTTTCAATTATTAAAGAAAAGTATATGCTATAGAGGTTCATCTTCTTAACATATCTCACGAGAATAATATTCTGTTAAACCTATCAACTATCTATTATAACTTTGTAGGCAACCTTGTAGTATACAAGCGTTTATGATTACCACATCAATTATATTATTAAGTCTTAATGTTCTTCCACTATCTCGTCGGTCCGAAGTCTCCAGCTCATAACTTAATTAAATTATAATATATAATCTTAACTAAATTCTGTAAGAACAACTTAATTATATAACCAATACAATTATCGGGAAAGTATAATAAATATGTAATAAATTGATATCAACGTAAAAATAAATTCAAATCATAATTTCAATTAACATTCATTTAAATAAACACAATAAGAAACCTAATTCATATCAAAACTAAGTAAACAATATCCAAAATATGATTAAGTAGTATACTTACAAAATATAAGGATAAAGAAACCAAACCCTAATGATGAATAAGCTCTTCTAGGGTTAAAAACCTTCAAACCCTAGCTCCTTTAGCCTCCAAATTCGTATTCTAAACGAACCTTAAACCCTAAAATCGAATTTTGATTATTGAAATCGTATATGGTTTAGTCTAACCTAAGCCTCTATTTATAGTTTTCAAAACCGCCAATCCAACCGCCGGTTGGAGTTGCCAACCGCCGGTTGGATGTCTTGGAGTCCAAGTCCAACTCTGCGATCTTCTACCGCCTTAATATTAAAATAATCAACCGCCGGTTGGTTAATCCAACCGCCGGTTGGGTCTTTTTAATCTTCCAATTTCGGGTTGGGCTCAATCTTGGGCTTCTTTCTTCTTTAAACCGTTTTTATTCTCTTTTCTTGACCCAATTCTTCAATAATATCATTTTTATCTTCTTTTAAAACTCTATCTTCTCAAATCTTCAATTCTTCTTGATTTTTCTTCATTTCAGCTTCATTTTCGTTATTTCTTCAATTATTTATCTTTCACACCTAAATTGCATATATAAACAAATTAAGTATTCAAATCAATAGAAAGGCAATAAAAGTACATAAAATATATAGGAATTTGTTAGTATATAAATATCATATTATTTGATGTTATCAGTGTCCCTCCAAAAATGAACTAAAGTGCCACAACCCACTCTTAACCGTAAGGAATCAATCGGATGAACCCCACTCGAGTGCAAATAGTTAGACGAACCAACTATCTTAGCCCATAAACCATTTGTTTTGCACCATGTTGATCAACTCCTCCTTCCTGCCCATGTAAAGTCTTAGTTAATTGAATCTATAGAGCAATTGGGTTTGAAGCCAGCCTCCATCGCCATTTTTGAAGTAACGCAATGTTAAATGATTTCGGACTACCAGTACCCAATCCACCTTTATCAATAGAAGCCATAACATTTGTCCATTTAATCCAAGCGAGCTTTTTCGTATCTTGGGATCCTCCCCAGAAAAACGAAGCACAGACTCTCTCCATGTTCTTCAAAACGGTTTCAGGCACTTTGAAAATAGAAAAATAATAAATCCCGAGACTTCCTAACACCGATTTTATTAACGTTAGACGACCACCAATAGACAACAAATTAGCCTTCCATGAAGAAAGCTTGTTCAGAAAACGGTCCATTAGTTTCTTCCAATTTGCCGTGAGATTCATATTAGAACCAATAGGCAGCCCGAGATAGTCAAACGGTAAAGATCCTACTGCACATCCTGTTATACTTGCCATATCATTCACCTCGTCTGAAGAAACGCCAACACCATAAACATTAGACTTATGAAAGTTTATTTTGAGCCCCGACGCCAAGTAAAAAATCTGTAAAACACGGATAATATTATCCATATATTGAGAACACCATTCCTTGGTAATGACAACATCATCGGCATAAAATAAATGCGCTGCAGATACGTCTAGCTTTATACCTCGAATCAAACAAGAATTAACCGCATCGGATAAGGCAACATGAAGCCATTCCATCACCAACAGAAATATGAACGGAGAAAGTGGGTCTCTTTGTCTCAAACCACGTTTAAGTGAAAATTCAGAAATTGGACTACCATTAATTAAGATGGATGTCCTAGCCAATTCTAAACAAGCTTTAATCCATGTCAGCCACTTCAAACCAAATCCAAGATTGCTTAACATGAAATCTAAGTATTTCCAACTTACCGAGTCGTAGGCCTTTTCAGAAACCATCTTTTATCTTTTATGTGAAAAACCTCTCATACGAGACTTTAAAGAGTTTAACATCTACTATATGAATGATATACCTCTTAACACTCTTGAAATACTCTTTCACATCTCTCAAGTATAGAGCCACCTCGACATTCTTGGACTACCTGAGAGTCCCTATATATGAAGAGAGACTCGCATTTCAACCCTCGATCGTTAGCCATTTCCTTTTTAACTTTTTCACCATAATGATACAAGTATACAACTCATACATTTATCAACAAACTTAAACCTTGTCCATCAAATAACTTATTATCTGAGATAATTTGATTTTCAAACATTGTATTGTAAGTAATTCGAATCAAACGACATTTTACAATGTTCAAACTGACTTACACAGTTCGTTATAAAAAAAAGGCAGATTAATTTGACTTAGGAAAGATAATAGAAACCTATTTATAAACACGTACGACTACAACGCTTTCTTTTAGCAAACATATTTCCACACAACTCTGTTAAAAAAATTGTTATAATACTCCGTAGTATTTAACATTAACATATTAATATTAATGGACTAAAAACGCTTATGAATTAACCAAAGTACCCAACCCTTTTACCGAGCAGAAAATTACGTATCAGTGTGTTGCCTAGCCCGTCCACTTCTCCCATTTTTGTCCCCTTTAACTTTGCCAGTTTATACTCGTATCAAAAAATATAAAAGTACACTTTTAAAAATTATCGCATAATAAAACACTTGGTGAAAGTAATTAGGATTTTAGGTGTATGTATTAATTTGCATCAGATAGATGTAATATGTAATACCCTTATTTGGGTTTGTTTGTCAAACAAGCTTATAATAGCTTATTAGAGGTTAAATCTATTTCTTTTACAAGCTCAAGATCATATCATTGTTTGATAGACAAATTTTAGGAGCTTATAAACTTGAAAAGTATTTTAAAATAAATTGGAAGGTTATGAAATGAGAAATTACATAAATACCCCTTATATGATTATTTATCATGTGTTTGCTTGTACTTTTACGTCATTTAATATTTTTACGTCATGTGTTTGCGTGTTTCCAGCAAGGGGAATCAATGTGTGAGTCTGGAGCTGCGTTCAATCGGTGCTGCGTGGGCGTTTTTTCCTCGAGACTTGTTTGGGACTGCATCAAAAACATCACGGGGTGAAAACCAGTGGCGTGACCCCAGTTGATGGGGGTTTTTCTCATGTCTTGGTTTATCTGTAATCGGCATGAGTTTTTTTTACCCATTTTGCAGTTTTAGCAGTTAAAGTCTCGGGTAGAATCTAGTTTGTGTAGCGTGTTTGTATTTCTAGATTTTGTTCTTTGGCCTCTAGTATCTTGCTAGTTGGCTCTTTTTTATTTAATAAAATTTATGCCGTTCAAAAAAATTTTTTTTTTGACCAAACACCTTTAGAAAAATAAGTTGCATCTCCCAACTTTAAATATAAGTTTTAGCTACCACCTTTGTAACACCCCCAAATTTACTGTTGGCGGAAGCATACTTTGGGGTGCTACTAATCAATACACAAAGCACATAAGATACATAATGAACGACCACTACATGCGTCGTTTTACAAATACATTGATTAATGTAAAAGTCTACATATGTTTTACAAAAGACGAGTTCGCATAGATATTTGAGAGATTCTAATACATATCTAATTTATACAAAATATAGAAATGCAAGGAAATCTCTATATGATTATATGATTGTATGCGACTCGAGCTACCGTATCCTGATGGGCAGTCCAACCTACTGCTGAGTACCTGAGATAACATGCTAAAAGGTCAGCTATAAAGCTGGTGAGCTCACAGGTTTGATATGATAACATATGATTTGTGAACCGCAAGATTTAATGATTCGATTTACAAAGCATGTAAATAATTGATTGATGAGTATCACATGAATATTTGTAATTAAACAAATAAGTAAAGATTGATACAACTAACATGAGCACATAGTCTGAGCTTAACTGAGGGGTCAGGATCACAATCAAGTGCCTGATCGAGGGTGCCTCTATGCGTATGCCTAATCAACATACGTTTGAACAAATGATAATGCGTCCGTTTGACAGGTTAGTGCTTGCTAACTCGGACGGGGATTGTCAATCCCATATGGTACCATACACTAACATTCACGCTAAATCATATTAACAGAACTATGCTTCAGAGGACTTTGATTGATTAGATGAAAACAACTCATGCAGCATACGTGATAATTTGATACTTGCGTTCACATGTAAAACAAAACAAAGCATGTATCTCACCCCTAGGTAAAAGCATTTAAAAAGGGGCTATGAGACTCACCTGAGTCTGATGAATTGTTAGCCAACAATTATAATGATTCACAATGATTTGATGTCGTTACAACGACTGAACCTGCAGGGCGTCTGAGACGCGCAAGGTTTTGATAAATGATTAGATTCTTAAAACTTGCCGGGCGTATCAAACGCGCAAGGTTTAATTGATTTGATGACACTATGGACCATCTATGCTAGTTATTTCCTTAACTAGTTTTGACCAAATACATTGGTTGTCGATTATGTTTGAGTTTTGAAAATGTATACGGGTCGTTGGTGACGGTTTGTAATAATAATTTCAAACTATTATTATTATACATGATTAGTTGTGCTTATAAAAGTGTATGTGTTTCATATATAAATCGTATCGTATAGGTTTAGTTGTTAATCAAGTTCATTATATCCGTTACACTTTATCTCATAATTTACAAAATTTGGTACGAGTTTGAAAACAGTAATCTGCCATTTTCGGCCCTTAAACGACCCCGGATGGCCTAAAACTGGCTAGGCTAAGGTACTTAGCCTTGACCATTTGGTTGTTTTCACATGACCGTGTGAATTTGAGCCTAATCCGTTAAAATAAAATTTTCATCGAGAAGCTACCCTGTTTTAACTTGTTAAATCATCGATGTTTTCAGAAATTTAATTGTTCCGTTTTAGCTACAATTCGCCGGGCTAGTTTATTGATTCGTTGGATCATGAAATATAAGGGGGGAATCCGCCGGATTCCCTTGAATCCGCCGGATTGGTGACAAATGAAGGGAATCCGCCGGATTCCCATGAATCCGACCGGATTCATGATAATTTAAAGGACGCGCCGGGTACAGACTGCACGCGCCGGGTTGTTCTTGGTTCTGGGTGGGAATCCGTCGGATTCACCATGAATCCGCCGGATTCAAAGGTCTGTAACGAGTCTGTCGTTCTAAAATTACCCAAATCCATATCAAATCCGCAAATTAACTAGAAATCATCAATCCTAGCACTAATACATGATAATATATGCTATTTAAAAACGAAATTACAAAGTTTAAATCAAAGATTTCCTTACGTATTTAAAATGGAGAGGAGATGACGATGATGATGAAAAACGAAGAAGACGATGATGGAGATGATCACGATAATGATGATGATTATGCTTGATGATATTGTAGTTTGTTGTTGTTGCTCGATTTGGGAAACAAGAGGGAGCCGAGAGAGAGAGTTGAGGAGTGAAGAAGAAAAATGAAATGAAAAATAAGAGGGTGCGTTGGTATAGCCGGCTAACTCAATTATTTGAGTTAGTTGGCCAAAATTCGTAGTACAAAATACCCGTGTTTTTGTACCCGATCGAAAAGTAGTATAATGTTTTAAATCGATAAATTTCTAAAAATGAATTCGTTTATACTTTTATTGGAAGTATTTTATAAAAATACCTTTGGTGAGATATACTAATATATCTTTGTTTTACGTTTTAGAGACGGATACGATTCGAGTGGTTTCGTTGCGTTTGAGTAAAATGTTATAAAACGAAATATGTTTTATTTTATCTGATGTAAATAATAATTATTAATCTCAATAATAATTCATTATTTATATATAGTTTTGTCGCGGACGTTTGATTTGTACGATACGTAATACTTGATATATATTATCAAAATAATATATAATAAATGATGTGAGTATTAAATAATAATTCTTCAATACTTAATACTTGAGTTTTACCAACGCCGTATATTTGAATCGGAAATTCGGCCGATTTGATAATTGCACGATTTAACAAAATCGTGTACTGATATATATATTAAACAATATATATTTATTGATACATAAAATTAGCCTAACACATAGCACTAATTACATGTATTTGTAAATGATTAGGAACTAAAAACTAGTCCTAATTTGACGGGTGTCACAACCTTCAACTAAAAATCGATTTTACCAAACATATCATATAAGTGGTTTTAAGTTTTCTTCTTGTAATTAAAGAGATTACAAAACTTTAGTGTCTATTACATAAATACTTCCTCTAATATTAGTTTTCTTTGTCAACTATATGCCATATTGTTTTTAGATCGAGTTCTTCTTTTCTTGTTCCACTATATAATTAGTATTTACATCTTTAGATATTTTTTAAAATTTTCAATAGGATAGTTACCTTGATGAGACCGTTGTAGCATTCAAGATCTTTTACCAAGGTTTGAGCTTGTGATTTTTCTTAGACTTTAAAACACCTTACCACTACGCCATGAAGGTGGTTGCTTAATTTTCTGTAAATGCCTACTTAACTTAATATTGAATACGTAAATTTGTTAGGTCTTTGATTTGGACTTTTGCATAACACATGATTCTTCTATTAATATATATATATATATATATATATATATATATATATATATATATATATATGTATATGTATATGTAGAATGTTAGTTTGTTATTAGTTTGTTACGATTAATATATAAAATAAAGGTAAATTTATTTCTACCATATCTGGACTTGAGTTTTAACCTCAAGTTTTCTCCAGAGATGGGATATATCTGATTGAACCTTAAGTTCCCTGAACCAAATACAATGTATATCAAAGTTTATTTTTTTTGTACTTCACCAAGTTTTGGATTGAATCTTGAGGATAAATTTAGTTTTCAGTACAAAATGTCACTATATATGATCAATATCAATTTTAACAGTTTTGATATATATTTTTAACATACATTTAAATTACCGTAGTAGCTTTTTTTACTTATGCTTACATTTTTTTTTTTTATAACATCATCATATATATGACCTTTATTATATTAAAAAGATCTTCGCGAAATTTCTAAACGTTGCAAAAAGTAATATCTTTTGCGCCCTTTTTTCTTGGGTCAAATACAATGATTTTTGCTTATCGAATAGTATAATATTTCGTAAATTCATAATGGTCACGCTTTACACATTAATGATTTAATATTCCGTAATGGTTATAAAAATGACTCACCAAATTATTAAAATATCCTATGTAGATGCAATATGTGGATTTCCCTATATGCTATTGGATATAATTAAGCTTACACCATCAACGTCATTAACTTTAAAAAAAGTCGAAAAACGCAAACACACAAAGATTATGAACCATAAGTAGAAAGTAAAAAGGATATTTTGCAAGGCAACCATTAAAATATTGTAACACTGAGGTGTGTACTTATATATATTTTAATGGCTTAATAATTATATAATGAGTTAAGTAAATAAGTTTGGGTTGTCATGTGCTACAAAAAAGAGTTATTTGGGTTTACTCAATCAAAGAAAACTTTAGCGGGTAGAAATATTATTTGATTAGTGAAAAATATAGTTATGAGATATTCCTATAAACTATGTGTATACTCAAAGTGAACATCTTAACCAAGACGACATATAATGATTTTAAGAAACTTGGATTGTCTATATGAAGTTAAATTTATAATATAATTTAAGCATATCAAATAGTATTTGACTATACTTATAATATAATTTAAGTATATCAAATAGTATTTGACTACTTGTAAGTTGTAACCTACTTTTATTTTATATTAATTTAAAGAAAGGGAATTTAGTCCATTTAAATTCAAGCCACAATTTGTTTATTTTTGCGTTGTCAAACATTAACACACTTTTTATTTCGTTTACTTTTTCATGCACGGACAAAATAGGTCGAAGTTGATTTTCATCGCGTTTGTTAAAAGCTTAATAAAAGAGACTTCTCTCCCATAATCAGACGGTAAATAGTTGTTGCAAATCGTTATCAACTCCTTGGTTTCTCTTTATGCGATATTAACTTCAAGTCTTTCGTACGTCAACCTTAGTTTGCAAGGGAGCATTACGATATTCGTATATAATTTTTATTGTTGACTATCAATACCCATTATAAACGGTTTCTCATTCTCTTCCTTAATGTTTAAAAGTGGAAGATGCTAATTTTCTATTGTACCCTTTCACTCAATCATGTAATCAATATGATACAGGAGCGGCTCAACGCATTTAGGGGCTTAAAGCGAATTTAAAATATGAGGTCTAATCGATTTTATGTAATGGATTTTGCTATGCATACTGCTTAGGGCTACGATAAATTAATAGGTAGTTGGTAGAAAGTGTTTGAATAAGTAACTTAATTTATTAAAATTTAATATTTAACTGAATGTGATTGATGGTTACCACTTACGAGGAAGTTGACAATTTTTTACAAAGGTTAAAAGTTTATTTAGAGCAATTATACTTTTAAATATAGCCCCAGCAAAATCCTTAAAGATCACAAACTATGTTAAATATTAGACTAAGCTCATTACGCAAATAAAAATTAATTAATCCACTTAACCACGAGTCACTTTTCTATGATTGAGATAGTTATTTGAACAATTTGATAGTTGGTATTGCCTAAAGAACGATTGGAGAATTCAATCGTGAAATATGAAGAAATTAATTAAGATAATGTAATGCTATCTAATGTAAAATGAAGATTGCATTTAAAGACATGAAAATAGAACATGAAGCCTTTTTTCACGGAAATACTTGGAACTAAGTGACAAAAAATGGGCTTAGTCATTTTTATCACTTAAAATGGGCCTAAAATTTTACGACTTAAACTCTTGTGAGGTCTTGTAATGTCGTTTTCTTACACAAAATGGGTATTCTCTCTTAAAGCTTACAATTTTCCAAGACCTCAAAGGACTAAAAGACATTGAAGATCTTTGTCGTTATACTATACATGACAATGATAATTTGGGGGCCTTACAATATCGGGGGCTAAAAGTATAACGCCCCAAAATTTACAACTGTTTTTTTTTTTTTTTTTTTTTTTTTTTTTTACAATTCGGAAGCTCAAGTCCCAAAACATATATATACATAAAATGGCATGTCGTCATCTTCCATTACCTAAGTTCTAAGTATTAATTATTAACGTTTACAAAACAATCCTTTATATCCTGGACATTATATAAACAACATTTAAATTGTATTAAATAATAATCAGAGTAATCCTAGTCAAACATTCTTCAGTTACTCCTTGACACGCCCATAACAATAGATATTAACCTGCAAGGAGTAAACAACGAGGGATTAGCACGAAGCTAAGTGAGTTAACTCATCACTAACAATACAACTTAGTTTAACACTATGTGTCACACCCCCAATTTCATGCTTTGCGGAAGCGACTGTTTTGGGGCGTGACTAATCAATAATCAAATCCACCAAAGTACAAGCAAACGACTCTAAATGAGACGTTTGAGAAATACATTACATTACATTAGTTTTCCAAAAGAAATACAAAGTTTAAGTCATAAGTTCAAAACATAGTAGTGAGTTCGCAAAATGATTTTCAGAAGATTTTAATACATAACCATTATACAAAATATAATGCAAGAAAATCTTCATGTCTAAATAGATGCATGCAACTCGTGATAGGTAGCTTATCCTGTAGGCCATTCCTAATATTGATGAGCACCTGAGAATACAACACTAAAAGGTCAGCTATAAAGCTGGTGAATCTCACAGGTTTTAATATAAACATTGATGTGATCAACATGATTATTTGACGTTAATAAAATATTATGATTGAGCAATGATTTTGAGACTATAGGCAAACAAGGATTTGATTCAACACAAGTTTTCTAAACAGTAATGAAATTTAAAAGTGGTGAAACCTACGCAAGTTTCGTATCAATATGAAATGTAACAGTGATGAAACCTACGCAAGTTTCGTTTCCATATGAAATACAACAGTGGTGAAACCTACGCGAGTTTCGTATCAATGTGAAATGCAACAGTGATGAAACCTACGCGAGTTTCGTTTCAATATGAAATGCAACAGTGGTGAAACCTACGCAAGTTTCGTATCAATATGAAATCTAACAGTGATACTCAAGACCAAATAATGGTAGTCAAACAATGTAACTAATGTAGTTATCTGAACTAAATAATCATTTAATTCCTTGAGTTAATTCTCAAATTAACTAACCGAATAACATATGATCACGAAAACATGTAAGCATTGTATCTCACCCCAAGATTTAAAAACAGTTAAAAGTGGGGCTGTGAGACTCACCTGATGAGCAAGCAAATCCTAAAATGCGTGTATACCAAGTGTAATCTTCTAACGCCCTAAACACGCAAGATTGTATGTTTGTAAGTGTACGCGTAACAATTCGTTTGTTTAGTTGTTTGTTAAGTTACTTACGTTCAATGTATTTGAATTGTATTACATTTGAAGTTTCATTATATCCTTTACTCTTTATTTCATAAGTTACAAAATTTGGCACGAGTCCGAAAACCGAAATATGCCATTTTCGACCCCTAGATGACCCCGGATGGCCTAAAACTGGCTAGGCTAAGGTACTTAGCCTTGACCATTTGGTTGTTTTCTAATGACCGTGCGAATTTGAGCCCAATCCGTTACAATAGATTTTTCATCGAGAAGCTACCCTGTTTTAACTTGTGAAATTGTCAACGTTTTCGAAAAAAATATTTGCTCTGTTTTAGCTAGAATTCGTCGGGCTAGTTTATTGATTCGTTGGATCATGAAATATGACGGGGGAACTGTCATTTAAAGAACGCACCGTGTGCATAAAGACGCGCCGCGTCCAATAAATATAGTGTAGAACGCGCCGTGTACTACTTGTACGCACCGCGTTCTTTGGTTTTAAGAAGGACGCGCCGTGTTCTAGAGGACGCACCGCGTTCTTTGGTTTTTAAGAAGGACGCGCCGCGTACTAAAGGACGCGCCGCGTGGATCATACGTTTTTGCAGGTCTGCTCGAATGGGTTTCAAAATAAACGAGTTCTAACTTAATTTCTACCAATTTCCGCACATATAGGATGTTACTACATGGTATAATACGTATTAAAAACATGAATTTAACGAAAAAGAGTTAGTGATTCTTACTAATCGAAATTGAAACCGAAAATGAAGTTTGATGGTGATGATCGATGAGGAAGATGATGATGATGATTCTGCTGCTGCTGTTGATGATCTTGTTATTGTTATATGTTGTTGTTGTTGTTGTTTGAATTGGAACCGAGAGGGAGAGAAAAGGAGGGAGCCGAGAGTGATCCAAAGTGTGTGAAATAATTGAGGTCGGTTGTTATAACCGGCCTCAATTATTGAGGTGAGTGGGTGTTTTCCGACCCGTGTTTGCGTACCCAATCGTTATGTAGTATAATCTTTTAAAATGATAATTTTCTAAAAATGGATTCGTATAAGTTTTTAATTGAAATATTTTATAAAAATGTTTTTAAGGATGTATAAAATTGTAACTTTGTTTTACTTAAAATGTACGGATAGTTTTCTGTATCTAAAATGTATTTAAATTTCAAACGGAGTACGTAGTTATTATCCTCAAAAATAATACTTTGTTACAAAATGTTTTTCACCAAATTCTATTTTGGGTTTCTGCGTTTTGTTAGATTAGTGTATTCGTGATTATTAAATAATTGTTTCGGTTTATATATATACCCCTATATATATAATACTTGAATGCTTAAGTGTTAACACGTATATAATACGTGATTTAAAAGTTTAAATTGGCCCCTAATTTTGGCCCTTTTTGACCGGGTGTCACATTCTCCCCTTGTTAGGAGAATTTCGTCCCGAAATTCAAGTGAAACCTAGATTCGCGTGTTTCTAAGGCCGACTATGTGATATGTCTAATACTAAGACATCCGATTTATCCATGTCCTCTCCCCTTGTTAGGCTTTGATCTACCGATTATTTAAGAAATGGAGAGGTCCGAATTCTACCCGACTGTTATGTCTACTTGACCAGGTCGTCCCGTATTAGCAAGTGTTACTTTGTTTTTGGATGACTAATCCACCGAATTCAGTGAGTCTTACTGTATTCATACCGTTTGTAACGAGTAGCAGTATCGTCGCTTAATCTAGATTCTATCAGTCTCCTATAGAAACTAATTAATTCAACCTACATTAGCTCTATATGGGATGTGACCCATTGTTTATACAATATATCAACCGGTATGTTTTTCGGTATAAACAATGTAGGATTTGTAATCCCAGTACTTTATGTAAGCTAAACCTCGTCTCTTAAAGAAACTCTAGAACCTAAATCGTCCCTTTTTCCCTAATTCTATTGTGCACTTAGGATCTAGGAAAAACATAAAAGGTATCAAGCAACAAGTAATATCTATCCATGTAAACAGTGTAAAGCAATTAGGTCATTAATGAATGACCATACCAGTGTTGAGCAAGTCAATGAGTCTAGGGTTCTGGTCGTCATCCCTACCTCTGAGTACGTAGGCTCTTCCTCGAGCAGGGCCGATATTCTTGTCCTTTAGATTCGGACAGTCACTTCTGTAGTGACCTGCAATTCCACATTCAAAACAGGCTTTCGCTCGGCAATCCTCAGCAGAATGACCATAACGCTGGCACTTGTCGCAAGGGGTACCACAAGGCCTGCCATGGTGACGTTTACACTTTGAGGAGTAAGGTTTGGTTCCAGTGTACTCTTTCTTGTTTTCAGACCCAGAGGTGTTGGCCTTGATGGTTGCAGGCTTTTTGGTAGCTGGGCTTTGATTATCAGGATTTCCCTCAGGTTTTCTCTTGTTATCACTAGGGTGGTTTACAGTACTTTTGACAACAGACGTTCCTTGGCGAACGATCTGTGCCATCAGCTTATGAGCCATGCGCACAGTACCATGAAATGTAGAAGAGTTGGACGAAGTAACCATCCCTTGAATTTGTGGAGGAAGTCCCCAGACATAGCGCTCAATTCGCTTGGAATCTGTATCCACCATAGATGGACACAAGTGCGCCAACTGATTAAATCGAGAAGTGTAGCTGGCAATGTCGTTCCCTTGAGTGGAGAGATTCCAGAATTCCGACTCAAGCTGTTGAATTTCATCCCTAGGACAATACTCATCCTTGAGCATTTTCTTCAGCTCATCCCAGGGAGTTTCCAGAGCAATGTCTTGACCTATGGAGTCAGCATAAGTGTTCCACCATGTCAGAGCATCGTCCATGAAAGTGTAGGTGGAGAACTTGACCTTACAGTTCTCAGGGCAACTGCAGATACGAAAGACTGCCTCTGTCTTCTCCAGCCATCGCAACAACTCAATGGCACCTTCTGTGCCTTTGAAGCTCAAAGGATTGCAGTTAATGAAGTCCTTGTAGGTGCAGGGTTTCACTACAGGAGCATTTGGTGGTGTTTCAGCACTTTCAGATCGTCGTCGCTCAGCAAGTACTGCGTCAGCAACCAGTCGATCGACCTGAGCTTGAGTGAATTGGCGACGTGAAGGCATGTTCCTTCAATGAAGATAAGGGACATGTCAGAATTTCGTATAAGAATATGATTATCGTAGTTGCATATATATCAGTAATATATTACAACACAAATGACAATCAATGGCTTAGAATAAAGAAGATTGTAACCATTTAACATGCGAGTTCAAATGATTACCAGAATTAAAGTTTACAAAAGTGAAAGGGATATTACATCCGAACATGCATCAGCAGTTATGCGGAACGTGATAAGAAAATAGAAAAGATTTATACTTAGAGAAATACTGGATTTAGAATGTTAAAACGGATGGATGAGCGAAGGATGGTCCTCTGATGACCAGTTGTGCATAATAAGGTGTCGGAGTTCTTAATTTATTCCTAGGGTAAGTCTATTTCGAAGAGATGACCCTCTCAGGTAGGGCACATCCCGGTACTATCTTCCTGACTCGATCAACTTACCATAGACCAGTTCCTAAGGCGTATATGAACAATAAGTTCGTTACCAAGTATCTGAGGATATCACTAGGCCTAATCATATATGTATAACCCATGTATACATACATATTATCCACCTAGTTGTGTCTAGCACAGAACAAGTACAAGTCACGGTTCTCTCGTGGTCAGAGTCTACTAATGCATTCCTGTTCAACATAACCCATTTCAGATCTTTTATCATCTTTATTTAATTGTACATAGTTGATCAGGCTATGTTAAATTAAACTTGTATGATGAAATCCCTGAACCAGTTATATCTAATGAGGAATACTGCCTAACGGTCATAGTCTAGGCCCACTACATGCAACCTAGTTCGCTATAACCTTAGGCTCTGATACCAATCTGTCACACCCCCAATTTCATGCTTTGCGGAAGCGACTGTTTTGGGGCGTGACTAATCAATAATCAAATCCACCAAAGTACAAGCAAACGACTCTAAATGAGACGTTTGAGAAATACATTACATTACATTAGTTTTCCAAAAGAAATACAAAGTTTAAGTCATAAGTTCAAAACATAGTAGTGAGTTCGCAAAATGATTTTCAGAAGATTTTAATACATAACCATTATACAAAATATAATGCAAGAAAATCTTCATGTCTAAATAGATGCATGCAACTCGTGATAGGTAGCTTATCCTGTAGGCCATTCCTAATATTGATGAGCACCTGAGAATACAACACTAAAAGGTCAGCTATAAAGCTGGTGAATCTCACAGGTTTTAATATAAACATTGATGTGATCAACATGATTATTTGACGTTAATAAAATATTATGATTGAGCAATGATTTTGAGACTATAGGCAAACAAGGATTTGATTCAACACAAGTTTTCTAAACAGTAATGAAATTTAAAAGTGGTGAAACCTACGCAAGTTTCGTATCAATATGAAATGTAACAGTGATGAAACCTACGCAAGTTTCGTTTCCATATGAAATACAACAGTGGTGAAACCTACGCGAGTTTCGTATCAATGTGAAATGCAACAGTGATGAAACCTACGCGAGTTTCGTTTCAATATGAAATGCAACAGTGGTGAAACCTACGCAAGTTTCGTATCAATATGAAATCTAACAGTGATACTCAAGACCAAATAATGGTAGTCAAACAATGTAACTAATGTAGTTATCTGAACTAAATAATCATTTAATTCCTTGAGTTAATTCTCAAATTAACTAACCGAATAACATATGATCACGAAAACATGTAAGCATTGTATCTCACCCCAAGATTTAAAAACAGTTAAAAGTGGGGCTGTGAGACTCACCTGATGAGCAAGCAAATCCTAAAATGCGTGTATACCAAGTGTAATCTTCTAACGCCCTAAACACGCAAGATTGTATGTTTGTAAGTGTACGCGTAACAATTCGCTTGTTTAGTTGTTTGTTAAGTTACTTACGTTCAATGTATTTGAATTGTATTACATTTGAAGTTTCATTATATCCTTTACTCTTTATTTCATAAGTTACAAAATTTGGCACGAGTCCGAAAACCGAAATATGCCATTTTCGACCCCTAGATGACCCCGGATGGCCTAAAACTGGCTAGGCTAAGGTACTTAGCCTTGACCATTTGGTTGTTTTCTAATGACCGTGCGAATTTGAGCCCAATCCGTTACAATAGATTTTTCATCGAGAAACTACCCTGTTTTAACTTGTGAAATTGTCAACGTTTTCGAAAAAAATATTTGCTCTGTTTTAGCTAGAATTCGTCGGGCTAGTTTATTGATTCGTTGGATCATGAAATATGACGGGGGAACTGTCATTTAAAGAACGCACCGTGTGCATAAAGACGCGCCGCGTCCAATAAATATAGTGTAGAACGCGCCGTGTACTACTTGTACGCACCGCGTTCTTTGGTTTTAAGAAGGACGCGCCGTGTTCTAGAGGACGCACCGCGTTCTTTGGTTTTTAAGAAGGACGCGCCGCGTACTAAAGGACGCGCCGCGTGGATCATACGTTTTTGCAGGTCTGCTCGAATGGGTTTCAAAATAAACGAGTTCTAACTTAATTTCTACCAATTTCCGCACATATAGGATGTTACTACATGGTATAATACGTATTAAAAACATGAATTTAACGAAAAAGAGTTAGTGATTCTTACTAATCGAAATTGAAACCGAAAATGAAGTTTGATGGTGATGATCGATGAGGAAGATGATGATGATGATTCTGCTGCTGCTGTTGATGATCTTGTTATTGTTATATGTTGTTGTTGTTGTTGTTTGAATTGGAACCGAGAGGGAGAGAAAAGGAGGGAGCCGAGAGTGATCCAAAGTGTGTGAAATAATTGAGGTCGGTTGTTATAACCGGCCTCAATTATTGAGGTGAGTGGGTGTTTTTCGACCCGTGTTTGCGTACCCGATCGTTATGTAGTATAATCTTTTAAAATGATAATTTTCTAAAAATGGATTCGTATAAGTTTTTAATTGAAATATTTTACAAAAATGTTTTTAAGGATGTATAAAATTGTAACTTTGTTTTACTTAAAATGTACGGATAGTTTTCTGTATCTAAAATGTATTTAAATTTCAAACGGAGTACGTAGTTATTATCCTCAAAAATAATACTTTGTTACAAAATGTTTTTCACCAAATTCTATTTTGGGTTTCTGCGTTTTGTTAGATTAGTGTATTCGTGATTATTAAATAATTGTTTCGGTTTATATATATACCCCTATATATATAATACTTGAATGCTTAAGTGTTAACACGTATATAATACGTGATTTAAAAGTTTAAATTGGCCCCTAATTTTGGCCCTTTTTGACCGGGTGTCACATTCTCCCCTTGTTAGGAGAATTTCGTCCCGAAATTCAAGTGAAACCTAGATTCGCGTGTTTCTAAGGCCGACTATGTGATATGTCTAATACTAAGACATCCGATTTATCACTATCATCACTATCATATGTATTATCACTATCATCACAAACATCAAGTTCATACTTCTTGAATTGTTTCTTAATCATGATTAGATATCATGTTAACCACTTTTCAACTATATATCAATTTAGTTATCACTTGTAGTAATTTCACATAATTCATTCCATTAATATGAATTATCACTATTAACTTCATTAGTTCATCATCACTATCAAATTTATGATCATAGAATCACATTATCACGTTAATCCACCTCAACTATAGTTAATCAATATAATTAAACTATTAACCTCATATATTAAGAATTCACTATTTATCTCTTTCATTATTCCATTACTAACTCATGATCATCATCATAATCATCTTAGCTTCAATGAATAAAAACTTCATATACTAGTTCATCTTTCACTAATAACACTATAACAACCTCTTGTTATTATAAATCAAGGTGATTAACACCTAATCATCACACTTTCACAAATTCCACTTGAATTATAATCACACAACTTGATTAATTCATTATTAGGTTAGATTAAAGCTACTAACCTTCATACTAACACATATTAACACCATTTCAACTAATATCAATCATTAATTTATAATAATCACCATTAACCCATCAAAATCATCAAATTTCCTATAAAACTCATGAACCCTAATTCAAACCTATAACTTAAGCATGAATCATGTTAGTAATCAACAATAACAAGCTTAATTAACAACAATATCACAAAATCAAACCCCAATTTCGAATTATCACCAAGAACACCAAAAACCCCCAATTTCTAGGGTTTAAAATTGAAGATTAAGAACTTACAAGTTGAAAGGAAGGATTAGAAGATGATAATCTTCATGTTACAAGCTTGAATCCGAATTATGAAGCTCCAATTTTGATGATTTCTCCATGTTTTTGGTTTAGGGTTTAATGTGTGTGTGTATAAGTTCATACGTATGTATGTATGTATGTGTGGAAATAAAACCCGATCCAACACATATAATATACCATATAAGTGTTAATTTTCATTTCCCGTATTTATTATTGTCTGGAACTTAAAAACCATTTGCGAGGAAAACTATTTTATTTTACCGTCAACTAAATAAATTTAAAACAATCAATATTTCACTAGCCACAATATTTCCTGAGGCTTATCGACCTATTAATTATACAATCAAACACAATAACAATTTTAAATTGCATTTAAAATTTTCAAGAAATATCTATTACTTCTAGGTCCAATTTGAGGATGTTACATAAAACGGTAGCTTTACTAGCTTTACCCTCTAGCCACCCCTGATATGATAATTTGTTATAATGAAAAGTCTCAAAATCCCTATAACGCATTACATAGTCATGCTAGATATGGCGATATGCATACATATGTTCTATTTAGATAAAGAAACACATATGTTTTTGACTTTCGAAAGTTTAGCACAATTTTCACTTTTCTACATAAATGTTTCTTTATTTCTGTTTTTATTTAATTACAATTCTGAACTATATTATCAATAATAAAGTTGAGTAGCTATACGTGGTTATTTTTATTCCATGTTCAATATTGTCAAGGGTTTTGGAGTTTTAACCTTACCAAGTCCTTAATGACTTTAAAGATGATAATTTGCATAGAATATTTGTAGGTCAATCAGATCATTTGTGATTTCAAATATTCATGTTTAGGAAGCCAATATTTTATTTACTAAGTTTTTAAATCATCATAATGAATAATGTAATTATGAAGTTTAATTAATATACTAAAAGATAACATATATCATCATCAAACTTTATCATGTCTTTAATATACGATATATTATTTTGGTAGATTGTAAAAACTATACTGCCGCATTGCGTGTGTAATCTGCTAGTATTTGATGATTATCTTTAGATATCATACATCATTAATTAGTCATCTATTAAGGTTGAGTTAGTTTGGTCATTAAGATGACAAGTCTATAAATAAGGTTCACGTAATTCACATTCGCTCATTAAGAACTTAATTATAATTTGTGATTTAAGATGATTAAATTATCACATTTAAAAAAAAAATTTCAAATAAGTAACAATTTTTAAAGAAATCACAGTATTTTAACGATGTTGTTTCTAGTGGGCCATTTGGTGACTCCGAACTGTAATGTATATATGGTCAACATTACCTTTCACGTATTGTTTTACCAGCGGAAAAATAAGTGTTTGCCCAATGTTGCAAGAAATTAAGCTTATTGATCGTGTCGATAAGCAATTTACTACTATATTACCTAGGGTGTAACATAATTTGAAAGTTTGATCATAACAATATACAAACTTTTAACCATAAAAAGATCTAGAGCATATTCGTATAAGAAAGAAGATGTCCGTACAAGAGACGTGTGGAGAGCAAGCGAGAAACTTCCCATCCCAATATTTGGCGAAGTGGTCCTAACTCCTAAATCATGATTCTTTGCTTTCTTTATCATTATTTATAATTTTTATATAATTTAATTTAATTTAATAATAATAATAAAAATAAACTATTTAACTTGTTCCCACCTAATTGGCCTTTTAATCTCAGGCCTTGCACATGCTTACCACTCATCTCTATTTTGTTTTTATTTACTTTCCTATTTGACCCTCATTTTTAACTCTAACTTACTACGGAGTAGTTACCACCCGTGGTAAATTTTCAATGCATCAACTTAATGATACCTATTGTAGTACATATTTTTTACAAATTTACGATGAAAAATGATATACATGTCTAAATCTAGACTTAAAAATTTAATTGGTGCTATAAAAATTTGATAAGATTTAAAGAGATCAACAATATAATCAATAAAACAGTTAATCCAAGTCTATCTAAGTAGATCTATATATCATTTACGAAGTAATGTCACTTTACTAAAAGTCACTTATGTATAAGTAAACAGGTTAAAAGAACTCCAATTAAACCTGAAAATTTGAAATTATATAGAATCATAAAACGACACATTGAAATGTTACAACTGTCCATAAAGTGTTGAAAACGATTTCTCATTAGTCATTAGTGTATGACATCTTAAAGTTTTCAGGTATCTTTTTGTACTTTATATGTCAAGTTAAGTTAATAAAAAAAATGAGCATAGAACGTTATAAATTCATTTTTTTGAATAATGTACAATAATTTTGTGTCTATTTGTCATGTTTCTACTAGTAGTAGATAGTAAATATGTATTAAAATAGAATCTAGAACAGAAAGCATAGTGACAAATATCGAAAACATCAACAAAGTATACATGCATCTATATTTTTGGAGAAATTTTATGACTTATTTTTCGTTACACCGTCAAAAATTTATGTTTGATGTTCACAAGGGTCCTACTAAAGATACCCCCCTTGGCCCACTTTTTTCCATCTCTTACCCCCTCCACCCATCTAATCAATCACATCATGCTCTTTTTTTTTTACTTTCTGGGTATACCCCTCTTTTTCTAATTCATACCCCCTGTTTAGTCTAAAACTGAAACTGATTCTGTACTGAACTGGGACCGATCTTAAATAAAACTGAACTGAAAAATGACTGCACGGGACCGAAGTGGGCCAGGGGGTATCCCCTAGTAATTCAGGGGGTGGCTTTAGATTTTCCCTGTTCACAATCATGCATATAAGTAATTACTCCACCAAAGTGTCATTTTCAAGCGATATCGAGGTGAACCTTCAACTATATATTTATTTTTTTAACGGTAAAGATTTTGTATATTGCACATATACAAGATGAATATGTATATATATTTGTATTGGAGTGTGTGTGAGTTATTGCCTTTGTAAAAAAAGAAGAAGTGTTAATTGTTCTAATTGTATTAAGATAGTCATACATATTAACTTCTTTTAGGTGTTGTATACTTGTATGCATGGTTGTTAAACTCTTGCGAGTCAAGTTCAAAATTCAAAAAACGAGGTGACTCGAACCCCTACTCTTAAATGACTTTGACTCTTACGTGTCATTTATTGACTCTTCCGAGTCGTGTGCGACTCTTATGAGTTAGTATATCAAACAAACTTTTACTGTAATAGAGAAAGAAATGAATATAATATATTTTCAATTAAGCATTTGTGTTAGTTGTCGGCCAACGACTTAACTACCATCACCATATTTTACTTCTCTTAATAACAAAAATCTTAAACAAAATAATATACATATAGATATAAATATCTTAAAAATATTAAACTATGATTGTATCTTCAAGTAAGATCTAAGTTTTTCATTGGAGTCAAGATTTGTTCATGCCAGTTGTATCAAGCAAACACAAACTATTTTTAATATAATAAATTATTAACAGAATTTGTTTTTCCTGGTTTTAATTAGTGATTAAATAGTTAGAAAACTTGATTATTAGTTTAAATTCCCACGTGGTACTTTATTGTAATAGTCTTGCTGTAAAACATAAGAATGGGTTCTAGATTGGTCTTTCAGGTGTGTTGTAGATCCAAAGACAATGGTCTGTGGTAGCTTTTTTGTGCACCTAATGGTCTTTTGATGTGGTCCTAAACCTATGTGTATGAATTCTAAACCACTATCAATCTTTTTTCCATAATTCTTTATATTTCTATGATTTCATTTGAGCTTTAAGAATCATATCTACTCTTTGCTTCTTCTTGAAATGCCAAAAGAAATAGTAGTATTTAGTAGAGTGTAGGTTTATCGACATATTTTTTTATTCAATTTTTTTTAGATTTACAAATCATAATTAAGATATTGTGTTTTAAATATAATAAATTGGGAATACTCTAGAAAGGTATAGTATTGGGTATAAAACATGTGATTGGTGAGAAATGGAAAGATGTGTAGAGTAGTACTGTGTCGGGTGTGTTTGGCGTAACTAGCTGGTAGCTGGAGCTGGAAGCTTATACCTGGGGCTTATTTTTGGAGCTGGAAGCTGGAGCTTATATATTTTTTTAGAAGTATTTGGTAAAGTAGCTGGAGCTGAAGCTTAATATGTGAATAGACATGAAAGGACAAAAAGTAAAACACAAAGACATGTAGGGGGTACTTATGTAATTTCACATTATATAAGCTTGTAGCTTTTTTAAAAGCTAGTTGGAGTAGCTTATTTTTTCTATAAGCTCTAATCTTTTTATTTACCAAACAAAGCTTGTAGCTTGATCTTATGAAGAAAAAAAAAAAAGTTTAAGCTCCTAGAAGCTTGTCATCCAAACATACATGTGATGTGAGAATTTGTAGCACTTTTTATTTCATACAAAATAAACAAATAAATAATAATACATGGCAAGTTGATTAGAAAAGTTAATGTAACTTATTATACAAAATTTATTTTATAGCAGAAGCTATTCAAATATTGGAGGGTTACGGTTAAAATAAATTTGAGACTAAGTTCAATAAACCACTCCTCAAAGGTGGAGAGTTGGAGCAAACACCTCAAGTGAAAACCCATAATCTCCTTTAATTGGATACATATCTTAATGATTAGTAAAATGTTGTAATGTTGTCACTTGATCTAAATGCCATAGTTAATTATTAATTAAAGGGTGATGATCCGTAAATAATCAAAATTCTTCGTACACCATTAACAATACTGCTGTACAACACTATGAAACAGAGTGAATAGTGTACGAAATTTTTTTTGATGGTATATGAATCACTCCACTTAATTGAAAAGTCATTAGTTTTTTGGTGGTGGCATGCTCCTCCAGAATGGCTGGTAATACCACTTAAGGGCGGATATACCGTCTACCCACTGCCACTACCCACTTCTACTACAGTTGGGCTTAATAGGAGCAAGAGACTTGGTGGCAACAACCAGAATGAAATATTATTTAATCGTGAAAATGCCATGTCAGACACACCTATCAGAATCGGAACAAACCAATTACCAATTCCACCTATCATCGCAGGCATAACCATAAAGAATATCATTAAAAAGGCGTGAGGCGTTATTAAAACATTATAAAGTTGACGATTTCCAGTTAGAAACAAACTCATTTGCATCTCCTAGGGCCAAGTTCCGACTCCTTGTTCAGATGTTGGGAATTTCCCAGGGTCGGTAAGTCTCGCGATCCTTCTTCAAAAGACCCCGAAGCCTAACTCCAAGAATGATTATCAAAGTATCCCACCTCTCGGTCCCCTCATCTTACTCATTGTATGAGACCGGTCCCAACGCCTTTCTTCGGTTGAAACCAAAGAAGGTCTTCAAAACTGACATGGATGGCACGGCTTCTTCTCTTGCTTCTTCTCTTTTGCTTCATCAGTTTGGCGACGAAAGGAGATGAGGTCCGGTGGGGCCTAACTTATATTTAATGTATTGTTATTTTTTGTTTAGTGTATGTAAATGTAGGTATATTTGTAAATCTATTGAAGTGATGAAAGGATTGTTGGTAGTGTTTAATCAGTCTTTCATCAATTGTGAATGTGCTAACGTGGTGCTGAGCTGACACAACTTGAGAAGCAAGTTAAGAAGGAGGGTTGGGAGTGATCGTATGGGGATTGTTCATGTACTTTGTCTTTTCTTTTTTACTAGTAGTCTGATTTTTATTTTTATTTTTAAAAAGAGATTTTAGTTTGTTGGAATATATATTTTCTTTTCATGTCATTAGCTTTGTTCGATGAGAAGCAATTGTATAGAATTTATATTAAATTTCTAGCAATTACGTTATACGGAGAATATCTTCAGTGTTTATATGTTTCACGTACAATGTTAACAAAAACTAAAATACCACTTACATTTGACTTATGAAATAATACCAAAAGGTTAAATAATCAAAAAATGAATAAAAATGCGATAAATGGTATTTCAGTAATTTAACCTGAATCCAAGACAACAAATTTTGTGTTTTTGGACTCGGAATGTGTAAAAGAAAAAGACAGATGGAGAGTGACAAAGCGTATAAACCACATAGAACATTTATGCAAATTAACTTAAGGCTTTTTCAATACCCTTTTCTAACTTCAAACTACCAAATGTTTCAAAAACTGAAAACATTAGGCATATATAGATGGGCCTTGAAAGCATCTCAAAGGCATCTAAATGCGAGAAACTATATCGGTCCACTAATCCTACTCTTGTTTTTGGTACAGCCCTATAGAATTAAAATTAAATTGGAACCACATTTGTGATAGTGATGTGAATTTCTTCCTTTAACAAAGTTGAATCTCATAGTAGAAATTTGAAACTCTTATCTAAATATGATGAAATCTTGAGCTCTTATCTGTATATGGAGAAACTTAACAAAGTTTTAACTAAAGCTAAAAATAATGAAACATACAAGTGTGACCATTTGTCATAATAAGATTGTTGTGGATAAGTTGAAAATGTATATTTGATATTGGATATTGAGTATGTTAAGATCTGGATAAATTTTTTTATATATGTCTTAATAAGGTCTTGATAATAGATTCCTAAAGATTGTTGTTGTTATTTCTCGATTTTACCTATATGCTATGGGTATATCAATTGTAATGTTGAAAACACGATTGAATTATGCTGTTCACCAATCATCATTTAAATAATATTATATATTTTACAGTTTTAGTCCTCCAATTTTGAGATATTTACACAAAAATAGTCTCTCCTTTATAATTGTATGATTTCATCCGTGCAGTTTCGTAGCACGATTTATTTCCTCATATTCTATTTGTCTCTTTTTTGGGCTATAAATTGAATTTCTTAAAAGATTGAGGTATAAAAATTATGTCAGAAAGATTGTTTGGATTTATTGAAAGAACACTCTTTCTACTTTCAATATAGGAGGGCTTGGCATTAGAAGTATTATGGGATATCTAAGCCTTCTTGAGTATGGGGAAAGGTATATGGAACTCTATTAGACATGGTATCGTTGACATTGACAATCTAAGGAGTCGGAATTGCTTTCTCAAATTCTTTTATCAGAAAAGCGGATGATGGGTCAACTATCTGTTTTTGGAAAAATAGGTGGATCGGTTTTAATAACAACCTTACGACTCTTTTTCCCCGTCTTTCTACTAAAGAGTAGTTTCTCAATCGTAAGTTAAGTGATAAGTGGTGCTTTTGTAATGGCTCTTAGCAATGGAAGTGGACTTGGAGATCTCCTTTGAGGGGTCGGATTCTTGTTGACTTTGAGTCCCCGAGTTCCATTATAGGTTCTAATTCGATATCTCAAGGTAAAGAGGTTGGGTGTTCGTGGCTCTTTGATCGAACATCAAATTAACTGTTAAAGCTCTATCTAGAATAATCGATGAAAAGCTTCTCGGGCCATCTTGTCTTGCTTTGAACAATTGGGTTCCTAAAAAAAGTTAATATATCCTGTATTTATTTGGAAAACATGTCTTTGGTCGCCTGCCACATCTTACTAATCTTACTAATCTATATTCATATATAAAACATCTCCACATTTCAATTTCAACACTACTTAAAATATCCAATCTTCCTAAAATGCCCCTATCCCATTCTTTATTATTTTTTACTATTTATTCTCCACTAACTAAACTTCCATTAATACCCCTATCCAATTATCAATTATTTTTAATTACTACTTATTCTCCACTAACTACACTTTTCATCCATCAAATATTAAATTTACACATTTTACCCAAAATAGTAATGTCTGACATTTTAAATGGGACGGACAGAGTACAATATGTTTTTATTTTAAAACATTTTCTCGCTCCTCCATTCACCGTCGCCATTTTCACCGCTGCATTGCGCGGGTATTGTGCTAGTTTGGTTAAAAGAGGTATCTAAATCAACTCTGATTATGTATGTCACTAGTCTTTGGAATCTCGATACCACATTTTGATTGAATGCCCGTGGGTGTCAACAATTGGCGTAAGGTATATGTATGGTGGCGAATCTCTTTCTCGCACTTATTTGTTTCACGCACCTCTTTGGTTCGAAGCTTAAGATATTGTGATTAATGGATCCTTATTCGTGTACCTCTATTTTTATTGGGGTGTGGAGAATCTGGAAATGAAGAAATTCTACTGTTCACGCCAATAATAATGAGAGACTTGAAATTTGTACTCCATATTTTTCATGGTATCCTAGCTTCTACACTTATTTGGTTGACGCTTAGGTATACATCTCATTGCATGAGCGTTATTGCCATTTAAAAGATATAGATGGATAGATTTGTTAAAAATATATACTACTAATACCGGAAGCGGGTGATGATGTCATTAAAAATTAACTTAGTCAATAAAATTATTTAATTTTGTCCAATTAGCTAAAATTTAGAACATGGTGACGTTGTAAATAACAATAAAAGGCAACTAAATTTGAATAATCTATTAAATACTTTGGTTTCTCTTTAGGGTTTATTGTTTCGTTATGCTGTTAACTTTGAACTTTTTGCTATTGTATGCTCTCAACTTTCAAACCTTCTATTGTATGCTCTGAACTTTTCAAAACCTTCTATTGTATGCTCTCAACTTTCAAATATTCTATTGTATGCTATCATCATTCTAAAAAAATTCTATTGTATGCTCTCAACATTCTAAAATCTTCTATTGTATGCTCTTAACTTTCAAACATTCTATTGTATGTGCTAAACATTCTATAACCTTCTATTGTATGATCTCGATGACTTGAAAATGGGAATTGGCTAATGTTAGGGGTGTTCAATATATGGTTTGAAACCGTTTAATCCAAAAATCAAACCGAATTAAAACAGAATAAAATCGAATCGAATTCAATTCGATTTTTCAGTTCGGTTTCGGTTTAGAAAGGTTTGAAGGGTTTATTGTTTCATTTTGCTCTCATCTTTGGAGATAGGATGTTGATGGATACACATCATGCCTAAGGGTGTTCATCGTTTCGGTTTTCGATTTCCTCTGTTTATTTGGTTCGGGTTGTTCAGTTTTGAAATTTTTTTGAACAAAATCGAAAACCAAATTCACATTTAGAAACCGAACCTAACCGAAAACCAAGTTCGAATTGGGTTCGGTTTCGGTTAAAAACAAAAAATAGAAGGTTTTGAATTTGGTTTTTGAATTCGAATTCGGTTATTATTAATTTGAATTCGGTTATTGGTTAAACCGTATTCAAAAACTCAAAACCGAACCAAAACCAAATTCGAAAACCAAAACCTAACTGAAACCGAATTCAAAAACCAAAACCTAACTGAAACCGAACCTTTCTAAACCGAAACCGAACCTTTCTAAACCGAATCGAAAATCGAATTTGAATTCGGTTCGATTTTTTTCTGTTTTAATTCGGTTTGATTTTTGGATTAAACGGTTTCAAACCAAATATTGAACACCCCTAACATCAGCCAATTCTTATTTTCAAGTTACCGAGATCATACAATAGAAGGTTTTAGAATGTTTAACACATACAATAGAAGGTTTGAAAGTTAAGGGCATACAATAGAAGATTTTAGAATGTTAAGAGCATACAATAGAATGTTTTTAGAATGTTGAGAGCATACAATAGAATATTTGAAAGTTGAGAGCATACAATAGAATGTTTTTGAAAGTTCAGAGCATACAATAGAAAGTTTGAAAGTTGAGAGCATACAATAGCAAAAATTTCAAAGTTAACAGCATAACGAAACAATAAACCCTTCTCTTTATCCACAAATACAAGTATCAATTTAGATGTAACACCCCAGTTTTCAAGGTATTATTTTAGTGTACAAAAATATATATTTATTTTTAATTGTAGACCTTTTTAATAATAAGTTATAATAGAAAACGTAAATAGTTGTTCAGTTCCAGACTGCGTAGTATAACAGATAAAAATAAAATAGGCACAGATACGTGCCTTCTTACTGTGTTCTCAAAATAAACTCCAGAACTCACTTTTGAGAAGGATAGAAATCGCAGGAAACCAAAATCAAAGGAGAACTCAGTGTTTAATCTTCGATTTAAGCTACAAGTTATCAGAATCATCATCTTCTATCATTCTTTAATCCTTGTAAGTTGTTTTAATTTTCTCAAGAACCCTAGAAAATGGGTTTTGTTGATTAGTGAGTTTTAATTCGAAATTGAGATTAGTAATTGATTAGTTTGATGTTAGTTAGTATTATTATGATCATTAGTAACCATATTACATGGTGAAAGTGATGAAATCATGATTAGTGTTCTTGAGTGAATTTAGGGGTTTTGCTAAATCCTTGTAAATTCATGTAATAAGCTTTAAAGTGTAATTAGAATTGTTAATAGAATATGATTATGATGTGGAGCAAGTAATTAAAGTGATTAGTTGATTATGAGATGTTTGAGTGAAGCTTGATTATAAACATGAAAGTTGAAAGTGATTAGTTAATGAAAAGTGATTATGAATTCATGAGTTAGTGATGACTTCCATGATTAGTAGTTGAAAGAATTGTATAGTATGGTAAGAATTATGAAAGTGTAATTAGTTAGCTTAGTTAAAGTAAAAGAAAGTTAATTAAAGTAAGAAAGAGATGTTAGATGATTATTAGTGAACGTGTGATTAGTTGTTCTTAATTGTGCTATGTGTTCATGTGCTAGGTGCTAAAGATGTGCCATTTTCAATTGATCAATTCGCCACAAGTTGTTCAATTCATCAAGGTGAGTTATATGAAAGCGATTATATATATATTAAGTGAATTGCATTGCTTTTAGGCAAGAGATTCACTTAATTGTGTAAAAAGGTAAATTGATTAGTTTTAATTAATATGATAAAGATTCATGTGACTAGAATGGTTATCTTATGTTAGCCATGTGATGACTAGAATGGTTGACCAAGGTTAGCCATGTTGTAATTAGTAGCTAACTTTGTTAGCTAATATGTGATTAGTCTAGCTAAATAGATATTGGCTAGAATATGATTATACTAGCTAGTTAGATATTAGTTAGTATATGTAGCACCCCCGAAATTCACTGTTTTGCGGAAGCATAATTTGGGGTGTTACTAATCAAATATCACAGCACAAAGATAAAGTAAACGACGTCTATATGCAACGTTTGTAAATTAGTTACATTCCATAGATATGATGTTTGAAAACTTAGTGTTTTCGTATACAAAATGTAGTTTCCCCTAGAGTCCACGCGTATAGCGGGAGATTCTATTACATAATCGTAATATACAAAAGATAATGCTAAGAATCTCCGTAAATGCAGTTGTGTTGAAATCATGCGACTCTAGCTAAAGTCCTGGAGTAATCCTACTCCATCCGGGTACCTGAGAAAACATGCTAAAAAGTGTCAACCAAAAGGTTGGTGAATCTCACAGGTTTGTAAGTAATATCATCTTTGAACACGAGCTTTCATCAGTAATGCCCTCAGGCGTAAAATCAGCAATTTCAATCCAGAAATCGTAAACCAGTATTTGCAATCCCGCAAATGTAAGTAAGTAAGTTTATACCGTTGCCATGAGGCTCATAATCGAAGCTTAACCCGTAAGTAATAATTTTGCTCCCGTGACATGCTCGTAAATGAGCAAGCATCAGTAACGAATAAGTAGTCACCCGTTTCTACGTGTAAATCAGTACGTGGCAGCGCTACTGCCCCGGGTGGGGAGGGTCATTTCCCTAATGGATCCATTAACTAGTGTTCGCGCTTAAGTCCATAACTAACGATATATGATGGAGAGACTTCTGTTTGTAAGTAAACTCATGCAATTTCGTTTGGTATAGTAACAGTTTAGTACTTGTGTTCAAGAAAATCAGTAGCATGTATCTCCCCCAGTAAGATAAAACAGTAAAAGTGGGGCCGTAAGACTCACCTGAGTCTTGTAGTAATCAGTTGCAATTAGCAAGTAGTAAGTAAAGCAAGTAGGTTCTATGAACCCGTAACCTTCAAATGCCTATTCATATGAAGTTATGTAAGTATGCGTCTCACGAGACGTTTCGTTTAGTTGTACACAACTAGTATAGCCAATGTTTGTCCGTATGTTTGTAATTGTTCGTTTGTTGAAAAACATGTTTGGGCCCGTTGGTGACGGTTTGTAGCAAAATTTCTAAAATGTTGACTTTGCTACAGTAGATTTGCTACAGTACTGCTACAGTAAAATTTGACTTTTTTGTAAAGTAACTTTGACTTTAAAATTCTGGTTTTCTGTGTTTTTGCGACACAATCTGCGACACTAAAGTTGTAATGCGACACAAAGGTTGTGTCGCATGAAGGATGCGACACAAGAGCCCTGCGACACAGTGGTTGTGTCGCAAAAAGCTTGCGATGCTAATTCAATAGCGACATAACGGTTGTGTCGTATAAAATACGACATAGTATGCGACATAGAGTGCGACACAATATTGTGTCGCAAAGATTACGACACTAAAGGATCAGTACGACACAAGGTGCGACACTAATGGGTTTATGCGACACAGTGTGCGACACAAGGCTTGTGTCGCACGTATGAACACCAGCCCAGAAACTTTCGGGTTTCAAGAATTTTCGACTAAAAACGCAAATCTAACCCATTTTTGAGCTATAAAATCGTGTATTATTCATGTATTAGGTTATATCTAAGTTGTGTACATATCAAAACATTAAAACATTACACCAAATTGAATAGATCTAAAATTTTAGGAATTTCTTACTTTTGCAAATCGAGCTAAATGGAGGATGAAATGGTGAAAACGATCTTGATATTCTTGCTCCACTCGTGATGGTGATTCCGAATATGTAATTTTCGTGGTCGAGATTTGATGTCGAAAATTTGGTAGTATTTTTAGTGAGAGTGTTTTTGAGGTGTGTGTGTTTTTGGAGAAGTGAAAATGAAAGGAAAAGTGAGGAGGGGGAAGGGTGTAGGCTGATCCAAAGGAGAAAGGAGGGGAAAATACTCCCCAAAACCCAGTGTTGACTCCGTGTCCTAATCGTTTATTCACTAGTTTTTAATATTTAACCAAACGTTTATATTTTAAAATGTATCTAGAGTATTTAAATAAAAATACATTGGAATTAATAATAAAAACATTTGTCGCAATATTTTAATTATTAAGTCGCGTTTATTACGTTTTGTTGCGTTAGTTAAAATGTCGTCGCGATGATATATAAATAATGCTCGTTCGGTTGCGTATTTTATATAACAAAATACGTTCTCATTATTTAAGTAAATTTTTGTCACCAACGTCCAAGTAAACTGTGTCGGACTCCGTCCGGTTAATTCGTACGATTTATCCAAATCGCGTAAGTACACACACATATATATAAATCACCTTATATATATATACAAATAGAGCCTGTAATTAGTCCTATTACATACTAATTACAACTAGTTACAAACAATTAGGCATAATTAATTATCCTAATTATGCAGGTGTTACATTCTCCCCTTGTTAAAGAAATTTCGTCCCGAAATTAGCTTGGGTGCACGGACGGTGCGTTATCTGGGAAGAGATGTGGGTATTTCTGTCGTATTTGGTCTTCCCGTTCCCAGGTGAACTCAGGGTCGCGCCTAGAATTCCACCTGACCTTTACGATGGGAATACGACTCTGTTTCAATCGTTTGACCTCACGGTCCATGATTTTCATAGGTTCCTCGACAAAATGAAGTTTATCATCGATTTGAATTTCGTCGAGCGGTATAATCAGTGTCTCGTCAGACAGACATTTCTTCAAGTTAGAAATGTGGAATGTGTTGTGTACGCTGCTAAGTTCAGCAGGAAGTTGCAGGCGGTATGCCACTGGACCAATCCTTTCCAGGATTTCGAATGGTCCGATGTATCTAAGATTTAGTTTGCCTCGCTTTCCGAATCGAATAACACCCTTCCACGGTGCCACTTTGAGAAGTACCTTGTCCCCTACCTGGAACTCAAGGTGTTTGCGTCTCACGTCAGCATAGCTTTTCTGACGATCACGTGCGGCTTTCAACCGGTTTTGAATACCAACGATTTTCTCAGTAGTTTCTTGAATGATATCTGGACCCGTGAGTTGGGAATCTCCTAACTCAGTCCAACAGATAGGTGATCGGCATTTACGCCCGTAAAGTGCCTCGAAGGGTGCAGCCTTTATGCTGGTATGGTAACTGTTGTTGTACGAGAACTCGCACAACGGTAAGTGATTTTCCCAAGAAGTACCGAAGTCAACTACGCAGGCTCGTAGCATATCCTCCAGTGTTTGAATAGTTCGCTCGCTTTGGCCATCGGTTTGCGGGTGATAAGCAGTACTCATATCCAGACGAGTACCAAGAGATTTCTGTAATGATTGCCAAAAGTTAGAAGTAAAATGGCTGTCCCTATCCGAGATGATCGAGATAGGTACACCGTGTCGCGAGATGATTTCTTTGACGTAGACGCGAGTCAGACGTTCCATCTTGTCGGTTTCCTTGATGGCCAGAAAATGAGCAGATTTCGTGAGACGGTCAACAATCACCCAAATGGTATCGCAACCATTCGAAGTTTTTGGTAGTTTGGTAATGAAGTCCATGGAAATCTGTTCCCATTTCCATTGAGGAATTTCAGGTTGTTGGAGCAACCCCGAGGGTCTTTGGTGTTCGGCCTTGACTTTGGAACAGGTTAGGCATTTACTAACGTATAGGGCGATGTCAGCTTTCATGTTAGGCCACCAATACAACCCTTTGACGTCGTGATACATCTTGTCAGAACCAGGATGTATAGAGTATCGAGATTTGTGAGCTTCAGCCATCACCAAATCTCGCAAGTTTCCGAATTTAGGTAACCACACCCGGTTAGAGAAGTATCGAGTTCCATCGGGTTTGATTTCGAATTGTTTATCCAAGCCTCGCAAGGCTTCATTTTTCAAGTTTTCATCGTTGAGTGCTTCAAGTTGAGCGGTAAGGATTTGAGCAGGAAGCTCGTTACGAATTGTCATAGAAAGTGCTCGGACTCGAAGGGGTTTCACTCGTTCTTTTCGGCTTAAGGCATCGGCAACTACGTTAGCCTTGCCCGGATGGTATTTGATCTCGCAGTCGTAGTCACTAAGTAACTCAACCCAGCGACGTTGTCTCATGTTTAGATCTTTCTGATCGAATATGTGTTGGAGACTTTTGTGATCGGTAAAGATAGTGCTTTTCGTACCGTAGAGATAATGTCTCCAGAGTTTCAATGCGAAGACCACAGCACCTAACTCGAGGTCGTGGGTCGTATAGTTTTTCTCGTGAATTTTTAGTTGTCGGGAGGCATAGGCAATGACTTTTTCTCGTTGCATCAACACACAACCAAGTCCTTGGTGTGAGGCATCGCAGTAAACTACGAAATCGTCGGTGCCTTCGGGTAAGGACAAGATTGGTGCACTGCAAAGTTTGTTTTTCAATAGCTGGAAAGCTGACTCTTGCTTATCAGTCCAATCGAACTTCTTATATTTCTGAGTCAGTGTGGTTAGGGGAACAGCTATTCTTGAAAAGTTTTCGATGAATCGGCGGTAATAACCAGCAAGACCTAAGAATTGTCTCACTTCGGTTGGAGTGGTCGGTGACTCCCAGCCCTTGATTGCTTCAATCTTGGCGGGATCAACATGAATTCCTTGGCTGTCAATCACGTGCCCGAGGAATTGAACGGTTCGAATCCAGAACTCACACTTAGAGAATTTGGCATATAACTCTTCGTGTTTCAGGAGTCCTAGAATGGTTTTCAGATGTTGAGCATGTTCCTGCTCGTTGCGAGAGTAAATCAGAATATCGTCGATGAACACAATGACGAATTTGTCAAGATATGGTTTGCACACCCGATTCATAAGGTCCATGAATACGGCCGGCGCGTTGGTTAAACCGAATGGCATCACTTGGAATTCGTAATGCCCATAACGAGTTCGGAAAGCTGTCTTTGGAATATCATTGTCGCGAACTCGGAGTTGATGATAACCTGACCGTAGATCAATCTTTGAGTAAACACTCGATCCCTGGAGTTGGTCAAATAGGTCATCGATTCTGGGAAGTGGATACCGATTCTTTATGGTTAGCTTATTCAGCTCTCGGTAATCGATACACATGCGGAAAGATCCATCTTTCTTTTTCACGAATAAGACCGGAGCTCCCCAAGGCGAGGAACTTGGTCGAATGAATCCTCTGTCCAGGAGTTCCTGTAGTTGGTTAGACAACTCCTGCATTTCGGATGGTGCTAAACGGTAAGGGGCTCGTGCCACGGGTGCAGCTCCGGGCACAAGTTCGATTTGGAATTCAACTTGTCTAGGTGGCGGAAGTCCGGGCAAGTCTTCAGGAAAGACTTCCGGGAAATCCCGCACGATCGGAACATCCTCAAGTCGCTTCTCCTCCGACTTCTTCTCCGTTACATGTGCGAGGATGGCTTGATACCCTTTTCGTAGATATTTTCTCGTTTTCAGACAGGATACAATATTCAGATTCCGTCTACCGGTCTCCCCTTGTAGGACTAAGGTTCCACCGGAGACAAGAGGTATGCGAACGAGTTTGTCATGACAGATGATTTCAGCTCGGTGCCTGGATAACCAATCCATACCGACAATAATATCGAAGCTGCCGATCTCGACAGGGATTAAATCAATGGAAAACGTTTCGTTCGTGAGGTTAAGTGTACAGTTGTGTATGATGCTATCAGTCTCAATCAGTTTGCCGTTAGCTAATTCTACAATGTATTTAGCATCTAAGGCAGTGGGAGTAATATCAAGTAAAGGGCTAAATTTCTCAGATATGAAGCTTCTATTGGCACCGGTATCAAATAACACAGAAGCAGTAAGGTCGTTGAGAAGGAACGTACCCGTCACGACGTTCGGGTCTTGTCTGGCTTCCCCAGCCTTGATAACGAATGCTCTACCACGAGCAGGGTTGTTGTTGTTTTTCAGCTTTGGGCAATCTTTCTTGAAGTGCCCTGAATTTCCGCACCCAAAGCAGGCCTTTGGTGCATTGGTGTTGGGGTTAGAAATGTTGGTTCGGCAATCCTTGGCTAGGTGCCCGAACCGTTTGCAGTTGGAGCAAGGGCAAGAACCGTCATGGTGGCGGTTGCATTTGGGACAGTATGGTCTGCTCCCGCTGTACCCTTTCTTCTCCGAGGTTCCGGATGAATAAGCCTTAATGTACTCAGGCTTTTTGTTGGAGGTTTGGTTGGATGAGTTGGGGTTTCCCTCCCATTTGCGTTTGTTGTTTGCAGATGGGGTTGAAGTTGTGCCACGGCGGACAGAATTTGCCGTTAGTTCATGGGCCATACGGATGGCGCTCTGAATAGTACCCGGTTTGGAAGAAGTTACCAGGTCTTGGAGTCTCTCAGGAAGACCATCAACAAATTTCTCGATCCTCTTGTACTCAGGATCGACCATGGTTGGGCACAGAAGTGCCAGTTGGTGGAAACGGTTGGTGTATCCGGTGATGTCATCACCCTGCATCTTGTGGTTCCAGAATTCCACTTCTAGTTGTTTCAATTCGTCCCTGGGGCAATACTCGCCCCTCAACATCTTCTTCAACTCCTCCCACAGGAGTTGGTAAGCAGTAGCAACACTCACAGTCTGGGCATAAGTGTTCCACCAGGTGAGTGCGGTGTCAGTAAAAGTACTAACGGAGAACTTAACCTTATCTCCCTCCGCACAGTTGCAGATAAGAAATACAGACTCAACTTTCTCGATCCAGCGTACTAGACCGATAGCTCCCTCAGTACCAGCAAAGTTTAGAGGTTTGCAGTTCTGAAAGTCTTTGTATGAACAGGGTTTAGCAGTAGTGGTTTCAGCGGCATCGCTGTTCCTCGAGGAATTTGGTGGAGTATTCCGAGCCAAGGCTTCAGTAACAGCCTGGGTTATAAGGGAGGTAATCTGGGCATCGGTGTATGGTCTTGTCTTTGGCGGCATGATTCTTCAATAAAAGAAATGAAGATACATGAGATTTTGTAGGAACTTGTAATTGTCACAGATGTACATGTATAAAAGCAGTAATACATAACATCAACATGGAAAAATGACAATTATTATGAGTTGAAATATCAAGGAATATTTGATGGATAATGCGAGTTCAAAGGTTACATCCTACAGAGATATTACAAAAGGTGTCGGGAATTGTTACATCCGACTAGTTTATAGAATAGCGCTAGATAGTCATTAGATTACGAGACAAAGACTACACTAGTCTTAATGTAGATTAATCTGTTCCATCAGCGCGACAAGGCGGTCCACGGTTTCTGCCAGCCTGTTGGTTTGCCTGGCATTGTCTTCAACTAAGGCCAGTCGTTGTGCTAGTACACGAGAGTGATCCTCAGTCTCCTGTGAACGTTGTTCACATTCCTCTAGTCGGTTTCTTACAAGTTCATCCGCACCTAATTCGGCGGTCATTGAGTCCTGAATTATGCTTACAGAGAGGTTGGTATCCTCTTGTTCTCGCTGGAGTTGGGATATGTGATCAAGTGCCTGGCGAAGCAGGTAGGTCATTCGGAGTTGTTCCCGTTCAAGATGTTCGAGCCTTTGCTCCTGACGGTGAAGTTGGGTAGCCAATACTGGCAACGTGAGATGTGTCAAGTTCTGAGAGTTATGTACAGGATAAGGGTTGTTTCGAGGCGACCTTGTGTTCCTCCTGGCTACTCGTGGGTTTCGTGACCCATGTGAGTGAGAGTGTGACGGATTAGGTGGTGTGTTTGCCATTCCTGTTGTAGAATGTAAGTAAGACGAGGCTAATATATATACATATATCATATCCAGCCTATTGTCTAACACGTATCAAGTAATGGTCCGGTTCTCTCCTGGTCAGAGTCAACTAATGTATCCCCGTTCAACATAATTATTTCAGACCTTACATCATCTTTCCTTAATTGTACATAGTTGATCAGGCTATGTTAAATTAAAGTTGTATGCTGTAATTCCTGAACCAGCCATGTCTAATAAGAGAATACTGCCTAACGGTCATAGTCTAGGCCCACTAAATGCAACCTAGTTCACTATAACCTTAGGCTCTGATACCAATCTGTAGCACCCCCGAAATTCACTGTTTTGCGGAAGCATAATTTGGGGTGTTACTAATCAAATATCACAGCATAAAGATAAAGTAAACGACGTCTATATGCAACGTTTGTAAATTAGTTACATTCCATAGATATGATGTTTGAAAACTTAGTGTTTTCGTATACAAAATGTAGTTTCCCCTAGAGTCCACGCGTATAGCGGGATATTCTATTACATAATCGTAATATACAAAAGATAATGCTAAGAATCTCCGTAAATGCAGTTGTGTTGAAATCATGCGACTCTAGCTAAAGTCCTGGAGTAATCCTACTCCATCCGGGTACCTGAGAAAACATGCTAAAAAGTGTCAACCAAAAGGTTGGTGAATCTCACAGGTTTGTAAGTAATATCATCTTTGAACACGAGCTTTCATCAGTAATGCCCTCAGGCGTAAAATCAGCAATTTCAATCCAGAAATCGTAAACCAGTATTTGCAATCCCGCAAATGTAAGTAAGTAAGTTTATACCGTTGCCATGAGGCTCATAATCGAAGCTTAACCCGTAAGTAATAATTTTGCTCCCGTGACATGCTCGTAAATGAGCAAGCATCAGTAACGAATAAGTAGTCACCCGTTTCTACGTGTAAATTAGTACGTGGCAGCGCTACTGCCCCGGGTGGGGAGGGTCATTTCCCTAATGGATCCATTAACTAGTGTTCGCGCTTAAGTCCATAACTAACGATATATGATGGAGAGACTTCTGTTTGTAAGTAAACTCATGCAATTTCGTTTGGTATAGTAACAGTTTAGTACTTGTGTTCAAGAAAATCAGTAGCATGTATCTCCCCCAGTAAGATAAAACAGTAAAAGTGGGGCCGTAAGACTCACCTGAGTCTTGTAGTAATCAGTTGCAATTAGCAAGTAGTAAGTAAAGCAAGTAGGTTCTCTGAACCCGTAACCTTCAAATGCCTATTCATATGAAGTTATGTAAGTATGCGTCTCACGAGACGTTTCGTTTAGTTGTACACAACTCGGATAGCCAATGTTTGTCCGTATGTTTGTAATTGTTCGTTTGTTGAAAAACATGTTTGGGCCCGTTGGTGACTGTTTGTAGCAAAATTTCTAAAATGTTGACTTTGCTACAGTAGATTTGCTACAGTACTGCTACAGTAAAATTTGACTTTTTTGTACAGTAACTTTGACTTTAAAATTCTGGTTTTCTGTGTTTTTGCGACACAATCTGCGACACTAAAGTTGTAATGCGACACAAAGGTTGTGTCGCATGAAGGATGCGACACAAGAGCCCTGCGACACAGTGGTTGTGTCGCAAAAAGCTTGCGATGCTAATTCAATAGCGACATAACGGTTGTGTCGTATAAAATACGACATAGTATGCGACATAGAGTGCGACACAATATTGTGTCGCAAAGATTACGACACTAAAGGATCAGTACGACACAAGGTGCGACACTAATGGGTTTATGCGACACAGTGTGCGACACAAGGCTTGTGTCGCACGTATGAACACCAGCCCAGAAACTTTCGGGTTTCAAGAATTTTCGACCAAAAACGCAAATCTAACCCATTTTTGAGCTATAAAATCGTGTATTATTCATGTATTAGGTTATATCTAAGTTGTGTACATATCAAAACATTAAAACATTACACCAAATTGAATAGATCTAAAATTTTAGAAATTTCTTACTTTTGCAAATCGAGCTAAATGGAGGATGAAATGGTGAAAACGATCTTGATATTCTTGCTCCACTCGTGATGGTGATTCCGAATATGTAATTTTCGTGGTCGAGATTTGATGTCGAAAATTTGGTAGTATTTTTAGTGAGAGTGTTTTTGAGGTGTGTGTGTTTTTGGAGAAGTGAAAATGAAAGGAAAAGTGAGGAGGGGGAAGGGTGTAGGCTGATCCAAAGGAGAAAGGAGGGGAAAATACTCCCCAAAACCCAGTGTTGACTCCGTGTCCTAATCGTTTATTCACTAGTTTTTAATATTTAACCAAACGTTTATATTTTAAAATGTATCTAGAGTATTTAAATAAAAATACATTGGAATTAATAATAAAAACATTTGTCGCAATATTTTAATTATTAAGTCGCGTTTATTACGTTTTGTTGCGTTAGTTAAAATGTCGTCGCGATGATATATAAATAATGCTCGTTCGGTTGCGTATTTTATATAACAAAATACGTTCTCATTATTTAAGTAAATTTTTGTCACCAACGTCCAAGTAAACTGTGTCGGACTCCGTCCGGTTAATTCGTACGATTTATCCAAATCGCGTAAGTAAACACACATATATATAAATCACCTTATATATATATACAAATAGAGCCTGTAATTAGTCCTATTACATACTAATTACAACTAGTTACAAACAATTAGGCATAATTAATTATCCTAATTATGCAGGTGTTACAGTATAATCATGATAGATGTGCACATATGAAAATAAAAGTGAAAGTTCAAGTGAAAGAGAAAGTGGAAGCTCAAGTGGAAGTAAAGGTGAAAGCGAAAGTGAATTCAAGAAAGGGACGAGTCTTTAATACTTTGCTTATTATTGTTTAGTTATAATAATGCATTGTTTTTGATTAGTAGTTATGTTGATTAGATAATCATATGCTCACTAAGCTTTATGCTTAACCCGATTAGTGTTTATGTTGTAGGTGCTCGATTTGGTTACACACAATGGATAGAAGTTATAAAGGTTGCTTGCAAGAAGGTAGTGTGGATAAGTAGCTTGCTTTATGGTTAGATGAGCTTCTTATTCTTTTGAATTATCGTTATGATTAGCCATTGTGTAAATCGCCCAAAAGAGTTTTGTGACATGTAGTATGTAAGTCTTTGACTTAATAAAGTCAAAGTAAAGAGAAAATAAGAAATGATTAGTAATCATAAAGGTGTCATAAATTGCAAAGAATAATAATAGTGTAAAGTATTGAAAATGTGTTTTGGGGTCGAATTTAGTGTTGACCCATAGTCAACTATGTTGAGTTGGTCAAAATCGAGTGAAAGATGTAAGTGAAAGATTTAGAATAGTCTTGAAAGAGGGAACGGGTCAAAAGTGCCCAAATGGGCACATTTTGGGTCAAGAGTCAAAATAAACCATAGTATAGATACGACACTTGTTGCTATTGGTTTAAGTGTCAAATGTATAGTCGGAAATGTTGGTAAAGTATGAAAGTCAGAAACCATATGGTTTGTACTTTGATATGTCAATAGAAAGTGTTCAAAATGGTCCGAAATTGGATTATAGCTCAGATTTTGAATTAAAGAGTATTTTGGAAAAGTGTAAAAATAGAAGGTTTCATTTTGACATAGTAAAAGTGCCTGCAAATTTTCATGTTTAAATTCCTTGTCGTTTGAGAGATATGCGTGTTCAAAGTTCGGAAAATGGTATATAGTTTGAAAGCTGGATGCAGGTACTGTAAAAGCCAGAGTACCCGGCGGGTAACCGGGGTACCCGGCGGGTAAACCTAAACCAAGATCAAGCCGGCGGCTTCTCAAGCCCAGCCGGCGGCTTCTGTAGTCTTTAAAAAGGAAGTTAAGTTCTGTTACCGAAAAACTAATTTACCCGGCGGTTTATAGTCAGAACCCGACGGCTAGTTATGGGTACCCGGCGGGTAACCCATCTACCCGGCGGGTATATGTGGTTTCAGCAAACTTTTATTTTAAAGTTTTAAAAAGTAATACAGACCACAAGAATAGAATACAAATTCAATAGTATAGATAGTGGGACCAATAGAAATACGTTTTAGTGTTTAAAAAAAAAAAAATTCAGATTCAGGGCGTTTCAAGTTGGTATCAAAGCGATGGTTTAAGAGATTTATGTAATCCACAATAGGATTGCCTAAACTTAAACCACTATGAAATGTTTAGTTTTCAATGATTAGCATGTATAGTAGTAAAGTATATTTGATTAGATTGATATGTTACCTTGTTATTAGTTGTAATTAGTTTATTAGTAGATGGAATTAGTAGATGCGATGCTAGCATCCCGAATAGTTTTGTTTGAGTTTAAAATGATTAGTTATGGACTTGAAAACAGATAAAGGTACAGATAGCTGTATAGATATGTGTAAAGTATATGAGTAAGTGTTCAGTTATATGTGTAGAGATTTAGTTATGATCAGATGTTCAGATAAACTAGATTATGTTAGCAGAAAGTTCAGAAGTTTAGATAAGAAAATTGATGCTAATTATATGTTAGATGCTCAAATGATTAGAAATGTAATAGTATGTTTATTATGTGATCAGATAATTGTTCAGATAAATGTGCGAATAGCTGTACAGATATGTGTTTAATTGTTTAGAAAAGTGCAAAGATTTAGTTTGATTAGATGTTTAGTTATATTCAGATGTTCAGTTATGTGAAAGAGTTCAGTTATGATTAGAAGTTTAGATTACTAGATAAGTTAACTTATGTTAGCTGTATGTTCAGATGTTCAGATAATTGCCAAGTTCCATTGGCAATAGATTTATGAGTTCAAAATTTTGAAATGTGATAGTAGATTTATTTGTGTTCAGAGTTTCAGGTAATTAGAAGTACTGACTTATGTCAGTTATTGTGTTAAGAATTTATGTGAATATATGCATGAAAGTATGTGTTAGCTGTAGTTTTATGTGTTCAGTTGAAATCTTCATGATTTCTTATTTGCGCAGATTAAAGTGTTTTATGAGTATTCAGATTATGTGATATCAAAGTTTAGCCACACTCAAACCAGTATATATTTGATAGTAATGAATAGAAGTGTGAGACTGATATAATGGAACAACGTCTGGCCAACGTGGTTTTATTATATTAAGACACATGGGTGATTCATACCTGTTAAATATAGAGTGGGATTAGTGATGGTTAGCTTTGATGGAAGTAGAAGTGGAGTAGTAAACGAATAGTTTAATGAAAGTCAGTATGAATTAGAAAGATTAGATTAGGCTCAGTTTATATGGGATTACTATTGTAGTCAAATGAAAGTAGAAATATTGACAAAGTGTTAACCTTCAATAATGAATAGAATTTTAGTTTGAAAGAAAGGTTAGAAAGTGAAACTAGAAAAGGGAGTCATGAGGCATGAAGTCAGGTACCATATGATAACTTTTATACCTGCCATTGTTCTTTGACTCCATAGTTGTTAAATATGTGGTATTTATACCTTGTGAGTAGTTTAATTAATACAGATTTAGTAGTGATGTAATTATGATTTCAGAAAGTGTTAAACTCCTAAGTGGGGAGAGAAAATTTTAAGATATACAAAATAATGTATATGAAAAGAATGATAGTAGTGATGAAAGAATAATTAATTAATTAATTGAAAGTTTAGTCTAAGTAACCCAAATGGGTTACTGAATTGATTAGTTGATTTTAATGATTAGTAGTTGTTAAAGAAGTTGAAAGTAATTGTTTAGTGATAACCGATAATAGATTTGCTAGTTTATATTAGATGTTGTAGTGATTAGAATAGCTAACCAAGGTTAGCTATGTGATTAGATTAGTTAACTTTTGTTAACTACGTGATTAGATTAGCTAATTTATATTAGCTATTGTGATTAGATTTGTTGACTTATGTTAGCAAGTGTAATTATAATAGCTAATTCAATTTAGTTATAGTGATAATTAGATGATTAGAGATTTCAGTAAAGTTGTTTAGTAGAAAGATGAAAGCAGATTAGGTTAGCGAAAGATTTAGTTCCATAATTTCTTAGTAGTCATTTATTTATGCAAATATGTAATTATTGATATTTGCTATATGTTGATTAAGTTGTGAATTAGTCAATTAATCATGTGAAGTATTAACAATTTAGCTTATTTGATTAGTTATGATAGTAGTGATTAGTAGTGAAAGATATGAAAGAAGCTTAATTGATTAGAACGGCTAACTTAAATTAGCTATGAAAGTGATTAGTGTAGCTAACCAAGGTTAGCTAAATTCATGATTAGTTAGCTAAGTTATATTGACTAAGAATATGACGAGACTAGCTAATTTATATTAGCTATATTAATTAGATAATTAAGGGCTATGTGATTTCGGATTCCATCCATGTAAGAAGTTTCACCTAGTTATGAAAGTGTGAAAGCAGTTGTTATAGTGTAAAGATTGTCTAAAGTGATTAGTCAAATAGTTTAGGTAAGAAGTCATCTGACTTAAAAGAATCAAGTTTAGGTAGAATATATATATGTACAGGAAAGGATGAAAGATTGATTCAGTAGAAATTGACAGTAGTTAATATTACACTTTGTGCTTGATATTGCAGTATGTGTCAGTGAATAATGAATAGTTAGTAGTAAACAGTAAACAGTGAATAGTTAGTAATAAACAGTAAATAGTGAATAGTGATTAGTAGCTAGAATGAATTGAGTAAGTTGAATGCATACTAAGGGTAAGTAAGTTGATAAAGCAATATGCACATTGATACATAAATCGTTTCAATAGTATGAGTACAGATATATGCAATAGTGATTAGATTGTCAAGTGATAAAGTTGATTAGTTGTTTATGTAATAATGTTAGATACATTATATGTATAGCTAAAAATTATGAGATTGAACAGATATATATGAATAGTTGAGATAAAGATAGAAAGTGAAGCTTTAATAGTATGTATATTTAAGTCTGGAACTAGGAAGTAAATCTGTATGTTAGAATAAGTAAACGCTTCCGCACGAGTAGAGAAAGTGTTAAGATTGAACAAATAAGAATAAGAATGATATTCGTGGGGACACGAATAAAATAAGTGGGGGAGAGTTGTAACACCCCAGTTTTCAAGGTATTATTTTAGTGTACAAAGATATATATTTATTTTTAATTGTAGACCTTTTTAATAATAAGTTATAATAGAAAACGTAAATAGTTGTTCAGTTCCAGACTGCGTAGTATAACAGATAAAAATAAAATAGGCACAGATACGTGCCTTCTTACTGTGTTCTCAAAATAAACTCCAGAACTCACTTTTGAGAAGGATAGAAATCGCAGGAAACCAAAATCAAAGGAGAACTCAGTGTTTAATCTTCGATTTAAGCTACAAGTTATCAGAATCATCATCTTCTATCATTCTTTAATCCTTGTAAGTTGTTTTAATTTTCTCAAGAACCCTAGAAAATGGGTTTTGTTGATTAGTGAGTTTTAATTCGAAATTGAGATTAGTAATTGATTAGTTTGATGTTAGTTAGTATTATTATGATCATTAGTAACCATATTACATGGTGAAAGTGATGAAATCATGATTAGTGTTCTTGAGTGAATTTAGGGGTTTTGCTAAATCCTTGTAAATTCATGTAATAAGCTTTAAAGTGTAATTAGAATTGTTAATTGTAACAACCGGCAAATTAGGACTAGAATTAGTGCCTAATTCTTGGTTAATACATGTAATTAGTTCTGTGTTAGGCTAATTAATGTATCGAAATATATATATTGTTGAATATATACGAAAATGCGATTTGGTTAAATCGTACGCAATCTAAATCGAATGTATTTCGATTCAATTTAATACGGACGTTGGTGACCAATTTTATTAAATAACATTGTCATGTCAAAAATATTATTATGATAATATTTCGTATTCATTCGTATTGTACAAACAAAACGTACACAAATTTAGATATTAAAACGCGCAAATTAAATAAACAAACTTACATTTTATAATTCAATATATAAATTGATTAGTAAAATATTTAAATAAAATATCGCGTAATAATTTGTATTTTTAAAACGCACCAGTAATATTTAAAATGGTTATTTAACGAAAAACGAAGGAGAAAACGAACACCACCCGGAGCGCGGAGCGGAGACTGAAAGTGGGGGAGTTTCATCAAAACCCCCTCCTCTCTCTCTTTTTCCCTCATTCACCACCTACACCCTCTCTCTCTTACTTTTCTTCTTTCTTTTTCTCTCTAAAAACTAAACCACCACCATCACACAAAATCGCCAAATAACACCACGAAACATCGCCGAAGCATACCACCCGTTTGGAGAAAAGTGACCACGACAACACGATCTACATTCCTATCTTTTCGGATTTTTCATCGGACACTTTGTAAGTTTCCGACAAATCCCGACATCTCTCGTTTTTGATCATTTTTACTAGTTTATGGTTTCTATAGGCTTATTATGTTCATATAAGGGTTGGGTAAAAGAATCAGACCAAACGGAAACCCGAAAACATGTTTTTGGCTCAAAATCCGTCAATCAGACGTAAGTGACGCACTGATGAACCCAGATATGCGTCACTTCGTGCGACACTGACTAAGTGTCGCATAAGCCCTCTTTTCCCGTCACTACCTAAGTGACGCATTTCTAATATCCGACACTACTAGCGTCACTTGCCTTAGTGACGCCTATGATCGAAATCAAATTTTATACGACACTCTTGCCCGACACTACTCTAGTGACGCCTAGAACCTTAAACCGACACTTGTTACCGTCACTGCCTAAGTGTCGCCACCTTATGCGTCACTTCTCTAAGTGACGCCCTAAAGTTATATTTCGCAATTTTATGCGACACTTCCTAAGTGTCGCCTAAACCTTAAGTGTCGCTATAAGTGACGCTAAAAACAGAAAGTTTCAAACCATTTTTACTAAGTATCGAGACCAAAAATTTATCACTTGATTTCACCCAAATTCAAGTCCAGATGCGTTTTTCACCATAACAATATAATAGAAATAAAAATTTTCCAAGCTGACCTGCTCGACTCCAGCCAGGGGCTCTGCCCCTTGGACCCCGCCAGGGGCTGCCGCCCCTTGGACCCCGCTACCAGGGGCGCTGCCCCCGGACCCCCGTCATTAAATGTTGTAAATACTTTTCACACTAAGTGTTGAACACTTACAAATAACGAAACCTGATTCAACGATACATATAATGATAACACTTTGAATCATTATTACAAACCGTCACCAACGGGCCATATTTGCTTTCAAACTACAAACGGATTACTAAACAAACACTTGGACATAACGAGTTATGTAGACAACTAGCCTAGATAGTCTTGCGAGACATCTACTTACTTAACTTTATATGTTTAGGCATTTGAAGGTTACGGGTTCGGAGAACCTACGGTTGATATTACTTACTCGTTTATTGATATAAACGTACTTGCAAAGACTCAGGTGAGTCTTACGGCCCCACTTTTACTGTTTTATTTTATCGGGGGAGATACATGCTACTTATTTTTCCTGAACACAAGTACTAAACTGATTTCTATACCAAACGGAATTGCATGAGTTACCTACTATTTACTGAAGTCTCTCCATCATATATCGTTAGTTATGTACTTAAGCGCGAACAGTAGTTAATGGATCCATTAGGGAAATGACCCTCCCCGCCCGGGGTAGTAGCGCTACCACGAACCGTTATGTATAAACGGGCGACTATTATTTCGTTACTTATGCTTGCTCAATTTCGAGCATGTCACGGGAGCAACTGATTATTTACGGGTTAAGCTTCGATTATGAGCCTCATGGCAACGGTATAACTTGATTACTTTACTTTTGCGAGAATTGCAATTACTTGATATACGCCTACGGGCACTACTGATGAAATCTTGTGTTCAAACTGATTATTTACTGATAAACCTGTGAGATTCACCAACCTTTTGGTTGACCCTTTTTAGCATGTATTCTCAGGTACACTTACGGAGTAGGATCACTCCAGGATTATTAGCTAGAGTCGCATGATTTCCAAACTGCATCTAACGGAGATTCTTTGGCATTATCTTTTGTAGCTATGATTATGTAATAGAATCTCCCGCCACATACGCGGACTCTAGGCTTACATATTTTTGTAAAGAAAACTATATGTTTTCAAACGATTTAATTATGAAATGTAATTATTTTACAAAACGTCTCATTTAGAGGTCATTTGCTGTATATCTTGTGCTTTGTATATTGATTAGTAACACCCAAAGTATGCTTCCGCAAATCACTAAATTTGGGGGTGTTACAGATTGGTATCAGAGCCTAAGGTTATAGTGAACTAGGTTGCATTTAGTGGGCCTAGACTATGACCATTAGGCAGTATTTCCTTACTAGGCATGATTGGTTCAGGAATTACATCATACGACTTTAATTTAACATAGCCTGATCAACTATGTACAATTAAGGAAAGATGATGTGAGGTCTGAAATGGTTGTGTCGAACAGGAATGCGTTAGTTGACTCTGACCACGAGAGAACCAGACCATTACTTGATACGTGCTAGACTTTAGGCTGGATATTATATATTTATATATATTAGCCTCGTCTTACTTACACTCTGCCACAGGAATGGCAAACACACCACCTAATCCGACACACTCTCACTCACATGGGTCACGGAACCCACGAGTAGCCAGGAGGAACGCAAGGTCACCTCGAACCAGCCCTTATCCTGTACCTAACTCTCAAAACTCGGCACATCTCACGGTGCCAATGTTGGCTATCCAACTCCGCAGTCAGGAGCAAAGACTCGAAAATTTGGAACTGGAACAACACCGAATGACCTACCTGCTTCGTCAAGCTCTTGACCGCATATCACAACTACAGCGAGAACAAGAGGATACCAACCTCTCTGTAAGCATAATTCAGGATTCCATGACCGCCGAATTAGGTGCGGATGAACTTGTAAGAAACCGACTAGAAGAATGTGAACAGCGTTCACAGGAGACTGCGGATCACTCTCGAACAATAGCACAACGACTGGCCTTGGTGGAAGACAACGCCAGGCAAACCAACCGACTAGCAGAAACTGTGGACCGTCTTGTCGCGCTAATGGAACAAATTAATCTACAAGAAGACTAGCGTAGCCTTTGTCTTGTAATCTATCTTGTAATCTAATGACTATCTACGCTACTCTATAAACTAGTCGGATGTAACAATTCCCGACACCTTTTGTAATATCCCTGTAGTATGTAACTTTTAAACTCACTTTATCTATCAAATATCACTTGTTATCTCAACTCACATTAATTGTCATTTTCCATGTTGATGTTATGTATTACTGCTTTCATACATGTACATCTGTGACAATTACAAGTTCATACAAAATCTCATGTATCTTCATTTCTTTTATTGAAGAATCATGCCGCCAAAGACACGACCATACACCGATGCCCAGATTACCTCCCTTATAACCCAGGCTGTTACTGAAGCCTTGGCTCGGAATACTCCACCAAATTCCTCGAGAAACAGCGATGCCGCTGAAACCACTGCTGCTAAACCTTGTTCTTACAAGGACTTCCAGAACTGCAAACCTCTAAACTTTGCAGGTACCGAGGGAGCAATCGGTCTGATACGATGGATAGAGAAAGTTGAATCGGTATTTCTCATCTGCAACTGTGCGGAGGGGGACAAAGTCAAGTTCTCTGTTAGTACTTTTACTGACACCGCACTCACGTGGTGGAACACCTATGCCCAAACTGTGGGCATTGCTGATGCTTACAAACTCCCGTGGGAGGAGTTGAAGGAGATGTTAAGGGGTGAGTATTGCCCCAGGGACGAACTGAAACAACTGGAGCTGGAATTCTGGAACCATAAGATGCAAGGTAATGATATCACCGGTTACACCAACCGTTTCCACCAGCTGGCACTTCTGTGCCCAACCATGGTCGATCCTGAGTACAAGAGGATCGAGAAATATATTGATGGATTGCCCGAGAAACTCCAGGACCTGGTGACTTCATCCAAACCAGGTACTATCCAGAACGCCATCCGTATGGCCCATGAACTCACGGCAAACGCTGTCCGCCGTAACACAACCTCAGCCCCACCTACCAACAACAAACGAAAGTGGGAAGGAAACCCCAACTCATCCAACCAGATCACCAACCGAAAGCCTGAGCCCCTTAGGGCTTATTCATCTGGCACTTCTGAAAGGAAAGGGTACGTTGGAAGCAGGCCCTACTGTTCCAAATGCAATCGTCACCACGACGGTTCCTGCCCTTGCACAAACTGCAAACGCTTTGGGCATCTGGCCAAGGATTGTCGAAACATCAGTGCCCCGAAGACTTGTTATGGGTGTGGAAGTCCTGGGCATTTTCAGAATAATTGCCCTAAGCAGAGAAACAACAACAACAACAACAACAGCAACAAACGGAACAACAACCCAGCTCGTAGCAGAGCATTTGTCATCAAAGCTGGGGAAGCTAGGGAAGACCCGAATGTTGTAACGGGTACGTTTCTTCTCAACGATCTTACTGCTTCAGTATTATTTGATACCGGTGCTGATAAAAGTTTCATATCTGATGAGTTTTGCCCACTACTTGATATCACCCCCGCGGCCTTAGATGTTAAGTACACAGTAGAACTTGCAAATGGTAAACTTATAGAAACCGATAGTGTGATACCTAATTGCACTTTAAACTTAGCCAACGAAATCTTTTCAATCGATCTAATGCCTGTTGAACTGGGAAGTTTCGATGTCATCGTGGGTATGGACTGGTTGTCCAAGCACCGGGCCGAAATTGTGTGCCATGATAAAATCGTCCGAATTCCTCTCGCCGCCGGTAGTACCTTGGTCATACAGGGGGAGACCGGTGGGTCGAGACTAAACTTAATCTCCTGTTTAAAAACCCGAAAATTTCTGAGAAAGGGTTACCCAGCAATACTCGCGCACATCACGGAGAAAAAGTCGGAGGAGAAGCGACTTGAAGATGTGCCAATCGTTAGAGACTTTCCCGAAGTCTTTCCAGAAGAACTACCTGGTTTACCTCCACTTAGACAGGTTGAGTTCTCGATTGATCTCGTGCCGGGTGCCGTACCGGTGGCCCGAGCACCGTATCGCCTAGCTCCATCTGAACTTCAGGAGTTGTCCACGCAGTTACAGGAACTCCTGGATAGAGGATTCATCAGACCGAGTTCTTCACCTTGGGGAGCTCCGGTCTTGTTTGTTAAAAAGAAAGACGGTTCATTTCGAATGTGTATTGACTACCGAGAGTTGAACAAACTAACCGTCAAGAACCGATACCCACTTCCTCGAATCGATGATCTGTTCGATCAACTCCAAGGATCAAGCTGTTATTCAAAAATTGATCTTCGATCAGGTTACCATCAGTTGCGTGTTCGCGATGCTGACATCCCAAAAACCGCATTCAGAACCCGTTACGGGCACTACGAATTTCAAGTAATGCCCTTTGGCCTAACCAACGCACCAGCTGTATTCATGGACCTTATGAATCGGGTGTGCAAACCATACCTCGACAAGTTTGTCATTGTTTTTATCGATGACATCCTTATCTATTCGCGAAACGAACAAGAACACGCACAACACCTCAGAACCATCCTAGAACTACTTAGACACGAGGAGCTTTACGCCAAATTCTCTAAGTGTGAGTTCTGGATAAACACCGTTCAATTCCTTGGACACGTTATCGATAGTCAGGGAATTCATGTAGACCCGTCAAAAATCGAGGCAATCAAGAATTGGCAAGCACCAACCACTCCCACCGAGGTACGCCAATTCTTGGGATTGGCCGGTTACTACCGCCGTTTCATCGAAAACTTCTCAAAAATTGCCAAACCCCTCACAGTGCTGACTCAGAAGGAAAAGAAATTTGATTGGACCGATAAACAAGAGTCGGCATTTCAACTGTTGAAATCCAAGCTTTGCAGTGCACCCATACTATCTCTACCCGAAGGCACCGATGACTTCGTGGTATACTGCGATGCTTCTCACCAAGGTCTCGGTTGCGTGCTGATGCAACGAGACAAGGTCATTGCTTATGCCTCCAGACAACTTAAAGTTCACGAGAAAAACTACACAACTCACGACCTCGAGCTAGGGGCCGTGGTGTTCGCCTTAAAAATCTGGAGACATTATCTTTATGGTACCCGCAGCACCATATTCACCGACCACAAAAGCCTCCAACACATTCTCAACCAGAAAGATCTTAACATGAGGCAACGTAGATGGGTTGAATTACTCACCGATTACGACTGTGAGATCAAATATCATCCGGGCAAAGCAAACGTGGTTGCTGATGCTCTCAGTCGTAAGGAACGAACAAAACCACTCCGAGTCCGGGCACTCAGTATTACCATTCATAACGATCTCACCACCCAAATACATCTTGCCCAACTCGAAGCCCTGAAACCCGATAACTTCATGAACGAGGCCTTGCGAGGCATGGATAAACAATTCGAAATCAGACCCAACGGAGTTAGGTGTTTCTCTAACCGAATATGGTTGCCTAATTTCGGAAACCTGCGGGACTTGGTGATGGATGAAGCTCACAAGTCCAGATATTCTATCCACCCGGGATCTGACAAAATGTATCACGGCATCAAGGAGTTTTACTGGTGGCCGAATATGAAAGCTGACATTGCTTTGTACGTCAGCAAATGCTTAACTTGTTCCAAGGTCAAGGCCGAGCACCAAAGACCTTCCGGATTGCTCCAACAACCTGAAATTCCTCAGTGGAAATGGGAGCAAATTACCATGGACTTCATAACCAAACTACCTAAATCGGCAAGCGGTTGCGATACCATTTGGGTGATCGTCGATCGTCTCACCAAATCAGCTCATTTCTTGGCAATCAGAGAAACCGATAAAATGGAACGCCTTACACAAATTTACATCAAGGAAATCGTTTGCCAACATGGTGTCCCTATCTCGATTATCTCTGACAGGGATGCTCGATTCACATCTCGCTTCTGGCAGTCACTCCAAAAATCACTGGGTACCCGTCTCGATATGAGTACCGCGTACCATCCTCAGACCGATGGCCAGAGCGAACGAACTATTCAGACACTGGAAGACATGCTACGAGCCTGCGTAGTTGATTCTGGTACAAATTGGGAAAGACATCTACCGTTGTGTGAATTCTCTTACAACAACAGCTATCACGCCAGCATTAAGGCTGCACCTTTTGAGGCACTATACGGTCGTAAGTGCCGATCACCGATCTGTTGGACTGAAGTGGGAGATAGTCAACTCACTGGTCCTGAACTTATACATGAAACCACAGAGAAAATCGTTGAAATCCAAAACCGACTCAAAGCCGCGCGTGATCGTCAGAAAAGCTATGCTGACGTGAGACGCAAGCCACTCGAGTTCCAAGTTGGGGATCGAGTACTCTTAAAAGTATCGCCTTGGAAAGGCGTAATCCGATTCGGCAAACGCGGAAAATTAAACCCCAGGTACATTGGACCTTTTGAGATCCTCGAGAAAATAGGTCCAGTGGCATATCGATTGCAGCTGCCTTCTGAACTCAGCAGCGTGCACCCTACTTTTCACATTTCTAACTTAAAGAAATGTTTGTCTGACGAGACACTTATTATACCCCTTGACGAAATTCGCATCGATGACAAACTTCATTTCGTTGAGGAACCTGTCGAAATTATGGACCGTGAGGTCAAACAACTGAAACAAAGTCGTATTCCAATCGTCAAAGTCAGATGGAATTCGCGGCGCGGTCCGGAATTCACTTGGGAACGGGAAGACCAAATACGACTCAAGTATCCACACTTATTCACCGATTCTGCCCCTAACGCGACTTCGACTTAAATTTCGGGACGAAATTCTTTTAACAGGGGGAGAATGTAACAACCGGCAAATTAGGACTAGAATTAGTGCCTAATTCTTGGTTAATACATTTATTAGTTCTGTGTTAGGCTAATTAATGTATCGAAATATATATATTGTTGAATATATACGAAAATGCGATTTGGTTAAATCGTACGCAATCTAAATCGAATGTATTTCGATTCAATTTAATACGGACGTTGGTGACCAATTTTATTAAATAACATTGTCATGTCAAAAATATTATTATGATAATATTTCGTATTCATTCGTATTGTACAAACAAAACGTACACAAATTTAGATATTAAAACGCGCAAATTAAATAAACAAACTTACATTTTATAATTCAATATATAAATTGATTAGTAAAATATTTAAATAAAATATCGCGTAATAATTTGTATTTTTAAAACGCACCAGTAATATTTAAAATGGTTATTTAACGAAAAACGAAGGAGAAAACGAACACCACCCGGAGCGCGGAGCGGAGACTGAAAGTGGGGGAGTTTCATCAAAACCCCCTCCTCTCTCTCTTTTTCCCTCATTCACCACCTACACCCTCTCTCTCTTACTTTTCTTCTTTCTTTTTCTCTCTAAAAACTAAACCACCACCATCACACAAAATCGCCAAATAACACCACGAAACATCGCCGAAGCATACCACCCGTTTGGAGAAAAGTGACCACGACAACACGATCTACATTCCTATCTTTTCGGATTTTTCATCGGACACTTTGTAAGTTTCCGACAAATCCCGACATCTCTCGTTTTTGATCATTTTTACTAGTTTATGGTTTCTATAGGCTTATTATGTTCATATAAGGGTTGGGTAAAAGAATCGGACCAAACGGAAACCCGAAAACATGTTTTTGGCTCAAAATCCGTCAATCAGACGTAAGTGACGCACTGATGAACCCAGATATGCGTCACTTCGTGCGACACTGACTAAGTGTCGCATAAGCCATCTTTTCCCGTCACTACCTAAGTGACGCATTTCTAATATCCGACACTACTAGCGTCACTTGCCTTAGTGACGCCTATGATCGAAATCAAATTTTATACGACACTCTTGCCCGACACTACTCTAGTGACGCCTAGAACCTTAAACCGACACTTGTTACCGTCACTGCCTAAGTGTCGCCACCTTATGCGTCACTTCTCTAAGTGACGCCCTAAAGTTATATTTCGCAATTTTATGCGACACTTCCTAAGTGTCGCCTAAACCTTAAGTGTCGCTATAAGTGACGCTAAAAACAGAAAGTTTCAAACCATTTTTACTAAGTATCGAGACCAAAAATTTATCACTTGATTTCACCCAAATTCAAGTCCAGATGCGTTTTTCACCATAACAATATAATAGAAATAAAAATTTTCCAAGCTGACCTGCTCGACCCCAGCCAGGGGCTCTGCCCCTTGGACCCCGCCAGGGGCTGCCGCCCCTTGGACCCCGCTACCAGGGGCGCTGCCCCCGGACCCCCGTCATTAAATGTTGTAAATACTTTTCACACTAAGTGTTGAACACTTACAAATAACGAAACCTGATTCAACGATACATATAATGATAACACTTTGAATCATTATTACAAACCGTCACCAACGGGCCATATTTGCTTTCAAACTACAAACGGATTACTAAACAAACACTTGGACATAACGAGTTATGTAGACAACTAGCCTAGATAGTCTTGCGAGACATCTACTTACTTAACTTTATATGTTTAGGCATTTGAAGGTTACGGGTTCGGAGAACCTACGGTTGATATTACTTACTCGTTTATTGATATAAACGTACTTGCAAAGACTCAGGTGAGTCTTACGGCCCCACTTTTACTGTTTTATTTTATCGGGGGAGATACATGCTACTTATTTTTCCTGAACACAAGTACTAAACTGATTTCTATACCAAACGGAATTGCATGAGTTACCTACTATTTACTGAAGTCTCTCCATCATATATCGTTAGTTATGTACTTAAGCGCGAACAGTAGTTAATGGATCCATTAGGGAAATGACCCTCCCCGCCCGGGGTAGTAGCGCTACCACGAACCGTTATGTATAAACGGGCGACTATTATTTCGTTACTTATGCTTGCTCAATTTCGAGCATGTCACGGGAGCAACTGATTATTTACGGGTTAAGCTTCGATTATGAGCCTCATGGCAACGGTATAACTTGATTACTTTACTTTTGCGAGAATTGCAATTACTTGATATACGCCTACGGGCACTACTGATGAAATCTTGTGTTCAAACTGATTATTTACTGATAAACCTGTGAGATTCACCAACCTTTTGGTTGACCCTTTTTAGCATGTATTCTCAGGTACACTTACGGAGTAGGATCACTCCAGGATTATTAGCTAGAGTCGCATGATTTCCAAACTGCATCTAACGGAGATTCTTTGGCATTATCTTTTGTAGCTATGATTATGTAATAGAATCTCCCGCCACATACGCGGACTCTAGGCTTACATATTTTTGTAAAGAAAACTATATGTTTTCGAACGATTTAATTATGAAATGTAATTATTTTACAAAACGTCTCATTTAGAGGTCGTTTGCTGTATATCTTGTGCTTTGTATATTGATTAGTAACACCCAAAGTATGCTTCCGCAAATCACTAAATTTGGGGGTGTTACATTAATAGAATATGATTATGATGTGGAGCAAGTAATTAAAGTGATTAGTTGATTATGAGATGTTTGAGTGAAGCTTGATTATAAACATGAAAGTTGAAAGTGATTAGTTAATGAAAAGTGATTATGAATTCATGAGTTAGTGATGACTTCCATGATTAGTAGTTGAAAGAATTGTATAGTATGGTAAGAATTATGAAAGTGTAATTAGTTAGCTTAGTTAAAGTAAAAGAAAGTTAATTAAAGTAAGAAAGAGATGTTAGATGATTATTAGTGAACGTGTGATTAGTTGTTCTTAATTGTGCTATGTGTTCATGTGCTAGGTGCTAAAGATGTGCCATTTTCAATTGATCAATTCGCCACAAGTTGTTCAATTCATCAAGGTGAGTTATATGAAAGCGATTATATATATATTAAGTGAATTGCATTGCTTTTAGGCAAGAGATTCACTTAATTGTGTAAAAAGGTAAATTGATTAGTTTTAATTAATATAATAAAGATTCATGTGACTAGAATGGTTATCTTATGTTAGCCATGTGATGACTAGAATGGTTGACCAAGGTTAGCCATGTTGTAATTAGTAGCTAACTTTGTTAGCTAATATGTGATTAGTCTAGCTAAATAGATATTGGCTAGAATATGATTATACTAGCTAGTTAGATATTAGTTAGTATAATCATGATAGATGTGCACATATGAAAGTAAAAGTGAAAGTTCAAGTGAAAGAGAAAGTGGAAGCTCAAGTGGAAGTAAAGGTGAAAGCGAAAGTGAATTCAAGAAAGGGACGAGTCTTTAATACTTTGCTTATTATTGTTTAGTTATAATAATGCATTGTTTTTGATTAGTAGTTATGTTGATTAGATAATCATATGCTCACTAAGCTTTATGCTTAACCCAATTAGTGTTTATGTTGTAGGTGCTCGATTTGGTTACACACAATGGACAGAAGTTATAAAGGTTGCTTGCAAGAAGGTAGTGTGGATAAGTAGTTTGCTTTATGGTTAGATGAGCTTCTTATTCTTTTGAATTATCGTTATGATTAGCCATTGTGTAAATCGCCCAAAAGAGTTTTGTGACATGTAGTATGTAAGTCTTTGACTTAATAAAGTCAAAGTAAAGAGAAAATAAGAAATGATTAGTAATCATAAAGGTGTCATAAATTGCAAAGAATAATAATAGTGTAAAGTATTGAAAATGTGTTTCGGGGTCGAATTTAGTGTTGACCCATAGTCAACTATGTTGAGTTGGTCAAAATCGAGTGAAAGATGTAAGTGAAAGATTTAGAATAGTCTTGAAAGAGGGAACGGGTCAAAAGTGCCCAAATAGGCACATTTTGGGTCAAGAGTCAAAATAAACCATAGTATAGATACGACACTTGTTGCTATTGGTTTAAGTGTCAAATGTATAGTCGGAAATGTTGGTAAAGTATGAAAGTCAGAAACCATATGGTTTGTACTTTGATATGTCAATAGAAAGTGTTCAAAATGGTCCGAAATTGGATTATAGCTCAGATTTTGAATTAAAGAGTATTTTGGAAAATTGTAAAAATAGAAGGTTTCATTTTGACAAAGTAAAAGTGCCTGCAAATTTTCATGTTTAAATTCCTTGTCGTTTGAGAGATATGCGTGTTCAAAGTTCGGAAAATGGTATATAGTTTGAAAGCTGGATGCAGGTACTGTAAAAGCCAGAGTACCCGGCGGGTAACCGGGGTACCCGGCGGGTAAACCTAAACCAAGATCAAGCCGGCGGCTTCTCAAGCCCAGCCGGCGGCTTCTGTAGTCTTTAAAAAGGAAGTTAAGTTCTGTTACCGAAAAACTAATTTACCCGGCGGTTTATAGTCAGAACCCGACGGCTAGTTATGGGTACCCGGCGGGTAACCCATCTACCCGGCGGGTATATGTGGTTTCAGCAAACTTTTATTTTAAAGTTTTAAAAAGTAATACAGACCACAAGAATAGAATACAAATTCAATAGTATAGATAGTGGGACCAATAGAAATACGTTTTAGTGTTTAAAAAAAAAAAAAATTCAGATTCAGGGCGTTTCAAGTTGGTATCAAAGCGATGGTTTAAGAGATTTATGTAATCCACAATAGGATTGCCTAAACTTAAACCACTATGAAATGTTTAGTTTTCAATGATTAGCATGTATAGTAGTAAAGTATATTTGATTAGATTGATATGTTACCTTGTTATTAGTTGTAATTAGTTTATTAGTAGATGGAATTAGTAGATGCGATGCTAGCATCCCGAATAGTTTTGTTTGAGTTTAAAATGATTAGTTATGGACTTGAAAACAGATAAAGGTACAGATAGCTGTATAGATATGTGTAAAGTATATGAGTAAGTGTTCAGTTATATGTGTAGAGATTTAGTTATGATCAGATGTTCAGATAAACTAGATTATGTTAGCAGAAAGTTCAGAAGTTTAGATAAGAAAATTGATGCTAATTATATGTTAGATGCTCAAATGATTAGAAATGTAATAGTATGTTTATTATGTGATCAGATAATTGTTCAGATAAATGTGCGAATAGCTGTACAGATATGTGTTTAATTGTTTAGAAAAGTGCAAAGATTTAGTCTGATTAGATGTTTAGTTATATTCAGATGTTCAGTTATGTGAAAGAGTTCAGTTATGATTAGAAGTTTAGATTACTAGATAAGTTAACTTATGTTAGCTGTATGTTCAGATGTTCAGATAATTGCCAAGTTCCATTGGCAATAGATTTATGAGTTCAAAAATTTGAAATGTGATAGTAGATTTATTTGTGTTCAGAGTTTCAGGTAATTAGAAGTACTGACTTATGTCAGTTATTGTGTTAAGAATTTATGTGAATATATGCATGAAAGTATGTGTTAGCTGTAGTTTTATGTGTTCAGTTGAAATCTTCATGATTTCTTATTTGCGCAGATTAAAGTGTTTTATGAGTATTCAGATTATGTGATATCAAAGTTTAGCCACACTCAAACCAGTATATATTTGATAGTAATGAATAGAAGTGTGAGACTGATATAATGGAACAATGTCTGGCCAACGTGGTTTTATTATATTAAGACACATGGGTGATTCATACCTGTTAAATATAGAGTGGGATTAGTGATGGTTAGCTTTGATGGAAGTAGAAGTGGAGTAGTAAACGAATAGTTTAATGAAAGTCAGTATGAATTAGAAAGATTAGATTAGGCTCAGTTTATATGGGATTACTATTGTAGTCAAATGAAAGTAGAAATATTGACAAAGTGTTAACCTTCAATAATGAATAGAATTTTAGTTTGAAAGAAAGGTTAGAAAGTGAAACTAGAAAAGGGAGTCATGAGGCATGAAGTCAGGTACCATATGATAACTTTTATACCTGCCATTGTTCTTTGACTCCATAGTTGTTAAATATGTGGTATTTATACCTTGTGAGTAGTTTAATTAATACAGATTTAGTAGTGATGTAATTATGATTTCAGAAAGTGTTAAACTCCTAAGTGGGGAGAGAAAATTTTAAGATATACAAAATAATGTATATGAAAAGAATGATAGTAGTGATGAAAGAATAATTAATTAATTAATTGAAAGTTTAGTCTAAGTAACCCAAATGGGTTACTGAATTGATTAGTTGATTTTAATGATTAGTAGTTGTTAAAGAAGTTGAAAGTAATTGTTTAGTGATAACCGATAATTAGATTTGCTAGTTTATATTAGATGTTGTAGTGATTAGAATAGCTAACCAAGGTTAGCTATGTGATTAGATTAGTTAACTTTTGTTAACTACGTGATTAGATTAGCTAATTTATATTAGCTATTGTGATTAGATTTGTTGACTTATGTTAGCAAGTGTAATTATAATAGCTAATTCAATTTAGTTATAGTGATAATTAGATGATTAGAGATTTCAGTAAAGTTGTTTAGTAGAAAGATGAAAGCAGATTAGGTTAGCGAAAGATTTAGTTCCATAATTTCTTAGTAGTCATTTATTTATGCAAATATGTAATTATTGATATTTGCTATATGTTGATTAAGTTGTGAATTAGTCAATTAATCATGTGAAGTATTAACAATTTAGCTTATTTGATTAGTTATGATAGTAGTGATTAGTAGTGAAAGATATGAAAGAAGCTTAATTGATTAGAACGGCTAACTTAAATTAGCTATGAAAGTGATTAGTGTAGCTAACCAAGGTTAGCTAAATTCATGATTAGTTAGCTAAGTTATATTGACTAAGAATATGACGAGACTAGCTAATTTATATTAGCTATATTAATTAGATAATTAAGGGCTATGTGATTTCGGATTCCATCCATGTAAGAAGTTTCACCTAGTTATGAAAGTGTGAAAGCAGTTGTTATAGTGTAAAGATTGTCTAAAGTGATTAGTCAAATAGTTTAGGTAAGAAGTCATCTGACTTAAAAGAATCAAGTTTAGGTAGAATATATATATGTACAGGAAAGGATGAAAGATTGATTCAGTAGAAATTGACAGTAGTTAATATTACACTTTGTGCTTGATATTGCAGTATGTGTCAGTGAATAATGAATAGTTAGTAGTAAACAGTAAACAGTGAATAGTTAGTAATAAACAGTAAATAGTGAATAGTGATTAGTAGCTAGAATGAATTGAGTAAGTTGAATGCATACTAAGGGTAAGTAAGTTGATAAAGCAATATGCACATTGATACATAAATCGTTTCAATAGTATGAGTACAGATATATGCAATAGTGATTAGATTGTCAAGTGATAAAGTTGATTAGTTGTTTATGTAATAATGTTAGATACATTATATGTATAGCTAAAAATTATGAGATTGAACAGATATATATGAATAGTTGAGATAAAGATAGAAAGTGAAGCTTTAATAGTATGTATATTTAAGTCTGGAACTAGGAAGTAAATCTGTATGTTAGAATAAGTAAACGCTTCCGCACGAGTAGAGAAAGTGTTAAGATTGAACAAATAAGAATAAGAATGATATTCGTGGGGACACGAATAAAATAAGTGGGGGAGAGTTGTAACACCCCAGTTTTCAAGGTATTATTTTAGTGTACAAAGATATATATTTATTTTTAATTGTAGACCTTTTTAATAATAAGTTATAATAGAAAACGTAAATAGTTGTTCAGTTCCAGACTGCGTAGTATAACAGATAAAAATAAAATAGGCACAGATACGTGCCTTCTTACTGTGTTCTCAAAATAAACTCCAGAACTCACTTTTGAGAAGGATAGAAATCGCAGGAAACCAAAATCAAAGGAGAACTCAGTGTTTAATCTTCGATTTAAGCTATAAGTTATCAGAATCATCATCTTCTATCATTCTTTAATCCTTGTAAGTTGTTTTAATTTTCTCAAGAACCCTAGAAAATGGGTTTTGTTGATTAGTGAGTTTTAATTCGAAATTGAGATTAGTAATTGATTAGTTTGATGTTAGTTAGTATTATTATGATCATTAGTAACCATATTACATGGTGAAAGTGATGAAATCATGATTAGTGTTCTTGAGTGAATTTAGGGGTTTTGCTAAATCCTTGTAAATTCATGTAATAAGCTTTAAAGTGTAATTAGAATTGTTAATAGAATATGATTATGATGTGGAGCAAGTAATTAAAGTGATTAGTTGATTATGAGATGTTTGAGTGAAGCTTGATTATAAACATGAAAGTTGAAAGTGATTAGTTAATGAAAAGTGATTATGAATTCATGAGTTAGTGATGACTTCCATGATTAGTAGTTGAAAGAATTGTATAGTATGGTAAGAATTATGAAAGTGTAATTAGTTAGCTTAGTTAAAGTAAAAGAAAGTTAATTAAAGTAAGAAAGAGATGTTAGATGATTATTAGTGAACGTGTGATTAGTTGTTCTTAATTGTGCTATGTGTTCATGTGCTAGGTTCTAAAGATGTGCCATTTTCAATTGATCAATTCGCCACAAGTTGTTCAATTCATCAAGGTGAGTTATATGAAAGCGATTATATATATATTAAGTGAATTGCATTGCTTTTAGGCAAGAGATTCACTTAATTGTGTAAAAAGGTAAATTGATTAGTTTTAATTAATATGATAAAGATTCATGTGACTAGAATGGTTATCTTATGTTAGCCATGTGATGACTAGAATGGTTGACCAAGGTTAGCCATGTTGTAATTAGTAGCTAACTTTGTTAGCTAATATGTGATTAGTCTAGCTAAATAGATATTGGCTAGAATATGATTATACTAGCTAGTTAGATATTAGTTAGTATAATCATGATAGATGTGCACATATGAAAGTAAAAGTGAAAGTTCAAGTGAAAGAGAAAGTGGAAGCTCAAGTGGAAGTAAAGGTGAAAGCGAAAGTGAATTCAAGAAAGGGACGAGTCTTTAATACTTTGCTTATTATTGTTTAGTTATAATAATGCATTGTTTTTGATTAGTAGTTATGTTGATTAGATAATCATATGCTCACTAAGCTTTATGCTTAACCCAATTAGTGTTTATGTTGTAGGTGCTCGATTTGGTTACACACAATGGACGGAAGTTATAAAGGTTGCTTGCAAGAAGGTAGTGTGGATAAGTAGTTTGCTTTATGGTTAGATGAGCTTCTTATTCTTTTGAATTATCGTTATGATTAGCCATTGTGTAAATCGCCCAAAAGAGTTTTGTGACATGTAGTATGTAAGTCTTTGACTTAATAAAGTCAAAGTAAAGAGAAAATAAGAAATGATTAGTAATCATAAAGGTGTCATAAATTGCAAAGAATAATAATAGTGTAAAGTATTGAAAATGTGTTTCGGGGTCGAATTTAGTGTTGACCCATAGTCAACTATGTTGAGTTGGTCAAAATCGAGTGAAAGATGTAAGTGAAAGATTTAGAATAGTCTTGAAAGAGGGAACGGGTCAAAAGTGCCCAAATAGGCACATTTTGGGTCAAGAGTCAAAATAAACCATAGTATAGATACGACACTTGTTGCTATTGGTTTAAGTGTCAAATGTATAGTCGGAAATGTTGGTAAAGTATGAAAGTCAGAAACCATATGGTTTGTACTTTGATATGTCAATAGAAAGTGTTCAAAATGGTCCGAAATTGGATTATAGCTCAGATTTTGAATTAAAGAGTATTTTGGAAAATTGTAAAAATAGAAGGTTTCATTTTGACAAAGTAAAAGTGCCTGCAAATTTTCATGTTTAAATTCCTTGTCGTTTGAGAGATATGCGTGTTCAAAGTTCGGAAAATGGTATATAGTTTGAAAGCTGGATGCAGGTACTGTAAAAGCCAGAGTACCCGGCGGGTAACCGGGGTACCCGGCGGGTAAACCTAAACCAAGATCAAGCCGGCGGCTTCTCAAGCCCAGCCGGCGGCTTCTGTAGTCTTTAAAAAGGAAGTTAAGTTCTGTTACCGAAAAACTAATTTACCCGGCGGTTTATAGTCAGAACCCGACGGCTAGTTATGGGTACCCGGCGGGTAACCCATCTACCCGGCGGGTATATGTGGTTTCAGCAAACTTTTATTTTAAAGTTTTAAAAAGTAATACAGACCACAAGAATAGAATACAAATTCAATAGTATAGATAGTGGGACCAATAGAAATACGTTTTAGTGTTTAAAAAAAAAAAAAATTCAGATTCAGGGCGTTTCAAGTTGGTATCAAAGCGATGGTTTAAGAGATTTATGTAATCCACAATAGGATTGCCTAAACTTAAACCACTATGAAATGTTTAGTTTTCAATGATTAGCATGTATAGTAGTAAAGTATATTTGATTAGATTGATATGTTACCTTGTTATTAGTTGTAATTAGTTTATTAGTAGATGGAATTAGTAGATGCGATGCTAGTATCCCGAATAGTTTTGTTTGAGTTTAAAATGATTAGTTATGGACTTGAAAACAGATAAAGGTACAGATAGCTGTATAGATATGTGTAAAGTATATGAGTAAGTGTTCAGTTATATGTGTAGAGATTTAGTTATGATCAGATGTTCAGATAAACTAGATTATGTTAGCAGAAAGTTCAGAAGTTTAGATAAGAAAATTGATGCTAATTATATGTTAGATGCTCAAATGATTAGAAATGTAATAGTATGTTTATTATGTGATCAGATAATTGTTCAGATAAATGTACGAATAGCTGTACAGATATGTGTTTAATTGTTTAGAAAAGTGCAAAGATTTAGTCTGATTAGATGTTTAGTTATATTCAGATGTTCAGTTATGTGAAAGAGTTCAGTTATGATTAGAAGTTTAGATTACTAGATAAGTTAACTTATGTTAGCTGTATGTTCAGATGTTCAGATAATTGCCAAGTTCCATTGGCAATAGATTTATGAGTTCAAAAATTTGAAATGTGATAGTAGATTTATTTGTGTTCAGAGTTTCAGGTAATTAGAAGTACTGACTTATGTCAGTTATTGTGTTAAGAATTTATGTGAATATATGCATGAAAGTATGTGTTAGCTGTAGTTTTATGTGTTCAGTTGAAATCTTCATGATTTCTTATTTGCGCAGATTAAAGTGTTTTATGAGTATTCAGATTATGTGATATCAAAGTTTAGCCACACTCAAACCAGTATATATTTGATAGTAATGAATAGAAGTGTGAGACTGATATAATGGAACAACGTCTGGCCAACGTGGTTTTATTATATTAAGACACATGGGTGATTCATACCTGTTAAATATAGAGTGGGATTAGTGATGGTTAGCTTTGATGGAAGTAGAAGTGGAGTAGTAAACGAATAGTTTAATGAAAGTCAGTATGAATTAGAAAGATTAGATTAGGCTCAGTTTATATGGGATTACTATTGTAGTCAAATGAAAGTAGAAATATTGACAAAGTGTTAACCTTCAATAATGAATAGAATTTTAGTTTGAAAGAAAGGTTAGAAAGTGAAACTAGAAAAGGGAGTCATGAGGCATGAAGTCAGGTACCATATGATAACTTTTATACCTGCCATTGTTCTTTGACTCCATAGTTGTTAAATATGTGGTATTTATACCTTGTGAGTAGTTTAATTAATACAGATTTAGTAGTGATGTAATTATGATTTCAGAAAGTGTTAAACTCCTAAGTGGGGAGAGAAAATTTTAAGATATACAAAATAATGTATATGAAAAGAATGATAGTAGTGATGAAAGAATAATTAATTAATTAATTGAAAGTTTAGTCTAAGTAACCCAAATGGGTTACTGAATTGATTAGTTGATTTTAATGATTAGTAGTTGTTAAAGAAGTTGAAAGTAATTGTTTAGTGATAACCGATAATTAGATTTGCTAGTTTATATTAGATGTTGTAGTGATTAGAATAGCTAACCAAGGTTAGCTATGTGATTAGATTAGTTAACTTTTGTTAACTACGTGATTAGATTAGCTAATTTATATTAGCTATTGTGATTAGATTTGTTGACTTATGTTAGCAAGTGTAATTATAATAGCTAATTCAATTTAGTTATAGTGATAATTAGATGATTAGAGATTTCAGTAAAGTTGTTTAGTAGAAAGATGAAAGCAGATTAGGTTAGCGAAAGATTTAGTTCCATAATTTCTTAGTAGTCATTTATTTATGCAAATATGTAATTATTGATATTTGCTATATGTTGATTAAGTTGTGAATTAGTCAATTAATCATGTGAAGTATTAACAATTTAGCTTATTTGATTAGTTATGATAGTAGTGATTAGTAGTGAAAGATATGAAAGAAGCTTAATTGATTAGAACGGCTAACTTAAATTAGCTATGAAAGTGATTAGTGTAGCTAACCAAGGTTAGCTAAATTCATGATTAGTTAGCTAAGTTATATTGACTAAGAATATGACGAGACTAGCTAATTTATATTAGCTATATTAATTAGATAATTAAGGGCTATGTGATTTCGGATTCCATCCATGTAAGAAGTTTCACCTAGTTATGAAAGTGTGAAAGCAGTTGTTATAGTGTAAAGATTGTCTAAAGTGATTAGTCAAATAGTTTAGGTAAGAAGTCATCTGACTTAAAAGAATCAAGTTTAGGTAGAATATATATATGTACAGGAAAGGATGAAAGATTGATTCAGTAGAAATTGACAGTAGTTAATATTACACTTTGTGCTTGATATTGCAGTATGTGTCAGTGAATAATGAATAGTTAGTAGTAAACAGTAAACAGTGAATAGTTAGTAATAAACAGTAAATAGTGAATAGTGATTAGTAGCTAGAATGAATTGAGTAAGTTGAATGCATACTAAGGGTAAGTAAGTTGATAAAGCAATATGCACATTGATACATAAATCGTTTCAATAGTATGAGTACAGATATATGCAATAGTGATTAGATTGTCAAGTGATAAAGTTGATTAGTTGTTTATGTAATAATGTTAGATACATTATATGTATAGCTGAAAATTATGAGATTGAACAGATATATATGAATAGTTGAGATAAAGATAGAAAGTGAAGCTTTAATAGTATGTATATTTAAGTCTGGAACTAGGAAGTAAAGCTGTATGTTAGAATAAGTAAACGCTTCCGCACGAGTAGAGAAAGTGTTAAGATTGAACAGATAAGAATAAGAATGATATTCGTGGGGACACGAATAAAATAAGTGGGGGAGAGTTGTAACACCCCAGTTTTCAAGGTATTATTTTAGTGTACAAAGATATATATTTATTTTTAATTGTAGACCTTTTTAATAATACGTTATAATAGAAAACGTAAATAGTTGTTCAGTTCCAGACTGCGTAGTATAACAGATAAAAATAAAATAGGCACAGATACGTGCCTTCTTACTGTGTTCTCAAAATAAACTCCAGAACTCACTTTTGAGAAGGATAGAAATCGCAGGAAACCAAAATCAAAGGAGAACTCAGTGTTTAATCTTCGATTTAAGCTACAAGTTATCAGAATCATCATCTTCTATCATTCTTTAATCCTTGTAAGTTGTTTTAATTTTCTCAAGAACCCTAGAAAATGGGTTTTGTTGATTAGTGAGTTTTAATTCGAAATTGAGATTAGTAATTGATTAGTTTGATGTTAGTTAGTATTATTATGATCATTAGTAACCATATTACATGGTGAAAGTGATGAAATCATGATTAGTGTTCTTGAGTGAATTTAGGGGTTTTGCTAAATCCTTGTAAATTCATGTAATAAGCTTTAAAGTGTAATTAGAATTGTTAATAGAATATGATTATGATGTGGAGCAAGTAATTAAAGTGATTAGTTAATTATGAGATGTTTGAGTGAAGCTTGATTATAAACATGAAAGTTGAAAGTGATTAGTTAATGAAAAGTGATTATGAATTCATGAGTTAGTGATGACTTCCATGATTAGTAGTTGAAAGAATTGTATAGTATGGTAAGAATTATGAAAGTGTAATTAGTTAGCTTAGTTAAAGTAAAAGAAAGTTAATTAAAGTAAGAAAGAGATGTTAGATGATTATTAGTGAACGTGTGATTAGTTGTTCTTAATTGTGCTATGTGTTCATGTGCTAGGTGCTAAAGATGTGCCATTTTCAATTGATCAATTCGCCACAAGTTGTTCAATTCATCAAGGTGAGTTATATGAAAGCGATTATATATATATTAAGTGAATTGCATTGCTTTTAGGCAAGAGATTCACTTAATTGTGTAAAAAGGTAAATTGATTAGTTTTAATTAATATGATAAAGATTCATGTGACTAGAATGGTTATCTTATGTTAGCCATGTGATGACTAGAATGGTTGACCAAGGTTAGCCATGTTGTAATTAGTAGCTAACTTTGTTAGCTAATATGTGATTAGTCTAGCTAAATAGATATTGGCTAGAATATGATTATACTAGCTAGTTAGATATTAGTTAGTATAATCATGATAGATGTGCACATATGAAAGTAAAAGTGAAAGTTCAAGTGAAAGAGAAAGTAGAAGCTCAAGTGGAAGTAAAGGTGAAAGCGAAAGTGAATTCAAGAAAGGGACGAGTTTTTAATACTTTGCTTATTATTGTTTAGTTATAATAATGCATTGTTTTTGATTAGTAGTTATGTTGATTAGATAATCATATGCTCACTAAGCTTTATGCTTAACCCGATTAGTGTTTATGTTGTAGGTGCTCGATTTGGTTACACACAATGGATAGAAGTTATAAAGGTTGCTTGCAAGAAGATAGTGTGGATAAGTAGCTTGCTTTATGGTTAGATGAGCTTCTTATTCTTTTGAATTATCGTTATGATTAGCCATTGTGTAAATCGCCCAAAAGAGTTTTGTGACATGTAGTATGTAAGTCTTTGACTTAATAAAGTCAAAGTAAAGAGAAAAGAAGAAATGATTAGTAATCATAAAGGTGTCATAAATTGCAAAGAATAGTAATAGTGTAAAGTATTGAAAATGTGTTTTGGGGTCGAATTTAGTGTTGACCCATAGTCAACTATGTTGAGTTGGTCAAAATCGAGTGAAAGATGTAAGTGAAAGATTTAGAATAGTCTTGAAAGAGGGAACGGGTCAAAAGTGCCCAAATGGGCACATTTTGGGTCAAGAGTCAAAATAAACCATAGTATAGATACGACACTTGTTGCTATTGGTTTAAGTGTCAAATGTATAGTCGGAAATGTTGGTAAAGTATGAAAGTCAGAAACCATATGGTTTGTACTTTGATATGTCAATAGAAAGTGTTCAAAATGGTCCGAAATTGGATTATAGCTCAGATTTTGAATTAAAGAGTATTTTGGAAAAGTGTAAAAATAGAAGGTTTCATTTTGACATAGTAAAAGTGCCTGCAAATTTTCATGTTTAAATTCCTTGTCGTTTGAGAGATATGCGTGTTCAAAGTTCGGAAAATGGTATATAGTTTGAAAGCTGGATGCAGGTACTGTAAAAGCCAGAGTACCCGGCGGGTAACCGGGGTACCCGGCGGGTAAACCTAAACCAAGATCAAGCCGGCGGCTTCTCAAGCCCAGCCGGCGGCTTCTGTAGTCTTTAAAAAGGAAGTTAAGTTCTGTTACCGAAAAACCAGTTTACCCGGCGGTTTATAGTCAGAACCCGACGGCTAGTTATGGGTACCCGGCGGGTAACCCATCTACCCGGCGGGTATATGTGGTTTCAGCAAACTTTTATTTTAAAGTTTTAAAAAGTAATACAGACCACAAGAATAGAATACAAATTCAATAGTATAGATAGTGGGACCAATAGAAATACGTTTCAGTGTTTAAAAAAAAAAAAAAATTCAGATTCAGGGCGTTTCAAGTTGGTATCAAAGCGATGGTTTAAGAGATTTATGTAATCCACAATAGGATTGCCTAAACTTAAACCACTATGAAATGTTTAGTTTTCAATGATTAGCATGTATAGTAGTAAAGTATATTTGATTAGATTGATATGTTACCTTGTTATTAGTTGTAATTAGTTTATTAGTAGATGGAATTAGTAGATGCGATGCTAGCATCCCGAATAGTTTTGTTTGAGTTTAAAATGATTAGTTATGGACTTGAAAACAGATAAAGGTACAGATAGCTGTATAGATATGTGTAAAGTATATGAGTAAGTGTTCAGTTATATGTGTAGAGATTTAGTTATGATCAGATGTTCAGATAAACTAGATTATGTTAGCAGAAAGTTCAGAAGTTTAGATAAGAAAATTGATGCTAATTATATGTTAGATGCTCAAATGATTAGAAATGTAATAGTATGTTTATTATGTGATCAGATAATTGTTCAGATAAATGTGCGAATAGCTGTACAGATATGTGTTTAATTGTTTAGAAAAGTGCAAAGATTTAGTCTGATTAGATGTTTAGTTATATTCAGATGTTCAGTTATGTGAAAGAGTTCAGTTATGATTAGAAGTTTAGATTACTAGATAAGTTAACTTATGTTAGCTGTATGTTCAGATGTTCAGATAATTGCCAAGTTCCATTGGCAATAGATTTATGAGTTCAAAAATTTGAAATGTGATAGTAGATTTATTTGTGTTCAGAGTTTCAGGTAATTAGAAGTACTGACTTATGTCAGTTATTGTGTTAAGAATTTATGTGAATATATGCATGAAAGTATGTGTTAGCTGTAGTTTTATGTGTTCAGTTGAAATCTTCATGATTTCTTATTTGCGCAGATTAAAGTGTTTTATGAGTATTCAGATTATGTGATATCAAAGTTTAGCCACACTCAAACCAGTATATATTTGATAGTAATGAATAGAAGTGTGAGACTGATATAATGGAACAACGTCTGGCCAACGTGGTTTTATTATATTAAGACACATGGGTGATTCATACCTGTTAAATATAGAGTGGGATTAGTGATGGTTAGCTTTGATGGAAGTAGAAGTGGAGTAGTAAACGAATAGTTTAATGAAAGTCAGTATGAATTAGAAAGATTAGATTAGGCTCAGTTTATATGGGATTACTATTGTAGTCAAATGAAAGTAGAAATATTGACAAAGTGTTAACCTTCAATAATGAATAGAATTTTAGTTTGAAAGAAAGGTTAGAAAGTGAAACTAGAAAAGGGAGTCATGAGGCATGAAGTCAGGTACCATATGATAACTTTTATACCTGCCATTGTTCTTTGACTCCATAGTTGTTAAATATGTGGTATTTATACCTTGTGAGTAGTTTAATTAATACAGATTTAGTAGTGATGTAATTATGATTTCAGAAAGTGTTAAACTCCTAAGTGGGGAGAGAAAATTTTAAGATATACAAAATAATGTATATGAAAAGAATGATAGTAGTGATGAAAGAATAATTAATTAATTAATTGAAAGTTTAGTCTAAGTAACCCAAATGGGTTACTGAATTGATTAGTTGATTTTAATGATTAGTAGTTGTTAAAGAAGTTGAAAGTAGTTGTTTAGTGATAACCGATAATTAGATTTGCTAGTTTATATTAGATGTTGTAGTGATTAGAATAGCTAACCAAGGTTAGCTATGTGATTAGATTAGTTAACTTTTGTTAACTACGTGATTAGATTAGCTAATTTATATTAGCTATTGTGATTAGATTTGTTGACTTATGTTAGCAAGTGTAATTAGAATAGCTAATTCAATTTAGTTATAGTGATAATTAGATGATTAGAGATTTTAGTATAGTTGTTTAGTAGAAAGATGAAAGCAGATTAGGTTAGCGAAAGATTTAGTTCCATAATTTCTTAGTAGTCATTTATTTATGCAAATATGTAATTATTGATATTTGCTATATGTTGATTAAGTTGTGAATTAGTCAATTAATCATGTGAAGTATTAACAATTTAGCTTATTTGATTAGTTATGATAGTAGTGATTAGTAGTGAAAGATATGAAAGAAGCTTAATTGATTAGAACGGCTAACTTAAATTAGCTATGAAAGTGATTAGTGTAGCTAACCAAGGTTAGCTAAATTCATGATTAGTTAGCTAAGTTATATTGACTAAGAATATGACGAGACTAGCTAATTTATATTAGCTATATTAATTAGATAATTAAGGGCTATGTGATTTCGGATTCCATCCATGTAAGAAGTTTCACCTAGTTATGAAAGTGTGAAAGCAGTTGTTATAGTGTAAAGATTGTCTAAAGTGATTAGTCAAATAGTTTAGGTAAGAAGTCATCTGACTTAAAAGAATCAAGTTTAGGTAGAATATATATATGTACAGGAAAGGATGAAAGATTGATTCAGTAGAAATTGACAGTAGTTAATATTACACTTTGTGCTTGATATTGCAGTACGTGTCAGTGAATAATGAATAGTTAGTAGTAAACAGTAAACAGTGAATAGTTAGTAATAAACAGTAAATAGTGAATAGTGATTAGTAGCTAGAATGAATTGAGTAAGTTGAATGCATACTAAGGGTAAGTAAGTTGATAAAGCAATATGCACATTGATACATAAATCGTTTCAATAGTATGAGTACAGATATATGCAATAGTGATTAGATTGTCAAGTGATAAAGTTGATTAGTTGTTTATGTAATAATGTTAGATACATTATATGTATAGCTGAAAATTATGAGATTGAACAGATATATATGAATAGTTGAGATAAAGATAGAAAGTGAACCTTTAATAGTATGTATATTTAAGTCTGGAACTAGGAAGTAAAGCTGTATGTTAGAATAAGTAAACGCTTCCGCACGAGTAGAGAAAGTGTTAAGATTGAACAGATAAGAATAAGAATGATATTCGTGGGGACACGAATAAAATAAGTGGGGGAGAGTTGTAACACCCCAGTTTTCAAGGTATTATTTTAGTGTACAAAAATATATATTTATTTTTAATTGTAGACCTTTTTAATAATAAGTTATAATAGAAAACGTAAATAGTTGTTCAGTTCCAGACTGCGTAGTATGTAAGTCTTTGACTTAATAAAGTCAAAGTAAAGAGAAAAGAAGAAATGATTAGTAATCATAAAGGTGTCATAAATTGCAAAGAATAGTAATAGTGTAAAGTATTGAAAATGTGTTTTGGGGTCGAATTTAGTGTTGACCCATAGTCAACTATGTTGAGTTGGTCAAAATCGAGTGAAAGATGTAAGTGAAAGATTTAGAATAGTCTTGAAAGAAGGAACGGGTCAAAAGTGCCCAAATGGGCACATTTTGGGTCAAGAGTCAAAATAAACCATAGTATAGATACGACACTTGTTGCTATTGGTTTAAGTGTCAAATGTATAGTCGGAAATGTTGGTAAAGTATGAAAGTCAGAAACCATATGGTTTGTACTTTGATATGTCAATAGAAAGTGTTCAAAATGGTTCGAAATTGGATTATAGCTCAGATTTTGAATTAAAGAGTATTTTGGAAAAGTGTAAAAATAGAAGGTTTCATTTTGACATAGTAAAAGTGCCTGCAAATTTTCATGTTTAAATTCCTTGTCGTTTGAGAGATATGCGTGTTCAAAGTTCAGAAAATGGTATATAGTTTGAAAGCTGGATGCAGGTACTGTAAAAGCCAGAGTACCCGGCGGGTAACCGGGGTACCCGGCGGGTAAACCTAAACCAAGATCAAGCCGGCGGCTTCTCAAGCCCAGCCGGCGGCTTCTGTAGTCTTTAAAAAGGAAGTTAAGTTCTGTTACCGAAAAACTAATTTACCCGGCGGTTTATAGTCAGAACCCGACGGCTAGTTATGGGTACCCGGCGGGTAACCCATCTACCCGGCGGGTATATGTGGTTTCAGCAAACTTTTATTTTAAAGTTTTAAAAAGTAATACAGACCACAAGAATAGAATACAAATTCAATAGTATAGATAGTGGGACCAATAGAAATACGTTTCAGTGTTTAAAAAAAAAAAATTCAGATTTAGGACGTTTCATTAGACCTATAAAATGTTACCTTTTTATATTTATATAACCATTCGAATTTCGTACAATAACACAAATAACCCGTATGTATACACGAATTTATAAGATCGTTTATATATACGATGATATAACAAGAGTATATTCTCAATTCTCAATCACTCCGTATAACATTTAACTTTCATAAACATGCATCATTAAGTTTTAACCTAAAACATAAGTAAAGTTATTAAGTACTGAAAACTGCAAATATAGTACTACTTTATTGAAACAAAAAATTTAAGTTGACATTCAACTTCCGCACCAAACACATCCAAGATCCAAAACATGCCTCAACAACAATTGAGAGACACCATAATAATCCAAAGCATGCTTCAATTGCAAATTTGATGTCGGATCCAATCCCACATTGCCACCCATCATAAACCCCCAAAACAACTTCACCAAGTCAACGATCCCTCATTTTTAGTCAACCCTTTCATTTTGACTTCACGATGGGCAAAGGCGGTGGCTGCGTCCCCAGCAAAAACAAACCGCCGGCCGTCGACACCACCAACGGTCCGGTTACTATCACTTCCCCCACAACACAACTTCAAGACCAACCTCAAACAAACACCCAAATCCCAATTGTATCTAATTTAAAAATACTGATTGTATTTTACTCGATGTACGGTCACGTTGAAACGCTAGCGCGTAGGATGAAAAAAGGAGTTGACGGCGTTGACGGAGTGGAAGCGGCGTTGTTCCGTGTACCGGAGACGTTATCCGATGATGTGTTGGCGCAAATGCGGGCGCCGTCAAAAGATGATGAAATTGGTGAGATTACGTCATTGAGTGAGTTGGAAACAGCAGATGGGATTTTGTTTGGGTTTCCGACGAGGTATGGGACAATGGCGGCGCAAATGAAGGCCTTTTTTGATTGGACCGGACCGTTGTGGAGAGATCAGAAACTCGCTGGTAAACCGGCCGGTTTTTTTGTTAGTACTGGGACTCAGGGCGGCGGACAAGAGACCACGGCGTAAGTTTTGCCTATTGCTATCTATTTATTTTTATTGTAATTAGAATTAGAATAGAATGCGATAAAATTAAATTAATTAGGGTTAGGGTTTGGAATTTAGTAGTTTAATGTTTTAAAAATGTTTTTGTTAATTATATCCACAGTTGATTAATTTGACCCTGTGTGACCAATAGATTGTGATTATAATCGGTTTATGCTAAACAAGCTGAATCGGTTATTGTGACTCAAAGTTGCGATAATCGGTGTAATGCAAGTGTGAATTTCTCGTTTTCAAATTGTTATGTTATGTTAGGTTTTACGTTGCAAGCAATCATTTTAATGTGAAAAAGAAATGAACTGGGTGATCTTGTACGAAAATATGTTTTTGTTTGAATACCATAATCCCGCAATTTGCTCAAAATTAGTTCTTGCCGATAACTTTATCACATTTCCGCATATGAAAGATGGTTTTTGCTTGCAATGGAAAGAGGTGCTTAATGATCCGAAAAAGGCAACCACTTTTGAAAGTATATCAATAGAAGTATTTTGAAGCTAAGGCTTCACAACATATGCATTATGGCTAATGAAACCTTCAACGGATCTTTGGCTTTCAAACATAAATAAGACGCTAGAATTGATGGGTATATACAATTATACATGTTATTGTATATTTTATGGGTCATTTAGTAGAGATTAATCATATGGTATCTCTATTAATCATATACAGTTGTAGAGATTATATAGTTGCTAAAGATAATTGTCCTTATTCTAATGTATTACCATTTTCACATGAAAGTAGTAAAGTCATTTTTTTTATGTCCCGAAAATACAACAAATGGGCAAATGAGTTCAAAACTTAAGATAGTGACTGAAACATTTTTAACTCGATAGCACACCATATTTATTTTTTTGGTTATGTATGCAGATGGACAGCAATTACACAACTGGCTCACCACGGTATGCTTTTTGTTCCAGTTGGGTACACGTTCGGTGCAGGTATGTTCAAAATGGATTCAATCCGAGGTGGTAGCCCTTACGGTGCTGGAGTCTTTGCTGGTGATGGGACTCGTGAACCCACGGAAACAGAATTGGCACTTGCTGAACATCAAGGCAAGTACATGGCTGGTGTGGTTAAGAAGCTGGCCCGTTCCGGCTCTTGATTTATATCAAAGCGTTATACATTTTGTGGTTTTGAGTTTGATTTGCGTTTTGTGATTAGGTGTGTTCATTTATCTCTTGATTGCTTAAAACATTGTATATTTGTGGTAAATTTTGATTTTGACTTGTTACATACAAATACACAATTATATAACATGTGTTGATTGTTGATGGTGGATGTGTTGTTTTTGTGTATCTATTACTTTTAATTTTGCATATTCTATTACCCACAAAAATAAAATAAAACATGGATCAAGTGATCAACCACTACCAGGAGTTGTATTTTGTGCTATTGGTTGGTTGTACAACTACAATATGTACAAATTACAATTTTACAACCTCCTTATAAAGCGATATGCAGGTTGCCAAAATTTTGTATATTTGGGTAAATTTTGCGTTTTAGTTCATTATTTTTTTTACAAAAATTTTCTTTTATTGATACATTGATAGATACGTGGTTAAATTAAATTGTGCAATTGCCAGTAAAAAATTCAAATTTGCTTCTTAATCCTCCAAGATAGAAGTTTATTGATGTCGAGATTCAGTTTATCCTCTCAATTACGTGTTAGTCTACCGAGCTTCCGCTCTCCTAACTGGCGCCGTCTACTAGGAAATACTCGGTGTTTATCACTGGCGTTCGTACGTAGTCTTTGCCCTCCATACATATCATGGATAGCTCTAATGTATCTACTCTGAGTTGCCTTATCATTGAGGGTCCTCTAAATAAGCTCACGTGGAACACTATCATAGGCTTTCTCCATGTCAACGGGTGTAGGTTTCTTTGCTTATCCATATACTTCTTTATAAGAGTTCTGATACTGTGTATCGCCTCGACTGAAGACCGTCCTGGCATAAAACCGAATTGGTGATACCTATGTCTCACGTTGAAGTCTAGTCTCAATCGCTCGTTCTCATAGCTTTATGGCATGGGTAAGTAGTTTTATACCTCTGTAGTTGCTACAGATTTGCGTGTCCTTGTTCTCGTAGATCGGTATAATCTCGCTGAGTCTCCATTCCTTTGGCATTTTAGCACTTTTAAACATCTTCTTGTAAAGATTCATAAGCCACATCACTCCACCTTCTCCATGGCACCTCCATGCCTCTATGAAAATTTGATCAGGTCCCACAGCTTTGTGTCTCCCCATCCTTCGTAGGGCTGACCTTACTTCCTCCTATTTAATTCTCCCGCAGAAGCAGTTGTTTCGAACTTGTTATCCTGTAGAAGTGCTCTCTAATTCTCCGTTTTTGATAAAGAGAGTAGAGAAGTATTCTCACCATATTTTCCTAATTTTGTCCTCTTTCACTATGCTTTATCCGCCCTCATCCTTGATAAATTTGATATTTTATACATCTCCTATAACACCCCTTCATTTCACATCCATATTTTATATTTTAAAACACCGGAAGCGAGTCCCAATATATACAAACCATATTTACATGTACCAAAATGTGTAACTTTTCAAAACATCACAATTATAAATATATAATTACAAAACCATTTACTGAAAACCGGGTGTTATGTAAATTCCCAAAACATATGATTTCCAAAATATCAGAGTGGTCGCAGTAGTAGTCAAACATCACATCCAGAATCCCAAAGTCCATTCCATATCCTAAACATAATCTGCAAAATGTTAAATATCGAGGGGTTAGCTCACAGCTAAGTGAATGGAACTGTAACCGACAGTTCAATCCAGAAATAACAAATCTTACAACAAATAAACACATAAACAAACACAGTCAAAGAGGACCGGCGGTTCTTGGTATGCCATCACAAGAACACATTAACCACTGGTATACCATCACAGTGATTTACCGATAGTTTGTATACTATCTTCACTGGCTAGGGTTCATCCATCAACTATACGTATCGGAAACCCCGCCAATCAAACAATAGCCACAAACCAAACCAGCGTTGACCTCTGAATAACCCACATAGTCACATATGCCCAATGGCCAATAATCACATATTTCGCAATAACCAATTAATACCGAATATAAACAACAGATCAACAATCACTACTTCAAAGACTAACTAGTCAATAACCAATAACAAGTATGTTCACCCGTTGTAACCAAACTTGTTACAACTGGGTTGAACAGAAGAATACAGTTACCACTCACCAAATACCTCAGTCGTCCGCTCAGAAATCTAATATTACTGAGCCTTCTGCTTATCTGGGATTACAACAAAATAATACAAGTCAGTACTCGTCTCAAAATTTATATAACATAACTCAAATATATTACATCAAACCACTTAAGTATTATATCAAATAAATCAATATATCACTTATATACTCATAATAAATGTTCGATACTGAGATACACATGGCCAACTATCAAGCATCAAATTACAACAACTACAAGTTATAAATAATGATCATATAATCTCTCAAACTATAATCATAACATATTCAACTGAAATATCTTATAATAACCACAAAATATAAATTAATTTCATAAATATGCAACTCATAAAATTACTCATTATGTCACCACTCATAATATTCAATCAAATCAGATTCATTAGTAATTGACTCTTTAATTCATAATCATATAATCCATTTTAATAATAGTAATGTCATTTTCATAACGATGACTAGATTACCAATAACAATTTACTTATAAAACCCATTATTTATTTTATCCATTCTAATGTATCATCCTAACACAATATTTTTAATTTCTATAATATTAAATACTTAAACACATATAAGAAGTAATCAAAATTCTATCACAGACTACATAATCCGCCGGATAGTGGGTTGGATCCGCCGGATCACCACCCTCACCAGCGACCTGTAGCATCTGTAAAAACCCAAACGCGATTCCAATCCCCAAATTCGTACAACTAACTTCACCAAATCAGTTTATTACAGTAACAACAATCTATTAACCTCATATATTAACTATTAACATCACTTTTCAACTTCAATCTCATATTCATATAACTTAAACCTTAATCCCTTAACTAAAAATCAAAAACATGAAGAACATCCATTAATTTGACTTTCTAGCATCATATAATCATCAATCATGTATCTATAACATCTATTCAACTTTGATTTCATATAACTCATGATTAAACACAATTTACCAAACAAGTTCATAATAAATAATCACAAGAATACTTACAAGTAAAAGAAAGAAGAAGTTAAGATGATAATGATCAGAATCTGTCTTTAAATAAATCCTAAGTAAATTGATCCTTCAATTTTGTTCCATGGTTTCTTACTGTGTTTTAGTTACTCCGTATATGAGAGTAGGTATGTATAAGACTCCTCTCAATGGTGACGCGAACTGACGCATCAGTTGCCTGCCAGCTCAGCGTCACGTCAGCTTTTCCCCAAACTGACACAAACTGACACTCCACTGCCAACAGCAACATCACTTCCCTTATTTTCAGGGCCCCACGCACTATTTAATCTATTTATTTAATACAAAACTTAAATAACACATTTAAATTAAAACTAAAAATAAGGGATTAATTAAAAATTAAACATTACAATTCCTAAAAAAATAAAATATTACAATTCCTAAAAAAAGAAAAAAAATTACAATTCCTAAAAAAATAAAATGTTACAAATCCTAAAAAATGAAAAATGTTACAAATCCTAAAAAATAAAAAAAATACATTTATTGAAATTTAAAAATACAACTAGTAGTCTACTCGGATTCGTTGTCGTCTTCATTGTCGTCTTCATTGTTGTCCTCGTCTTCACCCGAATCTAGCACTTGGGTTGAACCCGAACCCGTGTCGTGACCAAAAAACGTTTTGTAGTCCGACTCATAGTTGTCAACCAAGGTTTTTCTTACTTCCTTGATCATTTTTTTCTCCTTGCCTTTGAGAAACGACGGGATCAGTTGAAGAAGCATTTTCCACGATTTAATGATCGTTTTTTTTTGCCGCGGCTTTTCCGATTTGCGCCATTGTACGTTCTGACGTTTGCGCTGCTCGTATGTTGGCCAAACGTTCTTGTTCTTTCAAAGAACGTGAAGCAGTAGCGGCATCACTTGAACTCGAGTTTTTTTGGCTTTTCCTAGAAGATATACGACCGGGCGGGCGACGAATGGGGTCGTCGGTGAACAAGTGTTGCATGTTAGCCGTAAGAGGATCGGAATAAGGCATGTCGTCACTAAGATTGATGGGTTCGAGCTCGGGTTGGGATGGAATTTCTCGGTTGCTCATAACACCAAACGATGCCAGAAACTTTGGATGATCATTGACTACGTCCCAACAACTTTCATATATGAAATCTCTTCCCATTCGGTCCTTGAACCTCTTATGACATGCTTTCACAATGTCATCTTCTTTGGCACCGCTCGGACGAGGATTTGTAACCTCTTTGTAAATTCCAATGAAGATCTTGCAATCCGAACGGATCTTGTTCCATTTGCCTTGAAGTTGGCTCACGGAACGGATTTGGGGAGCCACCGAGTTGTAGTCCTCATGAACTTTTCTCCAGAAAACTTCTCCAGTTTGTGCCTTGCCTTTTTTGTCTTTTTCAGACCGGTGGATCCATCGTTGGGCCAAGATAACCGCCTCCTCATCGGTCCATTTTACTTGCACCCGGGTTGAGGCAGTGGACACGGCTTTTCCTCTAGATCTTCCTCTCTTTGGAGCCGGCTCGGGTTCGGGTTCGGTTTCGGGTTCGGGTTGGATTTCGGGTTCGGGTTCGGGTCGGGGCGGAGTGTTGATGTTTCTGAATTGTTGGAGGCTAATTGGTGTTGGTGGATATTTGTTGAAAGCCGAAGGATGAGGTTGGTGCATGTAGTGTGGGTTTCCGAACGCCGCGGGAGATTGGTGATATGGGATTGTTGGTGAAAAATGATGATACGTTGGGTAGGTTTGATAAGTTTGGTATGGTGCGGATGGACTTTGGTATGGACCGGGTGGGCTTGCGTATGTTGCAAAACCGGGGGGTTGGCTAGGTGATGAGTTGCTCGATTGAGCAGAAAAAGTGGATGTTAGTGAAGTTGGATTCGGAAGCGGGTTGTTGATAAGGTTGTTCTACATATCATCGGCGGTAGATTGTTGGGTTGGCCTCATTTTTTGGTATATAAATGTGGTAGAAGTTGAAAGTGGTGATTGAAGAAGTTGAAGAAATTGTATATAAAAGTTGTGAAATTGTATATAAAAGTGGTGAATTGGGGTGTAAATGTTGTGGAAAGTAGGTTGAAAGTGGTGAATTGGAAGTATAAATTATATAAAGTAGTGGAATATTTAAAAAGTTGGAGAGTGAATGGGTTGAAAAATTGGTTGGATTTGGTTTGAATTTATAGTGTGTAAAAAGTAAAAAAAATATAAAAATTAAATGTATTTTTTTTTGCCCGTTCCTCACAGATTTTCAATTTTTTTTATTTTTTTTATGTTAAACGGCTCGCGTCAGAAAAGGGACCCACCCCCACCCTCTCTCTTCCGTCGCTCTCCCGACGAGGCCAACCGACGCACACCAACCGACGGGCCGTGCCTATGGCGTTGGTCCCAACCGACGCACACTGACGGACGCTATAAGGAGGAGTCTAAGACCCCTCACTATGGTGAACACCAACTGACGCATCAGTTGGTGCCACATCAACGCCACATCAGCTTTTTTCAAAACTGACACAAACTGACGCTTCACTGCCTACAGTGAACATCACTTCAGTTTTTTCTAGACCCATATTTACCAATATACCTTTAATTCTATACACTAAACAAATAAAAATAAAAATAAAAAAAACTGACGCTGTGGAAATCACTTCGGTTTGGCGACGGAACCCTCAACCGATGGAAACTGATGTTTTGGTGCCTATGGTGTCAGTTACTGAAGGAAAGTGATGCTCCTCACTGACGCACCATAGTGAGAGGCCTAAGAGATAAACAAATTAGGGAAAATGAAATTGGGTCGGCTCCCACCACCGACTCCCTTTTTAATGAGTATAATTTTCATTCCTTTCTAACCTATTGTTTGGAATTTAAAAACCATTTACGCAAACGATAACTTTTATTTTTCTTAGAACTCTATTAATTTAAAACAACTAATAATTTATCTGTCACAATGATATCGCTCATTTTGTATAAGTTTATCTTTAGCGATATCATTGTTTTTGCATTCATTTTAAGTGGACTTTATGAACTTTTGGTACTTATTTAGCTTAAATTGAATTACAGGCATCAATATTGAAGAATCGTCGTTTGGACTGCATTTTGGTTATGATTCGAGCAAGTTTGTAAAGTATTGAAGTCTCGAGCAAAAAGCTGGTCTGCTGGAGAATAGCTTGAAGCCGCCGGCTTGGGGTATGTAGCAGCCGGGTCATATAATCCTGTAGAAGCCGGCGGGTTGATTAACCAAGCCGCCGGGTTTGTATGGTTACCAGCCGGGTGAGTGAGGCTAGCCGCCGGGTAAATTAACTTTTCCATCATTTGTTGGTCACAGAGAAATTCGGCCGTTTGAACCCTGTAGAAGCCGGCGGGTGATCCTACTGAGCCGCCGAGTTGTGTTTCTTCGAATGACCCGCCGTTTTATATGTTCAAGCAGCCGGGTTCCACAAATTTCAAAGGACCCGCCGGGTGATAACACAACCCGCCGGGTAGTTTGGGCGGCAGATCACTTTTTGGCTAGAAAAAGCACTTTTCACTATTGAATCTCACCAACTTTTTCACACACGAAAACACACACAAAAACCAGTCACTAGGTGGCGATTTTGGTGTTCTTGAAAGTTTTCTTTCATTTTCTTGAAGATTTCCTTTGGTGTAGCATCTCTCGGTTACTAACAATCATCATCCCGACATTGTAAGAACTCGGTTTGCAATTTTATCCAAATATAATCATGATTTCCTTGGTTTCGTTGATGTTTTGTGTGTATGATGATGTGATTATGATGGTTGGCTAGGTTTTGTTATACTTGCTTGGATGAACTAGTTAGTGACTAGGGGGTGTTATATTTGGTGTTTGATTTATGCTTCGAGTTTAAGATTCATCCATAAATTTGTATGTAACTAGTTGATGTGGTTTAACTTGTGGTATTTTGACTAAACAACTATGGCGAATGTTTGTTGTTTAATAAAAATACTTGTCATTTGTATGAAATGTATGAATGAATCTATTTTAGCGAATGCGAAAATTATTACAAGTGAAGTTAGTTAACTAGTAGGATTTGAGTTAGCGAATTTGGCGAATGTCTTTCGTTTGGATGAATCATAAACTCTTTTAACTCGAACTCGTGTTTAATCAACTACTTGTGTATTTGAGCTTGATGTCAATTAATTAACTTGTTTGATAATTTGCTAATAGATATAGCGAACGTTTTCTATCTAGTGAGTTGTTGTCAACTTTTTGTCTATAAAGTGTTGAACTTGATTGCGGATGTGGTTTTGGAATAGGTTAACAAGTTAAGCTCAAATATGCAAGTAGGTAACTATGGCGAATGTCCGTTATTTGATTGAATCATGGGTTTGTAAATTGAAGTTGAATTATTAGGTGATGACGAATGTTAAGCCTAGGTTTGATGGAAAATTGTTTGCATAAAATAACATGTTTTAACTTTACACCCCGAAATCACTAACGATCTAATCCAAGCAAGTATAGTTTTTAATATTTGAAAGTTCCAAATCAATCACTTTGACTCTAAAGAGTCCACTTGCCTAGTTTAACTAAAATTTCGTAGTTTTAAGCAACGTGACAATTCGGTCACACAAACCAACCACATTTTATTTTCTCTTTTTAAATTGCTCACACTTCTATTGATCATCCAATCTAGTTCCCTGTGTTCGAACCCGAACTTACCCAACTATACTACTACACGATAGGGTCCACTGCCCGGTTGTGTTTTGGTCTAGCTCGGTACTTTCTTGTTCACTTTTCAACGATAATTTTATAACTTGATTTAGCACATCAAGTTTTTGGCGCCGCTGCCGGGGAACTTGATTTGTGAAATTGATTCAAGTGTGATTAATTGATCCTTTCTAGAATTTATTCTTGGAAAGTTACCTTTGTTTGTATTGCGCCGATACGTTTATGGTTTTATTGTTTGTGTACTTTCAGGTGTGATTTGGTTGTGGATGAACACAAGGAGCTCCGGTAAAGAGCTTCTAAGTCCTTTGTCCAACCCGGAGAAGACCAAAAAGAGTAAACGAAGGAGGAAGCCAAAGCAAAGATCATCGGAATCATCTAGTAGTCAAACGGATACCGATACATCTTCGGGAAACACCATTGAGGTGGAAGAAACTTTTGTGGAGGAAATTCCATCACCCGAAGAAGAACTTTCAACACCTTCCGAAGGTGAAGAAGAGATGGCGGATGAGGATGATACTCCTATTTTCTCACGGACGAGAACCGTGGCACCGACACCCGAGTCGGCCATACGGTTTCAAGATATTGAAAATGATAATTTCTCTTTGAAGGGGCATCATATGCAACTCATTAGAGATAAACAATTCGACGGAAGGGTGCGGGTCGATCCACACCAACACATTGCTAGCTTTCTTGAAATCGGGAGCTATTTCAAGTATGGGGCGAATATGGATGAAGTGATTCGCCTACGGACGTTTCCTATGTCACTTTGTGGTGAGGCAAAGATTTGGTATCAAGAATTGGAACCAAACACCATCACTACTTGAGATGAGATGAGGGAAGCATTCGTTAGACGATTTTATCCTCCGGCTTTGGCCGAAAGACTTTTGAATGAGATTAGAGCTTTCAAACAACAAGAAGGCGAAACTTTGGTAGAGGCATGGTGTCGGATGAAAGACATGTTGAGGAATTGCCATGGTCACGATTTGAAGAAGAGAGAAATCATTGTGTTATTCTACAATGGTCTTAACTTGGATTCGGCAAGTATTCTTGATGCCTCGGGAGGAGGTCAATTCCTCTACAAGACACCGAATGAAGCATGGAAGCTTCTTGAAGACAAGGTTATCCAAAGCTTAAATTGGGCTAAGGATAAAGGAGGGAAACCGGTTAAAAAGCATGTTGCATTCGCCGAGGGTACTAGTAGTGGAAGTGGAGGCTCCAATGACTCGGCCATGATGAAAGAAATCAAGGCTTTATCTTCTAAGTTTGATGCACAATTCAAGACTATCAAAGGTGAAATCAAAGAGCTTAGAGATGGTTGCGGTAATTGTGGCGGAAATCATGCCACGGCTAATTGTGCACAAGACGATTTGCCAATGGTAGGAGGTGAGGAAGGTGTGAACTTTCTTCAACAAGGTAATTATCAAAGCGGAAACTACCAACGAGGGGGTTATCAAAACCGAAATTCGGGAGGTTACCAAGGCGGAGGCTATAACCAAAACCAAAACCAAATCCGATTTTCTAGACCTAACCAACCTTACAACCAAAACTCCAACCAATCTCAAAACCAATCATACAATCAAAACCAATCCCAAAACCAACCTTACAACCAAAATCGACACCAAAGCCCATCTAGAGAACAACCACCACCACCGGTTCAAAAACAAGAACCAACATTGACTCCAATGGAACAAATGATGAAGGAGTTTATGTCAAAGCAAGAAACCGCCACCGAGAGAATGAAAACTCAAATGACAAATATTCGGTTGAGCATGGAACAAGGGCAAAAGAATCAACAAGCTTCAATTCAAGATTTGGAGCGGAAAATGGAGAGGTTGTCCGAGGGGCAAAGTAGTAGGCCAACCGGTGGCTTACCGAGTAATACACAACAAAACCCAAGACCACAACCTTCACCCTCTAGCGGTTCCAAACCTTACCAACCACCACCCGCGAGAAATGAGCATGTGAATGCTATAACCACAAGAAGCGGAAAGGAGCTTCCACCACCTCAAACCAAGGACAAAAATGTTTCTAACTCTTTTGTGCAGGAAATGGAGGAGGAAGACAATGAAGAGAATGTTGATGCTCCTACACCAACGGTCACACCGGTGTCACCTACTCCGGTTGTGAAAGCTTACAAGCCGAAGATTCCTTATCCACAAAGACTAAGGAAAGAAAAGATTGCGGCTCAATATGGGAAGTTTGTGGACATGATCAAGGGCATTCGAATCAATGTGCCTTTGGTTGATGTATTAGCCGGGATGCCGAATTATGCCAAATTCATCAAGGATTTGGTGAGCAACAAAGAGAAATTGTCGGAGGCTTCGGCGATATTTTTGAATGAGGAATGCTCGGCACTTGTCCAAAACCAAATTCCACCCAAGCTTGGAGATCCCGGGAGTTTCATCATTTCTTGTACATTGGGTAAAATCATCACTTGTGATGCACTTGCGGACCTAGGTGCTAGTATAAACTTAATGCCATATTCACTTTATGCTAAATTGGCCCTAGGATCCCTAACCCCCACTCGCATGAGCATCCGTCTTGCCGATAGATCTTTCTAATATCCCGTTGGGATTGCGGAGAACATGCTAATAGAGGTAGGGCAATTTACCTTCCCGGTTGACTTTGTTATCCTCGAAATGGAGGAGGATAGTAAAGTGCCCTTGATTTTAGGACGACCCTTCCTTCATACCGCGGATGCCATAATTGGGGTTAAAGATAAGAAATTGACCTTGGGGGTGGGTGATGAAAGGATTGCGTTCACGGTCGATAAGGCCATGAAGCATCCTTATTCTAATGATGATTCGTGTTTTAGAATTGATGTGATAGATGATGCGGTGGAGGAAGAATTGGAAAGCTTGCTTGGATTGGAATCGGAGCTTGTTGACTTGCTATAGTCGAATGTTGAAGGAATGACCGAGGAGAAGTTGGTCATGAGCATGGAAGAGACAAATGACGAAGAAGAGCTCGAATGTGAGGATGCTTTTGAGGAGCTCACAAAGAATGATAATATGAGGATCAAAACGTCATTGGAGGATCCACCACGTGATTTGGAGTTGAAAGAACTTCCAAGTCATTTGGAGTATGCTTATCTCCATGAGGAAAATCTCCTCCCAGTAATAATCTCTTCATCCCTTGTGAATGATGAAAAACTTAAATTGTTGAATGTACTCAAGGCTCACAAAAGAGCTTTCGCTTGGCGGACATCCGACATACCGGGAATAAGCCCCTCTTTTTGTAAACACAAAATTAATTTTGTTGATGATTTTAAACCCGTTGTCCAAAGACAACGGAGGCTTAATCCCAATATGGTGGATGTGGTCAAGAAAGAAGTAATTAAGCTTCTTGATGCGGGTATTATTTACCCCATTGCGGATAGTTCTTGGGTGATCCCGGTACATTGTGTACCAAAGAAAGGGGGGATGACCGTAGTTGCCAATGACCAAAATGAAATGATACCCACTAGGACGGTCACGGGATGGCGTGTGTGCATTGATTATAGGAAGTTGAATGATGCCATGAGAAAAGACCATTTTCCCCTCCCATTCATCGACCAAATGCTTGAAAGGCTTGCAGGCAATGAATTCTATTGCTTCTTAGATGGGTTCTCGGGATACTTTCAAATCCCCATAGACCCCGAAGACCAAGAAAAGACCACATTCACTTTCCCCTTCGGTACTTATGCCTATAGAAGGATGCCTTTTGGTCTTTGCAATGCTCCCGCCACATTCCAACGTTGTATGATTGCCATTTTTCATGATATGGTTGAAACTTCCATGGAAGTCTTCATGGATGATTTTTCGGTATTTGGCGATTCATTCGAGTCATGTTTAAGAAACTTGGATAAAATGCTCGAGAGGTGTGAGAGAACCCACTTAGTCTTGAATTGGGAGAAATGCCATTTCATGGTGAAAGAGGGCATAGTGTTGGGTCATAAAGTGTCGGGTTTTGGAATTGAAGTTGATAGGGCTAAGATTGATGTTATTGCCAAATTACCTCCTCCGACCAATGTTAAGGGCATTAGAAGTTTTCTTGGTCATGCCGGTTTTTACCGTAGATTCATTAAGGATTTTTCAAAGATAACCCGTCCAATGACTAGGCTACTTGAAAAGGATGCCCCTTTTGTGTTTGATGGACCATGTTTGAGTGCATTTTTGACCCTTAAAGACCATTTGACCAATGCACCCATAATTGTCTCACCCGATTGGTCCAAGCCCTTTGAACTCATGTGTGATGCAAGTTACTTTGCCCTAGGAGCCATCTTAGGACAAAGAGAGGATAAACATTTCAAACCCATTTACTTTGCTAGCAAAACCTTGAATGGGGCCCAACAAAACTACACAACCACCGAGAAAGAATTGCTTGCCGTCGTATATGCCTTTGACAAATTTAGGCAATATCTTGTGCTATCTAAAACCGTAGTTTTCACCGACCATTCGGCTTTAAAGTATCTTTTCAACAAACAAGATGCTAAACCCCGTCTCATCCGTTGGATTCTTCTTTTACAAGAATTCGACATTGAGATTAAGGATAAAAAAGGAGCCGAAAACCTTGCCGCCGATCACTTGTCAAGATTGGAAAATCCACATCTTGACAAGCAAGGCGATACTAATATTGATGATTCCTTTCCCGAGGAATTTCTTTTGCAGGTAGGTGATGAAAACAAGGATGAGGAATCACCATGGTATGCCGACTTGGCAAACTATTTGGTTGGTGGAATTTTGAGAAAGGGAATGAGTCACCAAGAGAAAAGCAAATTTTTCTCTAACTTGAAGCATTATTTCTGGGAGGAGCCGTATTTATTCCGCGTTTGTGCGGATGGCATGGTGAGGAGATGTGTTTCGGGTGGTGAAACAAGAAAGATTTTGGATGAATGTCACTATGGGCTCACCGGTGGACATTATGGCCCCTCGGTCACCGCAAAGAAGGTGTTTGATGCGGGGTTCTATTGGCCAACGATCTTCAAAGAGGCTAATACTTTATGCCAAACTTGCGATGCGTGTCAAAGAACCGGAAACATCTCCAAAAGGGATGAAATGCCACAGACTAGCATCCAAGTTTGCGAAGTATTTGATATTTGGGGCATAGACTTCGTGGGACCGTTTCCACCTTCATTCAAAAATGAATACATTCTTGTGGCGGTTGATTACATGTCCAAATGGGCGGAAGCTAAGGCTTTGCCAAAGAATGACGCTCGTGTGGTCATTGATTTCTTGAAAAGCCTATTTTGCCGATTTGGGATGCCCAAAGCATTGATTAGCGACCGGGGGACTCACTTTGCGAATGCTCAATTGGAAAAAGTTCTCAAGAAGTATGGGGTAAATCACCGGTTCTCGACTTCCTATCACCCACAAACAAGTGGTCAAGTCGAGAACACTAACCGTGCATTGAAAAGAATTTTGGAGAAGACGATGAAAGACAACCGGGCCATATGGTCCAAAAAGCTTGAAGATGCATTGTGGGCATTTCGGACCGCCTACAAGACGCCTATTGGAACGACCCCATACCGGTTGCTTTATGGCAAAACTTGCCATTTACCCCTTGAAATTGAGCATAAAGCTTATTGGGCGCTCAAGAATTGCAATTTGGATTTGATCGAAGCGGGTGAGAAAAGGATGTTGCAACTTCACGAGTTGGATGAGTTCCGGTTGCAAGCTTATGAAAATTCTCGTCTCTACAAAGAATGCACCAAGGTGTTGCACGATCGTAAGCTAAAGATGAGAAAAGAATTCAAAGCCGGTGACAAAGTTCTTCTTTTTCAATCACGTTTCAAGCTAAAACAACCAAAGTTCAAGCCTCGTTGGACCGGTCCTTATACGGTCAAACATGGTTATCCATCCGGATATATTGAACTTTTCGGTTCGGATGGAGGAACTTTTATTGTCAATGGTCATCGGTTGAAACTATACCACGAGGAAGAAGAGGAGAGCGAGTGGGAGGAGCTCGCGGCTTACCCCAAGGACAAATGAATTCGGGGTCGAGTCAAGCTTTCGACTCGTTAATAAACAAAGTGTCCAAACGGGTCCAAGAAAACCCGTTTCGTATCCTTCTAGTTATAAGGTGTATAATAATTATTATTATTGATAGTATTATTATTGTTAATTTTCTTGGTTAAAAAAATAATAATAATAATAATAATAATTTGTTGGGGTTTTTGGAATCGGGAGGTAAGCAGCCGGGTAGACGCAATTAGCCGCCGGGTCTTCATAATAACCCGCCGGGTTACTACGTTGACACGCCGGGTGAATTAATTTTTCTCAACATGTTGTTAACAGAATTATTCGCCCATTTAAAGCCTATATAAGCCGGCGTCTTCTGTCACTACCCGTCGGGTTCAATACAAGAACCGGTTGCTTACCAATTCAACCCGCCGGGTTGTTTGCTTGTTTTTGATCTGGATACCTGGCGACCCGGGCCTGACCCGCGCCCAACCCGACATCAACCCGCCGGGTTACCAATACAAGCCTCCGGGTTCCCAACTTTATCTGCAGTTTTTAAAATACGATTTTTGGCCATTCTTTTCACCTAACCCCAATTATCTCATTCTTCTTCTTCATACGGCTGGTGCACTCAATTAACCTTAGCCCCATTTCGAAAAATTATCACTCTTTTCATCACAAATTCTTGTTTTAATGGCTCCTAAGGTATGAATTAACATCTTTTTACTTGCGATTTGTGATTTTTACTCTCACATTACTTTACATGTGGGTTTTGCAATTGCTAAGTGTGGGGATGTTTAATCTTGTACTTTTCATGCTATTAAACATGTTTATATGTTACATATCCTATTTGCACCATGATTCTATGTTTATTTGCTTGATTTGATGAACTTTGCAAATTAGGGTTTATGTGAAAATGGGTATTCCGAATTTTGATGTTGATAAGAGTTTGTAGTTGTTTAATTGACATGATATCTTTATCACTTCGCTTATAATTGCTTATTTTACATTTAGTTTCATAATGTAAAGGTGATAATTGGTGATTAGGGTTCATGTTAATTTTGGGGTAGATGAATTAGGTAAAATTTTGGTCATTATTTTTGATTGATATAATTATTGGTTGTAAGACATTGCTTGAGAATTGTCTATGCACTTGCGTTGTCATTATTCAAGTATATGTTTGATACTATTATTATTGATAAGTTGAATGACCATGATGGACTTTCTTGGAATGATGGTACATTGTATGAACTAATATGTAATTGTGATTGTAAGACTAGCTTAACTAAGATGATGTTGATTAGGCATTGTTTTTGGTTTGGTTTAGTTTAATATTGGATTACATATTCTCTGCAATTTGATGAGTTTGTGAGTAAAAATTTGAACTTGTTGGGCATGTTTGGTTATGGTGTTTTTGGTGAATTGCTTTTATGCTACTTTGGTTGGGAAAAGACTATTTGTTGGGGGAGGTTATGATTTTGACATATTATCGCTCATTTTGCATACGAGACATGTCTATGATTACGACTAACACTAACATTTGTTTTGTGCAATACTGTGTTTCTCTATTGATTTTTCGCAGCAAGCAGCAACCTCACGCAAGTCACGCAAAACCAGCACTTCCAAGAGAGCCGCTGAAACTTCCACCTCTCAATTGCAAGATGAGGAGGAATTCCCACATGTCGGTCCTGATGTTGCCGAAGCACTATTTATTCCGGCTAACATCCACCCATGGCTTCGATTTGACCAGAGATGGGTACACTACACGAAGTATGCCAGGAACTTGTTCAATTTGTTAAAAAAGGAGTTTGAGCTGTCCAGATACGTAGACTGGGAACCTCTTGAGGCGATTGGTCTCTCTCAGCAGATTCGTGAACTTCTCATTCAGAGGTTTGAGTATCAAGGGAATGTGTACGAATTCACCGAATGGGAAAGATTGTTTAACATCAGGGAACCAGTGTTCAAGGAGTTATGCTATGAGTTCTTTTCCACTTTGATCTTGCAAAAAGATGTAACCTCAGCTACCGATGCAAATTTCATGAAATTCAGGTTAGGAGGCGAGCCACGCTTTCTTTCCATGAGACAACTAGCTGAATGTTTGGACATCTATACTCCAGCTGAGCTCGGCTATACTTTTTTTAATGACTACTTGATTACTGGGGCTCGAGTGGATGACACTCAAGACTTTATTGAGGGGGAGTTTTGGGAGCAGTTTAGTGCTAAGGAGTTTGAAGCTAGCTCGGTCTCTTACAAAGACATGAATAATATCCACCTTCGTATCATTCACCGTTTCATCGCTAATTCTATTGCAAACAGGCGTGAAAACAGCGAGAAAGTGACGTTGGCGGATATTTGGTATTTGAGACAAATCTATGAGAGGAACCACATCAACTTTCCATATTGTGTGGCAAATTACCTTGACACAACTGGTGGGGGTTTAAAGCACCGAAGTCCTATTGTTGGTGGTCACTTTGTCACTTTGCTTGCTAAGGGTTTGGGTGTCAATTTTGGAATAAGGCCTGCTTTGACTCAAGTGGATCTCAATCAGAAAAGTGTCGGTTATCTTATGTACCACGCAGCTGAAGCAGTGTCTAAAAACAAAAAGGGATTTATTCCCTATCCTGAAAAACAAGCGACCGAGCAACCCCAACAACCACCGAGACGTCAATGAGCCCAGCAGCAACAACAGGGACAAGCTCAACCCTCTCTTTCTGATCTTATGCAGGGAATTGGAAGACTTGAAGTGGGTCATAATGCGTTCAGGGATGATTTCAACGATTTCAGGCATGAAGTGGGTTACCGGATGGGAAACCTCGAGTACCGAACTGATTGGACTGTTGGTAATCTCAACTGGATGGCCGAGCAACAAGGCTATCAAACCACTTATGCCGAGCCCTTGTACCAATGGGGTACACCTGAGTCCCGCGACCACCTACCCCCTGTTTATGATCATGATGCTGCATTGGCGGAAGCTCAGCGCCAACACCAGGAAGAGTATGACAGGCAGTTGCAGCAGGAGCAGCGGTATCATAATGCTCCTTCAGATCATCAGAGTTGGGATCCATGGACTCAGCCAGGCGACCATCAAGGCGGTTCTCAGGGACCTAGTTCAGGGGGTTGGGGATGGCCCTATTAGTTTGCTCGTTGCCCCATTTTCAAACATTATCATCACTATCTTTATGTTTCCATTAAGAGTGCCTACGTGCCTCATGTGTTAGACATTTTTATTTCATGACTTGATACGTATCTTAGTTGGTTTTTGGAACTATTTTACTCGACTGACATTTGGGTGCGGTTTTGCACAATGTCACTCGAGTTCAAACCTTCTATGTTTGCTTTCTTTTTAGGCAATTGATTAAAGTTCTAGCTTTTATGGATGTCGGAATCGTGCGTCGGCTGGCAATAAGTTCAGCAAATGCACTCGCTCCTCAAACAAACCCCCGGGGAAGTTGTCGTTCCCTTACCCCCTTCGCACTCGTACTTTTATACTGTTTTTGCATTGAGGGCAATGCAAATCTCAAGTGTGAGGAGGGTTAACTTCACTTGAATCTTGTTCCTAGTATATTGTTGTTTTATAGCCACTTATTAGGTCTGTTATTGATCTTGGATTTTCCAATTGAACTTTACGAATTCTAATAACGGGTTATGGAATGGTAGTATGCTAGGAATTTGCTTCTCCTTATTAAATTAATTGCTTTGAAATGTGTTAGCTAAAATCTATTAAAAGCAATTAAATCTTCCCTCTTGCAACTAAACCTTTTGAGATGTGTCATAAAAAGCAACCTAATATGGTGAATTGCATGGATAGCACACTTGTAGCCTCCACTATGAAAAATTGTGAGAAATTTGAGCCTTATTGAGAAAAACACTTACCTCTAGTGTTTATATTGTTTGATTGCTATGAGTGTGCCGGTGATTGTAGTTTGTTCTAGAACTTGCCTTAGTGATGCATTTTGAGACCGCTGTGGGATCACAGAAATGTGATATAGGTGGGGTCGAAGACGAGGAGGTATTCTTAGGAATTTTTGATTTTATTCTGCTTTAAAAACATTTATATCCAGTTTACACAGGTCGTTAGCACTCATTTTTAGTGCTAAGAAACCCCTAGAAAACTTCCACATTCAATCCACTAAATATTAGCCTTATTTTTGTGTAGTCAATTCCCGAACCATCACTCTTCTAAGATGTTGCCTAGTTGGAACTTATGATGAAATTTTACCAAAATGTGACTTAAATCGTTTTGAATTGGGATTCTAGTGTTAAATTCTATGAGTGAAGTTGGAAACAATTAAATGAATAGAAGTTAACCATTGAGCTTAAAGTTTATAGTTGGATGATTGTAGTCAACTAAATGGCCTTTGAATTCATGAACAAGTAGTTCCCTAGGGGTGTTTTACACCTAACCACCGAAGGCCTTTATCCGGTCTAGGATGGTTGGTCTGAATGTTCGTTACACATGGTTCATAGAAAGTCATAGAATGCAATTATTCCAATCAAATGTGAAAAATCAATTTGAGTTATTTGTGCGAAATTGTTAAAGTATGAGTTATAAATGAGAACAAATAATAAGTTGAATTGACTTAGCACGAGAATCCTAAGTTTCATTACTGTCACGTGTTTAAACCAATAGGTAACATTTCCACATTTATTCACGGGTGTTGACTACCACTTTTCACCAATTATTGTGTCTATCATACCCCTATTCCATAATTAGCCTACATTGTTACAACACATGCTAGAATACCTCCTTTGAGATCTCACTTGGTGCTCACGCCAAGTCGGTGGAGATTTGATCCTCTTGCAAGCCTATGGTAACAACGCATCACGACTTGGCTTGATTGAGTGTTACATTACTTGCTTCCCTGCCTTGTAGTCTTATAGGTTGAGAGTGAGTGACTAAACACTTATCCTTATGTGAGGTGCTAGGTCGTGCATTCGGGCTTGACAAACTAAAACATCTCGAGTTTACATTGCTTATACATATGTTGCTAGCCTAATTGCCTTGGTAGTTAGTGTTAGCATTATTTTGGTAAACTTGGTCTCCATTTCAAAATGTTGCAAGAGTGGGTAATGAAATGATGAATAACGGTTTGCTTGAGGACAAGCAAAGTTCAAGTGTGGGGATATTTGATATCGCTCATTTTGTATAAGTTTATCTTTAGCGATATCATTGTTTTTGCATTCATTTTAAGTGGACTTTATGAACTTTTGGTACTTATTTAGCTTAAATTGAATTACAGGCATCAATATTGAAGAATCGTCGTTTGGACTGCATTTTGGTTATGATTCGAGCAAGTTTGTAAAGTGTTGAAGTCTCGAGCAAAAAGCTGGTCTGCTGGAGAATAGCTTGAAGCCGCCGACTTGGGGTATGTAGCAGCCGGGTCATATAATCCTGTAGAAGCCGGCGGGTTGATTAACCAAGCCGCCGGGTTTGTATGGTTACCAGCCGGGTGAGTGAGGCTAGCCGCCGGGTAAATTAACTTTTCCATCATTTGTTGGTCACAGAGAAATTCGGCCGTTTGAACCCTGTAGAAGCCGGCCGGGTGATCCTACTGAGCCGCCGGGTTGTGTTTCTTCGAATGACCCGCCGTTTTATATGTTCAAGCAGCCGGGTTCCACAAATTTCAAAGGACCCGCCGGGTGATAACACAACCCGCCGGGTAGTTTGGGCGGCAGATCACTTTTTGGCTAGAAAAAGCACTTTTCACTATTGAATCTCACCAACTTTTTCACACACGAAAACACACACAAAAACCAGTCACTAGGTGGCGATTTTGGTGTTCTTGAAGGTTTTCTTTCATTTTCTTGAAGATTTCCTTTGGTGTAGCATCTCTCGGTTACTAACAATCATCATCCCGACATTGTAAGAACTCGGTTTGCAATTTTATCCAAATATAATCATGATTTCCTTGGTTTCGTTGATGTTTTGTGTGTATGATGATGTGATTATGATGGTTGGCTAGGTTTTGTTATACTTGCTTGGATGAACTAGTTAGTGACTAGGGGGTGTTATATTTGGTGTTTGATTTATGCTTCGAGTTTAAGATTCATCCATAAATTTGTATGTAACTAGTTGATGTGGTTTAACTTGTGGGTATTTTGACTAAACAACTATGGCGAATGTTTGTTGTTTAATAAAAATACTTGTCATTTGTATGAAATGTATGAATGAATCTATTTTAGCGAATGCGAAAATTATTACAAGTGAAGTTAGTTAACTAGTAGGATTTGAGTTAGCGAATTTGGCGAATGTCTTTCGTTTGGATGAATCATAAACTCTTTTAACTCGAACTCGTGTTTAATCGACTACTTGTGTATTTGAGCTTGATGTCAATTAATTAACTTGTTTGATAATTTGCTAATAGATATAGCGAACGTTTTCTATCTAGTGAGTTGTTGTCAACTTTTTGTCTATAAAGTGTTGAACTTGATTGCGGATGTGGTTTTGGAATAGGTTAACAAGTTAAGCTCAAATATGCAAGTAGGTAACTATGGCAAATGTCCGTTATTTGATTGAATCATGGGTTTGTAAATTGAAGTTGAATTATTAGGTGATGGCGAATGTTAAGCCTAGGTTTGATGTAAAATTGTTTGCATAAAATAACCGGTTTTAACTTTACACCCCGAAATCACTAACGATCTAATCCAAGCAAGTATAGTTTTTAATATTTGAAAGTTCCAAATCAATCACTTTGACTCTAAAGAGTCCACTTGCCTAGTTTAACTAAAATTTCGTAGTTTTAAGCAACGTGATAATTCGGTCACACAAACCAACCACATTTTATTTTCTCTTTTTAAATTGCTCACACTTCTATTGATCATCCAATCTAGTTCCCTGTGTTCGAACCCGAACTTACCCAACTATACTACTACACGATAGGGTCCACTGCCCGGTTGTGTTTTGGTCTAGCTCGGTACTTTCTTGTTCACTTTTCAACGATAATTTTATAACTAGATTTAGCACATCACACAATAATTTATTTAACCTTTTACCTAATTATTTTCAAGTAACTCAGATAAAATTATTCTCCATTTCATTAAATAATCATTTAAAACTAAAGAAAATACTATAAATTTCTAGACCCAAAAAAAATGGATGTTACATCTCCTCTTCTAAACATTATTATTAATATTACTAAAAATATTAAAATTAATCCGGTTATACGAGTACTAGAAATAGATACATGAGTGCTATAAAGAAATTAGAAAGACGATTTATGATGACTTTATTAATTAGTGATATGTCCTTCTATTAGATAGATTATTTTAGATTGGACTAGATACTTGTGTATATATTGCTAAAGACGTACTTGGACCCTAAATGATGATAAATCTTTCGCGTACGTGATATGAATCTATTGCCGTAGACCTTAAATGATGAAAAACCATGCATCAAAAATATCATTTTAATAATGCGATGAAGAATTCGCATAATTAAATTGTGTAACTGTTGAACTCCATTGTGAGAGGGAGCTTGAAGATGTCATTGAAGATAATACACAAACCAAACCCTTTTATTTCAAAGATCCAGATCTAGTTTGCAAAAGACTATTGAGATAAATTTAAAAAAAGAAGGAATAGAATATGTACCTTATGTGGATGATGTCATAATCCCAAACTTTGAACTCATAAATAGTTTTTTCCATAGGTTTGATGGAAAGAAAAGTCTTGAATCTTTCCGATGAAAGAATTATAGTCACAAAGGAGAGGACAACCGACCGATTCGGTAATTAATTTCTACCATAGATGGAGAGAAGGAAGATAAAAAAAAGGCGGAGAAGTTAGTTTTTTTGAGCCGTCAAAGCGTGATGTAAACTCTCATAAGAATCCCTAGAGAAAGAGTTTGTATTTAGTGTAAGTACTTGTTAAGTGGGACTAAGACTCAACGTTATATCTTCATTACATATTACATATAATGCATCTCCATCATATCTTAATTTGGTACTCAACACATGGAAAAGACAATATTACCCTTGACTTATTTATAACATTTCCATTAATACCCCTATCCCATTATCTATTATCTATTACTACTTATTATTCACTAACTACACTTCCATTAATACCCATATCCCATTATTTATTATTTTTAATTACTACTTATTCTCCACATACTACACTTTTCATTCATCAAATATTAAATCTACCCACTAAAGTCTTTTTTGATTGGTTAAATATCAAAGTAGACACTTATAATGGGACATCTCAAAATTGTATTGTGGACATTTTTAAATGGGACGGACGGAGTACAATATATTTTTATTTTAAAACATTCACTCGCACCTCCATCCGCCATCACCACTTTCACCGCTGCATTGTGCGGGTATTGTGCTAGTAGATTTGAAAATTGTGTTATCACAAGTATTCCATTAATCTAACAATTATTTTACTTTCTTTATATATCACTCAATAAATACGGAGTATAAATTATCTAACACTTTAAATACTTAAAACTTCATCATCATCATCATTACTAAAATGTATCAAAAAGAAAAAATAACCAAACACCGTAACCATAAGGTGTTTAACTATAATTTCTATATATATATATATATTTTTTTTATTTGTTTATGAGGAGAGTATTTCCCTTTAAAATTTTGCAAAATATCATATATATATATATACCAAGCATGCATCAAATTAAATTTATTATACATTACATTATTATATATTAAAACTTGTATTTGAGTATGCATTAAATTAAATTTATTATACATTATATTATAACTTGTATTTGAGTATATATATTTTTTAGTATAGATATAAAAAAAACTACACTTCTTCTTTGAGTGACACATCATCATGTGTCATTCCTTTTTTAAATATTTTACTTTTAATGCTTTGTAAATCAACACTTGTCAATAATTTTTCCAATTTTAGACGTGTTAAAAGTGAGCACATTGATATCTTGAAACTTATATACATGTATTTTTTTCGATTAATTATTATTGTTAAAGATAATGTACATGTAACATCATAAAAATTAATATTAACACTTTTGTATGTGGGTTGTGCATCGCACAACCCTTAAATGTTACTACTATATATATATATATATATATATATATATATATATATATATATATATATATATATATATATATATATATATATATATATATATATATATATGATACTCTAACAAGTTTTGAGGGAGAAATACGTAATTTTCTCTTAAAAATATTTAATTTAGCCTCGCTATATTATTTTCTTAAGGGTTTTGATAACGGTAGTCCTTTAGGTTTTCATTAAAATCTCAAGACATACATTATTAAATATTATATTATAACAATAACTAACTTTTTGTCTCCTTTAGAATTTATTTTGACCCCATAAAATTGGTAAAGTTAAAAATCATTTATGCATGTGTGTAAAGCATTAACAAAAGCCCGACTTCTATTAACAAAATCCTTTTCTTAAAAATTTAATTATAATTAATAATTAAGGGACAATAAACATAAATGTGAACAGAGCACGTGTAATTTACTTCCTAACGAGAGTATATAACAGTAACTTATTTATCCTCCCCTAATAACTAGTGTAATACCCGAACGGTGCCCCGAAAGCACTGTCTTTGTCAGGTGAGACGTTTGAGAAGATATATTTCTTAGCAAAAGCAAATAGAATATATACTTTGAATGTCATCAAAACAAAATGAACAATAACGACCAAAAAAGGCAAAAACAGACCATATCAATGGGATTGTGTGACAACCGGAAAAATTAGGACTTTAATTGGTACCTAATTATTGTGTGATTATATGTATTTAGTATATATTAGACTAAATACGTACGGTAATTTGAATGTTTATATTCATGTTCGAGTATACGATCCTCTTAAATCGTATAAAATTTGGGTCGAATCAAATGAGACAAATCAAAAATTTCGGTCGTTGGTGAAATCATTTATTAAATAATATGAAATTATTTAATAACATTATTATTTACCTTATATTATGATGATAATATAACAAACTTATACGTTTTATATAAAACGTATCGTACGCGAATAAAATGAACAAAACAAATTCGACAACAAAACTATTAAAAAAAGTTAAATTAATTATATTTTTATAATTTCGAATAAAGTATTTGGAATAATACTTCAAGATAAAATTTCAAATATTAACTATAAATTAAAATAATTAGACCATACACAAAATTAACGGGTTAAATACCCAAACTTTTACCACAATTCAAAATATCTACGGACAAGTCTCTTATTGAGCCACACCCTCCCTTTGAAATTTTTACACGGCTTCAATAATATATACTCCTCCCCATACCTCAGACATCACACACACACACACACTACACCAAACTCCAATTATTGTTCTCCTCTATTCACTCTCGGGCTGAAGAACCAGAAGCAACAACTCAGACTACTTCATCTTCGTCTCCAACAATCATCATCTACATCTCCAACAACAACTTCATCATCATCAGTGTGAGGAAATTTTTCCCATTTAAATCCTTTTATAAATTGTTGATTTCATTATGAAAATAACTTCATGATTATGAAAATCTTGCATAAAATGTAACAAAACTTAGTAAAATGGAATTTGTTGGTGATGATAAAACTGGACCAAAACTACAGTTTGTATAAAATTTTTAGCAAAATGTACGAGTATAATAATGTGTGAAATCACTTGAATAAAAGCTTGTATAATGTTGTCTATAACATTTGTGGAAGATTTAACTTAGCATCGTAGCTAAAACTTTGAATGATACGATCATATTCTGTGTTACGAACAGAGCACAGAACAAAGACAAACACACCCGAACGGGTGAGAGTCCATACCCGATCGGGTGAACATTGATACCCGATTGGGTAAGTATTGCTACCTGACCGGGTGAAACTCGTGAAAAAACGTGAAAACAGAAAGTATCCACCGGGTACAAGGGGAAGCCACCGGGTACTACTCGAACACAGTTGATACCCGACTGGGTAGGTTATGTTATCCGAATGGGTATTTCATACATAACCCGAATGGGTTTTAAACTATACCCGAATGGGTATTTCATGTTATACCCGTACCTCATATCTGACAACTACCCTACGTTTTGCTTGTGGAGTCCTATTAGCTTGACAAGTATTCAACTTAACATAGTGAGTATAAGACTTCTTAGCTAAGAAATAACTAATAGTGTGCCACGTTTAAAGCCTACATATTAGCATTGATGTATTTACATTATACCCGAATGGGTATTCACATATATCCTAATGAGTGTTTACATATACCGAATGGTTAGGTGAATTTACATATAATCCGATTGGGTTTACAGAAATTGTTATTTTATATAACCGAATGAGTGTATCCACATTGTTATTTTATATAACCGAATGAGTGTATCCACCTGAACGGGTGAGTTAATCAGTTTTGTTCCATCAAGTACTCATTTTTATTATTATTATTATAATTAACATTAATATTTATTATTATTACTACAATTAACTTTATATATATATATATATATATATATATATATATATATATATATATATATATATATATATATATATATATATATGCAACGACAAATAATACGGATATACATATATACATACGGATAAATAAAATTCAAACTTATGTATTTATACATATGATGCGTACTAAGATGTATATATATATATATATATATACAAAATATATATATACATATGACAACTTTATATATATATATATATATATGTGTGTGTGTATGTAGATATACATACGCATAACTAATGACACAACTCGAGAAATACAGATGTTTTCAATTCAAGAAACACTCAGAGTATCATCACCAACGAATCGTACACATTTCAAATCAAACGACCTTTCAAAATAATAAAATCATTAACATAATTTGACAAACCGTCAAATACTTAAGTTAATACATCTCTTGCGTTTAGGACGCTAGAGGTTACTGGTTCGGAGAACCTTCTTGCTTGATTTCTGCTCTACATTGCTCGGAGACTCAGGTGAGTCTCACAGCCCCATTTTTATTGTTTTACGGTTTTTTTAAACTTTGGGGTGAGATACAACACTTAATTGTTTTCGTGATCACAAGTATTCGGTTAGTTAATTCGGTAATTTAAATTCGGATATTGCATGAGTTGTTTTATAATCATGTAAAAGTCCTCATCACGACACGGTTCGTTAACGGTAAAGGCGCGATTACTAAAGGATAGATCTATCATGGGAGTGACGTCCTCGTCCGGGTTGCTAGCTACAACCATGTCAAACGGGCACTTTAGTAGTTGTTTAAAGGTGTTTCGGATTAGGCACCTCCGGGAGGCAAAATTCAGGTTAGGCTTCGAACCGTGGGCTCATGTCGGTATATGCTATTAAAAATCGGAAACCTTAATTGGTTTACTTATTTACTCGGTTATAAATCATCGGATAAATCTTGTGTATCACAACATGCTTTACTTTAAACCTGTGAGATTCACCAGCTTTTTAGCTGACCCTTTTAGTGTTGTATTCTCAGGTGCTCAGCAACAGTAGGGTTGCCCGCAGGATATGCTAGCTAGTACGAGTCACATGCATTATACACTTATGAAGATTTTTCTCGCATTATCTTTTGTAATATGGTTATGTATTAAAATCTTCAGGATCTTATTATGTGAACTCAATAATGATGTAAAATTTTGACTTAAATGGTGTAACTACTTTTGTAATATATAAACGTCTCATGTAGATTCGTTTGCTTGTACTTTTGTGCTTGATTATTGATTAGTCGCACCCAAAGCTCGCTTCTGCAAAACAGTGAAATCGGGGGTGTGATAGATTGTTTCAACATGTTAAACCAACATGAATAGATATAGGTAGAGTGTATAAGATGGAATATTTATGTCTTTATAAAAGCACACTTGGTGGACTATATATCTAGTGTTGGAGGCAAGTCTTGATGTATCTCAATATTATCCTCTTGAGTATGAACATGAGCCCTTATAAGGGACATTCACTCACTGCATAAAAACCAAAATACTTTATGTTAAAACAAATGAAGGTGGAAATGAAACAATATCAATGTCAAGAAGCATAAGTATCTTCATTTGCATTTTGGTAATCCGGAATATTAAAAGGGTTAATTTACATGTGTTTATCTTCTAATTATATATAACGAATGTCACACCTGGGTTAATCGTTGGTTCGGGTGAACCCCTGCTTAGTGAACTTTCGAAGAAGCAGTCCATTGCTTGTCCAAACATCAAGTACACGCTAAGATGCATATTTGGTATTATAGCATAGCCTGGTCGATATGCTGTCATATGAGACAGATTGTCCCCATCAATATTGTGACACTCCTCCAATTACAGTATTATTTTATAATTAATCACGTGCATTTCTTACGCTAATTTCCTACGAAAAAGTAAACTAAACTATTTTTAAGAGATAAGTCTAGCGTGCCCACAAATTTTAATACAAGAAGTATTACGAAATTCGTAATTATTTATAATTACGCGAACAATTATCGGAATAAGTCCGACAAAAAAAAAACAAATACGATTGTTGGTGATACAAAGTTTAGAAATAACACGAAACTATTTTTAAATAGTTATCTGGTTGAAAGTATTACGTGAACAACGAAAAATAAAAATAAAACAAAAACATTTATATGTTTTATACAAAACGTATCGTACACGACAAAAATATACAAAACAAACTCGACAACCAAACTAATGAAAATTTTATTTTTATAATTTCGAATAAAGCGTTTGGAATAATACTTCAAAATAAATTTACAAATTTTAACTCTAAATTTAAAATAGTTAGACCTGTACACGAAATTAACGGGTTATATATCTAACCTTTTACTACTCTAAAAAAAATATCTTAAGACAAAATACTATTCGAACCATACTCCTCCATTGAAAAGCTTAACCCAGTTTCAATATTATAAACTCCCTTCAACACTCGGATGTTTCAAACACACACACACATACAAGCTACCAAACTCCAATAATTGCTCTCCTTCTATTCTTCAATCGGCAGTAGTAGAAACAACATCACAACTTCTTCATCACCATCTTTAACATCTCATCACAAATTAACAACAACAACCGCTTGCACTTCATCATCATCATCAGTTTATTCTTCATCTTCAGCATCATCATCTCTTTCTTCATCAGAACCATCATCATCATCATCTACACTTCATATTTACACTGTGAGGAACTCTTCATTTCATTTTTTTTCTTGCATAAATCTTTTGTATATAATGTAAATAACTGCATGATTGTGTTAGATTTAATGTAAAAACGGATTAAAACTAAGTTATAGTTGCACTGAAATTGATACGAACTGAAAAGCGTCATTTGTTAACCATACCCGATCGGGTGAACATTGATACCCCATTGGGCGAGTTTTGTTACCCCATTGGGTGGACTTACATATACCCGAATGGGTGAGTCTAGATACCCGATTGGGTGAAGGTGGATACCCGATCGGGTGAGCTTAGAAACCCGATTGGGTGAGGTCTCAAATTGATACAATACGCGACCGCGTTCTTTTACCCGATCGCGTACTTTGGTTTAAATTCATCACAGAAGTACAACTCAGTGCACACCAAAAATTATTTCAAATGTTAATTTCTGTAAACAAAATAAATGGAGGAAATGGGTACGAGTATAACAAAAATTGTACGAAATAAATCATGTACACAAAACTATTAACTTTATATACATATATATATATATATATATATATATATGGGTAAGGTTCAAATGAGAATGGGATTTTGTGTGAGAATGGATGAACCACTCATAATGCGCCACGTGTCACAATAACCAATTTCTTCCCTTGTTTTGTAAAATCAAATATCTCACAAACAGTAACTCGAAAAATCATGAAAATTGTACCATATTTTTAAGCGTTTTATCCTCTTCGATTTGCCGTCCCTCAAGGCATACTTTTGACGATTTTTTTTTTTTGGGTTTTGTAAATGGTACAAAATTAGTATCACATGTGTTAGTAGCTGGTATCACATGTGTCACTCGCCGGTAACACATGTGTTACTCGCTAGTAACACATGTGTTACTTCATCGGTAACACATTTGTTAGTTGTTTTCAAAACCTACTACTCGACGGTAACACATGTGTTACTCAACGGTAACACATGTGTTACTCAACGGTAACACATGTGTTAGTTGTTTTCAAAACTCACCGAAAAACGAAAAAAAAAGTTCGTCGAAAGTATACCTTGTCACATCTCAAATTGAAGAGAATAAAACGCTGATTATTATGGTGCAATTTTTATGATTTTTTGACTTACCGTTTGAGAGATATTTAATTTTTAAAAATGTGGAGGAAAGAGAAAAAAGTGACACATGACATATTCTGGTTGATTCCTCCATTCTCACTCAAAAATGTTAACTCATTTGAACCTTCCTCATATATATATATATATATATATATATATATATATATATATATATATACACTCACAACAATAAATTATACATACATATATACTCACGGATAAATATCTTTTACAACGAATGAGATTTATGTGTTTATATAAGTACGACGTACTAATTTCATATATATATAAGACGACTATAAATATATATATCATGTAACAAACGATATATATATATATATATATATATATATATATATATATATATATATATATATATATATATATATATATATATATATATATACATACTTACGTGCAACAAATGATTATAATTCGAGAAACACTAATTATTTTCGGAACATCATCACCAACGAATTGTACACACTTGTAAATCAATAACCTTTTAAAACAATTGAATTATTAGCATAATTTGACAAACCATCAAGTACTTATGTTAATACATCTCTTGCGTTTAGGACGTTAAGGACTCTACCTGGGCGACATTTACTACGATCTGCTAGCTCTCACATCACAGCACCTAAAGTGAGTTCATAGCCCCTATTTTACTGTTTTAAATACTTTTAAAACTAGGGGTGAAAAACATAGCAAATAATTTTTGCTATTGCATGCGATAACTATTTATAAATACCGTTATGTATTTACTTACACTGTATATTTATGAAATAACATTTTCATACTATTTTTGGAAAACTAGACAACGAATCCTAGTACGGACCCAGACTTACAATGTATGCATAAAAGACCTTATGTTATGCAGACTGTAACCATTAGCTAGGTGACTCTAGCCACTGAGTATACGGATAGTACTATCGCCGTGACGACCCTCCCACAGTTTTGGCGTGTATACTTACCTGTCCTTTAGGCGAACAACAAACATGTGGTCGTGGTTTAGTTATAGGGTTAGGTCGTGTTACTTTAACCCGCAAGGTTTAGCTCACCTTCGGGGGATCACAGTCTATGTCTTCCCACAAACAACTATTATTTGAGGAATAACATTTCCTACTAATTTCTTTTAACCGGAGAACATACCGGTAATGTTTTATACGTTGGAGAATGACCGGTACTATTTTTGGGTAACAACCCAACAAAACTGTATTTTGCACACGTGCAAACCATATTTTTCAGTGTTTTATCCTATTCGATTTGCCGTCCCTCAAGTCATACTTTCGACGAATTTTTTTTGTTTTGGGTTTTGTAAATGGTACAAAATTAGTAACACATGTGTTAGTAGCTGGTATCACATGTGTTACTCTCCGGTAACACATGTGTTACTCGCCGGTAACACATGTGTTATTTCATCGGTAACACATGTGTTAGTTATTTTCAAAACCTTCTACTCGACGGTAACACATGTGTTACTCAACGGTAACACATGTGTTAGTTGTTTTCAAAACCCACCGAAAAACGAAAAAAAAAAGTTCGTCGAAAGTATACCTTGTCACATCTCTAATTGAAGTGAATAAAACGCTGATTATTATGGTGCAATTTTTATGATATTTCGACTTACCGTTTGAGAGATATTTAATTTTTAAAAATGTGGAGGAAAGAGAAAAAAGTGACACGTGACATATTCTGGTTGGTTCCTCCATTCTCACTAAAAAATGTTGTACTCATTTGAACTTTACTCTGCAGTCATACTCATGAAATCCGCTTTTGAATTATGTATTTTTATGACGTCACCGTTTCAAACAATACTACTACTGCTACGACTTTTCTGAGTTGTAACCTTTTGTAATAATTATTAACCTTGGCATTTTAATACATTATGTTCTGCAATAACCATATGCTCTGTGGATGTATATTTGTTGAAACTGCTAGCGCCCCGCCACGTCAACAGCTTTCGCACTTACTTAGGCTAATCGTAGATTACCGTATGGTGGGGTGTGATAAATATCATCTATAAATTCCTTAGGAATTAATCGAAGCAACCATACCACTACATTGAAAACATCAAACCATTTGTAAAATGATGAACAACATATTGATTTTGGGATTCATATGACAACCACTTCTCGAACTTTTGCTGCATAAAAAACATTCATACTTGAGCCAACTTTACATGAAGCACAATTATATGACTTACGCATACTATAAAACAAAATTGTACAATGTAAACCTGATTGAACATTAAGAATCATAATAAGGTAAGTGCATATATAAAAACCCTAGATAAGACACAAGATACTGATTATGATGGCTAAGAAAAGCATATAAGAATATATCTTTTACCGATTTTTCAAAAAGCTAAGACAACACCAATAGAGAGGAGGGCGCATCGGGTGTTCGAACACCGATATGAAAGTGGATGGAATATATGCCTGGCTCGCACATCATTACTGCTTCGACAATCAACTTCTAGTCATACGAAGTAATTAACCGGAGGATACAAAATTGTAGCTTTTTAATATAAATCAAAATCCAAAAGAAAGCAATTTGACTACTTTATTGGCGATGCGGGTTCCTGTATAGAGTAAGTGCGCAAATAAATTTGACACTCTTCCTCAAAACTTACAGATGATTCTTGCATCCATCCAATTCAATAAGTGACCGAATGAATATTGAATTAACATAGAGGTTTGTTTAATTGTTTGTGATGTGTAAAATATGAAATCTGATTAATTAAAGAATATATATACGAATGTATATAGTCCACGATGAAATTGATAAATTGTGATTTGAGTTGTGATAAAGGAGGTGGAAGTTGTGGAATGGTTATGGTTTGGAATTCCAATAATCAGGGTAACCGTTATAGAAGTGACGTAAACACTTTCAAGGGATGAGATTTAAAGTCAATGATTTGACTGTGACTTTGGACGTCCAAAATTTGCCAGGGTATGTTCGGCTAACTAGCTTATTGGAGCTTGAGCTTATTTTTTCTAAAACAAGCTTTGTTTGGCAAACAAGCTTACAGGAGCTTTTGAATAGTATTAAGCTCTGGAAAATTACGCTGGTGCTAGTAGCGTTTTAAACAAGCTAGGAGCTTATGAATAGTATTAAGCTTTAGAAATTACAATATTACCATTGATATATTAGTAAATAAGCTCCATCATTTAATAAGCTCCATCCTTTTATGTAATTTTACATAAAATAAGCTCCAGCTCCAGCTAGTTTACCAAACACCTTTCTAAATTAATAAGCTCCTATAAAATAAGCTCCAGCTTCCAGCTCCAGCTACAAGCTCCAGCTAGTTTTACCAAACATACCCTAACTGAGTCGCTTTACTTGGCTTGATCAATGTAAAAAATAAATATCTGGAAATAACAATAACCGAAATATATAAATTTTTTTCCTTTATCGTCTCCGAATATTACTCTCACCGCAACTGAATATATATATATATATATATATACACATACATACATCCAAAAACAAGTCATAACCTTCATCTTCTTCTTCACTTCACCAATCAATCGATTTGATCATCAAACCCTAACAAGAAATAAAAAAAATGGCGGATACACTAGCTGCTTTAAGATCCTTAATGGCGTCACACACTCCACCTCTCGATGCCCTAGTTGTTCCATCAGAAGATTACCATCAGGTCTTTTATTTCATTTATATATATTCACATATCTATCTTTCCATTTTTTGTTATTTCAGTCTTTTTGTTTTAATTAATTGTGCATTTGTGAATAGTTTATTTGGTTACTTGTTTGGTGATCAGATGATAATTTGTGTTTTTTTTATTAATTTAATTTTAAATATTAATATTAATTGCGTGTGTCTATATTTGTTTGATGATGCTATAGAGTGAGTATGTATCTGCTAGAGATAAAAGGCGCGCTTTCGTTTCTGGATTTACAGGAAGTGCTGGTTAGTTTTCCATTTCTTGATTGAAGATGACTTTGTTTAAGTTATTGTTTCTCAAGTTGCTTATTGTTATTGTAAAAGATGGTGTATATAATTAGGTCAGAAAGTAAATGCCAAACAATTGAATTGAATTTATATATGTTATACGAGACAAGATTGTGTGGCTTAATCGAATAACCGGTTATACGATATATTGTGTTACTTTGTGGGTATGTCATTACTAATACTTTGTGTGGCTTAACTGATCCTTCCTCGTTTCTGATTTAGCATTTTCATACTGCTTTTTGTTTATAAAATATTCGATTAGATTACGTTTGTAATAATCTTAATGAGTGAGTTGTGGGCATTGTATGTCATGTCCTCTCACTTTCCATCGTATCCCTAAGCTAGCTTGAGTTGCTACGGTCCTTTCAGGTTGCAATACAGGCAATCATATGTCTAGTTAAATAACCTTTGGCATGGAATGTGCTTTGGTCCGTCATTAGACCAAGATCCAATATTCTAAGCACCTGGCTGGTCATGGGCTCACAATAGTGTCATCTTACAATTCAAAAGTACAACAATGTGTGCGTTACATTAGTATATATTGGGAAGGTTTAAGCGCATAGTTGTGTCATCATAAACTTCTAAGCAACGAGTGACGCACATAATTGTGTTATATTAAGCAACAATATGCACTTGTCATAACTTTATGCCGTTTTGATGTGATATAATGACTTTAGGGTTGGCACTTTTAACAAAGAATGAAGCACTGCTATGGACGGATGGACGGTACTTTTTGCAGGCAGAACAACAGCTAAGTGATCAGTGGAGGCTTATGCGCATGGGAGAGGACCCAACCGTAGATGTATGGATATCCAATGTAAGTCTTTTGTAACTTCTTGGCCTGTAGACACCCTTAAATTAAAGATCTTGTTGATGTTTGCTCTTACCCATTACCATTTTCTCACTGATGAATTTCCTGTTTTCTGTAACAGAGTTTACCTAAAGATTCAGCTATTGGGATTGATTTTTGGTGTATATCAGCAGAAACTGCACTGAAATGGAAGTCTTTGTTTGCAAAAAAGCAACAAAATTTAGTTCCCACAACCAAAAACTTGGTTGATGAAGTTTGGAAGGATCAACCAAAAGCTGAAATGAACCCGGTTCATGTACATCCTCTGAAATTTTCGGGTCGTTCAGTTTCAGACAAGTTAAAGGATTTACGTGACAATCTCAAAAAGGAAAAAGCGCGTGGAATAATAATTACAACACTTGATGAAGTAAGACTCTTGCTTACTTCTATTCTTATTCAATTAATGTTTTTTCTTCTTATTTGTTGCTAATAAATTAGAGGGATTTCGTCATGGTTGTGTGTTTTCAGGTTGTTTGGCTGTTTAATGTTCGTGGGAGCGATGTGTCGTATTCTCCTGTTGTTCATGCTTTTGCTATTGTAACAACTAAATCAGCTTTCTTTTATGTAGATGAAAGAAAGTTGTCTTCTGAGGTAGGTTTGCCTATAATTTGTTTCTCCATAAAGGGGTTTCAGTATGCAGATGATAATATATATTTTGCGTAGGTGAAATCTTATATGGAGGAAAATAAAATCGTAGTTAAAGATTACAGTGCTGTGAGTTCAGATGTGGCTTTGCTTGCATCTAATAAGCTGACATCAACAAAAGAAACTCATTCGAATGGCACTCATGAAGCAGAAGATAATAGCCATAAGATTTGGGTTGATCCTCGTTGCTGCTATTCTTTGTATTCAGCTTTAAACCCTGACCAGGTCCTCCTGCAGCAGTCACCTTTGGCCCTTCCAAAATCTTTGAAGGTATCAGTTTTATATTTGGTATCTAAGTTTTCTAGAATAGGTTTTTTGGTCTTTTTAATATCTTTTATTATTATTATTATTATTGTTGTTGTTGTTGTCATTATTATATATATATATATATATATATATATAAATTCTGCACTGTATTTTGCGGTCTATAGTTCTGATTGTTGGAGATTATTGGTAGCTAAACAGTTCCCATTTTCCTTTAGAATTCTGTAGAGATGGAGGGGCTAAAAAATGCACATATCCGTGATGGTGCAGCTATTGTGCAATACTTTGCGTGGCTTGATAAACAGGTACACTTTTGAGTTTTGAGTCTCCAGGCTGTTGCATATATTTGGTTTAGTCCCAGTAGCAAAATGTGATACGTCATAATTATTTATTCTTATATATTCCTTTCTACTTCAAACTAATCTCTGCTATCAACAAATGTGCAGATGCAGGAAATCTATGGTGCCTCGGGTTACTTCAAGGAGTCAGAAAGCCAAAATTCCAAAAAACGATCGTAGGGTTTCTATTCTTATGAATATTTACTTAGTTGCACCATATAGAGTTGCCAAAACATCAAAGAAGTCTTGTATATATTTATTCTTTTTTAATGTATATTGCTTGTTGATGATTTTGCAGGGGCGATGTGAAGCTGACTGAAGTGTCGGTCAGTGATAAGCTCGAGGAGTTTCGTGCAGCGAAAGAGGTAATTTAGTTTATTATGTTATCATGCTGTTTCTATTCTTTTTACGGCTTATAGTTTTTCTATCAGATTATTGGTTTAAACTTTGAACTAATATTGTAATGTGATTTATGAAGTTATTATCCTGTTCAACTTGATTAGATTATGTATTGTATATTGTAGCATTTCAGAGGGTTGAGCTTTCCTACTATCTCGTCAGTTGGTCCAAATGGGGCAATTATTCACTATGAACCACTAGCTAAAACGTGTGCTGAACTTGATCCAAATAGCATGTATCTTTGTGATTCTGGAGCTCAGGTTTATATTAGAACTTCTGTGCAGTGTTCATTGCTTACCTTTTTGCATATATAAATGATTAACTTTATGGGGTTATTATTTATAGTATCTGGATGGCACAACGGATATAACTCGAACTGTTCATTTTGGAAAGCCTTCTGAACATGAGAAAAGATGTTATACTGCAGTAGGTTGAGTTTACTTTTTTAATTCTTACTGTTTTAGTTGTAATAATTTAGGATCTTTGCGTTATGTTCACAAGTCAGTGAGGATGTTAATTTACATGGTTTCAATCAGGTTCTCAAGGGTCACTTTGCTTTGGGTAATGCACGTTTTCCCAACGGAACCACTGGTAACATTACCTATATCTTTATAGTATTAGCTTGATGTGTGTTCTCCAAATTTAATTATGAAGTGCCATTCATAAATTTTAACTATTAATGCCATTTTATATTATTTAAACCTTGTTGTTTTTGGTATAGCACTTATATCTTGAATTCGAAGAATTACTAATGTTTAGTTCACTCATATCAGGTCATTCTCTTGACGTTCTTGCTCGTGTCCCATTGTGGTCATATGGTCTTGATTATAGACATGGAACTGGTCATGGGATAGGCTCGTACTTAAATGTGCATGAAGGCAAGTTAAAAACATATATCTCTATCTATACATTTCATTCTAATCAGAAATTAAAAGTTTAACCTAATTTTATCAGTATGTTTATCTCACGTATGCTTAATGAACAGGACCACATTCAATTAGCTTCAGACCTGGTTTGAGTGTCCCACTACAAGCTTCAATGACCGTAACAGATGGTATGTACTGCATCACTTCAAATCTTGCATTTTCGGAATCAGCTTAAGAGAATAAATGCTAATTATGCTTAGTATAACAATAAATAGCTTCCAATCTCTTTTTAAAAGAACTTTATTTCTCTGACGAGATTTTAATTTGCTATATCTTGTTTTCAGAACCTGGTTACTATGAAGATGGCAAGTTTGGTATAAGACTAGAGAACGTGCTTATAATTAAAGAGTCGGCAACACAGTTCAACTTTGCTAACAAAGGTTACTTGGAATTCGAGCACATAACTTGGGTATGTATGCTAATTTTTTTTATAAATTTTATTATTCTTAATATTAAGATTTTGCTAAGGGCTATTGATAACAACAAACTCTCCACTAGTTTGCATTATATAAATAAATAATTGAAGACAAACAAAACGAGGTCAACAATTCACATGCAGGTCCTAATTTACTATCTGATCAAATATCTGATTATTTAAGTAATCTCTTATTTTTCCATTATTATAGCTTCAAAATTCTGCATTTGCTCATTCGGTACTTGGTTATCGCTTTGATTTTTTCTCCTTTGCTAGTTTATTACAGAGTTCAAATCTCTATATTTGTTTTGGCTTTATTAAGAAAAGTAACCACAATTTTTTCGAAGATAAAATATTCAATATGCTATGAGCTTCGTTCTTATAAAATGCTGAATAGTGATCAAGAAAGTATACAGATTGATTAACATTAAAAAGTTTACCTTGAGAAGAGAAGAAGAGAGAAAAGGGAAACTGAAAATATAGGAAATCACAGAAATCAACAGAGCTGGGAGCAAGTTTATGAAAGGGTTTTTTGCAATATATCCTCAAGAATGAGCATCTCAAATATGATTGGAAGGATAATATCATGACAACAAACGGACTTCTTGAATAAAATAATATATGAAAAAAAAAAAAGAAGAAGAATTAAAAAAATTATATATGAGATTTTATGCAAAAAACCATCTCCTATTTAATTAACTTTTATATTCTTCTCGTTTGACATTATCAGATAATATATAACCCGAGTCACTTGGGTCGAAATGACCACCTTAGTTTCATCTTAATATGGTTTTTAATGTACAGGCACCGTATCAGAAAAAGTTGATTGATGTGAGCCTTCTGCTTCCTGAAGAAATAAAATGGGTGAACAGCTATCATGCGAAATGTAGAGACATCCTAGCACCGTACCTCAGTGAATCCGATAAGGCATGGCTGAATCAGGCTACTGAGCCCCTTGCTGCTTAGTACACTTTCTGTTTCTCATACTTTACAAGACTGAAATAATTGTGTTGCATCCTTATTGTTCATATGTCCATAGAATTTATAATAATTTGCAGGAATCAACTCTTCAATGCTCTCCATCTGCACCGTCCCTTGATACTTTTTCATAAACTTAAGTAGCATTTAAGGTCCTTTATACATCTGTATTTGCTGGTAAAAAAAAAAAACGAATATATGCATGTTTATCTATTCACTGCATCGTACTATTGTTTTGTAACCGTTTCTCTTTCCTCCTACCTCTTACCTCACGCTTGATTACGCTATCATGTATCTAGCCCAATATCAATCTGATTGGTTTCTGAAACGATGAATATAGCCCAATATATCAATCTGATTGGTTTCATCACGAAAAATTTTCACACTAATTTTAACACCGAAGCACCCCTTAAAAATGGATATTGATGTTAAACTTCAACACCAAGTTTAACTATCGTACTGCTCCTTGTGCTCCAATGTGGATGTAGGAGCGGCTCCAACGTGGATGTAAAACCACCCTTTTTTAGACCACTCACTGTGAAGACTGAAAGACCGACACATGAAAGCTATGTCATTTGAACTGAAATAGAACTTACCAAGGACTAAATAGTGTTTATCAAGACACACATGACTTACCAATTGTGCCCCACATACACCAATAATATCATATCATCTTTCCTATCTAATAGAAGGGGGTTAATGCTTATGTCATATAGATGATTTGTCCCCTTCTTAGACAATGGCCATGCTTATGTGGCACTCTAATATGAAAGAAATTATATCCTAATTTAGAATTTTCTTTAAAAATAATTCATCGGATTAAATTTCCGAAATTTGAGTTTTCTTATACGATTTATTTGGGATTTCCAAGATACACTAATTATCTTTAGGGCACGCTTCCATCCTTTTTCTGCATAGCCGGCTGACATTAATTTTGCTTGCACGCTTGTTATGATCACTCCCAATATTGGAATACCATTGGTCTCCTTCTCCTCCAACTATAAATCCCTCTTCACTGCATATCTCACATCATCATTCACCATTTGAAATTTGTATTTCTGATCAACAATGGAGGACGGACGGTTCAACTACATTGCCGATCTTCACGACTTTTTACTTCCCTTATAATTATTACAATGTACAGCTGGAAAACTGTGGCCATTTGAAAGGACACCTGTGTTGCATTATATTACTTCCCTTATAAAATAAATACTCACATGTCCATATCTTTCATATCTCTTTTACACTTCATTTCTTTTATCAAGCTGTTAACAATCAAGATCGTACCAAAATGAATGCAACTCGCACGAAAGCTCAGATTAGTGTGGAGGTCAAGGCTGAGATTGCAAGAGAGAAGGAAAAAAAAGAACGTTGGGAGGCGATGTAAAAAGACGTAAAAAAGTTATATGAAGACGTTGATAAGTGTTCCAAAAATGTTCAGCAGCTACCAAAAACCAATAAAAAATCAGTTTTCATTGCTCTCTGGAAGAATACTTTGGACTGGAAGATGGCTTTGATGAAGTTTTCGGTGAAATGATCAAGTCATACGACAAAAGTATTGAAGAGAAGAATACCTTCCTGAAGTTTATATCTGAATATTAGTTATGTTTTAGCTTTTTTTTGGCTAAAAGATATCTATCTATGTAGTATGATGATCTGATTTTGTTTGGGTATTTTGACCATTATATTAATCAAGTTTATATATCTATCTATCGAAGGAACTGAAAATGGTGAAGCATGATGATCTGTTTTTGTTTGGGTATTTTGACCAATATATTTGTTAATCCCATAACAAGAGACTTTCATCTTACATCAATTTAATTAGTCTCGTAACTTAAATTGTTTTACATATGCTATGAACTTCACGGCCCAAATAAATACCCGATCAAATGGACTAAGTGTACAATGCTTTGCTTTCCTTTGCTTTCTCTATCAAACTGTAGCATTTATATGTAGTATAATTAAAAAACTACAGGATCTGGGATATAAACAGATATAAATGTACATATTCAGGTACATATAAATTTAATGAGTTAATTACACTGGTCGTCCATGTGGTTTGTCCAAAATTTCACTGGTTGTCCTTGTAAGTTTTTTTTTTGCACTGATCGTCCCTGTGGTTGCTAGTTGTTGCACTCGTAGTCCTTGTCAATAACGGCCGTTAGTTTTCTTCGTTAAAGGACCATCCGTGTAAATTTTTTTTCAAAATTTAAGTTTATTTAAATTTAATATTATTTTTAATTGTACTTAGCTAATTTATTTTTTGAATAATGTAATCAATTTAATTTAATTATTTTAATCAACTTTTTTAGTGACAGTTAATTTTCCTATTTTTTAAGTGTTCCGATCTATATAAACCCACTAAAAATATAATACTTTAAAAATATAATAATTTTTTAAATAGTTTATACTCTTAATTTTGCATATCATCGTCGATTTGATGACTCCGTATAGACAATTCTACATGTCTACATATATATTGCTAATAGTTTTGTATATTATGAACGTACTCAAATTGCACATTATCAACATCTAACATTTATTTTTGAGTTCATTGAAGAAAAAATTGTAAAATACTAAATTGCAATAACTACGTAGCGTATAGTATTAAATAACTGTATTTAGTTAATTTCCTTTATTAGTAACGGTTATATTATTTTTGGCAATTAAAATGATTAATTTAAATATTTCTTTATTCTAATTTTTGTAAGTGTTATAATCTACATCGACCCATTAAGAATACCATAATTTAAAAAAAAAAAAAAAACAATGTAAAAAATTGTCATGTACTATCCGTATAATTTTTCTACTAATTTACATAATTTAATATGTGTCGGTTATTTGAAAGGAAAAAACACATAATGTTCAACATATGGAGTATAATAATACTATACGCTACGTGGTTATTGCAATTTAGTATTTTACAATTTTTTCTTCAATTAACTCAAAAACAAATGTTACGTGTTGATAATGTGCAATTTGAGTACGTTCATAATATACAAAACTATTAACAACATATATGTAGGCATGTAGAATTGTCTATACGGAGTCATCAAATCGACGATGATATGCATAATTAAGTGCATAAACAATTTAAAAAACTATTATATTTTTAGTGGGTTTATATAGATCGGGACACTTAAAAAAATAGAATAAATTAACTGTCACTAAAAAAGTTGATTAAAATAATTAAATTAAATTGATTAGATTATTCAAAAAATAAATTAGCTAAGTACAATTAAAAATAATATTAAATTTAAATAAACTTAAAATTTGGAAAAAAAATTACACGGATGATCCTCTAACAAAGAAAACTAACGGTCGTTAGTGACAAGGATTACGAGTGCAACAACTAGCAACCATAGGGACGACCAGTGCAAAAAAAACTTACAAGGACGACCAGTGAAATTTTGGACAAACCACATGGACGACCGGTGTAATTAACTCAAATTTAATAGCAAATCCACTAATTTTGTTTACACTAGATAAATTTACAAATATTTGTTGAGGTGTAAAGTACAACCATATAATGCATTGTTGTGGTGGATTTTATTATTTTTTTTGTGCAAATATCAACCACCTCATTTACTATTGTTATATACAGATATATGTATTTTCTAAACAAAACACACGTATACTAATTAACATAGAAATCGTGATAAACTAAAACTTAATTATATAAACCTTGGTTTATCATGATTTCTATGTTTGATTTTTTTGAAAGGCAGTATTGGAATCCGTCAGTGATTTCAATACTGCCTTTAAAAAAAACATAGAAATCGTGATATACTAAGGTTTATATTATTAAGTGTTTTCAAAAATAATATGTGCTGTCACCATTGTTAATTAATAAAATGAAATAAATGCATTACACTAAATTGCCTACAAGATATAATAATACAAATTTACTTAGACATAATAACCTCATAGTAAAATAACAACAATATTAAAATTTTTATTCATCAAACCCGTGTAGTCACTGGTCACTGAACTAGTCATATATATGTATGAAGGTAAGTTGGCCCACTCTCTTTTCGCTCCCTTCATTCTTTCGGTGGACAAAAGCTTAAAAGACGAGTGGTGAACGGTTTGATGCCTACCACTGCCAACCGTTCGCTCATATTAAAACGGGCAAATAACGTACTAGTAGCGACTAGTCTTGTTGGTTTTATTAATATTTTTAGTTCTAAATTCAATTCTCGAAGTCAATTCATATGTACCAAGCATAACTCAAATTTTAAAACCCATTCCTTTACCTATAAAAATATCAAAACAAACACCCCCTACGCCAATAATATTTAATTACATTTGCTTTCCATACCATTTAAAAATACTTTCCATACCATTTTTTGAATAAAAAAAAGGGAAAAGTACAGAAAAGTACAAAATGAAAAGTAAAAGTGATGGAATAAAGTACAGAAAAAGTACAGAAAAAATAATTTTTAACAAATAATTGGTATGGTTAGTAGCACCTACTTAATTCGCGCTCTTAATTTTTACTTTGCATTTTGTACGAATCATGAAAGTCGTGAAACAATGTTAAGACCATCTCTAATGCTATGGACTTTACCAAGTCCATAACATGCCACGTCATGCCACATCAGCTTTCTATAAACCACCACTTTCTATAAACTTATAACTATACTCCTATAAACTTCATAAAGTCCATAAATGGGTCCTACTTGATTATTTAAGTTATATATTTAAATGCTATGGACTCCCTTTCCCTTGTCCATGTGCATGGACTTTAGTTGTATGTGTATGGACTTCATCTTATAAACTTCCATAAATAATGCAAGCTTTATGTATGGACTCCACCTCCTCATTCCACATAGACATGGACATTTGTATGGACCTCCATTGTGGATGGCCTGAGAAAAACAAGAAGGCAGAGGCTTGTCCTCAAGTGGAAGAATCTTTATGGGTAATTTATAGGGAACAGTAGTTACTGAAGTTGACAAATTACTGTAAATATTAAATACTGAGTATTTTTTTATAGGGTTAATAATGATTTAATACCCAAACTTTCAACTTTTTTTCGTTTTAACACCTCAACTTTTTTTTAACGTTTTAACACTCCAACTTACAGTTTGACCAATACTTAATACCCAAACTTTCAACTTTTTTTCGTTTTAACACCTAAACTTATTTTTTAACATTTTAACACTCCAACTTATAGTTTGACCACAGTTTAATCTCTTTAGTTTGTTTGGCCGTTTAAAATTAAACTTCTGGATTTTTTTGATACGTACATATATATGATTTAAATGCTTATAAATTAATTATAACATGTCATCACAATTAATTTTATAATATTTTATTTTGATAGCGATATATTTTTATAATGTTTTCGTGTATAATATTTCTAGTTATATGAAAAGCTATTTATAATGAATGTATGTTGCTAAAAAATGATAAATGGGCATAGTCAATTATTTCAACATTACCTATTCAGCAGGTTACCGGTTATAAATACTCTGATTAAAATCTGACCAGGTAATAAGTTAGAATTATAACAATAATAAACTATAATTAACAGGATAATAACATTCGAAATCACGAGATTAGCTAAACATTCGAGATCCCGTGGTTAGCTAATCTTAGTATTCTTTGAAGGATTAATAGAATACATATTAAATAGACAACACATAAGAAGAATTTCTAGTGTATTCAAATCGAATCTTGATTATTTCAAACTAAAGAGTTAACAAAAAAAAATCCAGAAGTGTAATTTTAAACGGACAAACAAACTAAAGGGATTAAATTGTGGTCAAACTATAAGTTGGAGTGTTAAAACGTTAAAAAAGAAGTTGAGGTGTTAAAACGAAAAAAATTTTCAAAGTGTGGGTATTAAGTTTTGGTCAAACTATAAGTTGGAGTGTTAAAACGTTAAAAAAAAAGTTGAGGTGTTAAAACGAAAAAAAGTTGAAAGTTTGGGTATTAAACCATTATTAACCCTTTTTTATATAGTAACTAGTTCTATGACCCGTGACTACACGGGCTTTGTTAATAAAATGATTAAATAAATGATAATTTTTTTTTATACATACAATATCATATTGTACGTATAGAATTTTATACTCTTACATTTTGTATCCATACCCGAATTCTCAATCCCGTAATCCTACTATCATTGTTGCATATACATATTTACAGTCACACCAACTCTTTAAACTCTTTAAAATTCATTTTTTAATACTCTTTAATATCAAATTATACTAAGAGGAGATACCAATGGGAACTCGATACACAACAGAACATGTATCCTCAACAACTTTTAGTAGAAGCATTATGAAGGCTTAACTTTTTTATAGAAAGCAAGTTATATATTACTCCGTAAGACAAAAAAATATAAGATTAATTAGTATATTTTCTATCTATATTAAGTATACATTAAGTTCTAGCAACTGATCAATAATCAATAAAAGCTAAGAATGTAAGAGTTTACAATGTACACTCATATGTAAAGACTTAACAATATATAAAAATAATATTATTAAAAACTTCCATACTTCTAGCATCATTATACATACATAAAAGCCATAGTTCTATTTGAAAATTCACATTCTGCTTGCTCCCTGTATCTAATGGTAGGTCTTGACACAACATTGATGTGCAGATAACAATATCAATATCAAGCCACCAAACTATTATTATTAAAAATGCCTCATAATTATGAAGCTTCAAGATCCAGTTAAAATTACATTAAACGGAAATACTAAACAACATTAAAATGCAATTATAGATAACAGAATCCCTTTGCATCCAAATTTGAATGTTTGGTAAGTATTGCACTTTAAATTCTATATGGAATTATGCTCCTACTTCGGCTACGGCTATGCCTTATGTTGTACCTACCAAACAGGTCTCACATTGATAGTCAATTCCCAAAAAGAAAACAAAATAAGAAGAAAGCAGAAAGCAGTTGCTAAACAATGTAGCAGTAGCCATATCAGCAAACCAATCTCAAGTATACTTCAGAAGGAAGCATAAAGCAGTTGCTAAATCACAAGGCCAACTGATATCCTTTCAAGCAAAACCAAAATCAAATTTGGGCTGTGATTTAGCAAAGATAAATCAACTGATAATTAAATAAAGCATACCGCAAACTTAAAATCACACTAAATTTGATCCAATAAGCAAATGACAGTGAGATCATACCTTTTCCGATAAATAACACTAATAATTAATTCACAATACCGCCCACTGTAGCATTACACCTGATTAAGCTTGGCTTTAAAGGCTTAAAAGGGTCCAATCGGGGTTCTTTTAAATATCAAATGGGTCACATGGAATGACCTTTTTAAAGTTTAATATTAATACTTACAACTTTCTAATTGTTTTCACCAAAGTTTAAGCTTTTTAATGTAATGACATTTTTTTTGTGATCATGTTCAGCCCACCCTACCCTGTTTTGACCAGCCCTAAAGATGAACTTATTAACTGAAAATGACCCAATTCAACCCTGACTTATTATTCGACCCAGCCAACCTGCCCATAGTACCTCCAAACTGAATTGAGTTGTACATGCACATGTATAAATCACATCTCATAACAAAAAACTTATTTCTTAAACATAATACTTTTTAAAGGAGAGAAATTAGAGAAACTAAACTCCAAACTATAAAAATAGTAAACTTAAATTAGCGATTATCTCAACCTAAACAATGTTAAAGATCAAGTGCTTATTTAATATTGAATAACATGTCAAATGGAGAACCTGAAAGAAGGAAACAAAATAGATGGTAGATAAAGAAGGAAAAAAGAACAATTCTTAGACCATAAGTCAACTGTTGCCATTACTTCATCTCAGATTTAAGCATGAAAAAATATAAGATAGAGACCAAACCTTTCTTCATCTTTGAAACCTGAACTTTGATGCTGTTCCTTTGCTTAGAAGGGTGCCAAGCTAACTGAGAACTTTGTGCCACTAATGTCTTGTACATCAACCTTAACAACCTCCAATATTCCTTCTAAAGATGTGTCTGCATCATTGAATCGTTTAGGGACCAAAATGTGATCTGCATCAAACCTAACCAAAAGTCCAAAACTATGCAGACCATAATAAATTAGAACCAACACAAACACATATATGCAGACCATAATGAATTAGAACCAACACAAACACATACACGCAAAAACTTACACAATAAGGCAGGAGTATAACTGGAGCACTTCCTTTTACGGAAATCTCTGATTTCCTCAACATCAGCATCTATAAACTTTAACTTGGTACTAAGCAGATTATTCTGAAATGTTGGGCCTATATGGTAAAAGCATTGTTTTCAGTTTTATGACTTTTATAAACACTTAAATCAAAGGGATTAATACATAATGTATTAACAATATAATTATATTCACCATTCCAATCTCTTATTCTTGCAAACTGAATAATGATTACAGCATGGTTCTGAATGTTCTGCGAAGAGACATATTTATGAAGCTGAACTACATAATCATCCCAAAGAGTACATCTCATTTTCTGACCTCTACACACAATAAAAAATATGAATAAGTATATGAAGCATATATACAGAACTCACATAAAAGAAAGGTAAGACTGGTAAAATTAATAATAGATAAATTAATATGAATAAGTACACGGAGAATACATACACAATGCACATAAAAGAAAGGTGATACAAACAAAATTAATAATAGATAAAGAAATAACTTACTGAAGATCTTCTAGTTCCAATGACATGCGTTTGTCTTCCTGTCCTGAGCCTTTGGGGTACAACTCCAAGTTACCACATTCAATCACACATCCAATGATATCTTTTAAGATAAAACAAAAACATGTAGACTCACCATTATACGAATTTAAAAAGCGCAAAAAGTTACAAAGATATAATAAAAGGGTAACAATTGTATATTACCAACTTGTCTATTAGGATCAACCGAATTATCCTGGAGTTGATCCAGTTACTTTAACTTTCATAGTTGTTGGACCTGCATCAATCAATTACAGAAGTTCAGAATCAAACACATACTGAAGATGCCACATATCGGTTCACTTCAATATCAGAATGTCGTAATGCTGAAACATAAGTCACGGCATATCAGAAACACACAGGCATAACAATATCTTAATATCTTCAGCAATACATTTAGTATGACCTGATTCAAGCTCAAAACGTATTGATTCAGCACTTGATGTGTGACACCCGGTCAAAAAGGGCCAAAATTAGGGGCCAATTTAAACTTTAATTATTCGTACTCGGTACGAATCAAAAACAAAGTATTCGGATAATATATATATAACTATATATATAACAGGAAATGATTATTTAATAATCACAACGCGAACAAATCTGAAACCACTCAGGAAACATAAAAATAAAAGTTGTCCCAAAACATCTCCAAATAGAATATTATTAACAGAAATAATATTACAGTATTCGGAAAAATTGCAAAACACTTTTTGGATAATTAAAAGTATCCGTAAGATCAAAGTGAAACAACGATATAATTTAGTATCACACTAAAAGTATTTTTGTGAAATACTTCAAATAAAAACTTATACGATTTCAATTTTTGGAAATTTATCGTTTGAAAACATTTTACTAAATAACGATCGGGTACACGAACACGGGTCGGAAAACACCCACTCACCTCAATAATTGAGGCCGGTTATAACAACCGACCTCAATTATTTCACACCCTCTGGATCACTCTCGGCTCCCTCCTCTTCTCCCTCTTTCTCTCGGTTTTCATTTCAACAACAACAACAAATCAACACCAACAACAATAACAATCAACATCACCATCATCAAAATCATCGTTATCTTCGTCGTGTACATCATCATCTTCACCATCGACATCTTCGTTTTCTCCATTTTTAGCTCGGTAAGAAACGAATCATTTTCCTTTGAGTTTACGTGTTTAAATTACTTATTTTATCATGTTAGATCGTTATACTAAGTTGGTTATACATGAAAATGAGTTTAAAACGGGTTTAGGTGTGTTTTGGAACGAACAGAGTCGAACCAGACCTCGGAATACGGCGTATTCAAGGGAATACGGCGTATTCCCGCCCAGAAAACATGAACTACCTGCGCCTCCTCGGAATACGGCGTATTCAAGGGAATACGGCGTATTCAAAGGAATACGGCGTATTCAAGGGAATACGGCGTATTCCCTCTATTTTTCATGAATACGGTCGTATTCAAATGAATACGGCGTATTCAAATGAATACGGCGGATTCCCCCTATATATTTCATGATCCAACGGATCAATAAACTAGCCCTGCGAATTCTAGCTAAAACAGAACATGTAAATTTTCGAAAACGTCGACGATTTCACAAGTTAAAACAGGGTAGCTTCTCGATGAAAAATTTGTTATAACGGATTGAGCTCAGATTCGCACGGTTATTCGAAAACAGCCAAATGATCAAAGCTAAGTACCTTAGCCTAGCCAGTTTTAGGCCATCCGGGGTCGTCTAGGGGTCGAAAAAGGCATATTTCGGTTTTTGGACTCGTGCCAAATTTTGTAACTTATGAAATAAAGAGTAACGGATATAATGAAACTTCAAATGTAATACAATTTGAATACATTGAACGTAAGTAACTTAACGAACAACTAAACAAACGAAATATTACGTGTACACTTACAAACATACAATCTCGCGTGTTTAGGACACTAGGAGATTACGTCAGTTCACGCGCTCACTTTAGGATTGCTTGCTCGGATTGACTCAGGTGAGTCTCACAGCCCCATTTTTACTGTTTCAAATATTGGGGTGAGATACAATGCTTACATGTTTTCGTGATCATATGTTATTTGATTAGTTCATTTGAGAATTAACTCAAAGAATTAAATGATTATTTAGTTCAGATAACTATATTAGTTACATTGTTTGACTACCATTATTTGGTCTTGATTATCATTGTTAAATCATTATTTTGAAACCTGCGTTGGTTTCATCATTGTTAAATTTAATGTTGTTCAAAAACCTGCGTTGGTTTGTTCAATATTACGAAACCTACGTTGGTTTCATCATGGTTAAATTTATTATTGTTCAAAAACATGCGTTGGTTTGTTCAATATTACGAAACCTGCGTTGGTTTCATCATTGTTAAATTATTATTGTTCAAAAACCTGCGTTGGTTTCACCATTGTTTAAAAATCATTATTTCGAAACCTGCGTTGGTTTCATCATTGTTTTGAAAACTAAATTGTTAAATCATTGTTTAGAAAACCCGCGTTGGTTTCATGGTTGTTTGAGGAACCTGCGTTGGTTCAAATCATTATTTAGTAACCTTAATTGGTTAAATCATGGTTTTAGAAAACTTAATTGTTTTAAATCATTGTTTGGTTTATTAATTTAAATCCTTGTTCAGACGAAACATTTTATTATCGTCAAATTATCATGTTGATCACATCAATGTTTATGTTAAACCTGTGAGATTCACCAGCTTTATAGCTGACCCTTTTAGCGTTGTATTCTCAGGTGATCAGCAGTAGTAGGATGGCCCTCAGGATAAGCTATCTACTCACGAGTCGCATGCATCCATTTTGACATGAAGATTTTCCTGCATTATATTTTGTATAATGGTTATGTATTAAAATCTTCAAAACTACTTTTGCGAACTCACTATTATGTTGTAAACTTTAACTCAAAACTTGTATTACTTTTGTAATATTTATAAACGTCTCATGTAGAGTCGTTTGCTTGTACTTTAGTGCTTTGAATATTGATTAGTCACACCCAAATCGTCGCTTCCGCAAATCATGAAAATTGGGGGTGTGACATGATGAAACCCCTTACATTGTTATTACTACAATCATAAAGAAATACTAAGTAGGTTACCTTAAACGAAATCATATCACTAACTTAAAATATCCTAAAGATTTAGAAAACGAATTAGGTCAACTAAGTTTTTACTATCCAGCAATTAAAATTATGACACAATCACATAATTCGTAACAATTTCTACGTGCCGCAAAGCTACAGTAAACTTATAATCGATTTCGAGTAGGTGTTTTATTGCGTGTATTCGAAGAGAACTTACTTTCTAAGATAAAATGCGAGTAATGAAAATCAGATCCAGAAGAGTGTATAGACGAAAAAATTGATCGCCAATCTTCTTTCACATACTGTCGTAAATCCAGAGATCAAATTCGTCTACTTTGGACTGCAAAATCGTCACCGTCTCCATCGCAACAATTCTACCAGGAATGAAATCCAACATCGTTCTCGGCTTGATAAAAATTGGTAGGTTGGATTCCTAGAAATTGAAGATTGACGTTGATGATGAAGAAGAAGCGAGTAAAAGAGGGGAGCAGGGGAGGGGGTTTTAGAATCATCGATTCATACATCAAAAAGTATAAAGTGCAGATAATGGTAGAGAAAGAAGCTGTAGAGATGGTTGAATGGGAGAGATAGATGAACAGGTTTGAGGAGCAGACGAAGAGGTGTGATATTGGATGTGATATTGGATGGAGAGACCTACCAATTAAATAAAAGCTTGCACAATACGTTTTTAAGTCCGAGAAAATGGGCGGTGCATGTGTGTATGGGAAATAGCATTCACCAAATCCAATTTACTTGAAGTTACTAATTTAATTAATTTAAGTTTAAGTTATTATTTAAAAGAAAATCAAAATAAGGAGAAAAATTCTTGCTTCTAAGGTATGCCACATCATCAAAGCTCCTACCTTATAATGTGACAAGTCAGCTTTATGATATCAGCACCAACTCCCTTTTATTAGATAGGTAAGATTGACTTATGAAGTATTATTAATAATATTGAATTCTAACCTGTTTAAATTCAAAATGAGGGTAGTGGAAACCACACTTGAAGACCAAAATAAATAATGTCAGCAACTAAAATACTGATTCGTCAAAACAATTTTGGTTGCTTCTACAAGTGAAAATTGACTAACCGAACCGAACAGAGTCAACAGACTAATACCAGATTTTTAAAATATCTTCAACCAAGAACCAACCAAACTATATAGTAATATGTAATGTAATAAATGCAGCTAGTTCCAATTCGATTTGATCCTCTATTTTTTATTTTTTATTTTTCTTTTTAAATCTGAACTGAATTTTGTGCTAAAAATTCCAGTAGGTTTACTTATCATCATAACATAACAGATGGATAATAAATAAATAAACCAAATAGAAGGTAGGAGATTAATATATACTTGATAGTTAAAATTTATTACAAATTGTGGACGTGCCGGAGTGGTTATCGGGCATGACTAGAAATCATGTGGGCTTTGCCCGCGCAGGTTCGAATCCTGCCGTCCACGTTTTGTTTTTGTTTCTAAAACTTAGGACTAGCATGATTATTAGGTATCTTTCCCGTCAAAAATAATGAAATATATGAAGTTAATAATATTCAGTTGAGGAGGCATCAAGACGCCTACGTATTTAGTTTAGTCTATACCAAAAATAATACTACGATGTAAAGTTTTGACTTTTAATTATTAATTATCAGGTTCAGTTCTATAACCTTATTCTAACATTCCATAAGTAATTACTATGTATATTTATGAAAGATTGAAACCTCAAGTCTTTGTATTGTCGTAATTGGTCACTTAAGCTAGTTGTGCACCTATTTAGATGGCTCTTTTTTTCTAATTTTAATTAACGACGGCTATAGTCCATCCGCTAAATTCAAATTCATATTATTATCGTTATCTATATAAGAAGCGAAGTTATTACATCATTAATTATAATTATAATTATAATTATATTCAATTAATCAATTAGGTATCTCTTTTTTGATTAAACTAACAGTTAAAACCTCTATTACCGAGTATTAACTAAACAATTAACACCTTGTGTGAATACACGAGTTTGAAATCTAAGTACTTAGTTAATCTTATTTTTTCTTACAACGTAACCACTATCTTACTCATTAGGAAAACATTCTACTTACCTCATAAAATAAAGGGAGGGCTAGACAATTGAATGAAGGCAATTGTAAATAATTATGAATGAAAATTACATTAATCGTCCTTTAAGTTTGGCTCAAATTTAATTGACAGTTCTTTACAAATTTTAATTGCACCAATCATCATTTATTCTGAAACTTGTTACGCCAATAGTCTTTTATACTAACGACCGTTAACTATTCATTAGAAATGACAATGTGTGATATTTATTATTCAGTAAAATTAGAAAATCTAAACTATGTATAGACACGTTATTTGGTGCGAACAATATCATTTCATTTTCCCACTTCACTTTCCAAATTCATCTTCAAATCCGATTTTCTTCTCTGCTGAAACATCAAATATATAATTCACCACAATCTTTCACCATCCAAACACATATTTGTGGCTTAGAGATTACTTGTCACATATTTAATTTGTAGTTTTCGATGCGGTTATACCTCGAAGGTAGGGTTTTCATTTGAGATGTTTTTCCAGTAAAGAATGAATTCAAAAGAAAAGAGGCGATGACTATTAAAGTCGCGACAAGATAAGATGATTGGGTGATGGAGGGTCGGCAAGTGGTGAAAGATGATATTGGATTTGGGTAGTGGACTATAAATAATGATGTTTCATTGGAGAAGGTACCAAATTTGGTGATTGAATTGTTATGTGAAATGTGAAAGATGAAATGATGTTTTATGCATCTAATAATGAATCTATACATATTTTAGATATTTATATTTTACTAAAAAAATTAAAAGAATTATATATATCATACAAGGTCCTTTTTAATGAATTGTTAACGGTGTTTAGTATAAATGACTACTTGTATGACGGGTTTAAAAATAGATGATGATTGGTGTAATTAAAGTTTGTAAGGGACTATCAGTGAAATTTGAGCCAAAGTTAAATGATTTATTTAATTTTCTCTAATTTTGGGGCAAAATGTTGATAACCGGCAACCCTAACCGGCCCACAATCGGCTGCCAATTCTATAATGTGAGGGGCATACCTGACACACTTAACGGTTGTGGTTATGGGGGTGCCAGGGTCTGAACCCCTGACCTTGTGCTATTTGGGGCAAAGATGCCCCCACCCATTACCAATTGAGAAACACGCCATTGGCAAAATTTTTTCTCTAATTATTATACAATTATTATTATTATTATTACAATAACGGTTTAACTAACTAGCGCACCTTAACACATCTTAAGATTTATTACTTAAACTAAAAGTTGTAAGGGAATATTGCAAAGCACAATTGATACACAATATTAAAAGTTGTATTATGTGCCTTAATTAAAATTAGTAATGAAATTTAATCTACATGTGTGCTTTAGGCATATCTTATATAGACCATTAACTAATAATAACAAGTACGAATATGAATGTTATATTTTATAGATAAACAAAGTTTTAATAAGTATTTGAATACACTCTATACATCATGTGATCTGTTAACCTTGTAAACTACACCCACTTAAATTATTGTTATTGGACAATATTGCCTTTGGTTTATACCTTTTTTCCCCCTTTTTCTCAAACATAAATATTTTTTTATTTTTTATCATTTCCTTTTGTAATTCTTGGATTATATGACTCAGGAGGGTGAAATGTTTAGGAGGTGATTTATACATACTAATTTTTTCATTTACAACTAAGCACATTTTAATATTTTATCACCTAAAATGATTAGACGCAAATAATTTTATGAAAAAAGTTATTAATTAAACATCTATAATAAATCATCAATGCCAAAAAGTCGAGCATAATAAACCTGTTAATTGGAAATTGGTATTAGGGATGACTGTGATTAACTCGAAATTTAGTAATAACATAATAAAAATTGTGGTGCGGTAGCTATTAATGTTTCACTACTAGTAGTTATGAACTTTAATTTCGTTTCTTTTACCAATTATAGCATCATCTTTGACATGAAAAAAATAAATATTTTCCCTTCAAAACTGGTCAAAGTTTATCTTAAATTTAGATTGCTTGAAAGTTGAAACCATGAATCTCCTGACCCACGACCCACGTTATCAACGTTATCAATAGAAAAATAATACAATTGTAGAATAATGAAATTGTATACCTTTTTAAAATTAATATGACTTACATTATTTATGTATTTCTTTCAATTACAATATATAAAAATATACTACCTCCATCCAGTGTTTTAAAAACCGGTTGAACCGGCCCGGTTCAACCGGATCCGGAAGCTTTTACGAGTTGATTTGGACCGGTTCTTGACTTTTTTCTAACTCGGTTTGACTCGTTGATTTTTCCGGGTGAACCGGTTTTCGTGAATCGGTTCAACCGGTTTTTGCTCTTTTTTTTTTGTTTTTATATTATTATTATAACTTTATTTTGTTTTAGTTGTTGGAAACAAGAAAAAAATGCTTAGAAAATATATTTTTTTAAAAAAAATGCTTAGAAAAATGCTTGGAAACAAGAAAATGTTTTTTTTATTATTTTAGTAGAGACCGGTCCGATCGGCCGGTTGAACCGGCCGAACCGGTTCGACCGGAATAGGTCAAGTTTCCGATTCGTTTAAAAAACCGAGTTATAAAACACTGCCTCCGTCCCATTATAAGTTTTCAATTTGACTTCTTTCTTTTTCAACTTTGACCTTAAATATTTTTGTTTGTGTTATATAATACCTGATGAAAATTATATCTATGAAAATACATTTAAAACTTAATCTATTTATATATTTTGCATCAATTATTATAGAACGAACACAAAAATATTCAAAGTCAATAAAGAATTTCAAAAACGACACTGGGACGGCGTGAATATTTAATTTGTCAACTTCAGTAACTACTATTCCCTATAAATAACCCCTAAAGATTCTTCCACTTGAGGACAAGCCTCTGCCTTCTTGTTTTTCTTAACATCGTTTCACGACTTTCATCAAACCCAAAACACTTTCATAAATTCAGCTATCGATTCCAGAATTTCCTTCATTTCTGAAAAAAAAAAAAGAAGAAGAAGAAGATGAGTCTTGTAAACCCTACAAGTTTGTTCTATGGATGTCCAATTAGAGTCAGATCTACCCAAACCTTGTTCTACCCGACCCGAATACCTCAACCCGTTTCTTCCTTCTCTGCAATCTCCGCAATTTTGACCACCCAACACCAGTCAAACCCACCGGAAAAACCAATTGCTAAAAAACAACAACCATTTGATTTCCATTTCAATTTCAAAGCATACATGATTGAAAAAGCTGATTTAGTAAACCAAGCCTTAAACGACGCCGTTCCACTACAAGAGCCGATTAAAATCCACGAATCCATGCGGTACTCCCTTCTCGCCGGCGGGAAACGCATCCGTCCGATGCTATGCATCGCCGCCTGCGAACTCGTCGGCGGAGACATCTCAACCGCGATGCCCGCCGCCTGCGCCGTCGAAATGATCCACACTATGTCGTTAATGCACGACGATTTACCCTGCATGGATAACGACGATTTCCGCCGCGGAAAACCGACAAACCACGTCGTTTACGGCGAAGAAATCGCCATCCTCGGTGGCGATGCGTTGCTGTCGTTTTCATTCGAACACATCGCCACCGCGACAAAAAATGTCCCTACGGACCGCATTGTTCGGTCCATCGCGGAATTAGCTAAGTGTGTGGGGTCCACCGGCCTCGTGGCCGGACAAGTAGTTGACGTCTGTTCAGAAGGAACAGATGTCGGATTAGATAAATTAGAATTCATTCATGTGCATAAAACCGCAGCGTTACTGGAAGCTTCCGTGGTTCTCGGAGCTATCATGGGAGGTGGGACTGACGAGGAGATCGAAAAGCTGCGACAATTCGCGAGATCGATTGGGTTGTTGTTTCAGGTGGTTGATGATATACTCGATGTTACAAAATCAACCGAAGAATTGGGGAAAACAGCGGGAAAGGATTTGGTGACGGACAAAACAACGTATCCGAAATTAATGGGGATTGAAAAATCGAGGGAGTTTGCGGAGAAACTGAATAAGGAAGCGAAACAGTATCTGGTAGAGTTTGATAACGTGAAAGCTGCGCCGTTAATTGCACTTGCTAATTACATTGCTCATAGGCAAAGCTAATTCATGTTTTTTTTTTTTTTTTTTTTAAATAAGAGATGTCTGTAAACGTGTTTTGTTTGTGGATTTGAATTGCGATGTATGTAAGTTGTTGGGCCTTTTGCCCATGTTTTGTTTCAATGTCAATGTAGAAGGGTTAATTTGGACCCTTTTGCTAATGTTACCGAGTATTAAATTTTGTTATATTAAATGGATAAGGAATTAGGTAATATGGAGGTTGGTCAACGAGGTTTAACATGTTAATTAATGGAGTATAATAAAATGCGTACCACGCTCGTATTTTAGACGATATATATAACAGAAAGTCATAAACGGTTTGTTTAACACTAGCTATTTGGTGTATATACTGTATTTAATTAATATCAAGTAAAATATGAAGTCATATCTACTAATGGGTAAACTGGGATTACGAATGTGTAATGTTATATATCTGTTGAATTAGACCGACTTAAAAACAAGTCTAGGACGGCTTCCAACGGCTTAGTCGGTTGGTCGTAAGTTTTAACCGACGAAACTGACACCGATGGCACGGGCCGTCGGTTGAAATCGCCGATTTCCGGACGCTCCGTCTCTTTGTTCGCGTTGGTCCGAGGGTGGGGCCGGGTCTTAGAGCCGTTGGGCATAAAAAAAATATTGAAATTTTTTTTTTTTTAAAAGGGCATATAGCCGTTTTTTTTAACTTTTTTTTCAATTTTTTTAAAAAAACCTCATTTTCACTATAAATTAACACCTCATTTTACCAATACATCACACCACCATTCTACTTCTTTCCTAACACAAATCAACTCATTTCAAACACACTACCTCACCATGTCAAACAACAATAACAAATCCAAATCCAAATCAAAATCAAAACAAAATGAGCAACAAAACATTTGTAACGATATGTGGCAAAATTTAATTAACAATCCGCCACCCAACCAACCACCCACCCAAACCTCCACCTACGGGCTTTGCAACTTTCGCACCCATAGCAAATCCTTACTCGATGTCACCCGACGACCCCCGAAACACTTACCAACATCAAGGGTGGTACCAAAGCCCCCAATTTTCACCACACGAACAATGGTCACCAAACACATACTATGACACCACCTCATCAAACCCGCTCGGGTACCAACAAACACCTTCACGTTACTCACAAAACCCATCAAACCCGAACTTCTCCGTACCCGAAACTCATCTTCAACAATTACTAGAAAGTTCTGGCGAGATCGAGCCCGAGCCCGGGTCTGACCCTGAGGCCGAACCCGTATCCGAACCCAGGCCAAAAATGGCAAAAAAAAGAAACGGGTTCAAGTTAGGTGGACCGACGACGAAGCAAGAATATTGACGGAACGGTGGATACATTGTTCCGAAAATGGCGTCCAAGGAAACAATCAATCAAACGAGAGTTTTTGGAGAAACGTCCATTTGGGTTACAATTCAGTCGTTTCAACTAGACGTAACCTTAATTCACTAACGGGCAAATGGAACAAAATTTCTCACGACGTAAAAGTTTTCGAAGGCATTTACAAAAAATTTAAAGAGATTTGCCCTCAAAGGGGGGTGCCGGAGACAACGACGTTTTAAACGCGGCAGAAAGGTTTTAAACAACAAATGAAAAACTGCAAATTTATTTACGAGAATTGTTGTGATGTACTTAAACATTACCCAAAGTTCTTTACTGAGCAAGGAGTCATGAGCAACAAACGCCCATTCCAACCCGAACCCGAAGCCACCGATCGTGGCGGAAACGACATCCCAATGCCGACGTCTCTAGAAGCAAACATGAGAAACTTGTTCCGAGATGACCCAATACGTCGTCCACCGGGTTGTAAAACCACAAAGAGTTCTCAATCCTCGGACGCCGATTCGTCTTCACGAGGTAGTATTTCGTCCGAAAAACTTGAGGCCCTTGAAGCGGTTCAAAAATCCGCCAAAATATCCGCAGACGCAATAGCAACAATTAAGCAAAACAATATCAAAAAAGCGACGTTTAAGGCGTTGAGCTTTCTTTGCAAAAACATTCCAAAACGGGCCTAAAAAAAGAACTAAAAAACATCAAAAAGGCTCGCAAAGAAGTCGTCGAAGAATATCAAAATGTGTACGGAGGCAACAATTCGGATGAAGAAGAGAACGAGCCCGCGAACAAAGACAACGAATCGAGCTCGGATTAGGCTACTTTTATTTTTAATTATTGTATTATTATTTTTTTAATTTAATTATTGTAATATTTTTAATTAATAAAATGTGAATTGTGTATTGTTTAATTAATTTATTAGTTGCGGGTCCCTAAAAAAAAGTAACAGACCACCATTGGGAGGGGGCTGTCAGTTTCAGTTAGTTTCTGTCAGTTTTGTGAAAAAGCTGGCATGGCACTGACGTTGCACGTCGGTTTTAGTCACTTTCTGTCACCCATTGGGAGTAGTCTAATAATACACCATTTTACACTAATTTTGCATTTTATTCTATGTTTTTATCTTCAACATTCATGAATATTTAAACATATTTTAAGTCTATATTATTTTCCATTACATATCCATATATGCTTTCCACGTGCTGGGACGGGGTTGATTCCTATACGTTTTAACCATTTATTGATTCCATCGGTAACTAATGTAATTATCAGAATAATTGTAGCAGAACCCATAATTTGTTTTTTTCTTCCTTTTAATAAGACCACCTGCAACACCTCCATATTTGGGGGCGTTCAGGCCACGAGAATGATGGAACGCCAGCAACCCCGGGCGTTCTAGCCGGGCGTTATGTAGCCCAAACCGGGCAAAACAGAGGCGTTTTTGCAGAACCCACTTGCATTTTTTTTCTTTTACCTTTTCTCTTTCAAAGATTGAATCAAATTAAATTTAGTTAGTGAATCTATAATCAAGTAATCATTTAGCACCAAATCACGTCGAAATGGATACTAAGTCAAGACCACTTAGTACCATGCTACGTCAGCATGAATACTAAAACACATAATGTGCAACAACCAGGACATATTCAACAATATCAACACTAGGCTAACAAAGTTAGCTGACCTCTACATTTGCTCATTTCACATTTTAACTCTTACTAGTTGCAATTTTACTACTTTATCTCGCCAATAGTCCCACAACATATAGATAATTACACATAATTCTCTTTTAATGGCGACATAATTATCAATCTTACACTTTCAACTGTTATTATTCATAACACTTCACTCTTTTATCGACACAACATTTCAAATTATTTCTCTGCTATTCTCTTTCTCTGATTCAATGATGTCATTATTTCTCTAAAATAGGCTATTCGGGCCGTTAGAACCCTCATCCAGCCTTTATCATCGTAAATTCATAACCATAATTCCATATTCGTTTTACCACTCTTTCATAACATAAATCACATTAAAACAACAGTTAAGTGGATTAATACTGCTTTACATCAACTAACATTTATCTCTTTTTCAACTTTGTGTCGACATCTTTTAACAAATACAACTTTCAAATATCAAATACAACTCTAGCTCTTCTTTAGTTCAAGACTTTCACATAAAGTTTCCACACTCATATGCATGAGAAACGGTTTAATGTCGGCTATTAATACAGTGTCACAACTATTTTCAAGTTTATCATATATTTACCGACAACAACTTATCATATTTATTGATATTTCATATCCAATTTATCACTTTTCATCTCTATGTTCAACACATACTCCACATATTTTAAACACCTCTTCTTTTACAAGGCATAACATTATTCGTTTTTGCCTTAACTCGATAACGAGTTTACACTACTTTTACACTCAATCTCAACAATCACATCAAATCTCTCTGATACTTGGCAGCCTCAACAATTCCATGTGAAATAGCATGATATAACTACGTTGGTCAGACGTCGTTAGATTATGCTATACACACTTCCTTCTCAGGCTACTTCATATCATCAATCTTCAATGTAATTTCTACTTACTTAACCACATAACACAACAGCTCAACAGAAATCAAAACACACTTAGTGACATCTTAGCCACAGGTACATGATTAGGAATTAACTTGCTACTATAACCACTTATGATTGATTTATTCAAAATCATCAAATTCACATGAGCAAGCAATTCCACGTAATCCTGTTAACATCATTTAACCGGCATTCCAACTTGCCTCTGACGAGTTCATCTTTCGATTTAATAAACACACATATCTCTGTTCACATAATAACTCATTTACACTTGATTGAGAAGACATACCTCTTCCCCAATCAAATGAAAATCGTACCACAATTTGCTTATTTCATAAGCATATCCACACTTAATTCGTCTACTCGTTTGACCGCAGTCACAACATATCCTCCCTCAGGAGTAAATAATTCTCTAATCACAATATCACATAATCATTAACAAGGAATTTTAATCACACCTTGCAAATAGTATACCACATTCGCACTATTAATTTCATACTTTATTCCAACATTTTAAGCATCTCAAAGTTCAATTAGAACTATTCTTGACGCTAAACGTCTCATTTTACATCACAGCTACTGAATCAACACGTAGCAATTTTCAAATAATTCATAACGGAAAATTCATATATGTTCAACTAAATCAACTTTACTACTACGCATAATCATCATAGAAATTTAAGAAATTCATATTATTTTAAGTCTAGGCAATCCTATCGTGGATTACCTAATTCCCTTAAACTATCGCTCTGATACCAACTTGAAACGCTCCAATTTTTTTTTTAATTTTTTTTTTCAGTTTTTATAAATCATTTAGTAAAGTCTCATGTCTAAAATATGACATTATAGACTTGTTATATCATTCCCTCAATCAAATAAGGACTCAAATAAGAAAACGTTGAAATTACAAGAGATTCCCCAAGAATGACTCCCATTCCCCAGGAATCAGGCCTGCTGTTAACATTTAGATTCGGATTCCCTAGGAATGACTTCCATTCCCCGGGAATTAGACCTGCACAACTCTATTTTAAATACGAACTTTGAATGCGCATAACTTTTTACTCGTTAAGAGTTAAGACCTGAAATTTTGCATGCACCTCCAATATAACAATATAAAGGTTTCCCTTTTTATACTTTTTCAAATTTCACGTTAACGAAGAAAATGGACGTCTCACCAATTTATGGTCATTTCGACCACTTTTTGAGGACAACCAAGTTTCCAAACCACTTGGTTTCAGACTTTGACCTTTTACCAACATATTCCACTATCAACATTGAGTCAAAACCCAACAATAAAAGTACCATACTTCTATCTTGGTTCATTTTAACTTGTTGGCCCGTTTTAAGCCCATTTTGACACTTTTAACAAAATCACAACACATTAATCATTTGACCTCAGATTTCAACTTCATTTTCAACAACTAAACATGACCATCGATTCGTTACCACACAAATCAACCAAAACTCAACAATTTACGTGTTGATCACATTTTCATCCAAAATATGACCAATATCACAACTTTCACATCTTACAAAATTTACAACTAACAACACGGTTCTCGCCCATTTTGACACCACAACATTCAACATTGACTTTGACCACTCTCTACTTTGACTTTATCAAGTCAAAGGCATACTTCCACAATTCACTAGACACTTTAACCTTATTCAACACGTGTCATCAAATCATCGTTTTGGGCGATTTACTCAATGGCAATTCATAACGATAATTCAAAAGAAGGAAGAGCTTGTCTAACCATAAAGCAAGCTCCAATCCAAGCTACCCCCTTACAACCACATATCTTCCCATTTGGTTTAACCGAACCATGAACCTACAACATAAAACAACTAAAAGGGTAAGCAAAACGCTTAGTGAGCATACGAGCAATTAAATGAATAATCTACAAAACAAGAACGTATAGCAAATAGTATCAACACATATTTGCTTAGGCAAATACCTACTGAGCAATTGTAGAGATCACTCTTTTCTCTATGCGGATCCACGGCCAATATCACATAGCACCATATCACGTCGACATGTATACTAGCAACAACATCATTGGTATGCGCACATAACCAACAACAACTCTATGCTAACCGCAGTTAGCTAATCTCTATGTGGTTCCGCGGCCAATAGTATGCATACGACAACAACATCACGTGCAAGCACGTACTCTGAAATAACTCAGTGCTAACCGTAACTAGCAATCTGATCAACAACAGATCTCTACAAAGGCTCAATCCATATAATTCCACATAATCTTCCACATACCAACAAACTTTGTCAACACTAATCATCTTAGCATGTATTCAACATAACGTGCCATAACAACAAAGTAATCAATCAATGATTAAAAACAAGATAATACTCCACTTGATTGTACTAACCTCTTGTTCGGAAGAAATCCGAAATCACACAATCATTACCCATTAAACCCCCATATCACTCACATTTGCTTGTTAGGCATTTAATGCGATTTCACACTTGATTATTGATGCCATGTCTTTTGATCACCTAACAAGTAACACGTCAATAAAATAACACATTTAGCAACTAACAATCATCATAATCAACTAATCATAGTCATCAATCCACCACCCATGGAATTGATCATTTTTAATTCAAGTATCCAATCACTTGAATTACCACTCTAATCATGATTAAATATCATGATAACCTCTTTTTAACTACAATTCAAATAAGTGATCACTAACTTACATCAATTCATCATTAACCAATTCAAGGTTATGACAAACCATTTACTACCATTTCATCACTTCACCATAATCACTTTTAAACATCACTAATTCATTATATTCATCATTTTATCAACAAACCATGATCATTTTCATGATCACTTTTAGCTCAAGTTTTTAACTACTTGATTCAATACTTCAATTTCCATTAATAACACTCCAACATCTCTAACAACTAATTAAGGTGAATTAACACCAAATTTATCATCATTTGATCAAAACCCATTTTGATCACTAATCACACGATTCGAATTATCCACTTTTACATTGAATTAGTGTTACTAACATCAATTTCTACATTTTCACACAGCAATTCAATCATAATACATCTTAATTTCAACTTAGAAATCATTAATCACTCAAACCCCTTTAAAACCCCATGAAAATCAATGTTCTAAATCAAAATTAACTAAGAATCATAATTACCTCGAGTTAAGAACAATTAATCAGTGATGAATTCAAGTTTTCTAGCATCAATTTGATGTATTTAAGCTCTATTCTTGTTTTCCTTGCTCCCTACGTTCTTTCTTTCTTTATGTTTATGTCTGGAAGTGTTTGGAATGAAAATAGATAGATACGTACGTATATGGATAGATATATATGTTTTAATTTCATTCCTCATAATTATCATTGTCTGGAACTTTAAAACCGACTACAGTTATTATTATTTTATACCACTTAACATAATAACATAAAACAATTATTTTCACTTTTACCAAAATAATAATTTTGGATTTTGGGGTGTTACAACTCTCCCCCACTTATCTCATTCGTGTCCTCACGAATGCCTTTTATATCTACTCAACATTTAACATTTTCTCTACTTATGCGGAAGCGTTTACTCTTATCAGAATACTTTACATAATCAGTTAGTTCATAACATGAATGTACATCATTCATGTTAGAGTATAGCATACAGATAATCATATTGTCACATTATTTCGGAAGCGAATAAACACGTATATATAATTAGTTAAGATAAGATCACGTACCTTTTAGCAGAGCTCCAGATAAACTATTATGGTTTAAAGTAAAACCTCTCTACGATTGCACACATGACAGCAACTCAATATGTATGCTAGTACGCCGTTCACAATACCCACAACCCTTGTGCTTTTCTTCTTTGGTCGAACCACACAAGAACCGATCTTCGTTAGGGTTGAAAACCTTCAAACCCTAGCTTTCTAGTTCCTAAGTCGCACTTTAAATCGCAATCTTAACCCTAATATCGAATTAAGCTTTCAAGAAATCGTATGGTTTAAGGCTGAGACTAAGCCTCTATTTATAATTGCTGGAACCGACCTCCAACCGCCGGTTGAGCTTCCCAACCGTCGGTTGGGTTGGCTTTTGACCCAAGTATCCATTCCACGACCCGCGTGTTCCACCGCCTTACCATATTTGATTCCAACCGGCGGTTGACACATCCAACCGGCGATTGGATCGAGTTTCTAGAATATTCCATTCAATAAAAGTGAACGCATTAATCAATATATCTCACATATATATCAACTAATTATATTGAGCATAAGTGTCTATTCGTGTGACCCCGTAGGCTTAAACATTTTCCGGACATGAGTTTATTTTACGTGGTCATTTCCCAACAATTCATGTGTTTGAACATTTCATATTCAACTCAGTTACATACACACCCTTTCCATTCTTTTAGTCACATTACCAATTTAATCTACTAAGATTAAAAGGTAAGTACACTCTATATTTTCATATTGGTGAAGTTTGATGTACACCGCTACCATCAGCAGATTTTAACTTAACATCATTAACAAGGTACATAGATTGTGATCATTTACATACCACATTAATCTTAATAGCTTTCCAGCTATATATTTCGCTTAACTCTAACAACATAAACAATTAATCAACATATGCACATAAGACATGCATACATTTTAAACAACTTATGCATATAATAACTATGCATATATCTCTATCCATATAAGCACGAAATGTGCACTCTATTTTATCAACTTGCACACAAATAGTGTGCATTCAACTTTATCAACATAAGTACATAACATGTGCTTTCAACTCTATTCAACTCTCTAGCACAAAGTGCAATATCCAACACAAAGTGCAGTATCAACAAGTGTTTAGTCACAACTAAATCAACTTTCAATTTAACAACTGATATATATAGAACTCGACACACTATCGCCGATTATCAGCCGATAATGTGCAAAGTGTCAAAGCTATGACCAAATCTAGAATACCCCCAAGACAAATTCTTTCTTCATTACACCAACAAAATCCAGGTCTGCCAACAAACTCTAGAACTATATACAACGTGAAGGCTAAACTTCGCAAGGAGAATTTAGGAAATCGATCAATGGTTAGTGCCTTATTTACAGAGCTTTAAAAAGGTGGTTTTTTATACGATATTTTATATGATCAGCAAGGGTATATAACTAGTTTGTTCATAGCACATCCGTTATCAATCAAACTGGCCAAAATCTTTTCCCATACCTTTTTGATGGATTGCACTTATAAAACTAATAGATATAACATGCCTCTCCTTGATATCATTGGAGTTTCATGTTTCAATACCTCTTTTTATTGTGGCTTTGCATTTTTGGAAAGGGAAGATGAACAAAGTTATATTTGGGCATTAAGTGCGTTTCATAATATTCTTGGACGGGAGAATGAACCATCTGTAATTATGTCAGATAGGGAACTAGCACTGATGAATGCAATAAAGAAAGTATTCCCAATTGCAACAAGTCTTTTGTGTGTTTGGCATATTGAGAAGAATGTGATGGCGAATTGTAAGAAGCATTTCAGATGTGCAGATGAGTTTGATATGTTTATGTCAAGTTGGAAAAATGTGGTATATTCAGCAAGTGAAGATATCTTTGCAAGGAATTGGAGTGAACTTGAGAGCTTCTGTCAAGATAAGAAAATTGCAATTGAATATGTAAAGAAAATATGGTTGCCCTGGATAGAAAAAATTGTGAGTGCTTGGACCGAGAAGTACCTACATTTTGGTAATCGTACATCTTCAAGAGCTGAAGGTGCTCATGCGAAACTCAAATTGTATTTACAAGTTTCTACATATGGTTTTCAAGACGTAAAAGATAAATTATGTCTAGCAGTTGAGAATGAGTTTAATGAGATTAAATTTAGACTCGCAAGTGAAAAAATTCAAGTTCCTCTTGATTGTAACATCCCTGTTTTTAGAGAGCTTTTGTCTAATGTATCTAAGTTTGCATTGGAAAAGATACATCAATAGTATGAAAAAATGAAAAAATGTAGTGTTTAGATTAATCTTGTACATTGCTATAATATTATAAATGTACCTGAGATTTATTATTTGTCTTCTTTAGGTACAATGACCTGATGTACGGGTCATTTTATGGCAACTATGGGACTTCCATGTGCTCACAAGATAGAAACTTTGTACGGAAAGCCCCTTTCATTAGATCGCATTCATCCACATTGGAGGATTGACATGTTATATTTGAACAAGGAAGATTGTTCACACAATAACGATGATGACGAGTTTTTCAATTTGCTTAACGAGTTGCATTCAAAGTACCAAGTATGGCCCCATAACAAGAAAGAATTTGCTACTTTGACGATTTCCAAACTTGTGAACGGGTCTGATACGTTCTTTGAGCCAATAGTTCAACGCCCTAAAGGAAGACCTCCAAAATCGAAAAAGAAAAAGGGACTTACTTCCACGGCAAGGGATCCTTCGAGATTTGAGCATGTGGAATCGTCGAGAAATCGTAATCCTGCAATTTCTACATGTGCATCTCAAACAACCAATGAAGTAACCGAGGAGATGAATTATATCCATCATGATAACACTCAGTTTGATTCAAATATTTGGCCAGATTTTTCGGGGGACTCTACATTTTTCGAGTAGCGTCGACATGAAGCGAGAGTACAATGTTGCAGTTTGGTTGGGTGATTTCAATCCTGAGGTAGTTTTTGCCTATAAGTCTTTGAAGAATACACTGTTGCATATTTTTGGGCGCAAAGTTGTGCCGTTTATTTAAGCAGAAACTCGTGCATTGTTTGTTGGATTCAAAACTGGTTTGTGCTGTTGGGGCACAATCGTAAGTTGCTAGTTTTTTTGTTGCAAGTCATGCACACAGTTTACAATGTGAGATATTGTTTTTGTTAGGAAGCATGTTGTGTTAAATGATCATTGAATATGTAATGAAGGTACTTCCATTCTGCTGCTAAACTATATATTAGTCGAACATTTTAGATATGATCATAATTAATATTATTTTATTATATGGTCTTTGATTTTAAATATATGCTAAATCTGGTGGTGCAATCGTAATAAAAGAATATAAAATTTTATCCGTGTAAAAGGTGGAGTATGTGGCCTTGAAATAAAAATAAAAGAGTAAAAGTAAAAGGACAAAGAAGGTTTCGGGGGTATTTTAGGAAAAAGAAAAAAAGGTGTGGTGTATGAAACAAAAGTTGTGTTGTATATATCAGGACCCCATTTTATATGCTTCTGACACCTTGATGCATGTGATATAATTGCATAATTTTAATTAATGTATATTGACGTGTGCTAGAATGCGTTTGTAAAGTGAAGTTTTAAGAAAAAGAAATACTCAAGTAATACTATCACACAAATCAGGCAAGAATACCCGATCGAACAATAGTATAGCTTAGGTAAGTCCGAGTGTCGAACCACAAGGAACGGTTTTATTAAATTGAAATAATTAATTAAACTATTAAAAAGTAAATTACAGATAAGGGGGCATTTTAGTTCCGTACGAACGATTTTTAAGAAAACCTATTTTTACAAAATTAAAGTAAAAACAATAAATACTAATTTAAAAACACTTAAACAAACAAAGCAATTAAACAGTTGAAACAATCAATGGAAAAAAAGATATATATACTTAGACTAGTAATCCCTAAATTCAGGTTATCATGTATGTTTAATAATTCGTTAGATAATTTAATGGTAAATTAACAAAAGTAGAAAGTATAACACCCCATAATTCGATACCATTTTTTTTAATAATACAATAATTCGGAAGCGCAGGTCAACATACATTAATAATTTACATTACATATCATGTAAACAAAATCATAGTATATCTAGTTTGGGTGTTATTTAATTCAAAACACAACTTGGACTCATCTCAAAACAGTTATCAAAGTAAAGTCTGGTCAAACATTCCGTCCCAAACAAAACTTCTTGCCAACCCGTTATATCAAAATCATATCCTGCAAGAAGTAGGGTGGTGGGATTAGCATAAAGCTAAGTGAGTGAATAAATAACCAACAGCCCAACTTAGCATAACAACCCTATTTACAGCAAATAATCCTAAACAAATAACAACTCTGTTTACAGCAAAAGCATCGCAAACAGTCAGCTTTAAAGAGGATCGGTAGTCCTTGAGGTACCCTCATGCCGCGGTGGCCCTCCAAGAACACTTAAAACCCAACTGCAGGCCAATACAGCGGTTAACCGATAGCTTGTTGCTATTCCCACACATGACATAGGTTCCCATTAACGATATGTACAAGGAACCCCAACCTAGTCGGCCAAACAATAGCAATCAAGCCCAACCCACGTTGACCTCGGAATAAATCACGTAATGCCCAATGGCCACGTATCACATAATCACATAACTATAATAGTCATGGAATCATGTCAAACTAAACAGTCTATCAACAGTAATTATATCATGGCAGACTAAACAGTCTATAAACAGTAAAACTACGTTAACCCGTTGTAACCAAACCTGTTACAACTAAATCACACTGAGGATTACAGATCCACTCACCATTACCTCAGCCGCAAGCTCAGAAGTCTAATATTACTGAGCCTTCTGTGAATCTGAGAATGCAATTAAATAATGAGTTAGTAATTCGTCCCATAACATATAACTCATTATATAATCATATAGCATATATCAATACATAGTATCAAAATAACAAACCAAAACCAGGTTGTAAATAAAATCATATCACTTTACAACTAATGGTTTTAATCAGTGTATCACAAATCAATTTATCATCATAACATACCTACACAAGCAAGTAATCTCTGAGATCAGAGAAAACAAAAGTCCAAATCCGAAATGTAATCAAAAAGTCCCGAAACGAGGTCCAACAACTGAAAAATGCCATTTTCGGCCCCTAAACGACCCCGGAAATCCTAAAACCGCCTCGGCTCATTGGGCCGTTTTCGAATGACTATGTGAATTTCTGCCCAATCCAGGTTTAATGAAAATTAGTGAAATTTTTTAGTCACTAAAGGTTCACTAACACTTATGCACTTTTAATATATGCAAAACACAACGGTACCCATATTTTACCATTTACCCGCCGGGTAGGGCTTTACCCGCCAGGTACCCATTTACATCCACTTACCTGACGGATAAGATGGTACCCGCCGGGTAACCATCTTCTTCCAGCGACCTGCAACTCCTCAAAAACCCAGAATCTGAATTTTGAACCCAAAAATCAAAACCATCAAATTCAGATGTAATAGCAGTCTAATAAGCTTACTAATACTAATCAAACATCAACAAACTTCATATAACATCAAGTATCATCTAATCAAGCTTCAATTTCATAACCAAATCAATAACCTATACTTACAATTGAAATTGAAGGAAGAAGAAACTTATGATGATGATAATATGTACTTTTCTATGTTTAATTCAATGATTTCTTCATGTTTTCTTGTTCTTGGGTCATCACAGAATTCACAGGGACGATTTTCTGTTTTCTCTCTTTGGTTCCTCACTGTGTTTCTTTGTTACTAAGTTTAGAAACAAAAGGAAATAGTAAGTCGGCTCCCTGTTAACCGACCTTATATTCCTTTAAAAATCAACCCCCTTGTAAACCTATTGTCTGGAACCTAAAAACCATTTACGATTCCAACAATTTTATTTTACCTACAACTGTATAAAGTTAAAACAATTAATAATTTACTAGTCACAATAAGTCATTTGACTTTTTGACTAATCATTTACAATAAACTTAATAAAATAAATAAATAAATTTCCTAACACATTAAACAATTAATTTAAAGTCTAGAAATTACCCAATTACCACTAGGCTCTTAAAGTGGGTGTTACAAATCTCTCCCCCTTAAAGAGATTTCGTCCTCGAAATCTGATCATACTCAATAATTATCGTGATCACACTTTAGTTACCTTTCAATCTAATAGCTTAACATACATTGCCCCCTTGAGCAACTTATAACGGTAATTACATATTTTCAATTCTTTCCACATGCACATATCCCAATGCACATGCTTCTATCTTAAACCACGCACGTATACTGTGCATCAACCCTATCTTTATCCATAAAACGATCATTTATCTGGATTGTTTATAATTAACCATGTAATCACTTTAAAACACATAATCACTTAAAATAAGTGAAATGATTAACTATATGTTTCACTTATCATATAAATCAGAAACTAGCGACATGCTAGAATCTTTAAACTATCAAAATTAATTATATCTTTTCAACAACAAAGTGGTTATAAAACCACAATACACATATCAATACAGAAATTTCAAATTCGGATTATAACTAACAATCAGGCTAGTATCCACATTTCACTTTAGGTGGTAAAATATTAGAAATCTTACTTTTTCAATCATTTACCACTAAATCAAATTCATAATTTCAAATACCCCTTGATCATATGAAACCTTTTACTTAAAAGTAAACTGGAATCATATAACATTAAACACATATTAATAAGCAAGGTAGAGGTCAAACCATATAGATAAAACCATAACCCCACACTACTTAGCACCAAATTCCATTGAATAGAGGCTAAGTCTAAATCAATTAGTACTTTGCTAAATCAGCACAAGTACTACAACCCCATAATGTGCTATACAAGCCCATATTCAACAGTATCAATATCATATTGACCACATATAATTGACCTCTACATTGGCTTATTCCACATTTTAACTCTTTCGAGTTGCAATTTATCATTTCATCATGTCATTAAGTATACAACAATATACCTAATTTCACATGCTTTCTAATCATGGAAACATAATCATCATTTCCATATTTTCAATTATTACTTTCATAGTAATTTATCTTGCTTATCAGCACATTTCAAATTAATTTTCTAAAACAGATTATTCAGGCTGCTAAAGCCTTTACTAAACCTTTAACATCATAAACCAATAAACAAGTATCCATACCAATAGGTATTGGAAACAACTACAAGTCAATAAACTCTATATATCTCATTAATCATTTACTTAACAATGAGACTTTCACATAATGTGAACACAATTCCACTTTAATATCATTAAACATAATGATATGTAAACTAAACCACAAGAAAACCGAAGTCAATATTCTGACAAACATCAAAACGCGTCGCGATTATCCGGAATCGCGTCCCAATCCAAATAAAGTCGTGTGGCGATTCTATACAAATCGCTTCGTGACTATATACCTGTACATGCCTACCAAAACAGTTTTAACATACGAACTTTACACACGTATAACCTTTGACTCGGTAATATTTAAGACATGAAAATTCACAAACACCTTCACTATTTCATAATAAAGGTTTCCTCATTTTACACTTTTCAATTTTCATAAAATCATGTGATTTAAACAGGTGACTCAATGTCGCCCCCTTTAAACACTTTTGGTTAATAACTCATATTACAACCCGCTTGCTCATGAGTTTCAACCTTTTACACATACTAAAACAACTTTAAATCAATTAATCAAGGTTTCATAACCTTTGACAACTCATTTAACTCATTTGAGTCAGGAATGACCCGTTTTAACACAATTTGACCTGTTAGGAATTCAATCCCATTTGAAACAAACACTACCAAATTTCGCCCATGTTTGATTATTCCAACACTGTTGACTATTTGCCAACTTCAAATTCAACCAACCAATCCATAATAACTTCTAACCACCTTTCTCAAGTTTGACCCAATAATACCAATCATAATCAAACGATTTCATACCCTTTTCATACCCATACACACGACTCTATATTCTCAGTTGACTTTCAATGTCAACACATTACAATATTAATACTATATTTTAGGTTTAACCTCAACATAGACTTTTAACCAATGTATTCAATAATACTAACGTCTCTTTTATAATGACAGAATCAATATATCTCAACCTCGGCTCAATACAAGCCACATACACAATAGTGATCCGTTTGGACACTATATGACCTACTAATGGGTAATCCAACCCATTTAGTCAAATAACCACATTCTCAACAAATCACACATTATCATAGCTTTTCAATGGCAAGTATCATATACACTTGCAATTTAAAATCTCTAAGTATCACAATCTTACTAATTGACCTTTTCCACATTGCAATAATAGTCAAATAGTTTAGCACAATTTCATACTCAATTTCCATAATCACATTAAATTTCTTTGATACTTGGTAACCTCAACAAGTTCATGTGACATAGCATAATGTAACAACGGTGATCAGGCGTTGCTGGATTATGTTTTTCACACTTCCTTCTCAAGCTACTTTATATCATAAATCATCAATGTGATTTCCTTTCATTTAAACACATACCACATAACTTCATGGTTCAAAAACAATTTGAACACATTTAATATTTCTTAACAATAGATACATACTTACGAATCAACTTACTACATATATAATCAACTTTACATATGCAAGTTATTTCACATATACACATAACATCTTTTACTATACGATTCACTCTTAATCAACCTAATTGCTTCTATACTACTTGATTGCTAAATCCTACCAATTGCTCAATGTTCCCTATATTGCTATAGATTTTAGGCACAACCTAGGATAAACAAACTACTTATAGGCCGATAGGTGTAATACGTAATTACACTATGAACTTAACAAACAGACTATTTTCCATACATCTCACACTGGTTGAGACCGGGAACCATGGAACTATCGTCCTTACACGTCATCTGCCCGAACTTTACGCCGCAAATTGTCTGTTTGGAGAGAACCGTTTGTACTTTTATTGTCTTCGCCAGAATTCAAATTTTATACTTCAAAACTCATACTTGCCATTATACAATACCTAATGTCATCATTAAAACATCGTTTTAACAAAACACCCATTTCGTAGGAAATGACAAGCTACTCCACTGACAGTCACATGGCGAATGACAACCAACTCGAGGAGAAATAGTCAATGTTTCCTTACCTACTTACTCTCGAAAGCGACACCGAGTCAATGATCAAAGGACCATTGGAAGAAATGACACACCCAGGAGGAATTAAAGAAACTTCACCTCAACCCGTAGCTACAGAAGCTAATGAAATCACGCGAGCAAATTCCACTTCGAACTCTGCTACTGATGACCATACCCCACCTGCCGCTATCACCACTCCTCCTACTGTCACCACTCCTCCTACTGTTACCCCTTCGGTCGTTGTCAATGTAAACACGGACAACTCCCATCATACGGACGAAGCAGTGAATGCATTACGCAATCAGTTAGCTACTGTTCAGGAGAAAATCACCAATCTACGCCATATCGCCTTCGACCAAGGATTGCGCCTGCGAACTCTAGAGTTCTATTGGGAACAATTAAGGTTCCTGTGCCCAACTCTGGGAAATGTACTCCAGTTGGTTTCTAACTCTGCATCACAGATGACTCAAGCTAGTATTCCGAAAGAAATGGATACCGAAGCCCAACTGACAAACCTTAAAAGGAATCCGGGAGAAAGCTCCAACCCAGACTTTACCCTGCCCCGAACTAAAAGGACAAAAACGACTCAAACTCACACTGCTGGAGCCAAGGGGAAAACTTATATGGGAGACAAACCCCTCTGTTCCATATGTAATTGTCTCCACACCGGACCCTGTGGTAATCCTTGCCGTCGATGCCAGACCTATGGACACCAAGTCCGGGACTGTAGGTTTGCACCTAAAAATACCGACTCTAAAGCATTGAAGGCTTGTTTCGAATGCGGAAACACTAGGCACCTCAAGGCTAACTGCCCGTCACTGACTACAAAGGATAACAACAAAAAGGGAAACACTGGTGCCGGAACCTCCACAGACTGTCGCGATACCATAGGTACGTCGCCACGCCACCTCCTGAAATCCTACACGATACTGATAGAGTTAGTTTACTCTATGACCCTACAACTATTACAGACATTATAAGCACTGTAGACTTCCTGAATTACTATAGGCTACTAGTATGTATTGTAGCTACACTCTAATTACCGACTGACCCCGTCCATTGAACATGGTCAGCACACACCGAAAGATTTCCTTCTTCTTCTAAGAAGAGGGAGGAAGGCAACTAGAGACAGACGTAACATCACTCGACATATCTCACGGCCCTTCTTGGAAGATGCACAGACTACTACATCGAACAAATTTCGGGACGAAATTCTCCTAACAGGGGGAGAATGTAACACCCGACATTTTAGGCTATCATTAGTGTACCTAATTGTGTGATTATTATGTGTATTTAGTTATATTAGGCTAAATATACATAAGATTTAATGTAATTATACACGCGCGTACGCGAATTGCTGAAATTGTACACGGAAGGACCGGAAGAAGTCCGACCTTAACAAATAGGGACGTTGGTGACAAATTTATAAATAATGTGGAATTATTCAAACAAACGTTATTTATATTAATATATTGTGAGAATATATTACAAGTATTACTTATGGATAAAAACACTCTGAACACGACGAAAGCACGCAAAACGCACCCGAACGAGCGATTAATAACAAAAATTATGTTTTTGTAATTTCATAACTTGAAATGGAGTATCTTGATAAAATACTTCGGCTAAAAATATTTTTGGACACACTTTAACAAATAACGTGAAATAACATTTAAACAACTACGGGATTTAACCGACTACAACTCGTGATACAAAAATTCGAAAACACAACCACGCGAGCCGAGACCCAAATGGGTCAGCCCCGACCCGCGGACCTAACCCACCGATCCACCCCTTATTATCCCATTCCTTTCCCATTCCATTTCACTTTACACACACACCCACACCTTAAACTCTCTCAAATCTCTCCCTCTCTTACTCCAATCGGCAGCAGCAACACCACCACACCACCGCCGAACCACCACCACCGTCGGAATCCTCATCATCACCAAGAAGAAGCATCAAGATCATCTCCATCTCCACCTTCCCCATTTTCGATTTCTTGGTATGAAGCTTTAAAACTCTCTTAAATTACTTGAAAAGCTTTTATTTACATGCAAGAACATTTACTCAACAAGATTATGTCCAAAACTTCCGCCGAAAACGCTTTAAAAACCGAATCCCACATGAAAAACGCAGACAGTTCGTCTCGCGAGTTGAGATCCCAGATTTCGGTCGTCCTGCGAGTCGAACCGAGATCTCGACTCGCGAAGCCAATTAACGAACCGAGACGGACTACGGATCGAGCTGACTTGCGAGTCGACTCGCGAGTTGACTTGCGAGTCGAACTTTGATCGCGAACCCACTATGTTTCGCGAGTCCAATCTCAGTTCGCATCGCGAACTCAATTCGCACAGCCATTTCAGTCCGCGGCCAACCTTAGTCAATTTTTCTGAATTTAAATCCCAGATGCGATTTTTAATAAAGCAATGTAGTAGAAATAAAAATTTTCCAAGCAGACCTGGCAGCTCGACCCCAGCCAGGGGCTCTGCCCCTTGGACCCCGCCAGGGGCTGCCGCCCCTTGGACCCCGCTACCAGGGGCGCTGCCCCCGGACCTCCGTCATCCAGGAACTTGTAAATACTTTTTACACTAAGTGTTGAACGCATACGACAACCGAACTTTATACGATAATACCGGGACATACAAACACTTATACTTTGAAAAGTATACACTACAGACATATGAGATTACACTCACACTTATACGAGCTTACACTCACTCGAACTTACTTTCGAAAAACACTTTCACGTCGCGATACAAATGACAGACTTACAAATATACTTTACAAGTATACGACACAACAAGATACATAATAATAATAATACTTGGATTATTATTACAAAATCGTCACCAACGGGACATACTTGTTTTCAAACTGGAAACGAAATACTAAACAAACAAACTTTGGACATTAACTAGTTGAGTGGACAACTAGCATGGGTGATCTTTCAAGACACCAACTTATTTACTTGTTTACTTACGACCTTGTGCGTTCCAGACGCCAGAAGGTTGCAGGGTTCTGAGAACCGATATACTGACTTACATCCACTTTACTTGGTTGATTTCACATACGTACTTACTGGACTCAGGGTAGTCTCACAGCCCCTATTTTTACTGTTTTCACTTAGGGGTGAGATGCATTACTTGTTTTACTTGAACACATGTACCGATTTACTACTTTACAGACTTACAGACTTACTGATATACTAAATTGCATGAGTTACGATTAATCCACTGAAGGCCTCTGAATCATAGTTGTTAATTATAGGATAAGCACGAGTTTTAGTATATGGATCCATATGGGACTGACAATCCCCGCCCGGGGTAGCACGCACTACCACGAACCGTACTGTATAAACGGGCGTTTCTTACTCGTTACTTATGAGTGTTTTTGGATTAGCACTCACGGGGGCAAATTACTTGTACTTGATTGTACTTTACTAACATGTTAAGCTTCGACTATGATGCTCATGGCAATGTATATCAACCCGATTACATTCGTGTAATCACTACTTATTACTTGGTTAAAACTGTACAAATACTCTTATTACTTGATGTGTTCAAACTGATTATTTACGACAAACCTGTGAGATTCACCAACCTTTTGGTTGACGCTTTTAGTGATGCATTCTCAGGTACACAGCAACAGTAGGGTTGCCCAGCAGGATATGCCTACTAGCTCGAGTCGCATGCATTTACCGACATTGGAGATTTTTCTGCATTACTTTTGTAATAGATGTTATGTATTAGAATCTCTAAAATTTACTAGCGAACTCGACACTTATGTATTTTGAATACTTATGTAATGTATTATCTTTCGAACGTCTCATATAGAGTCGTTCACTATATTCCTTTGTGCTTGATTACTTGATTAGTAGCATCCCAAAGCTTGCTTCCGCTAAACAGTAAATATGGGGGTGTTACACTTAAACCATCTAATATAAAAATATTGCTGAGAGTACTAGTCAGTACTCCTGCCCTGCCATCTCTGAATCCAAAACAACATCTCACAAGTTGTTAAGTGTTAGCACATAACGTACTAACCGATTCCCATACAATAACCAAATCCCACACCTTGAAATGTTTGACTAAACACAAGTTCAGATTTGGGATTGAACACCTTACTAATGTTCAATTCACCAAAACCTATGCTCTGATACCAACTTATAACACCCCATAATTCAGAACCATTTTTTTATAATGCAATACTTCGAAAGCGCAGGTCAACATACATTAATAATTTACATTACATATCATGTAACAAAATCATAGTATATCTAGTTAGAGTGTTATTTAATTCAAAACACAACTTGGGCTCATCTCAAAACAATTATCAAAGTAAAGCCTGGTCAAACATTCCATCCCAAACAAAGCTTCTTGCCAACCCGTTATATCAAAATCATAACCTGCATAAAGTAGGGTGGTGGGATTAGCATAAAGCTAAGTGAGTGAATAAATAACCAACAGCCCAACTTAGCATAACAACCCTGTTTATAGCAAATAATCGTAAACAAATAACAACTCTGTTTACAGCAAAAGCATCGCAAACAGTCAGCTTCAAAGAGGATCGGTGGTCCTTGAGGTACACTCATGCCGCGGTGGCCCTCCAAGAACACTTAAAACCCAACTGCAGGCCAATACAGCGGTTAACCGATAGCTTGTTGCTATTCCCACACACGACATAGGTTCCCATTAACGATATGTACAAGAAACCCCAACCTAGTCAGCGAAACAATAGCAATCAAGCCCAACCCACGTTGACCTCTGAATAAATCATGTAATGCCCTATGGCCACGTATCACATAATCACATAATCCATAATCGTCATGGAATCATGTCAGACTAAACAGTCTATCAACAGTAATAATATCATGGCAGACTAAACAGTCTATAAACAGTAAAATTACGTTTACCCATTGTAACCAAACCTGTTACAACTAAATTACACTGAGAATTACAGATCCACTCAACGTTACCTCAGCCGCAAGCTCAGAACTCTAATATTACTGAGCCTTCTCCGAATCTGAGAATGCAATTAAATAATGAGTTAGTAATTCGTCCCATAACATATAACTCATTTTATAATCATATAGCATATCTCAATACATAGTATCAAAATAACAAACCAAAACCAGGTTGTAAATAAAATCATATTACTTTACAACTGATGGTTTTAATCAATGTATCACAAATTAGTTTATCATCATAACATATCTACCCAAGCAGGTAATCTCTGAGATCAGAGAAAACAAAAGTCCAAATCCGAAATGTAATCAAAAAGTCCCGAAACGAGGTCCAACAACTGAAAAATGCCATTTTCGGCCCCTAAACGACCCCGGAAAGCCTAAAACCGCCTCGGCTCATTGGGCCGTTTTCGAGTGACTATGCGAATTTCAGCCCAATCCAGGTTTAATGAAAATTAGTGAAATTTTTTAGTCACTAAAGATTCACTAACACTTATGCACTTTTAAAATTTGCAAAACACAACAAAACACAACAGTACCCATATTTTACCATTTACCCGCCGGGTACCCGTTTACATCCACTTACCCACCGGATAAGATGGTACCCGCCGGGTAACCATCTTCTTCCAGCGACCTGCAACTCCTCAAAAACCCAGAATCCGAATTTTGAACCCAAAAATCAAAACCATCAAATTCAGATGTAATAGCAGTCTAATAAGCTTACTAATACTAATCAAACATCAACAAACTTCATATAACATCAAGTATTATCTAATCAAGCTTCAATTTCATAACCAAATCAATAACCCATACTTACAATTGAAATTGAAGGAAGAAGAAACTTATGATGATGATAATATGTACTTTTCTATGTTTAATTCAATGATTTCTTCATGTTTTCTTGTTCTTGGGTCATCACAGAATTCACAGGGATGATTTTCTGTTTTCTCTTTTTGGTTCCTCACTGTGTTTCTTTGTTACTAAGTTTAGAAACAAAAGGAAATAGTAAGTCGGCTCCCTGTTAACCGACCTTATATTCCTTTAAAAATAACCCCCTTCTAAACCTATTGTCTGGAACCTAAAAACCATTTACGATTTCAACAATTTTATTTTACCTTCAACTGTATAAAGTTAAAACAATTAATAATTTACTAGTCACAATAAGTCATTTGACTTTTTGACTAATCATTTACAATAAACTTAAAAAAATAAACAAATAAATTTCCTAACACATTATACAATTAATTTGAAGTCAAGAAATTACCCAATTACCACTAGGCTCCTAAAGTGGGTGTTACAGAAAGTTTTCCCATCAAGGTTAACTATTCCTATAAAATTCAGAAAAGAAACAAGATTCGTTTTGAATACACTAGAAGTCCTTCTACTTGTTGTCCACCTAATATTGTATTCAATTAAACACTTTCACAATTTATTGTGATATATTCTAACAACTTCGCGTTAACGATAGTTTAATAAGTATCTTAGACAATTATGCAACACCCTAAATTTGAAGGTATTATTTTAGTAAATATAGGATCCAGGGGGAAGCACTTTTTTGGGGGGAAGTAGGGAAGTGTAATATTCATTATGATGCATCTTAACTTCGTTAATACATTTGTCGAAAATTCAAAAGTGAAATTTAATAAATGTTAATCAGAATGGATGTTATGAATGTTAAGCTTCCATGATAAATATTTTTGTAGGCTATAACATCAGTTGATGAATTTTATATCTCAAATCGTTAATATTTGTCGTGGTGAATGTTAACTTAACTTTCATCACGATGAATGTTAAAATAAAATTAATGTTACTTTTTAACATTCATCGTGATGAATGTTAATTTAATATTCACCACGATGAATATAAACGTTTTATTAAATAATAATTCATAAACTAATGTTATGGCTTAAAATTGACTTTCATATGTTAATATATTCTTTATAGCATCGATTTTGATTACTATATATGAGTAAAATTAATTCTATCTTTGATATTTGTATTGGCGAATTTAAGATGCTTCGTGATGAATATTATTACACTTCCCTACTTCCCCCATAAAATTACTTCTCTCTTGATCCCTCCTATATATATATATATACTAGCGTAATACCCGCGCTATGCAGCGGAATACGATATTTGTATATTATGTTTATTCTTCAAGGACTATTCACGAAGATGACTCAATAACGAATTAACGATAGTGTGCTCGTATATAGAGTTGAGAATTCAAAATTCGATGGTGAAGAGTGAAAATTAATAATGAAAAATGGTAAATTAATATAAAATAAAATTTACATAAGTTAAATTTGGAAATGTTTAATTTTGGTATTAAAATTAAAGTGTCTATATATAAATAAGAAAATAAGTACTATTAGATGTGAGATGTAAGAGGGTCAAATTTGTCATTATTTAATGTAAGAGTTTTAAGATTCAATAGTTGAACATGCTTTATAAGTAATATATATATATATATATATATATATATATATATATATATATATATATATATATATATATATATATATATATATATATATATATATATATAAGTTATTATTATTATTATAAGTTAAATAAAATAATAATAACTGTAAATGATTTTTAAGTTTCAGACAATAATAATTGAGGGGAGTAAGATTACTTAAAATATACATATTCCTTATACACATACGTACATATCAAATTCTTATTCCAAACACTTCCAGAAACTTTGAGGAAGAAGAGGAAAATCGTGAGGGAGCAAGGGAGGAACAAAAATCAATTCCAAACCACAAATTGAAGCTTAAGAAATCTAGTTCTTTATCTAATTACCATCTTTGATCTCAAGTAAGCATTATCCTCCAATTTTCTAACCTGGAAATAGGGTTTTGATGGGATTTATGTGGTTAGTGATTATAAAATGAAATTAGGGTTAATATATGCTTAATTGATGTAAATAAGCTTTGTATTGATTGTTATTAACATCAACTTAAGCTAAAAAGGGAAGAATCATAAGTGGTGTTTATGGTGATTTCCATGGTTATGTTTAATTCTTACAGGTTAGTGCAAACTAACTTATATTGTAGTTGAAAGTGTAATAATAATATCTCTATGATGCTTTGATCCTATTTAAAGGGATAATTCAAGTGGATATCATCATGAAAAGGAGGTAATGTTAGTTTGACAAAATGTTAAACTTAGTTAACCAAATGGGATGATGGGTTGGTGATGTTTGCTAATTGGTTTTGATGATTATTAGATTCTAAATGTCTTGCTTCATTGTTATGTGGTATATGATAGGTGCTAAAGACTTGGAATCTTTTGTTGATCACACCTTGTGAATCTCCACTTAAAATGTAAAGGTGAGTGATATGGGGGTTAATTGGGCAATGATTGTGTGATTCCGGATTGCATACGTACAAGAGGTTTACACAATCAAGTGAAGTGTTGATTGTACTCTATATTTGATGTTTGTTGTTGATCATTGTTGTTAATTGTTGAATTATGTGAAATTGAGCAATTGTAGGGATTAGCTAACTTTGTTAGCATAGTGTTGATGTTGATGAATATGTGCTTGTTGTTGCACATTATGTTGTTGTAGTACTCGTACTTGTTGTTGTACGATACTAAATGATTAGTTGGTCGCGGATCCGCATAGTGAAATTGATCTCTACAAATTGCTCAATAGTTGTTTGCTTCAGCTTATGTGATTTTTGTCGATACTTGTTATTGTTGACTGATTTGATGAATTACTCATTAATTGTCTATATGCTCACTAAGCTATAAGCTTACCTTTTTAAGTTGTTTTATGTTGTAGGTACAAGTGAGCAAAGGTAGGGAAAGGCAATTGCTAAGTAGAAGTGTGGATTAGCTTGCTAGTATGTGAGTTGGGTCCCTTTCTCTTTAATTATCGTTGTGTGTATCACTTGTGTAATCCACCCAAAACTCATATTTTGATGTAATTGTCCAATAGTAGTGAAGTCTTGGTAGAAATGGAACAATACCTTTGAAGGTCAAAGAAGAAGGAAGTAAACTTACATAATTATTGTACATGTATTTTGGAAGTCAATAGTTAATAGAGTGGTTGTATGTCATGTTTTGTTGAGTGATCAAATGTGGTTAAATGTTAAAATTTAGCTTTTGGGTGAATTTGGTATTAACACATTGATAATTACTTTTGGTTGGTCAAATGAGTGTGGAATTTAGAAGCAAATTGGTTATTTGTTGTTGATTCCCTTAGCGGGTCATTTTGGTGCCCAAATGGGTTACCAATGAGTTGAAATGTTGAGTTGAAATGGAAGTATAGTTCCCTTGTCGTTGATTTTCAAGTCAATGTGGGTAATTACATATGTTGGTAGAAAGTGCAAGTCATAAGGGACTTGGTTTGAATTGTGACTTGGTTTTAAAAATGGTCAAAACGACCACATTTTAGAATTAAGTCCAAATTATTGGATAACGCAAATTTTTAAAAAAGTATAAATTAGGAAACCTTTATTATGTCGTAAGAAAGGTGTCTGCAAAATTTGGTGATCTAAATGTTACCGAGTCAAAAGTTATGCGCGTCCGAAGTTCATGTTTTGAGCTGAGTTGTGCAGGTCTATGCAGGTGGGGATCGCGGCACGATCAATAAAGATCATCGCGCGATTTCACTAGATCGCGGCGCGATTTTAGTATTTCGCAGCGCGATTATCATTTTTACACGAATTAGTATATGATCGCGTAGGGGGTACGCAATCGCGTAGCAACCAAAGAAACGTTCACAGAAGGCACCTAGGCATTAACACGCGATCGCGTACCCAGATCGCGACGCGATTAACCAAGATCGTGACGCGATCAGGGATAATCGCGACGCGATTGTGTCTGGCTCGATTATATTAAGCAAATCATTAATCATGAAATACAAGGAAAAATCTTAGGTGATGTTAATTGAATATATTTACTTCTTCCGTCATTTTTTTATTTAAAAATCTTTGTAGGTTATAAATACATAAATGCCCATAATTCTTGTGATGGAATATATTCTTTGGGTCTAATGGAGATGGAATGAGCAATAGGGTGTTATTTGGACTGATTATTCGGATTTCGGATTATTCGGATCGGATTGTTCGGATGTTGGACAATCACAGGTTAATCTGTAATCCTAACCATATAAGAAACGGATTAATTGGATACGGATTACACGGGTTCGGATAAAGTTTTCGGATTAAACGGTTTCATCCGAATTAGCTCAAGTTGCGCATGTGATATCAATAAAGACCAAATTTAACAAATCGTTTAAGTCTAAATTAATTATCTAAACAAACATAAGATGTAATTATAAACCATATTATAAGATCCAAATTTCAATTTCAACTTCTAAAGTTCTAACACACAATTTAATCAAATTCGTAGTCTCTAAATTAATTAAACATCATCTCTAATCTAATCCAAAAAAAGGAGTCACAAAACAACCAAAAATTCTTATATCTTCTTTTCTAGAAATTCATAGCATGTCAAAATTCAAAATTTAAACATTCATTCTCCAAAAACTGAAAAGCAGTAACTCTTTTTATGTTTTAGTTCATACATAAAGAACCCTACATAATAAGAATTGAAAACGTAAGTTTATACCTGATTAGTAGGTGACTATATGATATGGAGTATACTTTAAGATTTAATTTATAATTAATTTTTATGCGATATATACGTACATTTATTAATAAAATAATATTATTTAATTACTTAATCCTTATTCAAATTATTTGGATATATCCAAATAATTTAATTTTGATCCTTTATCCTATTCGTGTAATCCCTTTAATTAATCCGTAATCCGATTAAGTAATCCGTAATTCGGATAATCCTGTCCAATTAACCTAAATTGGATGAATTATTCGGATTCGGATAAAAGTGACAATCCTAATGGACAATACTTAATTGGGCAATAATGTATGTATCCCTAAGGGCAACACTTAAGCTTTCCCATTTTACATTGATTCCCTCATTAATAACTTATTTCCATGTTAAACATGAATCTCAATCACATCTGATTTAATAATATTGATTCGTAACTGATAACGTACATCCAATGAAATATATATTATTTATTAAATATTTGGGGTCCTAACCTACAATAATTGCTTTAATATCCCACCTATGTACTTGCCTCTACGTTGGTGTTACAATTCGCTACACAGTGAAGATGTGTTTAATGTTACAATTCGCTACACAGTGAAGATGTGTTTAATAGTGTGCCATGAACAACCAACCTATCATTGTAGAAGATATACCAGACGGAGAAGATGTTTTGTGTCCTCCTAAATCAATAACGAAAGGGCGTCGAAGAAAAAGACGTCTTCAGGGTGGAAAAGAATTGGCGAGTAAAGCAACTAAGAGATGTTCTATATGCAAGGAAAGAGGACATACAAGGCCTAGGTGTAAGATTTTTAAAAATGCCGCTGTTTTGGATGCGATCCTTCTAGTGTTCAACAAAAGAAATGTGCACCTAGCGACATAGGCTTAAATCCTATATTAACCATAAAGTATTAGATGATAGCGTTTAGTTAATTTGAGTATTATAAGATATTTGTTTCTTACAATTTGAAGTACGATAATGGAAAAGGAAGCAATTTCTTTTGAGCATAAGCATAAAAAGTTGATGGCATATCTTATAATGTAAAAAAAAAAAAAAAAATGTTGCCTTGTTTATGGCAATAAAATGACAGACTCCCTACCTATACCTAGTAATAATAATATAAATAATACATAAATATGTTAATAAAGATAGTATTAATTTATTTAGTAATACTTCTTTTAATGAGCAACATACGAGTGGGGATAATATATGTAGTTATGTCGCCATATTGGTTTTGGTTAACCTATCAAAGTTATTATGTTTTTGTTAGTTGAAGTGTTGAACTTCAATCTAATAAGCATTACGACTACATGATCTTCATAATTGTAACGATCGTTGTACCCTTTTTCGACTTTACCCTGATTAAAAAGCCTTAAAGTTACCCTATCAACAACACCGATCACTTGATCAGACTACCACTTTATTCTTTTCGAAAATCCGCTTGTTATCTTATTTCTTCTTCATTGATTGGCACAACCAGCAAATGTTATCTTATTTCTTCTCCATTTCAGTTTTTGTTTTCTAAATGTTGAATAATAAAAGGTTGTTCGATTTTATAATGTCGTATATAATTTTGTTTCCGTCGAACTTTCACTAATTACAGTTTGCGAATATGATAAATATGAAATCTTGCTATGAAATTTTATCTCTTTAAATCCTGATTTACCGTTTAAAAATACCCAAAGATTGATAGATTTTTCGTGAAGTCATGAACTATCAGGAATCAAGTTTAATGTCGTCGGCCCAATGTAAAGATGAATACCAACAGGAGCTGAAAAGATTGGGCCAGTGCCCAATTTTAGTGGTCCAGTGTTTTGTGTGTATATAATTTGTTCAAGTAATTAAATTTTACAATAATAAAAAGTGATTTTGTTGTTATTGAAAACATTTTTCATTATTAGGATTTTCACTAGTAAAATGTTACCATTTAATATAAACGAGTAATTGTTTCTTGTTATTGAATGCAATTAGTTTACCTTTTTTTTTTGAAAGGCAGTATTGGGCTCAGTGGCATTGCCTCTTCATATACCCATCACCAATTCCAGGGGAAACCCGAATATTTCGAGAGAAAACCCCTGTCAACGGATAAGTTAAAAAGATGGTGAAATGATTATTTAGATAACTTAAAGGCTTACAACACGTTTTGCTGACCTATCACGTGGTAAAGAGAAGAAAGTACGAAAGAATAGTAAATGGAGCACACCGCAGAAAGATTCTAACTATGAGAAATCTCCTTTTTTCCGATAAGAAGGAAATGAAATTTTATCTTCTTGAACAACTAATAATATTAAAACTCCAAAGAGAGGAGATAAATCAGAATTACAAACAAATAATCTAAAAGAGGATAATAGACAAAACTAACCAGAACGGATACAACTCAAACACAATTGTAGTAGCTTTTAAACTATTTCTTCTTTTCTTTTTGGTTTTGCTACGTCTAACATTGTTAATGTTTGTTGCACTTATTATACCCATTTTATTTATATTGACAATATTTGATCTATGATTAAATTTTTACATATTATTATGTTTTTTATCGAATAGTATTAATGTGAAAACTTTTGAAATTGAAATGAAACCTTCAAACAAACGCTCCCTCCAGTTAGAAGCAAGATGCAAGACAAAACTGAAATACATCATTAAAGATCCAATCATGTAAATATTGTTGTTTCTATCTACAAAATTATTAATAACAAGTGACTATGTACCCACGCTTTGCGTCGGATCAAAACTATTGTTTAGATCCGATTAATTTATATCTCCACATATACTAATAGAGAAGTCTTTTTTTCTTATGTGGCATGACTCATTGATTGACACATAGGATTTTGATGGCGTGTCGACATAATACGAAGTTTTATTTTTAGTAAATGACACAAACACTTTATGTATTTGGTAATAATAAAAAATGGTGAGTCAACTTAACGAAATAGTCTTCCATTGTATTTTAGAAATGATTTTAACTTTTTTATTAAATCACACATCTTCCTCACTAAAAATATCTAACTTAAATAATTATATATATAGTTGTCATGAAACTTGCATCGGTAAAATATCTTCCAGCTAAATACTTTTAAGAATAATCATTAACTAACGAACATAACATATCTTACTATTTAGAAATAGTTTAACTTCTTATAATATAATATATGTTCCCATTTACAAAAGATACCAACTAACTACTAATATCTACTCCGTATATCATAAACAAATTTGCTTCAAAAGGTTTATGTCATGTTATAAATACAACACACCCATCATTCTTCCTTTCACATTTTCTCTCAAACAAGTTTTCCATTCACAAGTTGAAATTATAACCTACACGTCTCCCTACAACCACTAAATGGGTATCAAGAACGTTATGAACCTAAAGCCAAATAAACTAAACCAAAGTATCAAACTTTGAGTTTTACATAGTTGACGTCAACCACCTTGGGGTAGAGCCGAAAAACAATGGAGTATATTTTGTTGGACGAAAAGGTTGTAGTAATGTTATATGTTGAGCATGAGACTGTTAGTAATTAATTTTTTATGTATATTTTAAATTTATATATACTAAATTAAATCATTATTTAAATTTATAAATGTTAAATTGAACGTATTTTTTACTTATAGATATCATTGGATCTGGTCATCTCTATTGGTGAAGTGATGCATTACAAAAAATATGATGTTATTAAAAGAGGAAGACGATCGAATTGATGTATGTCAGGTTAATATGTCATTTTAGCTCTTACATATCACTAATATTTATTTATACGCATACTTTCTAACTATCAATTTTTAATTTCATAGAATTACATCCAATGTACAATTAAATGCACTGTTTTATAGAGAATTTGCCGATGACCTTGATACGCTCTGACCAAGATACTCAAACTCATTGTGTTCAGACTGCACAATTTGAAAATATTATTGATGATTCATTAATTTGTTCATATATTTTTGTGTGTGCGCGCATAATGATTGTATTCGAGTATCAGTGAAGTTAAAGTTGTTACGGAACATACAAAAAATGTACAGTAGTTTTTAAAGAAAATAAAATGTCATTTAATGGCATACAAAAAATGCCACAAAAACCCAAATAAGTGCCACTAAAGGCAGGTTTGGGAATGGGTGGCACATAAATAAAGTGCCACTAGAAGCGCTACCACTAAAACCTTTTAATGACACTTTTTGGTTGTACTGTTGCAGCCTCTTTGAGATTAGTGGCACTTTTTTATTTGCCGTAGTTGACATATATACTTTTGCGGCACATATTTTATGCCAGTAAATAACCAATTCATTTAGTCAATAATTATAATTTTGGAAAACTTTCATAGCATTGATTTAGATGTACACAATTATATTTCATGCTAATGTGAAAAGACGATACAATATAAACATGTTAAGATTGAAAAAGATCAATATTATTAATTGGAATACATGTTCCATAGAGCATATTCTTGTAGAGGTTACATAAGTTTTAATGTCAACTAGATACAAGACCAAAACATGTAACAAACAAACTTTAAACTCCATTCAAGATGAACCTCTTCATCTCTTCCCGAATCTTCATGCTAGATAAACATCGAGGTAGCCCTTGAATTTCAATAACTTGGTGATCTTGGTTGTGAGTAACAAGTCAACAGGATATGGATGGAGGTTCTAAATAATCTTCTTGGCCTCCTATCATAAGATTTACAAAAGAAACAATATAAATGAATTTAGCATTCTATGCACAACCATGGTATGAAGCATGTACTATGAAGAAATCAACAAATATATTTATATCTAAATAACAACAAAAAATTACTTGAGAAGGGACCAAACCGAAACTTAACAATATTATAAGCATCAAATCTTCATTACCTTTTTTATTATGTTGACTCTGAACGAAGCTCAAGGCTACCTTCATGGTGCCTAATAACAAAAAAAAAAAATAATAATAATAATAATAATAAATTATCCAATTTTATAGATGTGAAGACAATAATCAAAAGTAACTAGTATTATAGAAAGTATACTTAAAAATGATTTTGTTATAGTTCTACCTTCACATCGGCCATACGTAGCTTTTTAAGCTTCACATATAAATATGTTCCTGTACAGTAACAACCAAAAAATAAAAATGGCAGAGAATTAATGTACCAAAAAGAAAAGCTAATCAACCAGATGTTTAACTAAGTGATGGGCCAAAAGTTAACAAAAGCATCAACTTACCCCTTTCTTTTTGTTTAGCGATCTAAGTATTTATACTTCCATAGCCATTTGGTCTTCATTGCAACAACATTCCTAATTCCAAAATCAAGACATAATACAAATGACTGATTGCAAAATAACTCCGTAAAAAAATAAGATACACCATATGAATATTGAGTAATTAAGGCCAGTGACTGGTTGAGGATGTGTATGACCGATAGATTTGCAAAAGGAGTCAAAGATATATACAAGGAGGAATAGAATGGGCTAGGGTTTCTTTTAAGTAATCAATAAAAATTAGGATTTAGGAGGGAGCGTAAATATAACACCCCATAATCTAGAACCATTTTTTTTACCACATATCGGAAGCGTAAGTCCAAAATGCATTAATAATTTACAATATATAATATATACATATATAAAGTCTTATTGTTCAAAACATTACATATTTCACGTGTAAAGTTATACTGCTACAAAACCATGGTACAGTTGACTGGGTGTTATATAAATCCAGATACCATATTGTTTAATTAAAATAATATCAGAGATGGCGAATCGTCAAACATTCCTTCTGACAGCTTCTTGCCCAACCATTAAGATCAAAACATAACCTGCAAGAAGTATTAGGGTGATGGGATTAGCTCAAAGCTAAGTGAGAAGACATGTAACCAACATGTGACACCCCCAAATTCGGTCAACGCGGTCAACGCGTGATGTGCGGAAGCATCAGTTTAGGCGGGGGTGTTGACGTCAACATTTGACACTTATATAGATCAGAGCATATGATTATTGCTGAACAGTAAATTAAGATGCCATTTGAGTAAATAGTTTGTTACAAAAAGCTACAACCCGTCATAGTCGTAGAATTAGTATAAATTATACAAAATAAGTCTTGATTTGTCCCAAAATGTGGCATCCTAATTTGTCGTGGGTCGCCTAACTCCGTAAGTATGCGTTCTTACTTGTGCTGTGACTTACCTGAAAAACATAGTAAAAAGTCAACAAAATTGTTGAGTGAATTCACAGGTGTTTATAAGTATGGTTTGTTAAACCAAATTCATTTGTGAGTTGTTGACATGCGAGTCAATTAAGTTTCGTTTCCTGAGAGTTGTAAGAAGGTAAGTATCCTATGTTCATAGGAAAACATTATTCTATGTTCGCACAAAAGCATTCAAGTATTCATTGAATAGTTCGTAATCATAGTATGAAATCATCCACATAATCAGAAGCACCAAAGCAATTAAGTAGCACATAAGCACCAAAGCAATTATGAACAATTATTGCATGTTGTAGCAAAAACGTTAGCTATGTTTTTCACCCCAAGTTTTAAAAGCAATTAAAACAGTGAAAAGGGGGATGTGAACTCACAGTAGTAGATGATGTGAAAGCTAGTAGGTGTGTGTATCGTCGCCCAAGGTATGTTGACCTATACGCAATCATTGTATTAACATAAGTACTGTAACACCCCCAAAATTAACTAGTTGCGGAAGCATACATTGGGTGTTACTAATCAATATACAAAGCACAAGATTAATAGTAAACGACCTCTAAATGAGACGTTTAGAAAAGGTTTCATAAATATTAATCGTTTGAAAACCGTAGGTTTTCGTATACAAAAAGTAGTTCCCTAGAGTCCACGCGTATAGCGGGAGATTCTATTACATAATCGTAGTTACAAAAGATAATGCCAAAGAATCTCCGTTAAATGCAGTTTGGAAATCATGCGACTCTAGCTAGTAATCCTGGAGTGATCCTACTCCGTATGTGTACCTGAGATACAAAGCTAAAAAGTGTCAACCAAAAAGGTTGGTGAATCTCACAGGTTTAGTAATAAGTAGATGTAATGAACCACAAGTATGTACCCGTATTGCTATCAAGCAAAGTAAGTTAATCAGTATATCAGTACAGTGCCATGAGCTCATAAGTTGAAGCTTAACCGTGTAGTGTGAAATAAATCACGTACCCCCGTGAGTGCTATCCGCACACTCATATGTAACAAATACTAATATGTCTGTTTCTACGTGTAAATCAGTACGTGGTGGCGCTACCACCCCAGACAGGGATTGTCAGTCCCAAATGGATCCATCTACTAGTACTCGCGCTTAAGACCATAACTAACAACTTACGATTAGGAGGCTTTCAGTGGATAAAAGTAACTCATGCGTTTGTTTGTAATCAGTAATGTTTTCAGTTCAGTACATTGTGTTCATACGTAAAACAGTTGCTAAGTATCTCACCCCAAGTATAAAACAGTAAAAGTGGGGCTGTAAGACTCACCTGAGTCGAGCAGTGGTAAATAGCAAGTAGTAGTAAAGCAAGTAGGTTCTCCGAACCCGTAACCTTCTAGTGCCTAAACACGTAAGGTTAAGTAAGTAGATGTCTCGCAAGACCATCTAGGCTAGTTGTTCATACAACCCGTTGTGTGTAATGTTGGTTCGTTCTCGTTTGTATCAAAGTATACGGCCCGTTGGTGATTCGTTATATTAAAAGTTTATCATTTATAACGCAATTTAGTGTAACTGTAATAGAAGGTATGTTCTATGACGTTTGTTAAGTCGTATGACATAAGTATTTGAAGTTGTATAAATTCGACACTTAGTGAAAATCCGAGTTTTCAAGGTTCTGTCATGTGCGACGTAGGGTGCGACGTAGGGTGCTACGTCGGGTGCGACGTCGGGTGCGACGTAGGCATGTACGTCGCATGATGCGACCTTCGCAAATCAATGCGACGTAGGGGCTGGCGTCGCTAATGCGACGTGGAGGTTTGCGACGTTAAAGTTTACGTCGCCATGTGCGACGTCCGCAATTTAATGCGACGTAAGGGGCTGCGTCGCTAGTGCGACGTGGAGGTTTTTGTGCGACGTAGGCCGCGACGTCGCAGAGGCCCCTGGCCAAATGCGACGTAGCGGTCTGATGGCCGGAATTTTTGTCGAAAACGAGTTTCCCGGTTTCCGTTGGGTCCAAATCTTTTACCCAACCCTTATATGAACATATTAAGCCTATCAAAACCATAAACTAGTAAAAAATGATCAAAAACGAGAGATGTCGGGATTTGTCGGAAACTTACAAAGTGTCGGATTGAAAATCCGAAAAGATGAAGTTGTAGATCGTGAAGAGATGAACGTTTTTCTCCAAAGATGTGGTATGATCCAAGCTCGTTTAGTACGTTTATTTGTCGATTTAGTGAGGTTTTTGAAGTTGGTGGAAATGAAAGAAAAAGGAAAGAGAGAGGAAAGAGAGAGAAGTGATAGGTGGAAAATGGAGGAAAAAGAAAGAAGGTGGGAGGTTTTAACCTCCCATTTTCAGCTCGTGCCCTCACGCTCCGTGCGGTGTTCGTTTGCTCCGTCGTTTAGGCGTTAAATATTTATTTTACGCGTTTAATTATATTTATAAAACCACAATTCTTGTTAAATAATTTATTTAAATTATTTCCTTAAATCTTTAACAGTTTAAATTACATTTAATTACTTTCGTCTTTAAATCGCGTAAGTTTTAAATCAGGTAGTACAAGACAGTTATTAACTATTCTAAAATAGTATTTCAGTTATAATTGCGTTATTTTAGTTTACAAACATTTGTTCACCAAAGTCCGTGTTAATCGAATAGAATTTCATTCTATTTAAGTCGCATACGATTTAAGTCAAATCGCAAAGTTGCATATATTTACCAACATATAATCCGTTACATAAATTAGCCTAACACAGAACTAATTACATGTATTAATAAAGAATTAGGCGCTAATACTAGCCCTAAATTGGCGGTTGTTACATTCTCCCCTTGTTAAAAGAATTTCGTCCCGAAATTAGTTCGATTGCACGGTCGGTGCGTTGTCAGGGAAGAGATGTGGGTATTTCAGTCGCATTTGGTCTTCCCGTTCCCAAGTGAATTCAGGACCACGCCTAGAATTCCACCTGACTTTTACGATGGGAATACGACTCTGTTTTAGTTGTTTGACCTCGCGGTCCATGATTTCCATAGGTTCCTCGACAAAATGAAGTTTATCATCGAGTTGAATTTCGTCGAGCGGTATAATCAGTGTCTCGTCAGACAGACATTTCTTCAGATTAGAAATGTGGAATGTGTTGTGAACGCTGCTAAGTTCAGCAGGAAGTTGCAGGCGGTATGCCACTGGACCAATCTTTTCAAGAATTTCGAAGGGTCCGATGTATCTAGGATTTAATTTGCCTCGTTTTACGAATCGAATAACACCTTTCCACGGTGCCACTTTGAGAAGTACCTTGTCCCCTACTTGGAACTCAAGGTGTTTGCGTCTCACGTCAGCATAGTGTAACACCTGCTAAATTAGGATAATTAATTATGCCTAATTAATTGTAACTAGATGTAATTAGTATGTAATAGGACTAATTGCAGACTCTATTTGTATATATATAAGGTGATTTATATATATATGTGTGTGTACTTACGCGATTTGGATAAATCGTGCGAATTAACCGGACGGAGTCCGACACAGTTTACTTGGATGTTGGTGACAGAAAATTACTTAAATAATGAGAACGTATTTTGTTATATAAAATACGCAACAGAACGAGCATTATTTATATATTATAGTGACGACATTTTAACTAACGCAACAAAACGTAATAAACGCGACTTAATAATTGAAATATTGCGACAAATGTTTTTATTATTAATTTCAAAGTATTTTTATCTAAATATTCCAGTTACAGTTTTAAAACATAACGGTTTGATTAAATACTAAAAACAAAGGATTTAACGATTAGGACGCGGAGTAAACACTGAGTTTTAGGGAGCACTTTCCCCTCCCTTGCCCCATTGGATCAGCCAACCCCACCCCATGCCCACTTCTCCTCTTTCATTTTTCATCATCTCCAAAATACACACACACATAAACTCTCTCAACCTCAACTTACACCAAATTTTCGGAATACAAACCGACACACGAAATTTACATATTCGGAATCAACGTCACGAGTGGAGCAAGAATATCAAGATCGTTTTCACCATATCATCCTCCATTTAGCTCGATTTGCAAAAGTAAGAAATTCCTAAAATCTTAGATCTATTCAATTTGGTGTAATGTTTTGATGTTTTGATGTGTACACAACTTAGATATAACCTAATACATGAAGAATACACGATTTTATAGCTCAAAAATGGGTTAGATTTGCGTTTTTGGTCGGAAAATCACGAAACCCGAAAGTTTCTGGACTGATGTTCATCTTTGCGACACAACGTTTGTGTCGCATGCTATGTCGCATAAACCATTTAGTGTCGTATTTTGTGTCGTACGTTATGTCGCACTATTGTGTCGCACTTTTTATGCGACACAACCCTTATGTCGCTATTAAATTAGCATCGCAAGCTTTTGCGACACAACCACTGTGTCGCAGAGCTCTTGTGTCGCACTTTATGCGACACAACCACTGTGTCGCATACCAAACTTTAGTGTCGCAGATTGTGTCGCAAAAACACAGAAAACCAGAATTTTAAAGTCAAAGTTACTGTACAAAAAAGTCAAATTTTACTGTAGCAGTACTGTAGCAGTACTGTAGCAAATCTACTGTAGCAAAGTCAACAATTTAGAATTATTTTGATGAACCGTCACCAATGGGCCAAAACTGTTCTCTCAAAACAAACGACTACGAACATACAAACGAACATTGAACTATACTAGTTGTGTACAACTAAACGAAACGTCTCGTGAGACACATACTTACATAACTTCATATGATAGGCATTTGAAGGTTACGGGTTCGGAGAACCTACTTGAAATATTTACTACTTGCTATTTGCTACAGCTTATTACCAGACTCAGGTGAGTCTTACAGCCCCACTTTTACTGTTTTATACTTTGGGGTGAGATACTTAGCAACTGTTTTACGCATGAACACAATGTACTGAACTGAAAACATTACTGATTACAAACAAACGCATGAGTTACTTTTATCCACTGAAAGCCTCCTTATCGTAAGTTGTTAGTTATGGTCTTAAGCGCGAGTACTAGTAAATGGATCCATTTGGGACTGACAATCCCTGTCTGGGGTGGTAGCGCCACCACGTACTGATTTACACGTAGAAACAGACATATTAGTATTTGTTACATATGAGTGTGCGGATAGCACTCACGGGGGTACGTGATATATTCACACTACACGGTTAAGCTTCAACTTATGAGCTCATGGCACTGTACTGATTACTGATTTACTTACTTTGCTTGATAGCAATACGGGTACATACTTGTGGTTCATAACACTTACTTATTACTAAACCTGTGAGATTCACCAACCTTTTTGGTTGACACTTTCTAGCTTTGTATCTCAGGTACACTTACGGAGTAGGATCACTCCAGGATGTCTAGCTAGAGTCGCATGATTTACAAACTGCATTTAACGGAGATTCTTTGGCATTATCTTTTGTAACTATGGTTATGTAATAGAATCTCCCGCTATACGCGTGGGCTCTAGGAAATTACATTTTGTATACGAAAACCTACGGTTTTCAAACGATTATTAGTTATGAAATGTAACTATTTTACAAACGTCTCATTTAGAGGTCGTTTACTATTAATCTTGCGCTTTGTATATTGATTAGTAACACCCAATGTATGCTTCCGCAAACCGTTAAATTTGGGGGTGTTACAGATTGGTATCAGAGCCTAAGGTTATAGTGAACTAGGTTGCATTTAGTGAGCCTAGACTATGACCAGTAGGCAGTATCCTTTATTAGGTATAACCGGTTCAGTGATTACATCATACGAGTTTAATTTAACATAGCCTGATCAACTATGTACAATTAAGCAAAGACGATGTAAGATCTGAAAGGGGTTATGGCTGAACAGGGTACAATAGAAGACTCTGACTTCGAGAGAACCGAGACTTAAACATGTTTATGCTAGACACTCAATAGGCTATATTATATAGGGACTATATGAATATAGGCCTCAATCTTACTAACGCTTTGTCTCAGAAATGGCAAACATCCCATCCGATTCATCTCGTTCTCAATCCGGGTCGCAGAACCCAAGGGTAGCAAGGAGGAACAACAGGTTGCCTCGAGCTGGCCCGTACTCCACTCACTTCACCTTGCCGGCTTTAGCTGCTAGGGTGAACCAAAACGAGCAACGACTTCGCACCATGGATGTCGTGTTGCAGGAAACAAACGAAAACTGGAGACTTACAGCACTTGAGCGCATCGAACAAGTCTCTGAGAATCACGAAACCACCGTTACAAATGTGGACATTCTTCTCAACAGAGTGGTGGAGATAAGCGTGGAAACCACTCTTTTGAAACACAGACTTGAGGAGTGTGAACAACGCTCACGGGAAACGGAAGAATATACCCGCGGATTGGTACAGCGACTAGCATTAGCTGAAGACAATGCTCGACAAGCCAGTAGACTTGCAAATACTGTGGATCGTCTCATCGAAATGATGGAGCAGATTAACCTACGTTAAGACTAGCGTAGTCTTTGTTTTGTAAACTTTCCTGTAATCTAGTAACTATCTAAGCTCTACTCTATGTTTCAGTCGGATGTAATAATTCCCGACACCTTTTGTAATACATCCGCAGGATGTAACCTTTGAACTCGTATCATCTATCAAATATTCCTTGCTGTTTCGACTCATATTAATTGCCATAATCCTTTTTCATATTGATGTTATGTATTACCATTTTTATACATGTACATCTGAAATAAATGCAATTTTCTTACAAAATCTCATGTATCTTCATTTCTTTTATTGAAGAGTCATGCCGCCAAAGTCAAGACCTTATACTGATGCTCAGATCACGTCACTCATTACCCAGGCTGTTACTGAAGCCTTGGCTCGAAATACTCCGCCAAACTCCACAAGAAACAGCGATGCCGCTGAAACCTCTGCTGCTAAACCTTGTTCATACAAGGATTTTCAAAACTGCAAACCCTTGAGCTTCAAGGGGACCGAAGGAGCCATCGGACTTATCAGATGGTTCGAAAAGATGGAATCCGTTTTCCGCATCAGCAAATGTGCGGAAGACGACAAGGTCAAATTCTCCACCTGCACCCTCGAAGATGGTGCCCTCTCGTGGTGGAATTCCTATACCCAGTCTGTGGGTATTGACACCGCTTATCTACTCCCTTGGGAGGATCTGAAGAAAATGCTCACTGATGAGTATTGCCCGTCCGAACAACTTCACAAGCTGGACGAAGAGTTCTGGAACTTACAAGTGCAAGGAACTGATATCGTTGGATACACCACCAGATTCCAACAACTCACCGTTCTTCGCCCAGCTATGGCAGGTACTGGGCCCGACAAGATTAAGAAATACATCCGCGGCCTCCCTGAACCCGTCCGGGGAAACGTCGCCTCATCAAACCAAACCACTCTGCATGGTGCCATTCGGTTGGCCCATGAACTTCTGGCTATGAATGAGGACCCAGAACCACCCACTCCATCCTCCAACAGCAATAAACGAAAATGGTCCGACAACCACAACAACCACCAAAACAAGAAACCTGAAACCATTAAAGCCTACACCTCCAGTTCTGATGACAAGGGGGCGTACAAAGGAACCAAGCCCTATTGCTCGAAGTGCCAACGACACCACTTTGGTTCGTGTCCCTGTAGCAAGTGTAAGAGATTTGGACACTTGGCTAAGGACTGCAGATCAAACACCACTGACACCAACACCTCTGCACCAAAGACTTGTTATGGGTGCAACGGTACGGGGCATTTCAAGAAAGACTGCCCGAAACTGAACAACAACAACAACAAGAACAACAACAATGCTCGAGGAAGAGCTTTTGTGCTGAAATCTGGGGAAGCCCGTCAAGACCCGAATGTGGTCACGGGTACGTTTCTTCTCAACAACTTGACTGCATCTGTGTTATTTGATACTGGTGCTGATAAGAGCTTTATTTCTGATGAATTTTATCCACTACTTGACACCACACCCATTGCCCTAGATTCTAAGTACACGGTAGAATTGGCAAACGGAAAACTTATTGAGGCCGATAGTGTGATACCTGATTGCACTTTGAACCTAGCTAACGAGCTCTTTTCCATTGACTTGATACCTGTCGAAATCGGCAGCTTTGACATCATCGTCGGTATGGATTGGTTGTCCAAGCACCGAGCCGAAATCGTTTGTTTCGAGAAAATTGTACGCATTCCTCTCGTCACCGGTGGAACTTTGAGCATACAAGGGGAGACCGGTGGGACGAGAATAAATATCATTTCTTGCATGAAAACCCGAAAATACTTGAGAAAAGGGTACCAGGCAATCCTCGCACACGTTATGGAGAAGAAGTCGGTGGAGAAGCGACTTGAGGATGTGCCTATTGTTCGAGACTTTCCAGAAGTCTTTCCTGATGACTTGCCTGGCCTACCGCCAACTCGACAAGTCGAATTCTCTATTGATCTAGTGCCCGGCGCAGCACCTGTGGCACGAGCCCCTTACCGACTAGCCCCATCCGAACTTCAGGAGTTGTCTACTCAGTTACAGGAACTCCTGGACAAGGGATTTATTCGACCAAGTTCCTCACCTTGGGGAGCTCCGGTCCTGTTTGTGAAAAAGAAAGACGGTTCTTTCCGCATGTGCATCGACTACCGTGAACTCAACAAATTAACTGTCAAGAACCGTTACCCACTTCCTCGCATCGATGACCTGTTTGACCAACTTCAGGGGTCGAGTTTCTACTCAAAAATCGATCTGCGGTCAGGTTATCACCAACTCCGAGTTCGTGATGAAGATATTCCTAAAACAGCTTTCCGAACTCGCTACGGGCATTATGAATTCCAAGTGATGCCATTCGGCTTAACCAACGCACCGGCTGTATTCATGGACCTTATGAATCGGGTGTGCAAACCTTACCTTGACAAGTTTGTTATCGTCTTTATCGATGACATCTTGATTTACTCGCGCACTGAACAAGAGCATGCGCAACACCTGAAAACTATCCTAGAGCTGCTCAAACACGAAGAGTTATACGCCAAATTCTCTAAGTGTGAGTTCTGGATGCAAACCGTTCAATTCCTTGGACACGTCATTGACAACCAAGGGATTCATGTCGATCCTTCAAAAATCGAGGCTATCAAGTGTTGGCAAGCACCTACAACACCAACCGAGGTACGCCAATTCTTAGGACTCGCCGGATACTACAGGCGGTTCATTGAGAATTTTTCGAAAATAGCCCTACCTCTCACTGCAATGACTCAAAAAGAAAAGAAGTTCGATTGGACTGACAAACAGGAGTCAGCTTTTCAGCTTCTAAAACAGAAACTCTGCAGTGCACCTATCTTATCTTTACCCGAAGGCAACGATGACTTCGTGGTATACTGTGATGCTTCACACCAAGGTCTTGGTTGCGTGCTGATGCAACGAGACAAAGTCATCGCTTACGCCTCTCGACAACTCAAGGTCCACGAAAAGAATTACACAACTCATGACCTAGAGTTGGGGGCTGTTGTATTCGCTCTGAAAATCTGGAGACACTACTTATACGGTACCAAGTGTACAATCTTTACTGACCATAAAAGTCTCCAACATATATTCGATCAAAAGGATCTCAACATGAGGCAACGTCGATGGGTCGAGTTGCTTACTGATTACGATTGCGAAATTCGCTATCATCCAGGCAAGGCGAATGTTGTCGCCGATGCTTTAAGCCGAAAGGAACGAGTGAAACCACTTCGAGTTCGAGCTCTCAGTATGACCATTCACAACGACCTTATCAATCAAACTCTCACCGCTCAACTCGAAGCACTCAAACCAGAAAACTTGATAAACGAGGCCTTGCGAGGCATGGACAAACAATTTGAAACCAAACCTAACGGGGCCAAATACTTCTCGAATCGAATCTGGTTACCAAGTTTTGGGAACCTTCGAGACTTGGTGATGAATGAAGCTCACAAGTCAAATTACTCTATACACCCCGGTGCCGACAAAATGTACCACGGCATCAAGGAAATGTACTGGTGGCCCAACATGAAATCGGACATTGCAACCTATGTTGGCAAGTGTCTTACTTGTTCCAAAGTTAAAGCTGAACACCAGAAACCCTCCGGTTTGCTACAACAACCCGAAATACCACAATGGAAATGGGAGCAGATCACCATGGATTTCATTACTAAACTCCCGAAAACTTCTAACGGTTGCGATACCATTTGGGTGATCGTTGACCGACTCACTAAATCTGCTCATTTCCTAGCCATCAAGGAAACTGATAAGATGGAACGTTTGACACGGATCTACCTGAAAGAAATCGTGTCAAGACACGGCGTGCCTATCTCAATCATCTCCGACCGAGATGCTCGATTTACTTCTCGCTTCTGGCAGTCACTGCAAAAATCTCTTGGTACTCGTCTGGATATGAGTACGGCTTACCATCCTCAAACCGATGGCCAGAGCGAACGAACCATACAAACACTGGAAGACATGCTACGAGCCTGCGTAGTTGACTTCGGTAAAAACTGGGAAATTCACTTACCGTTGTGCGAGTTCTCGTACAACAACAGTTATCACACCAGCATAAAGGCTGCACCCTTCGAGGCACTGTACGGTCGTAAGTGCCGGTCACCTATCTGTTGGACTGAGGTGGGGGATACACAACTCACCGGTCCAGAAATCATACATGAAACAACTGAAAAGATCGTCGGCATACAAAACAGACTAAAAGCCGCGCGTGATCGTCAGAAAAGCTATGCTGATGTGAGACGCAAACACCTTGAGTTCCAAGTAGGGGACAAGGTACTTCTCAAAGTGGCACCGTGGAAAGGTGTCATTCGATTCGGAAAACGAGGCAAACTAAATCCTAGATACATCGGACCATTCGAAATCCTTGAAAAGATTGGTCCAGTGGCATACCGCCTGCAACTTCCTGCTGAACTTAGCAGCGTACACAACACATTCCACATTTCTAACTTGAAGAAATGCCTGTCTGACGAGACGCTGATTATACCACTCGACGAAATTCAAATCGATGATAAACTTCATTTTGTCGAGGAACCTATGGAAATCATGGACCGCGAGGTCAAGCGATTGAAACAGAGTCGTATTCCCATCGTAAAGGTCAGGTGGAATTCTAGGCACGGCCCTGAGTTCACCTGGGAACGGGAAGACCAAATACGACAGAAATATCCACATCTCTTCCCAGATAACGCACCGTCCGTGCACTCAAGCTAATTTCGGGACGAAATTTCTTTAACAAGGGGAGAATGTAACACCTGCTAAATTAGGATAATTAATTATGCCTAATTAATTGTAACTAGATGTAATTAGTATGTAATAGGACTAATTGCAGACTCTATTTGTATATATATAAGGAGATTTATATATATATGTGTGTGTACTTACGCGATTTGGATAAATCGTGCGAATTAACCGGACGGAGTCCGACACAGTTTACTTGGATGTTGGTGACAGAAAATTACTTAAATAATGAGAACGTATTTTGTTATATAAAATACGCAACAGAACGAGCATTATTTATATATTATAGTGACGACATTTTAACTAACGCAACAAAACGTAATAAACGCGACTTAATAATTGAAATATTGCGACAAATGTTTTTATTATTAATTTCAAAGTATTTTTATCTAAATATTCCAGTTACAGTTTTAAAACATAACGGTTTGATTAAATACTAAAAACAAAGGATTTAACGATTAGGACGCGGAGTAAACACTGAGTTTTAGGGAGCACTTTCCCCTCCCTTGCCCCATTGGATCAGCCAACCCCACCCCATGCCCACTTCTCCTCTTTCATTTTTCATCATCTCCAAAATACACACACACATAAACTCTCTCAACCTCAACTTACACCAAATTTTCGGAATACAAACCGACACACGAAATTTACATATTCGGAATCAACGTCACGAGTGGAGCAAGAATATCAAGATCGTTTTCACCATATCATCCTCCATTTAGCTCGATTTGCAAAAGTAAGAAATTCCTAAAATCTTAGATCTATTCAATTTGGTGTAATGTTTTGATGTTTTGATGTGTACACAACTTAGATATAACCTAATACATGAAGAATACACGATTTTATAGCTCAAAAATGGGTTAGATTTGCGTTTTTGGTCGGAAAATCACGAAACCCGAAAGTTTCTGGACTGATGTTCATCTTTGCGACACAACGTTTGTGTCGCATGCTATGTCGCATAAACCATTTAGTGTCGTATTTTGTGTCGTACGTTATGTCGCACTATTGTGTCGCACTTTTTATGCGACACAACCCTTATGTCGCTATTAAATTAGCATCGCAAGCTTTTGCGACACAACCACTGTGTCGCAGAGCTCTTGTGTCGCACTTTATGCGACACAACCACTGTGTCGCATACCAAACTTTAGTGTCGCAGATTGTGTCGCAAAAACACAGAAAACCAGAATTTTAAAGTCAAAGTTACTGTACAAAAAAGTCAAATTTTACTGTAGCAGTACTGTAGCAGTACTGTAGCAAATCTACTGTAGCAAAGTCAACAATTTAGAATTATTTTGATGAACCGTCACCAATGGGCCAAAACTGTTCTCTCAAAACAAACGACTACGAACATACAAACGAACATTGAACTATACTAGTTGTGTACAACTAAACGAAACGTCTCGTGAGACACATACTTACATAACTTCATATGATAGGCATTTGAAGGTTACGGGTTCGGAGAACCTACTTGAAATATTTACTACTTGCTATTTGCTACAGCTTATTACCAGACTCAGGTGAGTCTTACAGCCCCACTTTTACTGTTTTATACTTTGGGGTGAGATACTTAGCAACTGTTTTACGCATGAACACAATGTACTGAACTGAAAACATTACTGATTACAAACAAACGCATGAGTTACTTTTATCCACTGAAAGCCTCCTTATCGTAAGTTGTTAGTTATGGTCTTAAGCGCGAGTACTAGTAAATGGATCCATTTGGGACTGACAATCCCTGTCTGGGGTGGTAGCGCCACCACGTACTGATTTACACGTAGAAACAGACATATTAGTATTTGTTACATATGAGTGTGCGGATAGCACTCACGGGGGTACGTGATATATTCACACTACACGGTTAAGCTTCAACTTATGAGCTCATGGCACTGTACTGATTACTGATTTACTTACTTTGCTTGATAGCAATACAGGTACATACTTGTGGTTCATAACACTTACTTATTACTAAACCTGTGAGATTCACCAACCTTTTTGGTTGACACTTTCTAGCTTTGTATCTCAGGTACACTTACGGAGTAGGATCACTCCAGGATGTCTAGCTAGAGTCGCATGATTTACAAACTGCATTTAACGGAGATTCTTTGGCATTATCTTTTGTAACTATGGTTATGTAATAGAATCTCCCGCTATACGCGTGGGCTCTAGGAAATTACATTTTGTATACGAAAACCTACGGTTTTCAAACGATTATTAGTTATGAAATGTAACTATTTTACAAACGTCTCATTTAGAGGTCGTTTACTATTAATCTTGCGCTTTGTATATTGATTAGTAACACCCAATGTATGCTTCCGCAAACCGTTAAATTTGGGGGTGTTACACATAGCTTTTCTGACGATCACGCGCGGCTTTTAGTCGGTTTTGTATGCCGACGATCTTTTCAGTTGTTTCATGTATGATTTCTGGACCGGTGAGTTGGGCATCCCCCACCTCAGTCCAACAGATAGGTGATCGGCACTTACGACCGTACAGTGCCTCGAAGGGTGCAGCCTTTATGCTGGTGTGATAACTGTTGTTGTACGAAAACTCGCACAACGGCAAGTGATTTTCCCAGTTTTTACCGAAGTCAACTACGCAGGCTCGTAGCATGTCTTCCAGTGTTTGTATGGTTCGTTCGCTCTGGCCATCGGTTTGAGGATGGTAAGCCGTACTCATATCCAGACGAGTACCAAGAGATTTCTGCAGTGATTGCCAGAAGCGAGAAGTAAACCGAGCGTCTCGGTCGGAGATGATTGAGATGGGCACGCCGTGTCTTGACACGATCTCTTTCAGGTAGATCCGTGTCAAACGTTCCATCTTATCAGTTTCCTTGATGGCTAGGAAATGAGCAGATTTAGTGAGTCGGTCGACGATCGCCCAAATGGTATCGCAACCGCTAGAAGTTTTCGGGAGTTTAGTAATGAAATCCATGGTGATCTGCTCCCATTTCCATTGTGGTATTTCGGGTTGTTGTAGCAAACCGGAAGGCTTCTGGTGTTCAGCTTTAACTTTAGAACAAGTAAGACACTTGCCAACATAGGTTGCAATGTCAGATTTCATGTTGGGCCACCAGTACATTTCCTTGATGCCGTGATACATTTTGTCGGCACCGGGGTGTAAAGAGTATTTAGACTTGTGAGCTTCATCCATCACCAAGTCTCGCAGGTTCCCAAAACTTGGTAACCAGATTCGATTCGAGAAGTATTTGGCCCCGTTAGGTTTGGTTTCAAATTGTTTGTCCATGCCCCGCAAGGCCTCGTTTATCAAGTTCTCTGGTTTGAGTGCTTCGAGTTGAGCAGTGAGAGTTTGATTGATGAGGTCGTTGTGAATGATCATACCGAGAGCTCGAACTCGAAGTGGTTTCACTCGTTCTTTTCGGCTTAAGGCATCGGCGACAACATTCGCCTTACCTGGATGATAGCGAATTTCGCAATCGTAATCAGTGAGCAACTCGACCCATCGACGTTGCCTCATGTTGAGATCCTTTTGATCGAAGATATGTTGGAGACTTTTATGGTCAGTAAAGATTGTACACTTGGTACCGTATAAGTAGTGTCTCCAGATTTTTAGAGCGAATACAACCGCCCCCAACTCTAGGTCATGAGTTGTGTAATTCTTTTCGTGGACCTTGAGTTGTCGAGAGGCGTAAGCGATAACCTTGTCTCGTTGCATCAGTACGCAACCAAGACCTTGGTGTGAAGCATCACAGTATACCACGAAGTCATCGTTGCCTTCGGGTAAGGATAAGATAGGGGCACTGCAGAGTTTCTGTTTTAGTAGCTGAAAAGCTGACTCCTGTTTGTCAGTCCAATCGAACTTCTTTTCCTTTTGAGTAAGTGCAGAGAGAGGTAGGGCTATTTTCGAAAAATTCTCAATGAACCGCCTGTAGTATCCGGCGAGTCCTAAGAATTGGCGTACCTCGGTCGGTGTTGTAGGTGCTTGCCAGCATTTAATAGCCTCGATTTTTGAAGGATCGACATGAATTCCTTGATTATCAATGACGTGGCCAAGGAATTGAACGGTTTTCATCCAGAACTCACACTTAGAGAATTTGGCGTACAACTCTTCGTGTTTGAGCAGCTCTAGGATGGTTTTCAGGTGTTGCGCGTGTTCTTGTTCAGTGCGCGAGTAAATCAGGATGTCATCGATGAAGACGATAACAAACATGTCAAGGTAAGGTTTGCACACCCGATTCATAAGATCCATGAATACTGCCGGTGCGTTGGTTAAGCCGAATGGCATTACTTGGAATTCATAATGCCCGTAACGAGTTCGGAAAGCGGTTTTAGGAATATCTTCATCACGAACTCGGAGTTGGTGGTAACCAGACCGTAGATCGATCTTTGAGTAAAAACTCGATCCCTGAAGTTGGTCAAACAGGTCATCAATGCGAGGAAGTGGGTAACGGTTCTTGACGGTTAATTTGTTGAGTTCACGGTAGTCGATGCACATGCGGAAAGAACCGTCTTTCTTCTTCACAAACAGGACCGGAGCTCCCCAAGGTGAGGAACTTGGTCGAATAAATCCCTTGTCCAGGAGTTCCTGTAACTGAGTAGACAACTCCTGAAGTTCGGACGGGGCTAGTCGGTAAGGGGCTCGTGCCACGGGTGCTGCGCCGGGCACAAGATCAATAGAGAACTCGACTTGTCTAGTTGGCGGTAGGCCAGGCAAGTCTTCAGGAAAGACTTCTGGGAAGTCTCGAACAATAGGCACATCCGCAAGTCGCTTCTCCACCGACTTTTTCTCCATAACGTGTGCGAGGATTGCCTGATACCCTTTTCTCAAGTATTTTCGGGTTTTCATGCAAGAAATGATGTTTATTCTCGTCCCACCGGTCTCCCCTTGTATGCTCAAAGTTCCACCGGTGACGAGAGGAATGCGTACAATTTTCTCAAAACAAACGATTTCAGCTCGGTGCTTGGATAACCAATCCATACCGACGATGATGTCAAAGCTGCCGATTTCGACAGGTATCAAGTCAATGGGAAAGAGCTCGTTAGCTAAGTTCAGAGTGCAATTAGGTATCACACTGTCGGCCTCAATAAGTTTTCCGTTTGCCAATTCTATTGTGTACTTAGAATCTAAGGCAATAGGTGTAGTGTCAAGTAGTGGGTAAAATTCGTCGGAAATAAAGCTCTTATCAGCACCAGTATCAAATAATACAGATGCAGTCAAGTTGTTGAGAAGAAACGTACCCGTGACCACATTCGGGTCTTGACGGGCTTCCCCAGATTTCAGTACAAAAGCTCTTCCTCGAGCATTGTTGTTGTTCCTGTTGTTGTTGTTCAGCTTCGGGCAGTCTTTCTTGAAATGCCCCGTACCGTTGCACCCATAACAAGTCTTTGGTGCCGAGGTGTTGATGTCAGTGGTGTTTGATCTACAGTCCCTAGCCAAGTGTCCAAATCTTTTACACTTGCTGCAGGGACACGAACCATGGTGGTGTCGTTGGCACTTTGGGCAATAGGGCTTGGTTCCCTTGTACGCCCCCTTGTCATCAGAACTGGAGAGGTAGGCTTTAATGGTTTCAGGTTTCTTGTTTTGGTGGTTGTTGTGATTGTCAGACCACTTTCTTTTGTTGCTGTTGGAAGATGGAGTGGGTGGTTCGGGGTCCTCGTTCTTGGCTAGAAGTTCATGGGCCAACCGAATGGCGCCGTGAAGAGTGGTTTGGTTTGATGAGGCGACATTTCCCCGGACAGGTTCCGGGAGGCCGCGGATGTATTTCTTAATCTTGTCGGGCCCAGTACCTGCCATAGCTGGGCGAAGAACAGTAAGTTGTTGGAATCGGGTGGTGTATCCGACGATATCAGTTCCTTGTACTTTTAAGTTCCAGAATTCTTCGTCCAGCTTGTGAAGTTGTTCGGACGGGCAATACTCATCAGTGAGCATTTTCTTCAGGTCCTCCCAAGGGAGTAGGTAAGCGGTGTCAATACCCACAGACTGGGTATAGAAATTCCACCACGAGAGGGCACCATCTTCAAGGGTGCAGGTGGAGAATTTGACCTTGTCGTCTTCCGCACATTTGCTGATGCGGAAAACCGATTCCATCTTTTCGAACCATCTGATAAGTCCGATGGCTCCTTCAATCCCCTTGAAGCTCAAGGGTTTGCAGTTTTGAAAATCCTTGTATGAACAAGGTTTAGCAGCAGAGGTTTCAGCGGCATCGCTGTTTCTTGTGGAACCTGGTGGAGTATTCCGAGCTAAGGCTTCAGTAACAGCCTGGGTTATGAGTGACGTGATCTGAGCATCAGTGTAAGGTCTTGACTTTGGCGGCATGACTCTTCAATAAAAGAAATGAAGATACATGAGATTTTGTAAGAAATTGTATTTATTTCAGATGTACATGTATAAAGATGGTAATACATAACATCAATATGAAAAAAAAGGATTATGACAATTAATATGAGTCGAAACAGCAAGGAATATTTAATAGATGATACGAGTTCAAAGGTTACATCCTGCGGATGCATTACAAAAGGTGTCGGGAATTGTTACATCCGACTGAATTATAGAGTAGTGCTTAGATAGTTGCTAGATTACATGATAGTTTACAAAACAAAGACTAAGCTAGTCTTAACGTAGGTTAATCTGCTCCATCATTTCGATGAGACGATCCACAGTATTTGCAAGTCTGCTGGCTTGTCGAGCATTGTCTTCAGCTAATGCTAGTCGTTGTACCAATCCACGGGTATGTTCTTCCGTTTCCCGTGAGCGTTGTTCACACTCCTCAAGTCTGTGTTTCAAAAGAGTGGTTTCCACGCTTATCTCCACCACTCTGTTGAGAAGAATGTCCACATTAGTAACGGTGGTTTCGTGATTCTCAGAGACTTGTTCGATGCGCTCAAGTGCTGTAAGTCTCCAGTTTTCGTTTGTTTCCTGCAACACGACATCCATGGTGCGAAGTCGTTGCTCGTGTTGGTTCACCCTAGCAGCTAAGGCCGGCAAGGTGAAGTGAGTGGAGTACGGGCTAGCTCGAGGCAACCTGTTGTTCCTCCTTGCTACCCTTGGGTTCTGCGACCCGGATTGAGAACGAGATGAATTGGATGGAACGTTTGCCATTTCTGAGACAAAGCGTTAGTAAGATTGAGGCTAATCTATATACATATATCATATCCAGCCTAGTGTCTAGCACGTATCAAGTAATGGTCCGGTTCTCTCGTAGTCAGAGTCAACTAACGTATCCCTGTTTAACATAATCATTTCAGATCTTACATCATCTTTCCTTAATTGTACATAGTTGATCAGGCTATGTTAAATTAAAGTTGTATGCTGTAATTCCTGAACTAGTCATGTCTAATAAGAGAATACTGCCTAACGGTCATAGTCTAGGCCCCCTAAATGCAACCTAGTTCACTATAACCTTAGGCTCTGATACCAATCTGTAACACCCCCAAAATTAACTAGTTGCGGAAGCATACATTGGGTGTTACTAATCAATATACAAAGCACAAGATTAATAGTAAACGACCTCTAAATGAGACGTTTAGAAAAGGTTTCATAAATATTAATCGTTTGAAAACCGTAGGTTTTCGTATACAAAAAGTAGTTCCCTAGAGTCCACGCGTATAGCGGGAGATTCTATTACATAATCGTAGTTACAAAAGATAATGCCAAAGAATCTCCGTTAAATGCAGTTTGGAAATCATGCGACTCTAGCTAGTAATCCTGGAGTGATCCTACTCCGTATGTGTACCTGAGATACAAAGCTAAAAAGTGTCAACCAAAAAGGTTGGTGAATCTCACAGGTTTAGTAATAAGTAGATGTAATGAACCACAAGTATGTACCCGTATTGCTATCAAGCAAAGTAAGTTAATCAGTATATCAGTACAGTGCCATGAGCTCATAAGTTGAAGCTTAACCGTGTAGTGTGAAATAAATCACGTACCCCCGTGAGTGCTATCCGCACACTCATATGTAACAAATACTAATATGTCTGTTTCTACGTGTAAATCAGTACGTGGTGGCGCTACCACCCCAGACAGGGATTGTCAGTCCCAAATGGATCCATCTACTAGTACTCGCGCTTAAGACCATAACTAACAACTTACGATTAGGAGGCTTTCAGTGGATAAAAGTAACTCATGCGTTTGTTTGTAATCAGTAATGTTTTCAGTTCAGTACATTGTGTTCATACGTAAAACAGTTGCTAAGTATCTCACCCCAAGTATAAAACAGTAAAAGTGGGGCTGTAAGACTCACCTGAGTCGAGCAGTGGTAAATAGCAAGTAGTAGTAAAGCAAGTAGGTTCTCCGAACCCGTAACCTTCTAGTGCCTAAACACGTAAGGTTAAGTAAGTAGATGTCTCGCAAGACCATCTAGGCTAGTTGTTCATACAACCCGTTGTGTGTAATGTTGGTTCGTTCTCGTTTGTATCAAAGTATACGGCCCGTTGGTGATTCGTTATATTAAAAGTTTATCATTTATAACGCAATTTAGTGTAACTGTAATAGAAGGTATGTTCTATGACGTTTGTTAAGTCGTATGACATAAGTATTTGAAGTTGTATAAATTCGACACTTAGTGAAAATCCGAGTTTTCAAGGTTCTGTCATGTGCGACGTAGGGTGCGACGTAGGGTGCTACGTCGGGTGCGACGTCGGGTGCGACGTAGGCATGTACGTCGCATGATGCGACCTTCGCAAATCAATGCGACGTAGGGGCTGGCGTCGCTAATGCGACGTGGAGGTTTGCGACGTTAAAGTTTACGTCGCCATGTGCGACGTCCGCAATTTAATGCGATGTAAGGGGCTGCGTCGCTAGTGCGACGTGGAGGTTTTTGTGCGACGTAGGCCGCGACGTCGCAGAGGCCCCTGGCCAAATGCGACGTAGCGGTCTGATGGCCGGAATTTTTGTCGAAAACGAGTTTCCCGGTTTCCGTTGGGTCCAAATCTTTTACCCAACCCTTATATGAACATATTAAGCCTATCAAAACCATAAACTAGTAAAAAATGATCAAAAACGAGAGATGTCGGGATTTGTCGGAAACTTACAAAGTGTCGGATTGAAAATCCGAAAAGATGAAGTTGTAGATCGTGAAGAGATGAACGTTTTTCTCCAAAGATGTGGTATGATCCAAGCTCGTTTAGTACGTTTATTTGTCGATTTAGTGAGGTTTTTGAAGTTGGTGGAAATGAAAGAAAAAGGAAAGAGAGAGGAAAGAGAGAGAAGTGATAGGTGGAAAATGGAGGAAAAAGAAAGAAGGTGGGAGGTTTTAACCTCCCATTTTCAGCTCGTGCCCTCACGCTCCGTGCGGTGTTCGTTTGCTCCGTCGTTTAGGCGTTAAATATTTATTTTACGCGTTTAATTATATTTATAAAACCACAATTCTTGTTAAATAATTTATTTAAATTATTTCCTTAAATCTTTAACAGTTTAAATTACATTTAATTACTTTCGTCTTTAAATCGCGTAAGTTTTAAATCAGGTAGTACAAGACAGTTATTAACTATTCTAAAATAGTATTTCAGTTATAATTGCGTTATTTTAGTTTACAAACATTTGTTCACCAAAGTCCGTGTTAATCGAATAGAATTTCATTCTATTTAAGTCGCATACGATTTAAGTCAAATCGCAAAGTTGCATATATTTACCAACATATAATCCGTTACATAAATTAGCCTAACACAGAACTAATTACATGTATTAATAAAGAATTAGGCGCTAATACTAGCCCTAAATTGGCGGTTGTTACAAGTACTTTGATTTGTTCATCAAATTATGTTAATGGTTCGTTGTTTTGAAGAAATTGTTAATTTCTTATTCGTACAAGTTGTTGGTGACGATATGTGTTGAAAATATGTAGTATTTCTCAAGTCGAATATTTTGCTAAGTATATATACATGTATGTAGTTGTATATATATTTGAATGTCGTTTCGTTTTCATTGTACACATATATATATACTTGTTTTATGTATGTATGTATTTAAATAATCTTGTTGTATATCACTAATTTGTACGTTGGTGATGATACATTGAGAATTATTAGTGTCTCTAGAGTTGAAAACATATGTATCTCAAGTTGTGTCGTTGAGATAAGTGGCGACACTAGGGTTGTGTCGCAGGTTAGTACCGCTAGTTATAATTCCCCATTTCCACTTCTAGTTATAATTTCTTTCGTTTCCACTGCTAGTTATAATTTTCATCCGTTTCCACTTCTAGTTATAATTTTCATCCGTTTCCGCTTCTAATTATAATTTCCTCCGTTTCCACTGCTAGTTATACCGTTTCCACTTCTAGTTATACCGTTTCCACTTCTAGTTCGATTTTGTTATATGTTTTCGTTACAATTTCGAATGGTAAACGTTTACATATGTTTTTACACAATGTTACTTAAGTTTTTACCTTTCGATTTTACATTTTTATACACATTTACATATATGTATTTTGGGTCCAAGGGTTATATATATATATATATATATATATATATATATATATAGTTTATCAACATCATCCCCATCAACAATTATATTTATCTTAGTTTTTGATTTCAATCATTCATATATATCAAGTAATCTCTTAATAATACAACAATTTATGAAAGTAAAGTTGAAAGAAAAAGGATTTCTCACAATGTTTATGATGATGATGAAGATACCGATGATGATGATGATAAAACGATGATGGTGATGTTGTTGATACGATGATGATGATGATTATAAGATGAAAATGATGTTGTAGAAGATGATGATTATAATTTGAAGATGAATAAATGAAGTGTGTTGATTGGCTCTGCTTGTTCCTCTGCTTCCAGTCGATTAAGAACACACACATAGATGAAGAATGTTGGTGAGCTCAATTATTTGAGTTTGGTACACAGAGAATGGGAGGGAGTATATATATTAAAACACATACGGGTGTTTATTTTTCAACAAGAGTATGGGTGTGTACTGAGAATGTTCCCAGATATTTTTAAATGAAATGTTTGTGTGGTATTTTAACCCGTTAATTTTGTGTACGGGTCCAATTTTGTGCCAATTTTCATTTAAATTTCGTAATCATATTTTGAGGTATTTCTCCAAATACTTTAATATGAAAGGGAAAAATAATACTTTTATTATTTTTGACCTTTGGATACGTTTTGTAATTGTTTATGTTCGCGTGTAACACGTTCTAAATAAACGTATAATTGTTTTCGTTTCATTTTTGTTCCAACTAGTTCACTTAATATTTTCAAATAAAAATATTGGAAAACATCATCGAGTTCTTTTCTGAACTTTTGTATCACCAACGATTGTTTTTATTTTGTCGGATTCACTCCGATATTATTTCGTATTGTTTAATTTATAATTATAATAAATTATAAATTTTTGAAATACTTTTTGTTCAACAATTTTTGGGCTCGCTAGACTGAAATCACATCATTAGTTTAGTTCAGATTTTTTTTTTTTTTGTGCATAGAATTAGCGTAAGAATGCACATGCTTAAGTTTAATTAATACCTAATTTGAAGAGTTGTCACACAACAGTCTAACTCAGTCATAATAAATCTGTTTACAGCAATTTATAGTAAATAAATAATAACCCTGTTTACAGCAAAAGTATCATAAACACATAATATCATGTTTACAGCAAAAGCATCGTAAACACATAATATCCCAGAGAATTTGTGGTTCTTGGGGAAACCTTCAGCCAAGAATTACACAAATAATTTCAAAGAGGATCGGTGGTTCTTAGGGAAACCTTCGACCAAAAACCATTAAAACCAACTGCAAGCCAATACAGAGGTTAACCGATAGCTTGTTGCTATCTTCACACCACACAGGTTCCTATTAACTATGTGTACAAGGAACCTCCGCCTGCCAAACAATAGCAACCAAGCTCAACCCAAATATTGACCTCCATACCACATAATCACATAATCCATATTCGTCATGGCATCACGTCAGACTAACAATCTATCAATAGTAATAGCATCATGGCAAACTAAACAGTTTATAAACAGTCTAACTACGTTTAACAGTTGTAACCAAACCTGTTACAACTAAATCACACTGAGGATTACAGATCCACTCACCGTTACCTCAGTTGTCCACTCAGAAGTCTAATATTACTGAGTCTTCTCCGTATCTGAGAATACAATAAATAACAAGTCAGTAACTCATCCATAACAATTAACCCATGTTATAATCATATAACATATGTCAATACATAGTATCTAACTAACAAACACTTACCGAGTTGTAATTAAAATCATATTACTTTACACTCATAGTTATAATCAAGTTAACTTATATAATAAATAACTATAGTTATTAATTTATTTCATAAGTGTACCACTATTACAAACACATAGTATCAATCTAATAACAATGTTCAAGTTACAAGTAATAATCACAACCTACATATTCCAACATGCCTTATTAATATTCAACGATCATAATTTCATATTTGATCCTATAACATCAAACTATAAACATTCCCAAAGTTATAATATCAATCACAACTGCTCAATCAAATCATATTATGCTATTGCTTCTATTTCCGATTCATTATCATTATATACTATTGACATGTCTAAATGAAAATGAATATAAGAACATACTTTGAATGAGATTAAAATCATGTTACATTAACCCAATAACCTATATCCATTGTATGTAGTATTTTATCTTAAACTTATTATTACTCAATTGTATAATTAAAGTCATACATCAACTAACAGCAGACAGTACCCGCCGGGTAACAAACATTTATACGCGATCCGCCGGATTGTCTTTGGATCCGCCGGGTACTCTAAAACTTGAGAATCAGCCGGCTTGTTTAACAAACAGCCGGGTTCTACCCTTGAACCAGCAACTCTATGATCTGTTAACAAGCTATATCCGAATTCTAAACCCCAAATCATCAAACTCAGATGCCTAACATCAATTTACTTTACCCATAAGTTTTAACAAACATCAAGCACAACAAATAATCATTTATTTCACTTCATTCATACTTCAATCTCATGTAGCTCATGAACCCTAAAATTAATCAACTTAAAATGATTTACCCCTCAATTCTAACTCGAATTCTGGTTCTAAATCGTTATTATAATATGTTATCACTTCTGTCATATGCTCTAGTTCAAATCATAATTCAATTCAAAAGAGAAGTAGGATCAGATTCTGGCCAAACAAGAAATCGCTTAGCGATTGGTGTAAATCGCGTAGCGATTCGTATAAATCGAGTAGCGATTCTAAACTTTCCCACAGACCTGCAAATTCCTGTACAACAGACCATAACCGAACTTCAAACCACAAAACCTCCAACTCAGGTGCCTAATCAGTCTAATACAGCAAACAACATCAATATATCATCTAATAGTATCAAGTAATAGCATCTCAAGCCTCAATTTCCTTTATGATTCAATAACTCATATAAACTAAATCAAAATAACTCAAAGAATCAAACTTACTCTTTGATGAAGATGAAAGAATTGAGATAATGAAGATAAAGCTGATGTATTGAATCAAAAATCACAGGAACAAGTTTGCTTTTAATTTGTTTATAATTTTATTGTTTTGTGAGTTCTCAAGAATGAAGAAAGTTAAGCAATTGGGAAAGGTTGGGAATTTTAAGTCGGCCCATCCCCAAACCGACCCCAATATCTTTTAATTTTTAGCCCATTTTAAACCTATTGTCTAGAACCTAAAAATTATTTGTGAGTCCAAACTTTTATTTTTCTTACAACTTTATTAATTTAAAACAATTAATAATTTATCTATCACAATTAATCATTTGACCTCTTTCCAAATAATTTCAAGTAAACAAAACGAAATTATTTCTTAACACATTAAATAATAATTTAAAGTCTAGAAAAAATACTACATTACTACTAGGCCCAAAAAGTGGGTGTTATATAAAAAAGTTAAATTCCAACTTTTGGGCCTTAGAGGGAAATAATCCCGCCTAAACTTTTTCAGTCTTGATCTTCGAATATTAACAAATTCAAAAATTATTAGAAAATAGTTAAATACAATAAAGCATATATATATTTTGTAATTATAGAATAGAACCAAAGACATAGACATGATTGTCTATAAACATAAACATAATAATTCAATTGTTGAAATACTTTCAGTTTGACCATGTTAAAAAGGTTAACCAAGTTTGACTTTGAGTATTTTTTACAGATTTTGACTAACTTTGACCGATTAATCTCGACTTTGACCCTTTGTTATTAGATTGATAATATTGTAGCCTATTATATTTTGGATTGTTACAATTACAATATTGTTTAGATGAAAATCGAAGTAAAGTGTACATACAATACAATAGACATTATATATACGTTTAATACATACAATAGATCAGATGAAAGTACGTCTCATACAACAGTAAAAGAGGCAAATTATAATACACTTTAGAATAATAAATCCTATATATAATACATGATAGATCGATAACAAATCTATTTCACATATTTATCAATTTGTAATGGTATATACGAATTTGTGTCACTGACGTTGATGACATATCTGAATTTGTGCCACTAATATCTATGTAAGTTAATGGCATAACGAATTTGTGCCACGAATATGTATGTACAATAATGGCACAAGACTGAAAGTGACACTAAAAGCAGTGTAGTTTTAGTGGCATACGAAAAAGTGTCATTAAAAACGTTACATAGTGGCACATAAATAGAGTGCCATAAAAATGTATGCCACTAAATGTCAGTTTATTTGTAGTGAGGTGCTTTGTGATTTGTAATTTATTTTAAATTTTCATTTATATCTCAATAACTCTATTTTGTTGGCGATTTTATAAACCTTTACGTATTAGTATTTTATAAGTTGTTATCATAAACAGTTATTATTTCTAGCCGTCCAACGGACGGAATCAACACTAGTTATAAAGTTATATTTTAATACTTTTTCAGTTTATATGACTAACTTTTTTTATTGTAAATAATCTGTGATATTAATTAAACGGATGTGATTGTATTATTAGTTTTAAAAGATCGATGAGTTTTCTAGTGTATCTTAAATAATTTGAAAGTGGAAAAGGTAAATTATAAAAATTATAAAATGTTGATTGGTCAAAAGGATTTATATATAGAGAAATTTACTCAGATAGACGGTCAAAGCAAGTTATTTTACAATATAGACGGTGTCAGACAAGTTTTTTCGAAAGTAAACTACCTTTTCGCCGAAATAGACGAAATATTAGGTGAGTTCGGCTAAAAACTTTGAACGAATTAAAGTTCACCAAGTGTCCCAAAATTTCGCCGGTCAACTTCGAATTCGCCGGTCAAACTAGCCTTTTCGCCGAAATTCAACAAACCAAAGCAAAACCAAATTTCGCCTAAAAATACTCTCAAAAAACAAAAATTCGCCGAAATTCGCCGTCCACTACACTTTAAAATTTCACCGAAATACAAAAATTAGCCGAAAATCACATTTCGCCTAAAAATACTCTCAAAATACAAACCTCCTTTACAACAAAGACACACAACGTATGTTAATTTTTAGGCGAAATGTGATTTTCGGCTAATTTTTGTATTTCGGCGAAATTTTAAAGTGTAGTGTACGGCGAATTTTGTAACCAATTTGGTTTTGCTTTAGTTTGTTGAATTTCGACGAAAAGGCTAGTTTGACCGGCGAAATCGAAGTTGACCGGCGAAATTTTGGGACACTTGGTGAACTTTAATTCGTTCAAATTTTTTAGCCGAAATCGCCTAAACTTTTGTCTATTTCGGCGAAAAGGCGGTTTACTTTCGAAAAAACTTGTCTGACACCGTCTATTTAGTAAAACAACTTGCTTTGACCGTCTATCTGAGTAAATTTCTCTTATATTTAGAGTGGAGTTCAAATAAGAATGAGATTTTTTGTGAGAATGGAGAAACCAATCAGAACGTGCCACGTGTCACAAAATCCACTTTCCCTAAGGTTTTTTAACTTTAATATCTCCCAAACGGTGAGTCGAAAAATTATAAAAATTGCACCATAAAAATCATCATTTTTTTCTCTTCGATTTGCCATCTCACAGGGTATACTTTCGACGTTTTTTTTTTGTTTTACAAAGTGTACAAAATTAGTAACACATATGTTACTAGCCGGTATCACATGTGTTACCTGTTTGTAACACATGCGTTACTCGTTTTCAAAACCCACCAAAAAACGAAAAAAAAAAAATTCGTCGAAAATATACCTTGTCACATCTCTAATCGAAAAGAATAAAACGCTGATTTTTATGGTGCAATTTTTTGTGATTTTTCGACTTACCGTTTGGGAGATATTTAATTTTTAAAAAAATGAGGGAAAGTGAGTTTAGTGACACGTAGCGCATTCCTATTGGTTCCTTTATTCTCACATAAAGTTGTTGTACTCATTTGAACCTTACTCTTTATATTTATACATATATTTTATTTTATGCTTGAGAAAATTACAAAAATCGTCCTTATGGTTTGACCTGAATTACACATTCAGTCCTTTAATTAGTTTAATTACATAGATGATCCTTTATTTTGAAACTTGTTACGTAAATAGTCATTTACACTAACGATTGTTAAATCTCCGTTAAAAAGGACCATGCATGTAAAAAATTTAATTCTTTAATTTTTTTTTAGTAAAATATAAATAATAAAATCTAGCATATGTATAGATACATTATATGGTGCACATAACATTATTTTCATTTCACTCATTTTATTCATTATCAAGTTTGATCATATTCCCCTCTATAACTAGGGCTGTTGACGAACCAAGTCAATTCGAATATCCTGATGCTCGACTCGACTCGTTTAAAAAATAAGTATCTTTGAGTTCGACTCGAACTCGATTAACTTTTTAAAGACATATTCGAGTTCGAACTCGGATAATAATTTAGTGTTCGAGCTCGAGCTTTATACTCGTTTAAGTTTATGACAATTTACAAGAAAAAAAATTAGTTATTTGAGCTCAAAATGTTTGTTTAGAAGCTCAAACTCGATAAAATCGTTTATAAGCTTAAACAAGCTCATTAAAAAGTATACTAACTATTTTATGAAACTTGAAATAAAGTTTCTAAAAGACATTTACACTTAATTAAACTTAAAATGTGTAAGTTTAATTAGTTGTCATCAAACACTAATAATAAGTATGTAATTAGATTCTTGATGTTAATATTTATAGTGTGCTCATCTCATTCTAACGAGCCGAGTCGAATTTATTGTTTTGAAGTTCGGCTCGTGAAACTAATCGAGCAGTCTTTTTATGTTCGAACTCGACTCGGGCTCGAATAGTATTATGCTCGAATTCGAGATAAATGAGTTCGAACTCGAGTAGCTCGTTAAGTGCTCAGTTCATTAACACCCATAAATATATATTTTTGACTTAATTAGTTCCCACTTTTCAATGTCATTTTACTTTAAAGATAGGGTTATCGAAAATGATACAAAAGGGAAGAGATGGTGGCCAGTAAAGTCATTACGAGATAAGATGAATAGGTAATGGAAGGTCCTTGAGTGGTGAAAGACAAATGTGGAAGAGGAACAATTTGACAATGAATTTGCTAAGCGAAATGTGAAAGTTGAAAATGATGTTGTGTACCTAATAATGTACATATACATATTTTAAATTTTATAATTTATATCTACTCAAAAATTATAAAATTAAAAGTATAAAAAAAACTACACACGTGGTCCTTTTTAACGGAGAATTAACAATCGTTAGTGTAAAGGACTATTTACGTAACAAATTTCAAAAGAAAGGACCATCTATGTAATTAAATTAATTAAAGGACTGAATATGCAATTCAGATCAAACCATAAGTACGGTTTTTGTAATTTTCTCTTTATGCTTTCAATTATTCAATTTTATTTTATTTTTTCCGATTTGCGAAGTTTAGAATCCAGGGACATAGATTAAGTTTCGTTTAATAAATTTCATTGATGATTAGCCTCTGTTTTATCAGTTTTCATAATATTTTAATTACATGAATTCGATATAACATTATCTTCTTAATGATAAATCAACTAATATGACGTTATTTCAAGTATATATTGAGAAAAGATGTTTGCCTTTTAATTTTCTTTGCAACGATCTCGACATTCATTACGCTACTATATAGAAATGATTCAAAATTGTGTGACATAGATATTACTCCCCAAAAAAAATTAGTATCATGTTTACAAAATAGTCTAATCATAAAAAATAATATAAAACTTTAGTATCATTTAAACTATTATTGAATTAATGTAATGATAATATATTGTAATAAACACGAACATGGAGCAAAAAAACTAATCAAGTAGTGATGGAGGTCTTAAGAGTTGAACTTAGGTGTCCTTGAACAAAATAGAAACAACTCAACTACTTGGGCCAACTTTTATTTAGTTACTTGTATCAATATTGTTTGTTTTATATTAGCTTTTAAACTTATTTATACAAAAGTTCAAAACAACTTATTATTCGTAATTGTTTGCTAATTGATATTAGAGGATAACAATCGAACAAAACATAAAATAAAAAATAAGACATGTAGCTTCAATCTATTGGTTGCTTATATATTCTTATAATACTACATATAATTTAACATAATAATCAAAGATTTTCATTCAAATTTGAATTTAAACTGAAATGAATATGAATATGAACAAAAAGATCAAAGTTTGTTTTGGACCTTTTGGTGTTAAACTGGCGTATTGGTAAAAAAGGACTTGCGTAGAGGGAATTATTTTTATTTTTATGTAAAATGATAAAGTAAGACAAAAATGAGGCATTATGGGCCAGCTAGGTCCCAAGCCTACGAACCATGATGCTTGGGCCCACCTCTAAAGAGACTCTACGATGAGTTTGCACATGTCCTCTATGCCATCCCATCCATCCCATCCCATCCCATTTCAAATATACTCTTATTTATCAATTATTATTATATATATGATGTTTTTTTTATATAAATAAATAATAGGGGTTAGTGTCTGGAAATGCTTCTCACTTGTGCTCAATGTCTATTGTGTGTACCCTACTTACGTTTGATCTTTTTAATGCATTCAAATTTCAAAAATGGTGTTTTAGTGTATTTTGTTAATGTGTCGCTCCTTTGAGATGCCACGTGGCCTCCGGAAGGTTTGACACATCATCAAAACGTCTTCAAAATACACTAAAACACCCTTTTTGAAAGTTGGATGCATTAAAAAGAGCAAACGTAAGTTGAGTATACACAATAAACATCTGGTACAAGTTAGATATATTCTCAAACACTAATCCCTAAATAATACTAATACTACTAACATGAATATAGTGTAAAGTAACAATTTTTGATGGATAGAAACTCAAAACTTTCAAACACGGTAACCAAGTTACACGTGACTCAAAATTGAGGGCGTGTCATACGCTATCTTTCAATGAGAGGAACAAATCTAACAAAACGAACTACGATTGTCCCATGCATGACTCGGGTATGCATGCACCATGAGGATCCAGTTTGAGCCTTCGGTTTGGATGTGATTTCTAGGCGACGTTGATTATCATGATTACAATTCGTCGGTCTTGGGTCCTTATGGTTTGGCTCTGTATCAGCTCGTTCTCAGATTTTGTACTTGTTAAGAGTGATTGTGAGTATCAAATCAAACTTCAAAATTTAAATAAGATTTGAATTTGGGACCATTGATGTTAACATACTTATTATAGACATATAGTTGAAATTGAGTAATTGCCCTCCTGGGTCAGCCGTTGATTAAACAACATAGCTCAGCCATTATACACCATCGTGTAATATAAGAATTAAATTAATAGATACTTGTAGCTAAAATTTAAATAATGATGATAGAAGTTGATTCATGTTGATTGACGTATTTTAAACTATCTTGATCGATTGGTTGGCCTACTGATACTGATGTATTAACTTTTTCTTTCTTCCACGTGATTCTATGCATTTCCATTTGCATAGCAATATTATTATCTATGTTTATATTTGAATTTAAATATATATAAAAATATATTAATAGTAAATTAATAGTATTTATGAGCAGGGTGATTAATGTTTTTGGGCATCATCCCTATCCGACCAACATTCAAAATTGATGTCACCTGGTCCACTCTTATATATAAACAGAAGCCTCATGCCATTTGAGGTAAACATAAAACCTTCCATCATTGCTACCTTTTAATTCTCTTCCCATGGCCACCGAAACTAAATCTTCTTTGAAATCTCAAATAAAAGAAGATCAAGACCTCAAAGAATGGGGTGTCAAAGCCCGCATGATTAGTCGTGATAACACAATCTCTAGACGTTTTTCGTCTTCCTACATTACGAGTTTTAGGGAGGATGCTTGCAAGTCCTTTCGCTCTAATTTCACCATTTCTAGCACTGCATCATCCCCTGGTTACTCCCTCAAAGGTATAACTGTATACATCTTTACGCCACTCAATCAGCAAGCAGTTGCTTGCCACTTTAAACCATGCCCACCTGACTCTAATTGGTTCTAATCACAAGAGAACCAATTAGAGTTAGGTGATATCATGTTTATTAATCTTACGAGTGTATCTTCTTTTATTCAGAGGAAATCGACCCGTCTACATACTCATTCACCAACGCGCTAAAAGGTATAGAATTTACCCTATATTTATCTTTTAAAAATGAATTTTGATAAACACGATTAAATAAGACTAATTTCTTTTGGAAAATTGCAGCATTACAAATGAGGTCAATAAACACATGGGAGTATATGTCACCAGAAGGGTTTGCATTAAACTCAAAATGGAACGAAGCCGAAAGATATATATGCAATCCGCTTTCGGGTGAAGTACCTATGGAGTGTTTATCTTCAAAAACACTAATGAAAGGTCGATCTTTTCGTAACATAACAAATCGAATGACAATGTCAGCCCCTTTAATCCATCATTCTTCAAGAATTCAACCTCAAAAACTTGCCAACATTCATCCATTTGAAGGTTCTTAACTAAACACCTTCTTTATGTTTTACTCCGTATCATATACTGTGTTTGTACAATTGTATTACTCGATAATAACGCGTTAATGAGTTGATCAAACAGACGAAAATGAAGCTAAAGAGAATAAGATGGAAGAGAGGTTGATAACGATGATGAAACGAGATGTTGGAATTCAAAGTGCGCTAAGCGAAAGTAGTGTAAGCCCGACTGCTTCTACTCCTTCGATTAAAGAAAGGTTAATCAAGGTCAATTTGGACTTAGATTCTTCGGTTTCAAGCGCCAAGTCAGAGTCGAAATCGGAATCAGAATTGCAATCAAGTTTGGAATTCAAGGTACATTACTATCCGTCTATATATACTTAATAATGTGTTTATGTTTTTCAGTTGATTAACTTGTAATATATATGGGTTCAAAGTTGTGAAAAAAAATTTGTGGTTTGAATTCAAAATTTTGAAAGTTCTTTAAGTTTTATTTTATTATTTTGAACTCTTTTCTATAATGTGGGTTTTGAAAGTATACGGGTTACGTTGATCGTAACGTGTGGTATTTCAAATTGTGTACCCGAGTTATATTTTGGATATTTTAAATTTTTTAAATTTTAACGGTTTGGAATTAGGGTTGGGGTTTTGTATAAGAAAAGATTCGTTATTTCACTTGATTGATTAAAAACTTTAGTTATAATTATACAAAATATAATTGGTTCATACAGTCAAAAGCCTTTAAGTACCGTTCATCACATCAATATGGAGATTTTTAGCTATAAAATTTACTAGTTAAAGGTATAATAAGTGTAGTTTACTTTGTATTTTAAAATCTCTTTATTGAAAATATAATTTAATTTATCAAACATTTGAAACTTAAAACATAAAATTCAGTGCGGACTCAGAAAATTTAGTCATCGATGGTAAAAACTTTGAAGCTCATTCCGCTTGCTATTTTTTATTAAGTTTATTTAAATAGTGAGGACACCGTTTATATATAAGTGATATAGTAGCGTTCCTACGAAACTAATAACCTTTCAACTAGCAAGTCAACTTAATTGATTAGTGTCGAGTGTCGACTATAATATTGGTATGCCCCTGATAAAAAAAATCTCAATAAAAAGGTTTGGGGTCATCTATAAAATTTAAAATAATGGGAGTATTATGATTTGTATAGTAAAAAACAAAATAAAAATTTGGTGGTACCAGTGTGGTACATTCAATGCAGCTGATTTAGTAAGCCGAAAGAGAGAATCATGCATGGGAAGGTTCTGCCTCCAATCACGTGTAATCAGACTATACAGCTAATAATATACTGTAGCTTGCACCTGTGGTACATTCAATATCGAATATTTGTAGTAACTTTTAGCTTTTAAGTACGTAGTATTATTTATTTTTGTTGAAGAGGTCTTTTATTTTTATAAAATTTTATGTTTTTCGAAGAAAAAAAAATACGTAGTAGTATTTATTTTTTAGTATATAATTTAATTTAAAACGGAAAATTTACGTTTTTAATTTGTTTTTGTTTTGGTAGTCTTAAGAAACCGTGTCTCACCAAAACTTTAGAAATCAAATGAACACCAAGTATGAATGTATGGTAAACTTCAGAAATCATCATCATATATAGATATCTATATTGGAATGAAATTAAATATGACAAGATAATTAATATTATTCTTCCAAGAATTAAATGAAGACGTCTTTTTTGATTATATATAGTATAGTAAACTCGTAAATTGTAGTTTCTCTTCTCAAGTCTGGAATGAACTGCTTAGGTTGACCGTGTTTTAAACCTCTAAAACGTAGTGTAGTCTGTTTACAAAAACTCAGAACCGCCCCTGTATATAGTCAGTCCAAGATAAAAAAAAACTAATTAAAAGATCTACGTAAATGTGGCTATATATACATAGAAGAAATTTTGATTACTTTTCTTATTAAAATGGATTTTTATGAATGAAAAATGTAAAAAGTTTTCCTTATATAGATAAAAGCAGCTTTTCCAAAGTTAGACCCAGAAATGACATATTTTGGGTAAGAAAAAAACAATAAATGCAAGAGTTCAAATGTTCAACCAACACGTACGCCAGAAGATATTTGAACTGTAACATCTTTTTACCTCTCTTTTCACTATCCACTTTTTTACCAATTTTCTTTCCGTTTTAATCTTTTGTTATGTCACACGTCTTCTCTCAATCATTGCTTTCTACAGTTTACGTACATCATCACTTTTACCCGTTTCCTTTTATACTTTTCTTCAATAAAAAAAATGCAAGGTATACTTAGTAGTAGTATTAATGAACATAACTTTAATAGTTAGAGTACCCACTATGGATATATAGAAGCTTGGCGCCGAGTAACCACTAACCATGATCGGCATCACCATATCAGTGTCCTCGGGCGTTGTGGTTGGCCTTCATATGTATCGGCGTTAACTTTTTTTTTTCTTTTTTCTTTTATGATATAAAATAAAATTCTAAAATTAGTGAAAGTGGTTCAGTACATGTTTTGGGAGGAAAAAACTAATGAAACGCTGATATGACTACAATAATTAGTAAAGATGGCCACTATGATAGTACATGCTCTTATAACCAACCATTCTTTAGTAATTATGAATTTTTATCTAAAAAAAGAAATATTTCACTATCTACATTCCACTGTACATATTGCTATTTTGTATTGTTTTAAATAGGTGTCTACCTTCATGTTACAACCGATTAAAAGAAACTTTAATAGGCAGATATGTTATTTGATTAATACTGTAAAAACTTGTACTTAATTTGCTTCTAATGAATTAATTAATTAATATTGATGAAATGAAAAACATGTGAAACTGTGAATGTAATGTAATGTGAGTTGTACCTTTCATAAACAGGAAGAAGATGTGGGTGGAAAAGAAGAAACAAAAGAAGATGATGAGGATGAAATTACGAAGAGATATGGTTGCATGTGCCACCACAAGCGTGGGTGTTTCTCCTTTAACAATTTGTGGTCAAGAAAAAAAAAACAACCACCAATTAATTAATTATATGAATATTAATTAGCAACTAAATATGATTAGTAGTTATAAAAATAATTAAGATATGATGAAAAAATGGTAGATCGACTGTATCGATACCTACATCATATTGTTGTAATATTCCATGGCTTTGTGAAAACTGTAATAAGTTTTGTTTTTGTATCTTATGACAAAGTGTCACTTATCAATGCAATTATTCATGCGTTTATTTGATTCGTAGCCCATGCCTCATTTCAACTATATATATATATATATATAGTGGGAGGATCCAGAGGGAAGTCCTTGATCTTGGGGAATGGGGGAAGCACACCTACTACCGTTGATTTGTTCTATTTTAAAAGTATGGCGCTGCATCTTTTCTGCAATACAAATTGAATCAATTTACAAAGAAGAGGGTACCATCGTCTTTTTACACTCTATTTTTAACTTAAGTAAATAATATTATATCAATAGAGAAAAGACACGTACATCATTCTTTTTCCTATCCGATTGTTCGTAACAAAATCCCCTTTTCCTTCAGTAGCGATTAATTGATCCATTCCACTAATTTCAAGTTTGTTCTCAATTCAAGGTCAGTTAGTTAAAAATTAATGTGTTTGTGATTTCAATTTTAATTTCAATTGTTTCTAATTGAGATTTTCATCGATTTCACTCATTTTTTTTTGTTCTTCGTATTCCTTCCGTATATTATTTATTATACTTACGTTTTTTTATTCTTTTTATCGATTTGTTTCGTTCGTATTTAGGTTAATCATCATATACTTTCAATTTTCGTTTTTTAGGTTTTAACTTTGTATTCGTGTGTTTGCAGCTGTTATGATTCGTTCTACCTCTAATGTTTTATTAGAATCGACTTCAGATGTTTCTAATTCTATCGGTAAGTTACTTTTAAAGTAATTTTTAATGTTGCAAGTTATTTGTGTGCTGATGATTATGAGGAGTAATAATGATAATATTATTCGTGATGAATGTTATTGGTTTTTGATTATATGCTTATTTGTATGCTGATGTGAACTAGTTTTTATTATTACATGTGATGGATTTTGTATGTGTTTTTAGGAAGTAGTTATGTTCTAAACATATTCTTTTCTCAATTGGATATGTTTTCAAATTTATTTTTGTTTCATGGTGATTGTTGTTTAGAATAGTTTAGTCTATTGTTATATTTGACATTTGATTCATATACTTGCTAAGTGTTAGAGCCTCACGTAAATTCCCAAAATCTCGTGAGTGTACATTATTTTTATATGTGCATTTGGATATGGCTATGCAATTAGCTGTTGTTATTCTGTTAATGGATATATAATTGTTGTTAATGTGACTGTTTTGATGAGTAACTTGGCTTAAAAGCACATTGAAACACCATTTCCTGTTGCAGCTGTTTTTCTTACCTCTGCTTATCTGATTTAAATTATCATCTACGATACAGGCAGGAAATGGTTGGTCTTTGTTGTCGCAAACTAGAAACAGTCAAGTTGAATCGATAAGAATGTACATTAGGGGTCCTTGATGAGGGATAATGAGGAAGCTATAACTATTATGGACACGTACCTGAGAAACTTCTCATTGGCTCCAACGTTGCATAGTTTATATTTTTATATGATAAATGCGGCCCACAATCTAGAAACAATCTAAAAACCAATAAGTTAATATTTACATGTGCATGGCTTCCATGAATACGCTTCTGACTTGTTAATACCTTGACAACACCGGAGTTCCTTTACCATCGCTTAGTTGTGTTTTATGTCAACAAAAAGATGATTCGGGCATCCATTGTTTACTTGGTTTTATTTCGGTAGTTATAAGGTTCATTTTGATTAATATTAAGTGATAACATTCATTTTTAGGTATATTAAATGATAACATTCATTGATAACGAATATCATGTAACAACATTCCTTGATTACCAACATTAAGTGATAACATTCATCCAGGTGAATAATAAGTGACAATATTTATTGATAAATTTTAGAATTAAATTCCCTTATTATAACGTCAATTTTGATGAATATTAAGTGATTAAATTCGATTATATGTATACGAAGTGATAATCATTGATAGCGGATATCAATTAATAACACTCATTGACAATGAACATTGACTGGTAACATTCATTTAGATGAATATTAAGTGAAGTTAGTATTACTAATATACATCTATTGCTCTAGTTAGAACTGAATGATTTCTAGAGTGCTTCAGCTGACGGAAAAACCTTTTGCAGCTACTGTTCAAGCTAAACCATCCATTTAAGGTTGCATCAAGGCGGTTTTATTTTTAATTGGCTTTCTACAGTAGATTATAAATCTTGCCCATTGTCTATGCTTTCTAAAATAGAGTATTTTACTATTTTGTATACAGGAAGTTTGGATTATAACTTCTCGTGTGGATTTGGCCAATGCAAACGATGCTCATTATCTGTTTAACAACAAACCTGCAACGGGGAATGTTCTATGGCACCTCGAGTTTTCTCTTAACTTCAAGAGAGTGATGATGTGATCCTTAGGCCATCAATGGGGGATGTCCTACGACACCTCAAGTTTTCTCTACAACTTTGATAAAGTGATGCTGAGGGTTGATATACATGATAGATAGAAATACCAAAGATAAAGGGTGTCGATGACAAGGTGACATATTCGACAATCAGTGGATCATAAACACGCATTGGGGATTGGTTTCTTGATAGTAAATATTCAGAAGGTTTGAATTATAATGAAGTTTTTTCATAGATTTTAAACCTGCTAGGACATTAGCTGAAATGGCGGTTTGCTAGCTATTTAGTTGATCTACAGTATCATGACATACTTTAGTTTTATTTTTTAGATGAATTGTATTAATGTATCAAGGTCGTGTCTAGAGTTGGAAGAGGTGTTTGCATTAAAGCATCCAAATAATATAATATACGACGATTATTGTATAGTGGTTTTGCTTTATAACTATGAATATGATTCAAGTCACTTTTTATCTGGATTTGAATAAAGCGAGTGAATAGAGATTGCGAAATTTGTAACTCTAAATATTCAAATCACCTTATAACTAATCATTTGTTTTTATGAAATTAAATGATAACATTCATTATGATGAATATTAATTGATAACATTCATTAAAATGTTATAATTTAATTTCAGTTGTTTAACTTAACATTCATTTCGATGAATATTAACAATATTTTGTGGATGAATAGAAAGTAAAATCATTCAATGTTATTATTTTATATGGGTATTTAAAACTTTTTTTAAAAATGATAACATTCATTTACATGAATAATAAGTCATAACATTCATTTTGATTAATATTAAGTGATAACATTTATTTTGATATATAAAAAGTATAACATTCATTTTCATGTATATTAAGTGATAATATTCATTGATGATATATGAATATTAAGTAATAACATGCATTGACAATGAACATTAAGTGATAACATTCATCTGGATAATACTAAGTTATATCATTCATTGATAAATGTTATAATTTAATTTCAGCTGTTATAACATTCATTCTGATGAATATTAGATCATATAATTTTATATAAGTTTTTAAAACGCTCATTTTGAATCTTTGATGAATATTAAGTGACAACATTCATTTACTTATAAATTAAGTGATAACATTTATTGATGACGAATATTAAGTAATAACATTCATTGATAGCGAACATTAATTGATAACATTCATCTGGATGAATATTAACTTATATCATTCATTGATAAATTTTATATTATAATTCCAGTTGTTATAACATTCATTGTGGTAAATTAAGTGATACCATTTATTGATGACGAATATTAAGTAATAACATTCTTTGATTGCGAACATTAATTGATAACATTCATCTGGATGAATATTAATTAGTATCATTCATTGATAAACGTTAGAATATGATTTTAGTTGTTATAACATTCATTGTGATGAATATTAAATAACATTCATTTGCATGTATATTAAGTGACAACATTCATTGTTTATGGATTTTAAGTAATAACATTTGTTGATAATGAACATAACGTGATAACATTCATCGAGACGAATATTAAGTTATAACATTCATCAAGTTTGACCTTGTGGCATCACAACAATGTATTTCTATATAATAAAACTAAAACGATAGTACAAAGTATATGAAAAAATTGAATGAATACTTATACAAACTAGGACTATAGTTATAATCAATTTCTTTTGAAGGACATTTCTTAAGTGCCGCCTTCTGAGATCAACAAGTAGTCAAGCCATATCAAAAATAATTTTGACAAAAATCTTAAAATCACAGACTTTTTCCCAACAATTCAATGATTTGTAACACATTTAGATGACATTCAATGAAACTTAGTTATAAAGTTTATAACTTAATAAGTATACGTGTGTCTTAATTTTTATCTGTAAATCTTATAAGTTTCTACGAATGAATATTAATAAGATTGTATGGATACTATAAAAACGAATGGGTTGGCTGGTATCGGAGTCAAAATTGGTTCGAATTATAACAGCTCAGCAATAGTCGTTCATGTATTCGGGTTTCCGGTAGATACATGACACACTTACAAAGCTGACCCATTTTCAGATTGGTGAATGTTGTAACTTAAAATTCATTTCCAATGAATATTATGCGGTAACATTCATTCAGATAAATATTAAGTGGTAACATTCATTATAATGAGTATTAAGTAGTAACAGTAATTAATCTGTTCAACGTGCCCAGTTTGGCACCCGTACATATTATGACTTAAGACTAATGACTAATTGGAAACTTCTTACTTGCTATGCGGTTTGAAAGATTTTTTTTTTCTTTTTAGTTTGAAGAAATTCCTCACACGTTTGCATCAATATATATTGAAAGAGTCAGAAGTACACATTAAATGTAGTTGAAAGTAGAAATTAATTCCTCGTTAGACCCACACGAGGCATTCATTTCATCAAGAAAAAGCCCTTATCGAGCCATTCAAGCTATCACCAATCTCATCTTTGTAAAGATGAAAAACTTTCTGCGTGTACTACATGAGCATGGACTTGTGCGTTTTCTTTCATAGAGTATCTTATGTAGAGGTGTCTTACAAGCAATAATCAAGAAAAGTTTTGCTCTTTGTCGCTTGTTGTTCTCGTGTTCGCGGAGTGGTATGGTGGTATGCTTCAATGCTTGAAAATTCAGAAACATATAAATAGATAGAAGAAAGTGTCAAATGCTAAGTCAAATTTCTTTGTTGCTTTGGTTGACTTTTTAAGTGGTTTTCATTGTGAAGAACACAAAATAGTCAACTATTTGAACTAAATTGCTTTTCGGAAGACCATGTTTGAAAACAGAAACCCAATCCAAATGTTGTGCATTCACCACGCTTCCATGAAAATAGCTAATATATTCAATTTGATGAATATTAAGTGATATCATTCAGAGATAAATATTATAATCTATATTTAGTTATTATATATATATATTTATATTTAGATAAATATTTTAAGTGGTTTTTTTTTTGAAAGGCAAAGCTTTATTAAGAAGAAAGAAGACGGCTACAAGGAGAAGACAAACAAAACAACAACAAAAAACACAAAGGGCACAACAACTAGCCCAAAAAACAAACTAAAAAAAATGGATAAACTACCCAAAAACCAAACCAAAAAATGGATAAATAGCCATAAACTTCAACCATCCTTTAAACCCACATTTTGAGAATTATGAATCCAATTGGACCAGCCTTTGATATTCATTTTGATGAATATTAAATGATTTTCGATAATATTCAACGATAACAAGCATTAAGTGATAATATTAATCTATATGAATAATAAGTGTCATTCATTAATAAATGTTATAGTTTCGGTTGTTATAACTTTCATTTTGTAGAATATTAATTGATTAAATTCATATGTATGTATATTAAGTGATAATTTTAATTGATAAAAAATTCTAAGTAATAACATTCCTTGATAATGAATATTAAGTAATAATATTCATCAAAATGAAATTAATTAAAAGCATTCATTGATTGATGTTGAATTTTAATTTAAGTTGTTATAATGTTCATTTTGATGAATATTAAGTGATAACATTCATTTGCATGTATGTTAAGAGATAACATTAAGTGATAACAAAATTTTAAGTAATAACATTCCTTGATAACGAATTTTAAGTAATAACATTCCTTGATAACAGACATTAAGTGATAACATTCATTCGGATAAATATTAAGTGATAGCATTCATTGATTGATGTTAAATATTTAAATTCAGATGTTATAACATTCGTTTTGAGGGACTTTTCACTTCTCGGCATATATAATCCGTTTCATTATTCTATGGGGTTATTCATTACATGTATATTAAGTGATAGCAATAATTGATAACGAATTATAAGTAATATCATTCCTTGATAACGAACATTAAGTGATAACATTCATTAATTGATGTTGGAATTTAATTTGAGTTGTTATAACGTTCATTTTGATGAATTTTAATTGATAACATTCATTTGCATGTATATTAAGTAATAACATTAATTGATAATATATTTTAAGTGAAGACATTCCTTGATAACGAACATTAAGTAATAAAATTCATCGGGATGAATATTAAGTGATAACATTCATCGATTGATGTTGGAATTTAATTTCAGTTGTTATAACGTTCACTTTAATGAATATTAAGTGATTATATTCATTTGCATGTACGTTAAGTGATAACATTAATTGACAACGAATTTTTAAGATATCATTCCTTGATAGAAAACATTAAGTGATAACATTCATCAAGATGAATACTAAGCGATTAACATACATTGATGTTATATTTTACTTTCGGTTGTCATACCGTACATTTTGATGAATATTAGTGATAACACTCATTTGAATGTATATTTTATAGTTGTTTGGAACTTAGAAGAGATATTTATTGATAAATGTTATATATATTTTTTTATGTTGTTATACCATAACATCTATTCTGATGTATACTGTGTGATAAAATTTAGGTAGATGATTATTAAGTGATAACATTCATTGGGGTGAATAATAAGTGATAATATTCATTGAGGTGAATATTAAGCGATAACCTTTATTGATAAATATTATATATATTTTTTAAGTTGTTATACCATAACATTTACGTAGATGAATATTAAGTGATAACATTCATTGCGGTGAATAATAAGTGATAACATCCATGGAGGTAAAGTTTAGTGATAACATTCATTGGGGGTGAATATTAAGTTCTAAGCAGTCATGCATATTGTTACAAAAAACTCGTGTGTAATGTTCTATGCAGAAAAGGGTATCCGAAGTGCCATTCTCTGTGCCAGCCAAGGCCTTTCTGGGTTCGGGTCAATAAAAGCATGCAACTGTTCGGCTTCTTCCTTCATGAGCTCTCTTGTCCATGTTACCCGTTTTTCAGGGCAACTCCCTGGCCCGTAACATCTGCATAGTTTACCACACCAATTAGAAAAGGCCTTATGGTCAAATGACAGTAAATGAGTTTTCATCAGAGGTGGTAATTTCAATCCAATTATGTAATAACGGATACCTTCTAGTTATGTGTTGATCAACATGTCAAAAGTTTCCCAAAGTGAATATTTAATGCACTAAACCTCCTAAATCATTTGATTCGATAAATTAGATTATAATTGGAATACACTACAAAAAGTGATGTACACACCACAAAATCACCTTCATTAATGCACATGGTATGACACCCTAAATGCTTGTTAGTGATTAAAATTATACATCGTTTGTAATCATTTGTTACACACCATATGTTTAATATTTAAACAATAGTGAACAGGGTCAACCCAGCTCATTCCAATGCATACATAAAAGTTACCCATGATAACCAGATACTGTTTTATTGACCTGTTACCTAACCCTCCATTTTGCCACCTGTACCTTTTTTTATATACCTGTATTCGTAAAAGCAAGCACTTCTTTCATTTTCAATCTTGCCCCAATTGTTCCAACCACGGTGCTTAATACATGAATCCATGTATGTGTATGCAAAAACTACTCTCCCAAAAGGTCCCAAGGCCGTCCAAGATAAGCATATGGTGCACCTCCACTGCCTGTTATAACGCACCTGTATTGACAAAGATGGTATTTAGTTAACATCAAGAAGAATAAACTTAACTGTGTACATATGTAATTTTCGGGAAAAATGCAAATCACCCAGTGTCGATAATTGCTATTTGAAGAACTTAAGCAAATAGTACTCTAAAGGCATGATAAAGAAGCTCAAAGTTCCATTCAGTTTTATTAGTTTTCGGTATTCTCAAATATGCAGGTCCCAATTGGATGTGCATTTAGAGTGATAATTGTGGAACTCCTAATAATTCTTTGAGTTATGGCCAAAGCCAATTCTGATTACTTAGGGGGGGTGGGAGGTGAAAACGGTGAGATTTAGAGCCATTTGTAAGAGTTGTTGTAGGAAACTAATATTAAGATTCATGCAAGATTACCTACCTATGTCTAACTAATTTGATCCTTAACAGTCAGATTAATCACTTCAAATGCACAACCAAAAACTCTGTATATGGAATGCGTGTCCAATTTCAAAATGAAAAGGACCTGAAAAACCATTAGCCCTTTTTTCCATGACCATGACCCCTTCCATTATGTGTTACCTAAATTTAAATAACACTATGGACTAAGTATTCGAGCTATTAACAAGCAGGAAATATGCTCAACATTTCAACTCTTAGAATACCATATTATTAACCATGAGACTTTGACTTTCAATAACTTTACTCAACAACTTCAAACTTGCACATTTTATGTCGAATAATAGCTCATGAGAATCTAGACAAATCCTTAGGCATGAGAATCTAGACAAATCCTTATATCATATAAAAATTCAATTTCGCACATAACAACTTCAAACTTGCACCTTTTTTATGTCAAATAATAATATCACATTAGAAGTATCACACATCTTCGATCTTCAATTCCAACAGCTGTAAAAAGAACCCTTCAAATTTAACTTTAATTGTCATAAATATCTACTCTTAAAAATACTCTACTACTAAGCTTTAAGACTTCTTATACAAATGAGACTTTTATGAGTCATAGCGCATTATTGAACCATCATGTTACATAAGTGCAAACTCCATAAAATAAAAGCAATTCTACTGCAAAAACATGCTACATAAATTTTGTAAGAGAGGGAAATAAAAGTTGCTATCATCAACCTCTAAAATTAACAATTGGTCAACTTAATAGAAGCAAGTGATTATAGCATAATTTTCAGATGGCTTTGGTAATGCAACTACATTAATACAGATTATTGTCGCAAACGAATTCTGACCGACCTAACATTCATCCTTTATCATCCAAATGCTATTATAGAATATATTTTGTATATTAATTCATCATGCATTTAACACCATATTATTCAATCTATCATACATCATCTAAGCAACTATAGCCTCTTATACGATCGTAGACAACAATTATCGGGTATTTCCAAATTATGAGATTACTGACTTAATATTCACCAAGCAGAATATTATCAACATCTCAACAACAAATATTTTGGTTACAATCTAACAATCCTAAGCTAATCATAAATGATATCAGAGCAACAACAGTTTCTTGTACAATATAACAATCCTAGAGAATATTCATCTACTAGCTTCAAAATTCAGTGATTACAAACATGATATTCATCATACAGGAATAATATTCATCTAGAACAATAATATTCGTCATTTTATAGCAGATATTTAGTTTCTTCATCATCTCAGCAACAATAAATCTAGAAAAAATGATACAATTGTTGTAAAATCAATACTAAAAATTAATAATTAGATCCATATTGATATCAAACTTCAATTTTACATTAAAGATGACACATTGACAAATATAATAATCACAAAGAAAGTTTAAAACCCCAAAATTCCAAACTATAAGTTACCTGAATATCGTTGAATCACTGAAGCACGTTACAAGCATTGATTTCATCACATACTTCGATATTCAAGTTTCTCAAACTTTTATTTGATCTCGATTTCCAATCAATTTTCGAGTTCTATGCGTCAAAATCAATGATTTGTTGCATCTGATCTTCAATTCTGCAATTAGAAACCCTAATTTTTGTTTTCAATCGTGAAAATATTCTACTGATTCGGCCCTAATTTTGTGCTTGAGAGCGTACGCATTTTAGTTCGTTGATATGTTCCTGTTTTTTTTTGTCTTTATTATTCTTTGTAGACAGGTTAATTATTAAAGGACCATAATGCCCCTCCACCCTTTTTTTTAAATGAGCAGATCCAATGGCCAGAATTTACTTCCCCCTTCCCCAAGATCAATCCTTCCCCATTGAACCACTCCCTATATATATATATATATATATATATATATATATAGTAGGAGGATCAAAAAAGAAGTAAAATTTAGGGGAGAAGAGGGAGAAGGATTCTGAGCCAATCATTTGAATTTAGGGTCAAAGGGTAAACTAGTAAATTGTACTTTTATTAATTTAATTGATAAATATCAATATTAATTATAGACAATTAACTCTCACATGGCAATTTTCTTTTCCTTCTGTACGTGATTTATGGAGAAAGATTTACAAATAAACATACTTTCTTGAATAAATAATTTACGCTGCATCCAAAATTAATGGGGCACATATGGGTTTTTTTTTAATCAACCGTCCTTATGAATCCTTATCCAAAATAATCATTAAACATCAATATCATCTAAATGATTAAATATGACATTTAGCATTGACAATATTTTCTTCTTTCAATATATAAACATTCAATTCAGTTTCGATTGGGCTTCGATCGTAAGTATTCAATCGGGTTTGATTTCGATTTTGATTACATAGATAAACTTAATTTCTTGATTTGAAGCACTACAATAATGGCGAATCACATATATTATGATGGTTATAATTTATGTAAGTTTTGATATAGTTATAAATCATTCATTGAAGTGAGTTTTGTATTAACGTACTTAACATTCCGATACTACGATTCAACATTTTTGTACTATGTCTATGATTCAATATGTTTATACTTTGATTCATAATATGTAACACCCAGTTTTCGGGTCTGGAATTAAATAGTATTTTAGTAAGTTTTAAAAAGGTTTATTTAAAAAATAAACAAGTAAAAGAGTCTCGGGTTTTATTGTGAATAATAAAATTGTACTTGTTTTAAAAAGTTGAAGTTGACGGTAAAATAAAATATTTTGACTTACGGGTATTTTCGGGTTCCAGACAATAGAGTTAGAAGGGGATAAAAAATAATAAAAATGGGAGACTGAGTCGGTTGGTTTGGCCGACCTTTTTCTTTCTCAAAAGTTCTCATTTCTCAAAGTTTCCTCATTTTCTTTCATTCTAAGAAATTGAAGATTTCACCAAACCCTAACACTATAACCAAATTAGTTGCTGTGATTTTGATTCAAGAACATTAACATCATTATCTTCATCTTATCACCTTCATCCTTATCCTTTAGATAAGCAGAAGGAAACTCAGTAATATAAGACCACTGAGTTGAAAAATCAGGAATATCGGTGAGTGGTTACTGTAATCCCGGTTCAACCCAGTTGTAACGGGTTCGGTTACAATGGGTAAACCAGGAGAGTTTTAGTAATGTTCAGTTATAATTAGTGTTCATGTTAATTTCAGTTGTTTAGTTCTTGTTTATGTTGATTGAATATAGTTGATTCAGTTGTATCAGTTGTTCAGTTGATATTCCATAACTGCATATGATATGCCTTTAAGTGACTAGTTGTTCAGTTGTTTTGGAGGAAGGTCAACGATGGTTGGGCTTGATTACTACTGTGTAGTTGTCTGGGTTTCTCTGATACACATAGTTGAGGACCAACCTATGTCAGCGAAGGTAGTAGTTAAGCTATCGGTAGATCACTGAGAATAGCATACAGTGGTCGTGGTGCTTGCGATAGTATACCAGGAACCGCCGGTCCTTCTGTACTTATGTGCTTATGTGTTTAATTGTTGAAGTTCATCAGTTGTAAGACTTGTTAAAATTGGATTGAACCGTTGGTTACGGTTCCATTCACTTAGCGTGAGCTAATCCCTCGTTGTTAAATGTTTTGCAGATTTTGGTTAGTTTTGATGTAAAGCGGGATATGGTAGCTGACTGGATGTTTGACTTCACGCGCCAACTCTGATTTTTTGGTTATCAAGTTTTGGAAAAGTTTAAATAACACCCGTTTTAGTTAATATGGTTTGTAATTATATAAATGATAAAATAGTTTGTTTGTAAAAAGGTTAGTTGTTTGGTTCATGTAAACTCGTCAAATATGTTTTGGGAACGCGCTTCCAGGTTTATAATATTAAAATATGTTGTATAAAATGTCGGGTGTTATATAATATTTATATCATGATTCAATATTTTCAAAAATATGATTCAGTATTATTGTAGTACATGATTCATTACATTTATAATGATTTGATTATGAATTTATGATTCATGAGCTTTATACATGATTCATTAAAGTTCTCACATTGATTTATATATTATATAATAATATAACTGATGATTGATTCAAGAATTTATTAAAGTTTATCACATTGATCCGTCTATCATAAAATGTCCGATTCAATATTTTCTTTACGAATATTATTACATTGATTCATATATCTTATATATAAACATTGATTCAGATTTTATAGTATATAATGTGAAGTAAAATTACTGAATCACGTATTTCATATTATTACTACATGCAATAATAATGTGCTTATAACTTTGTATGGAAAACATAAAAAAAAAAAAAAAAAAAAAAAAAAAAAAAAAAAAAAGCATACAATAATATTAGAGCTTCTTTTTTTGGAGATGATGTTTGACCATAATTAATGCACTACGAAAATCTGGCTATATTAAATTAGAGCACGGGGTGTGGTAACACTGTGTTTACAGTGTTTTTGGTGTTGTGTTGTGAGTTAAAATTTTGGGGTGTGGTAACAGTGTTGTGGACAATGTTGTGGACAATGTTTTTGAATATTTTATTATTTGTTTTATTTATTTGTTTAATGTAAAATGAGGAAAAGAAAAAAAAACAATAAAAAATGTTAAAACGTTACCTCGCACACCGTTTGAAATTACACGCCGGACGAAAAACGCCGCAAAAACGCTGTGAAAAACGTCATGACGGTGTCGAAAAACGCCGTTGGATGGCGTTGTGGGTGAAAAACGGTGACAAAATTGTCTCCAGACCGCATGCTCTTAGCAATCAACGGTTTCTAAACCAGGTTTTCATCAATTTACTTTTATGCCCCTCCACCCTTTAAACGGTTAACAATATTTCCATCAAGAATTTGAATCGTTGGATAATAAAATGAAAGGCTAAGATCATTTCTCCATCTTCTCTCATTAAAAACTCTTCTCCATTGATCCTAATCCTATATATATATATAGGGTTGAGTTCTGGTGAGAACAAGGGGATTCCGTGAGAACGGTGAAACACATCTTAGCCATCCATTTTTTGATCAAAAATCCTGATTTTGGAGGTGGCAATTTTGTAAATACTTTGAAGTTTGATTTTGGAAGGTTCACATCACCTTTGCTCATGTGAAGCTTTTTTTTTTTTTTAACTTCACATCATTTTGCTCATGTGAAGTTTTTTTTTTAAGCTTCACATCATTTTGCTCATGTGAATCTTTTTTTTTATTTAGTTTCACATCATTTTGCTCATGTGAAGCCTTTTTTTTTTAGCTTCACATCATTTTGCTCACGTGAAGCTTCTTTTTTTTTAGCTTCACATCATTTTGATGAGGTTAAGTTTAATATATATTTTTTTTTAACATAAGGTTACGATGCTATGAATTTTTATTTTTATAGATTCACATAGTTTTAATGAGATTAAGTAAATATTTTTTTGTTAACATTAATTTTTGAAAAGATTAATTTTTATACTTATCAATTCACTACTTCAAATATGTTGATTAACAAAAATTAAATAAAACTTCACCATGTTAAAACTATTGTGAAGCAAAAAAAATTAAACTTCACATAGCAATCCTTATGTGAACCCTTCAAAATCAAACTTCAAAGTATTTACAAAAATGTCACCTCCAAAATCAGGTTTTTTGATGAAAAAATTGATGGCTAAGATGTGTTCTCACCGTTCTCACGAAATCTCCTTGTTCTCACAGGATCCCAAGTATATATATATATATATATATATATATATATATATATATATATATATATATATATATATATATATATATATATATATATAGGGGTTGGTTATTGTGAAATAAACCTTAAGGTAGAATAAATAAATTAGAACCTCACCAGTTAGATGAAAATCATTTTAGATCAGTTTTGAAAAGAGTCAGCTACTCATTTATGGCTGTTGAAGGGTAAAAGGGGCATTTTACAAACACTAACAAATCTGACGCACAAACTACACGGATGCACATTTAAATACCTTAACACAACAATCATGAAAAAACAAGAACTAATAAATTATAGAAATAATAACAGTTGAAATCCCAATATTGCAATACATTAACAAATTTAAGTTTTTAATACACAACTTGATTCACAAGTCTACCAACCAACTAAAAGATTCACAAGTCTAGCAACTAACTTAAAGATTCACAAGTCTACAAACAAAACATTGATTCACAAATCCAGACATTGATTCACAAAGCTACACACTCGATTCACAAAGCTGCACACTCGATTCACAAACTGAAGAACATGATGCACACGGTTTGGTCGCCCTTTTCTTCACAAAGATCTAGACTCAAACAATGAACTTCAAGAACAACCCCTAAACTAAAAAAAAAAAAATTCTAAAGAACAAGAAATCTGGACTTAAACTAATAATTACATAAAATCGGGAAAACGAAATATAAGAAGGATGGTGGTGGTCTAGTAATAGTTTCGCATGTGCTCTGTATTTCCGGTGACTACATACTCTCTTCTTGTTCCGACGACCGATAATCATTAGCAAAAGCACATCAGATCAAAATCTAGAGTTCTTCCTAGAGAAAGAAAAACACGTCCGCTACCGATCGCCGAATGTCACCGTTGACCGGACTGAATTAGCGGAGATCGGAGGTGGTCCGACATGTTGGAGATATGATATTGAGGTTTAATGCTAAGTTCATGGTGATACTTGCTCTTGAATCCAATCCAAATATAGATAATAAAATAACATACATGAGAAGATTTTTGTGGGGAAGAAGAAAGTGAGTCTAGGGTTTGATAAAAAGGATGGGGACGGCTGGATGAAAAAAAGGGGGTTATTTTTTCTAATTTAATGACCTAGACAATTACCCAAAGTGCCCTTTGACCATTCTAAACATCAATGTCACATGTCATTTTGATATACTATTCTATTTATTCTACGATAAACATTATTCTATTAGATCCAAACCCTATATATATATATATATATATATATATATGATTAAAGTTAATCACATGTGAACAAACATGTAATTTAGTAGTTCTCACGTTTCTCAACTTTTAGTTGGTTCTCATTTGAACCTCCCTATATATATATATATATATATATATATATATATATATATATATATATATATATATCAATTAAAGTAAATGTTAAAAAGTCTAATGAGGAGACGATCTAACCTCTGAGTTCAAAGATGGAAAGCAGATTCCTTTTTTCAGGTTTTGCATACACCTAAAATTAGGTGGTGTTAGGCTAAAAAGAGGATAAACGTGTAAATTTAACAACTTGGATGACCAAAAGCATAAAGTATATATAAAAAAATGTTGACACACAACATCACCTTACATTTTTGTTGTTAATGACACATATACACTTAATAGCATCGTGTTAGACTTAAAAGATGAATTGGATAGAAGGGAAAGTGATTGGTAGACCTAAATTTGTATGATACGTATAAATTTAAAGATATGATTGATTGGTTTGAAAAATTAATTGGATGATATTAAGAGAGAAAAATTTCAACCAATCAAAAAATTAGACCTACTTTTAGATCCATGTAAGTAGGCTTATTTAGCATTACTCATTCATAAGTAATGAAAGAGTAAACACTGTAAAATATAATGCTTGTGATTGATCTATGTATTTAATCCCTAACTTTATATACGAAATTAATATTTAAAAGCAACTCTCAGTAGTAGTGTCATTAATAAAAGGGATCATGGTACGGATTGCCAAATTACTTTACTTTTTGTCTCAATGTCACAAACGAACCGGTTTTATTACTGTTGGAACATGGATCCGGTTGACCCGGATCCAACCCGTACGCTAACTATAATTGCACTATTAATAAGTAATTAAAGTAGTACTTGATGAAGATTATTCGTCTGCTAAAGAGTTACATATGGTGACTATATATAGTCGGAGTATTTGATGTTAAAAGGTTGGCACATGACAAATACTATACCAAATACACACATGAGAGACAATCGAGATAGGCGAGTTAGCACTCGTCGGATTCGTGTATGTTCGATGTGACCATAAAGCTTTCCATTTGTGATTGTTTTTCCCGACCGGTGATCTAAACAACGATTCGTCGCTTCCGCTTTAGCTATTAAAATTCGGGTACGTTCTGAATCCTTAATTTCCAACAATTACCAATATCAACAATGAACTTGTTAAAAAAATTTCGAGGTCACCAAGATATTTTTTATAACGAGCAACGTTTTGAATTTGTTGATATGGTGTTGCCATGTCATATCATTTAAGTGACTAAGCTTCCAAGTAACCTAAACATGTACACGTAGGAGTAATTTCATCTTCTTCGATCGCCCACCACGTAATTTTCTGTTCATATTTGTACATAATGGTGGTTACCGGATGAATAGCATTTAGATTCACCAGAAAAAATGGTGGTTATCGAAAAGTAATCAGAAATTACATGGTAGTCAACTGAAGAGTATGAAGTTAACCCTATATGTACATGTTTAGCTTACGTAGAATCCTAGTCATATAAATGAAATGACAAGCCACATCATCAAATTCAAAATGTTGTTTGTTAAAAGAAATATTTTGGTGACCTCGAAACATATTTAACAAGTTCATTGTTGACATTGGTAATAAATCGGTTCGTTAGTGACATTTAGAATGGGAAAAAAAAAGTACGCTGAAGATCCGTAAAAGAAACCCAAATGATACATCTATTCTTATTCATTAATCACTGTTTTATCGTAAAGCAATTACTAACCAAACCTCACCATATAAATCGAATACAAATGTGCATTCTCTAAAATTATCAAAATATATATGAATCTAAAATATCCATCTTTCACTTTGAAAATGATGTTTTTCATATCAATCAATGAAGCCGAATCTAACTAGTTAATAGCCAAGCCAAATCGAATAAAACATAACATTTTCTTACTCCAAATTTTACTACTTGTGATCGAATCAGACGTTACATAAAACAAATGTTTACGATCTTCACATGCTTGCCCCCGATTTGAGTACGATCTGACGAAAAACTCCTCATCACCTTTCTATCTGGCACTCTCCCCCATGACCACAATACGTAAATGACAGTGACTAACTATATATATATATATATATATATATATATATATGAGTATATGTGACATGCATGGCCCTATCTCCCGAACATTTGGTTCCTACGTGGACCCAATAGATAGGTCCCACGTGTGCTATAGATGCATAGTTGGAAATTTGGAATCTTTGTATTGATCACGACCGTTGGGTCCAAAACATATGGATAGTATGCTGCATCTTATCTATACAAGATTTCAGATGAATTATGTAGATGTTGATGTAAGACCCACGATAATCCTTATTTTGTGCAAATTGTCTAGAAAAAAGATTCTCAAATAATGGAGCTTATTTTGATGTATATTTATGCCCTTAAGCAAATTCTCATAACTTTATCAAAAAAGCGTTTTGCCTAACCAAAACCATGTACGAACCAAAACAAAGATAAAATCGTGTGAGCTTTCACTTGTTTGTTGTACACTTGTCGTTTCGCTCCTATTGACTGGTAGAAAACACTTAAAACAAAGCTTACTTACAAAAGGTTGTTGCGACATGCAACCCTAACCCAAGATCTTTTGGGTCCGATGCAACCCTTCCTAAACGACCACACCTCATGCAATGTTCAACTATTTCACGTGAAATTGCAGGAAATAGGAATTGAACTCATGACCTATTTCACAAAAGCCGTCCCTCTTGTGTCTCACACAGATATTTGCGCTAGGAGAATGATACCATTGGACTAAAGCCACAATGGTAAAAACAAAGCTTATTAATACATACTAAATCAGTTTATAAAGATTAACTACAGAAAACCATCATAACTTAAACAACTTCAAAAGGCCATGTGTTTCAAATGCAATCTTTGCCATAGTCACGATAAACAAATCCTTTTACATCAAGGGAGTTGCAAATTGCCATTCTTTCCTAAATATGAACATTGAACAAAATATATAAAATTCCTTAACAACAAAGTCTCATGTAGCCCTGCAAATTACATGAAGAACCAATAAGTGAGTCATGTTGTAAGCATGCTGTTTATATGATCAGATTAATTCAATAAAATGATGTGAAATTTGATCATGATTGGGCACAAATTACAAACCTGATTTAGAGTGTTGGTAATGTGGCTTGACAAATTGCCTCATGCAATCATGCTAGATGCTTATATTTTCCTTCTCTGCAGTATAATCAGAAAGAGAGAAAACACACTGAGACCAACCACAATCTAGGGACTTGGATAACAAATGAGTATTAATATGGGTCCATTTCTTTTAGTCAAACTAGAGGTGGCAATTATAATCCAATTAAGGTAAATGGGTCCACTCGGTTATTATTTTTCCTAACAAGTCAAACAGGTGAACTTATACCGCATTGAATGGTTTATTCATATAGATCTCATTTAAAAATACACACAGTTTTAGACAGCGTCAAATCTCAGTCATAGTTGCATTGATGGATGCAGACTTCAGTTAGATACAATTATAAGTCAACTTTTATACTTTTATCTGCATGTATGCATTACCTTAAAGCATTTATGTGCTTTTCGATCACTGTTATCTGTTCGGCATCAAACTGGAACCAGTTTTCACCTGATTCAATTGCATTATCTCCACTTCCTATATCTGCATAATGAGCTGTAATAAGTACATACAGGGATCATAATTCATCAGCAAATAGGATCCTTCAGAAACCACACCTAGACCTCACCTTGAAGAAGAATATCAGATTTATCAGTATAACCGTTTAATCTCCAGTACACATGCCCTTTGTTGTCCCTGAAAACAGGCTCTGTTCTCACAGCATCAGGCCTTTTTTTATCTACATAAAGAAAATTATTTTTGTTACATCAACTATGACATCTGTGTTCACATCAATTTAGTTATGTAAGGAATCTGAGAACATACCAATAGGAACCATATTTTTACATTCAAGCATCTCAGCATGAGCTTGAGCTGCTTTTTTCTTGATTTCAGAAAAAACAGATTCATGCTCTTGGATTGTAAGTGGAACACCATTTCTTGCAATAAGTTCTTTGGCAACATCATCCTGCATTTTCTGCTTCAAGCATTTCTCCTACAGTTTTATATAACATAACACCATCAATAAAAACTAATTTAATGTTTTTGCAAGCAGCAGTAAGTGTTCCATGATACCTTATCTCTTGCAGCTGCAAATCTTTCCTTGGCTTCCTTTCTCTGTTCAGCAAGCTTGATATTTTGATCATCAATCCAACTTCTTATTTTCCTATTTTATGTTTTCAAGAATTAACAAGGTACATCTGGTTTAACTAGGGGTGTCAAAATGTGCATGTTAGGCAGGTAGGGTAACAGTCAGAATGGGTCATTCTAGAGTACATGTCAGGTTTGTTTGGGCTGACCCAATATACCTTTTAAACTCAATACTAATCAATTACAGTATGTTTCAGAGGTTTTATTCATCGAAAATATATATTGGAGGACTTGCAACCCATTTGACTTGTTATCATATCTAAGGGTTTTTTTATTTACTTGTTTGACCCGTTATAGATAAACAGAGTCTGAATTGACCCTTTAATAAGTATATGGGTTGACATTAATCTATTTCCCACAAACAAGTTGAAGCAAATCTTACTCAGTCCCGAGGAGTTCATCACATAGGAAATTCAGGAGTCTAAGCTTCATTGAAGAGTCTAAATGATCATATCCACCAGCTTTTTCATCTAGACAATCAAAAGTTTCCCGCATATATTTGGAATTGGGAACACAACTTTTAAGAGCCTTCAGCCATGTGTCGCTGCCATGAGTTGAATCAAACAGAGGACACCTAAACAATTATAACAACAATCAGAATGTGAAAATATATATGCAACCTAATAAATTATTTAATAAAACTAGACAGCATAGTGCATACTCTGATCCAATGTCCTCTTGTAAAAAAGACAGCAATTGGATATGAAATTGGATTATCACAGAACATTTCCCTCGGCGTGCACTTCGACCTTTTATTAATTCTCTGAGAACTACTTCAGCCTGTCCTTTTCTAACATTTAAAATCTGTAAAGAGATGATGCAAGTAAGATGGATGCATATATAATTTCATGGAATCTTAATATAGCAACAAAAATCTACCTTTCCAAAAGTAGCACAGAACTCCAAGAATTGCAACACGTTACCAGCATCTTTTTTTGGAATGTCAATGCCAGCTATAGTTACCAACTCAACCCCCGCTGGCAGAGCAAGCTCGGTATCTTTACAAACACTATTCATCTTTTCAGTTTCTTCTTCTCTGTGAATAGTAAGCTTAGAAGCTTTTTCCTTCTGTTGAACACCATCAACATTGTCGTGAACACATTTTGTAGGGTACCCATTGCCCTCCTGTAAGACTTTCAAGCCTTTTCGCTTCAATTTCTTAGGTTTCTCCTCGACACAGTTTGGTGCTGAAGAATGAATGACATTCAGTTCTGCCTTGCCATCAAATATATTTTCCTTTCCCATCTTAGATGATTTAGCTATGTTTACCTATTCAAAAGAGGAGACACAAAACGGTAATGTATATGCCCTATTAATTATAATGCAAATAGTAATTGTAAATTCACTCAAATTTTAGCATGAAACATATGTAAATAGATTATCAGCAAATGTTCCTTTAATGGTTGTCCCATCTGCTTTATGGCATATATTTGAGCAACTGTTGTCAGAATGCTTAGTGGTCAGTCACAGACCATCTTTTACTACCAATAAATGATAAACGTGTGTGTGTGTGTGTGTGTGTTACACAAAGGACTGCAATCACCTCTTTAGGAGCCTCTTGTTTTTTTGGTGAAGCACCCATTTCTTCAGAACCTTTGACATCAAGAAGCTCAGTTACAGATGAAAATCCACTAGCCTTTGCCATTTGGACAAGAGCGCCAGTAGGCTTGTGACCACGTTTCTTCCTGTAATAGTTTTCAATCTATAAGTATTAATAAAAGCAACAACGTCTTCAAGTAGTTAACAACTGAACAAACGAACAAATAAACTTACATGCAGAAGCTACAATTACATAACCCCCTGCACCTAGGACAACTCCAATCCCCTACAGATGTCACAACTTCTGCTTTCTCCCCATACCTAACGAAAAGCATCACCATCAATGATGGAGTCTAAAAACATCCTAAAATAGCTAACAACATACAATACAATTTACCTGTTCATAAGGCACGTGTAACAGTACTTGAGGGTACATGGTTTTCCATTTGCGTTATTCTTGCAGTCTGCTGAGAAGTCCAATGTTTTTTGCCGGCACTAATGAAAATCATGCAAAATTCAAATGTATTAGGCAACCAATCTGAGGAATACTATGTGTACAGATTTCATGATAATGAATTTGATGTGCTATAAACCATTCAAATGAAGAAAATGTCCCTGATGAATTTCAAAAAGAATCATTAGCACTTGGGTTTCAAGTGAAAAGCCTTTAAGTTACAGATTAATCTTCGAGTATAAGGCCTCGGTGAAAGCTGTTGATTAAATAAAATTCATTAAAGATGTACAGGGTGTACCTAGTTCTTTGTAATTCAGCCTTAGATCACTCTTATAGTTTTCTTATTCCTATAAGTCATTTGTCAAAGTTTCATCTTCAATCCATAGTTTCAAGTATATGTTCTTTTTCATCATCATCGAAAGAGTTAATAAATGTCCCTCCTAGATGCTAGTGCACAAACTTGTTTCAAAAGAATTGATAAAAAAATCCTAATAAGAACCTAGGATGTGTTTGTCCGTTTGAAAGTATAGATATACGAACCTCAAATGTACAGTAATATTTTAGGAGGTCATTGGTACTGCATATATACAAGTATTTAAGGCTTATAGTGGTTTTTAAAACCCAAATGCACTGTTAATTGTTTGGTTGCAACTGAATTTATCTAGCAGTGGAAATTTGAGTCCGATTCAGGTTGGAAACATGACCTTTACTTACCTATGTCAAAAACCCCAAGACTAACCCAGACACATTTGACTTATGTAACCCGAAAATGACCCACATATCCTCTTAATGTAAACGGGTCAAATGGGTTGGTGGGTTTTATCCTTTTATATAATCAGGTTAAGCATATCGACACGTTGATCTACAATTCAACCAGAGAACAGCCTGTTTAATAAGCACTTTTATAGAGGTCGACTCATTTACGACTTGAACCCATTTGAATCCAGCCCTAACCTGTTTATTTTCTTATCTTGTCACCCGTAAATTATACGCAGATAACACACTTAATTTTACACATATATGGAAGCCCACATAACATCTTCAATAACAAGGCATTAGAAAAAGGCAAAACAAAATGGATACTTTAAAGGGGGTTTGGTCCCATTTCGCAAATAATAACAATAAATCAGGTAGTAGTAAAAGTAAGGTCAAGGAAATTACATACTTGATGGCAAGTTTTCCCATTTTGAGAATCGTAAATTCGACCACCGACAACACGAACTCCGGGAGCATTGTTCCGCTTATGTTTTGGTTGCGGTATCGTTTCCTCAACCAGCATCTTTCTCTTGTTCTTCTTCTCCGTCACCATTATCGATCTGAATCCTAACCCTTCACTACTTTCACTAGTAGTATAAATTATTTTGTATGTATAGATTGAAAGTACCACTAAATAAATATTTTGTATCTAATTTGAGCTGTGCTAGGTTTTGGCGGGAATTACTATTACCTTTTGAATTGAAACTTGAAAATATTTCACATTTAGAGCGCCAGACACATTTTGAAGAAGATGCGTGGTAAAACATTTGGGTTTATTACAATTTGGCCCATTACTATCTGTGTCTGGACTATAAATTATTAACACACAAACCTTTTAACCATTGGACCAAAGATTGAAAAAAAAGCTACATGTTAAAAGATGCCAAATGTTTAATTTATTAAATCTATCTATCTTATTCTATATATATATATATATATATATATATATATATATATATATATATATATATATAAAGATCTGACCATTGATAAAAATAATGACATACTTATTATGCACCCTACTATATTTACAATATAAATCCTTTATTTTTTTTATTTAATTCTAGATTGCTCCTCCAAATATTTTATTTATTTAATAACTACTTCATTATTTCTTCCATAATTCAAACTATTTCTACAATCTTTTTTATTTTATTTTTCCTAAAAAAAACTACAATATGTTATTTTTCAATTCCAAAAAATTTATGAATCCAATACGATAGCCTTTTATTTTTTTTAATTCTTTTATCAATTTCTAATTTCCAATTCTTGGATTAGGGATGACAACGGGTTGGGTTTGAGCATGTTTTATTATATATGTACCCATACCCGTTTAGAATATTTGTACACATACCCAGCCCAATACCGGGGTACCCAATTAGTATTACCCATCGATTTTTTGGATTTATTCACGGGTTTCGGTTATCCCCATGTTTGTAGCTTTGGCCGAAAAAAATGTTTAGTTGTTTAAAATACAATGTAAATTTGAAACACAGTAAAAAAAAAACAAACCAAAATACCATAAAGCTAACAATTTAAATATTTAATTAACTAATACATCACATGATTATCAATAGAAGTGTTATGAAATTTCGATATGAACTTCTAATCTCAAAATATTAAGTTTTTAGCTTTTGTTTTTTCGCTTATACTATCACAATATAACGTACGTGAATCTATTTCAAAAATAAGTGCATGTTAAAGTTCTTGAAAATATAATAACAATCTCATAGCTTTAGCAATAATTCTTGAATAAAACTTTCATTGTTCTTGAAAAGTATATCCCAAAATTCCTCACTAATTTCTTGAATATAACTTACATTGTTCGAGTAATTGTTCAAATGAATTTTCACCGTTGTAACAAACATAACCATACAAATTTACGACGAATGAAAATAATATAGGAATTCTAAAAAATAATATAGCAGAATGTATCTTATCATACTTCAAACAAAAATCAAAGTAAATGATTTCACAAGATAGTTTTGTTCCACTGATAATTAAGTTAAGTCGTCCAATTCAAGCGGTAAACATGTGAACAGTCTTTTGGTCACAAGTTCTTTGATCTACTAATGCAATCCATATACAAACACATTCGCAACACATATACTCATATCATTCGAAATATATATTACGTTTTGCTTCATATGCTAAAATTCGTGATCATTGACCGTTAACGTACATTCATAATGTAACTTAGTCCGGACGTACATATATATGAGGCAACTTAAGTGTTTTTCATGGACGATTTCGTAAATTTCGTGGGTCCTAAACTAGTATTAAGAATAAGGAGGAAAAAAAAAAGCAAATCTTGATACGTAAGAGAATAATGACAATCATATAGGAGTATCAATTTAACAAAATTATGAGTAAATTTATAAAGTTATCGTATTACTTATAAAAGTAAAGACTTGTTTTACGAAAAATAAAAATGTAAAGGCGGATAATAATATTGGAACGGATGAAGTATGTGTTTTATTTAGTATCTCTTCAAAAGATTAGAAATCTACTTTAACATACATTTTAAAAGGTGAGGTTGATTGTTATTTATTTTTATTTTTTTGTGTGTGCTTTACACTTACTTTTCAAATGTGAAACTTAAATTTTTTGACTTCACATAAAATTTATAAATTGTGAATGTTGAAAAATAAGCTTCACACATTCATAAATATTGTGTGAAGTCAAAAAAATTAAATTTCACATTTAAAAAGTTTCTAGATTTATGTGAAGAAAAAAAAAATATTCACAATGACAGATAGATCAAATCAAAGCTAGATCAAATCAAGGGTTGAGATCTGTTTTTACCATTTTTATATTCCCTTGTAGGGATAAAAAAAATGGTGAAAACATATTTTTTTATCCCCTTGTGAAGATAAAAAAATTGTGAAAACAGATCTCAACACTTGGTTTAATTTAGCTTGATATATATGTATATATATATATATATATATATATATATATATATATATATATATATATATATATATATATATATGTGTGTGTGTGTGTGTGTGTGTGTGTGTGTGTGTGTGTGAAGGGGGGATAGAAAACTGTTAAAAACAAATCTCAGCCCTTGGCTTGATCTAGTTTGAAATATGTATGTGTGTGTGTGAAAAAAGGGGATGGAAAAATGGTGAAAATTAAAAAAACTAAAGGTTCATATTTGATAATGTATGTGAAGTAAAAAATATATGTGACCCAAAAAAAAAGTTTCACAATTAAAAAAGTTAAAATAATGTTATGAACAAAAAAAAGTTAAAGTTCACATTAGATAAGTTAAAAATTTAGTTGAACAAAAAAAAAAAAGGTTCACAACTATAGGTGTTAAATAAAAATTTTGAACCCAAAAAAAAGTAAGTATCATGATGAAAAATTTATGTGAAACAAAAAAAAAAGTAAGGGTTCACAATTAAAAATTATGTGAAACAAAAAAAAAAATAAAAGTTCACAACTTAAAATAATTGTGAATCAAAAAGTGTTTTCACCGTTTTTTTATCTCCACCGCTTTCACGTATATATATCAAGCTAGATCAAATCAATGGCTGAGATCTGTTTTCACCATATTTTTTTATCCCCTTTGTTTTTACCAAAACTTATCCTTTTATATATATATAAATATATATATATATATATATATATATATATATATATATATATATATATATATATATATATATATATATATATAAGTGGTGTATTAAAACATCTTCAACGATAGCTTTTAAAAAACTTTTTTTGTATAAAAAGCTTTTAAAAAACTTTTTATCATTGGAGTAAAGGCTTTTTTTAGGTAAAGCTTGGGAAATGTCAAGCCTTTGAGTAAAAGATTTTTTGAATGTTTATGTGTGTAGATTTTGAAAGGAAAAACTTTTGAAAGCTTTTCTTCATTGAACACAAAGCTTATTTGTAAAGTTTTTTTTTTACTATAATATCATAAATACTACAAAAAAGCTTTGTAAAGTTTTTTTATCAGTGTGGATGCTCTTAGCATATCAGTTCTCATGAAACAACCTTTATAAATGAATTTTAGGTGTTCTTATGAAACAAATTAAATCTTATATGCAGTTAATAATACTTAAATGTAAGTGTTAGGTTAAAAGGAAAGGCTACTTGGAAAAATATTAAAATTCAAACGTACAAATTATATGCACAAATTTGTAAAAATGTAAACTAAATATCATTCAACATTTGTGTCAGTTAATAGTGCACTAACCCGCGAATTCGCGGGTTGCAACATGATTCTAATACAAAAGTTATATTATTTTTTAAAGCAAATTATATATCTTTATGTGTATTTTAAGTTTATCAAGTATGATAAAGTCAAAGTAATCGAAATTGATTTAAGTAAAACCTGCAGATTCGTGGGATTATATATTGAAATTTATTGTAATGAAAGTAATACATTTAAGGAATTGTACATGTCTTTTATCTGATTACATACATGGTTTATCATAAACTAAATAGACATATGCATAAGAATAACTAATGCACTATACATAACTCAATTCATAATAAGTGAGTTAACGTTTTTTTATATAATTATAAAACATTATTTACAACTACTCCATATATTTAGCATACCTAAAGGGAATTTAGTAGACATCCCAACCAATTACAACTATTGCCATCATCGTAGTTTCTATACAAATTATAACCATTCTAAACATCATACAACTATTGACGTAAAAACAACCTGTATATGTATTCAAAATTGCACTTTAACTCATAAAAGTCAAACGTGTATTCAAAATTGTGTTCACTAATACTTGATCCAACTTGATCACTAGTGTCAAGTGGAGTCGTGATGCACGATGTTGCAGCACCAACAGATATTCCACCAGCCGCTTGAATCAGATCCAGGACCTAATAGACTACATAAAACAAATTAAGTTAGAACTCAACGCAACAATCTGAAACAAAGGTAAGAGCTTAGTGCACATTTCAAACACAAAAAATACTATGAAATTGTGTGCAGACAAATTTTCTCGTTGATATAATAGTGTCAACGTGTGCGATATATATTTATCTTGGAGAACATTATCTCATTATCATATGTTCCCAACCTCCGGTGTTTATGTAAAACTCACCTCCGGTGTCATGTTATATAGTTGGCCTATATATATATAAAGCCATAATCTCATCCATTTCTGCATCATCTATCTCTCAAATCCTCCAACCTACGATCAAAAACATCAAATTTGATTAATGTTTTTGGCATTGAATACTAAGTTACAGAGGTGACAACATGCAGGGGTCAGTGTACATCTACAATATGTACTTGGTTTTGCTTTAGGCGCCGACTCCCAGTTCTATCTCTTCTTTCTTTTTTATCATCAGAAGAGGATTGATGGAAGAATAGAGATCCGATCTTTCGTTTGTCAGATTTTTGACCCAAAACAAAGGCGCTACCAAGCTAAGCTACATCCCTTTCAATTGGTCTACAGTGTCATTGTAGAGAATCCCTGCTCTATTTTCCACATTGGGATGGGGGGCAGCCGTCCGACGATTGAGGACCGCACATATCAAAGATAAATAAAATGAAAACTGAGACTATTTAAGTCGAACTCGGATATACTGACTGGGAGGCCGACTTGAAAACCAGAGGTATAATAATCTACATAATAAAACAGATAGCTATTCAAGGAACTTAAAGAACCTTGTATCCACATTGACTTGAGTATTTTTCATGATTCAATTTCAACAGAAGCCTGCATTAAACCAATTAACCCACCTATGTCATTAGTTCAAACTACCAAAAACTTCATTACTTTTTGTGAGAAACGTAAAAACCCATCTAATAATACATCTTGGGAGGAATATTCATGGCCACGAAGAGCATGAATATTATCTCAATCCCCATCTAATCCAACGAAAGCTGGTTCCACATCCCCTTTATGTGATACTTATAGTTTAAATGGAATCTGATCCAACAATGTACATTATTCTTATGCAGTTGACTACAATGAACACGATGAATAAATTAGGAGCAAGTGAACGATGAAAAAAAATCATGTGTGATTCGCCTGAGATGTCCAATGGCTAGTATTAACTATTGATGTTAATTGCATATTTTTAGGAAAATTGGTTGGTAATTTTGGACGGAAGTAATATGGTAGAGTAATGCAAAATAATGGGTGGTGATATATCCACCTTCAATTTTGATAAATCCACCATATATGTACATTATATACATGTACAGTACAAACTACTAATGCATAATATTGGTGGATTTATCAAAATTGGAGGTGGAAATATCACCACCCCAAAATAATAGGGAACATGCATTGAGTTTGAATGATATCAATTCCTAAAATAATGAATTCATAATTTACTGCATATAAGCCTACACTTAATATTATTATTTGTAATTAACTACAATTTACTAGTAGGAAACCCACGCAATGCTGCGAGAGTTAAAATTTATTTTGAACAAAATCATTCGCATTCCACATATCATAATTTTAACTCGGATAATCACCATTTCTTCATGTTGCGGCTCATACTTGGAAGCATGATTCGGTCACAACTCCAAATGACGTCTGGCATTTGGTGTAACTACACAATGTAACATATAAAACTGAAACTCTTCATATGTTTCACAACCGTTTATTATTGATTCTCACTCTAACCATGCTCATCACGGTTGTTGTTTGGCTTTTTTTTTTGTTTTGGCGCCAATCTAGCATATCTTTCAACTAAGCAATTGGCAATTCAATTGAACTCAAAACGAATTAAATAGTCTTAAGTCTAGATCTAACTGCCCAAGTTTTTGAATCAATGTCTTATACAACAAAGTCATGTTTTATTATACTATAATCCATGTGATTTCAGTATCCTTTTAACACCTGCAAAAATGACAATTTTGTTAATAAATTAGTCTAATGCCACCTTTTGGGTTCATGCATCACCAAATGAAATGACATAACCCATATGAGTTGAAGTATAGGATTTAAGAAAGTCTACGTGTTGAATATCAATCAAATATTTCATCTCTTCTTTTCCTGGATGTAGTAATCATATCCATATCTATTAAAAGATGTTGTGATTTGAGTAAAACAAAGGAGAATTCCAACAGGTGACACAAATAAACTAATTATAGTAAAATAAGTGTTAAAGAGAAGATGGAACGAATAGGTTGAAAGTCTCGCAGTGTGAGTACATATTACATACAAACTCATAAAATCGTTTTATTCAAAATATTAGATTATTATTGTTTTTACATAAAGTTTACTCACATTTAATACACTAAATATTTACAAAATAAAATAAACAAAGTGTAGGGATATCTATACTCTTAAGCCGAAAGCATTTCAACCATAACCATAACCTGTTTTGACCGAGTACTACCCGCCCATATGGCTACCTACGCCCATATGGCTACCTGTAAAAACTTATGTGACTGATCCAATTTGGTTCATGTAGACCATCAAGCAATAGAATAGTGAGACTTAAGTTTTAGGATAACTTATCTAACTTATGTCAAACATGGTTGCCATAATTAATTAGATTATTGAAATAAAAGAGGGGGAAATCATTTTACTTGGAATTTGGGAGGTTGGATATCAACTCTATCAGCAACCTAGACTCCAGAAACTACGGATACGTTAATTTGGTCAGCATACATGTGGTTCTGCTTTAAACTATGGATACACTAATTTGGACAGCATACATGTTCTGATTTTCTACAAACTGATAATATGATCAACTAACTTGCAAATGAATATTCAATTAGATAAAAAAAATATCAATTTATATTTCATTGAAGAACAAATATAGATAAGACTAACTCAAGGCAATGTTATATTATATGTGTGTTTTTTTTTCCAAGTTGTTTTAATCGAAATACTAAGTTAAGCTACAGCATAAATTTATTAGATTGTGAGTTCTTAAGTTTAAAGAACACAATCACAATCAATCTCTATCAACTATGCACGAATCCAGAAACAAAAATTGAAAATTCCAGAACAAAAATTTTCAAGGTATTGAAGCTTACAACGTACTTCAAGTGAAGATGATTTAATTGCAACATTTGTGAGTTCTCCGTCTCTCTATTAGCATGAACACGTGATCCAAAACCTATTTCTGTCTATAAAAGAAACATAAAGTTATACACAGATCTTTAAACAATATGATTACTAACAATAAAAACAATTAGAAAATACCACATAATCAATAGGAATTCACCTTTCATATAAGTTTTTTTCTATACGAAAAAATGCTATGCCATAAATGAGAAGGATGTCATTTGTATGTGAAACGCCCCAAAACTTAATAATTTTTTATTTTTTTGTGTGCTCAAAACTGTCTTTTTCAAATACGCATAACTTTTTACTTGTTAACATTTAGACAACCAAATTTTGTAGACACCTTCTGTAACACCCGGTCAAAAAGGTAAATTTCGCGACTGATTTAAAATTTTCATTTCACGTACTTGGTACGCATTACTTTAAATAATGTGTTATTATTTTAAATAAACATTATGTACACGGAAAATATTAAACTATTTCAGAACATAATTCGTTTTGTTTAAAATGTATTTTTCGTGACGAAACCATACGAAAGGTATCTGTCAAACAAATCCAAAACAAAGTTATAATCTTATAACTCGAATAAAGTATTTTTATAAGATGCTTTGAATAAACACATATACGATTTCGTATTAACAAAATTATGATTTTAAAATAATTAAATTATTTTTACGATCGGGCAAACAAACACGGGCATTTGATACTACAATTGGGGACAACCAACCCACCATCAAAAAGGGGGCCGGCTGTCACACCCCGTTTAAAGCGGAAACAACGGGATATAACGGTGATAGGATCATAACACATCATTATAAAGAATTCTTTATGAAATACAATATCCAATGTGTCATGATGCCAATCACATGAATAACGGTTCATGTCGTGCATACATTTCAACAATGAATGCAAAAGCTTACAACAAACGTACACTACAATGTTAAGGCAAAACAAGCCTTCACAAACAACCTTAATGATGTACCACAAGTCTTGAATAACTCTTAATGCAACCCTAAAGGTCCACTAAGTTCTCTTGTCCACTGCTTTAAGTCCACTAGTATAACCTGAAAAGATATGCTCAAAAACGTCAACACGAATGTTGGTGAGTTTCGTAGGTTTGAAACCAAACACCACAAGATAAAACATTTTGCTGTGATAATAATAGTTTAGGACAATGCATATAGAAATGGTACACAAGTGAAATAATCCAACCAAACATCTCCACCAACCGTCATCACCCCACAAAGGAGTATGACCCAACCAAATCCTGTGTATGCGGTAGCTACCCATAAATGACCTTCAATGTACACCTAAGCATACATTAGGTATACACTCCCGAAAGAGTGCAGCCTTGTAAATAAATATGTCCTTCAGTGTATACAAAACATATACACTAGGTATACACTCCCGAAGGAGTGCAACCTTTTAACAAAACAAATCCAACAACCAATGCATATAAGTCACATAGTGTCACACATTTCAAGCATATGTCCGAAAATGAAAATGATTACGTTTCACAGCATAAAAGCAATTGATAAAACATGTGATCATACTTTTCCACCAATTTGAAAACATGTATATGAAAAAGGGGCCACGAAAACTCACCTCAAGAAATGATGTAAGTATCGTCCCTTAAGTATAACCACTAATCAGCTTGCCAATCTACAATGTCATAATGCGTACGGGTCATAACCTAGACATAACTAGGTCATTCCATTGTATTCCACACCCCAAACACTTCTAATATGTTTCCTCACAATTCTACTAGTATATTTTTACAATAATTAATCCTAAATGAAAACTCAGATTCTGACCAGAAATTTGGATCCACTTCACGAATTTTTAAATAATACTTACTGAAACCATTTGACTCTATAATTTTTACCAACGATACTTTAATGTGTTTAGAAGACTCAGTAATTTTCCCAGATTGATTTATGTTGATTTAATATTTTTAAACATTCATCAAAATAAACTGCTCAAAACTGTTGACTCTTTCAGACTTCACAAAAGTTTTAATTAACTTAAAATACTTAGAGGTTTCAAATGATTATCATATTTTTACAGAAAATACTTAACACCTTAAAGACACTCCAGTAAAAATATCAAGACCTAAATCTTAGTTTAAGACATGTTTCAAAAATCGACAACTCAACCAAAATCTGGAACCGAGAAACTCAGAAATGATACATCATCTTGTAAAATCGTTTTGACCAACTTAAACACAACATTTGGACATGAGACCGACGTCATTTGAAAGTAGAATCAAAGTATTTAAGTTTAGACTCCTGTTTCATCAAAAATCATCACGAAATAAACAAGTTACAAGCTTCCCAAACTGAAAATAAAATCTGATCAGATTAGGGTTTGTGAGTAATCAACCCTAATCATTCGTATAACCAATTCAAAACGTCAACACAATCATATTTCTCGATTCCACTAACTTATATACTGATTTTACCAATATCCTAATGATTACATACACTAGGAATACAATGGATTGAACCGAATAAACCGATAATGAACGAACAATTGGAATATGAATAAATAAATGATTCGGAAGGAATTTATACCAACAAATCGAGAAAACGCACATGAATCTTCGTTAGAATCTGTAATAACAATGTTTCGTGAGGATCCATACACACCGAGCGACAAGAATACGAAGAAAACAAAGATTTGAAACACGAATCTTACCAATGGACGCGTTAACGTGTGTCTTCGGTTGATAGATTGAAAGAGTAGATCAAACCCTTGAGTTCTTGAGGTTTGATTTTCGTAAATAGGGTTTAGGGAGGCTGAAATTCGTTCAGTAGGGTTTTCATTCGTTTTTGGGGTTAAAACATGTTTATATACAAACTTAAATTAACGAAAAGCTTCAGAAAATTCGTAATACACTGCAGCAGTTTACCAAACAATTTTTATAAAATAATCTGGTTCGTTTCAGAGGCCGAAACCTTGAGAATTTAAGTAAAACCTCGAGATCTACAACTTTCTAGTTTTGACCGAATCCTAAAAACGAACGTAAATGGGTCAAATCGGCCTCTGTTCGTGATTGGAATTTTGAGACAGCATGAGGGACGATTTTTTTTTTATCAACAAAGTTAGGGTTTTGTTTTAGGATGGCTTTATAGTTCTAGGGTTGTGTGGCTTGGGTTGGGCCGCATGATCCACCAAAAGGGAGGGGGTTTGGGTCGATTGTTGGGCCAAACAAGGAAGACACCCAACAAAAACTCGGGTCACACGGTTTAAGAATAAACGATCTCAATTAAATTATTTTCGTATTTCACGTAGTTTTAATAAATCATATAGTTTTCAATAAATAACGCATTTACGTTTAGCCTCGTATCTTCTTCGTTACATGTCTGATTGCGATGATTATTTTTAAGTTGGATTCGTTTTCCGAAAAAGAATACTTTGATGTAAAGAATTCCATGAGATGAGTCTTAACATGAAAATGAGTTTTTACGGTTTGAACCGCGATAACGGTTTGGTGACAGTTGTCACACCGGCCTCCCCTTATCCCATTTTCCTTCTCATTTCTACCCACCAAACACACCCTTCTCCACTCTCTCTCTCGGTTTACACCGAACCACCACCGCCACCACCGGAATCACCACCACCTCGTCATCATCATCATCAAGAACAACAACAGCAGCTTCACCATCCTCATCTTCATCATCGCCATCTCCATCATCTCGATCCGTCATTTTTGAGCTCGAAATCGGCATTCGGTAAGAACACCCAATTTCACCCCTTCAAAACACTTGATTTATGTTTGTTAACATGTTATTGAGGTCCCCACAACAAGAAAATATCCAAGAAATCGGTTAAAAACGTTTTAAAACTCGAAACCCACCTCAAAAATCACAGCAGTTCGTCGTGCGAGTTGAGACGAACTCAACTCGCGAAACCTTATCCAAACTCGCGGATCGAACAGACTTGCAAGTCGAACTGATTCGCGAGTTGACATGCGGACCGACTTGTCTGCGGATCGAGCTGCGAAGCGGCTCGACCCACGAGTCCACTTGTCCTGCGAATCCAAACTCAGTTCGCTTCGCGGACTCAATTCACACCACCAATTCGGTCCGCAGCCAACCTTTGGTAAATCTTCCGACTTTAAATCTTCGATGCGATTTTTAGTAAAGCAATGTAGTAGAAATAAAAATTTTCCAAGCTGACTTGGCAGCTCGACCCCAACCAGGGGCTCTGCCCCTTGGACCCCGCTACCAGGGGTGCTGCCCCCGGACCCCCGTACACGGTTCCAAACCTGAACGACAAATAAATTATTACACAATTCGCTTAGACAAACTGATTTGTCTCTTACTTACATAACCTCGCGTGTTTAGGACACTAGGAGGTTATCATTCGGACAACACTCGTGTAGTAGGATCACTGACAACTCGCAGGTGAGTTCATAGCCCCACTCTTTCATCTGTTTTACTGTTTTCGGGGTGAGACGCATGCACAACTACTGTTTTGGAATTATAATGATAAACTTTTATAATTCACACGTAACTATATTACTGTTATGTAATACAAATGTATAATACTTAGGAATTACACCCAATATATTGTTGTAGGACAATATCACTACTTAACCTAGATAGGTTGCCATTGTACATTACTAGATTGTTGGAAAACAATCACCATCACATAACTTGACTAAGTTATCATTATGCATTGACCATATTGTCGCGGGACAATACTATCAAACACACTAGAACTAGTTAGTTCTACATACACTAGACAACGACTAGACTTTTACAGGATTAGTTTCCCTTTCGGGACTACGACTGCTCATACAGTCCAGGACTTCTAAACTGGAATAGTACCCAAATAAACAACAACCAAGGACTTCAGATATACTTGCTAGGCTGAGGCTAGGAGAATACATTAGTGACAAACGTTAGTATGGGATCTTTATACTAATACAAACCAACTAGATGATGACTATTCACACCTAGGCCCAATGTGATACAATTAATATCTAACTATTGTACATACATATTTAGATACAATATATTACTTCATGCGTAGCATGATACACTATTTCTTGTGCTTGTAGATTTGACTTATATATATGTATATATAAATATTCTCGTACACTATATCAAGCGCTTGGTGCTTCTTACAATTTATACATGCATATTGGCATACATACATATAAACATAACTACTTAAGTCATGCGCGTCGTAGTACGGCTGGCTCTCATTTACTTAGCTAGTCTGTCGTAGTACAGCTGGCTCTACATTTCACCAGTCGGGCTTGTCGTAGTACAGCCGGCTCGATTACATACTTTGCTTACGAGCAATACGGACGATGTCCAGATTGGACACACAACGATGCCACGGTAAAGTGGGCACAAAACGATGCCACGGTATTGCAGTGGGCACAAGGACGTATTCACGGTAAAGCGATACACTCACGGGTGGACGGGCTTATACTCGTGATCCACAACAGTTAACGGGTCGGTTAGATTTCACGCGAGGTCGTTAGCTCAGTATTTGATTAAATACTCTATCGTAGTTCTACGGGACTGCACGGTTACTCATACTCAGCAACGGATCGGCGAGCTTATACTCGAGATCGTTGGCTTAATTTACGTTGCCGAAGGCAACACTACATATCAGATAGGCATGCCGATTATTACTCAACATCACATGACGTAGTCATACATTTACTTGTACTATACTCAGGCAGGTTTTGCCTCGCATTGGTTTATTTCACTTACACCAGATAGGTATTTAGGCATGGATTGCCACACCCTTGATATGACGCAGTCATACACTTGATAGTATCTAGGCATGTATTGCCTCACGATTGTAGACTCACTATACCTGATAGGTATCTAGGCATGGTATGCCTCATTCCTTACGTACTTAGGTACACACGGCTACTTTTAGGGTAGGAAATACCTAGTGAAATGTATACACATTGGTGTTACATCTTTAACACAATACAAATCAAAATACAGGGATTTCGAACTACTTTTCAAAACATATAGGATTTACACTTTATGTTTTCAACTAACAATCCTATGAACTCACCAGCTTTATAGCTGACTCGTTTTAGCATGTGTTCTCAGGTGCCCAGCAGGATTAGGATTGCTACAAGATTATGCTAGCTCGAGTCGCATATTTTCAAACAACGGGATTTCTCTGCATAACTTTTGTATTACAAATTATGTATTGAAATTATTTTGCGAACTCGCAACTTGTATACAGTTTTATCTTGGAAATGTAATAACTATTTTGAAACGTCTCATTTAGAGGTCGTTTGCTATGTATCTTATGCTGTGATATTTGATTTGGTAACATCCGACCCGACCGCTTCCGCAACCCCGAAATTTGAGGGTGTTACAGATTGGTATCAGAGCCTAAGGTTATAGTGAACTATGTTGCATTTAGTGGGCCTAGACTATGACCGTTAGGCAGTATTCCTAATTTGGTATAACTGGTTCAGGGATTACATCATACGAGTTTAATTTAACATAGCGTAGCTAACTATGTACAGTTAAACAAAGATGATGGAAGATCTGAAAGGGGTTATATTGGAGAGGGAATGCACTAGTTGACTCTGATTGTTAGGTGCTAGACACCCTTGGCTAGTATATGTACTGTAGATATATATGAATAGGCCTTACATGTGTACTATCTTTACGTATCTGTATATATATATATATATATATACATATATATATATATATATATATATATATATATATATATATATATATGTGTGTGTGTGTGTGTGTGTGTGTGTGTGTTGGAAATATATATATATAACAATTCCGCTGTACCATCATTTACTCGCGAAGAGGCACATCACCGTCTTCCTAGCTATCACGACTCGACACTTTTCTCCATATGTACGCGTAGGAGAATATCACCTATATCACTAAACCTCGGTAAGGGGGTACAAACGTTATCAACGGGAATGGAAACCCTCACATGCTAAACACTCACTAAATTTAAGACAAACAAACGAATCTTTCACCTTTGACCGTGCTGGTCACAATTGGATTAGTGTTGACTAAGTCCACAACAAATTAATTATCTCAATCACAACTTGATCATTTAGATCAATCAATTCAATACTGTGGTGCCCTAACACCTACATTTTAGCCTTTGCGCTACAATTTGGAAATTCAAACTTCAACGCATATTCGGCCTTAGGGCTACAATCGAACAACTCATGACACGTGGTGTCACATGGTGCTTCGGGCACAACACACAGCACGTGGTGCTACAATTACACAGTATGTTTATACTGCAATTGGCACATTGGTGCTACATTCACAGTACATGGGTACTGCAATTACGGTGCCGCGGGCACTTCATTACGGCACGTGGTGCTGCATTTCATAGTACTTCGGTACTACAATCACAATACATTGGTATTTCAATTACTGTGCTGATAGCACTGCATTACAGTACGTTGTTACTACACTCCGGTGATTTAGGCACTGCATTTCAGCACTAGGTGCTACTCTCAATATGCATGTAGACTTGTTATAGTTACATGTACAATTTATATATACATATGCACTTACTTGACTGGGCACGAGGTGCCACACCTGACTCTTATTACGCACATATACTTGAATAGTTATGTGTACACCATATAAGTATATACGACCACTTAGGCATATAATGCCTCAATCGATAAATACACAATGATGTCACTACACACATGGGTTGTGTTGGTGGACCCTGCTTCAACACCACCTAGGGCATTGTAGGTGTCGCATTCACCGGCGTGAATGGCCGCATAGTATTCTAGTACTACATTATAGTCTGATAGACTACGACAATACCATAGTTCTGGTCGAACTACATATAATACACAACTAGGTCGTTAGTACGACTACACATTTAAAATTTCAAAGTCCGAGGACTTTCATACAGACACCTTAAGTGGTTTCTGGATCATTATCACTTTTACATCCGTGGGCAACGGTGTAATACCGATTTACGTATACAACTACAATAATCAAAATCTTTGAATAAAGATCTCACACTTTTTCGTTTCACTCTTATTTAAGAATCATGCCGCCTAAACGACAAACTTTCACCCAAGCTGAACGTGATCAGTTCGCGGATCAAAGGGTAGCTGAGGCTCTAGCTACTCGGAACCAAGCAAAGCCCTGCACCTTTAAGGACTTCCTGAGGTGCGAACCACCAAACTTCGTTGGAACTGAAGGGGCTGTCGGATTAATCCGATGGATCGAGAAAATGGAATCGGTATTCCACATTTGCAACTGCCCCGATGACTATAAAGTTAAGTACTCCACCTACACCCTCCAAGATAACGCTCTTACCTGGTGGAATTCCTACGCCCAGACTGTAGGGGTCGACACCGCTCACAAACTTCCTTGGGAGGAACTGAAACAATTAATGAGGGACGAGTATTGCCCCAGCGAGGAACTACATAAACTTGAGGACGAACTTTGGCACCTCACCGTAAAGGACAATGACATCATGACATACACCAACCGCTTTCACCAACTGGCGCTTCTTTGCCCGAACATGGTGAACCCTGAACACCAACGAATCGAAAGGTACATCAAAGGACTCCCGCTGCAAATTGAGGGATTGGTCACCGCCTCCAAACCCGCCACTATTGACGATGCTGTTCGCATGGCCCACAAACTCATGGCACAAGTGGTTCAACGCGGAGCACCTGCGATTGAGAACCAACAAGGGCAATGGAATGGAAATTCCAGCACTAGTCATAATCCAACAAATCAACGTGAACCTTTAAGGTCTTACACTACCGAAAAACGAGGCTATGCGGGTAACAAACCATTTTGTCACGGCTGTAAACGTCATCATGATGGTTCATGTGGTTTACCCTGTGAAAGATGCCAACGATACGGACACAAAATCTGGGATTGAAGAGTTCTCGCCAACCCCGAATCACAAAGGATATGCTTCAAATGTGACGAACCCGGACATTACAAGAAGGATTGCCCAAAACGGAAATGTAAAATCCACCTCATCAGCTCTGGATGAACCGAACAAATCTCCAACAATAATGTAGGTATAACTTTCCTTGAAAACATAAGCCTTCAATTTTAGATTCGCTAAGCGTGTACTTTTTACTCCCCAACACCACTTTTATCAATTTAATGCCGAGTGCATCATAGGGCTGGCTGACCTAGGCCCACGTAGAACTCAAAGTTTGCTTTCAGCAGACTAATCGACTGAACCTTCACCAATTACTTAGTCCTGATAGGACTATTCACTAAACGGTCACTACGTGACAACTATCTAGTCCCGAATGGACTACAATGTAAACGGTCACCTAGTAACCCCGACTTAATCATACCTTGAACAAACAATATAATCGGAATGTGACTACGGTGATAAACTGCGACACAGTCATGGATTGACTGCTTTTCAAACCCATAATAGAAATGGTATGTCTAAAATTTATTCGACAAACTTCTCGTACATACATTTCTCCCCAGACTCCACGCGATCACGACTTCATTCGAAATTTCGGGATGAAATTTTCTTAACGAGGGGAGAATGTAACACCCGGTCAAAAAGGTCAATTTTCGCGACTGATTTAAAACTTTCATTTCACGTATTTGGTACGCATTACTTTAAATAATGTGTTATTATTTTAAATAAACATTATGTACACGGAAAATATTAAACTATTTCAGAACATAATTCGTTTTGTTTAAAACGTATTTTTCGTGATGAAACCATACGAAAGGTATCTGTCAAACAAATCCAAAACAAAGTTATAATCTTATAACTCGAATAAAGTATTTTTATATGATGCTTTGAATAAACACATATACGATTTCGTATTAACAAAATTATGATTTTAAAATAATTAAATTATTTTTACAATCGGGCAAACAAACACGGGCATTTGATACTACAATTGGGGACAACCAACCCACCATCAAAAAGGGGGCCGGCCTCCCCCTTATCCCATTTTCCTTCTCATTTCTACCCACCAAACACACCCTTCTCCACTCTCTCTCTCGGTTTACACCGAACCACCACCGCCACCACCGGAATCACCACCACCTCGTCATCATCATCATCAAGAACAACAACAGCAGCTTCACCATCCTCATCTTCATCATCGCCATCTCCATCATCTCGATCCGTCATTTTTTAGCTCGAAATCGACATTCGGTAAGAACACCCGATTTCACCCCTTCAAAACACTTGATTTATGTTTGTTAACATGTTATTGAGGTCCCCACAACAAGAAAATATCCAAGAAATCGGTTAAAAACGTTTTAAAACTCGAAACCCACCTCAAAAATCACAGCAGTTCGTCGTGCGAGTTGAGACGAACTCAACTCGCAAAACCTTATCCAAACTCGCGGATTGAACAGACTTGCGAGTCGAACTGAGTCGCGAGTTGACATGCGGACCGACTTGTCTATGGATCGAGTTGCGAAGCGGCTCGACCCACGAGTCCACTTGTCCTGCGAATCCAAACTCAGTTCGCTTCGCGGACTCAATTCACACCACCAATTCGGTCCGCAGCCAACCTTTGGTAAATCTTTCGACTTTAAATCTTCGATGCGATTTTTAGTAAAGCAATGTAGTAGAAATAAAAATTTTCCAAGCTGACTTGGCAGCTCGACCCCAACCAGGGGCTCTGCCCCTTGGACCCCGCTACCAGGGGCGCTGCCCCCGGACCCTCGTACACGGTTCCAAACCTGAACGACAAATAAATTATTACACAATTCGCTTAGACAAACTGATTTGTCTCTTACTTACATAACCTCGCGTGTTTAGGACACTAGGAGGTTATCATTCGGACAACACTCGTGTAGTAGGATCGCTGACAACTCGCAGGTGAGTTCATAGCCCCACTCTTTCATCTGTTTTACTGTTTTCGGGGTGAGACGCATGCACAACTACTGTTTTGAAATTATAATGATAAACTTTTATAATTCACACGTAACTATATTACTGTTATGTAATACAAATGTATAATACTTAGGAATTACACCCAATATATTGTTGTAGGACAATATCACTACTTAACCTAGATTGGTTGCCATTGTACATTACTAGATTGTTGGAAAACAATCACCATCACATAACTTGACTAAGTTATCATTATGCATTGACCATATTGTTGCGGGACAATACTATCAAACACACTAGAACTAGTTAGTTCTACCTACACTGGATAACGACTAGACTTTTACAGGATTAGTTTCCCTTTTGGGACTACGACTGCTCATACAGTCCAGGACTTCTAAACTGGAATAGTACCCAAATAAACAACAACCAAGGACTTCAGATATACTTGCTAGGCTGAGGCTAGGAGTATACATTAGTGACAAACGTTAGTATGGGATCTTTATACTAATACAAACCAACTAGATGATGACTATTCACACCTAGGCCCAATGTGATACAATTAATATCTAACTATTGTACATACATATTTAGATACAATATATTACTTCATGCGTAGCATGATACACTATTTCTTGTGCTTGTAGATTTGACTTATATATATGTATATATAAATATTCTCGTACACTATATCAAGCGCTTGGTGCTTCTTACAATTTATACATGCATATTGGCATACATACATACAAACATAACTACTTAAGTCATGCGCGTCGTAGTACGGCTGGCTCTCATTTACTTAGCTAGTCTGTCGTAGTACAGCTGGCTCTACGTTTCACCAGTCGGGCTTGTCGTATACTTTGCTTATGAGCAATACGGACGATGTCCAGATTGGACACACAACGATGCCACGGTAAAGTGGGCACAAAATGATGCCACGGTATTGCAGTGGGCAAAAGGACGTATTCGCGGTAAAGCGATACACTCACGGGTGGACGGGCTTATACTCGTGATCCACAACAGTTAACGGGTCGGTGAGATTTCACGCGAGGTCGTTAGCTCAGTATTTGATTAAATACTCTATCGTAGTTCTACGGGACTGCACGGTTACTCATACTCAGCAACGGATCGGCGAGCTTATACTCGAGATCGTTGGCTTAATTTACGTTGCCGAAGGCAACACTACATGTCAGATAGGCATGCCGATTATTACTCAACATCACATGACGTAGTCATACATTTACTTGTACTATACTCAGGCAGGTTTTGCCTCGCATTGGTTTATTTCACTTACACCAGATAGGTATTTAGGCATGGATTGCCACACCCTCGATATGACGCAGTCATACACTTGATAGTATCTAGGCATGTATTGCCTCACGATTGTAGACTCACTATACCTGATAGGTATCTGGGCATGGTATGCCTCATTCCTTACGTACTTAGGTACACACGGCTACTTTTAGGGTAGGAAATACCTAGTGAAATGTATACACATTGGTGTTACATCTTTAACACAATACAAATCAAAATACAGGGATTTCGAACTACTTTTCAAAACATATAGGATTTACTCTTTATGTTTTCAACTAACAATCCTATGAACTCACCAGCTTTATAGCTGACTCGTTTTAGCATGTGTTCTCAGGTGCCCAGCAGGATTAGGATTGCTACAAGATTATGCTAGCTCGAGTCGCATATTTTCAAACAACGGGATTTCTCTGCATAACTTTTGTATTACAAATTATGTATTGAAATTATTTTGCGAACTCGCAACTTGTATACAGTTTTATCTTGGAAATGTAATAACTATTTTGAAACGTCTCATTTAGAGATCGTTTGCTATGTATCTTATGCTATGATATTTGATTTGGTAACACCCGACCCGACCGCTTCCGCAACCCGAAATTTGAGGGTGTTACACCTTCACTGTAACAAAATGAAGGTTTCCTCTATTTACACTTTTCCCTCAAAGCTGCCCCTTAGCCCTCAAAACTGCCCATTTGCCCTCAAAACTGTCATTTTTCCTCAAAACTACCCACATTCACATATGTTTGACCATTTCAACGTAGTTGACTATATGTCGACGTCATATTTGACCAACCAATCATATTTGACACTGATTGGACGTAAAAAGTCACGTTTTTGCGTACATAATTCCCACCTTTTTAGCCCCAAAATGGATGAAAACATTCAATATCAATACTTTTTCACCATAATTCATTATTAAGGCTAAAAATAAGGATTTGCTTCAAAAATCAAGTAAAATGGCCAAATAACGTACAAAATAGAGCACAAACGATACGTTCACGTTCTACGATCACTTTTAAAGTATAATACCTTGAAATTATACTTAGATTATCTCATTATGATCTTCAGGTAATTACGATCTCGTGGATATAAAGAACGCTGAAAACGGAGCTAGAATGAAGATGTTATGGCCAAACGAAGAACGACTAGGCGACCAAGACTTACGATCCAGTGCACAAGGCAACGACCTAGACCACACCACCCCACAGGGGCCGTATACCCCCCCCCCCTTAGGGGCCGTATACCCCCCTTTTGGGGTGGTATACCCCCCTTTTGCGGTGGTATACCCCCTCTATGGTGCCGGATACACCCTATTTGCTACCGAATACGCCCTATTTGCTACCGAATACGCCCCTTTTGGTGGCGAATTTTATAGCTCGAGGGTGTATTTCAGTGTTAAATTGGCTGCGAGGGTGCTGAGTGTAAATTTGTATCTTGAAAGCCTATAAATAAAGGCTTAACCTCTTCATTTCTCATCACCATTCAATCCATTCATCACTTTCACACACACTTCTCTCTAGAATAGTAGTAGTTTCTCTCTCTAACACTTCTCTAAGGAGTTAGAGGAGAATTAGTAGGTTAGTTAGTAGTTAGCTTCTCGTTAATATTTAACGAGACTAACGGAGGGGCTACTTTGTAATATTTGTTGGAGATACTTGGAGGGGTGCTTTTGTAATAGCGGAGGCTCTGCTCGTTGTAATCTTTCAGCTTATATTCAGACTACGCATTTATCTCGGTTATCTCTATCCTTATCTGTTATAATGCATGCTATTGTTATTATGCTAGATTTAGGATTCGTGACCATGATTAGTGAGTAGTTAGCTTGTGTGTTTGTTGTGATGTAGTTAGCCGTTATAATGGGGGATGATGTTAATGTAATATATAAATGAAAACTATGTCTGCTTAACTTTTCATCTATGATTATAAACTGTTCATCAAACTATCGTCTTTCCTCCAATAAACGTGGTTAAAACCCTAAAAGACAAGGAGTCGCGAACCTTGTTCTGAGGGTAATTAATTATCTGTGCTATCTATGCATGGTCTGATTTCGAAGCTTTGGAAATACCGTCAAACAAATGTATAGTACAACGTGAATAAATCAGGGATTTATTGGGTAATATTAAGTGAGGGCTGGGTTTATATCATAGATGGGTACGCTTTAATACAAACTGTGTTTAAACGGGTTCAGAGTGACCCGAATGTGCAACATGTGTGGAACACCGTAAAATGACCTACTACTTAGTATAGTGCTGGAACCACCTCTGGTGTAGTACAAACGCATGGAAGCTACGGAACGGCCGTCAGTGTATACACCCTAACTTGCATTAGTGCGCAAGGCATGGAATGCCGTAAAACATCCTAGTACCTCGTGTAAGTGTCGGAATCATCCTTCAGGAACGGTTCCCATACACCCAAGCTATGGAACGGACGTCAGTGTATACATTCTGAGCAGCACTGGGTCACCCACCAGCTCTGAACCTAACAACCCATCGATGAAAAGTTAACAGACGCTTTCCAAATTAGGTCTTAAATGCTCTATTTGAATTAGAATACTTTATGGTATCAAAGAAAGGTAAGAAATTAAATATCGGTCTGTTACCTTATTCATGCACCCAGGAGTTAACTCCAAGACGGGTCACTTGCCTTCACAGACAGTGTTGGGGGTAGAGCAGCCTGATCTGATCAGAATCATGACAACCTAGTACTCAGTGACATGCTATCTGAGGAATCATATAGTAGGGTGCTAGTGTTTACTCCATAAGTACCTAAAACTGTAGAACACACATACTTAAAAAGAACGTTTTCAAAACATCAATTTAAACATCATCTCCCCTTAAGGCTAATGAAATCACAACAAACACTCCTCTCCATACTGATTATCACCTATTATTTTATTTTACTGTTTAATTTAGGACCTAAGTAATTAAAAACAAAAATCAAATCTCCTGTTTACAAACCCTACTAAATCGAATCGATCATCTTGACTGCTTGGTTTCACAATACGGTTGATCTTAAGAACGACCCTGAGTCATTACTTAGCGCTATCCATAGTTATAAGTAAAACTTAGGTCCCCCGCTCTATAAATTTAAAACCACCCTCCGATCGCCCGCCTCGAGCGTAAGGTCCGGCAACGACGGGGAAATGATTCCTTGACTGACCGTTCGGGGCACGATTAGACACATTACCATATTCCATCCAATTAAACCAGTTAAGACCAACCACATTTAAATTACTTCATACTCTTCAAAAACACATACACTAGACTTTACATCACGGTTTGACTTTCAAAGTCAAATACTACGTATTGACACACATGTTAACTTCAAAAAATCTTTGTTTGGGCGAATTACACAAATGAGAACCACAATAATGATTCATAGAGATGGAGCATCATCTAACCGTAAAGCTAGCTTCATAATGTCGCACCCCCAAATTCTGATTTAGGAACGACTCTAGGAACGACTCTATATGCGTCGTTTTACAACTTGTATTGATAAAATAAAAGTTTACATCAAAAGTATTGTTTACATTATCTCGGTTTGAAATTGAGAGATTTACATACATAATTAATTTAAACAAAATATAATAATGCAGGTAAATCTCTGAATGTTTGAATGCTGACACGAGCTAAGTATCCTGATCGGGCAGTCCAACCTACTGCTGAGTACCTGTGATACATGCTAAAACGGGTCAGCGAAACGCTGGTGAGCTCACAGGTTTGTATGTCAAAACATATAGTATGAACCGCAAGATTTAATTGAATTTAAGTTGCAATAAAACAAAATAAAAGTTATACAGCCATGAGCACATAGTCTGAGCTTAACTTGAGGGTCGGGTCCAATGAAGGAATTCCGATCGAGGTGCCTCCTACGAGTGCCTAATCTACACTCGTCTACCCAAATGCTAATATGTCCATTTGACCAGTTAGTGCTTGCTAACCCGGACGAGGATTGTCAATCCTATATGATATCATATACTAACATTCACGCTACAGATGTATTACCAAACTATGTTGTGGAGGGCTTTAAATTGATTAGTTGAAAACAACTCATGTAGTATTTGATTTGATTTGTACTTGCGTTCACATGTAAATAAATCGAGCAATGTATCACACCCTTGATGAAAACAGTAAAGTAGGGGCTATGAGACTCACCTGAGTCTTGATGTGTTTAACTTAATAAACTTGATTTGATTTGCCGAGAAGCGATGTCCGAAGACTTGTAACCTGAGGGTGTCCACGACACGCGATGGTTATAACGTGAGTAGGTATCTATATAGACTACCTTTGTAGTTGTTCGTCCAACTAGAATGTCCAAATTACTGCGATTTGGTTGATTGATTTGAGTTTTGAAAAACGTGTACCGCCCGTTGGTGATTGTTTGTTAATAATAATCTTCAACATTATTATTTTGATTTCGAAGTGTTATACTTAAAAAGTATTTACAAACTTTAGGTGACGGGGGTCCGGGGGCAGCGCCCCTGGTTAGCGGGGTTCCAGGGGTGGCAACCCCTGGCGGGGTCTAAAGGGCAGAGCCCCTGGTTGGGGTCGAGATGCCAAGTCAGCTCGAAATTTTTTTATTTCTACTAAATTACTTTGGTGAAAAACGCATCTGAAACTTGAATTTGGGTGAAATCAAGTGATAAAATTTTAGGTCTCGACACTTAGTAAAATCTGTGTTTTCTTGGTTCTGTTTCATGCAACACTTATAGCGACACTTTAAGAGTTTAAGTAACACTTAAGAAGTGTCGCATAAAATGGAATATTCTGTGAATAGGGCGTCACTTAGAGAAGTGACGCATAATAAGGCGTCACTAAGGTAGTGCCGGGCTTAAGTGTCGGATACCGGGTTGAAGCGTCACTGGGGTCAAATGTCGGATGAAATCGGAATTTAATTATAGGCGACACTTAGGCAAGTGTCGCTGGGAGTGTCGGTCTTAAGTGTCGGTTATTGAATTTGCGTCACTTAGGCAGTGACGGGAAAAGAGGGTTTTTTGCGGCACTTAGGCAAGTGACGCAAAATTAGGGCTTTTAGTGACACTTAGTGCGACACTTAAGTGACGCATTAAGTGACGCTACGCTGCTGTGGCCTATGCGACACTTACGTTTGATGGCCGGATTTTGAGTCGAAAACGAGTTTTCCGGTGACCGTTTGGTCCGATTCTTTTACCCAACCCATATTTGGACATTTCAAGCATAAATAAACAACAAACTAGTGAAAATATACAAAATCAAAGAGTTTCGAGATTTGTCGGGAATCTTACAAGTTAACGCCGGGAGAAACCGAAAAGATAGAAACGTAGATCGTGATGTCGTGGTTCTTTTCTTCCAAATGAGCGTGAAGATTCGAGGCCGTCTAGTGGTGCTTTTAGGTGGAGATAGATGGTGGTGGTGTGGTGGTTGTTTGAGAGAAAAGGAAGAAAGAGAGAGAAGGAGAAAGTGAGAAATAAGGTGGGGAGGTGGTGACCTCACCTCTTCTTAGCTGATTTTTGGTGGGGTCCACGGATGTGGGCTTCACCAATTTTCGTTCCCTGCATTCGCGCTCCGTGCGGTGTTCGTTTCCCCGGTTGTTTAAACGTTAAATAATTATTTTACACGTTTAAATATAAGTTTTAAAATACAAATATTTATTCGATATTTTTGTTGGAGTATATCACCAAATACTTTATAATTGAGTTATATAGAATATAACTTTTGAATTTTGTGTTGATTGCTTGCGCGTTTAATCTTTTAATCGCGTAACTATTGATTGTACGATACGAAATAATTACGAAATATTATCAAAATAATATTTTGGATATAATAGCGTTATTAAATAATGTTTTATTATTTAATAGAATTGTTCACCAACGTCCGTATTATTTGAACCGAAATTCATTCGATTTGAGATGCGTACGATTAATCAAATCGCATAATTGTATATATTCCTCAATATATATTTCGATACATTAATTAGCCTAACACATAACTAATTACGTGTATTAACAGTTGATTTGGCACTAATCACTAGTCCTAATTTGGCGGGTATCACATTCTCCCACTGTTAGGAGATTTTCGTCCCGAAATTTAGTTCGAAGTCGTGTCTGAAGTAACATCAGCGAATAACTGAGGGTACTTGAGTCGCATCTGGTCTTCCCGTTCCCAAGTGAATTCCGGACCACGCCGCGAATTCCACCTTACCTTTACGATGGGAATACGACTTTGTTTGAGTTGTTTGACCTCACGGTCCATGATTTCGACGGGTTCTTCAACAAAGTGAAGCTTGTCATCCATTCTGATTTCATCGAGTGGAATGATGAGTGTCTCATCGTACAGACATTTCTTCAAGTTAGAAATGTGAAAAGTGGGGTGCACGTTGCTGAGCTCGGGTGGCAGCTGCAATCGGTATGCCACTGGACCAATCCTCTCGAGGATCTCAAATGGTCCAATGTATCTAGGGTTTAGTTTTCCGCGTTTGCCGAAATGAATGACACCTTTCCAAGGTGAAACTTTGAGTAGTACTCAATCCCCAACCTGGAATTCGAGTGGTTTGCGTCTCACGTCAGCATAACTCTTCTGACGATCACGTGCGGATTTGAGTTTGTTTTGAATCTCGAAGATTTTCTCGGTTGTTTCGTGAATGAGTTCAGGACCAGTGAGTTGACTGTCTCCCACTTCGGTCCAACAGATAGGTGACCGGCACTTATGACCGTACAGTGCCTCGAACGGTGCAGCCTTAATGCTGGAGTGATATCTGTTGTTGTACGAAAACTCGCACAACGGTAGATGTTTTTCCCAGTTTGCACCGAAATCAACTACGCAAGCTCGTAGCATGTATTCAAGTATTTGGATCGTTCGTTCACTTTGGCCATCGGTTTGAGGGTGGTATGCGGTACTCATATCAAGACGAGTACCCAATGATTTCTGAAGTGATTGCCAAAAGTGAGATGTGAAGCGACTATCTCTATCAGATATAATTGAGATGGGAACGCCATGTCGGGTTACAATTTCTTTCAGATAGATTCTAGAGAGGCGTTCCATTTTGCCGATTTCCTTGATCGCAAGGAAATGAGCAGATTTCGTGAGACGATCAACCAAATGGTATCGCAACCGCTCTATGACTTTGGTAGTTTGGTTATGAAATCCATTGCGATTTGTTCCCATTTCCATTGAGGAATCTCGGGTTGTTGAAGTAAACCAGAAGGTTTTTGATATTCGGCTTTGACTTTCGAGCAAGTAAGACACTTGCTAACGTATGTGGCGATTTCGGCTTTCATGTTTGGCCACCAATAAAATTCCTTGATGCCATGATACATTTTATCGGATCCCGGGTGAATAGAATATTTGAACTTGTGAGCTTCATCCATCACCAAGTCTCGCAGGTTCCCAAAACTAGGCAACCAGATTCGATTAGAGAAATATCTAACTCCGTTAGGTTTGATTTCGAATTGTTTATCCATGCCCCGCAAGGCTTCGTTTTTGATGTTTTCAGGTTTGAGAGCTTCGAGTTGAGCAGTGAGGATCTGAATGTTTAGATCGTTATGAATAGTCAGACTGAGAGCTCGGACTCGAAGTGGTTTCGATCGTTCTTTTCGACTGAGGGCATCGGCAATGACATTTGCCTTCCCTGGATGGTATTTGATTTCGCAATCATAATCGGTAAGCAATTCGACCCATCGACGTTGCCTCATGTTAAGATCCTTCTGATCGAATATGTGTTGGAGACTTTTGTGGTGGGTAAAGATTGTGCACTTAGTGCCATAAAGATAATGTCTCCATATTTTGAGAGCGAACACGACTGCTCCGAGTTCGAGATCATGAGTGGTGTAGTTCTTTTTGTGAATTTTTAGCTGTCGTGAGGCGTAGGCAATGACTTTGTCTCGTTGCATCAACACGCAATCGAGACCTTGGTGAGAAGCATCACAGTATACCACGAAGTCATCGGTGCCTTCTAGTAATGATAGAATAGGGGCACTGCAAAGCTTTTGTTTCAGAAGTTGAAACGCTGACTCTTGTTTATCAGTCCAATCGAACTTTTTGTCTTTCTGAGTCAGTGTCGTGAGTGGTTGAGCTATTTTTGAGAAGTTTTCAATGAATCGCCGATAGTACCCGGCAAGCCCTAGGAATTGCCGTACTTTGGTTGGAGTCGTTGGTGCTCATCAGCACTTGATAGCCTCGATTTTTGATGGATCAACATGAATTCCTTGACTATCAATCACGTGTCCAAGGAATTGTACGGTTTGTATCCAGAACTCACACTTAGAAAATTTAGCATACAGCTCTTCGTGTCTAAGTAGTTCTAAGATGGTTTGAGATGTTGCGCGTGTTCCTGTTCGTTGCGCCAGTAGATGAGTATGTCATCGATGAAGACGATAACAAATTTGTCGAGATAAGGTTTGCACACCCGATTCATAAGGTCCATGAATACAGCCGGTGCATTGGTTAGGCCGAATGGCATCACTTGGAATTCGTAATGCCCATAACGGGTTCTGAAAGCAGTTTTCGGGATATCGGTGTCGCGAACACGTAGTTGATGATAACCTGACCAAAGATCGATCTTTGAATAACAACTCGACCTTTGAAGTTGGTCAAACAGGTCATCGATGCGAGGAAGTGGATATCGGTTCTTAACGGTCAACTTGTTCAACTCTCGGTAGTCGATACACATTCTGAATGAACCGTCTTTCTTTTTCACGAATAATACCGGGGCTCCCCATGGTGAAGAACTCGGTCTAATGAATCCTCTTTCCAGGAGTTCCTGTAGCTGGGTGGACAATTCCTGAAGTTCGGATGGGGCTAAGCGGTATGGTGCTCGGGCCACAGGTGCAGCACCTCGCACGAGATCGATTGAGAACTCAACCTGTCTTGGTGGTGGTAGACCAGGCAGTTTTTCGGGAAAGACTTCTGGAAAGTCTCGAACGATGGGCACATCCTCAAGTCACTTCTCCTCCGACTTTTTCTCCATGATGTGCGCGAGGATTGCCGGGTAGCCTTTTCTCAGAAATTTTTGAGTTTTCAAACAAAGATGACGTTGAGTCTCGTCCCACCGGTCTCCCCCTATATGACCAAAGTTCTACCGGTGGCGAGAGGAATGCGAACGACTTTGTCATAACAAATGATTTCAGCGCGGTGCTTGGACAACCAGTCCATACCAATGATGACGTCAAAACTTCCAATTTTGACAGGCATAAGATCGATCGAGAAAGATTCGTCGGCTAAGTTTAAGGTGCAATTAGGTATCACACTATTGGTTTCTATGAGTTTATCGTTCGCTAGTTCTACAGTGTACTTAACATCTAGAGCAATAGGTGTGATGTCAAGCAGTGGATAAAATTCATCTGAGATAAAGCTTCTATCGGCACCAGTATCAAATAGAACAGAAGCAGATAAGTTGTTGAGGAGGAACATACCCGAGACCACATTCGGGTCTTGACGGGCGTCCCCAGAGTTGAGTACAAATTCTCTACCTCTTGTGTTGTTGTTGTTGTTGTTGTTGATGATGTTGTTGTTGTTGCCCTTGTTCTTCAGTTTAGGGCATTCACTTCTGAAATGCCCGGTGTTCCCACACTCATAACAGGATCTGGGCTGTCTGGAGTTGTTGTTGGAGGTGTTGTTGTTGGTTTTGGGAGCTCGACAATCCTTGGTCGAATGCCCGTACCTCCTACAGTTGTTGCAAGGGGTACTACACGGACCATCATGGTGGTGGTTACACTTGGAACAGTATGGTTTGCTCCCCGTGTAGCCACATCTGGGCTCAGAGTTTGAGGTGTACATTTGGATGGCATTGGGTTTCTTGTTTGGTTGGTCGTGGTGTTCAGTAGGTTTGTGTTTGTTGTTGGGAGGTGCGGTAGATGCTTTATAACACCCCTGATTTCATAATGTATTTTACAACCAGGAAGCGATGTCCCAAACAAAAACTTTTCATTTTATATACAAAAGTCCAACCTGTTTCAAAACAATACAAATAAGTTTAACCCAAAATACAGCCGTTGGGTGTTATATAAATCCAAACATCACAATATTTAACAAATCAATATCAGAGTCAACGCAGCAGTTGTCAAACATTCATTCAGGTCTACACCTTCTTGCCCGACCACCCTGTCAAGTCTCAACCTGCAAGAAGTAATTTAAAGTGGTGGGATTAGCACAACTGCTAAGTGAGATAGAACTGTGACCAACAGTCCAATATAGCAATAACAACTTTAATCACAACAAATAATCACAGTCACAATCACATAGTTTCACACAACATCAGAGGATCGGTGGTTGCTGGCAGTAAAGCAACACTTAGTAACCCCACTGAGCTGTAGACCACGACAGCGGTTATTCAATAACCCAACTGAGCTGCTGGTCCAAACAGCGGTTAACCGATAGCTTGTTACTATTTTCACACGACCTAATTTCCTATTAACGACATGTACAAGGAAATCCCTGTCGTCCAACAATAGTAACCCAGCCCAAACATCTTGACCTCTGATTAATTACATATGCCCAATGGCCAACTAATCACAATCACATAGCAGACTAAACAGTCTATCAAACAATAAATCAACATTCACTTGCTGTAACCAAACCTGTTACAGCTAAATCACACTGAAGGTACAGAACCACTCACCAATACCTCAGCTGTATGCTCAGAGATCTAATGTTACTGAGCCTTCTCTGTATATCTGAAAACACAACATAACATCACAAGTTAGTAACTTGTCTCATAATGTATAACTCATATCAATGCATACTCAAGGAACTAAGGATTATTCACTTAACAATAACAAGTCCTTAGTGTTCACAAATCAACTTTACAAGTAATTAAGTTATGGCAAGTAGTCAAAACAATGCCATAATATATTCTAAATTAGGTTTCCCTAACTCATAATCATATATGGCATTACTCATGTACACACTTTTGTTAACTCTAGTCATTCTCATTGTTAAGTTAGTTTACTTACTAACTTCATTTCTTAAATTCAATTCATCATTAAACATGTTAACCTAGCTTATATTATCCAATTTATGACCATACACATCTTTGCTAGTTAACATAAAACCAATATACTAATATAAGTCCACAATACGTATGCAGAAGTAAAACAGTTCTGTGCAGGCTACCATCGCGTCGCGATGGTATTTGGTCGCGTCGCGATCCCATACTTCGCGTCGCGATCATATTTGGTCGCGTCGCGATCTGTGTTATTTCAGCAACCTGCAACTCGAGTGAAACAGCTACTGCACGAATTTCACAAACCAATAACAAGATTTTCAGCTTCCTAATCAGTCTAACAAACTTCCTAACACTACATAGCATCAAATAAACATCATATAACATCAATTCAAGCTTCAATTTCACTAACCCTAGAATTTCAATCAATTTTCAAGTATAACAATAAGAACACTTACACTTGGGGTAATAACAAGATGATGATAATAATCTGAGGATGATGATGATGATGCTTATGGAGTAATCAAAATCTTAAGAGCTCTTAATTCCTTTCTAGCCTTTTGATTTCTTATATGTTTTTATGTTTGTAATTGGGAAGTAAAAAGAAAACCTGGGGTAATATCAAAAATGAAGTCGGTTCCTCAAACCGATCCACTTAAAACACAGTGTAATTTATCCCCCTTCTTGACCTATTGTCTGGAACCCGAAAACCATTTACGAGTCCAAACATCTTATTGTTCTGTCAACTATATTAATTTAAAACAATTAATATTCCACTAGTCACAATAAGTCCTGAACTTATTTTACCCATTTATTTTCAACAAATCAACCAAAACTATTTCCTAACAAATTAAAATCAGGAAATAATATAAAACTCCTAGGCCCAAATTGAGGATGTTACAAATCTCTCCCCCTTAAAAGATTTCGTCCCCGAAATCTAATCCAGTTCAATAATCCAAAATTACCACAATGTCATAACCTCCGCAAAGATCAACTAATGCACCGGTTTATACTTAAAATCCAATAATCAGAATCCACGATAGTATCACATCCGTTCCATGACAATCCATTGATATAATAATTTCAAACTAACAGCTTTCAATCAATCCACTAAATCTAAAAAGATCTCTTAACACATATTGGATAAATTCCATCAAAATCCAGCAACAGTTCCAATAATATCAGGTCTCACAATCAAATCTTAGATTTAATTTATCCATCAACAATGTCTCTATGAGTTTAAGGCAAAATTAATTGTTATAAACTCCCAGTCAAGGTAGCATCATCAACTACTTAATCATAATAGATACACACGTCACACGTTACTCCGTGAGTAACTTATAAATGTAATTACATGTTTTGAATTCTTTCCACATGCACATATCCCAATGTATATGTTTCTGTCTTTTCCCCCCAAGCACAGGTACTAGTTCACAATTTTACTCAATCCAAATTAAGTCAATCATCATGTTCTAGCATCATCTCACATTGATATCAGAAATCAATTTGTCTCAATCAGCACAGGTCAAGCCCAAAAGTTTATCTCAATCAACAATTGTCAAAATTTTATAAACAAAATTGACAACAACAAAATCCAACCCAAGAGTATGGCCCACTATCAAACACTAGTTCCAGTCACCTATGTGGTAACTTAAATTAACTCATCATCACTTAATTCTATTTCAACAGAATTAATAAACACAGTGGGAACAATTTTCAACTTATCACATAACAAACAATCATAAAGGTACACTAACTCTAAGTTACATAATTATATGCCAGAATAGAGTAATACAGAAGTACCTGGAATGACGTCACTTGTCCCGACAGTCTAATTAACTGTCATCAGAAATCTCTGTCAGCAACTGATAGCACATTCTTCCACTCATGGCACAAAATGACGACCTCCTGACCAATCCCCGACTCCTATCTCATAGCCTCTGGACACTGATTTGCTCGATGACTCTCCTTATGACAAATCCAACAAACATGATTAGGATAATCACAATCCCTAACATCATGACCAAACACACCACACTTAATGCATCTGGAAGTCTGCGAAGTACACGGTCCAGTATGTCTAGTTTTACATCTGTAACACCACTTGGGTTTATCAATTGAACCACTATGATCACTTCGTTTCCTACTTTGCTGACTACTCTGTCCCTTATGTTTATCTTTACCAGATTGATCACTTTCAGAATACTTTAAAGTCTTTTCTTTACTTTGCATATCTCTAGCCCGTATACCACTGTCCACTGAACGAGCTAAATCAAAAGCATGTCTCAAGGAACTCGCCAATCTTACAGTAGTACGATAATCAGGTGGTAATGCTCTAACAAAACGATCAATCTTAGTTTTGTCGTCTGGAACCCACTGATGAACAAATCTCAATTTGTCTGTAAACTGTGAAATCAACTCATCAATAGTCATCTGATCTGTCATATGTAGTTTCATAAATTCCTGTCTAATACATGACACATCAAACTCAGAACAGAATTGTTTACACATCTCATTAAAAAATTCTGGCCATCTAATAGATACTTTTTGTTCCAGGGTTAAAACAGAGGTAATCGAATCCCACCAAGTCATGGACTGACCTTTAAGAAGCTGAACAGCAAACGGAACTTTATCTGTCTCGTCACATTTACAAACCTCAAATTTTCTTTCAGTATCTCTCAACCAATCCAAAGTAACTGAAGGATTTGAACTACCCTGAAATTCTGAAGGTTTACTTCTCATAAATGTATTAAAAGAACAAACCTGCCTCGGTTGCTGAGAAAATCTAGCATGTCTATCCTGTTCAACCTGTTGTTTGAATCCTCTCAGTTCAAATAGTTCACGCTTCATCTGAGATACATCCTCATCTCTATCAATATCCTCATGAGCTGAAAATATAATACCAGTCTGCTCATATCTATCACTCTGTATCTCCAAAGGAAAAGTGTCCATCCGAGAAGCACTATGGGGAACATTGGTCGGGTGCTCATTACCTGCCATATTTGTATCACAACAACAATCTCACAAACTGTTAATCGTTAGTATCTACAGACTAACAATTTCAATCACCAGCTAATCCCACACCTGGAATGTTTGACAAACACAATCATAGATTTGGGATTGAACACTTACCACCGTTCAATTAACCCAAAACTACGCTCTGATACCAACTTATAACACCCCTGATTTCATAATGTATTTTACAACCCGGAAGCGATGTCCCAAACAAAAACTTTTCATTTTATATACAAAAGTCCAACCTGTTTCAAAACAATACAAATAAGTTTAACCCAAAATACAGCCGTTGGGTGTTATATAAATCCAAACATCACAATATTTAACAAATCAATATCAGAGTCAACGCAGCAGTTGTCAAACATTCATTCAGGTCTACACCTTCTTGCCCGACCACCCTGTCAAGTCTCAACCTGCAAGAAGTAATTTTAAGTGGTGGGATTAGCACAACTGCTAAGTGAGATAGAACTGTGACCAACAGTCCAATCTAGCAATAACAACTTTAATCACAACAAATAATCACAGTCACAATCACATAGTTTCACACAACATCAGAGGATCGGTGGTTGCTGGCAGTAAAGCAACACTTAGTAACCCCACTGAGCTGTAGACCACGACAGCGGTTATTCAATAACCCAACTGAGCTGCTGGTCCAAACAGCGGTTAACCGATAGCTTGTTACTATTTTCACACGACCTAATTTCCTATTAACGACATGTACAAGGAAATCCCTGTCGTCCAACAATAGTAACCCAGCCCAAACATCTTGACCTCTTATTAATTACATATGCCCAATGGCCAACTAATCACAATCACATAGCACACTAAACAGTCTATCAAACAATAAATCAACATTCACTTGCTGTAACCAAACCTGTTACAGCTAAATCACACTGAAGGTACAGAACCACTCACCAATACCTCAGCTGTATGCTCAGAGATCTAATGTTACTGAGCCTTCTCTGTATATCTGAAAACACAACATAACATCACAAGTTAGTAACTTGTCTCATAATGTATAACTCATAACAATGCATACTCAAGGAACTAAGGATTATTCACTTAACAATAACAAGTCCTTAGTGTTCACAAATCAACTTTACAAGTAATTAAGTTATGGCAAGTAGTCAAAACAATGCCATAATATATTCTAAATTAGGTTTCCCTAACTCATAATCATATATGGCATTACTCATGTACACACTTTTGTTAACTCTAGTCATTCTCATTGTTAAGTTAGTTTACTTACTAACTTCATTTCTTAAATTCAATTCATCATTAAACATGTTAACCTAGCTTATATTATCCAATTTATGACCATACACATCTTTGCTAGTTAACATAAAACCAATATACTAATATAAGTCCACAATACGTATGCAGAAGTAAAACAAATCTGTGCAGGCTACCATCGCGTCGCGATGGTATTTGGTCGCGTCGCGATCCCATACTTCGCGTCGCGATCATATTTGGTCGCGTCGCGATCTGTGTTATTTCAGCAACCTGCAACTCGAGTGAAACAGCTACTGCACGAATTTCACAAACCAATAACAAGATTTTCAGCTTCCTAATCAGTCTAACAAACTTCCTAACACTACATAGCATCAAATAAACATCATATAACATCAATTCAAGCTTCAATTTCACTAACCCTAGAATTTCAATCAATTTTCAAGTATAACAATAAGAACACTTACACTTGGGGTAATAACAAGATGATGATAATAATCTGAGGATGATGATGATGATGCTTATGGAGTAATCAAAATCTTAAGAGCTCTTACTTCCTTTCTAGCCTTTTGATTTCTTATATGTTTTTATGTTTGTAATTGGGAAGTAAAAAGAAAACCTAGGGTAATATCATAAATGAAGTCGGTTCCTCAAACCGATCCACTTAAAACACAGTGTAATTTATCCCCCTTCTTGACCTATTGTCTGGAACCCGAAAACCATTTGCGAGTCCAAACATCTTATTGTTCCGTCAACTATATTAATTTAAAACAATTAATATTCCACTAGTCACAATAAGTCCTGAACTTATTTTACCCATTTATTTTCAACAAATCAACCAAAACTATTTCCTAACAAATTAAAATCAGGAAATAATATAAAACTCCTAGGCCCAAATTGCGGATGTTACATGCTTCACGGCTGACAATCATCGCCATGAGTTCATGTGCAAGCCGGATAGCACTTTGGATGGTGGTTGGTTTGGATGAGGCGACGTTCCCCTGGATATTCTCCGGGAGACCGCGGATGTACTTCTTGATGCGCTTTTCGTCCGTGTCTACCAAACCCGGACATAGAAGGGCGAGTTGCTGGAATTTTGTGGTATAGCCAGCAATATCATTGCCCTGAACAGTTAGGTGCCAGAACTCTTCCTCCAACCTGTGGAGTTCTTCGTTGGGACAATATTCGTCCCTCAGCATTTTCTTTAAATCCGCCCATGGGAGTCGGTTGGCTACATCAATGCCCACAGAACTGGCATGAGTATTCCACCACGTTAGTGCAATCTCTTGAAAAGTGTAGGCAGCGAATTTGACTTCGTTGTCTTCCGTGCAGTTGCACAAACTGAAAACCGATTCGATCCTTTTGATCCACCTGATTAGACCAACGGCACCTTCCGTGCCCTTGAAATTTAACAGTTTGCAGCTGAGGAAGTCCTTATAAGAACAAGGTTTGACGATAGGGGTGGTATCAACAGTTTGTTCACTGGTTCGTTGGGAGTTCCGAGCAGCCAAAGCGTCGGCTACGGCTCGGGAAACTATAGCATTGATTTCGGAATCACTGTAACTTTTCTTCTTTGGCGGCATGATTCTTCAAGAAAGAAACAAAGGGTACATAAGAAATCGTACCAGAATGACAATTACAACAGATGTTTATATATATAAGCGGTAATATACCACATCACAATGTAAAAATCAACAATGTAGGATAATCGAGGGAAATTGTCAATTGATATTATGAATCTAAAAGATGATGGACGATTTCGAGTTACAAGTTCCAAAAGTTACAGACTTAGATGTTTTACAAAAGTGCCGGGAATTGTTACATCCGGTCGAATTACATAGGTCCTACGAAAGCATAATAGAGTACAGATTCAGCCTAAGCTAATTCTGACGTAGATTGAGTCGTGGCAGTAGTGCGGTGAGATGGTTCACATATTCAGCAAGTCTGTTAACCACTCAGAGGGCGTCCTCGGCTTCCCTTAGACGTGTCTCGCACTCTAGTAGCCTTGATTGCAACACGGAGATCTCGTTTCGGTTATTGATTACTTGGTTATGAACGATCTCCATGGTTTGTGTTGTATCTTCCACCTGATCGTGAGTACGGTTGACAGTTATAGATAGATCTTCCTGATCTAAGTAAATTTGTGCAATGCGGCCCTGGGCCGTCATCATCCAGTTCTCCCGAGTTTCTTGAAGTTCGATTTCCATGTCGTGCAACCTGCGTTCATGACGGTGCACATGAGCAGCTAACACTGGTACAGTGTGGTGTGTCGGTTCTTGAGTTTACGGGGAGATATCCATAGGTGAATATCCTCTGACATTGTCAGGGACTTCGATGTGTTCTTCAATCCTCCAGGTGGCCATAGCCGCAGGTAACCAGCTCCATTGATGAGCAACTGCTCGATGGCGAGCTAAAGTAGATGCGTTACCAGTAGTGGCAGGATTGGCATAGGGGCTAGCTCGGCGCGAGCTACCAGTGCGTCTAGCCACTAAGGGTTCTGAGTGGCTATGACGTGAGCGAGAGAGAGATGATGGAGTACGTGTAGTTTGCCTAGATGATGAGTCTGCCATTTCTATGGCAAGAACGTTTAGAAAGTGAGGCCTATATATATATATATATATATATATATATATATATATATATATATATATATATATCATATCATATAATATAGCTTAGAGTGTCTAGCACAAACAAGTATAAGTCCCGGTTTCTCTCGTGGTCAGAGTCAACTAGTGTATTCCTGTTCAACATAACCGTTTCAGCTCTTACATCATCTTAATTTAATTGTACATAGTTGATCAGACTATGTTAAATTAAACTCGTATGATGTAATCCCTAAACCAATCATACTTAATAAGGAAATACTGCCTAACGGTCATAGTCTAGGCCCACTAAATGCAACCTAGTTCACTATAACCTTAGGCTCTGATACCAATCTGTCGCACCCCCAAACTCTGATGCGGAAGCGAATCGGGTCGGGGCGCGACTAATCACAGTAATCACGGCACAAAGATATATAGGAACGACTCTATATGCGTCGTTTTACAACTTGTATTGATAAAACAAAAGTTTACATCAAAAGTATTGTTTACATTAGATCGGTTTGAAATTGAGAGATTTACATACATAATTAATTTAAACAAAATATAATAATGCAGCTAAATCTCTGGATGTTTGAATGCTGACACGAGCTAAGTATCCTGATTGGGCAGTCCAACCTACTGCTGAGTACCTGTGATACATGCTAAAACGGGTCAGCGAAACGCTGGTGAGCTCACAGGTTTGTATGTCAAAACATATAGTATGAACCGCAATATTTAATTGAATTTAAGTTGCAATAAAGCAAAATAAAAGTTATACAGCCATGAGCACATAGTCTGAGCTTAACTTGAGGGTCGGGTCCAATGAAGGAATTCCGATCGAGGTGCCTCCTACGAGTGCCTAATCTACACTCGTCTACCCAAATGCTAATATGTCCATTTGACCAGTTAGTGCTTGCTAACCCGTACGAGGATTGTCAATCCTATAAGATATCATATACTAACATTCACGCTACAGATGTATTACCAAACTATGTTGTGGAGGGCTTTAAATTGATTAGTTGAAAACAACTCATGTAGTATTTGATTTGATTTGTACTTGCGTTTACATGTAAATAAATCGAGCAAATGTATCACACCCCTGATGAAAACAGTAAAGTAGGGGCTATGAGACTCACCCGAGTCTTGATGTGTTTAACTTAATAAACTTGATTTGATTTGCCGAGAAGTGATGTCTGAAGACTTGTAACCTGAGGGTGTCCACGACACGCGATGGTTATAACGTGAGTAGGTATCTATATAGACTACCTTTGTAGTTGTTCGTCCAACTAGAATGTCCAAATTACTGCGATTTGGTTGATTGATTTGAGTTTTGAAAAACGTGTACCGCCCGTTGGTGATTGTTTGTTAATAATAATCTTCAACATTATTATTTTGATTTCGAAGTGTTATACTTAAAAAGTATTTACAAACTTTAGGTGACGGGGGTCCGGGAGCAGCGCCCCTAGTTAGCGGGGTTCTAGGGGTGGCAACCCCTGGCGGGGTCCAAAGGGCAGAGCCCCTGGTTGGGGTCGAGATGCCAAGTCAGCTCGAAAATTTTTTATTTCTACTAAATTGCTTTGGTGAAAAACGCATCTGAAACTTGAATTTTGGTGAAATCAAGTGATAAAATTTTAGGTCTCGACACTTAGTAAAATCTGTGTTTTCTTGGTTCTGTTTCATGCGACACTTATAGCGACACTTTAAGAGTTTAAGCAACACTTAAGAAGTGTCGCATAAAATGGAATATTCTGTGAATAGTGCGTCACTTAGAGAAGTGACGCATAATAAGGCGTCACTAAGGTAGTGCCGGGCTTAAGTGTCGGATATCGGGTTGAAGCATCACTAGGGTCAAATGTCGGATGAAATCGGAATTTAATTATAGGAGACACTTAGACAAGTGTCGCTGGGAGTGTCGGTCTTAAGTGTCGGTTATTGAATTTGCGTCACTTAGGCAGTGACGGGAAAAGAGAGTTTTTTGCGGCACTTAGGCAAGTGACGCAAAATTAGGGCTTTTAGCGACACTTAGTGCGACACTTAAGTGACGCATTAAGTGACGCTACGCTGTTGTGGCCTATGCGACACTTACGTTTGATGACCGGATTTTGAGTCGAAAATGAGTTTTCCGGTGACCGTTTGGTCCGATTCTTTTACCCAACCCATATTTGGACATTTCAAGCATAAATAAACAACAAACTAGTGAAAATATACAAAATCAAAGAGTTTCGAGATTTGTCGGGAATCTTACAAGTTAACGCCGGGAGAAACCAAAAAGATAGAAACGTAGATCGTGATGTCGTGGTTCTTTTCTTCCAAATGAGCGTGAAGATTCGAGGCCGTCTAGTGGTGCTTTTAGGTGGAGATAGATGGTGGTGGTGTGGTGGTTGTTTGAGAGAAAAGGAAGAAAGAGAGAGAAGGAGAAAGTGAGAAATAAGGTGGGGAGGTGGTGACCTCACCTCTTCTTAGCTGATTTTTGGTGGGGTCCACGGATGTGGGCTTCACCAATTTTCGTTCCTTGCATTCGCTCTCCGTGCGGTGTTCGTTTCCCCGGTCGTTTAAACGTTAAATAATTATTTTACACGTTTAAATGTAAGTTTTAAAATACAAATATTTATTCGATATTTTTGTTGGAGTATTTCACCAAATACTTTATAATTGAGTTATATAGAATATAACTTTTGAATTTTGTGTTGATTGCTTGCGCGTTTAATCTTTTAAGCGCGTAACTATTGATTGTACGATACAAATAATTACAAAATATTATCAAAATAATATTTTGGATATAATAGCGTTATTAAATAATGTTTTATTATTTAATAGAATTTTTAACCAACGTCCGTATTATTTGAACCGGAATTCATTCGATTTGAGATGCGTACGATTTAATCAAATCGCATAATTGTATATATTCCTCAATATATATTTCGATACATTAATTAGCCTAACACAGAACTAATTACGTGTATTTACAGTTGATTAGGCACTAATCACTAGTCCTAATTTGGCGGGTGTCACACATAACCACGTAACCTTCTTGAAAACGCTATTCATCCACTTGGTTCAACCGAACCATTCACCTAAAACATGAAACAACGGAAGGGGTAAGCACATCGCTTAGTAAGCATATAGGCAATTATATGAATAATCCACATAATCAACACTGAAACAACACTTAACAGATAACAACCACGTATATTTTTAAACACATAACTAAGCACTGTAGAGATTATTCTGAACACTATGCGGATCCGCGGCCATTAGAAACAAGTCATGCAAGGCACCAAATCACGTCGAAATGGATACCAAGCTTAAGAAACAAGTACACCTGGCACCATATCACGTCGATATGCATACCAGGATCAACATAACGTGCAAGCACGTATTCATAAACACTATGCTAACCGCAATTAGCGCTCTGATCAACACTGAATATCTACATACGCTTATTCCACATAGTCCACATAATACACAATCAACATAAATGGTTAACACTAATTATCCCCATAAGATACAAGTATATGAAACAAGGCTCAAGAAACAAGTATAAGAAACAAGTAATCTTCCACCCGATTGTATGATCCTCTTGCTCGGAAGCAATCCGGAAACACACACAATCGATTCAATCATAATAATTCATCATTAGAAACAAGTTAAGATACAAGAAAACTTCCACTTGATTGTATGATCCTCTTGCTCGGAAGCAATCCGGAAACACATACAACCATTACCCATATAACCCCCATATCACTTACCTCGATAATTTAGTCGATTTCACAACAATGATCATAAAAGCCTTCACTTCTTTAACACCTACACATATATTACATAACAACATAATCATACAATTAAACACTAGTTAATCATCAACTTTAATCATATTCAATTTCTCCCCCACTTTGGTTTATCTTACTTTGATTCTTACTTCATTAACATACACTATATCTTAACATCTCATAATTATTCCACTAACCACAATTTGCATAATTCATCTCTAATTTTACAAGAACTCATCTTAGTTCATCATAAACACACTCTAATTCATTACTCATTCAAACTTTAATACTTTAATTCTTGTTTTATCATCATAATCATACTCTATTAACATCATTAATAACATCTTCAAGCTTAATACATAATTTCATAAAGATTTTACATAAACCCTAGAATCACCTATGAACACCCATCATAATTTCACCACTTTCATGTTGTTATTTGGTTACCAATAATCATAAATACACTAATAAACATCAATTCTATCAAATTAAAACCTTAATTTCGAATTAAAACCCTCAATTTCTCAGAACCCCTAAAAAACCCGAAACTTAGGTTAGAACATAAAGAAATTCAACTTACAAGGATAAAGGATAATCAAAGGATGATGAATTCGAGTTCTTTGAGCTTGAATCAAGGATTAGAAACTGATTTCATTGTTTGGATAAGCCCCTGCGATTTTTCTTCCTCATGTATGCAAGGCCTGAAGTGTTTTAAAATATTTTAGAAGGAAATGGAATAAACACGTACCTGTATATACATATATCTATTTAAGTTATTCCCTTAAACCTCTATTGTCTGGAGCTGGAAAACCATTCACGTATTTTATTATTTCACATCACTTAAATAACACCACTTTAAAATATTTATACCCTCGCGCATTGATAACATCAAATAATATCATATTTATACACTTATTATTCCTATATTTATATATACTTTTATTGTATTTCTATTGATTTTGATACTTAATTCTTTCATATTTGCAATTTAGGTATAAAATACAAGGATTGAAGAAAAGGAACGAAAAATGAGCTAATATGAAGAAAAACAAAGAAGAAATGAAGACTTGAAGAAAAGAAGACCCAAACATGAAGACTTGAACCATATTATTGAAGATTGGGCCAAGAATAGAGTGAAGATCCGAAGAAATAAAGAAAAGAGCCCAATTGGAAGCCTGGCCTGAAGTTGGAAGATTCTGGAAAGAAGACCCAACCGGCGGTTGGATTAACCAACCGGCGGTTGGATTAACCAACCGGCGGTTGGATTAACCAACCGGCGGTTGAATATATTTAATCAAAGGCGGTTTCAGACGCGGAGTTGGACTTGGACAATAAGTTAACCCAACCGGCGGTTGGGAGGTTCAACCGGCGGTTGGACTGGGGGTTCTAAAAACTATAAATAGAGGCCACGGTTTAGGTTAAAGGATATACGAATTTTAGAGGTAAAAGTCGATCATTAGGGTTAAGGAACGACTTTTAATTCGAATTTAGAGGCTAGGAGGCTAGGGATCGAAGACCTTCAAACCTAACGAAGGGTAATTCAATATCTTTGGTTTGTATTCTAAGTCCTTTTACTTGATAAATGACTGTTTACTTGTATTTGGAATCTTGTTTTTATTATCAATGATTATTGATTATTTCTTTAACATATTTGTTTAGATGAATGATGTTTGTATGATTATTTGATTATATGTTTATGTTAATTGATTCTATGAATGTTTACTTAAGGTTATATCTATATTAATTATATGATTATGATATGCTTGACAAGAGAACTTTTGCTTGACATTGATTAATAATTTAGGTTAACGTTCTAATTATACCTAGATAAACGAGAACTTTGTGATAGGTTATAATTATTACTATTAAATTATAATTAATTAGGTAATAACATTCGAGACCTTGAAGTTAGTTAACCTTAGTAATACGTTGAAGAGCTTAATCTTAGGATATTGAGCTGGACCAAGGCCTTTATCTACTTTTATATTTCAACATAGATCAATTGGCTGACAAAGATAAACATATAGGAGAATAATAATACAACATAGCTAGTCTAGATAAAATATATATTCTATCTACCTTATTCAGCTTAAATAATTCTTTAATATTTTAATTGTCTTATATATCCTAGTTCGATATCAAAAGTAAATATAAATATATATTCATATGGAATTAAAACGTACCCCCTTATCTGTAATATTAATTGTAATTGTAATATCAATTGTGGAATAAATTAATTATTTTAATAAACGTTCCATGTGTTCGATACTGGATTTACTTGTAACATCTATATCATACGAACATGTCATGCTTGCCTGAATTGTGTGATAAAGTCTTATTTAGTATATCCTTGATTTAAAACTTGTTATGAATTTATTTGCATATACTTTACGTACATCACGCATTACAATAATACCTTTAAATTTTGGGGTGTTACAGTATGTATCTACAAGTTGACTTTAAAGGTCAAATATTGTAACAATAATGAATTTCAAATTGTAACAATAATGAGCGTTTTACTGTATTTTCGTTAGTGCATCATTTATGAAAATTTCTCCTATAATGAACCTCAAAAGTCATAACTTGCGAATCAAGTAATAATTCATCGATTTAACGCCTGTTTTAATACAGTAAGTAAAACGCTCAAAGCAAAACTTTCAAGACACGCACCACCATATATGTAGACATATATACAGTAGATCATAAAGAATGACAAAGTTTACAAAGATTGAAGAACATAACATTTATCTGAAAATCGCCACACAATCAATCAAGATGACAACAATAAACGAACACGAAAAATCTTCCATCTTCTCCAAAACCCTAACATACATCGGAAATAAAATAAAATCAAATAAGAAAAATCAAATGTCTTTTAGTTAGAATGATATACGCTGATATATAAAAGGGGTTCGTAAATACGAATATGTTGTGGAGGAGTTAAACGATCTGGCACAAGCGGCAGTGCTATTGTGGAGGACTCGCGGTCTCGCAAGACACAAGGTATGCAACTTCTGAGGTGAAGGTGAAGTTGAAGAGAGCCCTCCGTAAGTCCGTATACATTCATCATAAGGGCATTTAAGTAATTTCAAATATGACATTTTTTTAACTTTTCAGCCTCCATAGGAACCCTTTATAAGGGGTTTAGATATGAATAATGAATTTGGGGTAAAAAGTCTTTTGAATAAGTCTAATCCACTATTTAGGTAGTCTTTTAATTTAGAGATTATCAAGGATCCAAATTTAAAATGGTTATTGTTAATTAATGAAATGTTAGGATTAAATTAGGAGAATTTAAACTTATAATGACAAATTAATTAATATACTATTAATAAATAGCTTACTAAAGTAAATTTCTAAAAAGTCAATATAGAGGGGGCATTTTAGGTAGTCATAATTTTCAACTCTAAATTAATGGTTCATATTTAATTTACTAACTCATTTAAAAGGTGAGATTAACTTAGACTACTTAATTTACAATTTCTTTTAATATATAAGTGTAAATGTAAATGTAGATGTAGATAGATAGATAGATGTAGATATGTTATCCCAAAAATATAATAGAGAATGTGAACCGTTTTGGAAGTGTAATATGAAGGGTCAATTATGAATATTCAGACTAGTTAGAGGACTAACTTTTTATTTTTTTATGCCCAGAAAAAAAAAAATCCAAATATTAGACCCGGTCGGATCCGACGGAAAACCCTGGTGTAGAGTAGCGTGTTGTTGATCAAGAACCGAAGCACTTTAAGGGAAATTGATATTCTGTTTTAAACAGAAGCAAAAAAATGAGTTACGTCGAAAAAGCAAGAGAAAACCACGTTAAGAAGAAGGTTGAAGAAGGTATAAACCCTAAACCCCCAATTCAATGTTGTGACCAGGGTTTATGTCATATTATTCCAATACATTATTATTATTATTATGATCAATTAAAGCTGCAATGTTGTTTTCCATTGAATAACCCTTACATTAGGTCATAAAGATGATAAAGCCACCAGCTTTTTTCTTAATCAGGGTTCAAAAATCCAAATTGCAGTTAATCATCTCAAGAATAAAATTATTGCTGTAATAATATTAATACACCTCTCTATATGTGTAACAACAATGTGCAATCAACGATTACAAAACTAATAAATTTTTCTACCAGTTATGATGTATGCTGACTTTGATATTTGTAGAAATCGATCATTTCGTGCCTTTAGTTTGTTTTCTGTTGTCTGTTGTATTCTTCTTAGAGGTGGCAATTTTGACCTGTTTAATTATGATTTGGCCGATTTAGGCTATGTTTCATCTCTAACTGATGATGGGTAAAATAAAAATTTCAAGAGTTGTGAATTAATTTATTACCACTGCTTATTTATCTGGTTTATATTCAACGTATTTCAGATACCAAGCCAACTTATTTATCATTCACATTGATCTAAGCCTTTTATTCATAATTTTATTTAAGTTATGATTTTTCATTCACTGGCTGTAGCTTTACGAAGCAAGATGAAGGCAAAGGCGCTGAAGGAATGTGATTATTACACTTCTAAATATGCAGAGTGCGCTTCAGGGAGAACATTTTCAGTTGTTTGGAAATGTCGTAAACAAGCTAAAGAACTAAATACTTGTCTTCATGACTAGTAAGTTCATTCTTTTAAATCTTTTACCTGGCTCTTTTTATCTTTCTCATGTTTCTGTGCCCCAAAAAAGCTCTTGGTTTAACCGAGTATGTATACTTCAAGAAAAGAACTTTGGCAATGCTTGCATATTTGCTGCATTAAATAGTGTGACAAAATAGGTGTAATCTTAGGCACCTAAATGGCCAAATAATGTGACCAAGATTGTGTTAGGACTTAGGATTAATGGTTACAATGGCAGATAAGTGACTTTAGCTTCATAAATTGCATACAAGGCAATATTGCAATTGATGTAATGGAGTGCTTGGATGTGTTTGTAAAGTGATTATTTGCAAGTTTGCAACTTGGAGGGTCCAATGCCCATGAGTCGACGATAGCATACCTGATTTTAATAATAAGTTTGACTGATTGACTCGCTTAGTTCTAATTAAGATACGACTACGCATTCATCTGTCATACTTAATGGCTTATTTCTTATACGTGTACATACTCGTGACTTTAATAAATAAATAATTGGCAATATGAATATTTAAAGGCACAAACGATACTTAAAAGTAGAATGTAGACCTGATGATTCAAACTTCTAATAATCACCTTAACACTATTGAAGATTGGTTACTTGTTTCACATACCCTCTAACTCCCTAAGACTTAGTTATAAGTTAAATCTGCACTTTCCAAGTTCCAACTTAAGCTTGAATACGTTTTGCTTAATTAGCTTTCACTAGCTAAGGTTACCAACCAGTTATAAGTTAAATCTGCACTTTCCAAGTTCCAACTTAAGCTTGAATACGTTTTGCTTAATTAGCTTTCACTAGCTAAGGTTACCAACCAGATTATTGTTGTTTTCTTGGCCATTGGGCTTGATCCCCAAATGAACTAATAGTTACTGTTGTTTTCCTTGCAGTACCAATGACAAAGTACTGGAAGAAATGAAGAAAGAGTACTCACTTCAAGAGGAATCCAAGAGACCCATCGGAGTCTAACTGTGTTGTTCTCGCTTTTCAAGACATATATGGTCACTCGGCCAGTGGTTTTTTTCCACCAAGTTCTGATTCTTAAATTATAAATTAGTCATTAGTTGAAATGACAAAGTTTATGTATATGTTTATTTTCAAGACATAAAGATTCTATTCACCAAGTTAATCTTCAAATATATTTTGTGGCGTTGGTGCTTGTTATCAACTCCATCTGTCATCTGGGTGCAATTTCCTGATGCACTTGTGAAGCTTAAGATGAATGACTGTTGTATGGAACCGAATGGCAAGTCCTACAGAAGCAAAAAACCTAGTTAGCGTGTTCAATGTGTTTAAAGTATTCTCTGATATCTGCATAATTTCTTGATTTTTTTTTTCATTCTTTGAAATTACTCCTTTCACAAATATCTTAGGTTTATCCTTGTTACGTTTTTTGAATAATTACAAGATGAACATATAAAGAATTGAATTAGAGAGCATGTGATGTTATAAAAGGCTTACTTCTTTTTAATCAACTATTTTTTTAAAAAAAACCAAAGTAACGGTGCATTATATCACCAGGTTTACAAATAAGTTTCATGATCATACCAGAAAAGTTGCATGGTCTAAAACAATCTTCTTTGTTGCATTTCACTATTATTATAGTAAAGGAAATATAAACCTCATATTTAGACCTTGTTATCTTGACAACTTGCAGGGTTGGTTCTTTCTTCTTTGCACTTCTAACTCAGAATAACGGTAAATGATGTACATTCGCAACCTACTATTCGTTTTATCTCGAGGTATGCAACTTACCCATTTTGTTAACAATGTAAATACCAAACTTTCAATTTTTGTGTCGATGTGTGAAACTTGCAACTTGGAAAGCATAGAGTACAAGATAAGTAGTAGTAAATATATTCAAACACTTGTACCCTATGCTAACAGTTGTAAGTTGCACACATCAAGACAAGCTGAAAGTTGATAACCTATACGTATAATAAAATGGGTATATTGCATACCATTGTACCATGGAACGTAGAGTAGATTGATGATCTACATCATTTACCCTCAGTATAACTAGCAAACTAAACCTTGACATTTCAATCTCTTTGAAGATAGTATATCATGTCAGCATTCTCAATTTAGTAAAAAATGTTGTAGTGTTACATACTAACATGTCAAAGTTCAATTACTGAGTACATCACTACATCTCATAAATTTCAGATGGTGCAGAAACAAGTCGCTTGAACAAATCGACTAAGCAGCTTAACGTCAGCATCATAATTAAATTTTTTGCAATCAATATCAATTTACATGTCACACACACACACAAAAATTAAAATTAAAAATGCACCATTGACCTGCAAGTATAGGTTGAAGAACACAAACGAGAAGCTTAAGTTGGCTTTCTCATGTTGCGACCAGCACGAATCACTTCATCCACAAGTAGCAGCTGTGATGCAATTACCGGGCTGTAAAACGAGCACAAATTTCTTTCCTATCATCAAACGAGTACTTAACAAAATCTTATAAAAGATCAACCACCCATGTCTCCTCTACCTGTGAATGTCTCACAAATTGGGTTGCGTTTTATCCAATGGTTCAAACGGGCAAGGCTATCATAACTAGAAACGCAAAATGGGTATAAAGGCATCTGACGAGTGATTATACTATAAAAGCATCCTTGATTGCTTTACTAAAGAAATTGGATTGTATTATTTTCATCATATTAACAGATATATTGTTTTATAGATCAGACGACAACACTAATCAGGACAACTTGCCCAACCCACCCCGCCCAATTTCCCACCTAGCTCACTGCTTTTTGAGCCAAGACTGGACAATTGTAGTGCCAATTCTTTGGGAAGTAAATAAGTTCAATCAATATCAAGCACACACAGCAAAACAGTAGCTTTTTGCATACCCCGAGTTTATAATTTGGCGCTTCACAGCATAGTTGTCAATAATACCCTCCATTTGAGGGTCAATAGTTTATAATTTGGCGCTTCACAGCATAGTTGTCAATAATACTCCATTTGAGGGTCAATTGGCTCCCTTGTATGCTGATTTAGCCATAATGCTACCCTTGTCATGCTCTCCCTGGACACTAGATAAAGTTAAAATAAAAACCAGGTACGTGATAAGAGAAGGAAAATGTGGATTGCTAGAAGATTACAGTCAACAAAATTATGACGTTTTGTGTGTCAAGTCCAGAGTTCTCAGAAAGTGTCTTAGGCACAACAAGAAGAGCATCAGCAAAATGTAGGCATCAAAAGGGTAAGAACTGCATAACTTAACATTATACCGTGACTAATGTGAAGAAAATGACTCCAGGAATGAAAATCCAAGGTGTTTATGGATAATTGACATTTTCATTAGGACGATACACGATTATATGTTTGTACTGAAGAATAGATGCAAGTGTGGGTCTGGTTGAAGAAAACTTACCAATACAACGGTGGTATATGTTTTAACGGATCACAGTCCATCTCTAACAGCATCCTAAATTTGGGCAATCGTATGGTCATTTGGTCCTTCAGTAACATAAGCAGTAACCACTAAACATCATTATAAATCACACGACAGACTTTTGAGCACAATATAACCATGTAAACTTGTAAAATACCTTTAATTAGAGTTGTACAGGAGTGAGGTAGCTTTACTTCTTCAACAGTGGTATATTTCTCTTCCCCAAGAACATGCTCATAGACCATGCAGCCCATCCAAGGCAATCAGGAGTCAAGTCATCCACAGAGTTGAGTACCTCTCTACCACATGCCAAAACCAATCGTTCCATATTTCTCCTCTTGGCTCTTCTAAGAGAAACTATCTGATACGCTGTTATGTTAGCTATTTTAAGAGAGACTACTATAATTCATATACAACAAGAAAACTATTTATACAGAAGTTTCATTCTTATTATAAGTTATTCAATTCAGATGCTTTTCAAAATGAAACTTGATTACAAGCAACTTACCCCTGCCCTCGCAAGAATATCCAACGATGGAGGATCAATTTCTTTCTGATTAATAACCGTGAAGTTTATATCAGTTTCACCGCAGACCTGCAGACCACCGACAAAAAATTTGAATATGTATTTCATGAAAAATGAGAACTTCCAACATACATCAACAGATAGGTTAGATACCTTATTTCTCAACTCGACATTTTTCATCACTCTCTCATCAACTGAACACATTTCTGCAGCAACCCTTCCTTCTTTGTACAACATTTGAATAAGAAGATCCAGCATTTATATCACTGAAAAAAGTGGAGTAACTTAGCATTATCAAAAACTGTAGCAAAAAGATGAACGAGTATATCTTACCTTTTATCATACTCCAGTGATACATTCAAGGTCATAATATAGCAATTCTCTGCTCGCCTCTTCATATCTGGATGCCAGGACCCATGGTCAAGAACGAGGCCCTCAACCTAAAAACCATGTGAAATCGATCCTAACAGGTTATTAAATCCAACTGGCAACTTCAACAGTTAATTATGACTGCATCCATCACTCTAAGATACCAGATGGTATCTACATCAAACTTGTGGCGCATGTGCATGATTTCAACCATAAAAAGATCAATAGGTTCTTCTTGCCTGCGACACGGAGTACCTACACAGAAACTAACAAAATCTCTTCAGCTATAAATAAAATCTAGCATGCTGTATCAATTTCAAACATTAATTAAAAGGCTTACTGCATTTGCAACTTTGTTAGTCAACTGATCTGCCAAGGCTTCATAAACTTACAAAAGAATCAATAAACAGGATTTACAGTTATCATTATGTAGCCATCACAAAGATATCAAGCATGCAAAAATAGCTTAAATGAAGATAAAATAGAGAACAGTCTTTTTAAGGCCTTTGTTCTCAATGTTGTCTTCGCAACCATCTTAAGTATCGCTTTGTCAGCCTCTTCACCAACCACAACGGGAGTTTTATATTTTTCCAAAAATTGCAGTGTTGCTCTTTCGGCAATTTCAAATCCATCAACCGAAACACGCAGATCTTATAATAAACCTAATCAAAATATTAATGAGTGTAGGTGCTTTAAGATCAGATAATCAAAATAACGAGCCTTTAACATTCTGGCATCCCGTGTTGTTGGATTAGTGATCAAGCGCTACACTTGCTTTGAGAGAAGAGATATATTGAACAAACTCACATGACAGTTATAAAACATTTGAATAAATCACGAAATGAAGAAAGAGCACTCACTTCAAGAGGATGCCAAGAGATTCACCGGAGTCTGATTGCGTTGCCTTTTTCAGATATGTATTGCCACTCAAATAATGATTTTTTCATTGATGTTTTAACATATCTAGTTGAAATTAGTGATCTGTTGAATGGATTATTATGTTTAACTTCAAGATTCCTAGTTTTGAAAAATAAATTATATCAGAAGTTACGTTGTTATAAACTCGAGATGAGATTTCTTTGTCTTACATTTTTGTTATGTAGATACGATGTTAAAGGTTGAGATGAGTACATGTAATGCAGATTCTACCCAAGTAAAAAACCTGCTAAACGTCTGGATTGTTTTTTAGCGTCTGCATAAACTCTGATATATACAAGTAATTTTGTAAGTATTTGTTCTCTCACTTTTTGTTCTTTGTTTTATATATTTTTTTTTAAAAAGTAATCCTTCTCCTAGTCAAAGTGTCCACTTTAACTTTTCACATAGTTTTAATATTCCCCACTAACTCTACTTTTCACCAATCAAATAACATATCCACCCATTAAACTTCACCAATCAAATAACATATCGATCCATTAAACTCTCTTTCGATTGTTTGAAACATAGAATTAGACACTTGTTTGGGACATTTTGACTTTGCACATAGTTTTAGTATTCCCCACTAACTCTACTTTTCACCAATTAAATAACATATCCACCTATTAAGCTCTCTTTCGATTATTTGAAACATATAAGTGGACACTTATTTGGAACAACTCAAAATAGCAAGGACAATTGAGGTGGGACCGAGGGAGTAATTTTTACAAGATGAACATATGAAGATGAGAACATACTATCATACTATGTAATTAAGAGCTTACTATTTTTCATACTAGCTTTTTAAATCCCTTAGTTATTTTGCTTGTATAGTTGTATCCACAATAAGTGAACGGTAATCGGAAACAAAAACCTCATATACTCCGAAAATAGAATTCAACAAGTTTTCTTAAAGACAATTGACAAAAAATGCATTGTGCTAATAAAAATAGTGGCCTTGCGTTCTACCAAAGTAAAATATAGAAATCATCACTCAGCTACTTACCAAAGTAAAAGGTTACAATGTAACATCTCGTAAAATTCAGATGGTGCGAAAGCAATCCGATTAAACATATCGAATAAACAGCTTAACATCAACATCTTAATCAAAATTCTTGCAATCCAGTTCAAGATGCTCACTTTACACGTCACCCAAAAATCACCATTGACCTGCAAGTGTAGGCTGAAGAACATAATCAAGAAGCTTAAGTCGGCTTTCTCATGTTGCGACCTGCACGAATCACTTCATCCACAAGCAGCAGCTGTGATGCAATTACCGGGCTGTAAAAAGAGCACAAATTTCAATTTTTAATCAGCAAGAGTACCAGACAAATTCTTAATCAATCACTCTAACTCAAGAATAGGTTATGCTTGATGTAACAGGTCAGATGAGTAAAGCTAGATTTAACTGGAAACGAAAACACAACACTTATCAATCGCCTTTTTATCGAAAAAAAAAAAAGATATTTTTTTCCCAAATTAGCACATCAAGTATCTTATATCTTATATATTTCATAAAACGACACTAAAGCGTATGACGGTTGGCCCATCCCATTTTATTCCAAACAAAATATATTACTAATTCAGACCACTTGTCCAACCCACCCTGCCCAATTTGCCACCTCTAACTCGGTACTTTTTGAGCCAAGAAGATCATTCATCAAGAAGAGTGGACGATTGTGTAGGCCACATTCTTTGGAAAGTAACCAACTTCAATCGACATAAAGCACATGCAGCACAAAAATATTTTTTTCATACCCCGAGTTTATAATTTGACGCTTCACGGCATAGTTGTCAAAAATACCCTCCATTTGAGGGTCAATTGGCTCCCCTGTGTGCTGATTTAGCCCCACAATATTACCCTTGTCATGCTCTCCCTGGACAATAGATCACATTAAAGTAAAATCAGGTATGTGAGAAGAGAACGAAAACGTGAGTTGATAGACAAGAGTATAAAAGAGATTACAGTCAATGAAATTATGACATCTTGTGTGTCTAGTCCAGAGTTTTCAGCAAGTGTCTTGGGCACGACAAGAAGAGCATCAGCAAAAGCTTGAATACCAAGCTGAGCACGCTGTTCATATATGCAGGCACAAAAGGATAAGAAATGCATAACTTAACATTATACCATGACTAATTAGAAGAAAATAACAAACTTACCCCTTTAACAGATTTTTTAATATCATTCATCAAGTGCTGTCGAGCAGCAACTTCAAAAGCCCCAGCACCCTGAGATACATATTTAATTCAGTTACTGTCTACCAGACTTCCTTGTTAAATTATCAAACAGCTGCATTTATATCTTAACAAAAAAATACAGCTAATTCACACAAACATACGATGACTCCAAGAATAAAAATACAAGGTACTTTCAATATTGACATTTTCATCATTTCATACGCTACTATATGTTCGCAGCGAAGAAAATATGTAATGTGGGTCCAGTTAAGAGAAACTTACTAATACAACTGCTTCATCTTCTATGGTATTTTTGACAGATCGCAGGCCATCTCTAACAGCATCCTTAATTTGGGCAATCGTATGGTCATTTGGTCCTTCAGTATGTACATATAAAGATTAAGGACCATTACAAATAACACGATGTAGACACTTTAGCAAACCCCAACCCAACCATGTAAACTTGTAAAATACCTTTTATTAGAATAGTACAGGAATGAGGATGCTTTACTTCTTCAACAAAGGTGTATTTCTCTTCCCCAAGAACATGCTCATAGACCAGTCCAGCCCATCCAAGGCAATCAGGAGTCAAGTCATCCACAGAGTTGAGAGCCTCTCCACCACAAGCCAAAACCAATCGCTCCATATTTCTCCTCTTAGCTCTTCTAAGAGCAACAATCTGATACACTGCTATGTCAGTAATTTAAAAAGATAATACTATAATTTATATACAAGAAAATTATTTATCCAGAAGTTTATTTTTGTACTCCCTCCGTCCCAAATGAAATGCCCATCTTACTATTTATATTTGTCCCAAAGGTATTGTCCACTTATATATGGATGGATCATTGTTTGCATTTCCCATATTACCCTTGATTATAAAGCTACACACTCGAAGATATTTAGTAAGTGGTACGAGGTTACAGGTGTCTTATACTATTTAATGTACTTTTCTTAAGATGTGTGTCTTCAACTTGTGGACAAATAATTTTGGACGCAGAGAGTAATGAATAGAACAGATTATGAGCAACTTACCCCTGCCCTCGCAAGAAGATCCAATGATGGAGGATCAATTCCTTTCTGGTTAATAACTACGAAGTTTTTATCAGTTCCATCGCAGACCTGCAGACCACCAAAAACAAAACATTTGAATGTGCTAATCATGGAAAACGAAAACTACCAACATCTACCAACACCTAGGTTAGATACCTTATTTTTCAGCTCAATTATTTTCCTCACTCTCTCATCAACAGAACGCCTTTCTGCAGCAACCATTGCTTCTCTTTGTTCAGCATTTGAATAGAAGAATCCAGCATTTATTTCACTGAAAAAAGTAGAGTAAGTTAGTATTATTATAAATTGTAGCCCAAAAAGATGAAGTGTATCTTACCTTTTCTCATACTCCAATGATACATTCAAGGTCATAATGTAGCAATTTTCTGCCCTCCTCTTCATATCTGGATGCCTGGATCCATGATCAAGAACAAGGCCCTCAACCTAAAAACCATATGAAATTGATCCTAACACGTTATAAAACCAACCGACAACTTCAACATTTATTAATGAGTGCATCTAACATTGTGACATACCAGACGAGTATCTACATCAAATTTGTGGCGCATGTGCATGATCTCAACCATAAATAGATCAATAGGTTCTTCTGGCTTGCGGACGCAGAGTACCTACACAGAAATTAACAAAATCCTTTCAGCTGGAACTTAACGTAGAATGCTGTATCAATGTCAAACATATATAAAATGCTTACAGCGTTAGCAACTATGTCAGTCAACTGATCAGCCAATGCTTCGTACAGCTGTCATTACAAACCAGAAAAAAGGATATACAATCATCACTAAGTAATCATCACATAAAAAAGACAATGGATGTTTCTAAACTAATACAAAACTTAAGTAAGAAAAGGCAAAATTTCGGTATTTAGTAAACCTTTGTTCTCAATGTTGTCCTTGCAACCATCTTAAGTATCTCTTTGTCTGGCTCATCACCCATCACAACCGGAGTTTTAAATTTCTCCAGAAATTGCAGTGTTGCTCTTTTGGCGATTTCAAAACCATCCACCAAAACACGTGGATGCATCCCTACATTTACAGGAGTTAGAAATGACAAATGATCTTGGTGTATGACAAACATGGTCAAAATGTTAATCAGATAATGCATTTTAAACCATATAAAAACTGAAATACCAGTAGAGAACCAATACTAAAAGTGTCGTACCTTCATCAATATAGCGCTCAGACTGTTTCATAAGCTCACCAATGAAGATGACAGTGGATGTTGTCCCATCTCCACTTATATCATCTTGTGCAACAGCTGTCCTAGCAATCATTATTGCGGTAGGATTTTGAATTTGCTGAAAGCAGATAGATTTAATCACTTTTAAGTCTTAGGATCAACAATGACAAATAATTAGACCACAGTAAGCATATAGCAAATCTGAATCTGAATATTACAATATAAGGTTAAATTGTTAGCTCCAGGAAGACTAACTAAGCAAAGTAACCATAACACCAAAATCACATACACATGCCCAAAAACATGTAACGTTCCTGGCTTTAAGTTGGTAAAAAGCAAACCAAAGTTATCATAAAAAGGGACATAGAGGGCCATACAAAATACAAAGTAGATCAGCAGCCTATAGCCCTAGACAGCTTGTTGAAGATCACAATGTATACAATTTGTAAAATTGAAGTACAGGACTAACCATCTCTTTTAATAGAGTGTTGCCATCCTTGGTCAATTTAATATCACCAGCTCCACCAACAAGCCTATAAATTATAAATATGTAAACACAAACAACAGTAAATCTATATCCATAAATAAATTAGTTAATTAAAATCTATATATAATTAGAAAAACTAAAATGTAAAACTAACATTTTAATAGTGCCTTTCGGGCCGAGATTGCTCTTGAGAACGTCTTGTAAGCCTTTTGCAGCATTAATGTTCATATGAAGTGCAGCCGATTTGTTCAATACTTCCGCGTTAGGGTTTAATACTCGAATTGACATCTTCGTTACTAAGATTTCGTAAACCAAAATTAGAGTAAGCAGAAGAAATTGAAGATTATGAAAATGAAGAGGATCTCGTTAGTTACCTTTGGTGTATTAGAGTGAAATTAGATCTTTTAGTGCGACCGGAATGCGCGATGGCGATGGCAACGGCGTAGATCGGAGAAAATAAAGAGAGGAAGTGTGCCGGAGTGTTGGAGGGAAACGAAATGAGAGCGTCAAGTTGAGGAAATAGGGTTTATTAGGGCTTTCTGGATTTTTCAGATATCATGTTTACAATAAGTTACAAAACACCCCTCGCGCTTTAAAATTATGCATAGTTAGTCTTTCTCTAACTTAGGGTTAAGAGTTAATGTTCTACTATGTAAGTATTTTAGTTGTTACTTGTTAGATATAAGTTGAAGTTATTATGAATTGACAAGTGAGATTCTCTGAAAGTCTTCAGAAACTCTTTTGGAGTTAGCTGAATTTTCATTTCCTATTTATATGTGTGGTTTCTTGTATTCACGATCATCACGTCATCATAGTGCTCGACACTTGAATCATCCATTTTACTTTGTATCATTTTTAACATAGGATTTTTTTCACTCCGTATATAAGGGTGCGTTTAGTTGTAGAAAAAAAGAGAGTTTTCCAGAAAATTTTTCCAAGAAAAGTGGTAAAGTGAAAAACGCGTTCAAAATGAAGTTTTTTGAGAAAATTTTCCAAGAAAATGGAAAATCCACTTTTCCAAATTAAAACTTGGAGGTGGAAAACAACTCCCTCCTACTTTTCCAAATTTTCCTTTATAAACTTCCCCCCTCTTTTCCAAATTTTCCAAGATATTACTAGTTTTCTAAAATCCACTTTTCCAACATTTTGAACGCGTTTTCTAAATTTTCAACACTTTTCTAGAAAACTATTTTCTTTAGAAAATTGGAAATAGAAAATTGTGAAAAATTTTCCACAACTAAACACACCCTAAATTTCTACCTATTTTCCTATAGTTATGTAAATAATTATGGGCGCGTTTATTTACGGAAAAACTCCTCCAACTTTTCAAAAAACTTCTTTAAGAGAATTAAAAATAAAAAATGTGTTTAATTTAAACTTTATAAAAATTTGTTATAAGAAAAGGAAAATCCCCATTTTCCTTTTTTATAGCAAAAAAGTTGAAAACTATAGGGGTGTGCAAAACACGGTTCGAACCGTGAAAACAGGCAAACCGTACCGAAACCGTACCGAACCGCTTCTCTACGGTACGGTTCTCGGTTCTAATATTTGTAGTTTCACAGTTCGCGGTTCGGTTCGGTTCGGGCCGGTTCTACATTTAGGGTGTGCAAAACAAAGTTCGAACCGTGAGAACCGGCAAACCGTACCAGAACCGTACCGTCCCGTACCGAACCGCTTCTCTACGGTACGGTTCTCGGTTCTAATATTTGTAGTTTCGCGGTTCGCGGTTCGGTTCGGTTCGGGCCGGTTCCAGCACTTTGCACAGGCCTAGAAAACTACATTTTATGGGTGCTTTTAGTTAATGAAAATTCTCTCACTTTTCCATAAATTTTAATTATCTAAAAAAACTAGAAAATTAGAAATTATGTTCAAATCCAAGGTTTCTAAATGACTTTTCAAAGAAAACTCCATTTTCCATCTTTATTTTTCGTAACTATTTCTAAGTTTTCATTTCGATTTTCTCTTGTAAAATTAAAAAGTGATCCAGCACATTTGAACGCCTTATCTAAAATTTTCATTGCCTTTATAGAAAAATAAATACTCCTCACTCCTTAGAAATACGGAAAATGAAAAATGATGAATTTTTTGCGTAATAACTAAACGCACCAATAACTTCTCACTTTAGCCGGACAATCATTAGTGAGATATATGTTTTTTTCTTATTTGTTTTCGAGTCTAATTGTTTTTCTTAAAATGCTTTAACCTTTTACAAGTTTGAGCCCGATACAAATGTTACATAACATGTTTATTCAATATGTATTAGTAATCCATTAATGAAAATATGGATATATTGAGATCCTGTAAAAACCATCACAAAATAGTTTTGTGGTTGACGTCCTGTAATCCTCACAAGATATCCCAAAATCTCACTAGAAACATATCTTGGGGTGGCCAGGGAAAGGGTCGGAAACGATCATGATATAACCCGGTTAGACCGCGTACATTTAAGTAAAATTGCTCGTCTCTCCCAGGTAACCTGAACAGGAAAATTTCATCCGTTTACTTTATTGAGATCCTGTAAAAATGTGTGAGATCCGTTTTAACGAACCTAAATGGCAATGACTTAAATTAAATTTATTAAAAAAGTTGAAATATTGCATAGTTGAGGGTCAATAATGTCAACGGAGCAAATATGATAAAAATAGTTCGATACGAATACAAAAAAGGGTTTTAAGACAAAAAATTCAGTTTCCGACTAGTTGATCTCTGGCCGGCGGTGACAAACGACGCCGTTGCCGGCCTGTGGTATGTTAATAATGGAGAAAACTCGATCATTATTGATTCTATACGCTACTGAAACCGGAAACGCGTTAGATGCAGCTGAAAGATTAGGTCGTGAAGCTGAAAAACGAAGTTGCCCTGTTCGTATACTTTCACTCGACGAATTTGATCCCGTAAGTAAATCTAACATAAAATTGCTATTAATTAATTGAAATTAGATTACTTTACGTAAGAAATTCAACAACTTTGATAGCTAGTTCCACAATTGCTTGGCATGTAAAGAAGTGAAATTTATATCTTATGACCATACACTAACATATATGAACACATACATACATATCTATCTATATATCTATATACATAAATAGATAGATATCCATATGCACAAACATGTACAGTGTGCGTATGTATGAATTGATTCTAATGTGATGATAATTTTAGTATTGGCCTAGTGACAATCTATTGATGTTTCGTGCGTTTTGAAGTTTCGGGTTCAAATTGACCGGAAAGACTTGATATTTGTTGTTACGTTTTGTCATTATGAAGTGTGAGCTGGGTTTTTTGAGTTCAGATGACCCATAAACGGTAATCACATTTTATTGCTCTAGCTATGGCAATGTTACAGTTGAGTGTACAGTGTACTTATATGAGGAATTAAGGGAATTTCAAAGTTTAAACATCGGAATGCTATGCATTTGGAATCGATGATGATTATACATCATGTCATTAGTATGTGTACCGTGATAATTGTTTTCTTCTCTTTACATATATCTTAATTAACGGGTTATGTGTTTCTGCCATGCATATTGCTTGTGGACTACGCCAGAGCTCCTTACCTTATGAAATATTTGTAATTTTTGTTGTCTCCACAACTGGACAAGGGGACACCCCAAACCCTATGAAGGTTGGTACTTTATTAGTACCATTAAGTTTTCATACATATGCATTTGTTAGTGTTTCTCCTTTCTAATTTTGGTAACTCATGTTCAGGCGTTTTGGACATTTCTTTTGCAAAGAAGCTTAAGCCGACAATGGCTAGAAAACACACACTATGCTGTATTTGGTTTAGGAGACTCAGGGTACCAGAAATACAATGTAAGTTATTTAGTCATCGATATATTCATGTATTATAAGTGCTCCATTTTATTACAGAACTGATGATATCATTCCCTTATCTTTATTTTTGTTTGTTAGAAAAAAATTTATGTTGTAAATTCACCTATGTTATAGAAAGTCTTTTAATATTTTTTGTTTGTGATTTTATATCTCTATTTACTGGTTTGTATATGGTGTCTATTGTACTTAAGGTTTCAGAATTTGAGTCTTTTGAAATATATTCTTATTAGTAACTTAGATATGTTCTGATCTTTGTATATTACGGCTGTGTCATAATTTACATGTGTTATCTGGTCTCAGTTTGTGGCAAAAAAGCTTGACAAAAGGCTTGCTGATCTTGGGGGAACAGCGATAATTGAAAGAGGTTTGGGAGATGATCAACATCCTTCAGGGTATTTTTGTCACTTTTGATAAGCTAACTTAAATTATGATGGGTATATATCAAATAGGAGAATTAAAGGTGCGTTGATTTTTTTATGCAGATATGAAGGGGCCTTAGACCCGTGGATGTCTTCCTTATGGACTATGTTATATAACGAGAATCCACTCCTATTTCCGAAAGGCTTGGATATTTCTATGTCTGATATAATGATGCTACATCAACCCAAAGTAGATATCACGTACCTAGATTCTGATAAAGTGTATCCACAATCATTTGTGGAAGTTGGTAAGTAGCCTGTTTAGTCTACTACTCTTACGTTTCTATCTAAACTTTCCATCGGTTCTTGAATTCTCTTTTTGTCCATGTCTTATCAATTTTTCTGACAATTGACTTTTTCATTCACAGATTTAAAGTCACTTGAGAAGGAAATAGTGAGAGCTCGGTCAGCGCTGTCTAGAAAAAACTCAAATGGCAAGAGTAAACCCGACTGCTTTTTGAAAATGGTAGTAATGGAATTATCTTTTTTATCTATAGATAGATCGTATTATACCCTACTTGTGACAATAGTGAAACTTGTGCAATGTGTAAAGTTGTTTAATCTTGAGCCTTGTGCTTACATTTTGATTTAAGCTGACAAAGAACTATAGTTTTTTGCTCGGATTCTATGTAAGCTATATGACAGTCTTGTCAAATTCTCCTTCTCACACCACTATCACTTATTTAATTTTTTATTGATAAAGGTGAAAAATCATTTGATAAGTAGAGAAGGTTGCGGAAAGGATGTACGCCATTTTGAATTTCAGGCACTTTCATCAGTAAGTACTGCACTAGTAGTCCACACAAATTTCTATTCACGCAGTTGTTCCTTTTACTTAATAATTGTTAAGAACTGTTTCAAATAATAGTAGTTGCTGTACTGAAGTTATTAATACTTAATCTGTTCTTTCAGACCATTGATTATGAAGTTGGTGATGTTGTTGAGATTCTCCCTGGACAAAACCCTGAAGCTATAGATGCGTTCATCAAGCGTTGTAATTTGAACCCTGATACATATATTACCGTGAGTTGTGTTTCTATATATATCATTGTAATGCCTGTGTTTCAAATGCATATATTTTGCTGGTTATTCACAAAAAAATTATGGATGCAGAATTAAGTCTCTAAGTTGTAGCTGCTATCTAAGAACCAACTTGTTGCATTTCTTTTCAACTACTGTACTTCTAAAGATCATTATAAAGATGTTACTGTAATACTGTTATGAACTTGATTGTGTGAGATCTGAGAAGCTTCTTAATGGTAAACCATTGTGGATATGATCTAGACTCTGATTTCAGGTCAAGCGTAGAAATAAAGAGGAGTATATTGAAGATGGTGTAAGTGTCTCAAACGTCCCTATAAAGCTGAAAAGGTTTGTTGAGTTAACTATGGATGTCACATCAGCTTCACCCAGACGTTACTTCTTTGAGGTAAAGCCTCTGACTCTTGGTAAACTTTTGTGTTCTTATATGTGAAGTATACGTCATCTGACACATTCGATTTTATATTTTTATTTATCTCTCTGATGATTGATTCATCTAGGTGATGAGTTTTTTTGCTAGTGCTGAACATGAGAAGGAGAGGCTTCAATATTTTGCGTCACCTGAAGGACGAGATGACCTGTATCAATACAACCAGAAAGAACGCAGGACTGTTTTAGAGGTAATTTTGCCACATGATCTGCACTTCATTTGACCATTTATCAAATCTCTAACATACCCCATTTCATGAAGTTCAAAACAATCGTACAATTTTATTGTAGTGGTTGGTAATGGGCATGTAGTATTGGATTAAAGTTTGGTAAAAATGGAATGTTGCATTTTGTTTTGGAATGAAGAATGTGTTCTTTTGCTTATACTTTATTTTTCTCTCTCTGCAGGTACTAGAGGATTTTCCATCTGTTGATATGCCATTTGAGTGGTTGGTACAGCTGACTCCTCCCTTGAAAACAAGGGCCTTCTCGATTTCTTCATCTCCTTTGGTTCACCCTCATCAAGTACACCTCACTGTCAGCATAGTTTCATGGACAACTCCTTTCAAGAGGAAACGTACCGGTCTATGCTCCAATTGGCTAGCTTCGCTTGATCATCACCAAAGTTAGTTTCCAAAGTGATTTCCATGTATTTTATTAGAATTTGTTTGATTGATACTTATGTATGCACTGACAAGTGGATGCAAGTATTACTTTTTTTACACTCCTACACACAATTCACGAGTACAAAATTTTGTTACTGTTTTTGCTCGATTTAAATGGTGTTCTTGAACAGGGATCTGCATACCAGCATGGTTTCACAAAGGTGCTCTTCCTGCACCCCAACCCTCAGTCCCACTCATTCTTGTTGGACCTGGAACCGGTTGTGCACCTTTTCGTGGATTTGTGGAGGAACGCGCCCTAGAAGAGACCAAGTCCACAACAACTTCACCAATTCTTTTTTTCTTCGGGTGTCGAAACGAGCAGAATGACTTCTTGTACAGGGATTTCTGGCTTTCACATTCGCAAAATGGTGGGGTGCTCTCGGAAGAAAAGGGTGGAGGGTTCTATGTTGCTTTTTCAAGAGACCAACCACAGAAAGTGTACGTTCAACACAAGATGCGTGAACAAAGTGTCAAAATATGGGATTTATTGAGTAAAGGGGCTGCTGTGTATGTTGCGGGGTCTTCAAATAATATGCCTTCGGATGTGTTGGCGGCTTTTGAGGAGATTGTAGAGAGAGAAGGCGGCGTGTCGAAAGAAGTTGCTGTAAGGTGGCTGAGGATGTTGGAGAAAGGTGGCAAGTACCATGTTGAAGCCTGGGCTTGAGTTTCAAAGCAGTGTGTGCATTTTGGTAATTGTTAGTCTGAGCTATACGAGTAAATAATTTATAAAACTTTGTCTAATTTTGTGCACTAGATGAGATCTGGTTAAGATAGATAGAAGTTATACGAGATTGGACTAGAAAGAACTGCCGAAATAGGAATTTTGTTAAACAAATTGTTCAAGTGATTCAGATTTGTTTTTGACCATGAAATTGGTTCTTCAAAGAATTATTAAAGATGTGCTTTCAGAATTTTTCTTCTTTCAACTATCGACAACAATTAACATAAAAGTGCATTAATGCTATATAAGTAGTACTATTAAATAGGACCAAAATACTGTAATACCCGTGTAAAATAATTGTTTCCAACATGTTTTCAGTTTTAGTATATTATAATCGGTGAATTCGGGGTCACCACGATTTTAATATATAATTTATACTAAAGTTTTTAATAAAAGTTGTATATTTGTAATCGGAACGTGTAATTGACAATTGATAATCATGTCCTAAATTTTGTGGATGACCGATAGATGAAAGAGGGAAAAAAAAGCAAATTAAGAGATGATTCCAAAGAGGCAAATCTAATCTTAAAAAGAACTCAGTAGGATAAATTTATGAAAAATGATAATGACAGCCCTTAAATCTGAATAAGAACATATACGGACATCTATTAAACTTGAAGTTTCCTTTTTAATCAATTATCTACTTTAATACATCACATATAAAAGGAAAGTTTCAATGAATTAAATGCAAACATAAAGTAAATTATATATAATCTTGAATTTATAAGGAAAGTTTAAACTTTAATTAATACATTTGATGTATCTTATTGACAACCTAAGGACTGTCATTATCATTTCCCTAAATTTAGACACCATTATAATTCATTTACGTATTTTTCTTACTCCCTAAAAATTTAAAGAGCTGAAATTACCATTATGTTCCATTATTGACTACACTGATGATACATAGTTTCACGGATCCGGGTTGCGGGTCTTGGTCACTGTGTTACGGGCCATGATCACCGAACACCTGGACCCGTTTATGCTTGTACCACTCAAGTAAATAGAGACATAGTGTTAGAACAAATAAGGGGTGAAAGGGGTTTATTGTCTCGGGTGGCGATTCCCTATTTGGCAACTCGCACTACACTTGAGTGTAATCAGTTTTACGCCATATCTCCGGAATAGGAGCCAAGCTAAAGATTAATATTATAGTAGAGGCAGATAAGTGTGAAGGTCTCTCTCAGTGAGTTTGCTGTTGTAGTATCATAAATATCCTTAAATTTTTTTTTTTTTTACATGATTTGAAAAACTTTGGGGGACAACTGCCCCCCATGTCCCCCGCTACATCCGCCCCTGGTTATATGTATATTATCTTCAAAATTGATGTTTGATTAAAAGAAATAAAGTTACCTGAAAATAAGATAAAATGTTACTAAAAAGATCAAATAATAAGTTACAAACGACAATATGTATAAACGTGAAAGAGAAAAGCAAGCTTCGAATCATGTAAATTTAAAAATAAATGACAAAATCATCTTAAATCAAATGTAATGTAAATTATAAATGAGAATGGATAGGCTTGTAAGTGAATTAATTATATAACGAATAATTCGTGAAAACCTTGAGATATATATTTTAATGTCTAATAAAACTTGTTTGTATTCATATATCATAATTAAGCATCACATTTAGGTCGAATTTCGAATGCATGAACTTATCTAAAGGCCATTATCGATGTTCATATTAAACCAAAGTTATAAACTTATACCAATCAGTATATACATAAAATTATTGAAAAACTATTACACAAATAAATGATTATTTATGTTTATTACAAACTTTTAAAGATATGATTATGTTGTTTTTTATATATCTTTAAGGTTTGAAATGATGATTTTCATGTGAAGATATATATTAATGTTAATGTAAAATTTAAGATGTGAAAAAGATTAAGAAGAAAGTATTAATCTTTTGGTTAAGATTAAGTTGTATATTAATATAATATTAATATTAAGATTAACACATTAAAAATAAATTAAGAATAAAATATTAAGAAGGTTAATTAAAAAAAGAAAGTGACACATGACATCTTATTATGTCATTTTAAAATTAAAGGTTTGCCAATATAAAGCAAACCTTTAATTTTGAAATGACATAATAAGATGTCATGTGTCACTTTCTTTTTTTAATTAACCTTCTTAATACATTAAAAATAAAATATTAAGAAGGTTAATTAAAAAAAGAAAGTGACACATGACATCTTATTATGTCATTTCAAAATTAAAGGTTTGCCTTATATAATAAGTAAAGATAAAGATATTTGAATTTAAAAAAAAATTATAAATTTTGTTAAAACTAATAAATGCATTCAATATAACATAAAATATACATACAAAATATAAAAATTTACGTCCATTGAAAATCAACAATGCTTACATCGAATGAAAATGAATGTGGCCGTTGATGGTGATCAATATTGTTGATGACTACTGCTAACAACTACCAATAGACCTCTACATTTATCAATGTTTTGAAACCCGGGTTGACCCGGCCGGTTGAACCGGGTCAACTAGGAGCGGGTTTTCAATGGTTTTCGACTCGGGTTGGCCCGACGGGTTTTTCGGTCGAACCGGTGACCCGGAACCCAGCGGGTTAACATTTTGTTCTTTTTAAAAAAAAAATTTGTTGACCAATTGACTGAGAAATAAAAGATAATTTCGCTCATATCTTTGTAAAGTCTCAACATTACGATAATATTCTTGTAATGTCAAAATTATCGATGTACATATCGTTTATATGAAAGGTATTAGACTACTAAACTTACATATAGACTCTTCAATTATGATGGGTAACATTAATTAAATATAAACTAATATAATTAACAAAAAATTCCAAACCGATTGAACCGAACCCGACACTTAGACCGAGTCAACTCGAAAACCGGGTTTTAAAATATTGACATTTATATTATTGTCACTTATCACGTTCGACCACTACTACATTCTTCTAATGAATGACCGCCGCTAACTAATTTTTTATAATATAGTAACATCTAAGTTGGCAATTTTAATGTTTCTTTACATATAGAATTAAACTTAATCTTTATCAAAATAAGAATTATATATTCAATTTAACTAAAAATTAAAATGTTACAAAAATGGATAATGATATTAAAAAGTGTGTGAATATATCAGTATCCTACAAAAATATGCCATAACTTATACCACAACTTTAAAAAGTAAAAAATAATAACAATAAAGGGTAAGGTTCAAATGAGACTAAAAATTTGTGTGAGAATAGAGGAACCAATGATATGGTGCCATGTGTACAAAGAGAATACAAAACCCATTTACCCCTTAAGTTAAATATCTCATAAACGACAAATCGAAAAATTATGAAAATTGCACCATTAGATTCAGCGTTTGATCCTCTTCGATTTGCCGTCCATTAAGGCATACTTTCGACGAGTTTTTTTTTCATTATTTTTAGTGGGTTTCACATTACTAACACGTGTGTTACAGTGTTGCGTTTAGGGTTTAGGGTTTAGGGTTGGGAGTTTGGGGTTTCGGGACGAAACCCCAAACTCTCAACCCTAAACCCCAAACCCTAAACGCTTTATAAAACTCTAAACCCTAAATCATACTAAACCCTAAACCCTAAACCATGCTAAACCCTAACACTAAGCCCTACTAAACCCTAACACTAAACCTTGTTAAACTCTAACTCTAAACCCTAACCCTAAACCCTAAATCAAATGTATAATCAATCACTAACACATGTGTTACTAATATGTAAAACCAACCAAAAAAATGAAAAAAAAAAGTTCGTCGGAAGTATGCCTTGATCGACGGAAAATCGAAGAGGATAAAACGCTGAAAAATATGGTGCAATTTTCATGATTTTTCGACTTGTCGTTTGTGAGATATTTAATTTTTAAAAACGTGAATGAGAGAGAAAAAAATGACACATGACATATTATGATTGGTTGATTCTCACACAAAATAAACTTTCTCAATTCAACTTTTCTCTAACAGTAAAATAAAACAATTACACAATCCGTGGGATAGTTCTACTTCGTTCTCTCAAAAATTTCAATTTCATCTCCAACATACCATCATCATCGTAATCAACAACAAAATGTTATCATCAATGGGGATGAGTGTCAACTGCACTTGTTCTTCTTACAAACCCTCAATTCTCTCTAATTTTCATGCTCAACCACACTCACAGACACAAACCCCCTTCAAATTTACCCTCTCAACCAGCGTCAATTTTAGCCATGCCTCCACAACATTTAAGAACCCTAAAACTTCTGTTGCAGCCACAGCTGAAGCAATTGCAACAGAATCATCACTTGACTCTGAGGTTTCACTTCTTATAATTTATATTTCTCTCTTCAATTTTTGTTTAGTTCACTGTTTGTTAGTTAGGGCTACTTGAGCTTAAGAATTTAGATAAGCAATTGCAACAGAAACATCACTTGAATCCGACTACCATTAGAAGAATATTCTGTCGCTGATTGCACATCATTAGATACAAAAGATATAAATACCCGATATGATTCTTCACTGGTTTTTCTTATTAATCATGCTACTAAACTGGTGTAAAAAAAAAAAAAAAAAAAAAATTTAAATTGCTGATTTAGACTGGCAATATTTATAAAAATATACTACTTAGAATGTTATTGTCGTTTTGGTATTGTTTTGGGATGGAGGGAGTACCAAGTTTAATCTAGTTGTTACGAATGAAATTAGGAAGTAAGACACCATGCTGATTTGCAATTGAATTCTAGTATGTTTACAATCAAACTCTTTCTTTCTTTGGAAATGAATGAGATTGCAAGCATGACTGTCAAGAAAAAAACAAACATTCTTTGCTGGAAGCTAACCATCACTTTTGCAAAAATCTTGGGTTTGCAATATTAAGAAATTGGTCATATTATGGAAATGCAATGCACTTTTTCTCCAAAGTGTGGCGTTCTTGCTAGATTGATGATCTTTTGACTATGAAAATGTTATATACGGTAGTCTAAAAAGTCAATGGTTACATGTCTGGAAATGTATCAAACTTTACCCAAAATTCTATTGTGTTGCATCCTCTTTTAAAAGTTTCAATTGTATAAATCAAACTTATAGTTATTAATATGGTATGCATCTGACGTCTTATTGATTTGTAAACGTGACTGGTTTTGATGACCTGACAGCTGACATGGCAACTTATATAGCTGCCATGTCAACATAAGAAATCGGTTACCTGCTGAAGAAGTCGTCAGATGTATACAATAGTTCATAATTGGAAGTGTAATGCATAAAATAAAAACTCTTGAATTTGGATACATACAACAGACTTTTGGTTAAGGCTTGATAATTTTGTAGATTCTTAATCCAAAAGTCAATAACTCGAATATGTAAACTGCTATTGAAGAAAGAGAAACTCAGTGTTGATATTTGTTTGTACTGAACTTGTAGAAGCTTGGAGTGGTTGTGAAGCCAATGGAGAAACCTCGTCTAGTGTTGAAGTTCATCTGGATGGAGAAAAACATCGGGTTAGCCCTCGACCAAGTGATTCCAGGATATGGGACTATTCCAGTTAGTCCTTACTATTTTTGGCCAAGAAAAGATGCTTGGGAAGAACTTAAGATCATGCTCGAAAGTAAGCCATGGATTTCTCAAAAGCAGGTCATTATTCTTCTTAATCAGGCTACCGATATCATTAACTTATGGCAGCAGAGTGGTGCTGATACTCAGTAAGTTTGTACGAGTTAATATAGAGATATATATGAGCTGTGCTTATTGCTTTAAATTTTGGTAAACTTGTTAAAGGTGAATCCATATAAACCTCATATTGTTCACTATTTGACATAGATTAATGCTATTCAAGTTGGTGTTTTCTCTTCTTCATGGTTTATTGGCATCTACGCATTATGATCATTAAAACTTCACTATTTGCTTACATATTAGTTACACACTTGTATAAATATGTATAGAAAATTACTAAAATCAGGATTTGTGATGAAATATTATGTGACACCTTTATGTATCTTTCAAAATCCGAATTCAGTTTACAGAGTTATGTAAGCACAGGTTACAAAACTTATTCATTATAAACAAGAGCTTTAACCCAATTTTTAGTGGTGAATTTGTTTCATCTCATTCTTTATGGAAAACGGAACATTCTTGGCAAAATGCTTTCGTTTTCCTAGAAGACATCTACCGGATGTGCCTAATATGACCATCAAAACCGTCGTTCTGCAAGACGTGTGTTAGTGTATTAAAAATAGATAAAAGGATTTAGCATTGTATGTTTAATTACTTGTATTTGTATTGTGTAGTGTATGTAGAAAGTGTAGGTTATAAATACCAAGGGCATGCCACACTTTCACAATCTTTCGCATTTTTATTCCTCACTGTACGAACAAATTGAATTAGTCTCTCAATGCAAACATTCGGCCATTCAATCAATTACTTAAATCTTCGTTCTAGCATTCGTTATTGATTTAGATCGTTTACACCGTGAACAACAGAACATCATTCGTGTCATTGTGTTGCGATATAACGTCATATTATGGTAATGGTAGATTCTGGAAATTACCTGCTTTGTTCATCCTTAATTTTCTTCCCAAAAGAATTGCCCATATTTTGACATTGATGCATATTTGGACAAGATGGACTATAGTACTTGTGGAGCTTATGTTCTAAAGACTACTTTAATAAATTATTTATAAGACGTTCTTCGATAATTACGAAAGATAAATGATAAAGTCACTAAAATCTTACAAAATTATAACCACACAATGAGTTGGGAATCAATGAGATGAAGTGAGCGAAATATGAGAGAGAAAATTAGTTGTAACATGATTGGTCCGCATCAATTGCCACACAATTTTGTGAGTTTTTTTTAAAATTGTGTGAGTGTAATTAATGTTAAGATTAAATACTTACAAGACAGACTTAGAAGAGTAAACCACTATCCCATGAAATATGTAACGATTATTATTATTATTATTATTATTATTATTATTATTATTGTATTTAGCATAACAAAACAATATTAAGTGTCCTTGGTAAAAACGGGCGGGGTTGAAGTTGGAGCTTCTAGCTGCAGTTGGGGCTTAGACTTCTATTCAGAAGCCACCTCAAAAAGCTACTTATTTAAGAGTTTCCGAGGACTTGTTTTTTCTGGAAGTATTATTTTCATTGTGTTGTCAAAAAAAGTTTATGACTTGGACTTATTAAAAGGGTTTATCAACAAAATCGGCTATGAACTGTCTCCTTTTGTTGCAGCTAAGCAACCAACCCAAAGTATTGTTCATGTACACAATAAACTGGTTGGTTTTGTACTGCGATCCTGCAAAGTGAGATTTTACCTTTTCATGTACGCAACAAACTGGTTGGTAGCCACGTCATTTTTAATTGAACGTGTACACACAATCTGAATCTCCTTTTCAATTTCCGACCACCAAACAATTCCGGCGGCGGCAGATACGGGACCAATCTCTTTGTCTCTCTTTCCGTTACTAGATTTGTCTTGGTTGATCAACGTAACATACATCTCTTCGTCTTTTTTTACGCTTTGGTTTCTCATTCTGTTTTGAAAAATCGAACCAGCAACCGCCGTAAATTCCGGTGTCACAGGATCCGATCTAGGGTTTATGATTCATAGTTTTTCTTTCATATTCCAGATCCGCATTTTCGTTTTCATTTACATACTCTGAATCTACGCTTTCATTTTCGTTTTCGTTTCTCCCTCCCCATCCTCGTATGTTGATGGTTGGTCTTCGTCGGATTTTTCGCCGGAGCACACCGGAGAAGATGATCGGAACAAACCACGTATATATTTTTTTGCTTAATCAACAAAATCGGCATTAAACTGCCACCTTTCGTTGCAGATACGCAACCAAAACCCCAAGTATTGTTCATGTACGCAACAAACTGGTTAATATATTAACTACGTCACATTTAAAAAAAAACTAAAAATACGTTAATATATAAGTGAACCGGCTGAGCCGGTAACAGGTTACCATGTTGCTTACATAAATACAAAACCAACCAGTTTGTTGCGTACATAAATAATATTTTGGGTTGATTGTGTATCTGCAACGAAAGGTGGCAGTTCATAGCCGATTTTGTTGATTAACCGTTATTAAAAGTACAAGCTTAAGCTCTTAAAAGCCTCTCAAAAGATCCTGAAAACCTCGTGCCAAAACACCCTGAATTAGTTGGAAGGTTTCTAGAAAGTATAAAGAAAGAAAAGTAATCGGTTTGGTCTTAAATAAGATTGGTTTAATATTTGGTACTTGTCACTACTATAACTCGCAACCACCCTCCTGAACCCAGCCGCCCACGCCCAACCGCCTCCCATTAAGGACGACACCGACGCATATATATAAAAATATATGAACTTTCTTTTCTCTTTTTCCAGAAAATAATAATAACAATAAAACATGTTTAAAACCTTTTCAATCATAGAAGATAGAAGGTTTACAAAGACGTCCTATTGATGGAGTTTGATGATCATTTATGCAAATTTGTCGCGCAAAAGGTGTTTGAAAAGTTTATTCTCGTTAGAATGCGTAATTTATAAAAGTAGTGCAATTATAAGATGTCAATGAAAAAAAGTCATTAAAGCTTTTATATCACTAGGAATGCTTTTGTTTGATTCTTTTCTAATGAATGATCATCCCAAAAGTACTACGATGTTTTGATAGACTGCCACTGTTACAGTGTTACGTCCATACTTAGTTAATTGATAGACTGCCACTCTTAAAAGCCTTGAGTTTTGATAGTTGCCAATTACCCAAATTGACACTTGATCGACACAATGGATATTCGGATCGATTGTGATCGTTTATCGGCCTGTTATTGAAGTTTGCTAATTGAAAGCTTCTGATTACTAGGGGGTTTGCGATACACTATTATTATTTATTTCGATTTAAAAAATTACTGAAAATAGTATGAACTGAAAACTTGATCTCTATGTCCTGAACTGCGGCGATCTATCCACATCCAATGCGAGCTCTTTATCAATACAATGCACAGCTTTTTCATAACTATAGTTAATAGAGTTATAAGATGTGAAATATATATATAAAAACGAGAAGAATACCCGCTCAATGCGGTGGATAATAATTTTCGTTTTACGATGTGTTAACTCATATTTAACAATATAATGTTTGAAAATTCAAAATATACATTTTGTAAGACATTAGAATATTATGTCAAAGTCTTTATATATGTGTATAGAAGATAACTATAATTTATTAGTACTATTCAATTTTTTATCGATATTTAAATTTAAACAATTATAACTGACATTTAATATCCATCAATATATTATGTCAGTTACATCAGTTATAGTACGATCAAATATAAATGAACAATTATTGAGTTAATATTTTGTAATATAAATTAATTATGTTGTGTTAACGATAATTAATTTTTTAATTGCATTGAATTTAATTGTTTAAACACTAATTAATATGGCTAGTAGGGTAAAATAGTAATTTGTATTGTCGCCCTTTTAAGGTATTAAGACTTGGGGTTGAAACTCTTTATTAAATAGTATAGATAAGGGAAAATTTCATATACTCCCTCCGTCCCTAATCTATTGTCCAGTATTCCTTTTTAGGTTATACTAAATTAATTGCCCACTTCCATAAATAGATAAGATTAATGAGATAAAGTTATTTTTTACCCCTAGTGTATATATGTAAGACAAAAAAGTAGGTAAAAAGTAGAGGGTAAAACTGTCATCTTACCAAAAAGTAAGAGAGATGATATGTTTTCTCAAACTGCGTGTTTTATGTCTGGGGATAATAAAATTGGGACAGAGGGAGTATATCTCTAGAAACTCTTAAAATTACATATATATCCAACCAAACTTTATAATTTCATATATATATCCATTCAAACTATTTAAACTCTCACATTTGTCCAACTAATAATAAGTAAAGGTAATTAAATTTAAAAAGCTTTTTAACCGACTAAAATTGACATTCTGCCATTTCTTTCTTATCAAGATCTATCTGATGACGTCAAAAAAGAAAACAATTCCTCCAGATGAATCAATGTTTTTTATTTAAATGCATAAAAATACATCGATTTGGAACAATCGTTCTCTTATTCTCATCGATCAGAAAACTCTACGCTTGACTAGTATACAAAAAGATATTTTTCACACACCAGAAAAAGAGGATGCACTTGACAGACACACTCATATACAAAATCGACAAATATGTAAGCCTTTTGACATATTATAGAATGCAAATATACATATCACTAAATCTTCGATAAAATGAGTTATTTTCATTTGAGCATGGACGATATAGGGAAAAACCTCCGACTTTTTTATTATTTCCAGTAATATTTCAGATCCACTTCGAGCAAATGATGATTTTTGGTGTTTGAAGTTTCATGAACATAAATGTTATTCTATACCAAAGGTGATGTGGGTATCTATTAAATTGTTTAGTAGAATGGCAACATATGAGAGTTTAAGAAAATTAAATGGATATATATGTAATTATATAGTTTGATTGGATATATGTGTAATATTAAAAGTTTATACCCTAAATATAAGGCAAATGATATTTCCACCAACAAAAATGATCTTTCCACCAAAACTGTGCAGTAAGCAGTTGCACGATATACATAAATAGTTGTATCTAATGGTGAATCTATCATTTTTAATGTTTGAAATATCAATGACCTAAATATAAAGTCACTACAACTTCTGTGAAGTGATGAGGTATCATAAAAAATGCTTATATTTAGTCACTAAAACACTCATTGTGCGTGTTAGCCCTTTTTAGTTTTTACAAAGGGGAAAATATGTTTGCACTCAACACCATAAAAGTTAAGTGGTGTTGGAACAATCACAAATAGGGATGAGCATGCACACCGAAATACCGAAACCGAATCGGTCCCGTACCGAACCGGTACCAACCGATACAAGTGGTACGATATTCGGTATTTGATTTGGGGCAAAAAAAAACCCGGTACCAACCGATTCGGTCCGGTTCGGTACCCGTATGGTACATGCACACCAAAATACCTAAACCAAACCGGAACCGCACCATTCCCGGACCGAACCGGTACCGAACCAATACAAGTGGTACGGTATTCGATTTGGGGCCAAAAACAAACCGGTACCAACCGGTTCGGTCTGGTTCGGTACCGGTATGGTACCAAGCTCAACTCTAATCACAAACGTTGTATTATACAACTTTTACCCTTCAACTTTCTTATAATTACACGTTTAACCTCCATTTACAGCTAACAATACTTAAGTTAGATAGTGTTAACTATACCAATCATTTTCCCTTTCACATATATATGGTACCTAGATTATGGATATACAGTGAAATTTGGCCTTTTTGGTCCATTTTGACATTTTGTGAATCCAAATCTCCAGCAATACCATCACATGTTTTTTATTTTGTCGGAGACAAGAAAAAGAGAAGCGATTGAGTCGATGATTTGACAGCTTATCATCCAACAATCAGTTGAAGCACCGTGTGATGAAATAGAAGTCCTGTTCAACATTAAAACCGATACAAGTAGATTTTTGTTAGCAAATCGTCAATGACAACTGGATCGTTTGGTTAATGTTTGGACACCAGTTGGATGCTTTTAACGTTTTAGATAACTGTTTGAATGTGTTAATGTATGTAACTCTTTGTTCTGGCCGGGTTGATTATATTACAACTCCTACCGACGTACTTTAAATATCACATTTCATTTATGACCAGTTAATAATAGTTGGGGAAAAGGAATTTAATTAGTTAGTGAGATCATTAAGGAAGAAAGTGACGTATGAGTTAAGTTGATGTGTGGTTGATATAAGTTACATATTGTGGCGTAGTACTATGAGTCTAGGACTAGAACCTCCTATAATCATAGGGAATCTCTTTATATACCACTAATTTTTAATAACAATACCACTAATCATCATCAAGTACAGAAAAAGTACAGGAAAGTACAGAATAATAAGAAAGAGTGATTGAAAAAAGTACAGAAAAAGTACAGTAATAATTATGTTTTAAATAAAAAATAGAAGAAAATGGTATGGATAATACTCCCTCCGTCCCAATTTTATTGTCACCAGACAAAAAGACACGCAGTTTAAGAAAATATAACTATCTCTCTCTTACTTTTTGATAAAATGACAGTTTTACCCTCTACTTTTTACCTATTTTTTTGTCTTATATATATACACTAGGGGTAAAAAAGAACTTTATTTCCTTAAACTTTCTATTTATGGAAGTGGACAATTAATTTGGTACACCCCAAAATGAAAATAATGGACAATAGAAATGGGACGGAGGGAGTAGCTCCCTAATCCTATTATACACGTTAATTTGGACCCGTCTATATAATGACACGTATATATATCTATATAATATACTACTCCCTCCGTCCCAGTTAACGTGTCCACATTGACTATGCATGCACACAATTTTAAGATTCTCTACTAACTCTACTTTTCACCAATCATATAACATATCTAGCTACCCACTAAAATATCTTTAGATTGGTTGTGTCATAGATCCAAAATAGTAATGTGTCTACGTGGGACAGAGAAAGTACACTATTATGTATACCAATTAAATAACTAATTAAGGTGAAAGGTTCAAACGAGAGTTAAAAATATATATACCTCTATACCTATAACCATAATAATGGAGTTAAATGCCATTTCCATTTATTGCTAATACAAAAGAACATGTAAAATGGTACGTAATTCTCAATTGTAGAACTTATATATAATGCTTCGATTCGACACCAAGAAGGCAAAAGTTGATTAATTAGTGATTTAAGTGTATTAAAGAATGTTTGAATGTAAGTTATATATCTTCAATGAATGCTAAAATATATAGTTATTGATTTAAGTTAATCAAACATCGAGTTATTCTATATATATATATATATATATATATATATATAGTCAAAAGTTCAAATGAGAACCATAAAAGATACAGAACTGCGAGAACTTTTAAATTATAGGGATTTTCACATGTTTTATAATTCAATCACATGTGAACATGGTTTTAGATTAAGGTTAAAAGAAAAATAGTCAGATAAAACCTCAATATAACCTTTAAAATCATATTTATATTTTTCGTTCACATGTGCACATTTGATTTGTGAACATGTGAACACTTCATATAAATTATAATTTAACATGCATTTTGAGGTTTCTAACTTTTGTTTGACAATAATATGAACATTAAATATCGGTAATATGTAATTTGTTGCGTTTAAATGTATACAAACCTTGTAATTTAAAAGTTCTCGCAGTTCTGTACCTTTTTGTGGTTCTCGTTTGAACCTAACCATATATATATATATATATATATATATATATATATAGTGGCATGATCCAGAGGGAAGTCCATTTTTTGAGGGAAGGGGGAAGCGTTAGTACGCATCAGGAAGCATATTACCTTCACCTATACTAATCTCGAAAAAAGCAAACTGAAATTTTGTAAATTTTAATCAGAATCGATGTTATAAATGTTAAGCTTCCTTGATAAATTTTTTCTTCAAGTTATAGTATCGATTTATGAATATTTGATCCAAATCCGTTAAGATGCATCGCGGTGCATATTAGTTAATCTGCATTGTGATGCATCTTAACAATAAAAATATTTTTCAAATAATGTGAAGTTTTATGATGCATCGCGATGCATCTTAGTTAATATGCATCACACTGCATCTTGACAATTAATTAAATAAATATTCATCAATTAATGTTATGACTTAAAAATGAAATTCATTCGTTAAAATATTCTTTATAGCATCGATTTTGATTACTATTTACCGATAAAAATAATTTTTTGTTGACGTTTTGATTGATAATTGTAATATGCTTCCTGATGCGTACTAACGCTTCCCCCCTAAAAGACACTTCCCTCTTGATCACTACCCTATATATATATATACCTATATATATATATACCTATATATATATATATATATATATATATAAGTTTTTCCTCACGTTTAGGTCATTTAAATTGCATCTTGAGTTACATCCAAAACTTACTATTTTGTTATTTTCCTGTTTGAATTCGATAACTCGACCAATCGATCGAGTTACTAACAATATCTTCACTTTGTACAATGCATGCACACCTAAAATAATATAAGATGTATATCAAAAGTTCTTACGTTATCCTACGAGTCGACAACATGACCCCTTCCATATATATATAGTTTCATATTTCTTTAATTATTAATTATAGTATAAAACTCTTCAAACAATTTTCAAGCAGGCTTATCGATCAAACATTTTTAATCAACATTCTCTTATCACTAGTAAAATGTTGGGAAAAGTCTCGCAAAATGCTACTAACTTTGGCCAAAAAGCTATTGTGTGTAACCAACTAACACATGGGTGTAAAAATGCAACCAACTTTCAAAAATCGGTGTTTTAATGTAATTTGTTGACGTGTCGCTCGTTGAAGGTGACACGTGGCATACGGACGTGCCACATGGCTTCCAGAGAGTTTGACAACTCATCAACACGTCAGCAAATTACATTAAAACACTCTTTTTGAAACTTGGTTGCATTCTTATATCCATGTGTTAGTTGGTCACACACAATAGCTTTTTGGCCAAAGTTAGTAGTATTTCGGTGGACTTATCCCTAAAATGTTCCATATCGCAATTGATGTAGATCTGTTAGCAGGGGTGAAGCCATGACTGAAGTTAGAGCGAAAGCTTTTTCAAAAGTTTTTTTATGCAAAAAAAACTTTTGTATAAAAAAACTTTTGAATACTTTTTTTTTTTATCATTAGAACGCAAAAGTTTTTTCAATAACTTGAGAAATATAAGTCTTTTACCGAAAACTTTTTTGACATTGTGTGTCGGTAGGATTCAAAAGGAAAGCTTTAGAGTATGCACAATGAAGAAAAGCTATTGAATCTTTTTTTGTTAGCCACTTTATTAATTTATAAAATAAGTTTTCATGAAAGTTTTTCCTTCCATTAAGTCTTTTGCACAATATCTTAGAAAGTTTTTTTTTGGTAATAAAGTCTCCATTAGAAATCTTTTAGAAAAACTTTTATCATTGAAGTGTAAAGCTTTTTATATAAATGATATAAGTTTTAAAAGCTATTCTTGTTGGGGATGTTCCTAGACCATTCCCAACGGTATCCGTCGAAAAAAACTGACGGAACCGACACCGATGGCACCAGCCCGTTGGTTTTTTCGGTCGGAAAATCGACGTGGGTCAGTTTGTTTTCGTGGGGCCTGCGAGCTTTTTTTGTTTTTTAATCTGTAGCCGTTGATGAATTAAAAAAAAGTAAAAATTTAAAAATCGTAGCCGTTGTTTTTTTTTTATTAAACACCCATCAATACTCTATAAATACACATTCCATTTTCCAAACAATTCACACACTATTTTCACTATCATCTATACAATTTACATACTTTTTCACTACAATTCACATATTTTCAAATTATAAATGGATTCCGATTCTGATGTTGAAGATTTGAAAGTGCTCACGACTATTTTCGATCAGATGACTTATATCGATATTATTGATTTGATAGTGTCCGATTCGGACGACAAGGACGAAAGTCTGATCCGTCCACCAAGAGCCCAAAAAGTTGAATGGACCAAGAATGAGTTGAATTAAAATTTTTGAGCAAAGAGTGGCTTGAAGCTTCCAAAAATTGTCCAATTGGAGCTTCACCATCGGAAAAAGGTTTTTGGCAAAACATACAAAAAAACTATAACTCCAAAGTTGAAGTGAAACGTACAACAAATTAATTAATCGCCAAATGAAACAAAATAAAAAGAAACGACCACTAGACTACTAGTTTACATCTACTATTTTTATTGTAGTGTTTTTTTTTTTATATTGTAATGTTTAATTTTTAGTTAAATATTGTTTTTTTTTTTAAATTTAATTGTAATATTTTTTTAATGAAATGTGTTTTATTTTAGATATTTTAATTAATTAGTCAGTGAATCCCATAAAAAATGAAATGACAGAGCACTGATGGTAGGGTCCTGTTAGTTTTTGAAAAAGTTGATGCGGCGCTAACATGGTGCGTCGGTTTTTGTCAGTTTCTGTCATGATTGGATATGGTCTTGAAGGAGTCGTTATTTTGTTGTACGATAGTAATAGTAATGATAAAAATATATTGAAATGTACGTGATACGATAGTCTCATAATTTTGACAAACTGAACAATAAAAATTTGTTACCTTCTAGTGAAATGTTTCATAAGCGAAAATGATATTATGAATAAATGAGTTTCATCCAATGAAGAGCTTCATTTTCTGTCCTAGTCGATAGCTAATGAAAAGAAAATAATTTTGACTTCGTCCCCAAGAGCCTCTTAACGAATGGTAACCTTTGCGCCAAACGAACCTCGTTTCTATATTTCTATAGATCCAACGAACTACGCAAATCACGTCGTGACTTTAAAGTGTTTCCTGCTCCTATATATGAGAGTCGAAGGTATTAAGAGATGTTTAAAATGCAATCGATGTTGATAATGTTGGCAAGTCCACTATTTAAAAATGCAACTCTAAACAGCTTTTGCGATTTTGCACTTGACCGAAAAATGATATTCAGTTTTATGATCTTCTTTGCATAACATAAAGGACGTCTTGTTGAAACTATTATTAACGCCTTTATATTCCTTTTATATAATTCATGAATATAAATATTCGATACATGTTCGGATAATAAAGACACATTAAATAAATTCAGTGTTTTTAAAGGAAAACCATGAAAATGAAACCTCATCCATTAATGTATGTAGATGATTATGCCCGCAAACACACCCACTAAATGTAGGGCGGCGTTTACATCTCTCTAGTTCTTCCGTAACCTTTTTTCTTTCTTTTAAAATGACCAATCCAATTATTATTGAATGAGTTTTGATAAACATAAAGATCATATTCAATGGTGACGGAAACTCACAAAAAGTGACTAGACCACATCACCATCACATTGGTTTTTTTCAAAACTGTCTAAAACTGACGAACTTCTGCCACTAATGGCACCGTTATTTTAATTTTTCGGTCTCATATATACCAATTTACATCTTTTATATACAAAAAAAAAAAAAAACTCGACGGTATATCATATATCCGACGCACCAAACCAACGGAGACAAACCGACGCATGGTGCCATTGGTGTCGGTTGGACCGACACCCGTCAGTTCCAAACCGACGGTACCAATGGGAAGGGTCTAACTCTTTTTGAAAGGCTAAATCAATACCCTAATGGCTATGTTTATCAAAACCTATTGAATACATGATTTATGTCACTTTTAGTTAGCCCGTGTTACCTGCAGGTAGCAAGTGACGGACGGATTCGTTCACAACTCGTGTCTACGGGTTTTTTTAACCCACAGGTATTTGCTAGGGAGTTTACTTTACAAATATTTTATGGAATAATCAATTCCTTTCAATTAAAATGTGTGTCCAAACAAATAAAATTTTATAATTTAAATGAGTTTTTTGAACATTTTCAAAACAACAAATCGTTACTTTGTACAAAAAAAAAAAATAATTTTAAAAATATTAGTACATAAAAAATTACAAACTAGTTAATATTCAATAATTATCAGTTTATGTTGGGTTTGACTTTGAAGTTTGGATTAATGAGGATTTGTGAAGGAAACGAAATGTGATTGCTAGAACAAAGGAGATCGCGACGTGTTTAAGGGATATTACTACGCGATCAATGGGAAATCGCTACGCGATCCTGGGTAGCCACGAAGTGAAGATTGCGGCGCGTTGTCTAGGGGATTGCCACACGATTGGGAATAGATCGCGACGCGGTCTGACCCAATCGCGACGCGATTATGGTCGGTCCAGAATAACACGTATTGTTTAGTTTCCTTAATTAGCTAATCCTATATAATGTTTAATCTGTGATTCATTGTAACCCTAAGGCAGTACGAAATTTCTTGGTGCCATTGTCAATGAAGAAGATTACTCGGTTCTTGCCCGTGGATTAAACCAATCACATCGATTGGATATAAACACGTTAATTCCGTGTATTCTCTAATTGCTTTCATTAAGTTCTATTGTGATTGTTCTTGTGTTTTATCATTCAAAATCAGGTTTCTAGCATAACAATTTGTATCAGAGCCCTTAGCGTTTTATTGATTTGAATATTCAAGCAAGTTGATTGATAGGGAAGATGTCGTCTCAAAAGTTCAAGATTGAGAAATTCAGTGGGTCGAATGATTTCGCCTTATGGAACGTGAAGATGAGGACTCTTCTGGTTCATCTGGGGTTGAACATGACGATAGATGGAGATGCGAGCTGGGGTGAGAAAACGACTGCAGAATAGAAAAGAACGATTAATGGAAAAGCACATAGTGCTATTTTGTTGTGTTTGGCAGATGAAGTTTTGAGGGAGGTGGTAGATGAGACAACGGCTGCAGGGATTTGGAAGAAGTTATGTGATAAGTATCAGAACAGTTCTTTGACGAATCGTTTGTTTCAGAAGCAGCGTTTGTACAACCTCCGGATGACAAAAAGTACACCGGTAAAAGATCACCTTGATAACTTTAATCGTATTATTTTAGATTTACTATCTATTAATGTTAAAGTTGATGATGAAGATCAAGCCTTGATTTTGCTTTGTTTGTTACCTGGGTCGTATGAAAACTTTGTGGATACTATGTTGTATGGAAGAACTGAAATTACAGTAGGGGATGTTAAAGATGCTTTACAGTTTAAAGAACTCAAAAGACAGGTGTCTGTGAGTGATAACAGTTCTGGTGCAGGGTTATCAGTTGAAAGGGGTAGACCAACACAGCGGGGTAAGAAAGGCAAGGGTAAGGGAAAGGCTCGTTCAAAATCTAAAGCTCATGCAGGTACTATTTGTTATGGTTGCTATGAGAAAGGTCACTTTAAAAGGGATTGTTCGAAGGCGAAAAGTGGTAATGGGGAGAAAAACAGGGGGAGTGTATCTGTAGCACATGAATCCTGTGAAGATGAAGATTATGGTGAAGTACTAACTACTCAGGAGACATTACCTGTTAGTAGTGGGTCTGAATCGGTAGGTACTTGGGTGATGGACAGTGGGGCATCTCATCATATGGTTTTCTCGCGTGACTTATTCGTTTCTTTTAAGGAATGGAGTGGTAGTGTGAAGATGGTGATTATAGGCCGAAAAGTATCAAGGGCTCGGGTATAGTTCAGATTAAGACACACGATGGTATTGTCATGTCACTGGATTGTTGGTATGTTCCTGATCTCAGGAAAAATCTTATTTCTAGGGTTTGTGATGTGTAGCAAAAAGTCATGTTTTTATGCACATATTTCCCGCACATTTGACCTAATTCTTGGTGAAAACACTTAAATTAAATACTTTTCTACTTAAATTCACCAAGTTAGTCAAATTATAGACATTGCTATAAAAAGTGCTTAAATTTTCCAAAAGGCACGCAAATCGAGGTAGATTATTCAAACAACTGATTCTCACGTACTTTTAACCACATTATGATACAAGTCCTTAAATAGTCTCATATGATGTATCAGGTTATTCCAAGACTGTAGAATCAAGAATCGTGCAGATCGGATAAAGGACGAGGAAGATGGAGCTTTCTGAGCGTAGACCGAGGGTATTCCGCACATGTCAACCCTAGAGACATCCAAATTTGGCACATTTGGCATCACTAGAAACGTAATGGAATTACGAGACCGCAGGCGAAAGAATCAAGTCAAACGGACAAGAAACGAAGAAGATACGCGCGAATTAAGCAACGAGAAAAGCCGAAAACAGCACATGGCCTAGCACACAGCCACCCCAAGCCGTACACGGCCTAGAGGAAGCCATACACAGACCTCAACTAGCCGTACACGGCCTGGTTGAGGCCATACATGGCCTGGTTGCTTCTTGTGGTCTCTCGTTTTGCTTCGTTTGCTTGTACGTGCATGCTTGTGGACTTGTACTCTTGATCCAAGGCTCACCTATAAATAGAGGGCTCCTCAACCTCATTTCACACACCTTCATCACCTCTCATTCTCACTTTCTCTCTCACACACTCTCTCTCTCTCTAGAGTTTCTCTCTCTAGATTAGGGTTTTAGTTAGTTAGTTCTTGGTTAATATTTAACCTAGACTAACGGAGAGGCTACTTTTGTAATAGTGTAGGGAATATTCTGAGGGGCTTATTTGTAATATTGTCAAAGATATTGCGGAGGTTCCATTCATGTATTCTTTCAACATTATTCTATCTACGCATTATCTACGGTTACTTCTTTCCTTTTCTATTATGATGATTGCTATTATTGTTATGATAGATTTAGGATTGTTTGCCATGCGTAGTGAGTAGTTCTCTTATGTGCTTGTTGTGATGTAGTTAGTTTACATATGTTAGGGGTGATGTTACTTTAATTACACAAATGAAAACCGGTGTACTGTTAACTTTGTATTTATGAATTTCTAAACCAAAATCGCCTTTCCTCCAATAAACGTGGTTAGAACCTGTATGACAAGGAGTCGCGAACCTTGATCAACCGGTAACTACCTATCTATGTTTTCAAATATAAACATGGTTTGAATTGTGTAGTTGTGGAAATATTGTCAACCCTATCGTATAGTACACCGTGAATCAATCAAGGATTTATTGGGATATGTTTAAATAGTGAGGGTTGGGTTTATATCATAGATGGTCAAACTTTAATACAAACTTAGTCCAGAGTGACCGTAAAGTATTTGGCACCGGAAAGACCATAAATTGGCACAGTACTTCGTATAGCGTTGGAAACACTTCAAGTGGAGTACCAATACGTGGAAGCTAAGGAACTGCCGTCGGTTGAAGACTGTGTCACATCCTGGTTGAACCACACAGCTCTGGACTAAACAAAGACCATTAATACAAGGTTAGAAGTCACCAAACCAAGTCTTAATCTTAAATGCCTTGCCTAGCCTTAGTATCCCCGTGGTGTTAAGAACGGTCAGAACTTTTAGTGGGTCTGTTACTCTATCTCATGCGCCCAGGAATATCATTCCAAAAAGGGTCACTATTCCAGTATATGGAGAGTGTTCAAGAGTTGAGCAGCCTCCTCTGATCAGAATCACCATAACCTAGCAACCCAGTGATATACTGTCTGAGAAATCAGACAGTAGGGTGTTAGTGTTTACACTACGAATACTTAGGCAAAAGCAAGACACAAATCTTTAAAAGACGTTTTCATACACAAAACCTAGACATCACCCCATAACATAAGCTAACGAAATCATAGCAAGCACTATCCTCCATTACTGATTAAACCCTATCTTTTATTTACTGTTTTGTTTATTTACTGTTTTGTTAGTTTAGTTTAAACGGACCTAAAACCAAATCCAAACTATTATCAAAAACCCATCACTAAATTGAACAGTTTGTCTTGACAACTCTGCTTCACAATACGATTGATCTTAAGAACGACCCTGAGTTATACTTGCCTCTGTAAGTAGAATTTAGGTCCCCAGCTCTATAAATTTAAAACTTACCACCACCGTTGTGCCCGCTGCACGAACGACCGTTGCGGGCGCAACAGTTTGCTAGCTCGACGTGGGTTGAGATATTTTGGTGATGGTGAACATGTGAAAGTGTTCAAAGGATCTTTAATATTATGAAGGGGATGATGAATAACACCAATATGTATATTCTGGATGGCAATTCGGTGACGGGAACGGTTGCGGTTTCTCAATCCTTGGATAAAAATGAGGATAAGACAGAGTTATGGCATCGTAGGTTGGGTCATATGAGCGAGAAAGGGTTGACAACTTTGAGTAGACGGGGATTATTGGGTGGTGATGTAACAGGTAGAATGGGTTTCTGCGAGGCTTGTGTTAAAGGTAAGCAACGTAGGGTCTCATTTAGTGTTGGCAAACATACATCCACGGAAGTTTGGAGTATTTTAACTCGGATTTGTGGGGTCCTTCTCCGGTTAAGTCCCATTGAGGATGTTCTTACTTTGTGACCTTCGTTGATGATTACTCAAGGAAGGTTTGGTTGTATTTTCTGAAGTCAAAAGACGAAATGTTTAGTAAGTTCAAGGAGTGGAAGATCATGGTTGAAAAACGGTCTGGAAAAAAGGTAAAAACTTTGAGAACTGACAATGGGTTGGAATTCTATAATGCACCGTTTGATAACTTCTGTAAAGCAGAAGGTATAGTGAGGCACCGCACTGTACGACACACACCACAGCAAAACGGGGTCGCAGAACGGATGAACCAAACACTGTTACAGCGTGCACGATGCATGCGAGTTTATGCTGATCTACCGAAGCAATTCTGGGCTGAGGCAGTTAATACTGCTTGTTATCTGATTAATAGGTCTCCATCAACTGCAATTGATTTGAAGACTCCTCAAGAGATGTGGACTGGGTCTGCTTGTGATTATTCTGGTCTAAGGATATTTGGTTGTCCAGCTTATGCTCATGTGAATGATGGTAAGCTTGAGCCGAGGGCAATGAAGTGTGTATTTATAGGGTACGCGGACGGGGTTAAAGGTTATCGGCTCTGGTGTACAGAGAAAGATAGAACTCCGAAATATATAATTAGCAGAGATGTTACCTTTCATAAAGCTGTTATGTTAGATCAGAGAGGAGACTTGGGGAATCAAGCAGAGAAAGATCAGGGTGCTAATCGGAAGATGGAGTTTAATACTCCTGATAGAGTTGTGGTAGGTGAGCATGAGAATGAAGCTAAAAAAGTTCCTAATGTACAGGGTGAGCCGAGCTCACAGGGTAGTGTGGAAGGTACATGTAACACCCGCCAAATTAGGATTAGTAATTAGTGTCTAATTCTATGTTAATACATGTAATTAGTTCTGTGTTAGGCTAATTAATGTATCGAAATATATATTGATGAATATATACAAATTATGCGATTTGATTAAATCGTACGCAATTTAAATCGAATGTAATTCGGTTCAATAAATGCGGACGTTGGTGAACGATTTTATTAAATAATATATTATTATTTAATAACACTATTATATCCAAAATATTATTTTGATAATATTTCATATTCATTTCGTATAATACAATTGGTAACAACGCGATAAAAATGTTAACGCGCAAACAAAACAAAATAAATAAAAGTTATGATTTATAACTCAAGTATTAGGTATTTTGGTAAAATACTTCAACAAATATATTGAATAATTATGCGCATTTTAAAACGTATATTTAAACGTATAAAATAATTATTTAACGTTTTAACGATCGAGAAAATGAACACCACACGGAGCGCAAATGCACGGGAACGAAATTTGGTGAAGTCCACCTCCGTGGACCCCACCTAGCCGGCCCCCCTTCTTCCCCCACCACCTCCACCTCTTTCTCATTTTCTCACTTTCTTTCTCTCTCTTTCTTTCTTTTTCTCTCTAAATCAAACTAAACCACCACCATCAAAATCACCAAAATAACATCACAAAACGCACACGGATCATCTCGGGCCTTTGGAGAAAAACGACCACCACATCACGATCTATCTTTCTATCTTTCCGGAATTTCATTTCGGCACTTTGTAAGTTTCCGACAAAACCCGAAACTCTCCGTTTTTACTCATCTTTACTTGTTTGTTGTTTATACATGCTCAAAATGTCCAAAAATGGATTGGGTAAAAGATTTGGACCAAACAGAAGCCTCACGACCGACTTTCCGGCCACCGGAATCCGAACAGGCTCCGACGTCGCATCTGGCTTGGCCCAATTGCGACGTCAGTTGCAACGTCGCAATACCAATCACCACGTCGCACATAGCGACGCCACCCACAGCGTCGCATTAAATTGCGAAAGTCGCACATAGCGACGTCATACTCAACGTCGCAGTCAGGGCTTGCGACGTTGCACCCAACGTCGCACCTTACGTCGCATGCCACGTCGCATGCTACGTCGCATAAAACAGATGCTGAAAAACCAAAATTTTTAAGAGATTTTCACTAAAACAAGGTGGTAAATATGAATTTTTCCCTCCGAGCTGACTCGGCAGCTCGACCCCGACCAGGGGCTCTGCCCCTTGGACCCCGCCAAGGGGTTGCCACCCCTTGGAACCCCGCAACCAGGGGCGCTGCCCCCGGACCCCCGTCATAATGAGTTTGTAAATACATTTCATACTAAGTGTCAAACTTATAAAACACTTCGAAATCAAAATAATAATATTAAGATTATTATTACAACCATTCACCAACGGGCCATACAAACTTTCGAAACTCAAACAATCGAAACAAATTATGGGAAATTGGACATTCTAGTTGGACGAACAACTTCAAGGTATTCTTGGTAGATACCGACTCATATTTAACCAACGCGTGTCGTGGACACCCTCAGGTTACAAATCTTTGGACTTCATTACTCGGCTAATCAACTTCAGTTTATTAAGTTAAACTCGCTAGACTCAGGTGAGTCTCATGGCCTCTCTTTTTACTGTTTTACTCAGGGGTGTGATACAATGCTTGTTTTTAACATGTGAACGCAAGTACAACTTTTTCATATACTACATGAGTTACTCACGACTAATCATTTAAAGTCCTCCGTCAGCATAGTTGTTAATACGTTGTAGCGTGAATATTAGTATATAGTACCATATAGGATTGACCCTCCTCGTTCGGGTTAGCAAGCACTAACCGGGTAAACGGACGTACTAATATTTGGGAAGACGAGTGTTGATTTGGCACTCGTGGAGGCAAAAACGCTCAGGCTGTGACCCTGACCCACAAGTTAAGCTCAACTATGTGCTCATGGCTGTATACACTTACATTATCAATTGCTGGATGCAATTCAATTACTTAAAACTTGCGGTTCATACGATATTATCTGATTTCAAACCTGTGAGCTCACCAGCTTTTAGCTGACCCATTTTAGCATGTATCGCAGGTACCCAGCAGTAGGTTTGGACTGCATCAGGGAATCAATAGCTCGAGTCAGCATGCAAACATTTGAGATTTTCTTGCATTAGTATATTTTGTACAAGTACTTATGCACTGAAATCTCTCATTTAATCGAACACGAGCTATGTATTGGCTGTAAATGTTGCAAACACTTTAATATCAATATATTTTGTTAAAATGACGCATATAGAGTCGTTTACTATATATCTTGTGCTTTGATTATTGATTAGTAACATCCAAAGTATGTTTCCGCAAATCATTAAATTTGGGGGTGTTACAGTACAGTTGATACGGGTCCGTCTGAGAGTGGGGAATCTGAACCATTGTTGACTAGGGAGGATGCTCAAGGGATGGATGATCTACCTATAGCACAGCAGAAGGAAAAGAGGAATGTTCAAAAGCCGGCAAGGTATGGTAACGTTACTTCTTTTGATTCTGTAGCATATGCACTTGTAGTGGGAGAAGACGTTGACTTGGATGAACATAACTCTTATAAAGAGGCGGTTGGGAGTCAAGAAGCTGAGAGTTGGTTAGTTGCTATGAAAGAGGAGATGTAATCACTTGAAAAAGAACCAAACGTGGGTTCTTATACCATTACTGGAGAGAGTTAAACCTGTAGGATGCAAATGGGTTTTCAAGAAGAAAGACGGAATTTCTGGAGTTGAACCACCGAGGTCCAAAGCTAGGTTGGTGGCTAAGGGTTTCTCACAAAAGGATGGAATTGACTATCATGAGGTGTTTTCGCCGGTCGTGAAACATAAGACGATTCGGGTCCTTTTGGCTATGGTGATTTGGAGCTAGAACAGCTTGATGTCAAAACGACATTTTTACATGGTAGCTTGGATGAGAAAATATATATGTCGCAACCTGAGGGATTCATTCAACCTGGTAAAGAAGACCATGTGTGTTTGCTGAATAAATCTCTATATGGTTTGAAGCAGTCTCCAAGACAATGGTATAAAATGTTTGATTCATTTATGATTTCCCATGGTTATTTGCGTAATCAATTCGATAATTGTGTCTACTCGAAGAGCTTGTTGGATGGTTCTTTTATTTATCTGTTGCTCTATGTGGACGATATGCTTATTGCTTCAAAGAACAAAACTGACATTGACGAGTTGAAAGTTTTGTTAAAGAGTGAGTTTGAGATGAAGGATTTGGGGTCAGCTAAGAAGATTTTTGGTATGGAGATATGGAGGAATAGAAAAGAAGGTCTCTTGTACATCTCTCAAGAGAAGTATGTGGAGAAAGTTCTTGAAGCATTCCGGGTAGATCAATCCAAAATTGTAAGTACTCCTTTAGCTGCACATTTTAAACTTGATAGGAGTACTTTACTGAAGACTAATGATGAGAAAGAGTATATGAAGGTTGTTCCGTATTTGAGTGCGGTTGGTAGTCTTATGTATGCTATGGTCTGTACAAGACCTGACTTGGCTCATTCAGTTAGTGTGGTAAGTCGTTTTATGAGTAATCCGGGTAAAGCTGTCGCACCCCCAAATTTACAGTGTGGAAGCGATTTGGGCCGGGGCGCGACTAATCCGGTAGTCATAGCACAAAGATATAATGAACGACTCTACATGCGTCGTTTAAAAATACGTTGATAATAATAAAAGTTTTACAATGTTGTAATAGTTACAAAAGCTCGTAAGCCAAATGTGAGAGATTCTAAGGCATATCTAGTTTTACAAAATGTAGAAATGCAGGGGAATCTCCTGATGTCTATATGCGAATCGAGCTATATAATATCCTGAGCAGACCTACTGCTGCTGAGTACCTGAGAATACATGCTAAAAGGGTCAGCTAAAAGCTGGTGACCTCACATGTTTGTATAATGATAAAATATAGTGTGTGAACCACAAAATTTAATATAATGATTTGAAACCAATCAAATAAGGTGTATATTACTGCCATGAGATCATAGTCTAAGCTTAACTGAGGTGTCGGGATCACAATCAAGTGCCAGATCGAGGGTGCCTCCCTGCAAGTGTCTAATCTACACTCGTATGAACAAATGATAATGCATCCGTTTGACCAGTTGGGGCTTCCAACCCGGACGGGGATTGTCAATCCCATATGGTACCATACACTAACATTCATGCTAAATCAATATAAACAAACTATGTGGTGGAGGGCTTTCATGATTAGTAAAACAACTCATGCAGTATATATCGATGTTTTGTACTTGTGTCCACATGTAAAATAAATGAGCACGTATTCCCACCCCGGGAGTAAAAACAGTATAAATGCGGGGCTGTGAGACTCATCTGAGTCTGAAGTGTTGCTATCAAGCAGTAATGATGAAGTACAAGTAAATGATGTCGTCCAAACAACTGTAACCTGCCGGGCGTCCTAAACGCGCAAGGTTATGATAATGAGTAGGTATCTCAAAAGATTACATAAGCTAGTTATCCATTCAACTAGTAATGTCCAAATAATTTGGTTTGATTGATTGTGTTTTGAAAACATGTACGGCCCGTTGGTGAGTTTTTGTAATAATAATTCCAAAGTGTAATTATTATTATGTTGTTACGTTATACTTATAAAGTACATTTCATGTGTTTAGATGTCGTATCGTATAAGTATTCGAGGGTATGAAAATTCGTCACTTAATGTGAAACTAATTATAAGTTTTCTTAAGCTTTTGAACGACGGGGGTCCGGGGGCAGCGCCCCTGGTGGCGGTGTCCAAGGGGCAGAGCCCCTAGCTGGGGTCGAGCTGCCAGGTCATCGCGGAAAATTTTTATTTATGTATATATTGCTTTAATAAAAACGCATCGGAGATTTAAATTTGGGAATATTGCGACACTGCAATTTGTGTCGCGTTCTGCGACATTTGATGAGTTAGCGACACAAGGGTTTGTGTCGCACCATGCGACATTTGCAATTTAATGGCGACATAGAGGTGCTGTGTCGCAGTATGCGATAATAATAAGTTTTGCGGCATAAATATTGTGTCGCAGGTTGCGACATAGGTAATTGTTGCGACATAATGACTTGTGTCGCAATGGCATTGGGCCAAAAGCGACACAAGGGGCTGATCAGAGGTCCAAGTGTCGGGAACGTGGTCAAACAACTTCGGTTTGACCCGAAACTTTTACACAAGTCTTAGATTAGTTGATAGAGCATACGAAAATTATTGGTTCGTGTCGGAGTTAGCCCGAAGTGTCGGTTTTTAAAATGTGTACAAAATAGTCCCCGGTTACGTTTTCCAGAATTTTGGACTCGTTTCGGGTCTCGTTTTAACCAACCTTTAAGTCGAAATAATTCATGGGAAAAATCAAGCATGTTCACCTACATCTGTAGTATTTTACCAAAATTTTCTGAGAATTTTAGAGGTCGTTTAGCTAGGTAAATAAAATCGAGAAGCAGGTGTGTTCCATTTTCGGCCAAAATGGACTGTCATGCACAAATCGATTTTTAGAGAAAAATAAATGAGTTTCTAGAAGAAAAGTTCAACATGAAAGTTGTAAACAACGAACATACGAAGATTTTGGCATAAGTTTCATACATTTATTTTGAGTATACAATTTTATATGAATTTTCTCGTGAGACTGATTTTTAGGACAAAAAAGTGATGTTTGTATACATGTATGTAAAACGTATTTAAGCTTTTGATTTGGACATCTTCAAGTTGGATGAACACACTAACATGTAAACAAACACAATACAAGTATTTTCAAAGGTGACGAGATCTTACAAGTATCGTATGGAGAAACCGAAAAGATAGGAATGTTCCTCGCGTTAACGTGATCGTTTTTGCTTTTAAACTCGTTGTGATCCAAGGTGGTTTGATGGTGGTTTATGGTGGTCTCTTTGGAATGATTTTTAGAGAGGGAAAGGAGGGAGAGAGAGTGTGAGTTTAGAGAGAGAGAAGGGTGGTTGATGAATGAGGGTTTTGTGGATCTTGTTGGTGTTTTGACGGTCAAAAGAAACCCACAAAATGGGGGATGTGTTGGGGGCTAGAACCGGCTCCATGAGCCCCAAAAGAGGGTGGATGTCTCAACTTTTGGTTCCCCAAATTCGCGCTCCGTGCGGTGTTCATTTACCCGATCGTTTAGACGTTTATTTAAACGTTATACGTTACATATACGTGTTTTAAATAACGATCAAAATTCGATATTTTAGATTGAAGTATTCACTCATAATACTTGAAAAATATTTATAGAATGTTTTAATAATGTGTCGGTCTCGATTTGCGTGTTCGTGTTACAGTTTCCAATTCGAGTGACGTTAAATTTATACATTTTTGGTTATCGGTTTATAATACGATATTTATACGAATAATTCCATTCAAGATAATATATTTTTAATTTATAAAAATATATTTTGATTTTCGTTCGTTTGTCAGGCGCGTTTAGCGCGTTTTTTCGCGTACGAGTTATTTATACGATACGAAATACGTGTAAAATATTATTGAAATAATATTTAGTAATTAATGTGATTATTAAATAATTTCATATTACATAATAATTTGATTCACCAACGTCCATATTAATATGTACCAGAATCCATCCGATATGAAAATGCACGATTGAATTTAATCATGTACGTGTGTATGTATAACAATATACATAATGATACATACAATTAGCCTAACATAGAACTTATTACACGTATTAACAAAGTGATTAGGAACTAATTACTAGCCCTAATTTGTCGGGTGTCACAAAAGCTCACTGGGAAGCAGTTAAGTGGATCATGCGGTATTTGAAAGGTAGTAGTGGTTTATGTCAGAGATTCGGGCCTAACAAAGATGTTAGTGATTTAGTCGGTTATGTAGATTCTGATCATGGTGGTGATCTTGTGAAAAGAAGATCATTGACGTGCTACATTTTTACCTTATTTGGATGTTCGGTTAGTTGGAAGGCAACTTTGCAACCAACTGTGGCTTTGTCTACTACGGAAGCTGAATACATGTCAATGACTGAAAGGTATTAAAGAATGCATATGGTTACATGGTTTGATTGAGAGTCTTGGTCTGAAGGTGGAGAAACCTACTTTATTTTGTGATAGTCAAAGTGCTCTAAACTTGGTTAAGAATCCGGTGTATCATGAGAGAACGAAGCATATTGACATTCGGTTAAACTTCATTCGAGATATATTGGAAAGTGGAGATTCTTAATTCAGAAGATTGATACTAAGGAGAATCCGACAGACATGTTAACTAAGGTGTTACCGAGAGCCAAGTTCCAACTGTGTTTGGACTTAGTGAATATTTGCATGAGGTAGGCCCCGAGGGGGTGAGTGGTCAAGAACGAGAATGCTTGGGTTTGTAAGGAATGGTGGAGTAATTTCGAAGTTTTGGGCTTTGATGGGTGAAACTAACTTCAAGTCAAGGTGGAGATTTGTTGGGTTTGACTTTGAAGTTTGGATTAATGAGGATTTGTGAAGGAAACGAAATGTGATTGCTAGAACAAAGGAGATCGCGACGTGTTTAAGGGATATTACTACGCGATCCTGGGTAGCCACGAAGTGAAGATCACGGCGCGTTGGCTAGGGGATTGCCACACGATTGGGAATAGATCGTGATGCGATCTAGACCTAATCGCGACGCGATTATGGTCGGTCCAGAATAACACGTATTGTTTAGTTTCCTTAATTAGCTAATCCTATATAATGTTTAATCTGTGATTCATTGTAACCCTAAGGCAGTACGAAATTTCTTGGTGCCATTGTCAATAAAGAAGATTACTCGGTTCTTGCCCGTGGATTAAACCAATCACATCGATTGGATATATCCACGTTAATTCCGTGTGTTCTCTAATTGCTTTCATTAAATTCTATTGTGATTGTTCTTGTGTTTGATCATTCAAAATCAGGTTTCTAGCATAACAGTTTACGTAATAATTTTCTTAATAGTATATAAATTTGCTATTAGAAACATGAATAGTTGAATACCATACGTTTAATTTCCTAAACCAATAGTTCATGATAATGTTTAACTAATAATTATATATAAATAAATAAATATATATTTTTGATAAATAATGATATACCCGCTGTGAAATTATATGGGTTTTGTGGGTTTGCAAGTTGATCGAGTTTACCTATCAACAAAAATGCATACCCGCAACTCGCCTACAACCCACCGACAGGATCATGATGTTTACCAACCTGCGTTGCACAGGTACTTTACGGACGCGTGTTATTTCTTACCATTAATTACCATCCCTACTTTTTAGGTCTAGATAATAAAGCAGGATAAATTTATGACTCTTGCTATTGTGTTAGTTTAGACATGCACATCATAATTGAATTATTGTTTCATGGTAACAAAACAAGTTCACGGGCACTTTAATATTGTACAAATAGGCTGCAGCGCTGCACCTTAGGTATCTTTCGATCAATAATATGTATGTTTATAAAAGGGGCTTAACCGTAAAAGGGGCAAACATGATTTTGTTGTTAATTACGTAGTACTGTTTCTAGTCACGCAAGGAGCATGCCGTCTGTCAAAAATAGAGGTGGCAATTTGAGACCCATGGGTCTAGTTGAGTTTTTCTAATTTTTATAGATTGGTCTAATTTGGTAATTAAAATAAGGCTTAAGTATATCATTATTACCTATTGGGTCATAATGAGTAATAATGATATACTTAAGCTTTTTTTTAATTACCCAAATAGACCCAACTATAAAGATTAGAAAAACCCAATTAGACCCATGGGTCTTAAATTGCCACCTCTAGTCAAAAATATGGAGCCTCCACATGTGCGGTTCACGTGACGTAACTGCTGCATTACGGAGTATATTTGAGAAATTTTGACGTAGCTACTGCATTAGAGCAAAGGGAGTGGAGGCCATCAACTTCACCGTTCATAGTGGTGAACGTCGGAGCTCGCCGTTCACCACTCCCCTTTGGCGTTCATCACCGGTGTTCATCGTCAGCGTCGGAATTTGCACGATGAAGCAAGCGATGTTCAATTTATTTTTTTCCTTTTTCTTTTTTCTTTTCCCTTTTCCTTTTATTTAATTGGTTAAACACATGTTTTGTGGATCCATTTGAACACCGAGTTGAACATTGAACCACTCCTTTAAAAATCGTTCTCGAATTAAGTTTCAGTATTCAATTGAACGCTGAGCTGAACACCGAACACAATGTCAACCACTCCTTGTGCTCTTAGGGTGTGTCTAGCGGATTCTATGAGATTATAAAGGATTGAGTATCTGTTGAAAAAATAATTTTTTAGAATCGCCTAAAATAGAAACTAATTCAAGTAAGTTATGAAAAGGTCATCCACTAGAAGCTCCAGCAATAATCTCCATCTCTAGCTACATGTTCCAAGTTTGTTGTTTACCACACCCAAACTTAAGCTTCTATAAACTCTCATAAACTTATCACCAAAACACACCTATATGTTTTTGGTGGATTTATCAATTTTGACAGTGGATATATCATTAGCCTTTGCATATAGTCGGGAAGAAAATTTTACCACCTGATCTAATATATGCAAATAAAAACTAGTGTAAAGTATTATGAACAAAATAGAAAACACTAGAATTTGAGAAGTAACTCACCGAATAGTTTATGACATGATAAACGTTTAATTTCCACATCATTATGGCATATTGGCAATCGCCTAACTTCTCACTCATCGGAAATTTAAGTCGAATAATATACTAATTTTGAAATGACCATTTTAATTTTTTTTCGCAATTTGTATTTATTATTTAATATGAACAAAAATAGACTATGGGTCAAAGATTCAAAGTACACCGTCTTTTCAAGCAATCAACTATCATAACTAGAGCTGGCAAAAAAAAACCAATTGGTTAAATTTGGGTCTAATTGGTTATTATTTATAATGTGATGGGTTTAGTTGGGTTTTTTTAATTTTTATATATGGGTCTAGTTGGGTAATTAAAATAAGGCCCAAGTACATGATAATTACCCATTGGGTCCGTACTATAACCACATGGTTATCTTCCGTCAATTTCTAATCGCTAAGTTCACACATCAGTAACTCGATCCCCAACTCAAATTCTAGTCGCCGCAGTCTCTCGCCGGAGTACATATATCAACTTGATTCAACGGATACCTGTAATACACAATTCTCAACACCTTATAATCCGTAACAACATCATCAAATCCAAACCCTAACACAACCTTAATCGTACCAGCTCGAGGTCGATCAATAAGCGCGATAGGCAAGTCCTTAAAAACCGTAGTAGTAGGAGTCCATAACAAAATAATCGAAGCAATTGGCAACACACTCAAACAAACCAATCCGTTACAGCTCCCGCAAACACGTAGCGGTTTCGAAATGGTAAGAAACGGAATGTCGATTTCGATTGGGATTTTAATTGATCTATCTAATGAATCAGATAAGATCAAACCGACGTCACGATCAGATGTGGAGGTGGAGGTGGTGGCTTTCTGAGGTGTAAACAGGAATGATGGATCTGAAACAGTGGATTGATTTTGGAAATGTTTTGGAGATGAAATTAGGGTTTTGAAAAAGGGCGTACCATGATTTGGAAACGGATTTGAAACGGAGGATGTATCTAACAGGAACACAAGAGAGGATGTCGATGATTACATCTTTTGGTAGCTCTTTCGACATTGAAAAACTTTGTATCTATTTAGCTTTGCTGTTGATTATATATATATATGTATATGTGCGTACTATGTTGAATAGTATCGGTCTTTGTTTACGGAAGTGCAAATAACATATGTTCCGTGATAAAAAAAAAGTTTGTAATAAAAGACCCAAAAACCCAACCCAAACCCATTAGACCCAAACCCATTAGACCCATCCTCCCCAAAGACCCATCTAGACCCGAACCCATCTAGACCCAAAACCCAATAAGACCCGAGACCCGACCCGACCCGACCCGAACATTTTGTCACCTCTAATCATAACTGTTAAATCGTTCATAGTGAAAAAAGTTATACACGTACTAGTTCACATTTTAATATCTAATTGTCTTAAATATTAATTTTGTATTTCAACTAATTAAAATAGACTTTAATAAGTATAGATGATAATTGATTGGTAAATTGAATATTATCAGTAGCGGACATTGGTAAAATTATGTGCATTTTTTTTAGTTAACCGAAACGAATGAAGTATAAAATTTATAACCAATTTGTTGTCGGATGTTGAAATAAGCAGACTCAAATATTTACTAGGTATGGTAGGGGCCATTAAAGACGCAATTAGTTTAAATTAAATGGTTCACATGGATATGATGTGTTATCGAGACGGTGTACGTTAATTTATTTATATAATTTAGGCCATTTTTAATTATATGTAAGAAGTTTTAATTACCATAATTCTATTGCTTTTTCGTTTTTTTTTTTTTACAATAATTCAATTGCTTTTTCGTTTTTATAGAATTGGAGATATATAACAATATATCATTTCCCAACTATGATATACAATCACATATATATATATATATATATATATATATATATATATATATATATATATATAGGGTATTGATCAAGAGGGAAGTGTCTTTTTGGGGGGAAGGGGGGAAGCGTTAGTACGCATCAAGAAGCATATTACAATTATCAATTAAAACGTCAACAAAAAATTATTTTTATCGGTAAATAGTAATCAAAATCGATGCGATAAAGAATATTTTAACGAATGAATTTCATTTTTAAGTCATAACATCAATTGATGAATATTTATTTAATTAATTGTTAAGATGCAGTGTGATGCATATTAACTAAGATGCATCGCGATGCATCATAAAACTTCACATTATTTGAAAAATATTTTTATTGTTAAGATGCATCGCAATGCAGGTTAACTAATATGCACCGCGATGCATCTTAACGGATTTGGATCAAATATTCATAAATCGATACTATAACTTGAAGAAAAAATTTATCAAGGAAGCTTAACATTTATAACATCGATTCTGATTAACATTTACAAAATTTCAGTTTGTTTTTTTCGAGATTAGTATAGGTGAAGGTAATATGCTTCCTGATGCGTACTAACGCTTCCCCCTTCCCTCAAAAAATGGACTTCCCTCTGGATCATGCCAGTATATATATATATATATATATATATATATATGGGAATGTTCAAATGAGAACCACTTTAAAATTGAGAACTGTGAGAACCACAATGAATATGTGTTAAATGAGAACCACTTTAAAGTTGAGAACTGTGAGAACCACAACGAATACGTGTTTGTTCACATGTGATTAACTTCAATCATATGTGAACATTGATGTACGTTTAATTGAAAAAGAAAAAGGTAAAAAAAAATATCATAGATTTACGTCTTAAAACACATTTTAACCGATTTGTTCACATTATCGTTCACAACATGTATTTGTTTTTTGCGTTTTTCGATATGATTTTAAGATTTTTTTTGACTTTTTTCTTTTTCAATTAAACGTACATCAATGTTCACATATGATTGAAGTTAATCACATGTGAACAAACACGTATTCGTTGTGGTTCTCACAGTTCTCAATTTTAAAGTGGTTCTCATTTGAACCTCCCACTATATATATATATATATATATATATATATATATATATATATATATATATATATATATATAATGGCATGATCCAGAGGGAAGTCCATTTTTTGAGGGAAGGGGGAAGCGTTAGTATGCATCAGGAAGCATATTACATTCACCTATACTAATCTCGAAAAAAGCAAACTGAAATTTAGTAAATGTTAATCAGAATCGATGTTATAAATGTTAAGCTTCCTTGATAAATTTTTTCTTCAAGTTATAGTATCGATTTATGAATATTTGATCCAAATCCGTTAAGATGCATCGCAGTGCATATTAGTTAATCTGCATTGTGATGCATCTTAACAATAAAAATATTTTTCAAATAATGTGAAGTTTTATGATGCATCGCGATGCATCTTAGTTAATATGCATCTCACTGCATCTTAACAATTAGTTAAATAAATATTCATCAATTAATGTTATGACTTAAAAATGAAATTCATTCGTTAAAATATTCTTTATAGCATCGATTTTGATTACTATTTACCGATAAAAATAATTTTTTCTTGGCGTTTTGATTGATAATTGTAATATGTTTCCTGATGCGTACTAACGCTTCCCCCCAAAAAGACACTTCCCTCTTGATCACTACCTTATATATATATATATATATATATATACCAAGTATATTTCATCATCATCATCGTATAAATAGTTAAGTTAAACTTAAACGTACAATCTAAATTTTTCATATCATTCAAAAACTAACATGAAACTCGCACGGAAAAGCGAATAATTATACCCTACCGATAACTCACTGTTTCAATTTATAGTCAGACGTACTATAATATACACTGTTGATTTTAGGTTACACATGCAACCTTTTAGTACACACATGATTCGTTGATGAGAAATGACATGAATAGAAAATTAACTTTGATTCTGATCATACTTCTCAATACGAGAATTAATTACCGTTTGACATTTCTTTATATATATGGTAAAAAAAGTAAATAACGTAACACGTTCCCATGAATTGCTTTACCAAAAGCAGAAATTTACAAACTATGATACCATACTTTTTTACATATATTTTGGACCGTCGAGTTATAAAAGAAAAATAAAATATATATATATAGGGTAGGGTTCAAATGAGAATAGAAATTTGTGTGAGAATGAGGGAATCAATGATATCAAGCCATGTGTAGAAAGAGAATGTTCCACATGTACAAAACCCATTTACCCCCAACATCAATTATCTCACAAACGACAAATCGAAAAATTATGAAAATTGCACCATTAAATTCGTCGTTTTCTCCTCTTCGATTTGCCGTCCCTCAAGACATACTTTCGAAAAGTTTTTTTTTTTTTTTTTCATTTTTTGGTGGGTTTCACATTTACTAACACATGTGTTAAAGTGTTGCGTTTAGGGTTTAGGGTTTGGGGTTTAGGGGTTAGGGTTTAGGGTTTAGGGTTTGGGGTTTCGGGGAGAAACCCCAAACCTCAAACCCTAAACCCTAACCCCTAAACCCCAAACCCTAAACCCTAAACGCTTTACAAAACGCTAAACCCTAAATCTTTCTAAACCCTAAACCTTGAACCCCTTCTAAACCCTAAACCCTAAACCATAAACCCTACTAAACCCTAAACCTAACCCTAAACCCTAACCTTAACCACAAATTAAATGTACCACTAATCACTAACACATGTGTTACTAATTTGTGAAACCACCAAAAAATGAGGAAAAAAAAAGTTGTCAAAAGTATGCCTTGAAGGACGGCAAATCGAAGAGGAGAATACGCTGAATTTTATGGTACAATTTTCATGATTTATCGACTTACTGTTTGTGAGATATTTAATTTTTAAAAATGTGGAGGAGAGAGAATAAAGTGTGGAGGAGAGAGAATAAAGTGACACATGGCAGAAATCTGTTGGTTCTTTCATTCTCACTCAAAATTGGTGTAATCATTTGAACCTTACTCTATATATATATATATATATTTTAAATTGAGGTTTCTATTTTGAGATGTGAAATTTATTAAGGTATTATATAGGCTCTTGTTAAGGCAAATGTTTAGCTTTATTCGACCGGGATGACTGTCGTGTATGCTCAATTTCTTTTTACGGAAATTACATAAACCACCATTTCACTTTCATTAAACTACAGGAACCATCCTCATTTATGAACAATGACATGCAAATCCTCGATGGAGATATAACTTAATTTTAATATGTTATATGTTATGGTTACTACATGTAAAGTTGTAAGCAAATGGAACATATATGAACAAGTCTTATTCATGCTCATTTGTTTAGTTTTGCTACACTAACATACACTTCATAAACGCTTATGCTCAATTGATCACGTTTGTTTATTAAGAAAGGCTTAGTATCTGGGAATGCATTTAACTTGTACCCGATGTCTATTATGTGTACCCAACTTAGGTTTGCTATTTTTAATGCACAAAATTTTCAAAAAGTGTGTTTTAGTGTATTTTGGTGACATTTTGATGATGCGTCAAACTCTCGGGATGCCACGTGGCACCTTAGACGAGCGACACATCAACAAAATACGTTAAAACACCGTTTTTGAAAGTTAGATGCATCAAAAAAACAAACGTAAATAGTGTACACACAATAGACATGGAATGCAAGTTGGATGTATTTCCAGACACTAACCCCTTTTAAGAAATGTAGAATTTCTAAAACTGATATGATCTAGTTAACAAAATTCTCGAGCTACAGTCTATAAAAAAAAGGATTAACATTTATTCTTCTGGCAACACGTACTTAAGTTTAGGTGTTGACGATGCAACATTGTAATAAATATTTACGATTTTCGTTCTCCAACTTCTAACATTTGTTTGTGTTGATAATAATAGATTTGTACATTACATGTAAAATTGGGGTCACTTCAAGAACACTTTCATAATTGTTTCTCCATCTTATATAAATAACTAAAGTAAGTTACACTCACACACGCATATCACGAATATATACGTTAATCCATGAATATTTACAAATAGTCCTAGTACAGAACTTGAACCAACAACCTCAAGGTTGATGGGTTACCTCGATACCGCTAGTTCAAGTATATGAAATATTGAAATGCAAGTAACATAAAAGAATAAGGACTATATATATAAACGTAAGTAAGATAGTTAGGTTTAATATACACTTTTTATTAAAGGAAGTCACAGCAGTACCCCAAGGACCATTGCATGATGTTGAAGGTGACCCCTCATTTATATCTTCTCATCTGTTTTCATTCATTGCTATAAACTTGCCTTTAAATCTCCCTCCACCTCCCTACCTTCATCCATCCCACCACCACCTCCTTCCTGTAACTAAAATAATTCCCAAAATGCCACAATTGTTACCTGATTTCTCATCTTCTGTTAAACTCAAATATGTTAAACTTGGTTACCAGTATTTGGTTAACCATATCTTAACATTCTTATTCGTTCCGGTGATCGCAACGATCGCAGTCCAACTCCTTCGTCTTGGTCCGGACGAGATCATCTCCACCGTTAAATCTCTCGAGCTCGATATTGTTCAAATACTATGCTCAGTTTTTCTCATTTTGTTTATTTCAACTGTTTATTTCATGTCTAAACCAAGATCTATCTACCTTGTTGATTACACGTGCTACAAGGCGCCTATCACGTGCCGTGTTCCATTCTCTACTTTCATGGAGCACTCGAGGCTTATTCTAAAAGATAAACCTAAAAGTGTAGAGTTCCAAATGAGGATTCTAGAACGTTCTGGATTAGGTGAAGAGACGAGTTTACCACCAGCTATTCATTACATTCCGCCTAAACCTAACATGGAGGCTGCTAGAGGTGAGGCGGAACTCGTTATTTTCTCCGCTATTGATTCGTTGTTCGAGCGAACAGGTTTGAAACCGAAGGATATCGATATTATAATCGTTAATTGTAGCTTGTTTTCGCCGACACCATCACTATCCGCGATGGTTATAAATAAGTATAAATTGAGAAGTAATATCAAGAGTTACAATTTATCCGGAATGGGATGTAGTGCTGGTTTAATCTCAATCGATTTAGCTCGAGATTTACTTCAAGTTCTTCCTAATTCGAATGCGATTGTTGTTAGTACAGAGATTATCACCCCTAATTATTATCAAGGAAACGAGCGTGCGATGCTCCTTCCTAATTGTCTATTCAGGATGGGGGCCGCGGCGCTTCTATTATCAAACAAGCGCCGCGACCAGAGCCGCGCAAAGTATAAGCTTGTACACGTCGTCCGAACACATAAAGGTGCCGACGACAGAGCTTTTAAATGCGTCTACGAACAAGAAGATCCACAAGGACTTGTTGGAATCAACTTGTCAAAAGATCTTATGGTGATTGCAGCTGAAGCTCTTAAATCAAACATTACAACAATCGGTCCATTGGTCCTACCGGCATCCGAACAGCTTCTATTTTTATTCACTCTCATCGGCCGGAAAATATTTAATCCAAAATGGAAACCGTACATTCCTGATTTCAAACAAGCGTTTGAGCATTTCTGTATCCACGCAGGCGGTAGAGCAGTTATAGATGAGTTACAGAAGAATCTTCAGTTGTCTGCTGAACACGTGGAAGCTTCACGAATGACGTTGCATCGATTCGGAAACACGTCATCGTCGTCGCTGTGGTACGAGTTGAGTTACATAGAAGCAAAAGGGAGGATGAAGAAAGGAGATAGGGTTTGGCAAATAGCATTCGGTAGTGGATTCAAGTGTAACAGCGCTGTTTGGAAATGTAACCGGAATATAAAAACTCCGACCCGCGGACCGTGGGAAGATTGCATTGATCGGTACCCGGTGCACATCCCGGAGGTTGTGAAGCTGTGAATTTATTACACATTTACAATTTACAATATTAAATTACAGGAAAATAATAATAAAACACGTTTAAACATTATTATTGTTGTTGTTTTTCACTCTTTTTATAGGTGATATTTTCATTTTTTTTCCTTCTTTTTTTATTTTGGTTACTTTCACATATTTCAGCAGAATTAAAGATTCTGTAACTGTAAAACAAGATTTGATGTGTTATGTAATGTAAAACGTCTATATTGTTGTATCATTATACATTTATACTACTATTTTTCCCCCATGGTAGAATTATTATTTTTTTTCTTTTTAATTTATCATAAATCGTTACTATAATATGATACGCTAACTTTATGTTAAAGTTGGCAATGACACTATCAAAACGTTATATCGTAACTAAGGTATAAGTATTAAAATTTGTTAACAATTTAATTAATACTCATATCAATCAAGTTTGCTATTCATAACTAATTTATAACGTACCGCATTCGATGTTTATTTTTGCCTCGTATATAACTTTGAAGGATTATACCAACTGTCACTTAACGATATTTTTGAACTATAACATAATAATTGTAATATAGACACTTGAAATCTAATTAATCGAGTAATAGTTGAATATTAATATGTATAAATTTTTTATTATTATCATCATTATTATTATTATTATTACTATATTATTATTATTATTATTATTATTATTATTATTATTATTATTATTATTATTATTATTATTATCTTAAATTATATATAGGAAACATATTTGTGACATCATCATCATTTAAAATTAAAGTTCAATTGAACAATTAAGTCCCTATATTTTACTTAATTTTGAAAACAAAACCCCAATTTATTATTTATAATCTAAACTTAAGTTGTATAAAATAATCTACGTAATCATATAAATAATATTTATGAAATACTATTATATTTTAAAACTTTAATTATTCGGATACTTTTATAACCCAAGTATATTTCTTTATTTTGAAATTAAAGACATCGATTATCATGTGATTACATTTGTTATCTTCACATCCTAATTAACTAATGTTTCAATACGGTTACATGTTCAACAACTTAATTATAGTTTGAGATTTAAAACTTAGATGGCCCGTGTGTATACACGGGTCTAAGTACTAGTTATTATATAATCAGAACCTTGATCTCATCTACTTTTCTTTAAAACTAATATTTATTATCAAACTTATTTACTCGAACTTTGGAGTTATAATAGAGGAATATTGTTGAAAAATGTCCGATCCAGCAATATAGTGTAAGTGAAGAAAGGCAATGCCGCTTGTAAAGCTCTTTCGTCAAGTGTCTGATCGTGACATCTCTCTGATCATAACTTCAAATATCAAGAAATTTTATAAGAAAATAATAATTTCAAATATGAAGAAAAACATTTTTTAGTCATTCAAAAACTAAATTTTAATTTATACGCATTTTAGTGAGTAATATTTATGATGCGGTTTACATTAATTTATAGAAATCGTCTTACTATTTTATTTATTCCAGACTATCAGTCAAATAAATTCATTTATATCTCGTAAATGGTTCATCTATCACTTGAAATGATTGAAATACTCTTGATCAATTTTTTTTTCAAATTACAAAATTATGAAAAAGTTAGGGGTATTTTTACTCATTTCAAATTTCATAGGGATCAGTTACGAGATAAAACTGAAATTTTTTTAATCTAATATTGAAAAGAGGCTGTGAGACGTTTTTTAATGAACGCATGTAAGAAAAAATAGACTATGTATAAAATTTACTCAATTTTATTTTATCATTTTCAATTTTAGTGTCTTGTAAAGAACTAAAGATACATCATTATGTACTTAGTAAGTCTCTTTTGACAAAACAATCTAAAACGTAAAGTTTTTGAAGTGAGTGGAGATGGAGATAAAAAAAATTTAAAGATATTTTTAAACAAATATGCTATGTCTTTTATACTCTATTAACGATGAATATTTAATATTTTGGAGATAAAGAAATGTATGAATGGTTGGGGGATATAGGTCCCCCAACAATTGACGTGAATATAATGTCATAAACATGTATGAAATTTACGCGTATTAATTAGGTATATATATTTTTTTTCATTTTTTTCAATTATGTACGATCGATATAAACATAAATATCATATAAATGGGGTGTAAGCCATCTTTGTGTCACAACTTTAAGTTCCTTTCTATAAAAAACTTGGAAGCCGAGTAGCCGGCCCATTTTAGGATGGAAAAAATATATATATTTAGTAAAGAAACGAGTTTGATTCAGGGAATTGAAGTAGTTTTTAACCATCGTCTTTATTAAGTTTCCACTTTGGAATAGAATGTGTTTTCGTGTTACTAAAATAAATACACGGAAAGACTGATTTATTAGGTCTCTTTCGTAACCATTTATAATACACATGTCATTAGAAGACACAAAAATCGATCACGTGGTAAGTCGTGATCTTATAACCAGATGACGCAACGGCAACAACATTAACACAAAAGCATCAATGATTAGTCACATAATTATGGCATACATGTTACCGCATGAGATCAGATGTAGTGAAAATTAAGTATACTGATGTGATATCTGTTTTATCACATATAAAGTAGAACTCAAATCGAGCAGGGGTGCAACAACTTAACCCTATTTGTCGAAAACTCAATTCGCGTAAAGTCAATGTTGCTCATCCGGTGCCGTTGCTGTCAAATGACAGATATCTAGCTAGCTTTTTTCTTGCTTTCTTATATCGATTGGGATAGAAGTTATTAAATTCAAATAAAGCAGAAACTGATTGTGAAATGGTTTTTAAAGCATTAAAAAAAAAGTATTAGACAACTGTCTCATTCGATTTAGTTGTTGGTTGAGACTTGGGAGTAAGTAGGTTTGAGTAATTAATACTAATAATTAATTATGGAGTTAGTGTTGGTTGGGTACCAGTTGGTTTACTCAATTTGTGTACTTTTTATTTACCCCCGCAATCAGGTGGAGCTAGACAATTTTAAGATATTCACGGACAATTTTAAGATTTTGTCCCCTTAAACTATAAAGAATAACAAAATAATTTTGTTTTTACTTCATCCGTATAAATTTTCTGGCTCCGCCCCTGCCAACAATGATGCCTTATATGTATTTATTCAACATTATATGTCATGACCTATATATGTGCGTGGTGTCAAAACAAGTTACAATAATGAAGATGTGATTTATGTGTTGTACTTTAATTGAGATGAAGTCGTGTCTGTGTTTCGGGTGTCAAGTTAAATAATTTACCTAACTACGGTATGTTTTCTTACCTAAAACATTTATATTTGTTTCGGGAAGGTCTATTCTAAAGAAAACTGTAGAATGTGTTTAAGTTTGTGGTTTCTGAAAAAGTTTTCTAAGAAACTGGAAATCTCCGTTGTCTCTCTTAATAAATATGAGATATTCTAAATTTTCTATTCCGGAAAATGAAATCTCAATCTATTACATTTATATTTAGATTAAGTTTCTAAAGACATAAAATACTTTCCCATCTATAGGAAAGTGAAAATAAAAAACTGATGAATAAGGGCGCGTTTAGTTACGGAAAACTATCTCCATTTTTCATTTTCCATTTTTCTAGAGTTTTGAGTCCCTTGAAAAACTAAAGGTGTTTAGAAAACACGTTCAAATGTAATGGATGGAGTTTTCATTTTCCAAAATAGGAAATGGTGGGAACTATCAATCATTAGATTCATTTTTCTTAGAAAACTTCTTTAGAAAATCACAATTTGAACATGTTTTCTAATTTTTTAGTTTTCTTAGAAAATTTTCTAGAAAAATGGAGGAGTTTTCTGTAACCAAACGCACCCTAAACTTTCCGGTAACTAAATGCATCCTAATTGAGTAGTATGTTTGAAAATCTTATAAATGAGTCGTTTCGACTAGGTTTGTAGAAATATAGAAGACTAAAATCAATCGTTTTTGATGGACTGAATAGTACGGGTTTAGGTTAATTGTTAAATAATGAAAGAGGTATGTTATTGACAGAATATATGAATAAAACAGATTACATATTTATAAGCGCAGATAAATTTGGTAAACAACAACTCAATCCTAATTAACGTAAAACTAATTCGTGCTAATCTAGAAAACTGACTCGAAAGATAATAACTAGCATATCTATAATCCTTATCGTCTAATATATATAGGTGAGCTATTAAAATTACTAATGAGCTATTAGATGGTGTTAGAAGGCAATTAAATGAAAAATTCCTCATTTTAATAAATTTTGGTGATGCAAATTTGACTAATCGAATTTTAAATAAGGCTATATTAACTCATTTTCAAAGTAGAAAGCTAGTGAACTAAATGGTAATGTACCAATCATACCACGGCCGACTCTATAGTCGAAAATTCGAAGGTGACGCTACTCCTCTGTATAGAAAATATTGCCCTCTAAGTATATTCGTAGTTATATTACGTGTGATAACATTTTACCCCACCAGAAAGTTGTCATATATCACTCGGTTCATTTTGTACATGTATAATACGTTAAATGTTTAAATCACGTCTAGCAGGGCCGTCTTCGAGTGTGAGCGATATAACACCCCTCATCTCATACATTATTTAAATATATTTTACATCGGAAGCTTAAGTCCGAAACATACATTTCATATGATATACATATAAAATTAAACCGTTTCAAATCATATACAAATCATTGCTTATCAGTTAGGGTGTTATATAAATCCAAAGACAACACTGATTTATTCAAATCAGATATCAGAGTAAACATCCAGTCGTCAAACATTCCGTCCAGTCAACAGCTTCTTGCCCGCCCGTTATATCTATATCAAACCATAACCTGCAAGAAGTGGGGTGGTGGGATTAGCATAAAATTAAGTGAGTGAATAAATAATCAACAACCTAACTTAGCATAACACTCTGTTTACAGCAAATAATCGTAAACAAGTAATATCTATGTTTACAGCATAAATCATCGTAAACACACAATCTTAATGAGGATCGGTGGCTCTTGAAAAACCCTACTGCTACAGTGGCTATCAAAGAACACTTACCGTCAATCTGTATGGCCAATACAGAATAGACCGATAGCTTGGTACTAATTTCATACGACCTAATTTCATGTTAACGATATGTACTAGGAAATTCCTGTCGTCTAACAATAGTAACCAAGCCCAACATCTTGCTGACCTCAATAATCAATGCTCAAAGGCAATATATCAAGTGATCACATATTCACATACTCATCATGGCAATGTATCAGACTCATTAGTCTATCAACAGTATTATTACAATTAAACCATAATCATCATGGTAAACTAAAACAGTAATAATACGAAATTAAATAATACGAATAAGTGACACATTACATTAACTCGGATTGGATTAGAATAGAGCTTTGATCATTGGGTCGTTTTCAAGTGACCATGCGAATTTCAACCCAATCCGAGTTAATGTAATGTGTCACTTATTCGCTACCCTGAAAATACTTACGCAATTTCAAAATTTGCAAACACAAAACTTGCCAAGAACCCGCCGGTTACCATTTCTACCCGCAAGGTAGTTAGGACAAACAGCCGGGTTCAAGAGGAACCAGCCGGGTGAATTAACATTTGTGGTAACAGAACAAAGTCTCGTTTTAAAGCCCAGAGTAGCAGCCGGGTTCTAGTTTTACCAGCCGGGTACTTCTAAAACACACGTACCCGCTGGCTAAGGGTAGTACCCGCCGGGTACAAACCTTTCACCAGCAACCTTCAGCTCTGTAAAACCCCAAACCCGAAAAATTAACCAAAACAATCAAACTCAAGTTCTCCAATCCAACTAATAGCAGCAACTAACCTCTTCTAACACCAAATAACATCTATTCAAGTACTAATTTCATACTTGAATCAATACCTATAGATTCAATCAAAATCAAAAATTTAAATAATCAATCAAACTTCAAACTTACAATTAAATAGAGATGATGAAGAATATGATTGAATCCCAACCTTGAATCAGAGATGAATTTAGTAATTTCTTGGTTCAATTGCAGAGGTCACAGGGACGATTTGTGTTTTCTGATTTTTTTTTTTTTTTTTTTTTTTTTTTTTTTTTTTGATACAAGAGAATGAGATTTCCATTTTAGGAAAGTGAAATAAATAGGTCGGCCAACTTTTTAGTCGACTCCGTATCCACTTAAAATTAGTCCCCTTCTAAACCTATTTTCTGGAACCTAAAACCTTTTGCGATTCCAACAATTTTATTTTACCTTCAACTATATAAAGTTAAAACAATCAATAGTTTACTAGTCACAATAAGTCGTTTGACTTTTTGACTAACCATTCACAATAAACATAACACAATAAACAATTTAATTTCCTAACACATTAAAAATTATTTCCAGTCACGAAATTACCATACTACCATTAGGCCTCTAAAGTGGATGTTACAGGCGAGGTGGTCGACCGCCTAGAGCCTCCGAATTATAAGGGCCTCAAATTTGAATGTGTTTGTGCATATGTATGTGTGTATATATACATTAATACATATACATATAATTTGATTGTTGATTGCAAGAAAAAAAATTGTTCTAGTTGTTACAAAATTGTTTGAGGCACAACAAATAAATAAGAAAATTAGTTTATATGTTGATATAGGGCCTCATTTCGATGATCATTCATGATTTTGCCCAGAGCCTCCGAAAACTCAGCGATGCCCTAACGTCTACAATATATGTTTCACATATTACCATCTTTAGATGAAAATGTGAAATCATTCCACATTATATTAGTTTGCATAATAACACAAAATAGACAAATTATATGCTTCATGCCTTCATGTAGTAAGAGTTGGAAGAAAAGTATTCAATAATTGTCTTTTTCCAAATTGAATAATAATGGGCCAGGGGCCTTAAATGTATTAAACCATTGGGCCAGTTGCTTCCGGATTCATAATTATACATTCACTTGTGTAGTTGTGTTGCAACTGCTGTATTGTAGCCAAATTTGATGATTGCTTTACAAGAGACAAAAAGTCTATTTGTGATTACGCATGCAATGGAGTGTCCTAACCATTCAATTCAATGTGACCAAGTATAGTATGGGTTCCACGTACACGTATAGGAATATGGTTGGTCACATTTAATAGTTAAGATCGAAGGTGAGATCACGACATGATCGAAAATGTAAGTAACGTACGCACTTCAAGTACGTACACAGTTGAGTATATCAATTTTGCAGACCACACGCACTCTTGTTGTAACACCCAGTTCTCGGGTCTAGTAGTATTTAATATTTTCTGACTGTGAATTATTATTAAGTGTGTCAGAAAATAGGCGTGTTGTATTATTTGAAATAAATAGTGATAATAGTCGAATAATTTATTGTGACTAATAAATTATTGAGTGTTTTAATTTTATTTAGTTGACGGTAAAATAAAATAATGTTTCCCCGCAAATGGTTTCTAAGTTCCAGACAATGATAAGTACGGGGGACAAAACTAGTACACATATTATCTAATATATGTGTAAAAGTACGCACGAAATATCAGAAACATTCCAGAGAATTCGGGAGAGAGCGAGAGGTTGATCTAAACCCTAAACCTAATCAAAATCATCATCAATCATCAAAATCTTGTGGAATCAATCCCTGTTCTTTCTTGTTCTTGGTCTGGCCGAACCGTACGCACCATAGGGACGATTCAAAAATTGTGAAACAAGCTTGGAGGTTAAATTGAGCTTATAGAACTATGATTCAAGCTTCCAAAACATGGATTAATCATTCTTCCATCCTTTTAATCATCTTGTAAGTATTGATTCTTCAATTTTTATAACCTTAGAAAATGGGTTTTGGTGTAAATGATGAATTAGGATGATTGATATGAAATTGAAGCTTGTTATGCTTATATAATTGCTAGTTGAGGTTTGTATGAGGATTATAACTTATATCCTAACATAGAAATGAAGAAAAATTATGTATGATCGTATAGATAGTTTATGGGTTAGTTGGTAAATCATGAATTGAAGCCTATTGTTATGTTATTGTTGTTAGTTAGTGCCTAATTCATGATTATAAGTTTAGTTGTAACTTGAAATTAAAGAATTTGATTAAGTGTTCTTGAGGTTATTGATGAACTTGATGATGATAATGAATTATATGATAAAATTAGCATTTTGATGATTAAGAACACTTAATTGATGATTAAAGATGATGATTGTGTGAACTTAATTGTTAAGCATTCATTAGACTTAAATATTGGAAGTTTGATGAATTGTTGATGGTAGAGGTTAATAACCTTAGTTGTGGTTTAACTATATTGGTTAGTGATGATTGAAGTGGATTAATGTGATGAGATGGTCATGATAATTATAAATTGAAAGGTGATTGTGAATCATGTTGTTACGATGCTAATTGTAATGTAGGCATAATGTTATATATATATATATATATATATATATATATATATATATATATATATATATATATTTTGAGACAAGTAACTAACTTGTGATATCATGTTGTATTTTCAGATGTGCAGAAGACTCAGTGATATTAGACTATTGAGTGGATGCCTGAGGTGGTCGGTGAGTGGATCTCTAATCCTCAGTATAACTTGGTTGTAACGAGTTTGGTTACAACAAGTAACATATTATCACTATTGTAGTTGCCATGATGATTATTATAGTTAGTAATAATATGGTTGATATAATAACGTTGACCTGATGAATATGTGATTTGTTGATTATGTGATCACTGGACTTGTTGTTGGCCTTCGGGCATCAGTTGTTAATGAGGTCAACGAGTTGTTGAACTGTTGGTTGGGCTAGTCGGTTATTCAAGGTTTAACACACCTCCTGTGTTAGTTGAGAATAACCACTAGCTATCGGTCTCGTCCGTTATGGCCATACGGATATGGTTGGGTAAGTGATCTTGGGGAGCCTCCCGGGTATTATGGTTATCCTCAGAGCCACCGATGCCTCATTATGAAGTCCGTTGCTTGTTGAATAGTTGCTTTGATGATAAGTTGACCAGTTGAACAGTTGCCCTGTTGCTTTGCTAAATGGTGGTATTGTCTACTTTGTTGGTTATGTGTTAATTGTTGTATGCAAAGTTGTTGAGCTAAGTTAGCCTGTTGATTAGTTATCTACCCACTTAGCTTTATGCTAATCCCCCACTTAACACTTCTTGCAGGTTATTGATATATTTGGGTGGGCAAGAAGTTGGACTAGAATGAATGTTTGACCGTGAAGCGTTACTCTGATATTTGATTTGTATAAATCAATGATATCTTTTGTTTGATATAACATCCATTTTGTCAAACTATATTTTAAAAATAAATTGAATTTTATGTAATAGTAGAAATGATGCAAATTATAAATGGTTTGTTAGACATGCGCTTCCGATTTATTAATATTAAATGGTTGCTAAATGAGGGGTTTTATAAGTTGGTATCAGAGCATAGGTTTGGGTGAATTGAACATTGCAATGTGTTCAATCCCAAATCTATGGTAGTGTCAAGTCAAACATTCCTGGGAGTGCGGGATTAATAGTTGCATGAGAAATTAGTTGTTGAAAATGTACTAACCTATAACATGTTGCAAAAGTGTTGTTTTGTTGCAGAGACGGAGGAATGTGAGAAACCGAAGGGTATTCTCAATGATTCCTCAATACTCGTGGGCCTAGATATACCAGGTATTTTCTAATAAGCTTGGTGTATTTAATAAGCTTGAATTGTTTGATTTGCTATGATATGATTAGTAGTGAAGTAAGTTGAGTCAAACTGCTATGATTCCTTAGTGATGAGTCCTTGATGATTGTTGTTTGTAAATATGATGATGAGATACTAAATAAGATGTTTAACGTAGTAGGAAGGTGTAATATATTGTTGAATTGAGTAGACACAATGTTGAATAAGGTGTAATAGTTATATTATGTGGAATTAATTATGTCTACAATATGAAATTGGTTGTATGAATGATGTATGTGGAAATACTTGCTATTGTGAGATAATAATGTTGAAAGTAATATGAATAAGTGTAGTAGTAAATAGTTATAGTCTTAAGTCATATGACTCCATGAAGTGAAATGAGAGGTTATTATATCTCAATTGTGGTGATTTGGAGTCGTGTTGTTGTTTAATTGAGAAATGGTCAATTTGTTGTAATAGGTGCATTTGACTTTAAAAAGTCAATGTGAAAGGTGGTAGAATCAAATTTGATAATAACTATGTTATAAAATGATGAAAGTTGTTAGATGTGAAAGTGTTTTGCCTTAATCATGATTGTGATTGAATTATGATCTAGGTGTTAAAAATGGTAAAGTAGAAAGTCAAAGTGGACAACAAGGTTTTATATGCGTTGACAAGTTTGGAAAAAGTAAAGTTGAAACTTTGTTATAATTGTTATAAATATGATAATTTTAATGTGAATTGGTATTTTGAAAGTTAAAATAGTACACCAATTATGAAAATGGTCTTGTTTGACTTGAAATAGTCAAGAAAGTGTGAAATGGTTGTTTGAATAGTGGTTATATGGGTGGAAACCCACACGGGTTGTTAAAGTGCCAAATGGGTCACTTGATGGTGAAACGGTTAAAATGAGTAGTGGATTGGTTATAACCAATGTAACAATGACTTTAAGTCCTACATACAGTAGGTTTATGTGTTGAAAGTGTTTTGGGTAATCAATGTGGTTGTTTTGTTAAGAATGCTCATTTGGACACCTAAACGGGTCGATTAGTTAAAACATGATATAACGAGTATATGAAAGTGATGAAAGTGCTCACACGTCATAATTATATGTATAAACATGTTGTTAAAAGGTTAAAGTCAGAAACCATGTGGATTGGATTTTGACGTGTCCACCAAAATGGCTCAAAATGGCCTAAAATTGGTTATACGTCCGTTTTCTCGTAAAACGTGTAAATTGAAAAAGTGGAAAAATGAAAAGTTGCATTTTGATTATATAAAGGTGCCTGCAAAATTTCAGACCTTAATTCTTTACGGTTTGTGAGATATGCGTATTTGAATTTCGCATTTTTGCACTAAGTTGTGCAGGCTGCTGTACAGATAAGGGACCCGGCGGCTGGGGGTGTAAACCCGGCGGCGGGAGGGTGTAAACCGGCGGCTGGTCACCCAAGCCGGCGGCTGCTATAGCTTTTATACGGCAAAATTTTTCTGTTAGTGAAAATTTAATTCACCCGGCGGCTGGGGGTCAGAAGCCGGCGGCTCCTATATAGAACCCGGCGGCTACCCTGTATAAGCCGGCGGCTTGTAGCTCTTTCAGGTGAAAATAATTTTTTTTTTTTTTACGTTTTTCGACGTTCGACGTAACTTTTGACGTAGAAATTTCCGCTAGAAAATTTCGGTGTCCGATTCAGACGAAACTTTCATGTCCACTCAAAAACGGCCCAACGGTCAAAGCTCATCGCTTTGCCATGAGCCCTGTCAGTTTTCGGCACTTCGGGGTCGTTTGGGGCCCGAAAATTGCGTTTTATTGTTTTTCGAATCTTATTTCGAACTTTTAGCTTACGTTTTGTATTGGGCTTTTGTTTCATTGAGCCCAGAGATCATTCCTGTGACTATATACAACATTAAAAGTTGATTTAAGAGGTTCACATATTTTATGGTGTATGCGTCGGTTGTAGGCAGTTTATTTAACTGCAAAATATACCAGTAAATAGTATTGTTGATTGCTACTAGCAAGAATTAGTAAACATTGATTAGATAATCATATGAACTATATTATGTGGACTAATTGAAATGATATGAAGAAGTTGATATACTTAGAGTATTATAAAATGTTGAATTAAGCGTTTTAAGAAATTACGAAATAAGCATAGGAGCTTATATTGATGTAATAGTTGAGCATGAAATACTCAATTGAGATTTGATTAAAGGTATATAGATTGACTATTATGTGTTGAATATTATTCATAATATTGATGAATTGTTTAGTACTAAATGTACTATAAGTATTAAGTTATATAAATAATACTTGATATTGAATCGGGTAATAAAGAAGTTGATTGATGTATTTGTGTCAGACATTGGTGTAGTATGCTTATATTGTTAATATATACATGATAATATGAGTAGTTCATATTAAAAGTGATAAGTTGAAAATAGTAACAAGTTAATAATTGGGAATCTACTTGCTATTACAGGTTGTTGTAATTGTGTAAAGTGTTGATATTACTGTTGAGCAATATGTGAGAGTAAAGATAATTACTTAGGAGATAAATGGTATGAAGTGGCCTGAGAATAAAATGTGACTGACATAATATGACGACGTCTGGCCAACGTATTTATATTATGCCAGTTCACATGGAGTTGTTGAGGTCACTAAGTACCAGATAAAGTTAAGTGGTTTTAAAATATCCGGTAGGATATGTTGATCTGTAATTGATAAATAGTCAATGATGGACTAATATAAAAGAGTAATAAACCACTAAGTTGTTGTTGCTAATGTGATATCTATGGCACATTTGATGTCTATGTGTGATGCATTGTCGATAGTAAGAGTTAAAAGTTGATTTAAGCAAAGTAGAGGTAAGTTGAATATGAATAATATTGTTGAATAGATGACTAATGTCAGCACCTTGTGTTGTTGAGATACCAATGATGATGTTTGGTATTAACAGGTGTTGAGTTAGCATCCAAGTTGTTGTGAAAGGGTGCTAGTTGATTATATGAAACTGGTTGTAACAATAAAATAATTGACCTCTACCTATTGCTTACTGATTTTCTTACTTGTTGATGGTTAGATGATTGTAGATTTCTGTCAAGTAAAGGGTTTCATATAACCTAGTCGTGTTTATAATTACAAGTTGTAAGGTTGTAATTAACTGGTTGCAAAAGTGAAAATTCACAGCAAGTTGATAGCTAAAGAAATATATAGTTGTTAGCTAAGTTGCTAGTTGTTAATGTGTATGTTGTAGTAGTCAGTACCATTTATTGATGATGTTGTTGTTGTTGTTGTTAGTGTGGTTATTATAGTTGTAAAGTTAAAATGTTCACATGGATATGTGTTACCTTTGTAAACAGTGATTATGTGTTTTAATTGTTTGCATGACTAAGTATGAATGGTCATGTAAGTGGTCAATTAAATTAATAGAAACTGGGTAGAGGCACTGTGTTGGTGCAAGGGGGAAAAAATAGAAACATTTACATTTGGATATGTGAATGTGGTATGATATATGAATTTGATGATAGTTGAATTAAGTGGTGTATAAAACACAACTTGTGTGTTTATAGAAATTCAGTTGAAATACACACTGGTAGTGTGTTGGTTGATGAAATAATATATACCTATATAAGTATATGTTGATATATAGATACATTTTGTGTTCCTGTGATGTATAAGTTGTATGAAAAGTATAGTATTAGTGAAATGCAATGTGTGATTCTATTTCACTAGGTTGATTAAGTGTGATCAGATTTCGAGGACGAAATCTCTTTAAGGGGGAGAGATTTGTAACACCCAGTTCTCGGGTCTAGTAGTATTTAATATTTTCTGACTGTGAATTATTATTAAGTGTGTCAGAAAATAGGCGTGTTGTATTATTTGAAATAAATAGTGATAATAGTCGAATAATTTATTGTGACTAATAAATTATTGAGTGTTTTAATTTTATTTAGTTGACGGTAAAATAAAATAATGTTTCCCCGCAAATGGTTTCTAAGTTCCAGACAATGATAAGTACGGGGGACAAAACTAGTACACATATTATCTAATATATGTGTAAAAGTACGCACGAAATATCAGAAACATTCCAGAGAATTCGGGAGAGAGCGAGAGGTTGATCTAAACCCTAAACCTAATCAAAATCATCATCAATCATCAAAATCTTGTGGAATCAATCCTTGTTCTTTCTTGTTCTTGGTCTGGCCGAACCATACGCACCATAGGGACGATTCAAAAATTGTGAAACAAGCTTGGAGGTTAAATTGAGCTTATAGAACTATGATTCAAGCTTCCAAAACATGGATTAATCATTCTTCCATCCTTTTAATCATCTTGTAAGTATTGATTCTTCAATTTTTATAACCTTAGAAAATGGGTTTTGGTGTAAATGATGAATTAGGATGATTGATATGAAATTGAAGCTTGTTATGCTTATATAATTGCTAGTTGAGGTTTGTATGAGGATTATAACTTATATCCTAACATAGAAATGAAGAAAAATTATGTATGATCGTATAGATAGTTTATGGGTTAGTTGGTAAATCATGAATTGAAGCCTATTGTTATGTTATTGTTGTTAGTTAGTGCCTAATTCATGATTATAAGTTTAGTTGTAACTTGAAATTAAAGAATTTGATTAAGTGTTCTTGAGGTTATTGATGAACTTGATGATGATAATGAATTATATGATAAAATTAGCATTTTGGTGATTAAGAACACTTAATTGATGATTAAAGATGATGATTGTGTGAACTTAATTGTTAAGCATTCGTTAGACTTAAATATTGGAAGTTTGATGAATTGTTGATGGTAGAGGTTAATAACCTTAGTTGTGGTTTAACTATATTGGTTAGTGATGATTGAAGTGGATTAATGTGATGAGATGGTCATGATAATTATAAATTGAAAGGTGATTGTGAATCATGTTGTTACGATGCTAATTGTAATGTAGGCATAATGTTATATATATATATATATATATATATATATATATATATATATATATATATATATATATATATATATATATATATATATATATATATATTTTGAGACAAGTAACTAACTTGTGATATCATGTTGTATTCTCAGATGTGCAGAAGACTCAGTGATATTAGACTACTGAGTGGATGCCTGAGGTGGTCGGTGAGTGGATCTCTAATCCTCAGTATAACTTGGTTGTAACGAGTTTGGTTACAACAAGTAACATATTATTACTATTGTAGTTGCCATGATGATTATTATAGTTAGTAATAATATGGTAGATATAATAACGTTGACCTGATGAATATGTGATTTGTTGATTATGTGATCACTGGACTTGTTGTTGGCCTTCGGGCATAAGTTGTTAATGAGGTCAACGAGTTGTTGAACTGTTGGTTGGGCTAGTCGGTTATTCAAGGTTTAACACACCTCATGTGTTAGTTGAGAATAACCACTAGCTATCGGTCTCGTCCGTTATGGCCATACGGATATGGTTGGGTAAGTGTTCTTGGGGAGCCTCCCGGGTATTATGGTTATCCTCAGAGCCACCGATGCCTCATTATGAAGTCCGTTGCTTGTTGAATAGTTGCTTTGATGATAAGTTGACCAGTTGAACAGTTGCCCTGTTGCTTTGCTAAATGGTGGTATTGTCTACTTTGTTGGTTATGTGTTAATTGTTGTATGCAAAGTTGTTGAGCTAAGTTAGCCTGTTGATTAGTTATCTACCCACTTAGCTTTATGCTAATCCCCCACTTAACACTTCTTGCAGGTTATTGATATATTTGGGTGGGCAAGAAGTTGGACTAGAAGGAATGTTTGACCGTGAAGCGTTACTCTGATATTTGATTTGTATAAATCAATGATATCTTTTGTTTGATATAACACCCATTTTGTCAAACTATATTTTAAAAATAAATTGAATTTTATGTAATAGTAGAAATGATGCAAATTATAAATGGTTTGTTAGACATGCGCTTCCGATTTATTAATATTAAATGGTTGCTAAATGAGGGGTGTTATACTTGTTAAGACATTTGCATCAAGACTTGATCCGTAAGGTCATTCAATTTAAGTTATATACATATAATGGTAAACAAAATGCATACAATAGACGTGTTTGAAAAAATATAGAAAAAATAGTAAATGATGTTTAAGGTTATTACTACATTTTAAAATTTCAAACCTATGTGACATAAGTCGTTGATGTGGTCATTCTTTAAACTATATGGAGTTGTTTTTACGATGGATCATCTTAACATGTATCGCACAAGAACTGTAATGGTTCTTTTAAGTTTTATTTTTTGAATTAAGGGTTTGTATAAAGTGTGTAAAACTTTACATGACAAGTCATAATCGGAGAGTTTGGTTCAAGTGTAACGTTTTCACTTTCGCGAAGATTTCTCTAACTCGATTGCTCTCGATTGAGTTTAGATCCTTCTATTTGAAGAGAGCCTATGATCGATGAAGCTTTTTTCAATGAAAAAGCTTTCAAGTTTGATATGTCTACCCCACAATCTTAATTGTTATGATGTTTTTTCTTTTAACTTGAAAAGATGTTAGACACATTGTAAGTATCACTTTTATGTGATAAAGTGGATCAATGTTGGCAAACTTGCCTCGTTACACCCACTCCCTAGTTTCTTTGAAGATGATAGATAGTCGCTCTCAACTTGTACACCATAGACGTTTTTATAATTAAAATTTTTCATACACTTTGTAACAATAAACCTTTAAAAACTGCGATTTTAAAATTTTGTTAAAAAGGGTCATAACTCTTAACTTTTAACTTTGTAAATTATTATAATTATCCATTAAGTTAATTTGTATACAATAAGCATTGTGCAAAGGGTAGGAATGTAGAGATGGTCAGGAAAGTACAAAATGAGAAGAAAGGAAAGATGGGTATACTCAAAATTGCAAACAAAAAAGATGATAAAGTGTAAAGTAAGTATAATAAAACAAAGTTTAAAAGTAAGAAAATTTTCAAGATGGGAAGGAAATCAAATTGTCAGTGTCACCATCGTCTTGAGGTTGAGCTTTCTGATAACTCTCGTTATGAATCATCATAAGTATGAAAGAATTTCGTAGAAGACGTGCAAGATTAAAGATTTAATGGACGTCTTTCAAGTTTTCAAAATCAAGTGTGGGTTTTTCGTTGCTATCGACGAACTAAGCGTGTTCCAACTTCCAAGTATTGGAAAGGTTTTGCGGTAGCCTTTTGAGTTTTCAAGTGAAGCTTTTAAGTGCAATTTTTACTTTTAAGTTAATTAATCATTTCATCTTTTTTCTTAGCTAGTTGCAAAGTGTTGCAAGAGAAGGTTAGTATTGGTTAGCCAAGTTCATTTTGGTGTATGCATTTATACAAATTAAGCATTTGCACCTAGCATATTCATGGTGTATTTCACTATAAAGAGAGCAAACAATCAGGGACGGAGACGGGGCGGGGGCAGCGTAGGCAGCCGCCCCCACAAGAAATTTCAAATCACGTAAAAAAGAAAATTTTTTAAGGTATTATTAAAATTTTGTAAATTTCGCCCCCATGATACTATAAAGGAAAAAAAAAAGAATTTTTTTTTCCGCCCCCACTACTGGGAATTCCTGGCTCCGTCACTGCATACAATACGCACTAGCATTGATCGGCATTTATATGTAATATATGTAATTCTATAAAGTTATCATCTTAATTATCGTTTCCGTACTCTCCATTTAAGAGTTATCTTAAGAGTTATCTTAAATAAGTCACATGGAAATTATATTAATGTTCTTTTTAAGATAACTCTTAAATGGAGAGAGCCACACTAATAACAATTAATAATAGTAATAACAAAAATAATAACATATATGACTTATTTAGATGCAATTAATCGACTTTAATGATGGGTATTGATATTTCCAACATGATTTTTGATAGATCCACCATGTCTGTGCAGTAAGTAGTTGTACCATATGAATAAATAGTTGTATCAAAAATCATGGTGGAAATATCGCCACCCTTTAATGATACATCAATGAAACGTCCCGAAACTCTTGGAATTTTTTTTTTTATTACTGAATTTATACCTTTATAGGTCCCAGACATAACACTTATTTAATTTAAACCAATACATATTGTTTATGTCTATTTTATATATAAGAGGGAATAAGATTTCAGAAAAACACAAGGAACCCGCCGGCTCCAAAGAGAACCCGCCGGGTACTCAAAGAAACAGCCGGGTCCTAAGGGATCCAGCCGGGTGAATTAACCATTTCACTAACAGAAGTAAAACCACGTTTAAAACCAGCAGAAGCAGCCGGCTTCCACTGTTAACAGCCGGGTACACCATGTACCCGCCGGGTACCCTCACTAGCAGTCGGGTACTCCCCCTGCAGATCAGCCACCGGACCAGACTCCCTTTAAACGAAAATACGAAACTTAAATGTGCATATCTTTTTACTCGGATATATTTAAGTCCTGAAATTTGAAACACACGTCCAATATAATATTACCTAACTTTCACTTTAGACACTTTTTCAAATTTACCAAAACCAACAAATATGAACGTGTCACCAATTTAGTGCCATTTCGGCCACTTTGGTGAACAAATCAAATCCCAAAACATATGATATCTGGCTTAACCCTTTAGCACACTCACTTAACACTTGAAAACAAACTTAAAGAACACATTTGACCATTGATTCATTTCAATTAAGATTTAAACAATTCTTTTCACATACAACCACATATTTGACCCATTTCGACATTTTTGACCCGTTGGCCCACAAGGGCTACTTTGACCCATTCACTAGCCAATCACAACCCATAATTGACTAATGAAATGTTTGACTACATGTCAACCCTCCATATCCAATGTAAATACATATTGACTACTTTCAAATATTAAACCCTTTTAATAACACTAGTTAGATTCAACCACTAATATTAAAACTTTAAGATCATAATTTACATCATTTACAAGTATTGTTAACTTTCAAAGTCAATTGTTTCAAAACTTCATATATCATGGCTCACCATGACTAAACTTAAAAACGTGTTCAAAGGCGCTATTACACAAGTTATATCCAAACGATACTTTAAGAGAAAGAAACTTTCCATACTTCAACATCATGTAATCCATGCTAATCATCCTTAACCAACTTTCCTTTCACATGGCTACTTCCTCCTAAAACATAAAACACTTAACAATAAGCACGCATGCTTAGTGAGCATATAAGCAACTTAATCAAATAATTCATAACAAAGCTACATAAACACTATGCTAGCAAAGCTAACAACTCTGAATCATACACTTCATATCACTATCATATGATTGTGCCTACCTCTAGCTCGGAAGCTATCCGGTAACATGCACAACCATAATTCATATAACAACAATCATAATCAATTAAACACAAGTAACTTACAAACAACTTTCACTTGTATAACACCCCTCATTTCTTTCCACAACTATAATAATAATTGTGATTCGAAAGCGTATATTTCATACATGTAACCATACTTTACATTACCCTTTAATGTAGATAAACTTTTTCCAAACTAAATACATGACATTTCATCAACTAGGTGTTATATAATTTAAAACATTTCTTCGGTTATTAAACCAACATCAGAGTAACAGCCTGTCAAACATTCCATCAATTCCAAACACTTCCTGCCCCGCCCAATATGTCCCATCACTTATAACCTGCAGGAAGAACTGTGGTGGGGTTAGCATAACGCTAAGTGAATGAAACTATAATCTACAGTCCAACTTAGCACAACAATCTGTTTACATCAAATAACAATAAACAATCAATCAATCATCATAAGGATCGGTGGTTCTTGAGATACCTTTATACCGGTTTGGTACTCAAAGAACACTTATCAATCATCTGTATTGGCCTATACAGAATTACCGATAACCTGTTGTTAATCACACACGACCTAAATCTTTGAACCAACATTTCAAGTTCCAAGATTTCCTGTCGTCTATAATAACAACCAAGTCCAACCATCATTTCAAGTTGACCTCAAAATCTTACATACTAGCTCAAACAGCCAAGTAAGCAAACAACCAAACTAACATGGCAAGTTATCTACAAACGAAAACATTATATCAAAGTAATACTATAATTACTTGTTGTAACCAAATCATTACAACTAAATCACACTGAGGTTACAGATCCACTCACCGAATACCTCAGTCATCCACTCAGTAGTCTAATATCACTGAGTCCTTCTGTTTATCTGAAAACACAACAGAACTGCACAAGTTAGTCATTTGTCCCAATGTAGATATAACATCATACAATGGTAATTACATCACACAACTTATCACTAACTTGTATTAATTCAACTTTCATCATTTCAAGATTATGATTAATCACTTTAATCATCTCAATTCACAATCACTTAATAAACTATGATCATCTTTCAATATCAAATCAAGTAAGTTTCCAAGATTATGAATAGCCATTATAAACATCAATATTCATAATCAATTACCAAATTATGATCATTAGTATCACATTCTCACCTTTATCCATCTTAATCATTGTTAACTAATATAATTAACTCATTAACAAGATTAATAACATCTAACATCAACAATTAATCAAACCCCTCATAATCATCTTCATGAATCAATCATAATCACCATGAACACTTAATCAACTTTACACAATTTAGTTTGAACACAACTAATCATCATCATGTATCAACTCTAACATGATCACTAACAACAATTATCAAACATACACTAATTACACAAGCTTATAAGCTTTGATCATATCATAATCAACTAAACCCTTTAACTTTATTAATGATCATATATCAAATTCACCATTTCTAAACTAGGTTTAGATTATAATCCACATATAATCATCAACTAACAACTATATGATCATTACAAGCTTCAATTTCATATTAATCATCCTAATTGAATCAAATACACAAAAACCCATTTCTAGGTTTATATATAATCACAAAATTAAGACTTACCACATGATTATGATGATCAATGGATGATTTACTCAAGTTTTGGAAGCTTGAATTCGAGTTCTAGGGCTTCAATTTGATGATTTCTCATGGTTTTAGGGTTTTGAAATAATACATATGAATATATGATACGTACGAATGCATATGTATATAGATATATGTTGAAATAAAAGACCGACTCAACATATAGGTCTATTACACAATTGTCTAAATTTCATTCCCCGTACTTATCATTGTCTGGAACTTAAAAACCATTTGCGGGGAAACATTATTTTATTTTACCGTCAACTAGATTAAATTAAAACAATCATTAATTTATTAGTCACAATAAATTATTCGACTCTTTTCCTCATTTATTTTCAAATAACAAAGGAAACCATTTTCTGACACTTTAAATAATAACTCACAATCAGAAAATATTAAAATATTACCAGACCCGAGGAACGGATGTTACAACTTGATTGTATGATCCTCTTGCTCGGAAGTAATCCGGAAACACATATAATCAATTCATGTCATAATAATTCACAAGTAACAATTAAAACAAATAAATCACAATTAACTTCCACATGGTTGTATGATCCTCTTACTCGAGAGTAATCCGGAAACACATATGTCACACCCCGCCAAACGGTAATTATAATTAATTAGAGTAGTTTGCGAAAGCTTTGTGACGTGGCGGGGCTGCGAGCAGTAATACAACCAACAAGTGCATACTTCCAGAGCATATGGTTATTGCAGAACGTAATACATTAAGATGCCAATTGTCAAACAGTTTTACAAAGTGTTACAACTTAGAAAGTTGTAACAGTAGTAGTAGTAGTAGTAGTGTTTAAAACAGTATTTTATAAATACATAGTTTCAAAAGTAGATTTCATAAATATGACTACAGTGCCTGCAGTTATACAAAGGAAATCCAGCTGTCCCAAAAGTATGTGGCATCCTAATCATCATGGGTAGCTTACGTCCAATATGCATACATCAGTTCCTGGGCCCTAATTCCCTGAAAAAGATAGTAAAGAGGTAACAATGATTGTTGAGTGAATTCACAGGTTTGTAAGTAGTGTAGGAAACACAGATTAATCATTTAAGAATAACATTTCCAATTAATAGTAGACTTTTGCTTTGTAGGAAACACAGGTTTATCAATTAAGAGAAACATTTCCTATAGTAGTAGTTTGTAGGAAACACATGTTATTTAATGAAAAATAACATTTCCCAAAATATTAGTAGTTGTCTGTTGTGTAGGGAACACAAGTTATTACAAGTATTAATAACATTCCCCAAATAGTAATTTTGTAGGAAACACAGGTTAATCCAATCAAGGAGTAACATTTCCTAAATCGTTGCTAGTAGGAAACACAGGTTAATCTAACTAAAGATCAACATTTCCAAAATAGTTGTTCGTAGGAACTCAATTCCTAAATAGTAGTTTTGTGGGAATAATTAGATAGTGATCCCTCGAAAGGTGAGCTAAACCTATCGAGTTAAAGCAACGCGACCTAACCCTATAACCAAACCATGACCAGTAGTAGTTGTTTGCCAAATAGGACCTGTAAGTATACGCTCCAAAACAGAAGGAGGGTCGTCACGGCGATAGTACTATCCGTATACTCAGTGGCTAGAGTCACCTAGCTAATGGTTATAGTCTGTAGCCATGAGGACTTTTATGCACTACATCGTAAGCCTAGGTCCGTTCTAGGATTCGTTGTCTAATTTCCAAAATAGTATGAAAACATCTTTTCATAAACAGTTGTTCAAATAACCGTATGAAATAACATTTCATGAACAGTTTAAGTAAATACATACAGTATTTAAATCAGTTATTGCATGCAGTAGCAAAGCAATTGCTATGTTTTTCACCCCAGGTTTTAAAAGCATTAAAACGGTAAAAAGGGGATGTGAGCTCACTGGTAGCGATCAGCAGGCGATAGCAGCTAATAATTGTAGCAGTGGTTGTCCGACAGCGTCCTCAAAGTCCTAGACGCAATAAATATATTACATGAGTATTCGGCTATTCGTTGTGTTTAAGTATTTGTACAATTTTAGTTGGTGATAATCGTGTTTGAAAAATAAATATTATTTTTCGAGTTATATTTATTGATATAACAATCGTTGCGTGTAAGTATATAACTCTATATACTTATTAATTGAATATGTATTCGTATACATATACATATATATATATATATATATATATATATATATATATATATATATATATATATATATAAAATTTATTGTTGTCACATATATATATATATATATATATATATATATATATATAGTTTTTCGTTTATATACATATATACATATATACATACCAAAATATAGTTGGTTCAAATGTTTTACTTGTTATCGCCTCTGTACCCCGTTTGTATGTCAATAAATTGTTATTGTCCAAAACATTGTCGGGTTCAATTAACTCGTATTATTTTGAGTAAATACGCGTATAATACTGAGAGTCCCGTAATCACTATTAGTTAGTGATTTGGAATCACAAAGTGTAAAGTTTAATTGTAGAGGGGGGGGGGGGGGGGGGTTGAATACAATTTAAAACAATTTCAGATTTTACCAAGTGTTTCAGTTTGTTTTAAATTGATTATCTATAACAGAGTGTGACGGTATTGAAATAACAGATTAAAGATATAACAGTATCAAAGAGTGACAAGTAATAGTAGCTGAAAGTGAATTGTATTGATTAAATTCACGAAGTGTTGAATGCGGAATGGATTAACCAAAGTTAATCCAATTCAAACACTTAGCTAAATTATTACAATGAAGAGTATTAACTACAGTGGACATACACGCTGATAGTTAACCTCGCTGAGTCTTAATACACACCTAGACAAACTAGTTCTCTGACAAACAGAAGAACGGTGCATATGACGACTAGCCTCAATAGTACAAAACACTGAACTATTTATAGTACAAGAGTTCCTAAAATATCGCCTAAAAAGTAGGATCTTGGAAGGACACGTGTTGCTGCTTGATTGGTCCTGATCTCTGATAAACCGACATTCTGCGGGTCCCAATTCTGTTACCGCAAATATCTCATTACCTTAAAACCAATCACTTGCTGCCACGTAATCTTTCGGGCATACTTCGAACTGGAACACTCTTGCTGATGTATAGATAAGTATAGTACTTGATGATAGAGAGGCTTTATTGAATAGTCACTGAAGATGCAGCAATCCTCCTCACTCACTGCGAGCTAACATGCTCTTGTAGAATGAATTGAACAAAACATCTTCAGTGACTAGCTGTTATTCTGGCAGTGACTTTTGCCTTTATTGATTTGAAGAAGTAATGCTCTCGCTGACGTAGATCAGCGACACACCAAGTTGAGCTTTAAATCTTCCTCAGAATATCGAACAGAATGAATGACGATCAGCGAAAACTATCATTAGCAACAGCAGCTTCGATACAATCCATTTCTTCATCGAGTAGTGTATAGTTGAGTTGGTCAGCGACCAGTGACTTCATCGTGGTCAGCGACCAGTGACTCAACAATCTCCCCCTAAATGATTGTGATTGAAGCTCCTTAGACAAACTTGTTGCTGTGAAAGTTTATAGTCAGTGTTTAAGAATTTAAACATTCAGTGACTGTATACTTGTGATCCATTCATCTTTCTTTTTGGATTCTTTTGATATGATCTGAGTTTTGCACAAAAGTTCAAATATTATTGAAACTAAAAATATAAAGTACATGATCATTTTTAGTTACAATACTCTAATCTGATTTAGATAAGACAATCTTCTTCAGTGATCAAGAGATTCAGCAACTTTTGATATCTTCAGCTTTGACTCACATTCCTTTGATAAAAGTCATTTTGTAAACGGGAAGACCTTCAACCAGAGTGAAATTAGGCCAAACATTCATCCTTCTTGGCATATGATTCAAAGCTTTATCAGGGAAAGATATAGAGATGGCGTCAGTGAACACAATCTCATTATTGAGAATATACCTCATCACAGTGCACTTGTCATCAGAGAGAAGACACCTGTGAAGGAAATTTTATATGCAAATATCCTTCTCATGCAGCTTTAATCGACTGAAAATCAATGAGACATATCTGAGCTGCAGTTGATGGAGAAGGATTCATTGCTAAGCTGATATGGAATAAAAATTGCCAAGAGAATTGCAATTCTAATACAGGGAATATGTATTTTTTGAAATAGAAGCCGCAAAGATGATTCCCATGTATCAGTAACTTTCATAGCGTCAGCAAATTTTCCATATAGCGTCAGCAACTTTTCTACATGGTTCTAATAGCGTCAGCAACTTTTCCACATGAGTTTTAGAAATGTTGTTCCTGCGATAGGATCCAAATAGATGATTTCCAATCAACAACAATTTTTCATATGAGCACCATTGGTTTTTGCATTCATTTGCACGTTTTCTCCCCCTTGATGATATCCTAAAGTAGATTAACATTTTTCTGTAAGCATCAGCAATTTCTTTATGTAGATATCTCTCCCCCTTGATGATATCAGAAAATGCGATAGTAACTATGTGAGCATGTTGTGAAACAGTTTTGGTTTTCTCATCATTAGCTTGTGTTTTAACTGATGGATCTTTAAAAACAGAAAGTGCAGCCTGTATCACTCTCTGTGACTGGAGAGTGATATTGACAGCTGGTGTAGTGATAGAAGAGAGTTGGCCTGGGTCTGTAGCCAGTGATGTGACACCAGATATGAGTGTGTTATCACCCACTGATGTCACTTGCCCTTTGAATGAATCAGCATCCTTTTGTGAGGATGATGAGTGGCTCATGGGTTGACTCGATAAGTAAGTTTTGGTTTTAGCAAGAGTGCCCATAGAGACTGAACATTCAGTGACTATTTCACTCTTGATCCCTTGATTTGTTGGAAACAGGGCCTTTATTTTCAAACCTTTGGTAGAAGAGTTTGAGTTTTGTTTTTTTGGATGGAGGATGATCAGTTTTGGTCACTGGGGGTGTGAGCAGTGACATGATCGATGGTGGGGCAGAATCAGACGAGTGTACAGCAGTTTCATACTGGATTACAAGGAAACCTTGTAATCCAAGCAGAGTAGATAAAAATGGCATCACTAGATCAAGTAAAAACAAGGCGATTACATACCAGGTTGATTTTAAAAGAGAAATTTACCCTGATGTATCAAGTGATGAGATAAATATCGTACTCTGTTTTTATGAAAAAGATATTTTATGGTGATGAAAGTGATTTTGAATACTGTAATGACAAAATTTTGTATCAACTGAAAGAAGTAGAAGATTTCCAGTGATGTATGAAGGTTTTAAAACGTTTGATTTTGTCGTTACAGAAATCGGAAAGACTTTTATTTGTTTGGGTATTTGAAAAGGATCATGAAAATCAAGAGTTTGTTTTTGATTTGAAAAATGAAATCATTTGGTTTGATTTATAGAAACTCTTGATTTATCATGTGGTTGAGATTGAGAAAACGTGGTAGATGGTAGTGGTAAATAGGGGGTGGCGTAGGGGTGATGATTTTTGATGTTTAAATGGAATAGGGGTGATGATTGTGGAGCTCAGTGGTATTAAAGGTGATTTGAAAGGTGCGCCGGAAAAGTATATGTGACGTAAGGAAGAAATAGTGTCAGAGATGCAATTTTTGTGACACATCCCTTCAAATAATGATGAGAGAATCAGGGAGATCCTAAAAAAATAACACTCATAAGTTTCAATTTGCCAGAGATGTAATCTCACTGATTTGGTCACAACTTAGAATACTAACAAAATCAGAGAGATTTGATCACTGGTAAATATGAATCATAATTTTTATTCATTGAGAATGAGTGTTGATTTTTTTTTTTTTTTTTTAAATAGAGACTTTTATCTTTCGCTGAAAGAGTTACAGCTTAGAATACTAACAAGATCAGCTAAAGAAAAGGTCTCCATTTTTTTTTTTAAATAGATTATGTCTAATATGAACTATGTATTATTTTACTATTTTTATCTTTGCTAAAATAGTTACAGCTTAGAATACTAACACAATAAGCAAAACAAAAAAAAATAGGACAATAATAAGATAGGTCACATGAAGACATAACATATGCATAAAAAAAAAAACTTTAAACGAAAATAACTAACTGAGCTTGAAAGCTGAGCTAGTCATTTAGGTTTAACATGCCAAGCTCGCTGATAAGAAAATAAAATCTTTTCTCATCTAAAGGTTTTGTGAATAAATCAGCGAGTTGGTAATCAGTTGGAATAAAATGCAATTCAATATCACCTTTCATCACATGGTCCCTGATGAAATGATATCGGACATCAATGTGCTTTGTCCTTGAGTGGATTACTGGATTGTTGGCAATGGCTATAGCGCTTTGACTATCACAGTAGATTGGTATTTCATTGAAGTCAAAGCCATAGTCAGCAAGCTGATTTCTCATCTAGAGAATTTGAGCAGTACAGGCACTTGCAGCAACATATTCAGCTTCAGCAGTTGAAGTTGAGACTGAGTTTTGTTTCTTACTGGACCAGCTTACTAGCTTTTCTCCAAGAAATTGACAGCTACCAGATGTACTTTTTCGATCCAGTTTGCATCCAGCATGATCAGAATCAGAGTATCCTTTCAGGGAGAAGTCTGAACCAGATTGGTACCAGAGACCAAGATTAGGAGTACCCTTTAGATATCTGAATATCCTTTTGACAGCGAGCAAATGTGACTCCTTAGGATCAGCTTGATACCTAGCACAGAGACATGTAGCAAACATAATGTCTGGTCTACTAGCAGTTAGATACAGCAGCGACCCGATCATTCCTCTGTAAGCAGTAATGTTTACAGATTTACCATCAGGATCGGCATGTAGCTTTACTGCCGGTGACATGGGTGTAGCAAGGGTTGAGCAATTAGCAAATTCAAATTTCTTTAACAGATCTTTAACATATTTTCCTTGACTAATGAAAATTCCAGTTTTGGTTTGTTTTATTTGCAAACCAAGGAAGAATGTTAATTCACCCATCATGCTCATCTCATAACTTTTGGTCATGAGATCAGAAAATTCCTTGCACATGTCACTGTTAGTAGACCCGAAAATGATATCATCAACATAGATCTGGACTAATATGACATCTCTCTTATCTCTTTTGATAAATAATGTGCTGTCAATTTTGCCTCTGATATAGCCACATTTTATCAGGTAGACAGAGAGAGTATCATACCATGCTCTGGGAGCTTGTTTTAGTCCATACAGGGCTTTATCAAGTTTGTAAACATAACCAAGATGTTTTGGATTAATGAATCCAGGTGGTTGCTTGACATACACTTCTTCCTGCAGCTTGCCATTCAGAAAGGCACTTTTCACATCCATTTGATATACTTTAAACTTTTTGTGAGCTGCATAAGCCAGAAATAGCCTGATTGCTTCAAGCCTAGCTACTGGTGCAAAGGTTTCATCATAATCGATGCCTTCTTGCTGACAGTAACCTTGTGCAACAAGCCTAGCTTTGTTTCTTGTAACCACACCATCAGCATCCATTTTATTTCTGAACACCCATCGTGTTCCAATTACTGATTTACTAGTGGGATGTGGTACAAGCTTCCAAACTTTATTACGTTCAAACTGAGATAGCTCTTCTTGCATGGCAGCTATCCAGTGATGATCATTAAGTGCTTCATCAACCTTCTTTGGTTCTATTAGAGACACAAAACTTACAAACAAACAAAAGTTAGCAGTTGCTGATCTTGTCTGAACCCTGGATTGTGGATTACCAATAATCAATTGATTATCAATATGTTTTGTCCACTTAGTCATTCGCTGAGGTTCAGCAGTGACTTGCATACTTTGAGAGGGTTCAGAGGGCAAATCAGCATCTGTAGAATGAGTATTATTGTTATGTGAGTTTTGGTTTGGGCATTGAGTTGATGATGATGATGGAACATTTGTAGGTAAGGATGATGTTCCTGAATTATTCACAGTTAAAGTAGAACTGGAATTGATTTCAGGAACATTATCTTCACCTTCAGAATCAGATGAGAAATTTTTATATTTCTTATCATTTGATTTGATTTCATTTGATAAGTCATCATCCATTTTGTTAAAAACAAGATTTTCATATTCTTTTGGATCAGTAAGTGACTCATCATATGATTCATCAAAAGTAACATCCATTGATTCCTCAATACATTCTCTTCGTTTATTATAAATTCTGAAAGCTTTAGAGATGATTGAGTAACCAACAAATATTCCTTCATCAGCTTTGGGATCAAACTTTCCTAAGTGATCTCTTTTGTTTAGAATGTAGCAGGTACTACCAAAAACATGAAGAAAACTTATATCAGGTTTTCTCCGCCTTAATAGCTCATATGCTGTCTTACTGTGCCTTTTGACAATCAGTGACCTATTTTGAGTGTAGCAGGCAGTACTCACTGCTTCAGCCCAGAAATAGGTCTTAAGACCAGCATCAATAAGCATTGATCTTGCAGATTCAATCAAGGTTCTATTTCTCCTTTCTGCCACCCCATTTTGTTGGGGTGTTCGTGGTGCTGAAAATTTTTGAGAAATACCTTTTGAATCACAAAAATTTTCAAGGTCAAAATTTCGAAATTCAGTACCATTATCACTTCTCAGATGTTTTACCGTGACATCATTTAGATTTTCCATTTTCCTGACAAAGGATATGATCTCGCTGGCAGCTTCACTTTTGGCTTTGAGAAAGAATACCCAAGTGTATCTGGAGTACTCATCTACTATCACCAAACAGTACCTTTTTCCTCCAAGACTTGCTGTACTCACTGGTCCAAACAGATCCAAATGTAGCAAGTAAAAACATTCTGTTACTGAAGAAGTCTGTTTGCTTTTGAAGGACGAGCTGTGATGCTTTCCCTTTTCACATGCTGAACAAAGCTTGTCTCTGTCATAAGACATCTTTGGTAGTCCAGTGACTAAACCATTCTTGCTCAGTTTATTAATTGCTTTGAAGTTCAGATGAGAAAGTCACTTATGCCATAACCATTTTTCTTCTGAAACGGTTCTGGAGTAAAAACATGTTCCTGATTGTGCTGAATCCATATTGACCACATAAGTATTCCCTTTCCTGTTTGCAGCAAGAACAGCACTTCTCTTTTTGTTGTAAACAACACCAGCTTCATGATCAAAAAGTACCTTGTTCTTTGAATCACAAAACTGACTGATGCTTAATAAATTGTGCTTCAAACCTTCTACATATGCTACTCGTTTGAACATTACGTTACCATTGGTTAAGACACCATACCCTTTGGTTTTCCCAACTTTGTTATCACCAAACACTACATCAGTACCTTTTTCATCTTGATAATCACTGAGCAACGACTTGCATCCTGTCATATGCCTGGAACATCCGCTGTCCAAATACCAGATGGTTTCTCTTAGAATGCTTTTGTAGATGCTGTCAGATTCCCATCCTGATGCTGAACATTTCTGAGCTACTTCCATGATATTTTCATGAAATTCAGCATCATTAGCCATTAAACAATAATCTTTGTCTAGACAGAGCATTGCTTCTTTATCATCAGATGAAGAGGATGAATCAGAGTCGCTGAGTGAACTTTCTTCAGCAACAAATCTTTTTCTCTTCTTCTTTCCAGATTTAGCCAATGCCTTCAATTTCTTGTATTTTGCCTTGTACTTGTTGTACTTGTCATTTCTGACATCTGGCATGGGTTCAGGAACTTGATTCACTGACTTAGATCTGTATTCGGCTGCAAAATGACCAATTCTGCCACACTTGTAGCATTCACCATTTGATTGAAATTTATCAGATGATGGAGCACCAGCGAATCTTCTTGATCTGGTGTTCCTTCTGAAATTAGCAACCATCATGGCCATATCCTTCTCAAGCTTCTCCAATCCTTCATCATACTCATATTCTGACTCTTCTTCATTCTGACCACCTTCTTCTTCAGCTATCAGTGACTTCGAGCTTTTCTTAGACACTTTTGACTTCTGTCTCTGATCGATTTCATCAAGCTCTGCTACAAGGGCATTGGATATCTTCTGACTTCCAAGAGTAGCACGAATATGCTCACTCTGATCAGCTTGCTTTTCAGACTGCTCCCAATTGAGCAAAATACCACAGACCTGAGTTAAATTCAGAATTGAATAATCATTTCTCTGTCTGGTACACGTTGCAATAGTTCCCCAGATTTTCCTTGGCAGCAACTCAAGAAATTTTTCAACAACAAATCTCTGTTCCTTGCCTATACCAGCCTTCTCCATTTTGTTCATCAGTGACTGGTATCTGGTGTAAGTTGAAGACAGAGATTCATTTGGTTCCATTACGAACAGCTCATACTAGCGAGTGAGATTGACTTCCCTGCAGCGAATAATATCGGGAGTTCCAAAAAATATATTCCTAAGGGTATCCCACATATCTTTAGCAGTTCTACAAAGCCTAATTGATTCGAACACTTCATCAGGAAGTGCCATGCCTATGTAGATTTTAGCATGTTTATCAAGTCTAACCAATCGCCTATCCTCATCAGTCCATTGTTCCTCTCTTTTAGGAAAAACCATTTCTGGTATAGCTGGAGTAGTAGCTGTTGCAATTACAGCAGGAACAATAGTAGTTGGGATATGGGGACCATTAGTTATGATATTACAAAGACGGTCATCAACTAAGTCCAAAAACATCATCATCCGGGACATCCAAGTTTCAATACTTGAAGGATCAAAAGCTGGAGGTTTGGTTGTAGAACCATTTCCCTTTTGATAATCAGAGTCAACACAGCTGTACTTTACTGATTCCATAGCAGACCTGGTTAATTGAATTTAAACCAACTCTGCTCTGACACCAATTCAGAGTCCCGTAATCACTATTAGTTAGTGATTTGGAATCACAAAGTATAAAGTTTAATTGTAGAAGGGGGGGTTGAATACAATTTAAAACAATTTCAAATTTTACCAAGTGTTTCAGTTTGTTTTAAATTGATTATCTATAACAGAGTGTGACGGTATTGAAATAACAGATTAAAGATATAACAGTATCAAAGAATGACAAGTAATAGTAGCTGAAAGTGAATTGTATTGATTAAATTCACAAAGTGTTGAATGCGGAATGGATTAACCAAAGTTAATCCAATTCAAACACTTAGCTAAATTATTACAATGAAGAGTATTAACTACAGTGGACATACACGCTGATAGTTAACCTCGCTGAGTCTTAATACACACCTAGACAAACTAGTTCTCTGACAAACAGAAGAACGGTGCATATGACGACTAGCCTCAATAGTACAAAACACTGAACTATTTATACTACAAGAGTTCCTAAAATATCGCCTAAAAAGTAGGATCTTGGAAGGACACGTGTTGCTGCTTGATTGGTCCTGATCTCTGATAAACCGATATTCTGCGGGTCCCAATTCTGTTACCGCAAATATCTCGTTACCTTAAAACCAATCACTTGCTGCCACGTAATCTTTCGAGCATACTTCGAACTGGAACACTCTTGCTGATGTATAGATAAGTACAGTTCTTGATGATAGAGAGGCTTTATTGAATAGTCACTGAAGATGCAGCAATCCTCCTCACTCACTGCGAGCTAACATGCTCTTGTAGAATGAATTGAACAAAACATCTTCAGTGACTAGCTGTTATTCTGGCAGTGACTTTTGCCTTTATTGATTTGAAGAAGTAATGCTCTCGCTGACGTAGATCAGCGACACACCAAGTTGAGCTTTAAATCTTCCTCAGAATATCGAACAGAATGAATGACGATCAGCGAAAACTATCATTAGCAACAGCAGCTTCGATACAATCCATTTCTTTATCGAGTAGTGTATAGTTGAGTTGGTCAGCGACCAGTGACTTCATCGTGGTCAGCGACCAGTGACTCAACAAATACAATACCTCGTGTCCGAAGAATGTTTTACAACCAAATTACTCGACGTATATATTTTATACCAATCATAAATTAACCATGAATATTAAGTCGTGTACTCGTTAAAAGATTGTACCATTTTAAATTTGCGAAGTCAGTGACTGAAAATGCTTGGGGATCCGCCGGATCAATGACAAAATTCTTTGTATTCACCGGATCAAGCCAAATACTCCGGATCGTGTCAAAAGTTTGAGGATCCGCCGGATCCAAAATTGATCCGCCGGTGTAACACCCCCAAATTACATTGTACATGCATACGTATCAGAGCATATGATTACAACAGAAAATATATATTAAGATGCCAAGGGTAATAGTTACAAAGTTTACGATTCATCGAATCGTATAAGTGGTTAAATTGTACAAAAGTGGATTTCGTAAATATGACTAAAAACAGATTAGTTATACAAAAGAAATCCATATGTTTCAAAAAGTTGGCATCCTAGATCTTCAAGGGTCGCCTAGATTTCCTGTTGTGTAGGCGGTCCTTACGTGTGCAGCTAATTCCCTGAAAAACATAGTAAAAGTCAACAACGAGGTTGAGTGAATTCACAGGTTTTAAGTTTGCAAGTACAGTTTGTTTAACCAAATACGTTCGTAAACAGTTATTGCCATAATAGTTAAGTAATCGTTTTGTGGATTATTATCCAAAAGTAGTTCGGTTGGGATGTTGCCCAAATACAGTTTACGTGGAATGTTACCCAAATACAGTTTAAAAGATGTTGCTGGTCGTTTTCCAGCGTTTCCAAAACAGTACCGGTCGTTCTCCGGTCTAAAGACGCACGGGTCGTTCTCCCGTCCAAACAAAACAGTTTACCGGTCGTTCTCCAGTCTAGATACGCACGGGTCGTTCTCCCGTCCAAACACTGCTGGTCGTTCTCCAGCGAAACACAGTACGGATCGTTCTCCGGTCAAAGACGCATGGGTCGTTCTCCCATCCAAATACGCACGGGTCGTTCTCCCGTCCACTTGGCCAGTCGTTATTCGACACTAAAATACGTTGCTGGCTGTTCTCCAGTGTTTACACAAAGAGTACCGGTCGTTCTCCGGTTTACCAAACAAAGTTTCACAAGTTTATGAAAATGTCGTTTCATAAATACCAGTTTCGTATAAGTTTTCAACAGTTCAAAGTACTCTAATTGTTCGAGTAAACAAGTATACAATCGTGAAAGTAAAAGCAGTTATGGCAATCAATAAAACAGTTGACTATGTTTCTCACGCCAAGTTGTAAGCGGTAAAATAGTTAAAAGTGGGGCTGTGAACTCACCTGTTGAGTTAAGTATGTTCAAGTGCTAGCAAAACCTAAAGTCCAAGTATAGTCCTGAATCTCCTAACGCCCTAAACGTATGAGATTTAAATAAGTATGTCGATATCGTAGTTGACCATCCATGCTAGTGTTCGTACAACCAAGTTATGTCCAAAATGTTCGTTTAATGTTTACGTTTGTATTTCGTAGTTGTGAAAAGGTATACGACTAGTTGGTGATAGTTTGAAATCATAACTTCAGAAGTATAATTCTGTTTGTTTCGTTGTATTTTTATAAAGTATGAAATTGTGTACGGGGGTCCGGGGGCAGCGCCCCTGGTAGCGGTGTCCAAGGGGTGGCAACCCCTGGCGGGGTCCAAGGGTCAGAGCCCCTGGTTGGGGTCGAGCTGCCAAGTCAGCTTGGAAAATTTTTATTTCTGCTATGTTGCTGTAGTAAATACGAATTCGAAACTTCATTTCGGAGTAAAATCAGGTGGAAAAATCTCAGTCTCAACCCTTAGTGAAAAAGTTGTAAACTTTCTGTTTTTAGCGTCACTTGAGGCGTCACTTAATAGTTTATAGCGACACTTAGGAAGTGTCGCATGAAATGATAAATTCTGATTTATTAGCGTCACTGGAAGAAGTGACGCATGAGGGGCGACACTTAGGCAAGTGTCGGGTATGAGTGTCGGTGTAAGTGTCGGACAGGGTGAAAATCGAATTTAGGCGTCACTTAGGTTAGTGCAGCATGGAATGTCGGGTTACCGACACTTAACGAAGTGCCGCAAAAAGAGGGTTTCTGGCGTCACTTAAGGAAGTGACGCAAGATTAGGGTTTTATGCGACACTTAGTGCGTCACTTAAGTGTCGCTACACTGTTTTTGGCACCAATGCGTCACTTACAACTGTTCGACGAACAGCTCATAAAAACGGGTTTTCGGTTCGATTTTGGACATTTTCAGTTGTATAAAACACTAAAACATGATGATCTAAGTATATTTACGGAAAATGTCGGAAACTTACGCGTGTCGGTTTTGAAATCCGAAAAGGTAGAAGTGTAGATCGTTGCGAGGTGATCGTTTTATTCCAAATGAGCTAGATGATTCGATGAGTTTCTGTTGTAGTTTTTGTCGATTTTGTGAAGAAGGTGGTGATGTTTCTTTGAGAGAGAGAGAGAGAGATAGTTAGATGGAAATGATGATGAAAATGAAAAGAATGAAGAAAAAGGTGGGAAGGGAGTATTGTCTCCATTTTTCGTCTCCTGCGTTTGCGTTCCGTGTTCGTTTACCCGATCGTTAAATGTTACAATATTTTAAATAATAAATAATTAAATACGTTTTTGCTTATATTTTTCGTTGGAATATTTTATGGAAATAATTTAATTAAGTTTATGAAATTTTAAATTTTGTTTCGTTTCAGTTTACGAAATAAGTGTTTATTCGTTATAAAATTCTTTGTAAATATTATTAACATAATATTTAATATTAAATAATGTTATTTAATAAATTTCGTTTCATTAAATAAATTTGTTCACCAACAGTCGTATATTTTTATCGTGTTTGTTTCAATTGTCTCGTATGTAATTACAACGAATTACAAATCGTAATACTACGCGTATTAACTAGTTGGGCTTTGCTAGACTTACTTCTAAAATGCGTTGTGAATTCACCCAAAGTAGGGAATTAGCCTAAAAATGCGTGCAATTAACGTTTATAATTAAGCAAAATTGCGGGGTGTTACAGCCGGGTCGAGTAGTTTTTCCACTTGTTCTGTGTCGCCATTTTATTTATATGATCCGCCATATCACGTAAGTGATCACGTGTTATGCACATAGTTTAAACCATTATGCACCTAGTTTAGTTTATATGGTGATCCGCCATATCATGTAAGTGATCACGTGTTATGCACCTAGTTTAAACCATTATGCACCTAGTTTATATGGTGATCCGCCATATCATGTAAGTGATCCACCATATCATGCAAGTGATCACGTGTTATGCACCTAGTTTATATGGTGATCCGCCATATCACTATGGTGATCCGCCATATCACTATGGTGATCCGCCGGATCCGTGTAGTTATCACTTGATCCGTCGCTCGTTTAAAGGCAAAATACACGGGGTTTTTGGATCAGAATCCGCCGGATCCGCCGGATCCGTTTGTTTCACAGAGTCCATTCGCAACAGAGCAATATACATACTCGTTTGTTTTGGTTCCCAAATCATTTTCTTACAGTTCCAATCATTTATAACAACGAATATAACTTAATAACTCATTCCCATATGTCGAATTCACATTCCAAAGTTTGTTTACCAAAATTTCCTTTTTAAGAGTTTAATCCATCTATCATCAAAATTATCAAGATATACATATGATTTGGGTTGTGATTATACTATATAATCTCAAGATTGTGTAAGAATATGAAGGTGGAAGTTCCTTACAATGATAAGTATTCGGTTTGATGATGAAGGAAGTTGAAGACGATGATGATGAAAATGATGAATCTTGATGATGGCGTTGCTGTCATTGATGATGGTAATGAATATTAATGATTAGAAGATGATTATTATGAAGAGAATAAAGATGATGAAGAAGAAGAGCAACATGATGATGATTAATAATTGGTGTTGCTCCTGCTTCTACTTCTTTTTCTGCTGCTGTTGGTGTCGTTGGAAGCCAGAGAAGAAGAACAGTGGAAGGGTGTGAATTATTGGTGTTAGTTGTGAAATATGATCACTGAGTTTTGAGAGGAGGGAGTTATAATATTGTTTCAATGTTTGATTTTCAAAGGAAGTAATGGAGGCAGGAGGATGTCGAACAGACATTTAGATTGTGTACATTTTGTAGGTTTTTAACCCGTTAATTTCGGATACGGGTCCAATTATGTACAGATTTACATTTAATATTAGTAAATTTTATCTCGAAGTATTATCCCAAATACTTTATAATGAATAAGGAAAAATAAAATTTTTATTATTTTTAGTTGTTGGGTACACTTTTGTATTGTCGCAGTCTTGTACGATACGTTTTAAATAAAACGTATAATGTTTTATATTATCGCAATAATATAAATTAATAATATTCTTAATTAATAATTTTCATATTATTAATTATTTGTATCACAAACTATTGTATACGTTTATTTGTCGAACTAGTTCCGTTTGTTTTGTGTGTGGTTATAAATAACCACGTATCTAGTAATACATCGCGTATTAAAATAGTAAGTTCTGTCAAACTTAACTCGTAAAAATAGTTTGAATTCACTAATCAGGGAATTGGCTCTAAGTATGCATGAAATTAAGTATAAGTATATACCTTATTTGGAGGAGTGTCACAACATACAACCATTTACTTAATTAATCCTTATACTACTCACCTTTGCCTTTGATTGATGATTCACAAGATATAACAATTGATGATATGCCCAACTCTTTAACACCTAAGCATACAACACATAACAACACATTTAAATCTCTGAACTTCATTAATTTAAACTAATAACCCATATAATAACTCCCCCACTTTGAATCAACTAATTCCAATTATTAATCACTAACATAGCCATTTGTTCTACCATCATAATCACAATCACTTCTATTTCACTTTAATTCTTATCTAGACATGTTATTCATACCATATTAACATCACTAATAACATATCTGAGTTTATTACATCATAACACAAAGATTTGGCAAAACCTTAAAAATCATTCAAGAACAATAAGGATTAATTCATCATTTTTAATTTGTTATTTGATTACTACTAAGCTTATAAACACTAACAAACAACAATTCTAACAATCTTAACCCTAATTTAGTATTAATTTAACTAATTTCTATAAACCCATGGAAACCCTAAAAAAACTAGGTTAATCAAGGGAGAATCAACACTTAAAATGATTATAGGAATGAAAGAAATGATGATTAGAAGATTATGAACTCGATTCAAGGTTTGATTTGATGATTTGTGAGTGATGTTCAGTTCCTACGATTTCTCTAAGTTCTCTGTGAAGAAATTGGAATGTTTGAGACAAATGAAGAAGTCTCCGGGAAATCCCAAGTACATATCTATCTATTTAATTTAATTCCTATATTTTTACAGTCTGAAACTGGTACCCATTTACATTTTCTATTGTATCTTATTATTTAAATAACGATACTTCATAATAAAATTATATCCGTATACGAAATTAAAATCCTGAAACTTGGGGTGTTACAATCAAACAAGTTTCTTTGTTGCATTTACAACTAGGCATCCCATGACTTCCTAGAGGTCATGGGTTCGAATCATGTCATGGGTATTATTTATCATAAAGGTACCTACCACCAGTGAAGCGCATGGCCTACAACGTTAAGGCTTATTCGGTGCGAGTTTCAGCTCGGACGTTGTGGTATATGTGATAGAGGTGATTTACCCGGCAATGTTGGACCTTGTGGGGGGTTCGGTCGTGCTCCATTGAAATATGGAGCGGCTCCAGTTGGTGGCCCAAATACCAATTTTTTTTTCCACTCACCCTATACTTATAAAAGTTCAATTATTTTTATTCAAAAATTACAAATCAATAATAATTTTATGTTACATTTATTATTCTTCTTCTATAGATTATATGTTCATAATTACATGTAGAGAAGTTAACTTTTAAACAACTAAAATGACATAACACCTCTACAAAAATCCAAAGAAGAATAACTTGTATATCATCAAAATTCTGCGTACACCGTCAATTATGCTTTACGATGTTGTTCTAGTACATGACTTGACTATAAAACTTTATTAGTGGTCTACCCAAAATATTTGGTTATGTACAACATAAAGTAAAAATCACAAGGCCTCCGAACAAAAGTATATGGTCCTGTTTAATCGGGCCTAGAGATATGGGCTTTCTGGACCAGACATAGGAGTTAAGACTAGTGGTGCACATAACCCGGTTTTGAGAGAACCCGACCCGACCCGACCCGAAACCGGTTTTGGTCAAACATGGTCAAAACCGGTTTGGCCCAAAACCGGTTCGGGTCCAACCCGGTTTTGGCCACCCAAACCCCAACCCGATCTAACCCGATTTGTATAGGGTCGAACCCGAACCGGTTCCAAAACCGGTTTCAAACCGGTTTTTATATAATTCCGTTTTTCGCGAGCGTTTCAAGGAAAATGAATGTTTGGGTCAAAACTTTTTCATTGAGTTCGTAGAACATAAGTATTGGAAACATAATTGATCGATAACTAAACCAAAACGCCTCTAAATCTTGTTAAGAAAAAGTATTGAATCGAAAAAGTCTATATAATTCATTTTTCGTTCGATCGATAAGCGTTTTAAGGAAAACGAATGTTTCGGTCTTTTTTTTTTCATTTATATTGTAAAACATTAGTATTGAAAACATAATTGATCAATAACCAAACCAAAAGGCATGTAAATCTTCGTTAAAAAAGTATTGAATCGAAAAAGTCTATATAATTCATTTTTCGTTCGATCGTTAAGCGTTTTAATGAAAAGCAACGTTTGGGCCAAATTTTTTCATTAACTTTGTAGAACATTAGTAATGGAAACATAATTGATCAATAACATAACCAAAAGGCTTCTAAATCTCCTTAAAAATATTATTGAATCCGAAAATTCTATATAATTCATAAAGGTTCGATCGTTAAGCGTTTTAATGAAAAGCAACGTTTGGGCCAAATTTTTTTCATTAACTTTGTAGAACATTAGTAATGAAAACATAATTGATCAATAACATAACCAAAAGGCTTCTAAATCTCCTTAAAAATATTATTGAATCCGAAAATTCTATATAATTCATAAACGTTCGAGCATTAAGCGTTTTAATGAAAAGCAACGTTTGGGCCAAATTTTTTTCATTAACTTTGTAGAACATTAGTAATGGAAACATAATTGATCAATAACATAACCAAAAGGCTTCTAAATCTCCTTAAAAATATTATTGAATCCGAGAATTCTATATAATTCAAAGTGAGTTGATACTTTCAAGGAATGTTTTACTAAATGCAAGGAAACATGTGCATAAAAAGTGATACTGTATGCATAAAGAGTTGTACATTTCCGTGTGTTTAGTAAAAACTTCCTTGCATTTATCAAACACGTTTTAGCGTTAGGCTTTTTAAGGATAAACAATGTTTGGAGCAAATTTTTTTTATTAAATTGGTAGAACATTAGTAATACAAACGTAATTGAACAATAACTTAAACAAAAGTCTTCTAAGTCTTCATAATACAATTACAACTAAAAATATAAAATATACCAACGAATACATTTCGAGCTTCGGCATGGCCATCACCCGAAAATATAATCGAGTAGTAATCTTCAACTTGTATTAATCTTCAAAAGTCGAAATCTTCTTCAAAGGTAGCCTCGCGCGAAGCTTGATCAAGAGCAATTTCTTCGTCGGAAAGTGATATTGTTACACCTTCTTCCACCTCGATATTGTGTATGTCTTCTTCGTATTCCATTTCACCTTCAAGACTTGATACATTTTGTATGCGTTCCGCGGCGTCCAAGTGATCCTTCAAGCAAATGCACATCTCTAAGGAGGTCGGTGTGAGTCTTGTTCTTCGTATAGATAATACCCTGCCACTAAGAGAAAAAGCGGATTCCGAAGCTACCGTAGAAGCTTGGACGGTTAGTAAATCTCGGGCCATGATGGCTAGAACGGGAAATTGAGATTCCCTCTCTTTCCACCAAGCCAAAATATCAAATTGTTCGAACTCATTGGGTAGAATAGTGGCCAAAAAATCTGTAGTCGTATATCTCTCATATTCGTTAGTTGTATTTTGGTTACCATCACCCCTTGCCCATTTATTGTTTTCTTGTCTTAAACTATTATACAAATTTAGCATTGGATTGCTCGAAGAAGATGAAGAAAACATTGGGTTAGCCGTACTACCGGACACATGTGTGGTTGAACTATATTTTTGAAAATATACGCCAAATAAATCTCCCAAACATTTGTTAAAATCCGTTTTTGCATTATGTGAAAACAATGGGTCGGCCTCATTCAAATCCAAATTGTGACAAATGTTATCGATAAGCATTTCCACCCCGGTAACGTTTAAACAAGGGTTCATTGCGGCGGAACAAGTAATTACCGGTGACATTTCTTGAAAATATTTTTTTAGTTTTTCTTTCATGGGAGCCACCATTTCTTCAAATATAGGACCTTCATACACGTAGTCGTTTAATTTTGTAGTCATTAACCAAATTTGATTAAGCACCAAATGACTAGTTGGATAATAAACACCCGATAATAAAGTGGTCGCGGTTTTGAAAAGTTTGAACAATTCGACCATCTTTTTAATATACTCCCAATATATGATTGGAAATGGTGTTGCAAGACCTTTTGTAACAAGATGATCATGAAAAACTTGTAAACTATCGCGTTGGCGTAAACCACATACAAACATATGGTAGGTCGAATTCCATCTAACGGGCATGTCCCAATTAGGGGTTAAAAAAATAGAATTCGTATCCTTGCACAATTTCATATAAGATTTGTATCTAGCTTTACCCTTTTGAAAAACGTCTTGCAACATACTTTTAAACCTCGTTTTTACTTCGTCTACATCTTCAACCGCTAGTCCGGCTTGCACAACTAAGTTAATGATGTGTGCAACACATCGACTATGATAAAAAATGCCCTTCAATGGTGGTGCGTATTTTAGTATTAATTTTGAAACGGCAAGTATATTATTACTAGCGTTGTCAAAAGATATTGAAAAAACCTTTTCTTCCAATTTAAACATTTTAATCACACTTCGTAACATGTAAAATAAGTTTTGACCCGTGTGAGGATACTCAAAGTCTTCAAAAGCAATGGTACGTTTCATCATTTGCCAAGTTGCGGGATCAACCCAATGTGCGGTTACACAAAGGTACGAACCGGGCAAACCATGAGGAGCCGACCAAACATCGGTTGTTAATGATACACATGTATTTAAATTTTCAAAACCGATTTTTAGTTATTTTTTAGCATCTTTCCACAATTTAAGGGCATCGCGTTTAAGAGTAGTACGACTTACATTGTTATATCGCGGTTGAAGAGTGGTTTGAATCACCCTAGTAAGCCGAGGGTTGTCGAAGTGGTTGAAAGGCAAAGCTTCTTGAATTACATAACCCGCAAAAGCTTGTCGACACCGTTCCACATCGTATGTAAATATAGAACCATCTCGTGCCATCGAAGATTGCCCACTTGCTTCCGGATTACCTTTGAGTCCCGCACAATGCTTCTCGGTATGATTTTTCAAGGTGGTGTTGGAGTCGGGTTTGAAGAACAACTTACAACGTTTACAATGCGCTTTAATCGAACCATCCGACAACAACACTTTGTCGTAAGCACTCCAAATCTCCGGATTTCTTTTGTTGGGCAATTGTTTCACAATCGTTGGTGCATTTGAAGAACCAACACCATGGGAAGCCGAAGAAGATTGAGTTGCCATTTTCGAAATCAAAATATATATGCGTTTTTGAGTATTTGTATATAAATATAAGTGTGTAAATGTATGTTTTGGTTCCTAAATGATATGATATATATATACTTGAATCATAATGGCAAAAACGTAATTAAATGGCAAAAAAAACGGCTAGATGGAGTACCAACGGATATATTAACGTTCAAAAAGTAAAAACCGGTTTCAAACCGGTTTGAAAACCGGTTTTTCAAATCGGGTCGGGTAAAACCGGTTCCAACCCGGTTTCAACGGATATAACCCCAAACCGGTTTCAAACCGGCGGTTTGAACCCAAACCGAACCGGTTTTGGTCAAACCCGGTTTTGACCGGTTTCAAATCGGTTTCAAATCGGGTCGGGTTGTCGAACCCGGTTTCGATGTGCATCTTTAGTTAAGACTATTGTTTATCGTTCGTGTAGTCGAGATAATTTAATTTGCACACCATTCGAACAAAAGTATATGGTCCTGTTTAATCGGGCCTAGAGATATGGGCTTTCTGGACCAGACATAAGAGTTAAGACTATTGTTTATCGTTCGTGTAGTCGAGATAATTTAATTTGCACACCATTGTAAGACGCGATTGTAAGATGCGTCCCAGCGGTAGCGTCGTCACTAAAAGTGACACCATTGGCAGCGCACCATCAGTTCAGAGCGTTAGTTTTTCTTTCGGTTTTCGATGTGCGTTAGTTTTTATTTTGTTTTTGTTTAGTGTAGAGTCATAAAGATATATTGGTAAATGTGGGGCCCAAAAAAACCGAGTGATGTGCTATTGTTGGCAGTGTATTTCCAGTTTTGAAAAGTGGTAACGTGGCGTTTCTTTGGTAAAAACTGATGCGCCAGTTTGCATCACTGTTGGGAGTGGTCTCATAGATATTTGCATACCGCTATTTTTTTTTTTTCTTTTCTACATGAATACTATTGATCAAGTGCATATAAGCACGCTTAGTATAGTATTCGATGCAGCCATTAGTTAAATATGATCGATAAAAATTGATGTAAACAAGGTACATGTCGCTCCTGGTGTTGTGTTAATGTGTATTCTAATATAGGTCGGATTTAATTTATTTGTTATTTAGAAAAATATTGTTGGTTACCCATGTTGTTAATATTCATTTAAGTGTGAAGTTGCAGGTAATCGCTAGTAATAGGTTTTGTTGTTGCAGCTCATTTAAAGCTCGGGTTAGGAAATTAGTTGAGTTATAGATATTGTTTGAGCTAGTCTTGAACTCGAATAATATCGAACTTGATGTAAACGAGTTCGAGCACGTTGTTAGTTACGGGGCTCGCTAACATCCTCAATTACGCTATATTAAAAATGTGTATTACTAATAATCGATCACTAATAATTTTCGGAAGTGTAAAGTTACTCTTTTCATGGTTAACTTAAATTTTTTACTCTTATAAATTATAGAAGATCATCATAATATCGAAAAATCGTGAATCTTCATAATGAAAGTATAAGATGCATGCATGTCGGTAATACCTAAAAGGTATAGTGAGCATCACACCCAACCATTTTCCTCCATGTTAGGCTTTCTTGAAGGACACATTGCCCTTAACAATGGCAATTTAACAAAAAATTTACCTTTAATCAACTCCTTTTTGACTCTCGCAATTGGTTGTTTGTATCATTTAACAATCGTGCGGATTAAGTCTTGACTACGTTGATAAGCATCGATCGGTCATGTTTGGAAACCGGAACAATTGACATCTTTTTTCATTTCTACAACATATTATCTTAAACGTACGTTGATAACTGGCAAAACAGACGTGTTCTAACTAACATACTATTACATGGTCAAAAAAAAGTATTTACCTAGAATAATGATTCAATGTTTTTAAAAAGGTTTATGCTAAGTTTATTTTGAATGTATAGTTTTCCATGTCTTGCAAATAGGATCCTGTTTTTTTTTTACTAGTTTGGTCAATATTTTCTTTTTAAACAAATGAATGTTTCGATCAGACTTCAATCATATCATAAGAACATGTAAAATCACACCTCTACCTTCCACACATTTGCTTTCCGTCATTCATGACATTCCCCTAAATTTAACACATTTTAGTTTTTCATATTTGCTTTTGCGACATATAAAGTTGGGACCTTCCTTTTTTTTGAAGATTGTAGATAAAGCTACATTGGTAGGACATCATTAAACTTTCGCATTCGGTCCTTATCAGATATCGTTTGAATATATCCCGAAAATGACTCGCTTTTGCAACCGATACTATGTTTGAACGTTGAACGACTAGTGCTTTCCCAGATATGGAAACCTTTAAGTTATTTCAACCTTTTCTCATTTTCAGACGCGGAAATTTCGCCACTAATAACACAATTCTAGCCATAAGTGTATTCGTTAACATCAAAGTAGCTTCGCGTATCAAAATTTGGTTGTGCGAGTTTTACGTAGATACACCAACATTCTTTCTTGATACAGAGTAGAAAAGACAGGATCAATGCGTCGAAATCAACTTTTAGTTATGCGTGTGTTTTAGAAAATAATTAGGGTGAGTTGTACACCATTTAAATCGACGTATATCTAACAACTATGCGTACGTTATCTTGTACGATGTGCGTCAACATTAGGGACTAGAATGTATCCAACTTTGTCCAAAAGTTTACACCGTGTATTCAATTCCTGTTGGTCTATTGTATGTATCAAATTTGCAGTTATTGATGTTGTATGTATCCGATCTCTTATAACGGGTGACGTGAAACCCGTTTATGATGATTTGACAGTGACGTGTCATCATATATGCATGGTTGGTACCGTCATACGTCATAAAAAATATCGGCTACAGGAAATATAAGTTAGTAGATGCAGTGATGCACACAATAGAATTAATCGAAGGTTTGATACACACAATGAAGCAAAATAAAGTCGAATATACACGAATACACGATAGGCTTTACGTCGTAGTCGGAGACATTTTGATACGTACACCTATCACGTAGGTGACTTTATAATAGACTTTGTTTAGATTAAGTTATGTTATACCTACCCTATTTTCTTAACATGAAATAAAATTGCATTAATTATATAGACACATTGGAAGGTTAGTTTCTTGAGAATTTCTTGTGACAAATTAACCATCATGCTAATAAAATTAACGGGTAATGATGTTTTCACCTCTACGTTTAATAGATCCACCAAGAATACGCATTACAGTGTTGTACTATACAAACAAATAATGCACAATGACGGTGGATTTATCAAAAATAATAGTGAATTTATCATCACCCAAAATTAACCTCTCATGTTAAACAACAGATTTTGTGAAATATAATAATAAATGTATATTAAAAAGTAAAGTCTCTTTTTGTACTGATCGATAATATGGTTACCGGAAATTCGAATGCTATAAGATCTTTCTCCATTGACAATTTTTTTTTTTTTTATCATGTCTATCTTTTATAATATTTTTTTTTTCCATTACAATGATTAAAAACTGAATAATTAAGTTATTTATATTAAAAAGTCCAAGTTGTGTTAATAAAAAGCAAAAGTAGTAATAATTAAAAATACCCATAAAAGTCAAGTCGCAAAAGTTTAAAATGGGATAAGAGTTTATGGTGAGAGCATAATAAAGCGCACAAACTTTTTAATAATCTGGTTTATTAAAAAAAAATAAAAAAATCAGAAATTAACAATGATAAGTAGTTGATCGATAATAACTTTAAATTATGCTTTATTAAGAAGATTTAGGATCAGAGGGGAATGAGAGTTTAAGAGGGCAAGGAGGGCAAGAGGTTATTTTGCAATTTATAGAAAATAGAAATGAGGGGGAAAGCTGAGACACTATCATATCTCACCGGACACAAAACACACACTAATACTCTCACCTCTCTCTCTCTCTCTCTCTCTCTCTCTCTCTCTCTCTCTCTCTCTCTTCATAAAACATACACAAACACATCACCACCACCTCCGTCACCGGCGCTCCGCCACCGCAGCTCCACCCGCCACCACCGCAGCTCCAAAAATGAATCTTACACCACACTCATTCACCTTTATTGGAACCTATCTTATATTAATTTTTTGCCAAGGGCTACCTCGATTTGTATCTCAACCTTAATATTTGCTGCGAATTATTCATGCAATTTCTTACGTTATTTTATGTAACATGTGTGCTTGTTGTTTAATTTTGATTCTATCCGATTGTCATACACATATATTTATGTTGTAAGATTTTGAGTTTTAATCGACGGTAGCCATTTTTACGATAAGCTATCTATCTTTTCCATACAAGTCATGTGCTATTATTTGACGACGACGTGACCGGAGCAAAATAACAAGATAAAACGACGGCGGTTTATTGTGGCCGGAGAGTTAATATACAAGCAACCACCGTTGGTGAACCGGCTTCCACCGGACGTAACTAACCGTAGTCGTTTCTTCATATACTCCCGCCGCTTCGCCGCCGCCACCGCCACACAACCGTCACTCCACCGTCACCACCATTTAACGCTACCACCGCCGCTCCTCCACCATCATATAGATCTGGATTTGAAACTCGTAGATCAAGATCTAAAAAGTATATTTGAAAAGTAGATGTACTTTTTAGATCTAGATCTACTTTTTAGATCTGGCTGCATCATACATTTTTCCACTGCATTATACGTTACTGCATCTTGAATGCAACTAATGTATATTTTTCCTAATACGTGTTTACTGCATCTTAGGATTTTTTTTAGCATTTTTATGTGTTGTAAATCTTGATTTAATGTTTGAATTTATAAAATTAGTTTTATTTGTCTACTGCATCATGTATTTTTGTTATTGCATCTTGTATATTTTTTACTGCATCTTACGTTCGTTAGCATTTTGACTACATCTTGCATATTAACAAGTTTTTGTTACTGCATCTTGTATATTTTTTGCTGCATCATACGTTCGTTATCATTTAGACCGAATCGTTGCATATTAACAAGTTTTTGTTACTGCATCTTGTATATTTTTTACTACATCTTACGTTCGTTATCATTTTGACTGAATATTGCATATTAACAAGTTTTTGTTATTGCATCTTATATATTTTTTACTGCATCTTGTATATTTATCACTGCATCTTACGTTTTTTAAATTTTTTTACTGAATCTTGCATATTAAATAATTTTATGATTGAACAATTCTTTTGATAATTTTTAGAATTTTTTTTCACGAAATTTTATAACTGGATTCATAATTTTGTCAAAATTGCAAAAAAGTCTCTCCTTCTTTTCACAAATTTGTCAAAATTGCAAAAAAGTCCCTCCTTCATTTTCCCCGTGCTTCTCTGATCTCTACCAAATGTATGCGAATAATAATCTATTTATAAACGATGATAAAAGGTTACACTTCATTTTGTCGTGAATTATGAGAAATCAGAATACCAAAAATAGGTAAATACACTTTGATACGACGCTATATATATATCGAGTCAAACCACTCGTAATTCATGGTCATATATCGAATTGAAGATATCATTTAGTTCGGCGCTATATATCGAGTCAAACACAAAGTCGATCAATTTGATCTTTCGATGCATTCTCTAAAGCTTACTACTTTGTATGATTTAGCCGGTCGAGCACCATATATGTACAATCGAGAAAACAAATTGATCAGTTTAGAGCTCAAATAATAATAATTTTAATTTTAGAGCTATAATACAATTACTAATTTGCATGTTCAAGTCATGAGTGTTAGCATTTCGGTATGATTATATAATTTACAGGCCGGTATACCGTGTTAGAAAATTAGAAGAATAAAAAACTAAAGATAACGATTAGTTTAAAGCTATGGAACCGTCAAAAACTTTAGAAACAAGGCTCATACCAGGACTATCAGATGGATGAAGGTAATGAGGATCAAATGGAGTGATTGTTAGTGGTGCCATTGATTCAGGAATTTTATCGAACACATAGCGTGCAGTTTATAGAAAAGAACCAAAATGAAAAATTGATCAAAAGAAGATCAAGAATCTGAAGCAATTGATCGTAGAAGATCAAAAAAGATCCAAATCAGAAAGAATTGATCAACAATTTGATCATAGGATCTAATGAAAACCTAATCTGATACCATGTTGGTGTTGAGAGATGATACAATGAAAGAAGAAACTGGAGAAGTCTTCTATTATCTCAACTAACATATTATGAATACAAAGAAAGGAATATATACAGAGATAATGAAAGAAAGCATAGCTAACTGTACAAACTATTTTGATGAGGGAAGTATGTATAATAACTTCCTACAGTTACGCTAATGATAATAATTTTTATATCTTACTCTGTATAAACAATTGTTGATCCAACCTGTTGATCCAACACTAGCAACTGAATCAAATGTTCAAGACAACATCTAGTGACCGATATAATTTAGGTCACGTTCATGAGTGATTGAGTCGCAATGTTAGAATCTCAAGTCAGATCAAATACAAACTCAAGATGAAGATTGTTAGTGCCACCATCGTTTACTAGTTGATAGATGATTACTCTTGTATATGCTAATATATTGACCAATTGGACATAGTTCAAGTACCGCAACCTCCAATGCTCATACTCTAAATGTGTGACCGACATGTAAGGGGTTCGAATTTGTGTCAATTTGTGGACATATGATTTCTCCGTCGTTGATGCTCTATATAAATGGAAGGACGTGCACCATTAAAATATGATACACAAGTGAGGGTTACCTTCAAATTATTATTTTTCCCTCATATACTAAGAGAGCAAAATTTTATTTGATTATTATTTCATTCTTAACATAGTGGTATGTGGATCCCGAAGTTAAAGTGTCATGTACCACGATTTGTTTTCATTGTACTAAATAAATAATATAATATTCATGAACATATACAATAATAAAATTTCGTTTGGACCCTTAACATTAATAATAAAATTATTGTTTTAAAAAAATTTGCACTCTATATGTCAAAACGGACTCAAGCCCGTTTGACGACGACGTTTCAAGAAAAAGGTAAAACCAACTATCTGGTAGGGCCTAATCGACCTATCCCACGGCTAACATGAAAGAGGTAAATCACGTAATATGTGGTTAAAGGAATATGGGGATGAAGATTGAACCCATTACCTTCGCATTATGTTACATGTCCCCAACACTAAACTAACATCGGGAACTTGTTGAGGTTGATTCAAACCCAATAAACAAGCGTAATATGGTATTGTACTATTGTTATTCTTTTCTCAATGTGTTAATCGATGACGGACGATACACATGCTTATTTATTAATCCAATTTTGAGTGTCAAGTTGGTCCAAACCGTGTACAACTAAGGAGTGTACCAACCGCAAGCATAAACAATACTACAATAGGCAAATCATGATCAGATTCAAATACATTTTTTTTTTTTAAATTTCTAGTAATATAAATATATATCGACGTACATTAGTTATTAATTGCATAAATAGAAGGGTGAACATATACCCCCACGTTCACAATCATGCTACACATAAAGTGCATTACATCATCGATCTTCACTCGATCCACATTAGATTGTGACTATAAATTTGAAGAATATTTGTTCGTGGAACTCGTTTATTTGATCACAAAGACAACACTTACAAAAAGTATTTAAAATAGATAAAGATCTCCGAAATCTACATTTTGAAACGGCACATCGTGTTCTACCACATTTTACTCTTTAGAAATACACTTAAATAAGATTTACTTTGGCATAAAAATAATATTAGATATATTACTCCGTATTTTCGTTTTATTTTCATCAAATCAATATACCGTAGATTTTGAATAATAATTATTATTACTATAATTATTAATTTTAATTTTAATTATTATTATTACTATACGATAAGACAATTAACAAAACACTGCACGAAGCTACTCTCCAATATATAAATTGTTGGTTACAACGTACGTACTATGCTATTTACTTACCAATTGGGTATTGTAGTACGGTCATTGCAAATGCACAAACTCCACATATGTGACATATACGTCGGAGGTTCGATGCGTGCCTCAGTATATGTGGGTGATTATACAATAAATGACTTAGCTAGGAATACATGTTATCAGACAAAACGCTATCGTTAGCATCGTCCTTAAAAAAAATATACATAAATGAAAATTAGTAAATTAAAAAATTTGTGATCTGGACATATCTAGCTTGCTAGCCATGAAATCCAACAAGATCTGGAGGAACCATTTTATAATGATATGCAAATCTTTTTCATATCTTGTTTCCAATACCTATAGTTCCGTTATCTCAACTCTTACTCAATATGCTTTTCGGTTTTATAACTGTTCCAAAAGTTACAAAGATTTTTTTTTTATTGTTAATGCTTATTGATGATTATATTGAATCGATCCGTAACCCATGCCTTCGTTAAAACAGTGTGTTCTCTACAAACCATGTTACCCTGCACGTACCATCTATATGTCACTGGAGATTAGTCACTAAGACTCTAAGAGCACAAGCTATGTATTACCTATACTTGCGTGGACCATATCAGAAGAAAAAAAAAAAAAAAAAAAAAAATATCAATTAGCACGACACTTGAAAACATGCCAAAGTCATTTTTACCAATTACGATCACACTAGAAATTATGATTAACTTCAATATTTTTTATTTTTAAACCTCAAAAAAGGGTAAGAGCGGCGTGGGGTTAGCGACACTGTCTAGATCACAGTGTCGCCGACCAGTGGCGGATTTAGGATATCAAATCACATGGGTCGGTAACTTAGTAAAGATGACATAATGAACGAGTTAAACTTGTATGTATTTGATCGGGTCGGGTCGGATAGTTCATTACTGATTACTCCGTGTACAACAAAAGTATCATGGTTAATAAGAAATATTAAAGTATGTAATTGGTAATATATCAAATTAAGGTCAATTACAACCCATTTCATTTTTTTTACCGAGTGATTGCTATGATTGCTCCTAGCGATGATATTGTGTCACGTGGATTGGATGTCGGAATTGTACCTTTGTATGTATGATTTTCACATTTGCTAGGTTTATCTATTTACATCTATATTACTATTTATTATTATAAAGAAAATACATATTTTATTAATCGAATTTTTTTTTAACGAATCTATATTTAATCATCATCGTCATTTTTATATTTGAATTGGCAAAAGTAAGTCACTATTAGTAGATTGGATGACTCATGACCCTAACGAATTTTCTATCCTAACATAAATTATTTTTGATAATTTTAAACATATTGAGATTATTAAGGACTAATTTGGGAAATGTGTATATTTATAGGGAGTGAAAGATATGATGGGTAGTAATATGAGTTTATTTTGGCAAACTATTAAATACTATAGGGGACTAATGTGAAAAATCTATCATCTCTTTCATCTATCCTCTCCAAACCCATTTTGACTTTCACTGATATCTCCATTAAAGAGCCAAGTCAAAAGGAATATTTACAGCCCTTTTAAGAGAGTTGCAAGTCTTCAACAATGAGAATCAAATAAGATAAGGTGGTTCACAACCCAAATTTAAGGTAGTTCATCGGGAAAATTCACTAACTATTGTAAAACTATTTTGAAACTAAGGTGGTTCACATGACCTACCTTATAAGGCACTAGATCCGCCCTTGTCGCCGACGTGGCAACACCACCAATATATGTCCGTCATCCATAGCAAAAAAAAACAGTTCCGTTGCTCTAGTACCGTTTACGTCTTCTTGAACACCGCATGCAATAAGGTTTAGCATGTAGAAAGAAAAAATTAAAAGTACGGTAAAATTATTACTAGCATTTCTTATCAATTTGCATATTATTATTAGTATAATCAAAAGTATAGAGGTAACATATGAAGAAGTAGGACTTATAACACACCAACTCGCAGCTAGAGATAAGCCTAATTTGTGACGGTCCCATACTCCCATCTAGTGAATATCATACGGTCATACTAAAGTACTAAACTTCGTTCGTTTGATTCTCTTTGAATGCACGGGTGGGTCCAAAACCTGGGTCCCACTAGAATAGTTGATGCCTCATCATTGCTCAACTTTTTCACATACTTTTTTGTTTTGAAGGCTAAATATATTATAAAAAGTCTATTAGCAATATGCCAGATAGACAAAGTAGTACATACACCAATAAAATACACCAAGTTTTTGGATATGACTAGCACCAAATCCGAACTGCGAGGTCTCTAAAAGGGATGAAAAAAACCTGACATAATCAGGAAAAAATCCCCGAAAATAAGGGCCGAGCCACCGGTTTTCACCCTATATCGTTTTTGATAGAACCCGTTGAGGATTTAGGCTAGACACAATCCATAAAGCTCCAATCGCTGCTAGATCCTTAAACCTATTTTGATCCCGCACTTTAAGAGTGTGCCTCATCTAGGATGATATTTTAATTTTATAATCAAACCAGACTCATTAATGACTCAAACTGACTAGTCACTTCATATCACATCAGCGGTATATCAGTTTTTTTTCAAAAGGTACTGAATGACCCTTGCCATCGTTGACACTGAATGACCCTTGTCATCGTTGACACTGTCACTTTAAATTTTGGGCCTCGTAGTTACCAATTTACCTTTATTTATATACACTAAAAAAAACTCGAATATACGTCAGATATCCGATTCAAAGAAGTGACGAGACAAAGTGACCGGGGCAAAAGTAAATTAATGTCATTGATGTTAGTATGTTACATTGCATGGATGTTACAAAGCGAGATTTCAAACAAGTAGAAAGAATTAATAACATTAAAAATAATACATATCATTCAATTACAAAGCGTTTACAGAATCATTGAATACGAGATTGTGTGTTATTATTAGTATTGAGCGGGTTTAAAAGAGTTAATTGTATCGTCCCTTTTTTAAGATTAAGACTAGTGGTTCAAATGTTTTATTAAGTAGTATAGATATCTATGTATCCTAGGTCACAACAATAATATTTTTCTTTTCAAATAAACTTGAAGAAAGTATAGGCGCTACTTAACCTTGAATTGATGTTTCGATCGAGTCTTGTCGCCCATTGTGTCTGCTGCGCAGTGCGCCACCACATCGTCAAACGATCCATGTTTTTTTTTTTTTATGTACTTTAATTAGTCAGGTCCTATATATGAATTTATAATGTTGAAACTTTGTTCGTTATCGTGGTCTATTGACCATTATGGTGCTTCGTGCAATCGCACTTTGGTCTTCCTTTGTAGATGAAATTTAGTTTGAGGTTAAATATTAAATTAAAATAATATTGTATTTAGTTGTATATCAAACGGGAGGTCTCGGGTTCGAGCCTCCCTGTGGGGTTTTCTTCCTCAGGTGTAATAGGAGTAACCAGGTGAAGGTTAGTGGGTTGCATACTGCCCAATTGGATGTCACTGTGACCCCTAACCCCTAACTACTAACTAGCCGTTCAAAAAAAAAAAAAAAGTGAATATCCGAAAATCGTTATAATGAGAACTTTAATTCGAATTGGCAATCGAAATGCTTGCTAATTAACTAGAAAAAAATTGCACGTGTGTATGGTTTGTCCAAAATTGCACCGGTCGTCCCTAACAATTTTTTTTTACACTGGTCATCCTTGTGGTTGCTACATCTTGCACGGGTAGTCCTTCTCACTAACGGCCGTTTGATGTGTCCGTAAAAATGAGTCATGTGCACGTCATGTGAGGGTATAATGGTCATTTTAGTGATATAAGGGACCGTAAGTGTAATTTCATAACCCACAAATTTTCAAGTAATATTATTATATAGTCTATTATGATGCATTTCTAAATAATTTTTCTTCTACGACGGTCGTTCACTATTTAAATACATATAAAAAATACAAATAATGTAGATAAGTTTGGATATCGAATATCTAAAATATTTGAAAATTTATAATTTGCTATCCTAATACAATATCCAAATTTTCGAATTGAATATTTAAATTTTTGAGTTACGAGTTTGGATATGAATATTTTACATATTATGTAGGCGTTATCAATGTTTATATTAAATGCATTACATATTAATTAATGTTTTGTATCCTGTATCATCTTTTAAACATAGTTATACATAACTTATGTGTAGCTAGGAGTTGCTTCAATTTTAAAGACGAAATGATTTGGGGACTACATAAAGATACCCCATTTTGTACTTTTTCTCATCTCCTCCCCTCTTCACCCATCTAATCAATTACATCATACATTTTTTTTTTCAGGGTATACCCCTCTCTACCCTCTGTTTAATCTAAAACTGAACCTGATTCTGTACTGAACTGGACCGATCTTAGCTAAAACTGAAATGAAAAAGAACTGGACGGGGACTGAAGATGGGCCAGGGATATCCCATGTAATTTGGGGGTGTCTTTAAAATTCCCCAATGATTTGGCATACGGTTTTTCACGACACAAAGGTTTCAGTAAAAAAAACTTTATAAGTCATGGCAACGTGGAATGGCTCCGTTTAAGTTTTAACATCAACTTTCACGGATGTGGAATGTTGTCGCACAATGTTTTGATTACTAATGTATAGTAAAAATATTGATAATAGATATAATTATAATTAATAATTAAAGAATAGTAAAAAATGTAATTAAATCTAGGGAAAAAGTACTCCCTAGTAAAAAATTAAGCACTTGAGACCTGGCTCACGTGGTAGAGCTATCAGGCATTTATGCTGCAGGTACAGGGTTCAAACCCTACTCGGTGCATGAAAATCCCTTGGGCCTTTGGGCTCCGGGGTGAGAAGTTTTACCCACTTCGGCAACCGGATCTGTCGGCACTTGGGCCGGGGACGAAACTGGGCTTTCTTCTCGAGGGTGCATTATGGTGAGATGATCGGGTGGGCCTAAGTGGCCCGTCAGTGATTCCTTTCAAAAAAAAAAAAAAAAAAAAAAAAAAAAAAGTAAAAAATTAAAAAAGGAAATGGAAGTACGTATAGAATTAACAGATCGATTTTCCGCATAAAATACGAAATATCTATATGTTATTTTATTAACTCAAAAGATTACCTTGTTTATGAGAATTTTGTAAATTGGAAATATTTAGTAATAAAATCTGCAGATACCAAATTAACAAAATAAAATCTACATATTTGTCAATTAATATAATTTTTAAGATTACCTTAATTTGTAAAATCTTAAATACAAAATCTCCATATTTATAAAAAAAAAGCTATATATTTATTGATTTATAAAAAAAAAAAAGAAAAAAGAAAACGTAATTGATATCATAAATCTTGACTATTTTTAGATGATCATTTTTTATTATGTTGCTTGACGAGTGGTCATCACTATAAATAAGCTTCCTTGGTCCCCTTTCATTCTCAAACTTCCATCTCTTTCTCTTTCTCTCTTAAAAAACATATGAAATTGATGATCACAATGGGTGTTGTTTTATGGGCTTGTTTACTTGTTATTCTTTATTTATTGATAAAGATTGCTTATCAAACTCTTGATTGTTACTTGTTTACACCCATACGTATTAAGAACATCATGTCACGCCAAGGAGTACATGGTCCTAAACCGCGGTTCCTCGTTGGGAACATCTTGGATATCGCTTCTCTCGTCTCCAAATCGACCTCTTTCGACATGCCTTCCATTGATCATGACATCGTCCCACGCCTTTTACCTCATCTTGTGCATTGGTCCAAAGTCTACGGTACACATATTCAAATCAACACGTACCTATTCGTCATCGTGCTTTTCAAAAGAAAATATAAGAGAGGATTTTAGACGTCTGACGGAATCTGAAATCCGCTGATTTGAGTAAATAAGGAAACAATATATGATATCTTTTTGGTTATCTATAATTTACTTGTACATGAAAAGGCTGTATAACGTATTATACAACTATTTCATGCACTTGATCTAAATCAAGGAAAAAGTAACGGGGTTATTGATTGTCTTATTCAATCATAACGGATTAACAAATAAGAAGATAAAGATATGTTTTTTAATAAATACTTTGGTTATTGGCCGGTTCCACATATTAAACTTTACAACCCAACAAAATGAATATCTTGATTCAATAATTATACTATAATTTTGGCTCATGGATAATATTAACTTGACTTTATAGGAAAAAGATTTATATATTGGAATGGTACAGAGCCTCGAATGTGTTTGACCGAAACTGAACTGATAAAAGAGCTTTTAGTAAAGCACAGCACTATTTCTGGGAAATCATGGCTTCAACAACAAGGTTGTAAACATTTTATCGGCCGCGGACTTTTAATGGCTAACGGCGATGACTGGCACCATCAACGTCACATCGTCGCACCTGCATTCATGCGAGATAAACTCAAGGTTCAAATAATATATGCACTTTTTTATTAGTATGTGTTTATAATATATGTTTCATCATTTTCTTGATTAGAAGCCTAATTAACGAGTTTATTTATTTTAATACTTAAGAGTTATGCTGAATACATGGTGGAATGCACTGAAGATATGATTCAGTCAATGAGAAAAGAGGTGGCAATGGGACGGGCCGAGTTTGAGATCGGCGAGTATATGGCTAAACTCACCGCAGATATCATATCACGAACTGAATTTGATAGTAGTTACGAAAAGGGGAAACAAATATTTCATCTTTTAACGGTTTTACAACAGCTATGTGCTCAAGCTAGCCGTCACTTATGTCTTCCGGGAAGCCGGTGAGACCATTTATTAATTTATTTATCTATTTTCAATGCAGGAAGTCAGAGTTCCTGCCTGACCTCCTTTGTTATTAAGTTGGTAAAAAAAAATGAAACTAATATGTCGATACTTTTATGTAGATTTCTTCCAAGCAAATATAACAGAGAAATAAAATCTTTAAAAATGGAAGTTGAGAGGTTGTTAATGGAGATCATACAAAGCCGAACGGATTGTGTGGAGATTGGACGGAGTAACTCGTATGGGAATGATTTATTAGGAATGTTGCTTAATGAAATGCAGAAAAAAAGAGAAGGAAATGGATTCGGGTTAAATTTGCAAGTGATTATGGATGAATGCAAAACGTTTTTCTTTGCTGGACATGAAACCACTGCACTTTTACTCACATGGACCATTATGTTACTAGCAAGCAACCCATCATGGCAAGACAAGGTTCGAGCCGAGGTTCGACACGTCAGCAACGGTAGTCCGCTCTCGGTCGAACATCTCTCCAAGCTCTCTGTGGTAAGAAAATAACATTTAACATATTGAACAACCTTGCATAAATTAATTTGCATTTGCATAATGTTATAAAAGTAAATCATAATCATATTTAATTGGTCAACCCAAATTTTGGGTAGTACGAAGTAATTGCTATTATTACTATTGATTACCTTAATAAATTTTGACCTTTGAGTCAACTTGTATGATAAACCTTTAAATTAAAATTATAATCATCGGATAGCTTTTAAAAGGTAAATTGTTTTCTTTTTTAAATGATATAATTTAAATTTATAACATGCTTATTATGCCGTATAAAAGTCAAAGAAAATCAAATGATGTGACGTAAATGAGTTGGCTTAGATAAAATAATAATAGAAATGATTATTACAGTAAGATTTTGGAGTATTACTTGAAGAAGCGTACACTGTTCAACTAATCCTGAATTATTTTGTTTAATTATTATTTTATTATTATTATAAGGTTCAAATAATAACACTCATTATGGTGGGAACGGTAGGAACGGATATTTTTACTTTAAACTTTAAGATTAAATTACGTTTTTGATGAAAAATATATATCAAAATTCTTAGAATTGTGTGTTCTTTACTATGAGAATTTTTTTAAAAAAAAATGTGATACACATCATAAATTTTTTTTGTGTATCACAATATCATACATAAAAGGCTGTGATACACAACTTTAATTTGTGTATCATATATTTTCTTTTATTTTTTTAATTAATCTAATATTAAAGAGGATAAAATTTTAATAATTTTAACATAACTTTTTTTGCAAAACATGTACATACATTGAATTTAAAAGTGAAAAAAGTCGTTCCTACGATAATAAGTGATCTTACAATAACCTTTCCCATAATTATAATAATAATAATTTTTTTTATTATTATAATATTAAACTAATATTTTTAATTAAATCAATTGTAAATATTTTACACGAATTTAATGCATATATATATATATATATATATATATATATATATATATATATATATTTGAGTTTGGAAATTAAAATAAAAAAATGTAGCAGTTTGACTTGTATATTTTGAGCTTCTAATAATTAATTGCGTTGAAAGTTATCACTGAATACGATTGTGATTTAAATATACTCAAGAATCTCATGCATGGTTGTCTGGTTAACAATAATTTTTTTTTTTATATATTTCATTTAATTAAATACAAATTAATTAGTTTTAGTCATCCTAGTTGAGTAAATTCTGATTGTTTGTTAGCCAAATTCACTTATATTTTGAAGGAGGTTACTTGTGGTTTCTTTGTACCACATTCTGTGTTGTTCCAAATAAGTATAACTTTCATGTCAAAACCAATTAAAAGAGACTTTAATAAGTAAATATATTATATAATTGATGATAAGTGTAGTTAATAGAAAATTCTAAAAATGTGTGCATAGTTAAATAGGACACTTTGACTACGACGGAGGGAGTAATAGTTTTTGTATGTGCACACCATAAATATACATTAAAACTATTACTATTTATATATTGTGCATTACTAATGTAAAGAAAAATATCAGTTTTAATATATTCAGAGAAAATGATTATTCAGGTAAACATGGTTTTATATATAGTTTCCGAGTAAGAAATATTAGTATATGAATTTAAAGTTTGATTCGTATCGTATGCAGTTAAATATGGTGATAAACGAATCATTACGATTGTATCCTCCTGCAACCGTGTTACCAAGAATGGCTTTTGAAGATTTAAAACTCGGTGACCTACACATTCCAAAGGGGTTGTCGATATGGATCCCGGTTTTGGCCATACACCATAGCGAAGAGATATGGGGTGACGATGTAAATGAATTCAACCCTGATCGGTTTGCCTCTAAGTCATTCTCTCAAGGACGAAATTTTATGCCATTTGCTGCTGGCCCACGCAATTGCGTTGGTCAATCGTTTGCCATGATGGAAGCTAAGATCATTTTGGGCATGCTAATATCTAAGTTCGATTTTACGATATCCGACACCTATAGGCATGCGCCAGTTATCGTGCTAACTATAAAACCTAAGTATGGGGTTCAAGTGTATTTGAAGCCCTTGGAAGAATGATAGAGATTTCTTAAAGTTTGTTTATTGAGATTGATCAGTTTTGGCTCTTTTGAGGGTGGATTTCACGAATACCTTCTTTTTTTTTTTTTTTTTTTTTTTTTTTTTTTTTTTTTTTTTTTGAGTTGAATATAGTTTTTTTAGAGAGTGGAGAAGAATGGAAAGAGATAGATGGTATGAGCAATGATGCTTGTAATGATCAATAAACACAAGATATGTTAATAAAATGAGATAAGGGAAGAAAGAATTTTCGCTTTAATTATATGTTTGGTGCTCATATATTAGAACTATATATATATTAATGAGTATTAGATAAACCCATAGAAAGGGATTGTTTTAACATAAGAATATAAACACACTTGTCCTAAATACGTAAAATTGATGTGAATCAACCAAGAAATGTCTTAATTAATATTGTTTTGTATTCATCTCAATTTCGATCCATATGGCACTATGACAAGCAATATATTAATGGTAGAAGCTTACGAATCACTCAAGCTATGGAAACTTCTATATATTATTATTAATTATTATTATTATTATTATTATTATTATTATTATTATTATTATCATCATCATTATTATTATTATTATTATTATTATTATTAGAGTAAAATCATGTTTGTAAGTTGAGTAAATGGGTTCTTTAATTAAACTATTCATTAAGAAATAGATTTGTTTAAACTCCCAAGAAATTTGTTCTTAGACATTATATTACTTACAAGAGTATCTACCTCTAAATATTTCAATGTGCAAAACACGTGGACGTTTTACACGTTGCACCAAATTTATAATGTTTCATTTTAGCCCTTATTTTTAAAATATTATTATTATTTAGGTACAAAACCGAATCATCTTTATATATTTGTATGAATCTTTTAAGTTCCGTATACTTTAGATTCGATATTACGATTATTGAAACAATAAAATCTAATTTTCAAACAAATTATGATGATTAAAACATTGGTTTATGCAACAAAAAAATATGCAATTGAAGCTTTACGAAAGTAAATAAATAAAATTTACATTTAAATTAATAGTTTGGAAGTTTAATTGATCATAAAATTAATGAATTGAAGTAAAGTATAATATGAAAAAAGTTTAGGGGTCAATGTGTAAATGCTGAAAGTTATTTTAGTGCAAAAATTTAGTGCATACATTGAAGATGAAACACATTTGGTGCAAACATATTCCTGAAAGATTCCTTTATTACACCAAATTTGGTGTAGTATTTAGTGCATACGTTTTGGAGATGCCCTTATATTTTATAAGTGTTTGGTAGAATTAAGTGGAACTTATATATATATATATATATATATATATATATATATATATATATATATATATATATATATATAAGGATAAAAACTACATAATACTTCGTATATAATGACACCACAACAAATATTGCATTTACACGCATTTTATTCTAAGCACTTTTTAAATAGTATGCAAATTTTAACAATTTTTACGCACTTATCTTCGTGTACAAGCTTTCTACACTTATAAGTGTGTAAAATGACAATGATTTTCGCACTTAAAAGTGCAAAGAAAATTGTCCACACATATAAGTGCGTACAAATTATATATTCTTCGCACTTACAGATGTAAAGATATATTATACATATGCGCTTTCTTCACACCATTTAAAAAATATCATGCGTGAAGAAATCGCGTGTGTAAAAATTATTTAAACACTTATAAGTGCGTAGAAAATACAACTTGTACGTACTTATAAGTGTGGACAATTTTCTTTATATTTTATGTGCGAAAATCATTGTAATTTTACGCATTTATAAGTGCAGAGAGCTTGTACACGATTTTAAGTGCGTAAAAATGAGTAAATTTTTAGATATTTTTTTAAAAATGCGGAACAAATCGCTTGTAATTGTAATATTTATTGTAGTGTGATATAAGGGGGTATTTTGTAAAAAAAAATAAAAAAATCATAAGCTTGTATAGTAGCATCTATTTTTAAAGTAACTTCAAGTAGTTTATTTTTGTAAAGGTTATTTTTCATAAACATATAAAATTTATCTACCAAATAATGCTAAAAGTCTCATATTATGAAAAATTTCCTCTTTTTTTTTGCCTTCTATATTTAATATTTATAATTACCATATGACTCAATATTGATAAGGTTTACATGAAGTATTATTATTTATTTTTTACAAGAAAATAAGGCTCCGTTTGGTTCAAAAAAATTATATTTGAAGGAATGGAATATGTCCAATGAATTGTAATTTGATGCAATTAGAATTTAATGGAATTGTAATCAGGTTCAAAGAAATGTAATTATGAGGAATTTGAATATGCCATGCGCATTTGGTTGACACATAATGGAATTTAAATATAAATATAAAATTCAAAATTCAAAAAACTAAAAAATATAATCAAAAAATATAAAATGAAAAATATAAAATATGAAATTTAAAAGAAACGGATCCTAGGAGTAGGGCTCCATATAGGAGCAGGGAAGGCAGTGTTTCTGCCAATAGGAGGTGTCCACCTGTTTTTTTGTGTCCCCATGCAGCAGCCTATCAGGGACTAGTTTTGTACATTTTCCAAACTTTTGGATTTGACCGCAAGGACTTTAAAATATTATGAATTAAACTAAACTCCTATAATAAGGAAAGCAATCTGCTTACAATTGTAGATCTATACTATTTCTAAGCTAAATCTTCGATTAAAACTTCGGATCAACACGTTTCTTTCTCAAAATCGATTACATATATACTTATATACGATCATATATATAAAGATTATGCATATCTGTGTAACAAAAATCATCAAGTCTGTGCACAATGTCGCATGTAAATACACCTTCATCAGATGTCGATCACGTGGATGAAACTCCTACAGTTGCCGTTGCAGTCGAAGAACACACACCTATAGTAGAAGCTATTAACAAAAGTAAGTATTATATGTATATTATATATAAGTGTATATGTGTGTGTTTCGTCTGTGTGTATCTATAGGTATATATATGTATATACCTTTTAGTTCATATATGTTTTTTCGCTTGTTTCGTTAGTATGTGTGTATATATGTATATACGGTAATTGTGAATTGGAATATTTAATACTTTCGGTTGATCCATAAGTATACATACATTCACATGTTTATATGTATTTTGCTGTAATTTAGTTTTTTTCTCAGATCTGATTTGCTTATAAGATGTGGTATAATTGTGTTAAAATGCAACATGAGTTGTATAAAATGCAGTAATTGAATTTTTTAAGGTTTTTATGAGGTGAATGTATTAAATGAGGGGAAGTAATTCGATTTTTAACATTTACTGCATTTTATTGCATCCTGCTGCATTTTATTGCTTTTACTGCATTTAATGATTTTACTAAATCTACTGCATTTTACCACATTTTACTGCATTTACTACATTTTACTGAATTTACTGCATTTTACCACATTTTTCAGAATTTACTGCAGTTTAACACATGTTAATGCATTTTATGGCTTTTTACAAAGAAAAACTGCATTTTATGGCTATATAAATTGACTGCATTTTAAAAGTATTGCAATTTATCATTCATTTTTTGTTTTTTTCTATAATGCAGTGAATGAATCCATAAATTATGAGGTGAATGTCTTAAGTTATGAGAAGTAATGGCATTTTAAATTTTAATGCATTTTACTGCATCTTAACTCATTTAACTGCATTTTACTGCATTCTACATCATTTACTCATGACTTTATTTTATTGCCTTTTAGTGCATTTTACTGCATTTTGCCTATTTTAACTTCATTTTATTGCCTTTTACAAATTTTAATGCATTTTAATAGTTCTCCATTTCATCATGCATTTTTTAAAGTGCAGTAGAAAATTTTTAAAGTGTAGGATGATATGTTTAAATGCAGTAAATTTAATTGAATGCAGTAGAACAACATGTAGTGTTGTAAAAGTGTTTTTGAAATGTACTTTTGTGCTATATAGTTATTTTTTTTTTACTACAGATATGAAATGTTATTTGTACCCTTTAACGGCATAGATAATCATAACCGTTGTGTTATGTTTGGTTAGGACTATTGACTAGAGAAACTGAAGTACACTACAAGTGGCTTCTTGAATCATTTCAAAAATGTTTCTTGAAGAACCCAAATGATGTTAGGACTAAAGGACGCAAAAGTGGGAAATCAAAAGCTGATGTTACAATGGACAAAGCTAAGAAGAGGAAAAATCAAAGTCAAAAGTGCAAGCAATATGGACATAACAGCAGAGTTTGTACAAACATACTTGAAGAAACAACACCTGAAAGTACACCAGTATATATATATATATATATGTTCTTTGCATTTTATATCTTTTTGTCACTGCATTTTATATCTTTTGTCAATGCATTTTATATCTATGATAACTGATTTTTTTTCAATGGTACTAGAGAATGTTAAATTTGATGAGTACTTTGATATATTAAAATGTATTTTTTATGCAGTTATGAGGTTGGTGTATATTCTTTTTTTTAATCTAGTTGTTTTAATCAAATGTTTACTTTATAAATAATCATATGTCATGACAAATTACTATAAATATTAATTGATTGACACTAAGTAAACCTGAAAAGTACAATGCATACAATTCATCCAAGTAATTACAAACAAATATTACCCAAAATACTACAAATATTAAGTCTTTGGCATTTAATATTCCATGAAAGTAACAAGGGTATACATACTATCCAAGCAAAAGTACTAGAGTTGAAATAAATTGTGTTATAATAATGGTTGATCACACTTGGATTTTTTTGACTCCATCGGCTTGATTATCGGGAAGTAAACCTGAACAACAAACATAAAGATTTCAGATTAAAAATTAAAGATCATATACCTTTTTTACATAGTGTGTTTGTGTTTGAAATTACCAGAGCAGTGTCTCTCAAATTTTGTTTCAATGCTTGCATGAGACTTGATTTCAGACTCTTTTCAAAAGTTGATGTGATAAGTGTTTGGTCTACATTTGGATTTATAGCTTCGTACGTCTGCGTATAAAATTAAATAGTAAGTTGTTAAAAGAAATATTATATAGTATTAACCTTAAGAAGGACCACTGCTTCAGTATCACAAAACACACGGCCACAATCATCTGTTGACTCTCGTAAAGATTCTTCATAATTGAGCATCTGTGTCCAAGCATCAATAATCGACTAACTTACTGGAACTCCAACATACAAGCTTTCCAAAGACGGAAAGTCAAGAACATATGCATAATTCTTGAAATAAACATACATGTATGTTTAAATTATAAGTAACAAACACAAGATGCAGTAAAATTATATAAAATGTCGTAACTAATTTACTATTTTGTGAATCATATCCAAAAACTTACTTGACAGGTTGGTATGCACTAAAGATGAATCCACACACTCTCACTTCTTGAACTGTTATCTTTAAATGCATGCAAACTTTCTTTCCAACATAAGGAGAGAAAAGATCTTCTGATATATTCACAACTTCGGTCGTACCATCAACTTCAACTTTGACTGTTTGCTCTATCAACAAATCAACCTTATTCTCAGTTTTATGATGAGGATCAACCTTCAATTCCACTGGTTTAGTAGGAAGTGGTAAATTTTCTGGAGGTGTGAAACTCTTGCTTATCGAAAATGGATGAATAGGTGTCGAAAGATCTTTTGGGAACTCTAGTCTTAGTTTAGGTTGAGTTATAGGTTGAGCTACTGAACTAGCAGGTGCAACTTTAGGTGAACCAAGTAGACTAGGAGTTGCAAATGGGGCAAACACATTTCAACTCTTCAAGAGTCATAAAATGCAGTTACAAACAAAATCAACTTTCATAAACACATTAAAATCATCAAATCAAAATAACAATGATCATATGTAACATCATGCATGTAGGAATTAACTTTGTTTGTTTTTTTTTTTTTTGTTATCAGCCTTGATAACATTTTTATAGATCTATCAACATGTAGATATATTAACAGACACACACACATATATATATATATATATATATATATATATATATATATATATATATATATATATATAAGAAGTAGATACCTCTAGCTACCGATTATGCATCATCGCTTCCTTCCGATGACATGTTTACGTGCATCGTTTGGCTCTTTTTTGTTACCTTGAAACCTGTATGTTGTTCTTCTCTGGCTTCTTCGTGTAGCTGACAAATAAATACACATAATATTAAATAGAAAGAAGAATAAAATAGTTATATAATGAAGAATAACATAGTATGAACGAAAAACTTACAAGTTTCGTCATTTTTTGCTATTTTTAGAGGATTAGCTTTTGTATTGGACAACTGTTTAGGTGTAATCGATTTCGACATGACGGAATATGGAGGAGATGGTTGTAGATCGTCGGCGATGGAGATGGACTGAAGAATCGATCATCGTTGTTGTTGATTCTTCAGTTTTTAGGTGTAATTTGTGTGTGTTGTTTGTGTTTTACTGTGTGTATTGTGTGGGTTTTTCCTTGTTTCAGTATAGAGAGAGAAGGGCAGGCAGGTGTGTAAAGAAGACTCTGACCGATCTGACCGATGTTGATTGATGGTGCAATCAATTTTACAAAATTGGTCCCTTGACCATAATAAATTGCAAGCGCATCCTTTTGTGTTGGCATGATCTGGGCCGTTTAAATCAAATTGAGGGTGGAGATCACATCTGCTTTTCCTGCTCCTCTAAATGGAGCATCCCCTTTGAACCTTACCCAAATTTAAAATATATTATAAAAATATAACATGACACGAGTTATATAATATTGTATAATATCATATAACGTAACTGAACAACATTCTTTAGTTGAATTATATTTTGTGTGTCAACCAAACAGACAAAAAAATTGAATTGAATTCCATTACATCATGTTTTGCCTAGTCGTGTAATCGAGTCGAGTCGAGCCGACACAGTCCCAAGCTCGAGCTCGACTCGATTAGAAAACTCAAAGCTCGAAACTCGACTCAAGCTCGATCGAGCATGTTTTTTTAAGCTCGAGCTCGACTTGACTAATGTATCGATACTTTCGAGTTTGGCTCGACTCGACTCAATTATCAGTTATTATATTTTTGAACTCGTACTTTCAAGCTTGACTCGACTCGACTCGAAGTTTATTAAATAATACGGTAAAATGGTAATATACATATTAATGGAGGGTAAAAATGTAAAATAGTGCAAGCTCGATTAGGCTCGCGAGCCTATCGAGCCGAGTATTTCACTACTCGAGCTCGACTCGAAACTCTACTCGAGTAGCTCGAGCTCGACTCGACTTGTTCCGAGTCGATTTCGAGTATTTTTCAAGTCGATTTCGAGTAACTCAGTAGTTGTCTCGTCTCATTTACACCCCTAGTTTTGCCAATCAAACATGAGATTGGAATGAAATCTAATTCCAATTTTATCAAATTCCATTAGAATCTGCCAACCAAACGTCCCTGAAGGGAAGGTTTGACCGGTGTACGCTTCGGTACCTAGTAGCTAGTGTGCCGTTGTATGGTTCTTGTGATCAATTTCGGTTAATAAATTGTAGTACCTGACCTCTGAGGTGATGTAGAGATCAAGTTTAATGCATGTATACTATTATTTATTTATTTATTTGTGCCACATTATTATACTCTGCATCTTAAACATGTATCGAAATCAGATCCATTCAATTCAAGTTCAAGTTGTAAGATATGGTTACGTGATCTTTTGTTTTGCACGTAAATCCCTAAACGTATTAATTCGATATATAGTTCAATTCATGCATCTAATGACTCAAATCCAATGCATTAGAAACCAATACCAAGATTTTACGTATGATACACTCACACGAAAACAAAGTGGACCAAAACAACAATATTATTGTGACTGTATCAAGGAGAACATTAGAATAAATTGGGTGATGATAAATCGAACATCATTTTTGCTAGATCCAC